>OZ007587.1:16876023-18274357 GCA_963931845.1 Maratus michaelseni
AGAAGTTTTTAGCGGTAACAAAACATTATAATGTAATGCCATTATAGTTAAAGAATTTGTTTTCCTCAATCACATGATTACACTAAAACCATCTAGTACTTTCGGCTACCCACCTAGCCTCCCTCAGGATTCTGGATCTAAAGCGTGCCATTTAGGAGAGAGATTCAGACTGTTACTGACGTTAATACAATCAGTTTAGATCCTGAATATTGAGGAAGGCTAGGTGCGTAGCCGAAAGTTCTAGATGATTTTAGGGTAATTCTTTAACATCTATTAAAGTATTTTAGTCATATTTTAGGTAATTGATCGTATTGTTTGTGTATATTAATTTTTATATAGTATCTAATGAGACTTTGCGTAACGTCTTTGCACTTATCCTTGTACACTGACTTGCATTTTATAGTTTTAAAAATAATTTTTAAGCATGAATTTTTTTTTAATTTATTACGTGTAGCCTGATTACGAAAGACTTATCCGTTTACATTTAAAACTATATAAATATTTCAGAATTTGTTTTCGCATAATATCCCATCATAACGAAATTAAAACGCCATCAATAAATACATAAAGTAATAAAATAATATAAATAAAACAGACATGTTAATCAAACTACCCGCTTAAACAACTGAAATTATCACAAACAAAAAGGTTGCTGTAAGTAGCGATCTTTGACGATTGCTTCAGCTATAGCTCCTGGCATACGCCTAATGCAAAAGTATCGCTTTTAATAAATTTAATAACTTTAGTTGAATACATTATTGATATATTTCATATAAAAATGCTTTTTTGGTGTTTCAGTGGGCAATATAAATAATATATAATAAATATAAAAAATCTATTAGCGTTCTCAATTTAAAAAAGATGTCTTTTTTACCATTGTTCTGTAACCCAGGAATCCCTAGTATTTAATAATAAAGTTTGTCCAGAAAATGTCAGATTATTTCATCTTACCCTGCTGGTGGGGTGAGGGAGGGGCGGTAAAACCACATGGATATAGTAATCTCACAAGAAATGTAAGAATTTAGACTTTCTTTTAAAATGAAGAAAATAATTTTATAACTTTAACTAACGAATTTGCCTAGCAATATTTCAATTATATAGCTAATGATTTAATATTTAAGAGAAGATGATAATTATCGTCATTACAATTTGAGAAATTGCAAAAAGAAAATCCACCTCTTAATCAGTTTTAGAAAAATCGTGATTAATCTTCTCCTTGTACTAAAATAACTAAACATTTTTTAACTTCTGATAAATAAAAGTCTTTAAATAAAATATTACATTTAATCAGACATAAAAGTTATATAAAATGCAATTAAAACATTAAAAATTACTGTAAACGTTTCAGGCTATAATTTAGCCCCTCATCAGTGCAACAACGTACGTTGACCGGAGAATTCTCCACTGGAGTGCTGTTCCACCTGAGTACACGATCTTGCTCTAATAGAAGTTCGTCAAGATTTTTCAAGTTTTAACTGGTTAACTTTATTAATTGCAAACATGGTTGAAAATTCTCCGGTCAGCGTACGTAGTTGCACTGATGAGGGGCTAAATTATAGCCTGAAACGTTTGCAGTAATTTTTAATGTTTTTAATGTTTTAATTGCATTTTATGTAGCTTTTATGCCTGATTAAATGCGATATTTTATTTAAATATTTCTTCTTGTAGTTTCGACTGCCTTTTATTCAAGCAATGTTTATTGGTTCTTCAACTCTGTTTTCCAATATGCGAATTTATCCCTCGTAGGATATCCGGTCTTATCCCAAGATAATAAAGTTAGAAAAACAAAGCTATAAAAATCCACATAAAAATGTTAGCAATAGTTTCATTGTGGAAAAAATAATTAAATATGTTGCACGCAATAAATTAAAACTTTCAGTGATTTTAAATGTATTCATACTTTAAAACTAGCAAACATCAAAACTAATTGTAACCGTAATTACCACTTATCCCAAAATCCCGAAATCCACATAAAAATGTTAGCAATAGTTTCATTGTGGAAAAAATAATTAAATATGTTACACGCAGTAAATTAAAACTTTCAGTGGTTTTAAATGTATTCATACTTTAAAACTAGCAAACATCAAAACTAATTGTAACCGTAATTACCACTTATTTTTATTGCCTAAAGTATCTCTATCCACAACAGGACTAATCAAATCGAGTGAAATCTGAGATACCTGGTTTCACCAGACTATGTGCTTTTACACTATTTTATCCTATAAAAATCATTCAGAAATGCTCTGTGAAAGCAAAACTGTTAAACAGACCAATAGAAATATTCTGTAGAATTGCTTCTGTCCAGCGAGATTTTTATAACCATAAACAAGTTATATTGGTTGCGTCACCTGGTTGAAACTGAAACTAAAACTCTTAAATTTTGAGAAATATTTAATTGAATTAACTCCATGAAATATAGAGGGATTTCAAGCTATTTTTCGGCATGTTTTCTATTTGGTTTCCTCAAGCTGATAACGACAAAATGAAGAAGGAGAAAGTTCATTCATATCAGCATCAAATTCAACAAAAATAATTATCCATAGACAATCACTTAATCTTTACAATCACTCGTAGACAATATATACTCTTTTAAATTAGCAAAATGTAAGAAATTCATTGATTGTTTATATTAAATTTAAATTCACTAACTTCAGTTAACCATTTCTTAAAATAATATTTAAATACTTTCATTGGACATCTGTAACTTTTATTTATTTTTTCAAAATTTTCAAATTTTAATTTATATTTACCAAACTACTCAGAGAAAAAAAAAATCCTAATTTAGTAAATGTAATAGAATTCTCATCTTTTGTTTTTTGACTGAATAAATGTAAAAAATAGAATGCAGGGGAGTTTATTTCTTTGAAAATTCTTTCTTGTCAAAAAATTCAGCAATCAAGTAAATAAAAAAATAATGACTGCATTAAAATTACATAATTTGCATTGCGTATTTAAATAACAATCTTCTTTTTCTAATGGTTTAGTTTCCACATTAAGCCAGAACATTTCCTTCTTCTTTATTAACTGTTACCAAAGACGATAAACCTATAATTACTCATTTATATAAATCACAAAAACATAGTAAAAGAAAAGACTAACCGTGATTTTCTATTTATATCATTATCCTTATAAACAGAAATAGAAAATCAAACTATGATACAGATCCCTTATACTATAATGATGCAGTTCACGTTTTAGCCATTTCTGCTATATTTCGCAATTTGTATAGGCAAACTCATTATCTTTTATTCTGCAAGTAGTTTTTTTTCTCCTTTTCAAACACTTGAAAAAAAATATCATAGTCCTTCTTCCTCTTCTAATACATCTCATTATTAAAAGTACTTACGTAGCTGATAACATTCAAGTAAAAGAAAAAAAAGAAGAAAAAAAACCGGCAGTAGTTCAGAATGTAGAATAATTTTATTAATAAGCTTCAATAAATATAACTTTGATGTCAGCAAACATAAATATTTTATGTTTATTCATTAATTATCGAAAAAAATGCGCTGCTAGTTCGCTCGAGACACATCCATTGCATTATAAGGATGATCATTCAAAATCATTGCGAAGGAAGATACTATTTTTTATTTCGGACTACAGAGTACATTTTTAATACTTTCCAATATAGTTGAAAAGTATTTATGAATTCGGTTTGTCTCTCCCTCTGTCTGTCTGCCGTTTGCTGTCTGTCCGTGTTCTAACTTGCGTAAATATACTCGGATTGCCATGAAAATTATATATGTCTCTGAGGTTTACTATAGAATGTTTGGTATTAAAAATGAACTGTATAGCATTTATAGCTTGTTTACAACGACACTCAAAACAATTCCGTTACATTACGGTTTATGAGGAAAAATCGTTTGCAATGTATTTTAATGATGTTAGTCTAGTTCAAGCATATTGAAATTGATATACATCACGGAAGTTCACTACAAGAAGCTTACCGTGGACTATGGTGTGCATAGCATTTATAGTTCGTTTACAGGAACACCAAAAAAACCGTTACGTTATGGTCTGTGTTGAAAAATCGTTTGCAATGCATTTTATTGATATTACGGTATTTCAAACATAATGAGATTGATAGTCATTACTACGATTGTCAATAATGTTTTCTCAGGATTGTAGAATAAGTAATATTTATAGTTCGTTTACAAGGACGCACAAAAGAATTCCATAACATTACGGTCTATGAAGAAAAATCGTTTGCGATGCATTTTAATGATGTTACGATACTTCAAATGTGAAGTGCACTGCAACATATTTTCTATAGATTATTAAGTGCATAGTTTTGTCGTTCATTTACAGAGACGTACAAAATAATTCGGTTACAGGACTGATTAATTCGATAATTGTTGGAAATGCGTTTTCCGTTTGTGGTATGCATTTTTAAACTTATCTAATTTTGAGTGTATCGCATAAATTCTATAGATCATATATAAGGTTTGCAGGAAAGAATTCACACACCTTACTGGGTATGAACAGCAAATGTTCCAAATGTATTTTTACTGAGTTAAGTTTTTTTTAAGATGCTTAGTCAGATATCTCATTTCATTCTAAGAAAATAGAAGTCTATAAATAATATTCTGTTAGTGTTGGAAAGTGTTTAATAATATACGCCGGGTGCATGATTTTTTTTTAATTTTTATGAATTTCTAAAAAGTGGCAAAGATGCACAAATCCTCTAATTCTCTAAAATTACTTAATTTTTTTTTAATATTCTTTCATGTAAAAAATAAAAAAATGATCATAGTATATTATTATGTTCTCTGGTGAATTGGCTTTTCATTCAAAATAAAGGCGAGTTTCAAAACTCGCCTTATCCAAAAAATCAAATTCGAGGAAATCGCGAAAAACCTCTGACTGCTTCCATTGGTTTTCACTGAAAACCAAAATTTTAGACCGCCAGAAATATCTAACAATTCCATAGTAATTGCAATTTAGAACACTTTTTAAACGCTTTCCGCTTATTCCACCGTTTCGTAATTAAAAATTGTTTTAATCTTTTACCCTTTTAGATTCAGATTTATTAAAAAAAAAAAAAAAAACTGTTCTGTGTGTGTGCTTATGTCTTAAAAAGTATCGCCCATGTCAAATTTCAAGTTTCTGTCCTTAACAATTCCATAGAAATCGTAATTTAGAATGTTTTTAGAACAGTTTTATGTATATCTTATAAGTTACTACCTTGCCCAATTCCAAGTTTCTAATTCCTTCAGTATAATAAAAATTACAATTTTAGAACGTTCTTTTCTCTTGCAAGCCCTGCGGGTAGTGGCACTGACTTAATATATAACCTGTGTTAGAGCACAGACTGTCATTCTAAATTTGCGAGCATTACTTTTAAAATCATTTCGGTAGTTTCAAAGATTCCATAGAAATTGTAATTTAGAATGTTTTTAGAACACATTTCGAACTTTTTAGAAATTGTTCTTAGAGAGCATTTACAACTTATAAATAACTACCATGCCAAATTTCAAGTTCCTAGTTCCTTCAGTATAAAAAAAATCGAAATTTTAGAACGTTTTTCACTGATGCAACCCCCGGTGGTAGTGGCACCGATATAAAAAATAAATAACATCGATTTATTTTTAAAAACTGTACTGTGTGTGCACTTGTGCCTTAAAAAGTATCAGCCATGTCAAATTTCAAGTTTCTGTGCCTTAACAATTCCATAGAAATCGTAATTTAGAATGTTTTTAGAACAGTTTTCCCTCATATCACTCTTTTAAATTTCGAATTTATTAAAAACTGTCCTTAGAGAGCATGTATATCTTATAAGTTACTACCTTGCCCAATTTCAAGTTTCTAATCCCTTCAGTATAATAAAAATTACTATTTTAGAACGTTCTTCGCTCTTGCAACCCTTGATGGTAGTGGCACTGACATAAAATATAGCCTGTGTTAGAGCAAAGACTGTCACTATAAATTTGCGAGCTTTACTTTTTAAATTGGTTCGGTAGTTTCAAAGATTCCATAGAAATCGTAATTCAGAATGTTTTTAGAACACATTTCGAACTTTTTAGAAATTTTTCTTAGAGAGCATTTACGTCTTATAAGTTACTACCTTGCCCAATTTCAAGTTTCTAATCCCTTCAGTATAATAAAAATTACTATTTTAGAACGTTCTTCGCTCTTGCAACCCTTGATGGTAGTGGCACTGACATAAAATATAGCCTGTGTTAGAGCAAAGACTGTCACTATAAATTTGCGAGCTTTACTTTTTAAATTGGTTCGGTAGTTTCAAAGATTCCATAGAAATTAATTCAGAATGTTTTTAGAACACATTTCGAACTTTTTAGAATTTTTTCTTAGAGAGCATTTACATCTTATAAGTAACTACCATGCCCAATTTCAAGTTTCTAGTTCCTTCCGTATAAAACAAAAAAAGTCGAAATTTTAGAACGTTTTTCGCTCTTGCACCCCCCCCCCCCCCCTGTGGTAGTGGCACCGATATAAAATATAAATAACATGGGTTTATTTTACAAAACTGTTCTGTGTGTGTACTTGGGCCTTAAAAAGTATCAGCCATGTCAAATTTCAAGTTTCTGCCCTTAACAATTCCATAGAAATCGTAATTTAGAATGTTTTTAGAACAGTTTTTCCTCATATCACTCTTTTAAATTTCGAATTTTTTAGAAACTGTCCTTAGACCCTTAGAGAGCATGTATATCTTATAAGTTACTACCTTGCCCAATTTCAAGTTTCTTATCTCTTCACTATAATAAAAATTATAATTTTAGAACGTTCTTTGCATTCTTTGTTCGTTCTTTGCAACCTCTGATGGTAGTGGCTCTGATATAAAATATAGCCTGTGTTAGAGCACAGACTGTCACTATAAATTTGCGAGCATTACTTTTAAAATCGGTTCGGTAGTTTCAAAGATTCCATAGAAATTGTAATTCAGAATGTTTTTAGAACACATTTCGAACTTGTTAGAAACTGTTCTTAGAGAACATTTACATCTTATAAGTAACTACCATGCCAAACTTCAAGTTTCTAGTTCCTTCAATATAAAAAAAAATCGAAATTTTAGAACGTTTTTGGCTCTTGCACCTCCTTGTGGTAGTAGCACTGATATAAAATATAGCCTGTTACAACAAGGACTGTTACCATCAATTAGCCACCATCACTTTTGAAAAGGATTCTGTAGTTCTAGAGATTCCATAGAAATTGTAATTTAGAATGCTTTTAGAATGCTTTTAGCTCATCTAAACCCTTTTAAATTTCGATTTTTTTTAGAATTTGTTCTTAGAGAGCATTCATATCTTATAAGTAACTACCATGCCAAATTTCATGTTTCTAGCTCCTTCAGTATAAAAAAAATCGAAATTTTGGAACGTTTTTCGCTCCTGCACCCCCCTGGGGTTAGCGACACAGACATAAAATATAGCCTATGTTGGAGCAGGGATTGTCACCATCAATTTGCCACCATCACTTTTGAAATAGCTTTGGTAGTTCCAGAGATTACCCCCTAAAAACAAACAAAAAAACAATCGTTACTTCTTTATAATATTAGTATAGATTACATTCTCGTGTCATTAAGATGTCTTTTTACTTATCTTAGTTAACATATGTGTGCTAATTTTAACTCTCCGCACCCAATTCTTTGAGGTAACCGCCTAAAACTTTGAATCATGCGTTTGAAGGTCCCCACTTCTATTCTTTTGGAGTTAAAAATTCCTAATTCCCCTTTGTCATACTTGCATTGACTTATCATTAACGGAGATGGCCATCTGTCTCTCCTCATATTTTTCTCATCAGACGTAGATAGACGCATTTATGTTGTTTGGCTAATTTTGGAATTAAGTAATTTTCGGGATCGCTTCACTGATGTGCAGTGAAAGTTTGTAATACTCCCTCTTCTCCGTGTCTGCGTCGAAATAACTTGTAAAAAGTTGCTTCCTCTCTTGTTAAATGCATGTGTAAAAACTGGAACCGAGAGAAACTTAAGAAAATGCATCTGCTTCTGAAATATCTATCCCATTACACATCGATCATCGGTTTCAAAGGATTAAGTCAATGTATCAATTAATCATCTTGGATTTTAAATGATGTAATCTATTGAAATACAAAATAAATCCTAACAGCCATTCCTGTCACAGTAGTCATAAAACATTGTCTGTCTGCTGAGCATTGTGTCTTTTATATATTTATGTAAAAAAAAATCTTCAGGGGACAGTTCCAATATTGAAAGGAGAATAAATATTAAAATTTGTTTGTAAAATTTTAAATTGTCATAGAAATAGCACCAATACAGTTGAAGTCTGTTAATATGAAAAACAAAGCAATTATAAAGTTCTCCGCTAAGTTAATAGCAGTTACTCAATACCCATAAATATAATAAATATCGGAAAAACACACACATAATTAAACAAATTACTAATATTAATGGTTTTAATTATCTATGCTTCAATTCTATGCTTAACTTCATAAATCTTTTCGATAGTACAATAATGAAAATGGAACAAATATCGTTATCACAGCACCCCCTTTCGGCGGAATATCACCCCAAATTTAACTAAGACCTGAAGGTCATAGTTGAAAACATACATATAAAATTTAGTTCAATTCTATGCATAACTTCATACACTTTTCGATAGTACAATAATGAAAATGGAATAAAAGTTACTATCACAGCGCCCCCTTCCGTGGAATACCCCCAAATTCAACTGGAACCTGTAGGCCGTATTTAAAAACATATATATATATAATTTGGTTCAATTCTATGCATAACTTCATACCCTTTTGAATGATAAAAAGAGAGGACACACACACACACGGACATACAGACATTTAATAAAAATATGATTTTCGAATATCTGCACCCAAATGCGTGTAAATACGTCGAAAACAGAAGTCGAAAAAAAATCGATTGTAATAAATTCTTCTATTATAGATAGAAGAAAGTAAAACTGAAAAGACTGGTTAATATAGTCCAGAGAAAAGAAATAAATAAAAGTTTTCTTCTATGCTCCTTCCTTTCCATGGCTGACTTGTAAATCTTACAAAGGGACGATTATTTGAAATGCCCGTATCATACCCCATTGTTACTTTCATTGTTTTAACTCCTTAGGAGGACATCATATTCCATTTTCTTGGGTGGTGAGGGGTTCCTTAAAGGTTGACATTTTGCCTGATAAAACTGATACACTATAGATTGCTAGACAACAACTGATTCAACTGATAACTCTACTACATTTTGACGGATAGCTTAATGTAGAATTATTATAATATATATTCGATGAGAGAGAACAGTGTTCGATTTGTTTCTTAATTTCACTGTATATTTCGTCGATAATCACACTGAGATGAACTGATGTTTTGCTTGTATTTACCGTTCTTTGGCAGCTCGTAAAAAACGTGAAAATCTTAATATTGTTTAAATGATGAATCATTATTAATGTGCAATTTGCTCGACCTTGATTGGTTCCTCATTTTAGGTGTGCTCGTAATGAAATGAGTTGGACTGTACATAATTAATTATACATCCCAATTTAGGTGTTCTGTTGGAATTATCTTTTAATATGATGTGAATAAATGTTTAAAAAAAATAAAATGTTATAATCTCTGTTTAAAGCACGATACTTTGTAACTGCCATAATGTCCAGTACCAGGCCGTTCAGTAGAGCAAAGAGAGAACAGAGGTTAAGGTTTAAATTAAAACAAGTTTATTGAATCTAATTGGGCAGGGAGGTTGAGCAAGAACTACTCGTTTTACCTAACTCAAAAAAATAGTCTAGCCTTCGACTTGAAGCGGCACAAAAATAATAAAAAGAAAACTGCCCAGTTAAACTGAGGGCATTGAGCTCACAGGCTATTCACACTCATTGTATATTGTACTCTTATTTCAAAAAATTTGAAATAAGCCCCTCGAAAAATAAAGAAATCAACAATATATTAAGGGGGGGTCATCCCCCCGTTACCCCCCTCATAGTTAACTAATGAACCCCTTAAACTAATCAGGGAAGTCTCTAATTACAATGAATATACATACAAAATTTGAAGAAAATCGGATATTTCTGCATGAAAAACTCATTTATCTAAATTAAGGGGGGATTAGCCCCCCTTTCCCCCTTTATACTTAACCAATGAACCCCCAAAACTATTCAGAGAAACGCATTATCACAATGAACCTATATACAAAATTTGAAGAAAATCGGATAATTCTGCATGAAAAACCCATTTATCTAAATTAAGGGGGGATTAGCCCCCCTTTCCCCCTTTATACTTAACCAATGAACCCCCAAAACTATTCAGAGAAGCGTATTATCACAATGAACCTATATACAAAATTTAAAGGAAATCGGATAATTCTGCATGAAAAACTCATTTATCTAAATTAGGGGGATTACCCCCCCCCCTTTCCTCCTTTATACTTAACCAATGAACCCCCAAAACTATTGACAGAAGCGCATTATCAAAATGAACCTATATACAAAATTTGAAGAAAATCGGATAATTCTGCATGAAAAACTCATTTATCTAAATTAGGGGGGTATCCCCCCCTTTCCCCCTTTATACTTAACCAATGAACCCCCAAAACTATTGACAGAAGAACATTATCAAAATGAACCTATATACAAAATTTGAAGAAAATGGGATAATTCTGCATGAAAAACCCATTTATCTAAATTAAGGGGGGATTAGCCCCCCCCCTTCCCCCTTTATACTTAACCAATGAACCCCCAAAACTATTCAGAGAAGCGCATTATCACAATGAACCTATATAGAAAATTTGAAGAAAATCGGATAATTCTGCATGAAAAACTCATTTATCTAAATTAGGGGGGGGGGTGGGTTATCCCTCCCTTTCCCCCTTTATACTAAACCAATGAACCCCCAAAACTATTGACAGAACCACATTATCAAAATGAACCTATATACAAAATTTGAAGAAAATGGGATAATTCTGCATGAAAAACCCATTTATCTAAATTATGGGGGGTTAGCCCCCCGTTTCCCCCCTTTATGCTTAACCAATGAACCTCCAAAACTAATCAGGGAAGCGCCTTATCACAAGGACCCTATAAACAAAATTTAAAGTAAAACGGTTAGTTCTATCAAGAGTTATCGCGTTACGTACATACATACGTACGTACATACAGAACCGGCGGGCACATAAGCTCTCAGGCTTTGATAGCCTGTGAGCTAACACATAAGCTCTCAGGCTTTGATAGCCTGTGAGCTAATAAAAACTATCAAATAAGTAAATGGAATATATAAGGGAAAATACAACTTACAGTCCATCGACAGCGGAGAATCAGGGTGCAATTTCAAGATACGTCAGTTCCACGTCTTAAACCCGGTGAGCTCTGATACAGGCTTTTCACCAGTTCAACAGGCACGTAAATCTATACAGATTAATCCGACGTTATTCGTAGTAGTAAGGGAGGCTCCAAAATAAGAGCGAGAGTAGTCGAACTGTCACAACCCCCCCCCCCCCCCCCGGAAATTGTGAAAGAAAAAGCGGTGGTTGAAATGCAGACCATAGATTAACATACAAGATAGGACACTATCATAGAGCGTAATGGTAACGCGATGACGATCACAGTGCCTGTAGTGACAATGGGGAAGAAACTTCTCAAACACGGAAGGTTTCTGCTTTTGAACGTCTATCTTGTTATGATCTTTCTTTTTTTAAATGTCACATGTTTACGTTTTCAACTTTGTAGAAAAAGCAAAAAACGAAAGCTTTGAATTCCGATTTGCATGCAGGCAATGTTCTACCTTACATATTTTAACATGTTTAGAAATACAAAATGTTTTGAAAAGAAATGCTGTTTCAAGAATAATAAAAGAGAAATTAAAAATGAAGTTGTTTAAAATAAACGTAAACCACGCCTCAATGGTCGGTTTGGAGAGAATCGTCTGTGTCGAAGAGAAAAGTATAGATAATAAAAACATAGAACATTAACAGATTTCATATGCATAGGTAAATTTCGAAGCTTATTAGTTTTTCCCCCTTATCACTAGTGACGCTACCATTGCTGCCATTACAGATTTTGCCGTAACTGTCCTATCTTGTGTGTTAATCTATGATGCAGACCAGCGTCTTTCTCTTTAAAAAAATTTCGAGCCAAAACAAACACAACAGGTGATGTAGACCGGGAGGCGGCAGCACAGACGATCACCTCATCGAGTTCACGGCTGAAATTCCAGAATTAGTTAAAACTTGATTCGCATATTAAAACGCAATCGGTCTGCCAAGTTATATCTTGGTGAAAAACACCCGAAAACCCGATTTTAGCGTTTGGCTCGTAGGTTTACCATTGTGTGTTCCTGCTCCCAGTCCTCCATGTTTTCATACTTCTCGGTACAGGAAAACACAATGGTAAACCTACGAGTCAACCGCTAAAATCGGGTTTTCGGGTGTTTTTCACCAAGATATGACTTGGCAGACCGATTGCGTTTTAATATGCGAGTCAAGTTTTAACTAATTCTGGAATTTCAGCCATGGACTCGATGAGGTGATTGTCTGTGCTGCCGCCTCCCGGTCTAATGGGTAAATTACACTGCTCAAAACAATTAAAGGATATTGCAGTTTTAGGTGGATTTTGTATCTGGGAATCTTTTTAGCTGATTGATACATGGTCGACAGACATAGTAGGTTATATGAGAATAAATGACACATGTTTGGCAGAAAAAAATGCATTTTATTGCGCATTTGTGTACAAAAGGAAAAAAACACAATTTGTGCATATGAGAAAAAAAGAATAAGAAAAGGTGTTTTCTACAAAGAAAATCATTTTCCACGGGCGGCCAGCAACGTTGAACACCTTTGAGGCATGGACTCAATGAGGCTATTAATGACGAGTTGGGGTATTCTTCCCCACTCTTCCAGAAGAGCTCTTTCCAGTTCTTGGAGAGTTTGTGGGGGTTGTTGGCGGCCAGAAACTCGTCTTCCTAGAGCGTCCCAAACGTGCTCGATTGGATTCATGTCTGGAGAACACGCTGGCCATTCCATTCGAACGATTCCTTCCTCGAAAAGGAAATCCTCCACCAGGTTTGCACGATGTGGCCTGCAGTTGTCGTCCATTAAAATGAAGTTATCTTCGATTGCTGCAGCGTAAGGGACTACAATATGTATGAGGATCTCATCCCTATATCGGCGACCAATCAGAGCTCCATCTCGAATGATGTAGAGGTCAGTGCGCCCGTCAATGGAGATGCCACCATACACCAACACTCCTCCACCGCCAAATCTGACACTTTCGTGCACGAACGCAGGATTATTCCTACTGCCACGGTCCCTCCAGATGAAAATACGCCTATTATCCGGATGCACAGAAAAACGGGACTCGTCAGAAAACAGAATATTGCTCCATTCATTTCTCCTCCAGTTGACATGCTCGGTTGCCCACTCCCTGCGGTCGCGACGATGCCTTGATGTTAATCTAACACATACCATCGGTCGGCGAGCATACAGACCTACAGCATGGAGCCGGTTTCGGACAGTCTGAGTTGAAATCGTGGTGCCTGTAGCCGAGCGAAGGTGTTGTTGGAGAAGAGTAGCGTTCATGTTTCGGTGTCTCCGAGCTGTTAACGCTAAATACCGATCTTCATTGGGCGTTGTTGCCCGTCTACGACCTTGCCCTGGTCTTCGGCCTGCACATCCACTCTCCAAAAAACGGTTCCAGATCCTGGAAATGACACTTTGTGACACTCCAATGGCTTGCGGTACTTCGGCTTGAGTTTGGCCCCCTTCTAACCTACCAACAATTCTCCAAGCTTCTGAATCTGTCAAATGACTTCGCTGAGACATCGTACTCATCGAAACAAAGCAATCACTGAATGCCGATCATCCTTGTCTTCATTCTCTTTTATCCAGTTGAAAGTCAAATTTCATTCGCTGCCGCTGAAGCGACGTTTTTGACGTCGAACTCAAAATTTTCATTCTCCACAGTTTGAAAACCAGAAAAATTTGCATTTGTGATTCTCTTCTTCTATTTTCGGCAAAAAAAAATTTCGTTTATATCTTTATTTTATATAAAACTTCAAATATCCTTTAATTGTTTTGAGCAGTGTACATTTAGAGTCGAAATGTAAAATTTTGTACTTTTAACCCATCATGAAACAAACTCGTCAATTCGATTAAAAAAAAAAAAAAAAAAAAAAAACTTTTTGCACAACATCCTTTAAATACGAAGGACCAGCAAAATATTCTAACAAAATTTTCCTCAAAAAAAAAAAAAAAATTCAGAGATTGCGAAAATTTGTACGCAAATTTACCTCACCAAATTTCACTAAGTCCCGAAAAAAGTGCAAACTGGAATAGTAAAAACTCGCTACCAAACCGCCTATCGAATAAAGTTGTTAGTATATCGTATCGTAATTGTAATCGTAGCATTACATCTTAAATTTTATTGGATGATACTTTTGTGTAAGCTTTCTTGCACGTCCGGGAAACATGACTGCAGCATCCCAGACGAATTTATAAATATAAGTGATGTTCAATTTTCAGTTTAGTTACTATGTTTTTGTCATTGTGTAATGTTCTTTCGTAACTCAATATATATTCGATCCAAGGCCTCGTCTATTTATTTGCTTTGTTATTTCTTCAGCAGAGCTTGGTTTAAATCGTAGACAGAGTGACGTTAGTCCCTTTTCGAATTTATTGCTGTGGTTTTGAGAGAGAAAATTTCTTTTTCTTTTGTTTCTGTTTTTTTTTTTACCCAGCGATGGAAAGTGAAAAATAATTATACGGAGTTGCTCTTTTTGACGGGGACGGTACAAATTTTTCTGTTTGGAAAAGGCGTGTCAAAGCCATATTTGCGGCGAAAGATTTGGATAAATTTTTAGACAATGAAGCGACAACTGAAACTGCGGAAGTTGTAAAATCGGAAAAGGCTTATGCTTTATTATTATCGCTTTTAAGCGATGGGGTTCTTGCGTCATTGCAAGAAGAAAATACTGCGCATAAGATATGTAATAAATTAGAACGAATATATGATACCAAGCGTGCAGTTAATCAAATTTTAATTAGAAAGAGGTTAGCAACTATTAAAAAGGATCGTGTTGTGTCGATGAGCCGTCACATTGATGAAATAAATAAATTAATTTCGGAACTTATTTCCGGTGCTGAAGTAAGTGAAACCGATACTATTGTTTATATTCTAATGTCGTTGCCTCAAGAATTTGAAAATGTTAAAACTGCGTTAGAAAATCAACCGAATACTGTTTTGACTTTAGATTTTGTCACACAACGGCTGTTAGATGCTGAAGCACTTCTGCTCGACTCAAAGAAAGAAAAAGTGCAGTCCAAAACTGCTCATGATAGTACCTCGTTTGTATCAACTCGCAAAGAATATGAGTGCAAAAACTGTAATTCAAAGGGGCACATAGCTAAATATTGTAGAAAGAAACTTACTTGTTTCAAATGTGGACTTCCTGGCCATTTTAAACGCAACTGTAAATCTGTTAAAAATTCAAATGAGGAAAACGTTACTTCTTCAGCAGTATCTTTTGTTGCGGGGAAAAAGAATGAATTTATAGTGGATTCTGGAGCGACTTCCTATATGTGCTCTAATGAGAAATATTTCACATCTTTACAGCCATCTTCAGGAACTATTAAGTGTGCGTCGAAAACAACGAATCTTGAAATTAAAGGTGTTGGAAATACACTGCTCAAAACAATTAAAGGATATTGCAGTTTTAGGCTGATTTTGTATCTGGGAAACTTTTTAGCTGATTGATAGATGGTCGACAGACATAGTAGGTTATATGAGAACAAATTACACATGTTTGGCAGAAAAAAATGCATTTTATTGCGCATTTGTGTACAAAAGGAAAAAAACACAATTTGTGCATATGAGAAAAAAAGAATAAGAAAAGGTGTTTTCTTCAAAGAAAATCATTTTCAGTAGGGGGTATGGTTTCCACGGGCGGCAAGCAACGTTGAACACCTTTGAGGCATGGACTCAATGAGGCTATTAATGACGAGTTGGGGTATTCTGCCCACTCTTCCAGAAGAGCTCTTTCCAGTTCTTGGAGAGTTTGTGGGGTTGTTGGCGGCCAGAAACTCGTCTTCCTAGAGCGTCCCAAACGTGCTCGATTGGATTCATGTCTGGAGAACACGCTGGCCATTCCATTCGAACGATTCCTTCCTCGAAAAGGAAATCCTCCACCAGGTTTACACGATGTGGCCTGCAGTTATCGTCCATTAAAATGAAGTTATCTCCGATTGCTGCAGCGTAAGGGACTACAATAGGTCTGAGGATCTCATCCCTATATCGGCGACCAGTCAGAGCTCCATCTCGAATGATGTAGAGGTCAGTGCGCCCGTCAATGGAGATGCCACCATACACCAACACTCCTCCACCGCCAAATCTGACACTTTCGTGCACGAACGCAGGATTATTCCTACTGCCACGGTCCCTCCAGATGAAAATACGCCTATTATCCGGATGCACAGAAAAACGGGACTCGTCAGAAAACAGAATATTGCTCCATTCATTTCTCCTCCAGTTGACATGTTCGGTTGCCCACTCCCTGCGGTCGCGACGATGCCTTGATGTTAATCTAACACATACCATCGGTCGGCGAGCATACAGACCTACAGCATGGAGCCGGTTTCGGACAGTCTGAGTTGAAATCGTGGTGCCTGTAGCCGAGCGAAGGTGTTGTTGGAGAAGAGTAGCGTTCATGTTTCGGTGTCTCCGAGCTGTTAACGCTAAATACCGATCTTCATTGGGCGTTGTTGCCCGTCTACGACCTTGCCCTGGTCTTCGGCCTGCACATCCACTCTCCAAAAAACGGGTCCAGATCCTGGAAATGACACTTTGTGACACTCCAATGGCTTGCGCTACTTCGGCTTGAGTTTGGCCCCCTTCTAACCTACCAACAATTCTCCAAGCTTCTGAATCTGTCAAATGACTTCGCTGAGACATCGTACTCATCGAAACAAAGCAATCACTGAATGCCGATCATCCTTGTCTTCATTCTCTTTTATCCAGTTGAAAGTCAAATTTCATTCGCTGCCGCTGAAGCGACGTTTTTGACGTCGAACTCAAAATTTGCATACTCCACAGTTTGAAAACCAGAAAAATTTGCATTTGTGATTCTCTTCTTCTATTTTCGGCAAAAAAAATTTCGTTTATATCTTTATTTTATATAAAACTTCAAATATCCTTTAATTGTTTTGAGCAGTGTATTATTGGAAAATTATTAAACGGAATGGAAATTACACTAAATAATGTTCTTTACGTACCAGATTTAAGTGGACAGTTGATTTCCGTTAGAAAAATCGAAAATGCAAATTATGCAGTTATTTTCAAGAATGAAAAGGTGTTCATAGAAAAAGGAAGAAATCGTTTTTGTTTTGGTGAACGTGATTCAAATGGACAATCTGTTAGTTATTTTGTCCCAAATTATGAAACTGTTCTCACATCAAAAGAAAGTGATTCTGAAATTTGGCATCGCAGAATGGGCCATCCAAGTGACAAAGTGTTGAAGGAAGTGAAACTTTCAATACCCCTTTCTTTTTGTGATGTTTGTGTTCGAGCAAAACAGAGTGCAACACCAATGGGAAGAGGACCTAGAAAAAGAGAAAGTATTCCAATGACTGCTATTCATTCTGACATATGTGGCCCTATTGTTCCGAAAACTTTTTCTAGTAAATGCTATTTTATGACTATCATAGATGATTTTTCACGATTTACTGAAGTTCGATTATTGAAGCATAAAAGTGAAGCTTCAAAAGAATTGAAAGTTTTCTTAAAAACTAATCTTACAGTAAAGAAAATCAGACGTGATAACGGAAAAGAATATTTAAGCAATGATTTAGCGAATTTCACTCGAGATCTTGGTATAGTGATTGATCCCGCTCCTCCATACACTCCAGCTTTGAATGGAGTTGCTGAAAGATGCAATAGATCGCTCCTGGATATAGGAAGGGCTTTAATTGCTGAATCATATTTACCTAAGACTTTTTGGGGTCAAGCTATTCTTACAGCAGCTTACTTGAAAAATCGAATGCCAAGCAGCTCCACTGAGAACTTAACGCCGTATTTCTTAAAATTTGGTGAAGATCCCGAGTTGAAGCACATACGTGTTTTTGGATGCAGTGCCTACATGTTAGTTCATTCCGTTCATCGTAAGAAGCTTGATGATAGGTCTAAACATATGATCTTCATAGGTTATTCTTCAATGGGATATCGATTGTTAGATCCTGAGACGAAACGCATAACTATTTCAAGAAATGTCAAATTTGATGAAGAGAAGAAGCATACCATAAACTCAAAACAACACATAGTGGAAAATTCAGAAGTGACTGATTGTGAAATTAACCCAGATTCTCAAGAAAGAACTAGTGAAGAATCAGAGGATTCTGAAGAGAAAGAAGATAAAATGATAGAAAATCAGTATCAGGTTACATTTTAATGTTTTGTGACATGCCTGTTCTCTGTTGTTGTAATAAACAAAAATCAGTTGCATTATCTTCAACTGAAGCTGAAGTCATTGCCTTAACTAAAAGTTTGCAAGACCTGTTGTGTTTCAAAAATATTGCTTGTGAAATTGTAAGTATTAAGGATTTAGTTATTTTAGAGGATAATCAGTCTTGCATAAAATGTATCAGTAATGAAAGTAGTTATGGTAGAATGAAACATATAGATATAAAACTAAAATTTGTTCGTAATGATGTAAAAGAAAATAATATCAAAATTGAATATATTCCTACAAATATGCAAATTGCTGATATGTTTACAAAGGCATTGCCTAAAGTTAAATTTTATGAATTGTTGGTTCTTTGCTGTTTGTATAAGTAATGTTTTAACTCTGTCATATTTTTAATGTTTGTTTATTGTAATTTTTTATTCTGTGTTTTCTAATGTAATGCTAGATTATGTGCGGGTGTTAGTATATCGTATCGTAATTGTAATCGTAGCATTACATCTTAAATTTTATTGGATGATAATTTTGTGTAAGCTTTCCTGCATGTCCGGGAAACATGACTGCAGCATCCCAGACGAATTTATAAATATAAGTGATGTTCAATTTTCAGTTTAGTTACTATGTTTTTGTCATTGTGTAATGTTCTTTCGTAACTCAAAATATATTCGATCCAAGGCCTCGTCTATTTATTTGCTTTATTATTTCATCAAAAGTACCTTCCTCAACTGTACAATTCCCAATTATGCCAAAGAACTCACTCCCCAAAATTCCTCGTAGATCCTCGCTCAATGTACATAGCCATGGGACACATACTAACAGCTATGAAGAGCTGTGAAATTAATACAATGTTTTATGAAATATAAATTTACAGCACAAAATCTTCTAGACATAAATCTTCTTCTTGATAACTAAAAATAAAAACAAAACTGCCATAAATAGAGTATCTGTAATAAGACTGTTTTAATTCCTGGAATAAACGTTATTAGACCTACATATTTTATCTGTACAGTGCGTAAAATTTACGTCAAAATAAGGTGAAATACCAGCAAAATCTCCAAAACCTCACAACTTGCGAAAATCAACACCAAAACTGAACCAATTACGAACGCGAACAACAACCGAAAAGAGAAAGTTAGGTTAATGAATGTTAGTCAAAGTATAAGATAGAATTTTACTGATATCCTTATTATAAAGAGAAAAAAAAATCCAATTATTATACAGCTACTTTATGTGATGCTCTTTTTATTATGAATAAGTCCATTTTTAGGCATGTCTACTATATTATGTTATTTTTATAGCAAACTCATTACGCGTTTTTCAATAAGTAATTTTTCCTCATTTTCAAACTCTTGAAAGAAGGATGGATAGTTAATATCATGGCTCTTCTTATACATCTCATTATTAAAAGTATTTCAGTAGTTGATTACATTCGAGTGAAATAAAACTAGTTGTCTGAGTGCAACGAAGAATCATACACAGCGCAGTATTACTTTGCCCCATATATAGCTACGATGGATATTAAAACCTTTCGTCAAGCATAACTCAAAAAATATTTAACGGATTTCGTTCAAATTTTTACAGCAGGTACCTATAAAGGTGACAACGACGTCTATTTATTACCAAGAATAAATGTCACACCGTTTGGAAATTATATTACAAAAATAGATAAAACAAGTTGGAAATTGTACGTCAAACGTTACAAACGAGGTGCGTTCGTACGCACGTTTTAGAATTAAATTCATGATATCCCGTGCGTAGAACGGGTTAAACAGCTAGTTAAGTATATATTTTATGACACTGTTCATACAAATATCTTAACTAGTTATATAAATATTCAGATATATATGTATCAGCTAGTTATATAAATATTCAGATCTTGATGATTTTTAATTCTGTGAAATGAATTATATCGTCTGCAGATTAATTTCTGTAATAAAATAAGTATCTCGGTCGCTTGACGATTTAACATCCATCGGAAGCTCATATAACAAAAAAGCACCGATTTAAAAAAAAAATCAAATTTCTTAATAAATATTTTTATTAATATCTCCTAAAGTTTTGATTCGATTTTGATAAAATTTGAAATGTCTCGACAAATTTATGCAAAGATAATATATTTCAAATTGCAAACCATTTGGTTGGGTAGTTTTTGCGTTGTTATATGCGGACAGACAGACAGACGGACGGACAGACAGACAGACGGACGGACAGACGGACGGACCAAACGACGACTATAGGTGCTACGTATTTATATAATTACGAACGCACCTAAAAAGCACAAATAAAGTACATACGTCACGAAAATTTTGTGCGTACGTCATTTTCACCGGCGGGAGATTTTCGTAGACAGTCGGAATTGAAAAGTTCATGGAGTACATGGAGCAAAAAAATATGCACGCACTAATATTCAGCACAATAAAATATATTTCAATTTAGTAGAAATCGAAAATTAATCTGGATTTTTTTTTGTTTGAAAGAAAAACCTCGCAATAACTTGGTAGACTTGGTATTAGAGATTTGGCGCAAATCTCAGCAATAGCAGCTTTTTCTATTTCGCGTGTGTAAATAATAATAAAAAAAAAATTGTTTGGTGTTTAAATAAAAGGTTTCAATTTACGGCATTATTTCTTTTTTTTTCTCTTTTTAGCATTTTAAATGGGATTAATGAAAGACATGTATTTTAAATTAAATGAGTGAAAGGTTTACATTTAAATGAAATGAATTCAATATGAAAATGTTATAGGAACAATATTTGGCGATTTATCAACTGCGTCAGGATAACATAAAAGTGCCAATATATCAAACGGTATATGTAGTATGTGAAATGAATCAATTATATTATAATCACCCGTCGTACAAGAAAAAAAATAATATTCTGCATTCAGAGGGAAAAATCCATCTCCTGTGCCGTAAGATTTGGCGAGTTCTTTTTTGGTGATAAGTTTTTCGATGTGATTGTTGGGATCTGCAGGATTTCGCTTACTTTTTCTAAATCTTATTTTTTTTGCAGATGTAGTATTATGCAAATATACTTTTTGCAGATATTTTTCTATTTTGTATATTTGGCATTCTATTTTGTATATTTTCTATTTGGCATTTGGAAAAGAGATTTTTAGCTTTTTATCTGTGCCTTAGGAAATATTAAAAAATAAAAAAATATTTACATATATCAAGCGTATAATGTTATGTTTTGCATTTTTATACGGACCACTTCTCCATTTTTGGATTTTAAATGCTATTTATTATTTACTAGCCGTTTATTAATTGTTTACAATTTACCCCCCTGACAATAACAATTATTTATCACAAAAATGCCTTTTAGGTTTGTTAAATAAGTTTGTTTATGTATTTTCATTACTTATTAAAATATCGAATATGGCGATAAAATTTTATTTTAGCATCGTGCTTAAATTTTTAAGATGGTGCAAAAACATGCTTTAATAAACGTATGTTTGTAAATATTTGAAAAACATGTTTTACCGCTCTCTTGAAAAATTTTGTAAGATGCTAAAACTACCTTTTGGCACCATTTTAAATTTTTTCCGCCAACCGACACAGGATACGAAACTTTTCCCTATTCAGATACACAGGCAAGGCTGGTCTCAAACATGAGTAAAGCTAGCAACGATATTGTTTTAACTCTATAAGAGTTACAATAATGATATTAAATGCTCCGATTGTCGTTGGGCCCAATTACGAAAGTTTCTCCTAAAAAACTGTAGAAGAAGTCTTTTACATTTGTTTCAAATGAAGCTCGGTCTACAAGGTATTAGTTAATAATACAAACAACACTAATGGAATGGAGGCAAAAGTTTTAATTTAAATGTATATATTTGAAAAAAAAAAAGAGAAAAGAAAGTTACAGTAATGAATTTAAAATGGCGTTAAGTCACGCTTTCTGACATAAGCAATTGGCTGCAAACGCGATAACGAAACTTTCACTTAACTTAATAACATGTAGCTAATATAGCCCTCAAGGTACTTTGCAGTTAAACAGACCTTGTGGTTTTTTTAAAAAGCTTGAGACAATTCAGGTTTAAGAAGTTGAGATTTACTGTCAAATGATATAAACTATGAACACAAAACTGATGAATTATTATTCATGTTTATGTATGTATTTTAAAAAAAATTGCATCTGATTACACTTATTAGATAAATTATTTCTGTTTGCATTTAATAACTGATAAACGGCTTCTGTATATTAAATGAATTGTTTAAATATTGGGAAGAGGTGGCGAGAGGTAGAAAGACGAGTAAACAAACAGGTAGACAGACGGGTAGAGAGACGAGTAGCGACATAGGCAGGCTGACGGGTAGCGAAATGAACAGACAGACGGCCCCAGTGGCAGAACTATCTTCAAGTGTCTGCAACGCTAATAATGTTTTCAAAAATAGTCTGCAATACGCAATATATCATATAAATCTATTCTTGCTGCTGTAGTAGTTGTAGTGCTAATTAATTAAGGCATCAACATTTATCAGCCTTTCTGAGTAAAAAAAAAAAATTCTGAAATTCACAGCAAACATTCTGAAAGGTTACAGCAGAGCGGGGAGGGGAGAAAATCCCCTCCCGGCAATAATTATTCTTGTTGCAGGTCGGATTAACTCTGCTTTTGATTCGAGTCGATTTCAGGCTGAGTGTAGATTCTCGCAAATTGGGTTCAAGTTAACCTGATTTTTCAAAAGTTAGTTCAGTATATTATTTCAGATTAAAAACTATGCCTATATTAATAAGCATAGAACTTTGTGTGTCTGCTGTTTTCTAAAGGAATGCTGCATCTTTTCCGGTACTATTTCACAAAATTCACGTTTTTTTCGTGAACCTTTGACGAAATTAGCGTTTCTTTTTTCCCCCCGCAGTCCTTTGACGAAATTCACGTTTTTTTTTCACGGCCCTTTGACAAAATTCACACTTTTCAGTGATCCTTTGACGAAATTAGCAGTTTTTTCCAGATTCTTTGACAAAATTGTCATTTTTTCTGCGGCCATTTGACGAAATTTGCGTTTTTTCTGTGGCTCTTTGATTTCAATTCACATTTTTTCCACGATACTTCAACGAAACTCATGGTTTTTTTTTTACAATCTTTTGACGAAAATCAAGTTTTTCCGCGGCCTTTTGACGAACTTTGTGTTTTTATAGCAATCTGTCAACGAAATTAGCCATTTTCACAGATCCGTTGATGAATTTCGCATTTTTTCTTTGGCCTTTGGACGAAAAAAGCGTTTTTTCCCTGATCCTTCGACGAAATTTGCCGTTTTTTCAAAATACTTCGACAAAATTTGCCGTTTTTTCGAGATCATTCGACGAAATTTACCATTTTTTCGAGATCCTTCGACGAAATTTGCCGTTTTTTGGCGACCCTTCGACGAAATTTGCCGTTTTTCTCGATCTGTCGACAGAATTCTCCGTTTTTCGCGATCCGACGACGAAATTTGTCGTTTCTTCGACGAAATTGACCGTTTTTTCGGGATCCTTCGACGAAATTAATAGCTTTTTCCACGATCCTTTGACGAAGCTGGCGTTTTCTCCGTAGCCTTTCGGCAAAATTCGCATTTTTCCGCGATTCTTCAACGAAAGTCATGTTTTTTTTACGGCCTTTTGACTAAATTTGCGTTTTCTTCGAGATCTGTCAACGAAATTAGTCATTTTTTGCGATCTTTAATTGAGTTTCGCGTTTTTTCGGCGATTCTTCGACGAAATTCGCCGTTCTTTTAACGATCTTTCTACGAAGTTTGCCATTTCTTTGCGTAATTTACGCGCTATAGCGCGTCCGCGGCATCGCTGTATGTTTTTAGCCTGCAGGTGCCCTAAAAAGTCTGCGACGTCCGTCGCAGCGTCGCGTACATTTTGCCACGGGGCAGACGGCTAGAGAGAAAGGTAAAAAGAGGGTTGACAGAGGGGTAGCGAGATGGGTCACGAAACGGGTAGCGACACCGGTAGACAGGAATGTAGCGAGAAAGGTTGCGAGACGCGTAGCGTGGTAGATAAAGAGACGAGTACAGAGACGAGTTGACTGACGGGTAATGAGATTGGTAGCGAGTCGGGTACTCAGATGTATGGTCTAAGGTCGGGTACAAAAACAGACGGATAGTGAGACGGGTATACAGACGAATAGAGAGACAGTAGATGGGTACGGAGATGGGTAAGAAGATGCGTAGAGAGGCGTATAGCCAGACGGGTAGAGAGACAGATAGACAAGTTGTGAGAGAGATAGACAAATGGATAGCGAAGTGGATAGAGACACGGCTAGACATACAAGTAGTTAGACTGATAGACAGACGGTTAGAGAAATAGATTGGCGGGTAGTGAGACCGGTTGATAAATATAGAGACAGGTAGCGAGACGTGTAGAGAGATAGACAATCAGTTAGAGAGACGGGCAGAAGAACGGATAGGGAAACAGACAGATTGTGGAGAGACAGACAGACAGGCAAAAGAAAAGTCTGCTGATTGGCGCAGTAAAGGCGCAGGGGGCAGAACATCTTAGAGAATAATCAAGAAATATCTGTTAAGCTTAACTTTGAAATGTATATATTTTTTCAATTTTGCCGATATGGAGATTTAATGTAAAAGTTATTTTACAGAAGTCATCGAAAGATTTTTTGTATACTTTAATGGTAATTTAGACTATAGTTTTGCAATCTGGTTTGTAGTAAAGCATGCTATCAATGTGGTTTGAAGTGTAAGAGTTTCTATAAACAGTTATACAAATAATAGATATATAATCAAGGAAGAAAAATTTTTAATTCACCCGCAAAAAAAGGTGCAACAAGGAAATTAAATGTGCGTTAAGCCACGCTTGATAGAATAATCTATTGGCTGCAAATCTAATTACGTAACTTTAAAAAGCTTGGCGTTTTAAAAGATCCGGCGTTTTTTTTTGTTTTTTTTTTCTAAGTTTTGCTCATTACGCGCTTAAGAAAATGAGATTCTTTGCCACATGTTAAAAAAAATTATGACAACACATCTGATGAACGGTACTTCTTTTCTATTTTTTTTTAACAGTGTATATGAATTTATATATGATATTTTGTAATTCTATCATTTAATTTGCTCTTTTTCTTTATATTGTAATTGTTAAGCCTATGTTCTCAGCAATATCACTCAGACTAATCCCTTTGAGGGAAGTCCTAGTAACAGTAATAGAGAATGTAGAATGATTTCATTAATAACCGTGAATAAATATAACTTTTTTTATGACACCAAACATAAATATTTTATGTTTGCAGGGGTCGCAGAGTCCTATATTTTGTATATATTTACAGCCAGCATTTTCAATATTTAATCTTCGTTGCAGGTTTCTATTGCACATGTTAAAAAAAATCTGCTACGAAGACAATAGTTTGGAAATAGAGGCAGCAATTCTGTAAAATATATAGGGCACAGCGACCCTTACACTGAGAAAAATGCCACTTTCAAATCTCAGTAAATCGAAGATTTTATTTTGTTATGAAACTTTTTGTTTCAAATATGAGGACCCAAAGCTTTTAATTCGGAAATACCAGAAATACTCAGAATATTGAAATATGGACTGGACATACTCAAAACTGAGCACATAGAGATCAGTTCATACTCATTTTTGAAACATGGACATACTCAAAAATGATTAGAATCAGTTCAAACTCATTTTTAAAACATGGACATACTCAAAAATGATTAGAATCAGTTCAAACTCATTTTTGAAACATTAAAATACTCAAAAATGAGCACAAGTCAGTTCATACTCATTTTTGAAACACGGACATACTCAAATATGAGCAAATGATGTTTTATTCTTGAGTGTGTGTTTTCAGAAGTGAGTATATACATGCTTCAAACTTGAGTAATTTTGATTCGGTGCCATTTTGACTGTGCGACATACTCAGATTTGAGTATTTTTTGTTCAGTTTTGAAAATGTTGTTTTTAGAGTGTACGGTTTTCACCATTTATTGAAGGGAATCTGCTGCTTGTTCGCTCACGATTCCTATTCTAAAATATAACTATGATGGTTCAAAGCACCGCCTTGAAAGGTACTTATTTGAATAATTAGCCATTTTAGTGGAATTATATTTTATTATCAATTCAATTAATGTAGAAATACATTAAAAATAAATTAAATATATAGATAATATTAATCTATTATCCTAGTTATCCGCTGTATTCTTGAAGAGATTTACTCGCGTTGGGTCTGATAAACCCAACTCAATTTTTTTCTACTTTAACAATAAATTTAAACAGAGAGGAAAGAGATATTCATTTAAAAAGTAAATATAAAGCTTTTGAAAGAATATTTTTTTCGAATTAGAGACTATATTTTACTGTATTAAAAGAATTTACATTTACGCTAATACATGGAATGCTAATTATCAAAATATAATTATCTCTGATTATACCGGGATTTTTCTGATTATACCGGGTGTTTCAAAAAGAATCATAACTATTCAACTTTTAATCCGTTTCGATCGACTAATGTAGAAAGACGGAAATCTCGAGTTTCACGCAGTTGAATCGGCTGTAAGGGATCTGACGATTCAGTTAAACATTACTGGTCTCCAAGATCGCCGGACATCTCAATGTGCGATTTTTTCTTGTGGGGGCTTATAAAAGACTACGTTTATGTGTCTTCCCTTCCAGCTACATTAGCCGAACTGAAGATAGATATAACAGCAGTCGTGGAAGCAGTGGATGCAGACATGCTCACAAAAATTTCGGACGAATTTGACTGCCGTATAGATATATGCCGTGCATCCAAAGGTGAACATTTTGAGCACCTTTAATTTGGTTTGTAAAAAAAAAATTCACGATTTGCCTTGTAAAATAAAATTAATCTTAAGTGTCTATCTTCAATATTTTTCATAATATACGCATTTTAAATAGGATGATTATTTTCGAAACACACTGTATAGTACACTATTTTAAACTTCTAAAAAGCCGAGAAGTTGGATAAATTCTTTAATTATCCAAAAATACTTTATAACTAAATTCAGTGCCGTTCCCCATAAAAAAGTAAAGAAATTAAAAACTACATTGAAGATATTCTTTGGTGTATTGCACTTTGATCCCGAAATAATATATTGTTAATAAGCTAATCATAGTGATTAAAAGGTATATTTCGATTGAACATCACATTTTTTTAAAAATTATATAAAACAGAAATTCAGCGGACCGTTCTCATATCTACTTATAATAACATCCGAAGTCAAGAAAGTGTCTGTAACCATTCCGGGTCGGACCACTCTGGTCTGCGAATCGACCGTAGGTAAACGCCATGTTAGGCTCAATGAAAAACCTATGGTGAAATATGACAAATAAATGATAATATCTTCTACTTGAAATCATGCCTGTTCAGCATATTTTCCCTATAAAACATGTATATCATATCCTATTATAATGTTTTAGTTCTTAATTAAAAATACAGATTAAACCACGGAATCCCAGATATAAACAAACAAACACTGTTGCGAACAATATTGTTTTGGCGCCATTTACAAAGTACTTTTCCACAATACAAATTTTTAAATAGTAAAATCTTCAGGCTGTTTGTATGAAGTCTTAGGAAAATGGAACGCAGATCAACAATCCGTCATTTTTGATGGGTGTTAAATACTAGCTTTTGACAAAAAAGCTGTATTTAATTTTTTACAAGCATAAGGAATTAAGTTTAGAAACAATTATTCAAAGCTTTTTTTGTTTATTCATAAGGTAAAATATCCATAGAAACATTCCAAATTATGTTAATCTTAGATTTTTTTAAAATGTCATTTTAAACATTTAGCAAATTTATGATTTAAAAAAATCAGTTGATTTAAATAAATGATTTTAAAAAAATAGTTGATTTAAATCAATGATTTTAAAAAAATCAGTTGATTTAAATCAATGATTTTTTTTAAAAAAATCAGTTGATTTAAATCATGTTTTAATCACCAATTTCAATCATCTGATTAACATGGTTGACACCTGTATTGTTTTGGCGCCATCTACCTGCTTTAAAATGTACTTTTCTACAATACAAATCTTTCAATAATAAAATTTTCATGCTGTTTGTATGAAGTCTTATGAAAATGGAACGCAGATCAACAATTCGTCATTTTTGACGCCGGGGATTATATACTAGTTTAAAGATAATATATATATATATATGTGTGTGTTTCAAAATTAAGATTTTAAATTTACTTGACAGCTCAATAAGAGAAATATTGGTATTAATCTTATTACTAACGGATAAATGTAACAAAAATGCATTGATTTCAGATGTATGATATTTTAATTCACTGAAGATTCGTTCTTCTTGTAGGAAAATAATGTATTCATTGAAATTTCACAATTTGCATAAATGTAATTATAAAAATAAGACTTGTTTTCCCGAAATAACACAGTTTTCACATTGTTTCAGAACCCTCCGTCTACTGCATTAACTGTTGCAAACGACTCAAAACTAATAATGTACCTTTTTTTTAATTCAGCAAAGCACTAAAAGAAAAACTAAATGAGGTTTTCTATTTAATATCATTTCTCCTATAAAGAGAAACAGAAAATCAAATTATGATGCAAGTCCTTTATATGATGAAAAAGGTCACTTTCAGCCATTTCTACAATATTATTAAACTTTTATAGACCAGGGAATTATTTAATATTCTGTACGTAAATTTTTGTCATTTTCTAACTTTTCCAAAAATAATGATAATTCTTATTATGCGTCTTCTTTATACATCTGATAATTAAAAGCATTTCTGTAGATGATGACGTGGGAATAAAAAAATGTTCCAGTAATACAGAATATAGAATAATTTTATTAATAACCCTTGAACATGATGAATCTTTGATGACAGTAAATATAAATATTCTATAAATAAAATAAAATATAAATATTTTATGTTTAGCATTAATTATTGAAGAAAATTCGCCACTTGATCAATCGTGAATACATTATTTAGATTATAACGATGAACCTTGTCATGAAAGATGTCTATTTGAAATTTATGATCATACAGCACAGTTTTATAAAGTACTAAAAAAGATAAGAAGTTGTATATTTCTTCGGACTCTTTAATATTGCTTTATAATTTAGTTTAATACAGTTCCACGTAATAATAGTAATAATAATAGTAATAATAATAGTAATAATAATAGTAATAATAATAGTATTAAATTAAGTTGATGATTATATTTTATGAAATGTCTTTTCATCGCGCAATAATATTCTTTACATTAAGTTAATTATAATGATAATTAGATATATTTCTAATGAGAATTGTGTCTTTTATAAGTTTATATAAAATACGAGTTTAAAAGGCAATTCTCCTGTTGAAAGGCGAGTAAAGGTTAAAATTTATACTTTTAAAGCTTAAAATTTTAATTTATTCGCCAATCCAAAAAGAGCAATATTTTTTAAATAAATAATTAGCCATTTTAGTGGAATTATATTTTATTATCAATGCAATTAATGTAGAAATACATTAAAAATAAATTAAATATATAGATAATATTAATCTATTATCCTACGTTATCCGCTGTATTCTTGAACAGATTTACTCGCGTTGGGTCTGATAAACCCAACTCAATTTTTTTCTACTTTAACAATAAATTTAAACAGAGAGGAAAGAGATATTCATTTAAAAAGTAAATATAAAGCTTTTGAAAGAATATTTTTTTCGAATTAGAGACTATATTTTACTGTATTAAAAGAATTTACATTTACGCTAATACATGGAATGCTAATTATCAAAATATAATTATCTCAACACAAAATGTATACACATTATAGAATAAATTTAAATAATATCTTAATTATTCCAACTCAAAATGAAGATCTTTTAATTTTCGTTGTACTAAACAATCATTGCGAACTGTTTTAACAAGTTTATTTAAACACACATTTCACAAATATATATGGTGAAGCAATATTTTTGATTTGTCATAAAATTACGAAACTCTACTTCAGTTTGACTATATACATGATTAACGTCTGATTTAGACAAAGTTTCAATATTATCTTCCAAAGCTGTTGGAGACGTTCCCAAGTGTTTCCCTTTAGGCCACGGATTTCACCGTCGCATACTGTCGTAGCGACTATGTCATCATTATCTTGGAAGAATGGGATGATGCGCAGGTGTCGGTGCCCCCACAGCTCCTAGAGCATACAGGATTTATCCCGGTCGTTCTCGTTAAAAGTTCTTCAGAACTTGGGTACGGTGTGGCTCAGTTTTATCTTTTGAACCTGTCTTTAGAAAATCTACATCAGCCTCCTTTAGAAGGTTCATTTCGTGTAATATCATCCGGAAAACAGAGATGTTCATTTTCTTTTATTCATAATTAAAATTTTAAACTTTGTGTGGATACAATAGAAAATAAAAGACGAAAAAATCAACAAATACCAGTCATGACAACATTTTTTGCGTGAAAAAACAATCATATATCTTGTCGCGCTGTGTCACGAACCCCCGAAATTTTTGAAGCAATCTCGCATAAAAGCTTCAGACCTTAAAGTTTCTGCTAAAAAAGAGTTTTACTTATGTAGTCAATTCCTAGTACCACAATTATCGAATATCTTGCAGCATGAACATGTAGAGGCACACCTACTGATGTTAAAATGAAGAAAAAATAATTTATCTGTTCGCTGCGCCCATATGCGGGTAACGGAATATTAACACATGAGATTTTAGTTGAATAAAATTCCTTTATCCTCCAGAGAAAAAAATATATTCGAAATTTTATAATTTAAATAAATGTACTTAAAAAATATTATATTTTATTTCAGTGATTCAATTTTCAGATAAACCTTAAAATTCTCCTGCATTTTTATTAACTGTTGCCAATGACGATAAACCAAAAATTATTCATTAATATAATACTCAGCCATATAATGCTCAACAATATAATATACAGGGTGATTCATAAAAGATGGGCAGAACTTTAAGGGATTATAGTACACTTAAAGACAAATAATATTAAATAGGAGACTAAGGGTCCCAGACGTATTCCCAAGGAGATAGGGGGCATTAAAGTTTAGGGTCCGAAATTTCAAATGATTATAAAACATGGAAAAATTGGTCGATTCGTTTGCGGTTTTTGCAAAAAATTTTCTTTATGCCAGTATTTTCTTGAAATAAAATTTTAAAGTTCAATTTCAAAAAATGCCGATAGGGGGCGCTTTAGACTTTGGAGTAACAAACAACTATTTTTTAACGTTATTTTTTGTATTCCTTTAAATGATTTCGAAAGCTTAGACTTAAACTTAAATTTTGATCTAAAAATCTGAGTCCTAACGAGTAGTTAAGTAGCGTAAACTGAAATTTGAAATTTGAAACCCTTCTCCCCCCAGAACAAAAATCAGTTATTCCCGATCTTTGTGTCGTAGATTAGGCTCTAACTACTGCCGCGTTTTGCTAAAATTATTCTTTATGTCAGTATTTTCTTGAAAATAAATTTTAAAGAAAATTTTCAAAAAATTCCGATAGAGGGCGCTTTAGACTTTGGAGTAACGAACAACTATTTTATACCGTTATTTTTTGTGTCTCATTAAATGCTTTCTAAAGCTTAGACTTAAATTTTCAGCCCAAAATCTGAATCGTTAGACGTGGTTAAGTTTCTGGGGAGAGGGGTTTGAAATTTCTACTCCTGAGCACAGTTCAGTTTACCATGTCCACACATTGTGTGCTGTGATACGAGGTAAAAAGACACAAATTAGGATTATGTTACCAAAGCATATTTATTAACATGTAATCACAATAAATGTTCAAAATTGTGACCACCAGAGGTTATGCACGCAGAACAACGGCGACGAATGGAACGGCGAACATTCGCGAAAACATCAGGCTTTTCGAGCACTTCCCCTACAGCGGCGGAAAGTCTGGCGACCAGTTCCTCGGGGGATTCAATGGGTGTCTCATACATAAGAGCCTTCAATCGTCCCCAAAAAAAGGAATCGAGGGGTGAAAGATCTGGCGAGCGAGCAGGCCAAGCAACAGGACCACCTCGACCAATCCATCTGTTCGGAAATGTGATGTCCAGATAGTTGCGGACGTCTCGTACGTAATGGGCTGGCGCTCCATCGTGCTGGAACCACATGACCCGCCGGATGCGTGGAGGAACAACGTTTAACAGGTCTGGCAGCACATGTTGCAGAAATGTGAGGTATGTTTTACCGTTGAGGCGTTCAGGAAGAAGGTACGGTCCGATTAGGTGGTCTCCGAGGATTCCTGCCCAAACACTGATGGAAAAGCGTCTCTGATGAGCATGTGGATACGTAGCATGTGGATTGACATCCGCCCATACATGTGCATTGTGTGTGTTAAATGTACCTTCACGTGTGAAGGTACATTCATCGGTGAAAAGCACAGTTCGTCCAAAATGTGGATTTAGCGCGTTCTGCTGCAGAAACCAGCGGGCGAATTCAATACGATTTGGATAATCCCCTGGAGACAGTTTCTGGACTCGTTGCACATGAAACGGGAGCAAATGTTCATCCTTCAGTACCCTCCAAGTCGTGGACTGTGAGGTATCCACCTGGCTAGCCACTGTTCGTGTACTTGTACTTGGCTGCGCCGCTACTACATCCAGAATGGCTTCTGCAACAACTACTGATTCGTCCTTTTTTGCACGACCTGCATTCGACCGGGAAGCGAGAAATGATCCCGTCTCACACAACTGTCTGTGCAAGCGCTCGAAAGTTTTGCGGTTAGGCAACCGCCTGTTAGGAAATCGCTCTCCGTACATTCGTTGTGCCTCTGCACCATTTCCATCTGCCGCTCCGTAAATTAAATGCATCTCAGCCTTTTCCTTATTCGTGAAGGGCACCATCTTCCGATTCATTACTACAGCGACTTACACTTGACTCACCGTTCAGTGGTTTTTATGCCTGAATCGTGTCGAAATTTTGCATACGTGTTCTTCTTCTTCCCCATTTGACATTTGCATACTTTCTGTTTCCTTCTTCACCCGGTGACTAGCGTCAGGAATGGAGCTTTAACGTTTGCATGAGCGACGTTTCCAACTGTGCCAGTGCCTTTATGAGTGAATTCCGACTATGCAGTCCTTGACGAAAGTTGTATTTTTGCCTCGTATCACAGCACAGAATCGTTGGGCATGGTTAAGTAGTGCAAACTGAACTATGTTCAGAAGTTGAAATTTGAACCCCCTCCCCTCGCTACTGAACCACGCTCAGCGATTCAGATTTTGAGCTGAAAATTTAAGTTTAAGTCTAAGCTTTAGAAAGCATTTAATGAGACACAAAAAATAACGGTATAAAATAGTTGTTCGTTACTCCAAAGTCTAAAGCGCCCTCTATCGGAATTTTTTGAAAATTTTCTTTAAAATTTATTTTCAAGAAAATACTGACATAAAGAATAATTTTAGCAAAACGCGGCAGTAGTTAGAGCCTAATCTACGACACAAAGATCGGGAATAACTGATTTTTGTTCTGGGGGGAGAAGGGTTTCAAATTTCAAATTTCAGTTTACGCTACTTAACTACTCGTTAGGACTCAGATTTTTAGATCAAAATTTAAGTTTAAGTCTAAGCTTTCGAAATCATTTAAAGAAATACAAACAATAACGTTAAAAAATAGTTGTTTGTTACTCCAAAGTCTAAAGCGCCCCCTATCGGCATTTTTTGAAATTGAACTTTAAAATTTTATTTCAAGAAAATACTGGCATAAAGAAAATTTTTTGCAAAAACCGCAAACGAATCGACCAATTTTTCCATGTTTTATAATCATTTGAAATTTCGGACCCTAAACTTTAATGCCCCCTATCTCCTTGGGAATACGTCTGGGACCCTTAGTCTCCTATTTAATATTATTTGTCTTTAAGTGTACTATAACCCCTTAAAGTTCTGCCCATCTTTTATGAATCACCCTGTATAATACTCATTAATATAATACTCATAGTATACAAAAAGTTACTAAAGAAAGCTTTCTATTTATATCATTATTGTTATAAAGAGAAATTGAAAACCAAATTATGATTGAGCTCCCTCTATATAATGAAAAAGTTCACCTTTAGCCATTTCTACTGTATATTGTAATTTATATAGACAAACTCATTATCCTTTATTCAGTAAGTAGTTTTTCCCCATTTTCAAGCTTTTGAAAGAATGGCAATAGTTCTTATTATGCTTCTTCTTAGATATCTCATTATTAAATGCATTTATGCACTTGATGATATTCAAGTAAAAACAAAATAGTACCAGTAATAGAGAACGCATTATAATTTCCTTAATAACTTTGAACAAATATAAACTAACTTTGATGACAGCAAATATAAATATTTTATGTTTGCCATTAATTATCGTAGAAAATGCGCTGTTTGTTCACTCAATATATATTTTTTGATATAATAATGATGGTTATTCAAAGAAAAGTTATTTGTTTAACATTTCCGATTATGAAGGGTTTTTTTTTCTTTTTTTTTTGTTTTGGTCTGAAAAGTCAAGAAGTTGCATATTTTATTTCCTTCTCCAAAGTTTCCCAACAACTTTATCTCATGTCAATTTATATAATAATAATAATTCCAATACTAAACTAAATTGATCAATTTTTTTATAAATTGGTTTTTCATAACACATTAATATACTTGACATTGAGTTAATCATAATGGTGAAAAGATACTTAAATAATTGTATCTTAAAAAAATGTATTTAAAGAAATACGTGGGTGGGCCAATAAGTTCTCGGCCTGAAAGTGAAAGCACAAGATTTTTGAGAAAATTTCATATTATATTTCAATGTAGTCTCCTTGCAACTTAATACGTTTAAGACACATCTTGTTGTGAATTCTTCAGTGCAGCCTTGCACGAGTGTGGTTCAAAAAGTTCTCAGCCTGACAAAGAAAATACAAGATTTTTGACAATATTTCATTTTATTTTTCAACTTACAACACAATACATTTCAGAAGACTCTTGAGAAATGTTCATTCGTTGGCGTTTTTGGTCGAAGTTCAACAAAAACAGCACGCATCGAGCGGAAAGCTTTTTCATACCTAAAACATCGTGTAAAATGTAGTGGACATGGTTTACCGAGATGTTTGGAATGTCAGCAAGTTCGCGTATCTCAATCGGCGAACATTCAATGCGGCATTGTAAATTTTGGCTAGGATTTCGTCGGTCATAGCGGTTTTTGGACGTCCTGAGCGGTCATCATCGTGAATTGATTTCCTACCATGTTTAATAATATTCAGCAGCCCACTTTTTTATCGTCAAATATGAAGGACAAGAATCCACTAAGGTGGAATGAAACTCTTTTTGTAAGTCTGTGGAGTTTAAACCTTTTTTAACAAAGTATTTTATGACAGCTCGAACTTCGATTTTTTCCATTTTTAGAAAATGCCAAAACTTGTTTACTTTACTTTATCGCCAAGCAATAACCAATAAACTCATGCGTCTGAAATTCGGCAGCATGTTATCATACTTTACAATCATCATTGTCATTTGGTCATACTTGTTCCATCTCTGTGTCAGGCCTCGAACTTATTAGTCCACCTCGTAAATTATCTTCCTATATTCAAAAACGAAAAATCTTTAAAACATTCAGTAGTAATACGTAATTTACACTACAAATATTAACATCACAAAACGAATCAATTCCTCATGTTAGCTTAAATATTATTTTAACTATTGTAGTATTATTACATTAGACTATTATTTATTATTATTAATGCTATTATACTATTATAACATTATACTATTATTATATTATAACATTACACTATTATTATATTATACCATTATTTATTCATTGTAAAATTTTTACGTTTTAATGGCGTTCCTATGAACAGGTCTAGACATACTTAATATAAAAACAATCGGTCAAGTACGTGTTTTACTCACCCACAAAGGTTTCCTTTCAATATATTTATTAATTACTAATTACAATGTTAAAAATAACAGAGTGACAACCACGCTTCAGAAAACGGTCACAAAGTTGCTCGCGAGAAGTGATCAGTCAGTCAGATTTCACATAACAATAGACAATGTTACGGCAATTAAAAGTAAAAAAAAACAAAAAAAAAAACAATGGCACTCCGGGAGTGCCGACAGAAGTGAAAACTTGAACAATTACGTGTGTATTTTTTGAATCGTCAGGAAACGTTTTACTGCACAGAAAATACTTTAAAATGAAGTGGTTTTTTTTATTCATTATTATAAACTACTACTATAAAAATTATATTACAATTTTCATTTAATGCGCTATTGTACATGAAAAATAATGCATATTATTTTGCATACAAAAATTGCAATCTATTGCTTAAAACGTAAATTTACAAATAAATGAAATATAAAATTTAATTAATTGGTATTCTTTGAAATGAATACCAATGAAACTTATGAATTTTCATCCACAATTTAAACAACTCTCAATACATTCATCATTTCTTCCATGAGATTTAGTTTCATATCTTTGTAATAACATTTATCTGCAAAATAGGGTTCCCGCTTCCTATCACTCCAAAAATGACTTCTTTGCTGCCTGTCTTGTTTACGGTAATTGTGAACATTATGCTTTTTTCTATCTTCATACTGCGCGTATTGTTTGCGGTATCTATAATTTCTACCAACAAAATTCTCTTTTCTATAAAATGATTTCACTTCATTTCCGTATCGGTAACCACGTTTCTTAAAACTTTCGTGAAATATTTCATTCAAGACCTCCTTATCATAGTATTAGACCTTACAATCAGCAAGTTTCCTTTGACCGCTATACACGTGGTTAAAAACCACATGGTTGTCCTGCTACTTACTAGCGCCTCTACCGTCAGTAACAGGAGTATTTTTAAATTTGTTTTCCATACATGTTTTCTTATTTTCTTTATGATATACTGTATGGTTGTCCTTTTCAAATGAGAATTATTTATATGTTATATTAATTATTATGTTTATACGTATGAAGAAGTAAAAAGTCTACATGACAAGTCCCATAATCAGGTCCACAGCCAATTGGCGTCAAAGATGGATATACAAGTGTACTTTGCTTTGATTGGCGTATATTAGCTAGCATGGTTTGGCGCTGGCGCATATTTCATTTCTTTGTTGTAACTGACGTACATTTCAAAACACATTGTTGCCAACATCGCTCATGTTTGACGCCACCTTGGCTTATGGACACTATTACGAAAGATTATCCGTGTTTTCATTTATTATAACGTATCAGTTTATCACAAACTTGCTAATGAAATCTTGCCTTTCGTTCAGCAGATGCTGATGGTTATATCGATCTAGAAAATTTGAAAGTGTCGAGCTTTATGAGTGAAAGCAAACATAGTTTCCTTTTTTATTCGACTAGTTTGAAATAACAAAAAACAAACGGTCTTATATAATAAATATAGTTCCATTTAATGTGTATGAATTATAAATACTATTACTGTTTATGTACACAGGCTGCATCGTACTATTGACCAATAGCTAATTTATAAACTATAGTTTTGGAGGTATTACTCCATTTGAAAAAGTTTTTCAAATGTTGTTGTTCTTTGTCATATTAAATGCTATTTGCGCCAAAATAGTGGGTTTTTTAAAGGTTAGGTAATTAAAATTTTTATATATTATTTGGATCATATAGGTTATATTTTAAAAAGAAATTCCTCTTCAATAGAGAACATGCCTTAATAATAATAACAGTAACTAAACCATAATAATGTATATAGGTTCCATGGCAATCCAATTATTTTACGAAAGTTAGAAGATGGATGGACAGACAAATATACGAGCTGAAGTCATAAACGCTTTTTTAAAAAATTGGAAAGCATAAAAATGCTTAATAATGACTTAAATTACACGTGTCCCCTCCTCCCCAACTTTCCTCCCAAAAAATAAATTATTGTCATGCTACGCTTATGGTGTTTGTAAATCTTTAATGGGGATTCTTCTGTAATCAGGCCTACATCTAATTGGTTTGTTACAGTAAGTGCAGTTTGGCAAAAAAATAAGGTACTTTTTGGTTAGCCGGACGCCAGTGATATATATACATGTATATATGTACACAGACATATACACATATCTACATATACATATATATACATACATACACATATATGTATGTATATATATACGTATATACATATATATTTATATATGTACATATATCACTGGCGTCCGGCTAACCGAAAAGTACCAAAAATAATTTAATTTTTTAACCAGTGTTGTAACTCCCGTACACTTGGAACCACATTCTTCCAGCATCGCTCATATTTGACGCTAACTTTGGCTGTGGACCTGATACTACAGAAGATTGACTAATACTACAGTATGTAATAATTAATCTTATATTTAAATCTTCATTTTCAACAATATTTTTGAAAACTTGATGATAATTGTGCAAAATATTTATTTATTTATTTATGTATTTATTTTTGTGTAATTCGAAAAATGTTTTTTTGAATTTTGTCAATAACACGAAATTTTTTCATAGCTCCATTTTTAAAATGCATTTTCTTATGAACTAGTATCTGTAGTATCCACCAGGCGGCGATACTTTCCGGAGAAAGTCAGTTAATAAGTTGGCAATTTCCGCGGACATTTTCACCCAAAGACTTTCTCCGGATTGTCAAGTCTGATCTATGATAAGGGAGTCTTGATTTCATTATTTTCATTTTTTTATATTACTTCCGTTTATTTTTCTCGTGCTCGTTAATTTATAATATTTTCCGTGTTTTGTTATTTCATTTTCATCTTTTGATTCGGTCTCGCGAGTTGAGTCACTTTTATCTGTTTTCACCGCACGTGCTAAATTTATCTTGAAATTATTTTCTGAATTTTTCTTATTCATAATACCAATCATTTCGCTTTCTGCACGTGAACTATTTCCTTTTGATACTTTCGCTTCATTGTATGAATTGGCAACATATACAGTGGTGTCGGTAACAGGGTCGCGAATTCAATGATTTTTTCCCATCTCAAAAAATGCCCAACGCGCCTAAAGAAGTTTTCACTTCAAAAAAATACGCTCAACAGCGCGAAACTTTCTTACACATTTTTAAACATAAAAGCTTGAAACTTGCAGGCATGCTTATTAAAGTGATTTGTAATCGAAAAGGTTTTTATTATAAATTAATTACATATTGCGTTACAAGCGATTGTTGTCGCAAAACTACTGACTTTTAATGTCTCGGAATTATTCTATGAATTATTTTCAATAATTACCTTCCATAACTGAATTAATTTGGAATGAAAACGTTGACTATACATCACTATGATTCGCCTTACCTAAAACAAAGATCTTATACAAAGTTTAAACTTGGCATTGCGCCAAGCGCGCTTCGAAAGAGGTCGCAAAGTTGCTACGCCGCCTTGGTCCGTACCTCGTTTTTCCAGATCGATATTTAATTAATATCTCGACTAATTGACGATAAGTTTTTTTTGAAAAACATTATCGCTGTACTTGGATGATTCCGCGTCGATAGATACCTCAAGCGTCTTTCAACTCCCCCGCTGAGCTCCCGCAAAGTAAATTTTGTGTATAACGGACAAATGCGATTTTCTCAAAAACTATGTTATCTAAGAAAATCGCTATAGTTTTCCTGCAAGGTTAAAATAAACTCATACTACCCCTAATTTTTTCATTATTTTGGTTTTACTAGATTCGGAAATTGGGGGGGAGGACACATTTTCGCAGTACATTTTTGTCAATATCTCTGAAAATACGTAAAATTAAAACAAATATTTTTTTGAGTTTGGTGTTACGGGATCTGTCGACACTTATCAATTAATAAATTTTTAATAATAAATTTAATAAAAAATTTCAAATCTTTATTTTGATAAAATCAGAAAATATACATATATATATATAATCATACATGGGTTTTCAACGTAGCGTAGCCCCTTGACGTACAATATACTTATTCCAAAACTTCACTCGTAACAAAAATTTCTTTGCATCCGTCTGAAGACATTCGTACAGCAAGATCTTGACCTCCTGATCGCTTTGAAAATGTTTGCCTCTGATCGCTTGAACACAGAAAAGCCATTAAGAATAATTAAGGTAAATAAGTTTGGTGTGTGAAGTCAATATGAGACAGAGTGGAATAGTCAACCTATGAATCTTAAAACGCACAGAAGCAAAATCCCGGCCAAAATTATTTTTCATGTGTTTTAAAGTTAAAATCATTGCTGTTGACTTAGTATTAGTAAATACACTTAATTAATATTATATACTACACATAAATGTACGCAATTTTTAAGAAAATAAATATATAATACAAAGTTTACTTAACTATTTAGTGTTTATAAGAGGAAAGTAATTGTTGATAGATTTGTTTTATATACAAGTAATGTTTAATTAAGTGTGGTTAATGCTACTATATCTGATTTTTTAATTATATATATAAACCAATGTATATAACATATATATTATTTGAATTTAAGAGTATTATTTAAGAGTTGTATTTTAAGTTGAGTATCTGTAGTATAGAGATGATGGTTTTTGAGTGTCTGTAATAGATTACAAAGCCCCCTCCCCCACCAATATATATATTTAAAAATGGCAACTATATGCTTAATATTATTTTAAATTGGCTTTCAAAATTATAACCAATATGATTATAATTCAAAAAAGGCTCGAGAAACACTGACACGCCTTTAAAAAGTTTCCAATATATCTAAATACTACTTTCAATATATCTAATCTAAATTAGAGTTAAAAAAAGTTAAAAATTAAACAAATTTTCAATTTTAATTATTTTTATGATATTCAAACTAAAACAATTTAAATACAGATATAAAAGTATGCATTTAAACATAGTAATCTCCGTTGTGTCCTAGTTCAATAATCGCAAGTTTAAACGATTTTCATTAAATCTTCTACGCTAATAAACATAGTGATTATGCAATAATTAAAATAATATTTATTTTCAACGATTAATTATTCTCACATTTTTTTCCTGATTTATTTATAATCTTAAATGTTTAATTTATTAAAAAATGAGTATTTAAGCCCCTCCTATGAATTTGAACACTTTCAAACATAGTAGAAAAGTGTTTGGGAATTCTGTTTGTCTGTCCGTCTGCGCCACATAATTATGTTCGGATTGCATTGTATTTGATGTAGGTTATTATGGTTATTATGATTTACCATGGCATATTCAATATCGAAAATGAACTGTGTAGCATTTATAAATTGTTGACAGGGATACTCAAAACAATTCCGTTACAGTACGGTCTATGAACAAAATCGTTTGCAATGTATTTTAATAATTTTAATCTATTTAAAGCGTACTGAAATTTATATACATCAAGATTCACTACAAGAAGCTTACCGTGGACTAGGGTGTGCATAGCATTATATCGTTCATTATAGGGACGCACAAAATAATTCGTTTACAGTACTGTCTGTGAATGATAATTGCTGCAAGTGCATTTTCATTTGTTTCATGCGTTTTTAAAATCAACTAATTTGTTGCATATTACTTGATGTGTATAAATTCTATTGATCATATAAAAGGGCTGCACAAAAGTATTCGAGAAAATTTCCGTTTATTGACGGGAAATTTCTGAAAGAGAAATTTGAACTGCGTTATGCTTTTCCTAACTGATCTAATTTTTTTTTTCAGTCTCTGCAGTATATATACAAATCTACAGATCATATACAGGGTTTCACAAAATAATTTGAATAATTTTCTGAATGTACAGCAATTGCTAAAATTGGGTTTTCAAATGTTTTATGCGTTTCCTTAACTTGTATTTTTAGATATCACTTTTCATCTTATGAAACGTGAAAGTTTTGTATCAGTATTCTGAATATGTTAGAAAGTGTTTCACAGTCTATGCTTGGCGCATGATTTTTAGGTGCATTCGTAATTATATAAATACGTAGCACCTATAGTCGTCGTCTGGTCCGTCCGTGAGTCCGTCCGTCTGTCCGCATATAACAGCGCAGAAACTACCCAACCGAATGGTTTGAAATACAATATATATTATCGTTGCAGAATTTTGTTGTGTCATTTCGAATTTTATGAAAATCGAAATTCATAAAAGTTTTCTTCATTCTATTAAATCCTGTCGTACGTAATCTATATAATAAAAGCGCGAATCATGTGACTGAGGAAAACAAATACAGGTTAACCACTTCTTTTTTCATATGCCAGTCGGCCATTTTTATTCAAAATTATTTTTTAAAATAAAGTTGCATAAAAGTTACATTTTTAGAAATATCGTTAAAAAAAAAAATGTTTGAGAGATGAGTTACATTAAAAAATGTATAGATTCTGAGATAAATTCAGTGGAAATTATGTTAACAGCCGAATATCTCAATCCGTTTTCCTTCAAATTTTGTTTATAGGTTCACTGTGTTAAGGCGCTTCCCCGATTAGTTTTCGGGATTGATTGATTTAGTATAAAAGGGGAGGAACAAGGGGCTAATTCCCCCCCCCCTTAATTTATATAAATGGGTTTTTCATGCAGAATTGTTCCGTTTTCCTTCAGATTTTGTTTATAGGTTCACTGTGTTAAGGCGCTTCCCTGAATAGTTTTCGGGATTGATTGGTTAAGTATAAAGGGGGGGGAACGGGGGGATAATCCCCCCCCTTAATTTATATAAATGGGTTTTTCATGCAGAATTATCACATTTCCTTCAAATTTTGTTTATAGGTTCACTGTGTTAAGGCGCTTCCCTGATTAGTTTTCGGGATTGATTGGTTAAGTATAAAGGGGGGGGGGAACGGGGGAATAATCCCCTCCTTAATTTATATAAATGGGTTTTTCATGCAGAATTATCCCATTTCCTTCAAATTTTGTTTATAGGTTCACTGTGTTAAGGCGTTTTCCTGATTAGTTTTCGGGATTGATTGGTTAAGTATAAAGGAGGGAACGGGGGGCATATCCCCCCTTATTTTTTATAAATGGGTTTTTCATGCAGAATTATTCCGTTTTACTTCAAATTTTGTTTATAGGTTCACTGTGTTAAGGCGCTTCCCTGATTAGTTTTCGGGATTGATTGGTTAAGTATAAAGGGGGGGGGGGGGAACGGGGGGATAATCCCCTCCTTAATTTATATAAATGGGTTTTTCATGCAGAATTATCCCATTTCCTTCAAATTTTGTTTATAGGTTCACTGTGTTAAGGCGTTTCCCTGATTAGTTTTCGGGATTGATTGGTTAAGTATAAAGGAGGGAACGGGGGGCATATCCCCCCTTATTTTTTATAAATGGGTTTTTCATGCAGAATTATTCCGTTTTACTTCAAATTTTGTTTATAGGTTCACTGTGTTAAGGCGCTTCCCTGATTAGTTTTCGGGATTGATTGGTTAAGTATAAAGGGGGGGTATAATCCCCCCTTAACTTATATAAATGGGTTTTTCATGCATACTTATCCCATTTCCTTCAAATTTTGTTTATAGGTTCACTGTGTTAAGGCGCATCCCTGATTAGTTTTCGGGTATGATTGGTTAAGTATAAAGGGGGGAACGGAGGGCTAATCCCCCCTTATTTTATATAAATGGGTTTTTCATGCAGAATTATTCCGTTTTCCTTCAAATTTTGTTTATAGGTTCAGTGTGTTAAGGCACTTCCCTGATTAGTTTTCGGGATTGATTGGTTAAGTATAAAGGGGGGGGGGACGGGGGCTAACCCCCCCCCCCCCTTAATTTATATATATGTGTTTTTCATGCAGAATTATCCCATTTGCTTCAAAAATTTTTTATAGGTTCATTGGGTTAAGACGCTTCCCTGATCAGTTTTCGGGATTGATTGGTTAAGTATAAAGGGGGGGAGTGGAGGGGGCTAATCCCGCTTAATTTATATAAATGGGTTTTTCATGCAGAATAATCCCATTTTCTTCAAATTTTGTATGTATATTCATTGTAATTAGAGATTTACCTGATTAGTTTAAAGGGTTCATTAGTTAACTATGAGGGGGGTAATGAGGGGATGACCCCCCTCCTTAATATATTGTTTATTCCTTTATTTTTTGATGGGCTTATTTCAAATTCTTTGAAATAAGAGTATAATATACAATTAGTGTGAATAGCCTGTGAACTCAATGCCTCAGTTTAACTGGACAGTTTTATTTTTATTTTTTATACTGAAGGAGCTAGAAATTTGAAATTTGTCATTGTAGTTACTTATAAGATGTAAATGCTCTCTAAGAACAAAATAAAAAAGAAATTGAAATTTAAAAGGGTGAAATGAGCGAAAAGCGTTCTAAAAACAGTCTAAATTACAATTTCTATGAAATCTCTGGAACTACAGAACCGATTTCAAAAATAATGGTGGCAAATTGATGGGGACAATCCCTACTCCAACATAGGCTATATTTTATGTCGGTGCCACTAACATCAATGAGGTGCAGGATCCAAAAATGTTCGAAAATTGCGACTTTTTTATACTGAAGGGGCAAGAAATTTGAAATTTTGTATTTGTAGTTACTTATAAGATGTAAATGCTCTCTAAGAATAAATTTAAAAAAAAAATCGAAATTTAAATGGGTGAAATGAGCGAAAAGCGTTCTGAAGTCATTCTAAATTACAATTTCTGTGGAATCTCTGGAACCACGGAACCGATTTCAAAAGTGATGGTGGCAAATTGGTGGTGACAATACCTGCTCCATCAGCCTCTTTAATAAAAAACTATGCGTTGCTGACGACTGGGTTTTTCGCTAATTGTTGCACCAGATTAATCTCGGAAAATGAAACATTTGAAGTTACTGAAAAAAATGATAGCTCAAAAAGTATTTGTCAGAAAATTGTTAGACAAACTGCGTTAGAAAGTTTAAAAAAATTGTATTTTTCTTGATATAAATTTCAAATCTAATGATTATGCCGTTTTTCAAATATTGAATTTCAAAAATTACCAAATTTTCCAATGGAGTACCATGGCGAAACCTTCACGCGTAAAAATATAATGATAAGGGCGACGTGTCCTGGCGTGTATATTGGCTATAGCACGAGTCACAAATTATAGTAGCCTTATTATTCTGTTAAAATATAAAAGTTATTTATGAAATGTCAATATTTTGTTTGATTAAAGGTTCGTTAAAAGAAATTGACCAGCGTAGCGGGCGTAGCTTGCTAGTAAGAAAAATAAAAGGCATGCTCAATTCGCTCATAACAGACGATATAATTCATTTCAGTGAAATAATAAGGATGATTTTTTTTTACATTGTGAAACTAGTTATAAAACGAACGCGCCTCTTATGTCACGTTTAACGTACAATTTCAAACTTGTTCTTTCTTGTTGGGAATGGAAGCACTCGGTACATATATAGCATTAGTCTATTGAGGCTAAATATTAGCATCTGAGAAGATTGAAACATCATTTATACACTGCAAAAAGAATAAATAAATAAATAAATAATTAAATAAATAAATAAAAGTGTTGATTTTCAGGTATAATACTGTCATCCCAGCCGTCAGTATTATACCGTCAAATTAACAGTAATAAACAGTAAAATCAGCAATAATACGCTACCGCGCATGCGCGGCAGCGTATTAGTGCTTATTGAAAAGTTTACAATAAATTCATTTACGTCAGCAGCAACAATAAATTATTTTTTTTTAAGAAGAGAGCGATAGTTAAATTGCCCTTTTCAAAAGAAAATAATAAATTTTCGAATGCTAGATTTCAAAGGAAATAAAAAAATAATCTTTTCGTTGGAGTCACTCTGATTCGCGATTTAAAAAGAAGAAAACCCCATTATTAAATTCACCAAAGCAGAAAAGTACAATTTATAATTACAGAAACATTTATCAGTAACAATTCTTACTGTAGCAATACTTACTCCGTTTAATGAACGAATAAGTATTTTCACCTCATTAAAGCGGATTTGATTTTACTATCCATTTGAACATTATAATTAAATCTCATACATTCTTCATTTTTCAGATAATTAACCACATTGTTAGGATTAAAGAAAACGATTATAGAGACGTGCAACAACTGCTTTATTTCATGCTTTACGATCATTGATGCTTATTTAATCCAATAGTTTTAATTGGTTGGAAATTGCAGTATCAAAGCATTCATTTATCTGTATTATAGAATTATTTATATATATATATATATATATATATATATATATATATATATATATATATATATATATATATAGCAGTGGACACGTAAGAGGATTTCGCACTGCAGTCTAATATTTTGTAGCAATATCTAATGTATTTTAGATGCAGATTTAAACTTCTAAAGAAAAATTACGATTAAAAATATATGAAAATATCGTCTCATTTGTTCCATCAAAGTTACAGTAAAAAATAATCAAAAATAGCAAAAGGCACGCGCGAGAAAAAAAAATTAAGGCTAGTATTTCAACTGCATTAGAAGATGACGTCATCCGCTTCAGGAAAAACACGGGACAAAGAAATATAAATTGAATACATTTAAAATACTATTTAATTTAATATAGCAAAGTAAACATTTTAAGCTACACGTGAAACAGCACTGCTTCTATCGATCGATAGTGTCTTTTTCTTCTAAAAATTTGAATTTGAATTTTGCCTTTTAATCAAATATATAAAATAAACCCGAGTGGAGACGGGCACTTTGTCTTTTTTGTACTATTTTTTTTAATACAACCATTTTTGAGCCTTGTATAATGCGGTATTTTATTTTTGTGACAAAACTGATTTGAGAAAACCTTTCATTTTATTTATGAAAACAATGCTGATTTAATTTTTAATTAACTGCAATTTTTAATCAAAAACATGTTTTAACGATGTGTGAGCATGCTATGTCAGAAGCGGTTAGAAAACCTTTCGAATAATACCGCATTCATTGTTGTGCGTTTTGTAAATGTATAGTAAAAGGGATGTTGACAACAGAAATATTATATATGATAAAAAGTACAATATAAAATAAATGAAAAAAATGCATAATTGATTGCGATGCAGAATGATATTTGCGTTCAAAGTTGATGCAAGAATAAAGATAATTCTAAATAAAGATTGTTTACTTACGTTTTATATGTATTATGCCTGTTAGTGCACAGTTTAGCTTGAAGTATATTCTTTATTTGTTTTCAGATAGATGTTTTTTTTTATACGGTTTTCGAAAACATGAAGAAGAAAACCAATTGTATAGAGCACTTATAAGATTTTATTACACAATTTGCACGTAAAAAAAAGTCTGGTTAGTTTTTACCTCATACTATTTGTGACATGATCTATGTATCAGTGAGCAAGTGCAAAAAATTTTACATATGAAACATCTTCACAACTTATATATCATTGGAAAGGCAGAAATTTCAAGAATACTAAATTGTTGGTCTGAATAATTTGTTTATTTTGTTCTGATACACGATGGATGCGTGCATCCGAACAATGCATTAGTGAGCAACTGCAGAAAATTCTAGTTATCAAGCATTTTCACAACTTATATGTCATTGGAAAAGCAGATTTTTCAAGAATACTAAATTGTTTGTCTGAATAATAGCAACACGATGGATGCGTGTATCAGAACAATGCATTAGTGAGCAACTGCAGAAAATTCTACACATCAGACACCATCGTAACTTATATATCATTGGAAAAGCAGAATTTTTAAGAATACTAAATTGTTGGTCTGAATAATTGCAACACGATGGATGTGTGTATCCGAACAATGCATCAGTGAGCAACTGCAGAAAATTCTACTTATCAAACATCTTCACAACTTATATGTCATTGGAAAAGCAGATTTTTCAAGAATACTAAATTGTTGGTCTAAATAATTGCAACACAATGGACGCGTGTATCCAAACAATGCATCAGTGAGCAACTGCAGAAAATTCTACTTAGCAGACATTTTAACAACTTATATGTCATTGGAAAAGCAGATTTTTCAAGAATACTAAATTATTTGTCTGAATAACTGCAACACGATGAATGCGTGTATTCGAACAATGCATCAGTGAGCAACTGCAGAAAAATCTACTTATCAAACATCTCCACAACTTATATGTCATTGGAAAAGCATATTTTTCAAGAATACTAAATTGTTGGTCTAAATAATTGCAACACAATGGACGCGTGTATCCAAACAATGCATCAGTGAGCAACTGCAGAAAATTCTACTTAGCAGACATTTTAACAACTTATATGTCATTGGAAAAGCAGATTTTTCAAGAATACTAAATTATTTGTCTGAATAACTGCAACACGATGAATGCGTGTATTCGAACAATGCATCAGTGAGCAACTGCAGAAAACTCTACTTATCAAACATCTCCACAACTTATATGTCATTGGAAAAGCATATTTTTCAAGAATACTAAATTGTTGGTCTAAATAATTGCAACACAATGGACGCGTGTATCCAAACAATGCATCAGTGAGCAACTGCAGAAAATTCTACTTAGCAGACATTTTAACAACTTATATGTCATTGGAAAAGCAGATTTTTCAAGAATACTAAATTATTTGTCTGAATAACTGCAACACGATGAATGCGTGTATTCGAACAATGCATCAGTGAGCAACTGCAGAAAACTCTACTTATCAAACATCTCCACAACTTATATGTCATTGGAAAAGCATATTTTTCAAGAATACTAAATTGTTTGTCTGAATAATTGCAACACGATGAATGCGTGTATCAGAACAATGCATTAGTGAGCAACTGCAGACAATTCTGCACATCAGACATCCTCACAATTTATATATCATTGTAAAAGCAGAATTTTTAAGAATGATAAATTGTTGGTCTGAATAATTGCAACACGATGAATGCGTGTATTCGAACAATGCATCAGTGAGCAACTGCAGAAAACTCTACTTATCAAACATCTCCACAACTTATATGTCATTGGAAAAGCATATTTTTCAAGAATACTAAATTATTTGTCTGAATAACTGCAACACGATGAATGCGTGTATTCGAACAATGCATCAGTGAGCAACTGCAGAAAACTCTACTTATCAAACATCTCCACAACTTATATGTCATTGGAAAAGCATATTTTTCAAGAATACTAAATTGTTTGTCTGAATAATTGCAACACGATGAATGCGTGTATCAGAACAATGCATTAGTGAGCAACTGCAGACAATTCTGCACATCAGACATCCTCACAATTTATATATCATTGTAAAAGCAGAATTTTTAAGAATGATAAATTGTTGGTCTGAATAATTGCAACACGATGGATGCGTGTATCCGCACAATGCATTAGTGAGCAACTGCAGAAAATTCTACTGTAAGATGACAATTAAAACTTTTCGCAAGGTCGTTAAAGGCAAAATATTTCAGGGTAAAAATTACATTTTTGTAAGCATTTGTTTTAATTCATAAATATAAAAATGCTTTTGAATAAATTCGTCAAAATAAAGTCCTTTTTGTATAAATTCATGCAAATGAAGTCATTTGCACCGGCTCCGAAATTAGAATCCAAATGTTGGAAGAAAGAAAAGCTTTAACCAAACAAAGTTATAGAAAATGTGCATTTTCATTGGGGAAGCTTTTATCTTAAATTGTAAATATAATTTATTATTTGAACTATTGTATTTAATAAAATTAATATTATAATTGCCTTCTAAATTTACAATAAAGTTAGGATTTATTTTTCCCCAAAGGAGCGAATAATCTAGTTCAATTCACAAGCAACACATCGGGTTGCCACGAAACTACTAATATTGTAAAAAATATTAGCAATTTAAATAAAATATATTTAGAGCGAATAGCTGGAGCGCTCTTAAAAGTATGTCTAGAATGAAGTTATACAGTATTATACAGATTGAATATCTAAACATGCAATAAAACTTTTTATTTTAAATTAAAATATGTGTATAATGTTTTATAAAATTGTAAAACAATGTAATATTTTAATTTTTTATATTAAAATATCACATTATTAAAACTTTTATGATTAGATTTATTTAAGTCATTTTTGTATTTCAATTATTTTTTCGACTTATCTAACATTTACAAAGAAAGATTTTTTGTATCTTTCTATTTTTAAACTGTTCAGGTGTTTAGCTACAATACAAATATATGAACATAAAATGTTAATGTTTTAAGCAAATTTACATTTTTCATATTACGCATCCTGTACAATTTTGTTAAGAAACACACAAGCTTCTTAAGGCAAACATTTAAAAAAAAAGGGGTTAATTAAAGCATGTTTAAATATGCTACATTTAATAACATTCAAATGTTAAAAAGACAAATTATATTGTATAATACGCTTAATTTCTTCCTGTTTATTAAAATAACCAAAAAAAAATATTAAAAACTGAAAATTCTTTTTGAATCATCTTACTAGATCCAAAAAACTACTGTTGCATAATCCAATTTTCTAATTTTCCTCAGTTTCAAATCTACAGCTAGACAACGTAATGCAGGTGACTTTGTGAAGAAATAAGAAAGTAATGACTTAGTACGAGCCATATGAGTTGGAGTGTTGTTGGCGCAATTAAATATGCATGGAAACGCATTCGTATGGAGATGAAGTAGATATGGAAGACGGTAGCATGATAACGTTGAAAGAATTCCTTCTCACTTAAAATGCTTGATTCTAATACTTGAATTATAATATAGATGAGACTTTACATCTTCTGCATCTTTTTCTGGATGAAAAAGGTGTATCATGCGCATAATTTAACAACTTTGTTTCAACAAATAACTGGCAGCCGCTTTATAAAACAAGAAAGAAGTGTATCTTTTTTAGCCCAAGGCACACACACACACACATATATATGTATAAAGAAGATTGATACATATTTGTAAACAATGTTTATAACATTGCATAATAAAAAAAAGATATTCAGCATACTTAAAAACTACATAATTTAATATTTAAATGTTGATAGAATACGTATTGATAAATTCCTTTTTCTTCTTTTGAACCGTTATTCATTTATATGGTATCTAGCCAAAAAACATTAAGTGTTTCCAGACTACATTAAGGTGAGGCCTTCTTCTCTGGCTTAAAACTCCTGTGATTTTTATTTATTTATTATTATTTTTTTTGGTTACAATGAAAAGAGATACTTGAACTATAAAGGTCATTTTTTCGCCTTTTTTTTTTCATTTGTAAGTTCAAAAAATTAACTAAATCAATGAAAATTATATTTTTCGGTGGTGTAAACTCCAACAAAAATGATTACTTTACTTTTTTAAAAACAATGACGTAAATCGGTCGAATAGTTCTCGAAAAAATGCCCAGATTGAAAAAACGGTTTTGAGATGGATTTTTATCGACATGGTTTCAAGATGGATTTTTATTGACATGGTTTCGAGATTGATTTTTATCCACATGGTTTCGAGATTGATTTTTATCGACATGGTTTCGAGATGGATTTTTATTGACATGGTTTCGAGATTGATTTTTATCCACATGTTTCGAGATGATTTTTATAGACATGGTTTTCAGATGGATTTTTATCGACATGGTTTCGAGATGGATTTTTATCGACATGGTTTCGAGATGGATTTTGATCCACATGTTTCGAGATGATTTTTATAGACATGGTTTCGAGATGGATTTTTATCGACATGGTTTCGAGATGGATTTTGATCCACATGGTTTTGAGATGAATTTTTATAGACATAGATTCAAGATGGATTTTTATCGACATGGTTTCGAGATGGATTTTTAACAGTGTTTCGAGACGCAATAAACTCCGAGCGTAGACACCTAAGAAAGCCGTTTTCTGGTTGATGCGGCAGCGTTACGTTTAACGAGCAAAAAATAGTTAAGGAAATGGAATATCATAAAACCGCTTTAAGGCAATAATCTACGCACTTGAGAAATGCAGGAAATGAAAAAAAATTACCCAAAGAAATAAAACCTTCTCTTAAGCGTGCCGTTCATTTAGTTTTAAGTTTATACGAGTATTCTTTAGATTTTTCTATAGTTATTTTTAAAATTTATTATTTTTAAAGCAGTGTGGTAATCTCAGTAAAACTTTTTCTTTTCCTCTCTTCTCTGTTACTATCATAGAAACTCGACAGAGTTTCTCGCCAAGCATAAGAAACAGCAATGCATTGAACCGTAAATGAAAGGAATTTCCGCCAATGGATGCTAAACGATTTTACAAAGCATTTTTAGCACTCTGTCTAGTTTATATTTTGCGGACGGGACAAAACGGGTTTTTGACACATCTATATCTCGCGTTCTATTTATGATAGAAACAAAATTCTTGATTCTATGGAATGGGGCGTGCCAAGTGACTAAGAATTCAAAAGTAAAGCAAAATCCGACGAGTAGGTTTTCAGTAAATGCGATTTTAAAAGTGCTGTTTTTGCACTTTTTAAATCTTGTTCAGACCAAAAACTGTTGACAGGGCTACAGCAATGTGTAATAATCGGATTTTTACGCGGTTTACGTTATTTGAATAGTTTTTATGAGTAGTTCGGACCTTTGTAAGTTTCATGTGAAAATATTAATTAGTTTTTGATTTATATCAGTTTAAAGTTATTGATTCCTATACTTAACATAGAGCAAAAAACTGTTGACAGGGCTACAGCAATGTGTAACTATCGGATTTTTACGCGGTTTACGTTATTTGAATTGTTTTTATGAGTAGTTCAAATCTTTGTAAGTTTCATGTAAAAATATTAATTAGTTTTTGATTTATATCAGTTTAAAGTTATTGATTCCTATACTTAACAAAGAGCAAAAAAATAATAAATGACCCAACTCTTTTAGGAATGATCGCATACTCATGATATTAAGATATGTTATTACACTCGACCCAAGTAAGCTTCCTATTATAAAAAATCGTAATATTTAAGGTTCGTTTACAGGGTCTCACAAAAGATCTTTTGATATAGGGCAAAAGAGTTGTGTAATTATTCGATTTTTACGCGGTTTGCAGCATTTGAATTGTTTTTATGAGTAGTTCAAATGTTTAATATTTCGTGTAAAAATATTAATTAGTTTTTTATGTACACCACTTTTAAGTGATTTATTCCTATACTTAAGATGAAGAAAAAAAATATTAAAGGGTCTAACTCTTTTCAAAAAGAACGTATGCGCATGATGTTAAAATATGTTACTACGAACGACCTAAGTTAGCTTCCTATTGTAACACAGAATTGTAGAATTTACTGTTCGTTTACAGGGTAACTCAAACGATTTTTTAATAACACTAAAAAGTTGTGTAATTAGCGAATTTTTACGTTGAAGTATATGATTCCTGTACTTAACACAGAGGAAAAACAATAGTAAATTGCATAACTTTTGTCAAAATGGCTATAAACACAAGATATTCAAATACAGGGTGATTTTTTTTAAAGTTGTGAAAGTAAAACACTATAACGAAAGAACCACTGATCCAAATGACTGGAAATTTCACCAGTATGCTCCCAAAGCAATGGGATTTTTTTGGCATGGTTAAATAAAAACTTAAAAGCTCATCGACAGATGGCGCTGTATATGCAGTAAAGTCGTGAGACGAGCTTGTGCAAGACACACGCACAGTGGATACTCTTCACTCTGTTGTGGAACATGCGGTTTCATGTTTCCAACTCGTAGCTGAAAACATTGGACAGCACACTGAAAATTGTATGCGTTAGTTGCGCAGTTCTGTACGAATGTTTTACTCCATATTTTAATTTCGTTCTGTTTCTGCAGGTGTTTGCAGTTCCTTTTCCCAATTACTGCATTCTGTATGTTTTTGATATACAGAATGCAGTAATTGGGTAAAAGAACTGCAAACACCTGCATTTCCGGTCATTTGGATCAGTGGTTCTTTCGTTATAGGGTTTTACTTTCACAACTTAAAAAAAAATCACCCTGTATGTTACTACATCCTCTCTATTGTAAAGCGGCATTGAAGCATATACGTTTCGTTTACAGAGTCTCTTAGAAGATCTTGATTACATTACAACCGATGTATATTTACTGAGTGAGATGTATTTTAATGATTTTACACTTTTTCTATCTGTGTAAGGTTTCATTATCTTGCTTTAAAATTTAATATGAGTTCATTTTGTCCGTCTGAAATCTCGTCGATGTTAAGCTCTAAATCTATTAATATATAGTATTTTCATCGATTAAAAAAACTGTGTTTATTTATAAATATATAATTCTAGCGTATCAGGAATTGATTGAAATAGCGATTACAAAATTCCAACTTTACGTTCATGCGCTGAGTAATAGAATGTAAAAATGTTGCTACACCAAGATTACAATTTTTGCGTTTAAATATTTGCCGTTCATCGAATCTCCGGCTCTGACGAACTTAAAATGCTAAATTTCGTATACAATAGGTGATCGGTAACGAACTGTTCGGTTTACGAACAAATCGGTTAACGAACATTTTCGCGTGAGATTTTTATGTTCGGAGAACGAATACCTCCCGAAACAAAGCCATGATGAAGCAATGCCGTGTTTCATATTTGCCGAGCTATACTTATTGCCTCTATTGTCAACTTTGGGAACATTTTAACAGTTGCATACATAATGTCCTAATTAATTCATGGATTGCCGGAGATTGGGGACCTATATTTTAGGATCACCGAATTGGAATGAACAGACTATATGAATAGAAATCACTTTAATAGTGTTTATACTTTTGCAAACGTTGCGAATTTTATATTTTTCAAATTCTCGAAACGTTGAGTTAAAAAACTTAAACAAATAAAAAACTTCTAAGGTGCTCAGTAATTTTCAAAAATAATATATTTAATATGTTAGTACAAAAATCCCTGTAAATTTTTATACTAATAGAAATAGGTTCGTAGAAAAAAAATGATTATTCTCGGTAAAGTATGCTCCATAAACTTATCGTTGTAATTGACCGAAAAAAAGTGCTTCTTATTTTTCCACATTTTTCTGAAACTGTACTATTTTAAGTAGTTTGTAAACTACTGTAAAATTGTCTATTTTTTTGTTTTTGAATGTATATAAACGGAAGAGTGATATCAACAAAAGAAAAAGGAAAATAAATATGTCATAAATAATCTGATGAATACAATGTAAGGAAATTAATATAAAAGTTTTCCCGTTGTTATGGTAGTGACATGTACATTGGAATAAGTCACTCAATAAATTGTTCAATTCTGATGTATAATTCTATTTATAGCATCACTATTATTTTTTTTTGCCCCTTTCATCTTTTCTTTTCTGAATAAAAATGGAATCCGTATAATTGAAATTAAATACATTACAAAAAGGAGTGATATCTCATTAAAAACAACTAGTTGTAAATGATCCCGTCAAGCCACAAACCTAAAACGTCAGTCACAAAAAGAAGTGATATCACATAAAAAAAAAAGCGATATAGAAGTGCATACTCCGAGTCCCGTGTAAAAATCTATCACCACTCATAATGTTTCCAACGGACTAGGAGTGAGGTACAGTATGTGAAAACTGCTTGGCGACCTGCAGGATTTTATAATGTTTGCGTTTCCTGCAATTACATATGGCTATATTATTTTTCTTTTCTTTTCTTTTCTTTTCTTTTCTTTTCTTTTATTTATTTATTTATTTATTTATTTTGCTCGCATAAAATTGTAAAAGTTGAAGCTTCTGTATTTGCATGTCCTTTCTTATTTATGAGCTTGAAAAATCAATTTGTTGGTTTTATTGTCCATTATTTAAACTAAAAATACCACTCTTACGAAGAGGATTTTTTAAGTAAACGTATAAAGATTTTGAGTTTGTAATATATATATATATAACCATAAATGAAACATTATCATAACACCAACTTAAACAGTGAAATAATAATTAAGTATGTAATAATTAGTTGACAATGAATGATTCCCCAACACACTGAATATGGAAACAAAAACATATTAAAAGAATAAGAAATTAAATAAAAATTGAATAAATGGAATTAAATGAATGAAAAGAAATGAAATTTGTGGAATTTAGACAGAATTATCAAGTCTCAAATGCCTAAATACCGTAAATAAAATGAAATGAAATGTTTCATATTCATATTAGCCATACATTACTAAGAAATATGATTTTGGGACTACATCTCATAAACAATGAAGCAAACCAGTGATAAAATAAAAAATAAAATACAATATTAAAAAGGAAAGAAGCTATACTTATAATATACAGAGAAAACAGTAAATAGAGTCAGTAAGTATAAAATCCATAAAGATTAAAAAAGATACCTGTGCACCTCAAGAACCAGCATGAAACTCAACCATGACTAGGGAATGAATTGCAAAAAAAATCATTACATGTTGCCAGTTTTAGAAATATAAAATGCTTTACAATGATGCCAGAAATAATGTTAGAATAATATGGATTGTAAAACAAACAGGAATATTAGTGCTGTCATCTATTGGTAAAAGTGAATATAATCTGAATCGAAAGTATTGGATGGAAATTAATGTTTAATAATTAAACCAAATTACTATCTTAAATGATACCAATTAGTTATATAATAAATAAATGAAATTAATTAATAAATAGACTATCGAATTACATTAAAGTAATGGATGTATTAATGAATAATTCTATGTTATAAATAAGTAGTAAGATGGAAAAATTAATAATTAAAACAACATAAAATAGTGCTGCCATCTATTGGTAAAAGTGAATATAATCTGTATAGAAAGTAATGGATGGAAATGACTGTTTAATAATTAAACCAAATTACTATCTTAATGATAGCCATTAGTTAAATAATAAATAAATGAAATTAATTAATAAATAGAATATTGAATTACATTAAAGTAATGGATGTATTAATGAATAATTCTATGTTATAAATAAGTAGTAAGATGGAAAAATTAATAATTAAAGCAACATAAAAGTATATGTACCATTAAATGATAAAAACGATTAGATAACTGTACCAAAAATGCAACATCAAATAAATTAAATTAAAATAAAATACTAAATATTTGAATTAAGATACAAAGAATTTAAAATTAATATTGATTAAATATTGAAATGAATTAGTCACAAATAATGTTCCTTCATACAAAGTTAAATAAAATATAAACACTTAATATAAGTGTTAAGGGTGGAACGTTTAATAAAATTAAAACATATTATATTCACACTGTAGAAAAGTAAACATTATAAGAAGTAAATATGATATTGTCCACCATAGGTATTAATCCAAATCATTAGATCAGAAACATTCTTAATATTAATGAATATAAATCCATTTAAATTAATTAAATAATGAATATGTAAATCTAACTAAATTAATATACATATAAAAATATCACATCGCAGTCCATTATAAAATGTGTATTATCATACAATTGTGTAAATCAAAATGCCCCCAATTTTTTTATTATTAATAATATAAATTAACCATGCATATTTTTCCATACAACTCCGCCACACACCTCCTCAATCCAGCGTCTACCCACCCAACCGTCCTATTATTTTATTTTTATTTTTATTTTTTTTAATAAGATTATATGATTTTTTTTATACATTTTTTAAACGCATGTGTTAATTTGGTTGTAAAGATCAAATAAGAACTAACTATATATTAAGGAATATATGAATTTTTTTTGGAAAACCATGTTGTAATACATCATAGATAAGTTTTTTAATATTGTTGTTAATTAGTTGAGAGGAACATAAACTTTTTATTCTATAAATATGATTAAGGAGTATATTATGATATCAGTATTATGAAGACATGATTTAAAATTAGTAAATGAATTAACTTTAAATTTAAATTCTTTACGTTTATCAAATAGATCAATTATTGTTTTGTTTTCTTTAAGTGTAATTTTAAGATCTAAAAAGTTAATAGTATTGTTAGAAAGGAGGTTTTCCGTTAATTCTAAATTAGTAGGATAATCAACTGGAAATATAGAAATATTAGTGTGATCAGTGGCAATTAAAATTATGTCATCAATATAACGATATAAATGTATATTACTATTAATAAAAGTACGTTCATAATGATACAAGTATAGGTCTGAAAGTATACTAGATGTACATCCCCCTTGTGGTATACCGACTTTCTGTAAATATAACGTGTTATCATGCATTATATAATTATTATATATAATGAAATTTGTTAAAGTTTTAAAATAAGCTGTATCTATATGAATTGGTAAATTAAGTGAATGGTGATACTTATAAAATAATGCATTTATAATATTATGTAGATCTAATAAATCTATATTATTAAATAGATCTTTGAAATCATATGTCATTATATTGTTAACACATTTAAGATTTTTCAAAATATTGACGAGTTGATAGCTATTTTTTATACAATGTGTATTATCAGTGGATGTTGTCAGTGTATAAATTTGATTGAGAATTTTTAATAGATGTTTATTGGCTATATTATTATATGTATTGCATCCTATAGTGACAGTCCTAAATTTAATTGGGTTTTTATGAAATTTGGGTATAAGAACTAAATAAGGATAATTAAAGTTAGTAGAAGTAATATTTAATAATTTATAATAACTGTGAATTTTACGATTGTTTACAATTACATTTTCATTAGTTTTTTTAAAAGAATTGTTAGTAGAAATACAGGATGTAAGTAGTTGGTGATAATAAGCTTTACATATGATTGTATAATTATTAGGAGATTTGTCAATATATGTTATTACATAGTTTTTAAGTAATTTAGTAATTTGCTGGAACAAATGTTTTGTGTTAATTTTAACCATATGCGATATATTATGTTTTAAAGACGAACTTAATTTTTCAATAACCAGTATTTTCCATTGATTAAAATATTCAATAGATTTACTATATGAAATTGAAATTTTATAAAAAAAAATGTCTATATCATATGTAAACTGTTTCATAATAGAATTTACATTAAATTTAGAAGGAAGTCTATATTTAGTGCCATAACCCATTAGTTTTTGTAGTTTATAATCATTCACAATATTAAGATTACCAGTGATTATATGTCCATGATCATTATTAATGAATTTTTTTAGAGTGGGGTCATTGCATTTACACTGAAAAGTACTAGCATCAGATGTATTTTTTGAAAATGCATATATATATAAACCTTATAATAAACGGTAACTAAATTGAGATATATTGCAGTAATTCTAGCGTAAGGGAACAGCATAGATCTGGGGGAAAATCCGTTCTGTCAGTTCTTTCGCATACAAAAATATTTATAAAAGTGGTATAACAAAAATATAAAATTTATTTTTCGATTTTCAAAATTGATATACTACATATATTATAAAAGCCTGCAGGTCGCCAAGCAGTTTTCACATACTGTACCTCACTCCGAGTCCTTTGGAAACATTATGAGTGGTGACAGATTTTTACACGGGACTCGGAGTATGCACTTCTATATCGCTTCTTTTTATGTGATATCACTTCTTTTTGTGACTGACGTTTTAGGTTTGTGGCTTGGCGGGATCATTTACAACGAGTTTTTTTTGATGAGATTGGTTGTTTACAGTACTGTTCTTTGCATGTGTCCTACGTCGCCGCTTTTCGTGCTACATGTACTGTGCAAGCGCCATTTACGATTTTTTGTGCGCTCATCATTTTGAGATGGAAAAAAGTGGGTGTTGTCATTCCAAAATTTCGCAACCGTGTATGCTCCATTGTTCTTGTTCATTACAATCTCGAGCGCATACCTTCCAATAACTATATCTCACATTTCATTTCCGTTGGTTGAAAGAAGCGGCTGCTAGGGATACATATATCGGCAATGTTTCTTTATAGCTACCCTGTACACAAATTTCTCAACTTTGATGGAATTATTTAATCAAAAAAGAATCCGCAAATCGATGACAAAGCTGTTCATCAAAGTTTCCGGCTGCAATTTTTTAAATTGCTTTAACGTATAACTAAATCTTTTTTTAAACGTTTCTTTTAAGATTTTGAGAAAATCTGCTTTGTGATACAATTTCGACAAGCTATATTGCAGATAGTGATAAAAATCGATCCTTTGAAATTTCAATATCAAGTTTTCGATCATTATGTCCATTCAACTCGTCCCTTATTTTAGAAATATCTTTCGGGGAGGTTCGAAAAGGACATATGCAAACCCCAAGGCAAGTTGAGAAAACTGAATAGGAAAAAAAAAGACAGAGATTTTCCTTCTATATTCTATTCCATTTGAAATGGCCTGCTGTTGAAATCTAAGGGACAGTTTTAGCATATGTAGACGGTTAATGTAAATGTAAAACGGTGAAATTCAAAACAAATTTTCAAATAGAAATGTAAGTTAAAATTGTTTGATTTAGTATGCGTAAAATTTACATTTTCAAAAATTGATGGAAAACTATGAAAACTATAAAAGTGGGTTATATATTTTATTCCAAGAATATATACTTCTTTTTATCCTCGATGCGATTTTAAATAACCTGCTGTTGAAATGTAAGATAAAGATGTAGCATAGGATCGAGTTACTTTTTATAAAGGTGCTCTGGGATCGAGTGAGTTTTGAGATTTTGCGTGCGATCGAGGTGCCCTGAATTGTGACATCTGCGCATGAATGAGCTATCGATTCTGTCATTTCTTTAAGTTTCGCAATGTATGTCTGAATCTCTGAAAATTTCATTATTACGGTTGTTTCTTGCAATGATAGGAATCTGCGGTTGTACAGTTGCTCTATATACTGCGGTAGGTGCTGTTTTCGATGGAGTATTACGCATTTTGCCCTTAGTGATAAAGTAGTAAGTTTGAACACCGTCGAGTATCTATCTACGCGTCATTCGCAAGCTAAGTTTGCCAATTAGCTGCTTTGAACAATACTGAGAGTTCCACCAACATGGTAAGAAGTTCAGTTTGCGTTTACGAATAAAAGACAGTTGGAATCCGGGGGATTTCCTTATATATTGATATTAAATTGTTTAGTGACATCGCTATAGTGATATTACAATTATTTAAATGATATTTTATAGCTAGTTTAGGAGACTTTTCTTCGGTTTCTGCAGCGAAGCCATTTTGATTTCAGCTGAGTGTTTGAATCTAGTAAATATTTTGGGAAATAATTCCCCATCCTAGTTTTAGTGATTTGAGCTTTTTAATTCTGATGGCTGTTATTTAAATCTGACAGCTTCACTGCAGAATACCCTTATTATTGTTTTAAAATAAATTGTTGCTGATTACTAAATTTTGTCATGACCCATTTTCAAGTGCACTGTCCGGAAGAGTACCTTACAGAAAACTCGTGTTATAGAGAATTAAAACGTTTAAAATAAAAAAATTTAACTAATGTACGAAAAGACATCTTCAAATAGGAAAGTACGTTGATAGTTTTGGATTCAGTATGCAGAATGTCCCTTCTTACCTTTGACCTGGACCTAATTCCTCAAAAGTTAGTTTTAGAAATATTGTTGCCAGGGCAGCACCAAGCGTAGTGTGGACAGTGCCCCCGCACCAGGCGCCATCAGTTAGAATAGACGCTGACAAGGTAAATCGGCACCAACACTAATCACCACTCATGCATGTACCATCTGTAGAAATACTAACGGCTTAGATGCTTTACACTCACGCTAAAAAAAAATAATAATAATCGGTTAAAAAAAAGAAAAAAGTCGCCAAACTTTGGGGGCTGTTTTTTATTTTATGGCAACCCGGCTATTAAGCTTGTATTTAGTTACTGGTGTTGAAATTTGTTATTGTAATCCTTATTTGCGTGGATGTTAAGGGAAATGTTTGCGCATGTCTGTATTACGTCATTGATGATGAAAAGTAGAGAAAACGTGATTGGTTGTAGAAGAACGTTCTATTGCACGTTATTGGTTGCAGAGTCGCGTATTATAGAACCATATATGGAAGGGAAATAAATTTGCATAACTGTTGAGTTAATGATCGTTTTTTAATTGTCATGTGAATTATTACGTATTGGCGGTTACAGTGGCAGTTAGAGCGGTAGAATTGAATTTATCGTTCTATTTTGTTTATCGAAATTGTTTTGACGTTTGTAGTTGCTGGTAGAAGTTGGAAAATGTCCGTGGCTATGGATACCATTTTTCGAGAGTACCAGGTACGTTTTTATGAGGAAGCTGAAAGGCAAGTTCAGCACTTCAAAACTGAAATAACGCGATGGTTTTATCTAATAGTTTGTGTTAAATTAGAATTTGAATTACCGAATTGTTACCCTGATATAGTAGTGCTCTTTAAAAGATTGAAATGACGTAATTTTATCTAAAGGTTTGGGCGAAATTACAAAATCACTTATCGAATGATTATTCTGATTGTAGCAGTCCAATTTAGAAGAATGACGTAGGTAATGTATTTTCTATTAAATTTATGTTAAAAAAATTTATTTTTCGTTTATTTTGATATCTACTTTCTGGTTTTACAATTACGTCTTTATTTATAAATGTTGTGTTCGTCATGAAATTAGAAACTAAATAAACGAATGTTTACACTGATATAGTAGGGCACTTTAAAAGATTGAAATGACGTAATGATATTTACTAAAAGTTTGTGTGAAAATAAAATTAGCATCAGCGAAGGATTACTGTAATATAGTAGTGCACTTTAAAAGATTGAAATGACGTAATTAACATTTTTCATTAAATTTATGTTGTAAAAAAATGTATTTTTATTTATTTTAATTGTTGTATAGAAATACGATTTTCTGTGTTTTCGAATACGTTATTTATAAATGTTCTGTTTTCTATGTTTCCAAAATAGCAACGGAAAATAGTAGCTTGGCGCAGTCTTGGAAATCGCGCCAACAAAACAGTCGCCAATCTTTTGTTTACTTTAGCATGAGTGTAACACATCTGTTCCAAACTAACAAGGAGTTTCGCACCAGGCGCCAATTATGTTGTTGCGGTGCTGATTGTTGCAAAAAAGAGACACAATTTGCAAAAATGTTTCAAATATTCAAAATTTAAAATTTTATATTCCCTCCAGTCCTTTTCTGCATGCTCTAACACGTCAAACAGAATGGATACCATAGTTTTACGACCAAAACTTATCGAGTTATGATACTTTGAATTTTATTAATTTTCAGCTTTGTCTGGCACTAAAAAGCCATTTTAGTCAAAATGATAGTAATGGATTGCTTATTTTTATCATGTTTGTTTACATTATGCTAAAATGGCATCAATTATGACATTTAAGGAATTTACTTAATCAGAAATTACATACAAATGAAACAATATATTTTTTTCATTAAAGCTGCAAGCTGAAGTTATTGAAATTGTTTTAATATACAACTAAATTTTTATTAAAATATACTTTTTAAGGTTTGGGTAAATTAATTTTTTTATTCGATTTTGAAGAGCTATCTTTCAAAAAATGAACAAAAATCGATCTGTTCTAATTTTAATATTAGGTTTGCGATAAGATATTGCGAAACAATATTTATTTTTCATTAAACCTGAAAGCTGTAGTTATTGAAATTGTTTTAATAGACAACTAAATTTTATTACAATGTTCTTTTTAAGGTTTGGGCAAATTAGTTTTGTTATTCAATTTTGAAGAGCTATCTTTTAGAAAAATGAACAGAAATCTATCTTTTCTAATTTTAATATTAGGTTTGCGATAAGATTACTCTTACAAATGGTGTTTCAGTTATGGAGACTAATGGATTTAGAAGATGTTGGAAAAGAAAATATGCAAACCGTACACTGTTAAAAATCTGCAGTAAACTGTCCAGTCATTTGACCGTTTTTCTAGAAAACGTTTACATAACCGTCATTTAACTATATTCTGACCATAAAATGAGCAATAATACGGTCAGTATATAGTTAAATTACTGTTATATAACTGTTTTCTACAAAAACGGTCAAATGACTGGACAGTTTGCTGCAGATTTTTAACAGTGTAGAGCAACTTGAAAAAAAAAAAAGAATAACAAAAGAAAGTGGTACATTTTATTTTAAAAAGTAAATAAACGAATAATTTTTTTCCCATTCTGCTCATAGAATATTTAAATGACCTTCTGCTGAAATCTAAGAAAGAATATTTATTTCTTAGTGTTTGTGGATGTTTATTAAAAATTTTAAATGATAACAAATTAAATAAATTTTCAAATAGTACAGTAGCTTAAGAATTTTGGATAGTTTTGGATTCGGTATAAAAGCAAATAAATTATAATTACTATCCCCTTCCTCAGTCCGAGGAAAAAAAAAAAAAGGATAAAAATGGGTACAAAGAACCCCTCGGTAATAGCCCCGAGTACTGGCTTGTGTACGAGTATCCTGAATAAGTGCTCTCAAAAGACATAGACAAGAATTAAATATAGCCTTTCTGATACTTTTTGACTGAAATAAATTACTAGTAACTGAAATAAACCCAGGAATAATTCTGCGACGTCTGAAATTGATTAAAAACCACAAATGATTAAGGTATTTGAAACGTTTAAGTCGGAGATTCATACAACGATTGGCCAAAGACATGATAAATCCAAAATAAATAACTAAACAATTTAAAAAAATTAAAAAATACACCCCCCCTTTCAAAGAAAAAATTAAAATTACAATTAAAAGACTAAAAGGCCCGTTGAAGCCAGATAATAAGCATAGATCAAATACTTTTTGCGAATTTTAATTCATAAACCAAAACCAATTACAACATTGTAACGCACAAATATGAAAATTGATGCAAAAAACCGCATACGGCCGTTTCAAGGATGCATCGATCCCCTTCCCCAGTGCGAGAAAAAAAAAAAAAAAAAAAAAAAAAAAGGATAAAAATGAGTTCAAAGAACCCCTTGGTTATAGCTCCGATTACTGGCTTGGCTGTTAGACAAGCCAGTACTGGGGGCCAGTACTCAGGTTCGTTTAATATTCCTTTCAACCCACTTTATAATTTCTTTAATAAATCCAAATAAATTTCATTTTCAAAGAAAAAAAAATCATGTTTTTTATAAAGTAAAAATTTATCGGTCTATTTTTCTCGTTTTTTCGAAAATCTGAACCGGTCCGGCCCGATAGCGGGCGAAGACCTCTATTATACTCTGTCATAATAATATTTGTCACGCGGACTAAATGCGATATAAAAAAAATAATTTCAAAATTAAACATGTTGTACACTTTCAAAATGTTAAAATATGCGAATATTTCCATAATCAGATTTTTATCATGATTCAATATTTTTCTCAAACTCATATATTTACTATTCTCTATTACTCATATTGATACTCGCTTTGTATTATTCTCAAACGTCTGAAAAATTCGTTAAACTTCCAATAGGACGTCAGATTTTCTTTTTAATTCTCTAATGACGTGATATTAATCTGCTTTGTGTACATACACATACTCATACTCCTTGTATTATTGAGAAATCTTTGAAATTTTCCGGTTTATTACCACTATGACGTCAATCATTTTTATTTCATATTAATCTTTTTTTCAATTGGTGAAACATTGTATTTCATTTTCATTTTTCACATGGAAATCGTCAGATAGAAAATTAATTATTCTAGAAAGAATTTCCTCGTGGATTTTTAATTTTTGTCATCTGCTGTAACGAAAAATGTTTACATTTAATAGGAAAAGGCTGTTAGAATTTTGGTTTTCTATCTCTATTTATTAAAATAATACGAATTTTTCAAATTTTAATATTTTGAGCTCTTTATAGCTGGTATTCAGCTATATACACAAAGTTTGAACTCTGTAAGTTACATAGTTTCTGAGAATAGCTCTGTGACAGACAGACAACGAAGCGGGAGTAATAGGGTTTCGTGAGAAACCCTATTAGTAACGAAACCCTAAAAAGAAGATGTTGGCTGATGATTGGTGAAATGATTCTGGTCATTGAGGAATTTATACTTAATTTCGAATCAAAAATAAACTATTTATAAGGCATTTCATCATACTGTGACGACTATTGGAGCACTTATCTTATATACACAATTATAAACCATAAATAGCATTTGGCCGTTAGTGTTTTTTTACTGGACTTTGCCCTGTCAGTCAATTTGTTATTATATGGCCAAATTCATATAAAAATGCCTATTTTAACAAAACAAATATTATGAATTATAACACCTTGTAATAATATATTTATTTTAATGCTAAAAGGTGTAAATGAACAACATAATATACAGTAAAATAACTTTTATTAGATTGGTGACATGTTTCGGCTCAGTCCGAGCCATTTTTAAAAACAAATGAGAATTCTATCCATCTATAATAAGAGAAACCATAGAGATAGTAATATACAATATGTAACGGAATCTTTCAATTTACCGAATTTGTGGCTCGAGTTACTCCATAGTTACAAATATGAAAATAAACAACCAAGTAAAATTTAAAGATAACGTGCGAAATTTTTAAAAAGTACATAAAAATGAAATGATAGCATTTCAAATAATAACTTCAAAGACAATGCAATTATACAATATTCTCATTTGTTTTTGAAACTGGCTTGGAGTAAGCCAAAACATACCAACAATCTAATAAAAGTTAATTTACTGTATGTTATGTTGTTAATTTACACCTTTTAGCATTTAAAAGAAACATAGCCCATTTTAACGTTTTTAGAAAAATGTCTTTTGTGAAATAATTTCGAACATGTAACTTTCAAAAATTGATAGAAATCGTTCCTATCAAATTTGAATATAATGTTTCAGATAACATTACTCTTTCAACTGCTTCAACCATTGTGGAGACATCATCAGAGTATGTTGGAGAAAGTGCGCAAATTTCAGAAAACAGAATAAATAAAGAGATACGGATATTTTCTCTAAAGCAAGATTTTTTTTCTTTTTATACATTTCTAAATGGCCTATTGTCTAATAGAAGGTGTTTGGTTTTTACTATCTTTTATTTAACTTACCTTCGTTTTTGTATCTAAAGATAGCATTTTGAAACGATTTTTAATTCACTTCCTGATAGGCTAGATTTATAAAAATTATGTGCAAAGGTGTGTTTTCGATGAGAATACAACATTTCAATATTCTTAGAGCTTAATTCTAAATTAATAACTTAATTTAAAATCATTTTTCTGTTAATCCGCCACTGTTGATAAATCGCCAAATACTCTTTATCGTTACTATTGTATCTACCCTATATATATAAAATCCTAATGAAACGAATTTGTGAAACGATTTTATGAAACGAATTTATGAAACGATTTTATGAAACGACTGATTAAACGACTGATTATGTTTCAGGGCTATTTTTAATAAAATATTAAACGCTTGATGGTGAAATTAATACCAATTGTACATAAAAATCCGCGGATGTCAAAACTGGTAATATAATTTTAAAATTGGATTTAGTTTTCGAGATATTAATTTTTTTCTAATTTTAATGACATATCTATAATGATGGCAACTAATTACTCAGTTTTTTTTGTGACAAAAAAGGGAAAAAAATTGAAAAGGATCCCGATAGGGATTATTGGTTTCTTTTTATTCGTCATTTTCAAATTGAAATTGAATTTATCTCTCATTTTAATCGGTAATGAAGACAAGATTGTGGTTAAATTATGTTTTTCAGGAAAATTTGAAAAAAAAAAAAAATCACATTTCTATCGTCAGGATTCAATCGTCTGTCAGCATTTAATTTAATTTATAAACTGAAAATATTTTGAATAAATTCATCCAAATGACGTCTTTTATGTAAGCGCAAAAGAAAGGAACTAAAGAATATCTATCCAATTTGTTTAGCGTAAAATGTCCTTTATCCTATTTTATATATAATCAGAAGTAATTTGTATAGAAAAAACAATAATAATATACGTATAATTAAAATACGCATATAAACAAAAAAAAATCGTCGAATTTGTTTCCATGGCTGTTTATGTCATTTGGCACCAAATCTCACTTTCTGATGCCCGAATTGCGTCAAGCTTTTTAAAAAAGTCAAGACCATGGTTGTCAAGACCCTTATAATAGAAAAGCACCAAAAGCTCATTGGGTTTGTTTTCATAACTTTTGGCAACAAATCTACGTATATTAACGAATCTATCCCTTTTCGAAGCTCGAATTACGCCAAACCTACAAGCAAAGGATCCTATACTGGAAAAGTACCCGATTTTCTTCTGGACAATATTCAAGTGACATAACAAGGTGTAAAATTATCGCGGATAGCAAATTTGTTTAAATATGTCATCAATTGATGCCGAATAAATGCAGGCATGCATGCACAAAATATTTAATTAATTTTGTATGATAAATAATTATTAGAAATTTCGTATATACATATTAATTAAAATAAATAATTTACATATTTAAAATCACATGAAAATATGCATGATGGTGCACTAAAATAGAGAGAAAATTAAAACCTGTTACTGAAAATATCTATAACATAGTACTTTTCAATACCGTGGTTCTTAATCTTATTCACAAGCAGATGGAATTTTTCTCATCCTTAAACGCAAAGGAAGAATATACTACAGATCGTTGTTATAAAAGTCCGAGAGGTAGCCACAATTTAAACATAACGATTTTATACAAGCTGGTTTTCAAGTCGTAATTGATTTTACTTATCAATGAAAACACAGTCGTCAGTTGTCGCAACAGCTGTGTATGAGGCCATGGTAATCAAAAAATGCCCCATTAAAAAGTTAAAAGCATGGCAACCCAATTACAGATTTACCAATATTTTTAAAACAAAGCACGCTGTCATGTTTTTAGAGGCTTCGAAGTCTGAGCGGGGGTTGGCGAGCGTAGCTCGCAGGGGGTAGGCCCCCTAGTATGAGTTATAACATCACAACAACAGTGGATTTAATTATACGCCAAACTACGCTCGCAAAAAAAAAAAAAAAAAAAAAAAAAAAAAAAAAGGCAAATTGTTTAAGAAACTACAACTACGAAATATTTTAAACACTATAAAGTAGAACAAACAAATAAAAAGTAAAGAGTGTAATATATATTTAAAACAAAAACTCTTTAATCTATTAATACTTTCATAATAATTAAATTATGATAATACGCTGAAAAATTAATTTAGAAATCTTAAAAGATATTTTAAGTAATACTTTTTTTTAGACTATGTGGACATTTAACAAAAACTTCAAATTCTGAATTACAATAACAAATTTCCAAAGAGAAAATAAGTTAAGAGTTTTGGATCGAGGATAAATAACAATTATATTTTCAGGAGAATGATAGAAAAGTGCAGACAATATACTAGTACGAAATTTGCAAAAATTAATCATATTTGATCCATTGTTTAGTCAGAAAAAAACACACAAATAAAAAACTTTTTCTTTATCAAAACTTCTAGCAAAGTCTATCAAAATTTCTTTATTGTGTGGATAAATCTTTATTGAAAATGTCCCTTTTAAGTTTTCATCAAAACCTCTTTTGTGACAGAATTCTGATTATATATCTCTCAGAAAATGATAAAAATCGATCCTTTACAATTTCAATATCAGGCTCGCATTACTCTTTCAACAAATCTTTCCTTTTTAAAAAATCTTTAGGGGATAGAAAAATATGCACACCTCAGGGAGATTTCAGAAAAGTGAATAGGAAAGAGAGATCTTATTTTTTCAAAAGGAAGAATTTTGTCTACATTTTGTGAATTTCTAAAAATGGCCTATTATTTAAACCTAAGGAAGTGTCCGTTGTTTAGCGTAATTTTTTCATTTAATAAAAATTTAAAATGATGAATTACGAGAACAAATTTTCAAAGAAAAAAAAATTAGGAATTTTGAATTGATAATAAAAAAAATATAAGTTTAAAGAACAAATTTAAATACACACTTTCATAAGCACACTGAAAATTCCCGGAACTCATTGGGAACGACATTTGGAACACTTTAATTTAAAAACAAAATGCTCCAGTTACCTTAATGTGTACTGAATGTGTTCTCTTAATATGTTCTGAATATGTTCCACTATAAAGAAAGTGTTCCGAAAGTGTACCGAAAGTGTACCGAAAGTTTTCTGCTCAGGATATTTGTTAAATCTAAACTGGGTAACACATTTGAGAACGGATTAGAAATACTTTTGGGCACACTTGTGAAATCATCGTTTTCGAAAAGTGCGCTAGAAAGTGTGCTGAACAAAAGAAGAAGTGTTCTCATAAGTATTCTAAAAACTGTTCCAATAAGTGCGCTTTAAAGTGTACTAAAATAGGTGACAAAATAAGTGTTTTAAAAAGTGTTCCGAAAAGTGTACAGAAATTTGCAGTGCGTTCTATATTTATCTTAAAAGTCACGCAAATTTCATGACTGCAATTCATGATTTTTCCAAAACATTTCCCTTACAATACGTTAATTTGGCAAGCAACAACGGAATGCAATTATTGAAAATTCACTTTTATTTGTTATGTTTTGTAGAAAGCGCGAGGTAGTGAATTTATTTACAGATATTATCATTTTTGCTCTGTTACTTTTTTAAGATATGGCAACAGAAAAAAAAACATTATTTAAACTATTTTTTTTAGCCTTTCTGAATTGTTTTCTTTCCGTATAATCAGGCTCGTATTTTGGCTATGTGACGCCCCTGTGCCATCAGTCACTTTACAACCCCCCCTCTCCACACCGAAACAGTTTGTGTCATCAGAGTCCGAGCCCGCCCGAACCCGATACCGAAAGTATGAAATAGAATAAAAAAATATTTAAAAGTTCTTTTAAAAAATAACATCTTATTTTTAAACATTTTAAAAATAACTGTTATTTTAAGAACATAACTTTTTTTTTTTTGGGGGGGGGGATTTGCATTGTATCTTATCAAAAGAAAAGTTTGATATCAAATAAAAATTTTCTTGCTTAAAAATATTCTCATATTTTTCTCTACTCAACAAATTTGATGGAGAAATTAGCAAACTGCGTTTTACGAATAAATGGATAATAGTAGTAGAAGTTACTCTTAATATGCTGAGAAATCGAACAATGCTTTCCTATTACCTATAAAAGCTATAAATCTTGATTTATTATAGATTTCTTTCTCAAAACAATGTTACGTGATTCTTGTGTCACTGAAAATCAAGTTAAATTAAAAACGATGTAATTGACATCGTTATCTGAATAATCCGATGCTTTTGTAGGAAAAGGGGAAACACTACTCGATTGCTTTTTTTTTTCGAATAACAATGTATGTTAATTATATCTAATTACGAAGGAAAGTGACTTCTAGAATATGTAGAGCAGAGCCGCAGCATACAGTTCATGATGAAAAATAGATATAAGAATCCCTAATGTTATTTTCATATGTAGAGCGATAATTATTCGAAGACAATAGAAGGCTAAAAATTTAAAAGCATTAAGTTAATATGGTTGACTATAAACAAAAGAAAATTTTCATTTCACGTTAGATCTCTAAAAAAAATATATAAATAAATGAACGCTCCAATTAAAGCATTTCCTACTGTCACAAACAAATAACAAACATCACATCATTCCCGATCTTCCTATTGGTGTCAATAGGCCGACGCAGGCGATGCCAGACATGAATAAATCTGCAAATATGACAAATTTTCTTTTAAATAGCATAGGCGCTAGAAAAGAAAAACAAAATTTCTGTTTCCCGCATTAAAATAACTTGAACTGCAATAAGTAATTTTTTAAGAAAAAATAAATAAAAGTTTTATTTTTATTTTTATTTTTTTATACGAGAACAAATAAAATTTCCAGTTTCAGAAAAAAATGAGCCCGAGCCCGAAGACTGGTACAAAAATAAAGCCCAAGCCTGTGTCGGGGCCGGACTGAGCCCGTTTCTCACACGCACCTTCTTTTTCTCAGCTGAACTTCTATATTTCGTGGAATCATTTACTTTAATTTTAAACACTTTAAAATATTTAAAATTAACTGAATACTTTAAGCACCAAACAAACATGGAAGTTCAAATTTTATTATTTTTTCTGAGAAGAAGAATGAATGGTAAAAACATAAAAAATAGTCACTACAGTTAATTATCTTCTTTAAAATTGAAAAAATTGAAATCCCTTACAATTTTAAATTGTTCCTGTAATCAGATAGGCTGGCTTGGGAATTTGAGCAGGCACAAATGAAGTAAACTTGCTAGTAGTATTTCGCATTCATTGAGAATTTTAAGATTAAGTGCTCGTAGTTCCGATAGGGACAGCTGCGCAGGGAGCTACCTATACAGAAGGGGTGCACCAAAAACAATACTTCCAATACTATCTCAATTCGAGGAATATGCGAATATTTCCATAATCGGATTTTTATCATGATTTCATTGTGAATTTTTAAATTTTGGCAACTGCTTTAGCGAAAAATGTTTAAATTTAATTGGAAAAGGCTGTTAGAATTTTGGTTTGTTATCTATATTTATTAAAATAATACGATTTTTTTTCAAATTTTAATATTTTGAGCTTTATAGCTGGTATTCAGCTAGATATACACAAAGTTTCAACTCTGTAAGTTTCATGGTTTCTGAGAATGGCTCTGTGACGGACAGACAACGGAGCGGGAGTAATGGGGTTTCGTGAGATGAACGAAACCCTAAAAAAGACCAATTATTTAAGAAACTGCAACTACGAAATATTTTAAACACTATAAAGCAGGAAAAACAAATAAAAAGTAAAGAGTGTAACATATATTTAAAACAAAAACGCTTTAAACAAGTAATACTTTCATAATAATTAAATCATGATTATACGCTGAAAAATAAATCTTAAAAGATATTTTAAGCAATACTTTTTTTAGACTAGGTGGACATTTAACAAAAACTTAAAATGCTGAATTACGATAACAAATTCCAAAAGAGATAATAAATTAAAAATTTTAAATCGAAGATAAATAACAATTATTATTTCAGGAGAATAATAGAAAGGTGCAGAAAATATACTAGTGCGGAATTTGCAAAAATTAATCAAATTTGATCCATTATTTAATCAGAAAAAACACACAATGAAAAACTTTTTCTTTATCAAAACTTCTAGCAGTGTTTATCAAAATTTCTTTGTTGCGTGGGTAAATCTTTATTGAAAATGTCCGTTTTAAGTTTTCATCAAAACCCTCTTTTGTGACGGAATTCTGATTATATATCTTTCAGAAATTGATAAAAATCGATCCTTTACAATTTCAATATCAAACTCGCGATCGTATTACTCTTTCAATAAGTCTTTCTTTTTTAGAAAAATCTTTAGGTGATAGAAAAATATGGACACCTCAGGGAAACTTGAGGAAAAGAGAGTGAATAGGAAAAGAGAGAAAAATATTTTTTCAAAAGAAGAATTTTGTCTACATTTTGTACGTTTCTTAACCCTCCAGCCGCGGGTAACGTTCCTATCGCGTCTCACTTATTCTATACAATTCCGCTGGGAACGCTATTTTGACGTTCCCTATAATTTTTATACTACTTAAACATCGGGAGATTCCTTTTCTTGGATGAATCTATCTTCTTTTATTTATAAATAGAGAGATTCGTTTACAAATTATAATATATATATATATATATCATTTCATTTATTAGGTCATTCTGAAAGTTCTGTGGGTTTTGAAATATTTTGATTCCTAAAAATGCCACATTCCCACCGGAATTTTGAAATAAAACTTTGTTTCTATAATGTACATGAAGAAACCGCTTTTATTTATTTGCAAATAAATCTGTTTGTAAATTCCGGTGACATTCAATCCTTATAACTATTATAAGTGACGAATAAAAAAAGGCCGCGGTTTTATATAAGAAAATGGAAACATCGTCCGCGGCTAGAGGGTTAAATGGCCTATTTTTTAAGTCTATCAGACGTGTTGGGTTCTTACTATCTTTTAGTTAAAGCCTAAGCAAGTGTCCATTTTTTAGCGTAATTTAGCATTTTATAAAAATTTAAAATTATGAATTACGAGAACACATTTTCAAAGAGAAAAAAATGTCAGAATTTTTGAATGGATAATAAAAATGTATAAATTTAAAGAACACATTTAAATACATACTTTTATAAACATTCAATGTTTATCTTAAAAATCACGCCGAATTTCATGAGTGTAATTCATGATTTTTCCAAAACATTTCTCTTACAATACGTTAATTTAGCGCGAAACATCGAAACGCAGTTATTGAACATTCACAGTTTTTTGTTACGTTTGGTAGAAAGCGCAAGGTAGTGAATTTATTTAAAAATATATTATCATTTTTGCTCTGTTACTTTTTTAAGATATGGTAACAGGAAAAAAAAAACTTATTTAAACTATCTTTTAGTATTTCTGAACTTTTTCCTTTACATTTAATCATAATTTTATTAGTATGAAGCTATTAATTAATTAAAGTGTATATTAAAAAATATATATTGCACTGTTAATTTTTAGATGCGTTCGTAATTATATAAATATTTGGTACCTAAAGTCGTCATTTGGTTCGTCCGTTCGTCCGCATATAACAGCACAAAATCTACCCAACCGAATGGTTTGAAATTTAATATTGTTATTCATAACAAATTTTGTCGAGTCCCTTCAAATTTTATGAAAATCAAATCAAAACTTCAAAAGATATTAATAAAAGTTTTCTTTATTCTATTAAATTCTATCATACGTAATCTATATAATAAAAGCGCAAATCATGTGACTGAGGAAAACAAATACGGGCTAACCACTTCTTTTTTCATATGCCAATCGGCCATTTTTATTAAAAAATATTTTTCCGCATAAAATTGAATAAAATTAAATTTTTAGAAAGATCGTTCAAAAAAATTGTTTGCTTGTAATTTACATTAAAAAATGTATGGAATCTGAGATAACTTCATTTGGAATTAGGTTGAAAACAGAAAATCTATTAATGTAAATAAACAAAGGAGATTCGTCCATTATGAGTCATAAAAATATTAAACCATGGAGGTAATCATTCGCAAAGCAAGATCCCCGTGGTGAATTTTGCAGCGCTGACTGGTGTCGAAAAAAAATTCGCATCGTTAAAAGTGGCATACGTAAAAAGAAAAAAAAGGCATGCTCATTTCGTTCATAGCATCATGGCAGACGATAGCATTCATTTCACTGAAATAATAAGTTTTTTTTTTTTTTTTTTTTTACATTGTAAAACTAGTTATAATACGAACCTTATAATCTTTTGTCACGTTTAACTTACAAGTTCAAACTTGTTATTCATATTTTCTTCCTTATAGTGTTAACATATTTTGATGTTGCAGCTTCATGCCCAGTTGGTCTTTTTGGCCAGCGTGGTTTGGTGCAAAATTAAAGCCATTGTGGATCTAACTCGTATAAAATTGTAACCCTAAAGCATATTTGGAGATTTTTCACCAGCGACCGGTAATGGAAAAATGCATTATAATGAAATTATTAATTTATAATTAAGTTCTAAAACTATTAAAATATTTTATTGAAATCGGAAACACATATCTTTCCTATTATATATATATATATATATATATATATCCTTCTATCCTTCTATATTAAAAAAAAGTAATCAGGAACTGAGCCAAAAACGATTTAGAAATGGACCAGTCAAATTCTGCGTAGATATTCCGGGTTATTCTCATCGCTTTTTTACTAGGGACTTTTTTTGAGGAGCTATTTTTTTTTCTAGGCATCCTACGGATTCGAAAGTCATACCACCAGACGCGAAATATAACAAGCTTTCAGAAATTCAAAAAATTATCACGGTCGGATAATAAAAACTCAAAAAATCCTTAAAAATCGAGTAAAAAATCTTTAATTGAAAAAGTCATTTTTTTATGTTGTTGCCAATTTCTAAATAAGCGCAAAGGATTATGTTTTATCTCAAATAAAAAATGTATTTGCGCGAGACTATATTAAAAACAATAATGAAAGTTTAAAATAATAATTAAATGATCACGTGTTGAAAGCAGGAAATAAAGAAAATTACGTCATAAAAATTGTGTTTACACATGAATATTAAAAAAAAAAGATGAATTAAATGAAAAAACATTATAACCAGTTAAATGAAAAAGCATTATAACCTGATTACAGAAGATAGTCGCCGTTCGTGATATCATCATCATCATCATCATCTTTTTAAAACGGGATACATTACCAGGTTTTAAGAGGCTGTGAAATCAGAACGGGGTTGGTGAACGTAGCGAGCAGGGGCCAGAGCCCCCTAGTTATATAGATATAATACTAGCATAAGTGAGTTAAAATTCACTTAAACAAATCCATCTTTACATACAAAAACTAAGGTGAGTTAAATAAAAGAGTGTATACATTCATACAAAGAGTGCAATCAGTTACATTTTCAAGAGAATGCTAAAAGTTTGCTGAAAATACCTTAGTAGGGTTATTTATTTTCATCATATTAGTTAAGATAATGCTAATTATCAACATCTTAAACAAATCTGATTGATTGTTTAATCAGCAAAAAACACACAGATGAAAAACTTTGGGGCTGTACATATATAACGATATCAACTTTTTGGTAATTTTGGACCCCCTCCCCCCTTACGATATCTTACGTTATCATTCATCGATACCCACCCTTCCCCCTCCTCCTCGTTGCCAATGATATCGTTATCAATATCTAAAAACTCTTTATTTTTACAATTGTTTTCTTTGTTATTCTTTTTATATATTTACAGTGATATACAGATATGGTTTTACGTTTATTATTCGCAGACTTTACTGATTCAAATGAAGAAAAGAAGTCAATAAAATATCTCTGTTATATATGAAATAACTTGATACCAGTGGGCCCGTGCGAGGATTTCGCACTGCAATCTAATATTTTTTACCAATATGTAATATTTATTAAATGCAGGTTTAAACTTCTAAAGGAAAATTAAGGATTAAAAATATTTGCAAACAACATTTAGTTTTGAGTCAAGCCAGAATATCATCTAATTTATTCCATCGAAGTTAGACAAAAACTAATCCAAGATTTCAAAAGGAATGTGCGAGAAAAAAATCAACAATCGTATATTAGCTGCATTAGAGGATGACGTCATCCACTTCGGGAAAAAACATGGTACATAGAAATATAAATCTAAACATTTCAATTTCGCTTTTTAATTATAAATATAAAATAAACCCATGCGGTGCTTCTTATAATTATTGCTGAGCATCATATAATCGGGTATTTTATTTTTGTGGCAACACTAATTTGAGGAAAACCTAATCAAGAAACATGTTTTAGAAAATGTAATGTCAGAAGACTATGTCAGGCTATGTCAGAAGCCTGTTCAAAATCCTTTCATATGGTATCTCATTCGTCGTTCTGTGTTTCGTATTTTCTTAGAAAAAGGGATGTTGACAGGAGAAATAATATATACGATCATCTAATACTTATTATAGATAGTTACTATTTAAAAGTATTTGTTTATAGTTTTTTGTTGCATAATACATTCAACAGTAATATTGTCTTCTTGCATTTGCCCCCTGCACGGGGGGGGGGGGGCAAGCTGAATTTCTTATAAACAAAACAGGTGGACAACATTCCTTCTCTCTTTCTAGTAAACACAACAAGTATCATTGCAAGCATACTCCGCACCTGGTTTCGCAAACAACGGATCATATGCGTATATGGCAGATGAATAAGAATGTCAAATGTTGGGGTATTTCCTATTTGGGAATGAAATAATTTTATAATCATTGAACGGTTTTACTAATAACTGTATTTTCATGGAAAGACTACTTTGATGTAAAAAAAAAAGTTGCCAAAAAAAAAAAAAAGATAAGAAAATTTGGATTAAAAATGATAACGATAAAAAGACACCCCCCTCCTCTCTCCTAGAGATATCTTACGATATCAAGTGCCAGACCACACCACCCCCTCCCCCAAAAGTAATAACGTTAAATATGCAGAGCCCCTTCTTTAAAATCTTCTGGAAGCGTTTATTGAAATTGCTTTAATATAGGCTAAATCTTTATTAAAATGTCTTTTTTACGTTTTCATCAAAACCTCTTTTGTGACAGAATTCCGATTATATATCTTTCAGAAATTGATAAAAATCGATCCTTTGCAATTTCAATACCAGATTTGCGATCGTATTACTCTTTCAACTTGTCTTTCCTTTCTTATGGATATCTTTAGGGGATAGGAAAAATATGCACACCTCAGGGAAAATTGAGAAAAGTGAATAGGAAAGAGAAAGAGAGAATTATTATTTTAAAGGAAGGATTATTTCTACATTTTTGTGCATTTCTATCTGGCCTATTTTTAAAGTTTAAGGAAATGTGTTCGTTTTTTTAGCGTATGTGGACATTTAATGAAAACTTTGAATAATGCATTCCGAGAACAAATGTGAAAAGAGAAAAAAAAAGTTGATAGTTTCGTATTGAGGATAAATAAGTATAAAAGTTTTTAAAAAAAGTATATATATATATATTTTTAATTAACTCTTTTGTAAGCCTTCAATGTTTTTTTTTTTTAAATCGCACGTAACTCCATAACTGAAATACGTGTTTTTTTTTTTTTTGTTTTGTTTTAATAATACGTTAAATTGGCGTGGGAGCAGAAGCCCGACTATGGAAAATTCACCATTTTTTTGTTATGCTTAGTATAAAACATACGAGCTAGTGAATTTAATTAAACAAAACATAATTTTTGCTAGGTTTCTTTTTTAAGATCTGTCAAGAGGGGGGAAAAAGCATTATTTAAACTATATTTTTAGGATTTCTGAATTGTTTTCTTTATGTATAATCATAATTTTATTAATATGAAACTATTAATTGATTAAAGTGTATTTTTAAAAACATATATTACGCTCTTAATTTATATTTATATTTTCTATTTTATAGTGTTTGAAATATTTCGTTGTTGCAGCTTCACGCTCAATTGGCCTTTTCAGCCACCGTGGTTTGGCGGATAATTAAATCCATTGTTAATGTAATTCGCATCCAGTTGTAACTATAAATAATATTGTGCAATAATATTGTGACAGGACATTTACAGACACACACACACATATACATACACGCAGATAGACGGACGGCAAATTTTTTTTCTAAAAATATGTTTTTCGGAATCTCCAGTGTCTGAAACGTGTAAATCCGTCAAAATATTTTTTTCGATTTTCAAAACGATTACAAGACTTACCCTATACTACGTACGATGGGTAAGTAAAAATTTAAATGATGAATTAGAATAACAAATTTCCAGAGAGAAAAGTGAAGTTAAGAGTTTTGGACCGATGTTAAATAACAATTACATTTTCAGGAGAAAATGCAGAAAATATACGAATAGTTATTTATTTTCATCATATTACTTAGCATGATGCTAAATTTGCACACATTAATGATATTTGATGCGTTGTTTAATCAGAAATACACATACAAATGAAAAAAATATATATATCTCAAAACTTCTAGGAGAGTTTTTCGAAATTGCTTTATTGTGTGGCTAAATCTTTATTAAAATGTCTCTTTTAAGTTTTAATAAAAACCTCCTTTGTGACAGAATTCCGATTATATATTTTTCAGAAATTGATAAAAATCGATCCTTTGCAATTTCAATATCAGGCTCGCGATCGTATTACTCTTTCAACAAGTCTCTCTTTTTTAGAAAAATCTTTAGGGGATGGAAAATATATGCACACCTCAGGGAAACTTCAGGAAAGTGAATAAGAAAATGAAAGCGAAACATATTTTCAAAGGAAGAATTTTTTTCTACATTTTATGCATTTCTAAATTGGCTTATTTTTGAAGCCAAAGAAAGTGTCCGTTTTTTAGCGTATGTTGACATTTAATAAAAAATTTAAATTATGAATTACGAGAACAAATTTTCAAAGAGAAAAAAAGTAGGAGTTTTGGATTGAGGATAAATACTTATATAATGAAAGAAAAAATATTAAATACACACTTTTATAAGCATTCAATGTTTATTTTGAAAATTACACCTAATTTCATGACTGCAATTCATGTTTTTTTCAAAATATTTCTCTTACAATACGTTATTTTGGTGCAAAGCACAGGAAAGCGTTTAGGGAAAATTCCCCGTCTTCTCTTACGTTTCGTAGAAGGAAATAGGCAGTGAATTTACAAACAATATCATTTTTGCTCTGTTACTTTTTTACAATATGGCAACAGTAAAAATACATTTTTAGCTCACAGGCTATCAAAGCCTGAGAGCTTATGTGCCCGCCCGTTCTGTATGTATGTATGTATGTATGTATGTACGTATGTACGTACGTAACGCGATAACTCTTGACAGAAATAACCGTTTTGCTTCCAATTTTGTTTATAGGTTCCTTGTGATAAGGCGCTTCCCTGATTAGTTTTGGGGATTGATTGTTTAACTATAAAGGGGGGAACGGGGGGGCTAACCCCCCTTAATTAAGATAAATGTTTTTTTCATGCAGAATTGTCCAATTTTCTTCAAATTTTGTATATAGGTTCATTGTGATAAGGTTCTTTCCTGATTAGTTTTGGGGGTTCATAGGTTACGTATAAAGGGGCTAACGGGGGGGGGGAATCCTCCCCCTTAATTTAGATAAATGAATTTTTCATGCAGAGTTATCCGATTTTCTTCCAATTTTGTTTATAGGTTCCTTGTGATAAGGCGCTTCCCTGATTAGTTTTGGGGATTGATTGGTTAACTATAAAGGGGGGGGGGACGGGGGGCTAACCCCCCTTAATTTGGATAAATGGTTTTTTCATGCAGAATTATCCAATTTTCTTCAAATTTTGTATATAGGTTCATTGTGATAAGGTTCTTTCCTGATTAGTTTTGGGGGTTCATAGGTTAAGTATAAAGGGGGTAACGGGGGGTTAATCCTCCCCCCTTATTTTAGATAAATTATTTTTTTCATGCAGAGTTATCCGATTTTCTTCAAATTTTGTATATAGGTTCATTGTGATAAGGTTCTTTCCTGATTAGTTTTGGGGGTTCATAGGTTAAGTATAAAGGGGGTAACGGGGGGGTTAATCCTCCCCCCTTATTTTAGATAAATGATTTTTTTCATGCAGAGTTATCCGATTTTCTTCAAACTTTCTATATGGGCTCATTGTGGTAAGGGGCTTCCCTGATTAGTTTTGGGGGTTCATTGGTGAAGTGTAAAGGAGGGAAACGGGGGCTACCCCCCCTTAATTTTGATAAATGGGTTTTTCATGCAGAATTATCCAATTTACTCCAAATTTTGTATATAGGCTCATTGTGGTAAGGTACTTCCCTGATTAGTTTTGGGGGTTCACTGGTAAAGTATAAAGGGGGGAACGGGGGGGGACTAACCCCCCTTGATATATTATAAATGGGTTTTTTAAGCAGAATTATCCGATTTTCTTCAAATTTTATATATATGTTCATTGTGATAAGGCGCTTCTCTGATTAGTTTTGGGGGTTCTTTGGTTAAGTATAAAGGGGGGACGGGGGGCTAACCCCCCCTTAATTTAGATAAATGAATTTTTCATGCAGAATTATCCGATTTTTTCAAATTTTGTATATAAGTTCATTGTGGTAAGGCGCTTCTCTGATTAGTTTTATGGGTTCATTGGTTAATTATAAGAAGGAGAAACGGGGGATGGTTCCCCCCTCTTAATATATTGTCGTTTTCTTCATTTTTCGAGGGCTTATTTCAAATTTTTTGAAATAAGAATATAATTTACAGTTAGTGTGAATAGCCTGTGAGCTCAATGCCGTCAGTTTAACTGGGCAGTTTTCTTTTATTTGAACTATCTTTTCAGGATTTCTGAATTATTTCTTTACGTATAATCATAAATTTATTGATTAGAAACTATTAATTAATTAAAGAGTATATTTTAAAATTATGATAAATTATAACACCTTGTAATAATATATTTCTTTTAAATGCTAAAAGGTGTAAATTAACAACATAATACAAATTAAAATAACTTTTATTAGGTTGTTTGACATGTTTCCACTCACTGCGAGTCATTTTCAAAAACAAATGAGAGTATTCTATAATTGCACGGGCTTTGAAGTTATTATTTTCATGTACTTTTTTAAAAATTACGCAAGTTATCTTTTATTTTTTTCTTGGTTGTTTATATTCATATCTGTGACCATTATTGTTCCAGAGTAACTCGAGCCAAAGTTTCGGTAAATTAAAAGATGTCGCACCTAATAAAAGTTATTTTAATTTGTATTATGTTGTTAATTTACACCTTTTAGCATTTAAAAGGAATATAGAGTATATTTTAAACAAAAAGTACACTCTTTGACACCTGACTTTTTATTTAAATTTTCTACTTTTTAGAGTTTGAAATATTTCATGGTTTCAGTGTCACGCCCAGTTGGCATTTTTTTTTTTTTTTGGCGAGCATAGTTAGGCGGAAAATTAAATCCATTGTGGTTGTAACTTGTATACAATTGTAACCATAACTCATTTTTGGCGATTTTTCACCTGCGACCGGTTAATGGAAAAACTTCTTAAATTCAAATTATTAATTTATAACTAAGTTCTAAAAATATTAAAATGTTGTATTGACATAGGAAACTGACCTTTGTACTTTTTTTTTTTTTTTATAATTCTAGCATATCAAGAAATGGGGTAAAATTCGATTATAAAATTCCATCTTCACATACAAAAACCAAGTTGAGTTAAATAAAAGAGTATAGTGACAGTTACATTTTCAGGAGAATGTTACAAAATTGCAGAAAATTTATTGGTAGGGTTGTTTATTTTCATCATATTAGTTAAGATCAGGGGTCGGAAGTAGCGCGCTGCAAGTAGAGAAACTACTTTAGTCGCAACTTTTTGCAGTAGTTTGTAGTGTAGCGCACTATTTTTTGAACAGTGTTGTGTAGCGAGTAGCACGATACAAAATATCAGTAGTTTGTAGCGCAAACCGACGCTGCTTTTAACGCTACTTAAGGGAAAAATGTAGTATTCTGCAAATCACGTGACCGAAACATGATTCCATTGTGAAAAATTTATTCTGCGGAACAATTTGCGAATCTCAGCTACAGTGTAATAACAACGCAACGCATGAAGTCATAAATTTTTATCATTGACACTTGCTGCTAAAATCAAGTACTAACCCACCAAATGAATTAATTTTCTTGCTGGCAACATTTGTCTATTCATTCGTTATTAGGTCTTCCTGTTTTAACGCTACGTTTCTTATTATTCGGAGTTTCGTTATTTACAGATTTATTTGCTGTTCACATTTAGAGTTGTATCTCTTTAATTTTCTAGATTGTAATATCTCTCTTAATTTTGCTACGAAATTTCTAATGTGTGTATAAACTAACATCTAGAAGACAAATACAAAACATTTTCTTGTATGTTATCTTTCTTAATCTTTTAATCATCTCAGTTATGTCGCATTTATTTAATTATATCCTGGCAGACGCGATATAACGAGGGTGGCTTTATTATTTAATCTGTTTCTTAAATTTCTAATGTAAATTGAACCCTTTGACAAAATCTGAAAATAGCAAAGTAGTGACTACTTTTGAAAAGTAGCTTGTGGTCGCTACTTTTTAAAACAAGTTAGTTGTAGTTGTAGTTAACTACATTTTCGATAAAGTAGTTGTAGTTGTAGTTAACTACATTTTCGATAAAGTAGTTGTAGTTGTAGTTAACTACATTTTCGATAAAGTAGTTGTAGTTGTAGTTAACTACATTTTCGATAAAGTAGTGGTAGTTGTAGTTCGCTACAATAAAAAAGTAGTTTTACCGACCTCTGGTTAAGATAATATTAAATTTGCACAAATAAATAAAATTTGATACATTGATCAATGGGAAAAAGACATACAAATGTAAAACTTTTTTATCAAAACTTCTGGCAGTGTTTATCGAAATTTCTTTAATGCGTGACTAAATCTTCATGATGATCATGATGATCAATGTATCAAATTTTATACTTTTACTACTTTTTTAATTGTAGCGAACTACAACTACAACTACTTTATCGAAAATGTAGTTAAATTAATATTAAATACATATATTCTAAAATTTCATCAACACGTCTTTGGTGACAGAGATTTCTGATTATATATATTTTAGAAATTGATAAAAATCGAATCTTTGCGATTTCAATATTAGGTTTGCAATCGTATTACTCTTTTAACTGGTCTTTTCTTTTTAGGGAAACTTTTAGGGGATTGAAAAAATATGCGCACTTCAGGGAAACTTGAGAAAAGTGAATACGAAAATAGAGGGAGAAATATTTTTTTAAAAGGAAGAATTTTTTCCATCCTCTTTGCATTTTTCAAATGGCCTGTCGTTGAATTCTTAGTTATGTTGAATTCTAAATGTAGGGGAGACCGGTACACAGTGGACCACTTTTTCAGTTAACTTTTTTTTTTCTCTTTAACAGACTGACCGATCCGTATATGAAAATATTTTTGAATATTCCTTAAACCTTCTTACATCCATCATAATTTTCTCACAACATAGTTTTCAAAACATTTTCCAAAAAAAAAAAAAAAATTATATACACTGGTCCACCCACCGGGGTACAGTGGACCACTATTAGGTATTATCTAAAATACAATATAAATCTACTTTTCATTAATCTAATTCTTTTTTGTTGCCCCTTCACCCGCGAAATAACATAGTAATATAAATTTTGAAACAAAAACAAAAAATTAATTATATTTTGAAAATAATAACAGATTAATACAGGAACAATTGCAATTTAGTTGAAGTTATAACTTAAGTACAAAAAAAATCAGCGCACATTAAAATTCGCAAATGAAATTCCGAAGTACTTATGAGTAAGATTGAACCTGGATTTTTCAAGAAATAATTTTGGGTCTGAGAGCAACATTATGAAATCATTGACATCTACAGTTTCGGGAGAAATAAACTGATTTCCATTCAATTTGCGTCTCATGAATCTTACTTGAATAGAATCATCACCAATTAGACTACAGTTATATTTATCAAAGGCAGTAAATACAAACAAAATATTTCTTACTATGTTAAATAAATTGTTATTTTTATTTGTTTATTTTACAGTTAAATCTACTTTAAAATAATCTTTCTTTATAGAAAATAAGCAATTATTAAATATTTTGAACATTCTGCATTACAGGAGCAGAGTGGATTGTGGACCACTGTGCCCCAGGAGTGGGTGGTCCACTGTACCCCATGTTGAAGTTCAATAAATAATTATATTAATATTGTTTATAGCTTTCTTTTAAACATATCAACTTTAAAGTAAAATAAAAACAAGTATCTTAGCTTTGCAAAAAAGCTGTTTTATTTTATTTATCTACAACCTTTAATTACTAAAAAATAAAAATATGATGATGAAAAATTTTACTTTCAGAAGCTCAAAACAACAAACAGGATAAAATGGTTCAATCTGAGCTAAACATATTTTCTGAAGGCTATAAATAATCATTGCAGTGCTGTTGTCTATTAGGATAGAAGAGAAGCTTAAAAAAATTTAAATAAATAAAATATTAGGGGGTGGTCCACTGTGTCCATAGGTCCAGTGTGTACCGGTCTCCCCTATTCGTTTTTCAGTGCATATATCTATGCTTACTAAAAATTTAAAATGGTGAATAAGTAAATCAAATGTTCAAAGAGGATATTAAACTGAGAACTTTGGATTCAACATTAAAATTTTAAAGCAGCATGTCTCAAAATTTTCGAATATGTTTACTGAAAGTTTTTAATACTTTTCTTTAGGATCTCTTTGCGTCTTGTGCAACATTTTATTTTCTGGTGATTGAATATTTCGATATAACAAAAACATTTATTCTGAGTAAATAAAAATAAATTCAAAGAAAATTTTTAAATATTATCCTATGATTTAACGTAGCAAATTGAAATAAATCAAGTCACTTAATATTTTTCAATCTTGAATCTCGATAATATAACCAAAATATATTTGTTACATTATCATTTCTGTTTTGCGGAATACAGTCAACAAATATCTCTAAAGTTACATCGCAATCAATCGTATACTTCGGTCGTTTATATAATCGTAATCCTTGGTCCAACAAATAAGAGTGAAGTATGCCGGCCAGGACATTGTCGGGATAGTTCAGTAGGGAAAGCGTTGGTAAGGCAAACCAAAGTACCCAGGTTCGAGTCTTGGTCCCGGCATACTTTCTCTCTGTTAGAAAAAATCTCAACTATGATACTTCAACCATTGGATATAATCGTATACCCTTTTTTCAACATATTTATTTATTTTCACGGTTCCGTACTTAAAAAGTAAAAGTATATATCTCTCCGTTTGTCACAGCTGTTTTTCTGGAACACTATGGAACGTAGACAGTTCAAACTTGGCGCAGAGTTATAAAGACTAATGACCCACATATTTTTAAATTATTAATCATTCAGAAATATCTTTAGGGAAAATTTAGGTGACTAATAAAGTTACTTGGAAAAAATGTGTCTTCATTACATATATCGTGTGGGATATCGTCCGAAATATCTCGTAACACCGAACACAACAATATATTTGTTTTAATTTTATATATTATATTTTCAGAGATATCGTCAAAAATATACTGCAAAACTATGCCCCCCCCCCCCCAATTTCCTAATCTACCGAAATTAAACTATGAAAAATTTAAGGATAGTAAGAGTTTATTTAAACTTTCCAGGAAAACAATAGCGATCATCTTAGGTCACATAGTTTTGGAGAAAATCGTTCTTTTCCGTTACACACAAACTTTACTTTGTGGGCGCTCATCGAAGGAGTTGAAAACGTTTGAGACACCTATCGACGCGGATCATGCAAGGATTGTTAGCAATGATTTTCGAACAGAAATGTCAGTAATTAGTTTAGATATTAATAAAAACCTATCTAGAAAAACACGGCACGAACCAAGGTGACGTTGCAACTTTACGACCTCCTTTCAAAGCACGTTTTGTACAACACCGAGTTTAAACTTTGTACAAGGTCTTTGTTTAAGGTAAGGCCAATCATAATGATAAATAGTCAAAGTTTATCATTCCAATTGATTATATTGAAAAATAATTCATAGAATAATTCCACGTTTTGTGCAAGGTACTTATTATTCTTTCAGAAACGATTTTTTGTAATATTCCAGTTAGTAATTATTAAATTTATTGTACGGAACCCTTTGTACGTGAATAAAACTCGCACTTGACCCGTTATTTTTTCATGGAATCTAAATTTTAATCTTGTCATTTATTGAACTCGAAAAATAAATATTTTAAAAGAATGTGCTTTTATGATAGTCTTCACAGACACAGACGTAGTGCGGCCAGTGTCTTATAATCCATGATCTGAATTTGTGCCCACATTTTGCATAAACGAGGTCTGTGGTCTTTTAAATAACTTCGCCCTAAGAAATCAGAAGAAAGCAACTCGGGTTTATGAATAAGCGCGTTGTATGAGAGTCATACACCAGTAGTTTTTTAATTAGGATTCAATAATCCCAATCCTTTTTTCTAGACTCAATATTTTTTCAGTTTGATTCTTTAAAGAACGAATTTATGATCTCTCTATTAAAAAAAAAAAGTAACTAACGCTGTCTCCGAAACAATTGAATTTATTGTGACTGATGCTTCTTCTTGGCTTATACTAAGAAAATTATTGCATATAAAAATATCTCAGAAGTTCAAAAATGTGGCTTGGCACTCTTTTGCCCCGCCCTCACAAATAATATTACACATTTGTATCGTTTTGTACACTGTTAAAAATTTACGGCAAACTGTTCAGTCATTCGACCGTTTTTATAGAAAACGGTTCCATAACCGTAATTTAACTCTATTCTAACAATAATGTGGGCAATTATATGCTCAGAATAGAGTTGAATTGCGGTTATATAACCGTTTTCTGTAAAAACGGGCAAATGACTGGATAGTTTGCCGTAAATTTTTAAAGGTGCAGTTTTTAAATCGAAGAATTATTTTAAGCGCTATTTATTATTGAACTCTGTCAAAATAGTTCGATTAAAAAGGTTTTAAAAGATTAAACACTATGCATATGAATTTAACAATCATTTGCAGGCACATACTGGACTAGATTGCAGTTTGCAGTGTCCAGTCATTATTTTTAAATTTGTCTAATTTTTAAAGTTTCTGTTTTTTTTTTCAATTCTGTATTCAAAATTTAATTATCTTAATAAAGATTTATTTCATATATATAATTTTTACTTATAATTACTATTAAAAAAAACAGTAAACATTGATATTTTTAAACATTTTATAATTGAAAAATATATTTCTAGGTGAAAGTTAAAATAGAAAGAAAACTTGAAAATTATTAAATTATTATGCGCGAAAAGCATTTAATGAGGAAGAATTACGTCGTAAAAGCACAAATTAATATATAATAAATAATATTGCCAAATATTTTTAAATTGAAAAATATATTTACACGCATGGATATTAAAAAAGAAAGAAAACTTTAAAATAATCAAATTATTACGTGCGAAAAGCATTAATTGGGGAAAATTAAGTCATATTTAAGACGATTTATGTAAAACGATTTTCTTATAGAGTATAAAAAGAAACTTTTCTTCTAGATGTTATTATAAAAGACCGAGCACCGACATTTTTCAAGGTGATTATTCAAGGTTTATGCAAGGTGATTTTTAAATGTGAGATAGATCTTACTTAATCAATCTCCAAATAAGGTGTCAGCTGTCACGACAGCGAGGAATTCGGTCTTGGGAACCGAGAAATCCCTAAAGTCATAGTTCACTATGAATGGTAACCCAATTACAGAGAATCGCCATTGATCGATATAATATCATTCAATCTTCCGTATCGGGTTTTAAAGAAAAACAGAGCAAATTAGCGTTTTTTTCTAGCCTGAGGTCTGTGAACGGGGGTTGGTGAACGTTGCTCATCGGAGGCAGAGATTCCTAGTATGCATATATATAATGTAATTTTAAATTTTCTATTGACATTTCAGATGTATTTCGCAACTTATGGTCTCCCTGTATTCGGTTAATGAGTGCGTCACGATCATTTTCGCACACAAGCATCAAACAATCGCCATTTAAATTAGAATTATACCCATTACGAACATCCAAATATGATCCTTGTCTTCAGCGCCACATGTACTAGACAAACACACACACGCAATTCATTAAAGGAATTGAAAAAAATAATAATATAACAAAATCGTCAATTATACTAAACTAGCAAAACCCGCCACTTTGCTCGCGTAATTCTTGAAAAAATGTCAAGTGGTATTTTTGGCCTATTTTCATTAGAGGAAATTTTTCTGCCACAGATAATTCAGAAATTACTAATTAAGTCACACTAATTAAGCAAATTTTTGTAATGACTATATCAGAGGAATTGCAATTTTAAAACTTTTCTGTTCCTGCTCACATTAAAATATCAAAAATTTTAAAAACTGTTTTATGGATACATTTGTGTCTCTAACGTAACAGTCATGTAAAATTTCAAGTTTCTATCCCTAACAATTTCAGATAAATCATTGTTTAGAAGGTTTATAGAACTTTTTCAGCTTATTTCACTTTTTAAAATTTCGATTTTTTTTTATGGAAACCGTTTTTAGCGAGCATTGAAATCTTAAAAATAACCACCGTGCCAAATTTCAACTTCCTAAACCAGCAGCATCACTAAAATCGTAATTTTGGATTGTTTTTTCTTCTGCACCTTTTTTAAATTTCGAATTTTATAAAAACTGTTCTGTGCGAGCATTTGCGTCTAAACAAATAACAGGCATGTCATATTTTAAGTTTCTATCCCTAACAATTTAGAAAAAACTACAATTTATAACGTTTTCAGCTCAGTTTACACCTATAAACTTCGAATTTTTAATAGACTGTTTATACCGAGCGTCTGCATTTTAAAAGTTACAACTATACTAAATTTCCAGTTTCTAACCCGAATAAATCTAATTAAATCTTAATGTAGAACGTTTCTATACCGTTTTCTGCTCATTTCAACCTGTTAAATTTCGATTTTTTTAAAAACCGGTCTTAGCGAGCATTTGCATTTTAAGAGTAACCATGCACCATACCAAATACGAAGCATTTATACCAGTTGTATCACATAAATTTCAATTTCAGTACTTTTTTTTTTGTTCCTGTCCTTTTACTTTTCGCATTTTCAGTAAACTGTTCTGGGTGATCATTTACGAGAGTAAAAGCCAGGCGAAATTTTAAGTTTCTAGTCTTAATAGTTCCAAATAAATCGTAATTTAGAACGTTTCTAGAACGCTTCTCGCGCATTTCACTCTTTTAAATTTCGATTTGTTTCAAATTGTTCTGTGCGATCAAATTAGGAGCTATGTAAAATTTTATGTTTCTACCCCTAACAATTCCATAGCAATTGCAATTTAGAACGCTTTTTAAACGCTTTTAGCTCATTTCACCCTTTGAAACTTTGAATTTCTATACAAATCATTGTTAGCGAGCATTTGTATCATAAAAGTAACCGCCACGCCAAATTTGAAGTTTCTAATCCTGTTAGTAAAAAAAAAAAATCGTAATTTAGATCTTTTTTTCCTCTTTCACCCTTTTAAATTTCGATTTTTTTTTTTTAAATGTTCTGTGTTTGCACTTGTGTCTTAAAAATTATCAGCCATATTAAATTTAAAGTTTCTGTCCTTACCAATTCTACAGAAATCTTAATTTAAAATGTTTTTAGAACAGTTTTCCCTCGTATCACTCTTTTAAATTTCGATTTGGTTAAAAACTGTCCTTAGAGAGCATGTATATCTTATAAGTTACTATCTTGCCCAATTTCAATTTTCTAATCTCTCCAGTATAATAAAAATTGCAATTTTGGAACGTTCTTTGATCTTGCAACCCCCTGAGGGTAGTGGCACTGACATAAAATATAACCTGTGTTAGAGCACAGACTGTCACCATAAATTTGCGAGCGTTTAAAATGGTTCGGTAGTTTCAAAGATTCCATAGAAATTGTAATTTAGAATGGTTTTAGAACATATTTAGCTCATTTCACCCTTTTAAATTTCGAACTTTTCAGAAACTGTTCTTAGAGAGCATTTACATCTTATAAGTAACTACCATGACAAATTTCAAGTTTCTTGTTTCTTCAGTGTAACACAAAATCGAAATTTTAGAACGTTTTTCGCTTTTGCACCCCCCTGTGGTAGTGGCACCTATATAAAATATAGCCTATTTTACAACATGGATTGTTACCATCAATTTGCCACCACCACTTTTGAAAATGCTTCAGTAGTTCCAGAGATTTAATAGAAATTGTAATTTAGAATGTTTTTAGAACGCTTTTCACTCATCTCACCCTTTTAAATTTCGAATTTTTTTAGAATTTGTTCTTAGAGAGCATTTACATCTTATAAATAACTACCATTCCAATTTTCAAGTTTCTAGTTCCTTCAATATAAAAAAAATTGTAATTTTAGAAAGTTTTTTGCTCCTGCACCCCCCTTGGGGGTAGTGGCACCGACATAAAACATAGCCTATGTTGGAGCAGGGATTGTCACCATCAATTTGCCACCATCACTTCTGAAATCGCTTCTGTAGTTCCAGAGATTACCCCCTACAAACAAACAAACAATCGTTACTTCTTTATAATATTAGTATGGATTAGAATTTAATTGTGTGGATTTGGACTTACTGAATTTAATGACTTCTGAACTGTCATGTAATTATAAAGCATAGTGTTTTTTAAAGTATTATCAAAAGTATAATAAAAATAGTTTTTAGCTACAATTTCTTTTTAATATGCGTTCTAATTTACTCTTCCCCAGTTAAAAAAATAACTGCCATAAATAAATATAAATATTTTTTCTTCTTAACAACAACAAAAACAGTTATTAGCTTAAATATAATGGGATTTAAATACATTTATATTACAGGATGACCCAGATGGTAATATTTGAAAAAGAAATCTTATAGATAGCAAGTTAAAGTCAATTTTGGTGCACGTGATTTTCATATCGGGCAACTTTTGGTACGTGTGCTTTGCTAGTAAACTGCGACTGTAAATTTGTTGCCTGAACAGATAAATTTACTGTTATTGGGGCACAGAAAGGCTTACAAACACTGTGTTTGAAGGCTGATTCCGTAGAATCTTTTCACAGGCATGCAATATCATCACATGATGTTTTTGCACCAGTTTTTATCAATGGAACACTCAACGAGAGAAATACAAAAAGTTTCTGTATGAATAATTTATCTCATTTCATAGCTGTTATGGCTTGATCCATGGTCATTTTTTTATCCAGGATCTAGTAAAACCACATTATATTTCGGATGTTTTGAAAATGTTTGGTGAACACTTTGATGAAAGAATAATTAGATTAAATTACCCATTGCACTTCCAATGTGGTACTGAATGGCTATTATGTTCTCCGGATTTGAAACTATGTGATTCCTCACTATGGAGTTATTTGCAGAGAAAGTGTGAACAGACAAATCCTACTACTGAACTGTAAACTGTCTTTTGTCAACACACATGTAATAGACGGCTTCAAAAACCTGTTTATTGCTGTCATTTTTATAAGAGGTAGCCAAATATAACTTTTTTATGATTAACTGCACATTGTGTATTTTTAATATATATCAATAACATCTTTATCTCTCTTATTTGTTTTCTCTTTTTCACACATTGCCCTCTGGGCCACACTGCATTTCTGCTTTTGTAATTCCGTTCTAATAATTTATTATATTTGTAACAATTATTGTACATCATTAACACCAAAAAGCTTATGCATTGTAAAATTCCCAAGCGTAATTTTTCTTTTTTTTTTATTGGCATACACTTCAAACAACCCTTTCTTAGTGAATCACCGCACCAATAAAATTAGATCCAGTCTTGACAGTTGGCCCCTTGAGTAAAATGGACGATGATATTACTTTCTTTTCTTCAAGGAAAGCCCTAATCAACAATTTCACGCTACCGTCAGATTGCGGTCATTATATTGTCCACTAAATCGTTACTTCCGCAATACTCCAGAGACTATTGACAGTAACGATAGTTATTTGGGTTTATTTTTGTTATATGTTTTCGCAGAACAAATCTATTTCCATTTACAAATGATTCTAAAGGAATCTGATAAACACGTAACTCTTAGTTTTCTGTATTTATATTTAGGAAATTAAAATATTCCACAGAAAATTAATTAATGTATTTTCATAAGAAACTTAAAACATTTTAAATCAAGTATGTCATATTTTGTTACGGAATTAATTGAAATTTGATCAATTTCGCTTTATTCAATTCAGTTCAAATTAATTAATCGAACTGAATTTAAATTGATTTGAATATACGTTAATCTTATCTTTAAGCTAAGTCTATTCTTACGTTAAGTATATCCTATAATTAACTGTAGATTCGGTTAATTGAGGGGATCGGTGCAAGAAAGTGCCAAGCCACACTTTTGGTGAAATAAATCTACCACTGTAATCTGTTGCTTAATTTTGTAAATTATAATATCCTACATGTAATTTGTTTCTAATGTCACTTGGTCCCAGGTTTCGATTTTGCCCCAGACGTTTATGTCCCCAATGAAGATAGCTAATTTACAAAGAACGTAATAGTAATATCATTAAAGTAATGCCACATTGTTACTCAGAATATCTCAAATGTTACTAAGAAATTGGCGAAAAAATTTTAGGTTATATATCTTGATTTGTGTATTTGATCAAATTTTCAAATTGAAATATCACAGAAGTTCAAAAATGTGGCTTATCACTATCTTGCCCGACCCCCTCAATTATTCTCCAAAATCATGAAGTGTTAATGTGGAGGGGGAGGGATGATGTTACATTTTGAAGCTATATTTCTTATGAAAGGTCCTTAAAAAAAGGGCTGCTCTTTTTATTCCGAAAAAATAATGAATTAAAACTATACCAAAGCTTTATACTATAGTAAACATGAGGCATCCAGAAAGTAAATTCTGTTAGACAATAAAAAATCAAAACAAAGCCGAAACGTTCAGTGTACACTGCACTGTACACTGAAATACTAACCTCGGGTTATGTTTCAACATAATCTTACCAGATATCACAGTTTTGTATTTCCATATCGACAACGATACCGCCTTTGATGAAATGCATGTGGTACAAGATTGTAACATGAAATCTGTGGCCATGAAGAAAATTTTTCACATGTAAAAAGGTCTTCTTTTCCACAGCACGGATAGATTTTCATCCACAGAGATTGTCTCCCCGACTTAGTTCATGAGCGGCAGACTGTTCTAGCCTTCGATAAACAGTCACAAAAATCTTCGTATCAATGAATCACTCATGATTCGCACACTATACACTTCACAAAGAAATTGAATCTCAGCTGCTGGGATATTCCATGTATTCAAAAAGCACATGACTAAGCGCTCTGTGCATCCGACGGGATTTCAATTTTCATGAACAATAACACAATTTAAAACCAAGCGTATTTTGTAACATTGATGTTTCTCAGTATGTGATGTGTTCAATTATTCGACTCTCGTGCGCATTCTTGTGATTACAGAACAGCTGCACGATACATTGCAAATGGAACATACTTTCTGGATGTACCATGTACAACAATTAATAGTTTGTCATAGTTTTCTTTATCCAAATATACTTCAATGATCAGACTTTTTTTCTTTGTTCTAAATAGAAATATCTTTAAGGAATCTTCAAGGGTATTTCACGCGTTAAAAACAAAACTGCGACTTAAAAATTGATTCATCCTTATTTTCACGCTTTGTTTTTTAAATCACAGACCTACAAAATTTAACTTTGAGAAAACTTTTTCCACAATTTATCGGGGTTTTACAAGGTTTTGGGAATGTTGATTCCAAAAATGAGCTCATTTTTGTTCCATCACGTACCGTTTTCCAAAGTTTTGTATTAACACATTTCGTACTGATACAATATCATATATTCTAATACGAGCAAATCTTGTGTGTGGTTATATATATATATATATATATATATGCAAAATTTATCTTAAAAACGGCTCTAACCGTTTTGACGAAATTTCGTATCCTACCGTTTTGGGGCACCAGAAAACCATTGGGCTACGTCACATGTTCGAGAATATTCGATTAGTGGGTCATTTTGGGTTATTTTGGGTCATGCTCTAGCTAATTGTATCTAAAAATCGATTCAAACGATTTTGACAAAATTTTGTATCCGACCATTTTCGGGTACGAGAAGACTATTGGGCTGGGTCACATGTTCGAGAACTTTCGATTAGTGGGTCATTTTTGGGTCAACGCGGGTCAAATTAATTTTATCTAAAAAACGGCTCTAACGATTTTGATTAAATTTTATGTCCTACGAGTTTCGAGCACGATAAAATCATTGGGCTAGGTCACATGTCCGAGAAAATTCGATTAGTGGGTCATTTCTGGGTCATTGTGGGTCAAGATCTAAAAAGCGGCTCAATTTACACTAAATTTTTCATCCAATGGTTTTCGGGCACGGGAAGACTGTTGGGCTAGGTCACATGTTCGAGAAAATTCAATTAGTGGGTCATTTTGGGTCATGGTCAAGCTAATTGTATCTAAAAAACGGTTCAAACGATTTTGACGAAATTTTGTATCCGACTGTTTTCGGGCACGAAAAGACTATTGGGCTGGGTCACATGTTCGAGAACTTTCGATTAGTGGGTCATTTTTGGGTCAACGCGGGTCAAATTAATTTTATCTAAAAAACGGCTCTAACGATTTTGATTAAATTTTATGTCCTACGAGTTTCGAGCACGATAAAATCATTGGGCTAGGTCACATAGCCGAGAAAATTCGATTAGTGGGTCATTTCTGGGTCATTGTGGGTCAAGATCTAAAAAGCGGCTCAATTTACACTAAATTTTTCATCCAATGGTTTTCGGGCACGGGAAGACTGTTGGGCTAGGTCACATGTTCGAGAAAATTCAATTAGTGGGTCATTTTGGGTCATGGTCAAGCTAATTGTATCTAAAAAACGGTTCAAACGATTTTGACGAAATTTTGTATCCGACTATTTTCGGGCACGAAAAGACTATTGGGCTGGGTCACATGTTCGAGAACTTTCGATTAGTGGGTCATTTTTGGGTCAAAGCGGGTCAAATTAATTTTATCTAAAAAACGGCTCTGACGATTTTGATTAAATTTTGTGTCCTATGAGTTTCGGGCACGCGAAAATCATTGGGCTAGGTCACATGTTCGAGAAATTTCGATTAGTGGGTCATTTCTGGGTCATTGTGGGTCAAGATCTAAAAAGCGGCTCAATTTACACTAAATTTTGCATCCAATGGTTTTCGAGCACGAGAAGACTGTTGGGCTAGGTCACATGTTCGAGAAATTTCGATTAGTGTGTCATTTTGGTCATGGCTATTTTATCTTAAAAACGGCTTAGACTATTTACACTAAATTTTGCATCCTATGGTTTTTGGGCACGAGAAGACTGTTGGGCTAAGTCACATGTTCGAGAAAATTAAATTAGTGGGTCATTTTGGTCATGGGTCATGATACTGATCCATGGGTCTTCCCTGCTCGTATATAATATGAGATAAACAATTTCAATTGAAATTAAGATTTACAAAATGCATAGAATATAAAATATATGTAAATGTTACATAAATGTATGACTATTTATATACCTTCATGTCCCTTTTACACATTTTTAGAGTTCCGTACTTAAAATAAAAACGGAACCATTATAAGATCACTCCTGTGTCTGTCTGTCCGTCTGTCAGAGACCTTTTTCTCGTAAACTATGTAACGTGGAAAATTTCCTTTTGGGAAAGTTATAGAGCCTTTTTCCCCACATATTTTCAGATTATTAGCCATTCACAAATATTTTGAGGAAAAATTTAGAGGGCTAATTAAGTTACTTGAAAAAAAAGGAGTTTTCTTTTTGTATATCGTCAAAAAGATCTTGTAACTCACAATACCGAACTCAAAAATATATTTGTTTTAATTTTAGGTACTATATTTTCGGAGATATCGCATAATGTATCTAATATGCATTTTTTTTTTGCATAACGTATCTAACTAAAAATGCAACTTCCATCTTCCATCAAAATCCGTTCAGTAGAACTTTTTGAAAAAGCTAAATTTTTATGATCGTGTTGCCCTAAATATAGAACTTTCTTCCCTAGTTCTATAACTAAACAAGGTAAAACGGTGTGTTATACACTAAATATTTCATCCAAAATTACCTAACTGACCATGTAAGACCCATAAAAAGCCGTTTTTCAGAACATGAATTAAAAGCGTTCGAAATGAAAATCCCATTCATATTCTGGTAGGCCTAATTATAGAACTTTCGCCAATAGCTTTATAACTAAGAACGTAGAACGATGAGTTATACACTAAATACTTCCCCCAACAATTATGTAACTAATAATGTAAGTTCCGAAAAAAGCCATTTAGCAGAACATGGTAATTATAAGCGTTTGGAATGAAATTCCCATCATTTGCATTTTAAACTATGTAGCAGATTATACACTGTGATATTCTCACACACTAATTTCATATATAAAGTTTATAGGAAATATCTTGCAATTATTTTTTTAAGACAAACTGTTCACAAGGCAATTTCTTGCGTAACTAGAGCTACACAAAAGTCGTATTTCCTTCTAATGTTTGGCCATTTCTTTGAAAACCGACGGTAAATATTAATTTTGTTTCTTCTAATATAACTTTATCAACTAATTCCGCACAATAATCTTCGTGATACATTTCTAGTAGACATTTATAATGAAAATTATTGGTTTGTAGAAATATTAATAGGAAAAATAATAAAACATTTTGGCTACCAAGGAGTTGGCTACCATAATTAATATAATTAATTTGTATCGTTTTGTAGTCAACGGGTTAATGCATTAAATTCGATTCTAAAATTGAAATAACTACAAAGCCATAAGGTAAATGGTTATGTTTCTATGCATATATTTTCAAAATAAAATACTTTTATTCCATTTCACACAGTAACATTTTAGTCTATTTCAAATTTTATCAAAATATTTCATTATTATTAAAGTTTTAAACAAACATCCCAAAGGGCTCTGCATGTGCATATATAACGTTATCACTTTAGGGAGGAGGGGGGTTCTGACACTCGATATCGTAAGATAGCCCTAGGGGGAAGAGGTGTATTGTCTTTTGATATTGTTATAATTTTTTATCTAAATTTTCTTCTCTTTGTTTGGTAACTTTTTTTACAGCAAAATAGTCTGTTTTTTGTTGTTGTTGTTGTTGTTAAATAATATAAATAACATAAAATATTTCGTGTTTTGTTTTTATCACTTTAAGCATTATTGGACTTTAATTTAAAGTTGTTGTTGTTGATTTTTTTTCCATGACAATACAGTTACTAGTAAAACCGTTAAATGATTATAAAATTATTTCATTCCAAAATATGAAATACCGCAACATTTGACGCTCTAATTCATCTGCCATATACGAATATAATCCGCTGGTTGAGAAACCAGGTGCGAAGTATGTGTGAAATTATACTTGTTGTGTTTACTAGAAAGAAAGGAGAGAGAATGTTGTCCACCTGGTTTGTTTATAAGAAATTCTTCTTGTCCCTCTCCGTGCAGGGGGCAAGCGCAAGAAGACAATATTACTGTTGAATGCATTATGCAACGAAAGCCATTAACAAATACTTTTAAACAGTAACTACTTATAATAAGTATTAGATGATATAAAGTTACTTCATATATAACAGATATATTTGATTGACTTCTTCTCTTCATTTGAATCAGTAAATTATGCGAATAATAAATGTAAAACCATATCTGTATATCACTGTAAATATATAAAAAGAATAAGAAAGAAAAAATTGTAAAAATAAAGAGTTTTCAGACATTGATAACGATATCATTGGCAGGGTGTGGGGAGGGGGGTTGATGAATGTTAACGTATTATATCGTAAGGAGGGAGCGGATCCAAAATAACCAATAAAGTTAATATCGTTATATATGTACAGCCCCCAATCAGGATTTGAGTGAGACATCCTGTATTTTTGACTGAATAAATAGATTCTGAGAGTGACCCTAGTTTCTATACAAGAATTGTTTATTGTAGTGTGAACTAAAACCTCTTAAAGTTTATCCAGTCTTTTCAATTATCTCCCATAAAGCTTTTGAAAAGAAATCTACTTTTAGTTATTTTTTAATGACATACTACTCAAAAAGCAATTTCTCACTTAATTACAGATCCAGTAAAGTTGTTTCTAGATTGAGGGTTGGCCGCTTCAGTAAGTACGAACGTTAAAATTAGTTTATTTTCTTCTGGAATAGCCCAAATCAGACAGTTCACGATTTTATCAGATTGCGGTAATTTTACTGTCTACTGAATTGTTTCTTTTGAAATATTATACGAACTACTGACAAAAATAAACATTCTGCTTCAACAATTCGCCAAATAGATATTTCAACTTTTACTTCAATATAAATAAAATTTTCCGTAACACCACTTTATATGTCAGAGTAAATTGAAGTTAACTATGGTGTGATAGAGCAAATAAAAGCTTGCGATGCATTTGGTAAAAACGTAAATTAAAAATAAACCCTAAAATTTAGGTTAAGGAAAGATTTCCCATCATTATGCGCATACACATTTAGGCTAATGTCACACGAACGGTTACTTCGACACGTACGGTTTCCGTAAGGCTCCTACAATCCGGGCTGACTCACGCCGCCATTTAATTGTCCGTAGAAGAACGATTGGCCGCGCGACCAATCACCAGTTTTTTATACATATGTTTGAATTTTTTTTTAAATTTAAAAATTTTAACTGGCTACTATTTTGAAACAAAATGTCGCATGAAGCTGGCCAGCGAACTCGGTCGATACCTTGGTATGTTCGGTACATATAATCAGTCACATTCATATCGGTTCATAAATACGAGAGTAACAGCATAACAAATATCAGATTAATTAATAAGTACTTTACATTGCAAATATAAATAGAAATATCAAACACTTGCTTTCAAAGTATATTTCGTTTAATTTAAATATGAGCTATTTAAAAAAAAACTACATAAATGAACAACTCTTGACGTTTCAGCTATTCTTCATAGCCATCTTCAGGACGAAATTCTCATAAAAACAAACAGCTAAAAATTAAATACGTGTTACATAATTGAGAAAAATGTTCAACTGAAAAGTTATCGAAATTAATGGAAATTTACAAAAACATATTCAAAAATTGGCCTGGTGGCGCCATCTATGAAGCAGCTACCTGAAATGTTCATTACAAAAGTTGCGTATTTTTTCCCGTAGAATCCGAATCTGCAATTAAAAAAGGGTGGGTTATCATTTAATATTTCAAATTTGCCCCGTTGCCTCCAAGGAGGCAGAGTTGGGGGCAACTTTGATATCCCTAAATAGATTTTTCAAAACTATTGAACATGCATTTTTCCGTTTTTCAATCCGATGTATATTTCTAGAGTTATTCGACCGTTTTCAGACTTTTCGGACACTCTGTATATTTTTAATTTCAATTTTTTAAAGGTTAAGAGTCCTAAATCCCCTTAATTTACATATTTTCACTAGTTTTTCCTAAAAACTTTACAAAATAAAAAATTTTTAGCGCTAATAACGCAATCAAATTCCTTCGTGAGACACACCATGCTAAAAGAAAAATATTTGTTCAGTTCTGAAATATTGTTATCATTTTCACATCGTTATCATATTACCAGGAAATGCTCGACATTTTCAAATGACAAATTTCTTTTAAGACAATCTTCGATAAAACTAAGCAGCAAAAGTTTGAGATTTTGTTCATTAATCACGACGGTTTCAATAAAATGGACAACTTACTATCGATTTTTTACTTATTTTGATAAAGATTATTTTTTTAAATACAACCGTTTCTTCAACATTCATGTTTGACATTTTAATGTAATTTAAAAAATGGGTTAATTTCTTTCACATAGGAATGTGTTATTAGATGTATTTTATCATCTAAAAGTATATGGTAAAGGTATATACTTTCATTTAATATAATTTCGGCTGCTTTCATTCTCAAAGAAATGTTCTAACAGATTATCAAATAAATGAATATTTTCTTTTATGAAACACAACGTGTTTTATAAATATGTTCATGATTTATAAACTCATAAACATTTTACAAATAGTGGTGCACTGTAAAAAAAGACAAATGATTCATAATCGCGGAAAATATAATACAACCACGAACGAAAATATACAATAACCTCTTCCGAGTTACCCACGATTCCGAAAGGCTTTCTTTATCTTTAAAAACCACAGAAACCAATATGTTTTCGAGATTTAAAGAAGCATTTACAAAAGAAAAAGTTTCTTTTGCCGTCACTGATTTTCGGAAATGTTTCCGAGTGGTATTTATAGTGTGTTAATCAGTTTTCTCAAACAGGAATATAGACTTTTCGGGTGTTATCCCTCCTCAAGTAAAAATTTTCATGTATACCAAACATGTTTTACCAACAAACATGTTGTTATACAGACAAACATGCGAAAGTAACAGGATAAATATTAACATTAATATTATTTTGCTACTCTTGCATCTATAAATTCAGTTACGCAGTGTACGATTTTAACTGCAAGATTTACCGCTAGATGTCAGCACCAAAGAAGTTGAAAGAGACTATGCTTTGAATTCCAGACATTAAATAAATAAAAAGAAACATTCTATAAAACTATAAACTATTCATAAAACTCTAAGTCTCATTATGTTTAAAATATTCTGTTATTATTTTACTATATGATGTGTTATTAATTTTCTTACATTCTTTTTTATTAGAATTTGTGAAAATCTGCGATCCTGCTCTTTTCTGCGGGGTAGTGATGTAAACAAATTCATTCTGTTATCATTCGGTGTTATTCTGAACGTAAAAAATGCTGCTGTCCTTAAGTCTGGATTCTGATTGTTTGTAAAATTCTAAATTCTTATTCGAAGTTAGTCTACTTATTAAAAATGTGAAAAAGGATCAAATTCTCAAGTTTTTATCAGTGTGAAATTATGCCTCAATGCTTCAAATTTAATACACCATTCCTTCTACGAAAAATGATGCTGGTTTTTAGAACAATTCTTCTGTTCATCTGATTTATTCCGTGCGTGGAATCAAAATTTTCAGTGTTGATCGGTAAAATATTAAAGTCATGAAATATCTGCAATATGATTCTACATAATTGAAATGATTATTCGTCATTTAGTATTCACGAAGTGATTCATCATTATATTTTTAATTTCAATGCAATTCGTACAAGAAAATTCATTCTGGAGTCTAACACCCGAATCAAATCAGAGGTACGTAGATATTCATTATTTATTTTATTCAGTAATTAAATTTCAAAAATAGTCTTAATCTTTTAATTCCGAAGCTATACACGCAGTTAAAAATGTTTACTTGAAAATTGATTGTATCCTCAAAAGCGATATAATTCCTGTTGAGAAAAATGATGAATACACTATTGAAACTACTCGGAAATGTTTCCGATTGCTTTGAACTACATTTTGCCTCGAAAATGCCGAGCACTTGATTAGACTTAAGGTGCAAACTGAAATCCGATATGTTAAATTTCTATAAACCGAACTGACAATACTCATTAAACTTTTGTTTTGTTTGTTTGTTATGTGCACGAGCAACCCCAGTTTTTGAGCAGTCTGAAGGTGAAAATCGCACTCAGATTCGACAGTTTGTTATTATTTTTTTTTTAAATCTCAATATCCTTTGAACTTTTTTTGTTCACGAAACCTCTGACTCTTTGATAAGTCTTAGAGCGTTTTTCCATTTACCAACACGATACCGATAAATCGTACACGATTGTCGTTATCCAACATCGATGCACTCAGAATGCATTCATATATACGCACTTTTCCACTTACCGATTCGATAACGATTAAGCCGTCATAATGTATATGAATGGATTTTGTGTGCAATCGATGTCGGATAACGACAATGGTGTACTATTTAGCGGTGTCGTGTCGGTAAATAGAAAAACGCTCTTATGATGTGCAAACTACATTCCGATACGACAACTTGTTAAAGAATAGATGAACAACGTTAACCCTATCATTATGTCCTGGGGTCCACGCGGACCCCAAGCACTTTCAACAAGTTGTCAAAAAAATCTGTCACTCACTGATCAGTTTCAGCTGGTGACGTCTCATATCATAATGTTTGTAACACATGGTAAAAGTTAAACTGTACAGATATATGTAGTACTTGTTTTTTTTTTTGTTTTTTTTTTTTTTTTTTTTTAAATAGATAGCATATTTGTCCTGGGCAACAACAGGGCATGTTTTGATAGGGCACAGTGATAGGGTTAAAATAGCACAAATAGCTCAAAGCAGAATTAGTCTACATTAAATTCATTGCCATTGATCAAGGTTATCCTGTTGAAATACTAGTTGACACAATTCATAATAAACTCACTAAACGTACACATTCCAACATTAACACTGTTCGCAATAAAAATTTAATTATACTTCCATATTATCGGAAAATTAGCCATCAAATTTACAGATCTGAAACATCCAACAGACAGACATTCGCATTGGAGAATTTACAAGATATCTTTCGAGTCTGATAAAATGTATATAGGTCAAACTAAGCTCAAGGTCCGCTTCGGGAAACATAAAACCAATGTCAAAAATTGTGACATTAAAAGCTCCGCAATTGTTAACCATTGCCAGTCTAACAATCACAGTTTAAATTTTTACGAAGGTTTAATAATTCAGAAATCCTCATCGATTTACGATCTTGATTTTTAGGAAGCTTATAATATATGGAAGCATTCAAACAACTTGGTTAATGATATTCCAGTACACCTAATTTTTCAAATGTCTGGCTTCTTTTTCTTTCATTCACTCTCTTCACCAACCCCTTTTTTTTCTCCTCTTAAACTCGTCTAGACTGCATAACAGTTTCTCATTGGTCTCCTCTGTCACGCGAGGACCCCCGCCTCCGCTTTTTGCATTTCAATAATCGTCCCCATTTCACCTAGTCCGCGAGCGGAGACGCTTGCGCACTGACATAGCTTAAACACTTACATACATACACTTACTGACATAGCTTAAACACTTTTAACCTTGATACCGATGATGGAGCTTTAGAAACTTCTAAACGGCAATCTGCCATTTTCACATCATTTGTGCTATTTTAACATTGTTCATTTATTCTTTAATATCTATATTAATAAAAGAAAGTTTCGCTCTGTGTGTGTGTGTGATTGTCTGCGATGGCTAGCAAATTCTAGCCCACCTAGAATTCTGAAAATTTAGGTGTGGATAGTCCAAGGTCTGGCCATGTGCACCTGAGTCTCAGAATTTTTTAATATTTTGATAATTACCCAAGATATTAATTAGATTCTCATTAACCATCACTTCTAAAATGACATCTATTAAATCAAAATGGCTAAAGAAAAGAACAGGCACATTGGATTTGCAAGCGGAAATGAACAAATTCGGAATTATTTTACTAATTAGCGAATTTTAAGAAAACTAATTGAGATATCAATTTGAAAATTTCTGAGCATATGTAGAAAAAAGCAAAAAACTGCCAAAAATAATCCGGCGCCAGTGAAAACAATCCGATAAAGTTTCAGACAGGGATCTGCTTTTATTAAAAACTGAACTACAAAGAGATCTGTTTCTCTGGCCGATCCCTCCATTTAGTTTGCGAAAGTGAAAGGAAATAATTGCCAATTTTCATTAATGAACAAAAATTTAGGTAACTAATTAAGATATAGATTGGAAATTGAGGTCGGGAAGGGGTGTCATCTGCCGGCTATTTTAGCGTAACGTCTTCGTCATGCTCTAATTATCAGAAAAATGTAATTCTTTTTTTAATGATTGCGTTAATATAGGTGACGGTGGTTTTCTTGAACAAATTATTCATTATATTTGCGGGTATGGGGAGGGAGGGGTTAACGCTTTTCTCTGAGATTGTAATTATCTCGGGCCCGGGCAACGCCGGGCGGGTTAGCTAGTAACGACATAAAGTTCAATCCTCCCATTTTAAACTTGTTAAAGTCTTTTTCCTGTATTTTTTGAAATGCGTACGGACTTATGAACACACTGTATAGTGATAATTGACTATTTAAAGTTTCACTGACACCATTATGAACATGAATATAATACTTCATTAATTTAACACAATTATTTTAATTGGTAAATAAATCATGCGAGTTGTAATTTTCAAATTGAGTTAAAAAGTATACAGGCCAGGATTTGCAATAGGGACCTTTGGCTTAAACAGCAAATGCTCTGCAAACTGAGCTATCCTGGACAAATCTAGCGGACATAATTCACTTCGACAACCTTTTTGATAACGACATCTGGTCTGTTATCTGATACAACTCAACAGAATAAATCACCGATAATGGAACTCCAAGAAAATATTGGATAGTTAATTACACTTCATTAATTTAACACAATTATTCCTATTTTTAAGTAAATCATACGCATTGTAAATTTCGAACTGAGTGAAACAGTGTCCAAGGCAGAATTTAAACCAGGGACCTTTAGTTTAAGCTGACAATGCTCTGCAAACTGAGCTGTCCTGGACAAATTTGGCGGTCACAATTCACTCCGGGAACCTTTTTGATAATGACATTTGGTATGTTATATGAAACAGCTTAACAAAGAAGAAATCGTAAATAATGGAACTCCAAGAAAACGCTGAATACGTAATTAATTATACTTATTAATTTAACACATTAATTCTAATTTGTAAATAAATAATATGAGTTATAATTTTCCAACTAATTCAAATCCTGGTCTGAACACCTTTTCACTCAGTTGGAAAATTAAAAAAAGTATCAATCTATTAGCACGTATTACTCAATATCTTTGTTTACTAAATTATTATCAATCAATTATTGTTACTCAATCAATGACTTTAATATTTAAAGAAACACAGACATTATTAAAACAACAGTTATATAAACACTTAAAACCTTTAATAGAATTAAATGAATTTTTTTTAAGTTTGCGAAATTTTTAATATAAGCATATGATTATGCTTGGAAGCATAAAGATGTCCATATTTAAATATTTTAAAATATAAATCTATTTAAATATTTTAAAATATAAATCTATTATTAATAAGATCTTTGTAGCTTATTAATAGTAGATTCCTGTTAATTGGGGCACATCGGTTATAGTATAATTTGTCTGAGCAAAGCGTAGCTCCAATTATTAGAATTAATTTATAAACATTTATTTGTTCTGTTCTTCAGATTTTGCCTTAATTAAACGAATGCCCCAATTAAACAGTGTCCCAAATATCTGAAATCTGCTGCATATGTTCTATTTTAAACTTTATGCACGAACATTTCAAAAGTTTTCAAACATTTCCAGAAATTTGATGAAATTAAATATGCGAATCAAAGTCTGATTAAAATCAAACTTTAACGACAAAGGACAAGTATGGATGCCGCATATAAAAGTGATAGATATTTTCTATTCGATAGGTGAATTGATCTGATAAGTAATCTGATCTGATGGGTAAATTGTCTTTGTTTAAGAGCCTATTACTCAAAAATTGCGAGAAACATTGTTGTATTTTACTCTTAAACTTATCGCAATTCGTATAAAGCGTTTAAAAAATTTTTTGAATCGTTGTATTTTTTTTTAAGTACACACCATCGTTTTTACTCTTCAAAGTAAATTTAAGTTTCTTCAATAACTTTTCGGGCAATTTTAATACCAGTCATTTCTTTAAGCCGTTTTACCTTAAGACACTGCTTCAAAACTAATTATAATAGCTATCAAAATATCCATGACTTTGCTACCCGAAAAGTTGTTCGTACTGGTTGCTCCAAGTTACAAAAAATTGTTGGTACGATCTGATTATCTTCCAATAAAACAATCAGACGTTTTGCAACGTCATTTCCCAGAGATGGCCAACATGGAGAAATCTAGCAGCAAAATGTTGAAGTGGAATCACAAAGAAAAACGCATAATAATATTGCTATCATAGGCAATGTCAGACATTTTCTCATAAACAAATTTTCAAGAAGCAAACAGTCGAAAACAGACTGTGTGATAGTTTACTTCTTGCAACTTCGTATGGCAATTTTATCACTGTTTGCTTCCCCTACGCTAGATTTCAGCTTGAATTCCATCATTCAGAGTACTCAAAAGTTTTTTTTTCACTTCTCGGGCTTTATACTACTTTTTAAACACTTAGCAGCAATGACTCGTCAAATGTTTCGCGTGTTGCTGACATTTGTCGATTCCGTTCAATCTTCACAATAATCCTACTTGCAACATTAAAGGGAAGCTGTAACCAGCCAGGGACAATCGTATATATTTCAAATGCTACGATAGTATGTTTGATAGAAACTTAATTGAAACAGTAAAGTTTCTATCAGACGTACTTTCGTAAGATATGAAATACCTGCTATTGCTTCTCGTGTGTTAAACAAGATTAAACGGAATCCGACAATTGAAGTAACATGCGCGTTTGTCGACGAATCGCTGTGTGTTAAAAAGTGTTTTAAAAAGTAGTGTAAATCCCGAGAACTTAACACAACTATTTTCAGAACAATCTGATGGGTAGAATTCGAGCTAATATCTATTGTAGGATATACAAACAACGGTAATTTCGCCATTGATAAAGTTACCAGAGGTTAAACAATCACATGGTAGGTTTTCGATCGTTTTTCTCTTGAAAGGTCTATATCTGATATTGCCTATGATAGGATAGTACGTGTGATTGTAACTTAAGATAAAATGGGTATTTATGGAATCTAAAACATAATTTATATCCTAATAGAATCTTAAAAATGAATTAACGTAATGTCACATGAAACTTGTCGCAAACACAACAGAAATCAAGTGATTTATTTGTATCAGAGAAAGAACGATAAAGAGCAACGAATAACATTTTTTCATGCAATTGCGATTCCGCTTTTGGTTTGTTAGCAGATAAATTGGTGTTAAAATCGGTTCCCAAGTTTGTTGTTCAAAACATTGTCAGGTCAGATAGCAACTTAACTAATATGACATTACTAAATTGTAATCTTTTCAGTACAAAATAATATATTTTGTACAGGATTATAAAAAAGTATCAATTTCAGAAAGATATATTTCATAAAGGAAATTCTATGTTTCATAAAAATTTTCGTTATTGGCTTATATATCGATATTAAATAGCAATAAATTATCCAATGATTAAGAATTTTCCTTGTGAAGATTTTCAAGTCTATAAATACGTAATAAAGCATCGGTTTCCACGCAGTTGACCACCTTTCGTGGATTTCTTTGTTGATACCTTCGCTAAAAGCGTCATATATGTATGTGATGTTTCGATTATCTCATATTATTTCTTGGAGTCACAAATTTGCGCCATTTTCTTCGTTCTTATCATAACTGCTTCAAACCACAGGCAATCGAAAATGTAATTGTTGAGTTATAAAAGTTGATTATACATGTAGGATATCATCTTGCATGTATAGTCATGTAAAAAAATGCTGTTCGAGAGGTGTTATTTTAAAACAAAATATTAAAATTTGAATTTATAAGCTAAAAGAATATTACTTTACCGTCAGATTAAAATATGAAGCACAGAAAGTTAATTATATATGTGTACATTACTTCAATGAACAATTATTTTTACCATATTTTAATTATTTACCTTATAAATGCTAGAACTCATTATCTTATTTTATTTCTTAAATTTGTTTCTTTCTTCTTTCGTAGATTTCTTTCTTATTTAAGGAAGCAAAGCCAACAAAAATTATTTTTTCTGCTATTATTGACATTTGAAAATATAACCACTGTGTTTGAAGATGTTTAAAAGATCTAGTTACTCTTCCATTCCATTTTTTTTAGTTTATAATTATATTTTTAACAACATATATTTTTAATATATTTTTAACAACATATATTTTTAATATATTTTTAACAACATATATTTTTAATATACTTTTTTTATTTACTTGAATAATTTTATAACAGTACTTTATAAAATGGATCTCCCTACCAGATTTATAAATAACTCATCGTTTCTTAATTAGAGCTATAATAAAACACTGAAAGATAAACAGATCGAAAGTAGAAATTAATAAAAAGGGATACATACTTTTCTTCTAAAAACATTAAAAAATGTTCCAAATGAACAATTAGAAGAAAACCATTTTAAGAAACTTAAGAGTAAAAACATTTTTATTCAATTATTAGTGAATATGAAAAATATTATCATTTAACATGAATAAAAAAAAGAAGAAAAAAACAATATTCTTAAGATTTTTAAAAATCTAATCATGTTTGGAATGAAATATTAATTTAGTTGCCGTTTCAAAATTAACTTTTTATGGAAAATTAACTTATGCCTTGTTTGCATAATTAAGTAAACAAATATAACAAAACTAGAGACTTAATTACCGTCATTACTTTATCGCAATTATTCGTGTTTCTTCTTTTTCTTTTCTTTTCTTTCTTTTTTTTTTTTTTTTTTTTTTTGGTTTTAGGGAGAAGGTAGGGAAAAGTGATATAGTCTATTAAATCAAAACTATTCTACATACTTTTATCGTAATGTTGTGGTTACGTGTATGTTGTGAAACTTTAAAAATTGGCGAGATTATCATCTATTTGTATTTTTGTAATTGCCATAAATATTCTCGACGAAAAAAATTGAATGCATCTGTTACAAATAAAATTTTTTAGATGCTGAAATAGGTATAAGAAGTAAATTCTGCAAATTATTTTTGGTTATTTGATACATTTATCGTCAAGTTTAGATCAGGCATTAGTGCCATTAAACATTTCCTGCATGACATAACCTGTACATTTATTCAATGCTGATATGGTCTCTAAAACCAACGTGATTCAAATTCAGTTTATTTTATAATTGAAAATATTATAAACAAATAATTAGGTTAAAAATTCACCTCCAGTAATTTCTACCAATAGACGGAAACATATTTGAAATATTTTGTACAGCCGTGTATATTACCAACATATCTTTATACACGTCACATATTAAGCTAAAATTCAATTCAGGCTAAAACACGGATAAAACTACTGAAATCACACTTCCAGAAATTATCATCCATTAGCGGTCATATATCCAGTTCTTTGCGTGGCACTGTATATGATTTTGTTTATATTCTACAAACATATCTTAGTATAATAAATATAGTTCAGCTTGAAAATGCATAACTGAATTAAAAACCACCTTTAAGCAAATCGCGCTCTAAATAAATAATGCTTACGATTTTTTTTGTGTAGCCCTGTGTGTGATCTGTAGCATTTATACACACTATGTGATATGCAAAAATTTAGGTAAACTTAAAAACGCATACTATAACTTAAAACACACTTCCAACAATTATCGCTAATTTCCATGCACAGTACTTCAAATACAGTAATGTATCCGAGTGTGCCCCTTCGAATGTGCGATAACTGCTACACTGCAAAAAATAATTGTTGATTTTACAGTATAATAGTAGCATCCCAGCTGCCAGTATTATACTGTAAATTCAACAATTATTTTTTGCAGTGTACGCACATCATATTCTACAGCAAGTATCTTGTAGCAAACCTCAGTAATGTATATTAGTTTCATTATATTCGAAATAGTGTAATAAAATTAAAATAAGCTGCAAACAGTTTTTTCCATTGTACTATTATGTAACATATTTCTTTTTTATCGACCTGTAAATGAATAATAGAAGCTTTGCACCACATATTCTACAAAATGCATGTTTCAGTGCACTTCAGAATTGCTATAAATTTTGTTATCTTTGAAATGGTGTATCATCATTAAAATGCACTTGAAACGATTTTTTCCCATTGACCCTAATGTAACGAAATGCTTTTGACTGCCCCTGTAAACGAGCTGTAAATGTTACACACTTTATTTTCAATAACAATCGTGCTATAGTAAACGTCAATAACAAATAAAATTTACAGGGCAGGCAATCCGAGTGTATTTATGAGAGTTAGAGCACGGACAGACGTACAGAAAAAAGAGAATTCATAAACCGTTAAAACTACCAGAGGGCCCGTGTGAGGATTTCGCACTGAAATCTAATATTTTTTAGGTACTTCTCTATTATGCTGTCGACCACTTTTCATTACAAAAAACTATCACTAAATTGTAAGATTAAACGCCAAAAATGCAGTCCCATTTACTTGATGTCAGAAGCATTATACGTGTTTGTTAAATCATCAAGTGGTTTTTAATTCGACATTTGCGTGTATTTTTCATTATGTTTTACTGGTTTATTAGTTATTTCATTAATTAAAATAACAATTGTGTCCTTAAATTCTTTTATTTTATTTATTTATTTTGATATTCCAATGGCAACGTTCTCCCGTTTATTTGGCGATAGTTTTTTGTTATGAAAAGTGGTCGACGGGATAAAGGAGAAGTACCATTTTTTATCAATATGTAATAGTTATTAGATGCAGGTTTAAACTTCTAAAGAAAAAGCAAGGATAAAAATATCTGTAAACAACATTTAGTTGTTAGTCAATCCAGAATATCATCTGATTTATTCCATCAAAGTTAGAGTAAAAACTGATCCAAGATTGCTAAAGGCACGCGCGAGGGAAAAAAAATTTAACAATCGTATTTTAACTGCATTAGAGGATGACGTCATCCGCTTCGGGAAAAACATGGGACATAGAAATATAAATCTAAACATTTCAATTTAAATTTCGCTTTTTAATCATAAATATAAAATAAACCCGTGCGGTGTTTTTTATAATAATTCCTGAGCATCATATAATGTGGTATTTTATTTTTTTGGCAACAATGTTTTGAGGAAAACCTTTCATTTCATTTAGGAAAACAATGCCGATTTAATTTTTAATTATCAGCAATTTTTAATCGAAAACATGTTTTAACGAAATGTTAAGTGTGCTATGTCAGAAGCGTTTTCAAAATCCTTTCATATGCTATCTCATTCGTCGTTTTGCGTTTCGTATTTTCAGAAAAAAAGGGATGTTGTCAGGAGAAATAATATATATGATGTTGGAAAAGTGTAAAAAATGGATGATATGATTCCTTTTAATTTATTTTATAGATAGACAATAAACGAGATCAGGAAACAAACTGCTAGTTTCATTTAACTTTATTACTTATTCATATAACTTTATTACTTGAATATATAACTGATATCATTTATTTAATTTAATTGAGTTTTTAATGATAAACTATTTTCACCAGAATTTTGCATCCCTGTCAGTATGTACCTGAGTAGACTGAGTTATTTTAGCGAGGATGGTTTGGCGCATATTTAACGACATTGACTTTTTAACTCGTATACAGTTTTAACCCTAAAGAATGTTTGGCGATTTATCACCTACGGCCGGATAACGAAAAAATGGATTAAAAATAATTAATTAATTAATAATTATGTTATAAAAATCTTAAAATCTTGTACTGTCATCGGAAACGCATCTGTGTACATAATTTCTATGATTCTAGATTCTAGTATATCCAGAAGTGAGAGAAAAATTTATCACAAAATTCCATCTTTACATACATAGATCAGGTTAAATTAAATAAAAATAGTGCAAAAAGGTACAAACGAATTGCATAAACTCCTTCATTGGAAATTGGTCAAAAAGAGAGTAAAAGCTTGTATAATTTATAGTTTCGATACATTTAAAGTTAATTCTGATACCGTGACGTTTTGCAAGAATTCATTGAGGTTTGCCAACGTAGTGAATACTATTTTTTTATTCACAATCGCGCACAGCACAACAAACATTACACGGCGATAAACGCCCAGCCAATTATTTAAACTGGCGTTATCAATCGTACTGGGAAGTCTTTTCTGTAGGTATTTTGCTTGTGCAGGTGGGTTCTGTTTCTGTAGAAGTATTACAGTACAATTACCGTACTCTCCGTTTTAGTCTTTTGAAGACGTGCTTAAAAGGTTGTCTTTTACGCGATCCGGCCTGGTTTCCCGGATATATCAAACGCTTGCTTATATAGTAGCAAAGTCTCGGAGAATTCTCTCCTACTGCAGTTAAAAATCGTAGCCCTAGGCCCCATCTGCGTTTCTATTTGTGAACTGGGCCTTTCAAGTAGATTAAGTCCCTGTCTGAGATCCCTTGAAACACTACAAAATTTATGTGTCCATAAATGTCTGTGTAACTTCAAAGCTAAGAGCTTTATAAAACTTTAGGGATTTTATAATGTCGGATTAAGTAGTTCAGGTTGAATTGATGGCTGCTCAGAGAATCGTTATTAATGTTTTACGAGATCACTCGAGTGTCGGCTTCTATTGGACTGAGAAAGAATAAAACTTTTTTTAGGAACTATTCGTAAATATTCAATAAATAGTTAACGAAGCCAATTCATTACCAATATCAAATATAAGCAGTACAATTTCGTTGATGAACATTCTGCAGTCTTGAAGCAAATGATAACGTTGCTTGATACCAAGATCTTTAATATATCAGCAAAACTCTTATGATAAAAGTTCGTTCTCAGCACGTGTTATTGAAAAAAAGTAAACTCCAAAAATTAACAAAAATATACCTTTGCATATAACTTTAAAACACGAATAAAAACAAGACTCGGAGCCATTTTAAAAGACAACTTTAAATAATATGACGCCATACTTACACACAGGATGCCCTCAAATGAACCTCCGTGATACAATTTATAATTATTTTTCAAGGAGGTTAATCTGTAAAGACGGGAATTTCATTAGTACGCTTGGCTTGTTTATTTTCAAATATCATCGGTAGGTGCTGCAATGCTGCCTCAAACTGCTAGAATCCTCAAACTGACCTTTAAAAATTGATCAACGTTCCCTCAGCTCAGGGGCGCTCCGATCCAGTGTGCCATGCGTGCGGCCACTGGACAGGTGCCAGGGTGCCAGGGTAGGTGCCCTGGTAGAAACAGGTGCCAGATTAGAAAAGGCGCCAAAGCTTTAAGAAGAGGAAGAAATACTTGAAAAAAACTTTTTAACTTAATTATATTAAAATTAATTACAATTTATTGAAAAATCAATTATGTTTCATAAATTTTCCTCAAACAAATCACTTATTAACTATTTGACTGCGTCGCGTCCCACGTTAGCAGGATTCGTTTAGTTCATGCGTTTTAATACCACTATTTCGGAATAGCAATCTTGTTACTTAAACTCATAAATTCATAATAACATTACTATTAAAAAATAGTGTACTGAAATTAAAAAACTGGAAAAACACTGCGTAGTTTCAACAATATAAAATCAAAGGGTCAATCATACATTCTCTCTTTCTCCTAATTGTAGTTCTAGTAAGTGTTATTCTGGTGTTCCAGCAAGCTGAATAATTAAACTGTGATTCGTGCTCTTATTGAATAAAATCAGGCTTTTTCACTCAATCTGACCACGATTTTTTTTCAGCGCTCCTAACCCTCTCTGCATAATATTTCGCGATATTTTATAAATTAAAATTTTATTTTCTTCATAAATGCGTTTACAAGAATTACAGGGCGCCATCTGGATTTCTGAATGCAGGCGCCATACACTATTGGCGCGTCTTTGCCTCAGCTTTTAACCGTCATTAGTTGTTAAAACGCCAAAAACGTTTTGAAACTGCAAGGTTATTTTGATCTGTATTACAGTTTGTGAACATGCAGAGACATTTATGAGGTTATTTGGAACTAAAACAAAGATTCGTAGTAAAGAAATTTCTGATTTCACTTCTGTTGGAATAACTTTATTAGCTTTGATCGTTTACTCTTAATTGCATTTTAAAAATACACAGTAATATTTAGGGCACGCCATATTTTGCAACTTTTGCCACTATTTGCAGACTATGCCACTCTTTTAACAATAATAATACAGTTTCAAATAGATAAATTAATTAGTGTAATTTATGTTGAATCAATCACACTAGTTACTGAACATTAATTTAGAAATTATTTTGAAACATAAAATTAAAAAGTGCAAATTTGTACAAATAATTTTTAGATGTACTCCGAATGTGTTGTTTAAATGAAAATATCTTATCCAATCCTTAACTTTTTATGCGTCGCAATATTATTATTATTTTTTAATATTTTTATTACCTCATTTAAACTTATGTCAAACTACTGTGAAAATGACACGGAGTAGTTAAATAAATTAAACGTATTTAAATTTCTGTTATCTCTCCTTATTTTTCTTCCTTAGAGAAGCTAAAAATATTTAATCATGTCATTCATGCTTAAAACTGAAACATCTTTGGATTTTTTTAATACATAAAAACTGAAAATTTAATTAATTATTTTTTTAATTTAATTGCAAATAATTTTTTAGATCAAAATCTAATTAAAAGTCAAAATTTTAAGAGCTGTTTTTTTACATTTAAAATAATCTAAATTTTGTTTTAAATTCATTATGTGTGGTCTAGGTGAGAAAAATAAAACATTATAAGTTTAACAAAATTGTGTTCAGAAATTCGTTTCTTTTCTGTTTTACAATAAAGTAATTTATGGACAGTGTAAAAATTAATTTAATGCAGTAATTATATATCACTGAAGAAAAATTCGATATTTTTTCTATTAGAGAAAATGTTATTTATGTCAAAAACTAAGTGATATTTCTTCCCCTAATCCGAAACCTAAATTTTGTTTATTGCGTTATGTGTTAGATTCTTGCGGAAAACATTTGATAACCTATAAGAAATTATTAAACAATATCAAAATCGCATTAGGTTAAATACAATTACATCTTCCGAAGTTCAACAGTGTTTTCTTAACAAGAAATAAAATCATGTGCCAAGCATAGATTATGACATTCTTCATCGTTAGGAGTTTGTTTCAAAATATTTATCTTTTGGTACAGTGACAGGATATCTGTTGTAACAATGGTGGGATACTTATCTCCCATGTCTTTAGAAGCAACGAGTTTGCAAGTTTTAATAACAAAATAAAAAGTTTAACAAAACAATAGCAGTGAAAAATGTCACTCGAAATTAATTAAACTAAGTGTTAACTTCAGGAGGGAGGGTGGGGGGGGGGGTGCAGAACTACTTTTCAAAATTATCGCACTTAATAAACCAAAGTCACTGTCAATTTCGAGATGACTCCAATGATTTTTTATATATTTTAAACTTTCAATATTGTCTAACCTAGATGAAGTTCCGTAAACTCCAAAAATAGCTTAATTGAAATAAGCTTCAAAGCTTGAGATTGAGATCCTCTACTAATGCTTTGTAACATCACTTCAGATCTAGTTAAAATAGAGCACTCACAGATTTAAGATGGTCCACAGTTTCTACATTCAAAGAGACTCACACGGAAATCTATATGCAAATTGCAGCAACTAGTCTTCCTATCGAAGTACGGTTTCGAGCCTTTAAGGTTTCGAAACCTGTTCTAACGAGCAAACATGTCACAATTTATAGAAATCAGTAATGTTCAATATTAATCATCACAAAGTCACAAACTACTAAGAACAGTACGATTTCTCCAAGAACACTCCCAACAAAAGAAAGTTGAACAGTTTAGCAGGATTTAGACGCTCAACCACACACATATTTTGTTATGTTATAGAGACTAAACGCCCAAAAAGAGAACAGACATTCGCCAAGTGAGTACTAATTTCAGAGTAGTGAATGCTTCCAATATACTGTAAGTAAAAAGTTGGTTCAGATCAACGCATGCAGTGAATACTGGCAATCACTACGCACTCATCACGATTCGTATAAAGCTGTTTAATTATATATATAATAGCGCGGGGTGTATAACACTTCCGGAGTGAACTCATCCGGATCCCGATAATCATTCGTTAAAATCAGCCATTTTATTTCAATTTTCAGAAATTAATTTTTTTCATTAAAGTTGCATAAGATTAATCTTTTTTAAAAAGATTGTGGAAAACAAAAACAACTTGAGTGATGAGCTACATCGAAATATGCATGTTTTTCGATATATCTTGCGTTGAAAATCGCATCACCCAGCAATCAGTGATGGGAAACAATATGCTATTCATTTCTTTGAGATCCTTTAAAATATAGACCATGGATGCAATAATTCTGCTCAATGGCAATATAAAACATACAAAACACAAAACCTTTTTGCAATCATTTCACGATTTCAGAAACAATGTTTAATTATGAATGTTTCTGATTCATTCCTTTGAGATTCATTAAAATATAGATCATGGAGCTCATTGGCAATATAGCAATATGAACGAGCTCCATGCATTAAAACTTTCTTTAAAAATGCCAATTTAAGGCAAAAGAAGGTATGTATTAAATGCAATATTGTTAGAATTTTTATATTCGGGCTGTTTTAATTTTTTGTTCACATCCGTGGATGACTCTTGAGAATGACTCCATTGTTATTCCTAAAAAATATATTCTTTCAAGTTGCATATCGAGTGAATGTTTACTGTTTTACAATCTTATAACGTCTGTTCTTTTTTACAATTAGATAACAAATTTATTAGGAAATGAAGTCTTACATTTTTTAAAATTATTATTTATTCAAACGAAATTGAAGGTTATACAATTTTTAAATGCAATGAACGAAGAGAAAAGTCCCGTTGCAAGAAGACGTTGAAGGAATAATGAGCGGCAAAGCAAGATGGCTAGCGAGGCAAAGCCAGGAATCGCAGGATAGAATTCGAATAATAAGCTTTAGCGAAGTATACGTATACCATGGGGTAAAATAGTTAATTGATAATATGTTTTAAAATAGCATTATTAGTACTAACTTGCATGTTTTCTGTGAAATAAATCTTCAAATTTTGTGAGCGAAGTTCATTTGAATATTCTATCTCATTTTTTTACCAATTCAATTAATCATTTTCTTGCAAATTAAATTTGAAGGAAAATGAGCTTCTCGTAATATAATAACCGTCATGCGAAACGTTGCAGAGACTCAAAGTACAGTCTCTAAATATGCAAGCAATGATACTTTTGTTATGTATGCACGTACATATAAATATAAAAGTTTAAACGAATTGGGAAGTCGATCAGAAATATCTTTTCTTTTCAATTACTATTCGGCTTAGAAAATCGATAATTTATGTAATAGGAATGAGAAAAAAATTAAATTCCAACATTAAAAATAACTTCCTCTAATTTAGCTTTTTTTTTTTTTTTTTTTTACGAAACTTCCAAATTAAATCTTTTTTTTGCTATTTATTGACTGCCTAAATTGTAATATGCCGGCACAAAAGCAGGGATTAATTATTTCAGTAACGTTCGTAGTAAAGTCCAACATTTCTACCTGCCCTGAAAAGAAATATAAAATCAATATTTATTCTAAGAATCGCTATCTAACGTTATATAAAAACCTCATCCTACAGATAAAAATGGTGCTTTTATAAGAAAAAAAAAATCCCTGACGGCTCGGCCTACAGGCACAGGTAGATTTCGAAGACGCAGAACGTGGGGAGCCTGTTTGTCGGGAATTGCGGAAGAAATGACCTTTTTGCGATGATGCTGCAGTTGGAACCGCCTACTTCGAAACGAAACTTGTTTGCAGGCGGAGCCAGTAAGGATTTTTTTTTTTTTTTTTTTTTTTTTTTTTGCTATAAGAGTTGATCCTATAAAAAACATGTCAATATAAAAGTTTTAGATAATATTAAGAGGATTTATAATATATTTAAGTGGATTTGAAATATTGGGAATTGACGAAGTTATGAATTTTTTTCTTCTAAAACCCCCCTTCCCTCCCCCCCTTAAGGCAATTTTTAATTATATCAAAAATCTGTCATACATAAGTTTTTGGCACTGTTCCTAGAAGTAATAATAACTTCAAACGGATTCGATACGTATAATAATAAAGAAATTATGAGGATTTTTCTGTTTTCACAAAAAGCCCCCCCCCCATTCCCCCCCCCCTTGGTTCGATTTTGCCCATTAACGAACTTGACCGAGATTTTATGACCCTTGATTTTATGTATCAGTTTCGAAAAGATGCGGGAGTTGGAACCGCCTACTTCGAAAAATAACTTGTTTGCAGGCGGAGCCGGCAGGGATTTGTTTTGTTTTTAATTTTTTTTTTTTTTGCTATAACGGTTGGTCCTATAAAAAACTTGTCAATATAAAAGTTTTAGATAATACTAAGAGGATTAACAATAATTTTACTCGGATTTGATATCTTGTGAATTGACGAAGCTATGATTTTTTTTTCCTAAACCCCCCCCTTTCCCCCCCCCTTGGGGCCATTTTTAATTATATCAAAAATCTGTCATACATACATTTTCGGCCCTTTTCCTAGAAGTAATAATAACTTTAAACGGATTCGATACGTATAATAATAAAGAAATTATGAGGATTTATCTGTTTTCACAAAAAGCCCCCCATTCCCCCCCCCCTTGGTTCGATTTTGCCCATTAACGAACTTGACCGAGATTTTATGACCCTTGATGTTATGTATCTGTTTCGAAAAGATGCGGGAGTTGGAACCGCCTACTTCGAAAAATAACTTGTTTGCAGGCGGAGCCGGCAGGGGTTTGTTTTGGTTTTAATTTTTTTTTTGCTATAACGGTTGGTCCTATAAAAAACATGTCAATATAAAAGTTTTAGATAATACTAAGAGGATTAATAATAAATTTACGCGGATTTGATATCTTGTGAATTGACGAAGCTATGATTTTTTTTCTTCTAAAACCCCCCTTTTTTCCCCCCCTTGGGGCCATTTTTAATTATATCAAAAATCTGTCATACATACATTTTCGGCCCTTTCCTAGAAGTAATAATAACTTTAAACGGATTCGATACGTATAATAATAAAGAAATTATGAGGATTTATCTGTTTTCACAAAAAGCCCCCCCATTTCCCCCCCTTGGTTCGATTTTGCCCATTAACAAACTTGACCGAGATTTTATGACCCTTGATTTTATGTATCAGTTTGGAAGAGATTTATGCAGAATTTTTCCAGTTATCGTGGTCAGAAAAAAGTGACATAGATAGATAGATAGATAGATAGATAGATAGATAGATAGATAGATATTTATATAAACTTTTGAACTGGGGGTGGTTTTGGGTTCTGTGAGTCATGATCGGCGTAGATCTGCAAAAATTTTTCAAAATTTCCAACTTAGGTGAGAATGTAATAGGTAGTATTTCTTACGAAATCTACCTAAAAATACTTTAAGTGTAAATGTATTAACGAAAACGAATTTAAAAGCGCTCGATAGGATAAAATCCGATTATCCGACTTGATGTAGGACTCTAATCTGCATTCATTTTAAATCTCATTGTTGCTAATATCTCATATTTTGACGCGAAGTATACTATCGTATATTAAAATTTTTAAGGTGACCCTGTAAAGAAACTATGCACAATACAACGACTATATTGAAAATGTAAAGTAGTATTGTGTCATTTAAAACAATATATTAAATTTTCGTTTGAGCAATTTTTGCGAGAGTTAAAGTCTTTAAAGTCAAAAATAGACATGAAAACGACAGCCAAACATATAATTTTACTTACCCATCATACGTAGTATAGGGTAAGTCTTGTAATCGTTTTGAAAATCGGAAAAAAAATTGACGGATTTACACGTTTCAGACACTGGAGATTCCGAAAAACATATTTTTAGAAAAAAAAAAAAAATGCCGTCCGTCTGTGTGTCTGTAAACGCTCTATCTCCCGAAAAAATTGAGATAGAGATTTGCAATTTGGTATGTACTTAGTATGTAATAATGGTGAGAAGCCTATTTCATTTCAATAACCTCGATTAACCGGAACTATATTTTTCGGACTCTCGAAATATTCGTTCTGATAAAAGGTATATAAAAATTTTCGAAATTGGTTATTTTAAGAAATGAATAATAAAAAAGACAATAAAAAAACAAATTTTGCATAAAGCATGAAGTCGATCGGATAATTAGTTGCCGAAATATTTGGAATCCTATTTACCACACTCTTCGATTTTTCATGACCCTATATTTCATCCAAATTTCACTTCAAAGATATATTTTAACTGGAAATTTGACGCTTAATCAGATGCAGTAAACCGCTAGTTAATAGGATTATTATTGTTGGAGTTATAAGGAGGTTTCTTTCAAGCAATTCAGTAATAGAGCCTTTAAAGTTTATGACGTCATCCAGCCACGATTTTATTTGAATTGCAATGCATTTTATAAGTAGTTCACACATTTTTATTTTAATATTTTACATTATGCATATCCATGATGGATAAGTATTACGGTGGACCCCAACGACTAGTTTAGATCCTAATGATATTGAAACGGGAATCTACAAAAAAATCCTTTCTAATTAAAATTTAAAAAAAAAAAAAAATGTAGGAAAATTGGACAATTTGTTCAAGCGTTATGCGCACACATACATAGAAAAAAAAATTCAACGAATTGTATAACCTCTTACATTAGAAGTCGGTCTAAAATATCGAAAATTTTCAATTACTATTCAATTTTAATATCAATAATTTGTGTATTAAGAATGAAGAAAAGATTAAATTCCAACATTAAAAATAACTTCCTCTAACTTAATATTTTTTACGAAACTTCAAGACTAAATCTTTTAATCTTTGCTATTGATGGATTGCCCACATTGTAATGTGCCGGCAAGAAAGCAGGGATTAATTCTTTCAGTAACGTTTGTAGTTAAGTCCAACATTTCTATCTGTCGTGAAAAGAAGTATAAGATCAATATTTATTCTAAGGATCCCTATTTAACATTATATAAAAGTTTCCTCCTGGAGGTAATGTATTTTTTTTTACTGCGAAAAAGACATTTTCTTTAAAGAGTGAGTCACTCATGCATTAAGAAAATTCGACACTGAAATTAAATTTAAACGAGATCGATAGGAAAAGTACTAATACGATGTTAATTACCATTTTAAGCGAAAACTTTTATTGTATTTTTAACTGCATCTAAAACTTTTAAAAGAAAACTTTCAAGTCTGGATTATCAATTCATTTAATTAGTTTTAAAAACTGAATAGCTGTTTTTCTTTTGTATTTATTCTTTAGCTTTGAATTTGCTTTCTAATTTAGAAAACATAAAACGTCATATGCTTATGCATATCTATGCTTCAATAATGAAATATGATTTTTAATAAAGCGGGTTGATTGAAAATTGGAATTATAAAATATTTAATCACATATTAAAGTACAATTATTCAAAAAGAAGAAAATGACAAATAAGTCTTAATGAGGTGTGTGATCACCAATAACTATTGAAACAACCCATCATTAATCCGATCATCAGTTCGGATTTGAATGCTTGTATCATTTCGGAATTAAATTTAAACGTAAAATCTCCCCCCCCCCCCATAAAAAAGTAAATTGTAGCGATCTGATCTCTCTTGAACAGTATAAAGCGAGTTACTAACTTAGAGTAACTGGCTTGACGCTAACGTTCTCGCCTACTTTTCTTTAGATCCCTGGTTCGATCCTCTCCTGTGCCAATATTTTCAACAGTGACCCGGACAAACACGCAACAACCTTCAACAACAACAATCACCTCATCTCATAACCAACAGATGACAGTACTAATTAAATCATCCCCTGCAAGCAAAGTGTGTGAAATGCTCACAGCACAAATCCTGTCATCCCGCGCATCACATATGCGTACCAGCATCACACGCGAGTGCATATCGCTCGTCTGAAGTCAACAAGAAGTCTTCCTCACTGATGATGAAGCGTGTAGCGATCTCATCTCACTTGAACAGTATAAAGTGAGTTATTAGCTTTGAGTAATTGGCTTGGCCTTTTGCTCGACAGCTAACGGACTCGTCTACTATTCATGAGATCTCTGGTTTAACTCCCATCGGCGCTAATCTTCTCAAAATTATATGGTAAATTTCTTTAGTCTAACTATAGTCTAAAACAGTAGTATTCACTAAAATGTCTGTAAGAGTCAAAATATGGTAGATTTACTTACTTATCTGTAGTCTTGATGCTATAATGAACTACTGTAATATACTAAATATTAATACATACATTGTATTTTTAACCAATGTTAGCAACATAATATTAAATTCGATAAGCGTTATTAGCTAATAGGGGAGGTTTCTGAAAGTGAGATGCAATGCTATAGATCAAACGTGAAATATTTGACTCGAGCAGTCGGGTTATTTATTGGGAGAGGGGGTGGGGGAAATATAGAAGCCTTATAGTTATTTTCATTATATCAGATATTAAAACAATTGGGAGGTCTTTAAAAATACATATTACAATATATATTATCATAATGATTTAGGTATGAGGTTGGCACGAAAATGTTGAAGTTATTTAGATTATATAATACGAGGGTTATCCGGGAACTAAGTTCCGGAATTTAATAATTTTCGCACCCGAAAGATAATCTGCCTATACGGTATCGCATCCTCAATGACTGAAGAATACGTCATAACAAAAAAGTTCGTATAGTGAAAAGCTGACACGTGTAAATCTTGTGCTAAAGATGTTTAAGACTATAGAAGATCCCGTCAACTGTCAAATTAGTTCTGTAATGTGCTTTTTTGGCACATCCGCAAATCCATGTGCATCGTTTTCTGCATTAAAAAAAATGTGTCATATTGGTGGATTTCACAGTCAGAAACAAAACCGTTAATGCTGCTGCTTAAGGTTCAACATTGAAAAAGCTGCGACATGTCTTTCAAAACAAGAGACTTACGAATAGTAACATTTTGTCGCAATACTCGCAATGCCAAGCCTCATGCCGCTCGTGTGACTCGAGATCTCATAGAGTCCTTCACCTTCTATAGTCTTTAAAATCTTTAGCATAAGATTTACACTTTTGTGCGTTTTTTATTATGACGCATTCTTCTGTTATTGAGGACTTGATAACTCATAGGCAGATTAACACCATCTCTCGGATGTGGAAATTATTATAATTCGGAACATACTTCCCGAATAAAACTCTTACAAAACACAATGTAAACACATTGATAAGTTACTTTACTATCGTTGTGCAATAAATCAAAGAACCCAGTTTTAAAACATTAAAACTATAAGATGTCAAAGTCCATTAGCTTTCGGCTAAACATTAGCCTTCCTCAGATGAACAACAAGCAGTCGAGAAGACGCAGCTCCGAAATGGCGCTCTTTGGACAGGCTGGGAATGGGCGAAACCAAACAGCTATGAAATGAAGGGAGTGACGGAAGTCCGGATGATACCATTACAAGCGGGGGGGGGGGGGGGGGTCAGGAGAAATCGAAAACCCCAGTGATACCCAGTACATGTACCATAAACGAGGGATCTGATAAGATAATACATCCTTACATGTATTATCACCTGTTTTCAAAATACGTATAATAGTAGCGTAACTTATCAATGTGTTTACATTGTGTTTCATAAAATTTTATTGGGTGAATTTGACGTTCGTATTATATGGATTTTTCTATATATGTTTATTAAAACTCTTACTTGTGCTTACGAACGAAAAACGTCCATTGCGACAGAGCAGTAACTCCACTGTCGAGAAGATACATAAAGACATGCAAAAGTGGCATTTAAAAAAGTCTTTATCCCTACGCCTACCAGACGGGTACAATGTACCCGACAGGTACATTCACAATGAGTATTCAAACCAGAATTTGTTTCATAAAATAAGTTTAATATAAACCACAGAAACAGTTGATTGTTTCAATGTTATTCCCAGTTGTAAAACAGTTCTACTCCCTGTATATGAGTAGTTGTATAACACATCTTAGAGGAGACGTGAAAAAAAAAATGGGTAAGTGTGATTGAAGATCGCTCAAAGGGTTTCGTTTAATATTCCTAACAAAACACTTTATCCTTTCTTTAATAAATTCAAATAAATTTCATTTAGCAACAACAACAAAAGAAAAGTCATGTTTTTTATAAAGTAAAAATTTACCGGTCTATTTTTTCGTTTTTTCGAATATCTAAATTAGCCGCGGGCGAAGCTTGCTATTATATTCTGTCATAATAATATCCGTCATGCGGACTAAATGCGATATTTAAAAAAATAATTTCAAAATTAAACAAATTGTACACCTTCAAAATGTTAAAATATGCGAATATTTCCATAATCGGATTTTTATCACGATTCAATATGTTTCTCAAACTCATATTTAATATTTTCTATTACTCATTTTGATACCCGCTTTGTATTATTCTCAAACATCTGAAAAATTCGTTAAACTTCCAATAGGACGTCAGATTTTCTTTTTAATTCTCTAATGACGTGATATTAATCTGCATTGTGTACATACACATATTCATATTCCTTGTATTATTGAGAAATCTCAGACATTTTCCGTTTTATTATCACTATGACGTCAATCAATTTTATTTCATATATATCTTTTTTTCAATTGGTGAAACTTTTTATTTCATTTTCATTTTTCACGTGAAAATCGTCTGATAGAAAATTAATTATTGTGGAAAGAATTTCATCGTGGATTTTTAATTTTTGGCATCTGCTATAACGAAAAAGGTTTAAATTTAATAGGAAAAGGCTGTTAGAATTTTGGTTTTTTATCTCTATTTATTAAAATAATACGAATTTTTCAAATTTTAATATTTTGAGCTCTTTATAGCTGATATTTCAACTCTGTAAGTTATATAGTTTTTGAGAATGGCTCTGTGACAGACAGACAACATGCGGGAGTAATAGGGTTTCGTGAGATGAACGAAACCCTAAAAAGTATAAATGTAGCAGATTTGCACTACAAAATGAATGAAAAGCAAGGAATATCACTGAATATTTCATCAGCCAATCAGGAGAGAAATAGACAGCCAATAAAATTTAACTAGCCTAAATCAGCCAATCAAATTTAACTTGCAGTATAAGAGGCGGGGCTTTGCTGACAGATTGTCAGGAAGAGAAGAAAGTAGAAAAATGGGTAAAAAAGCTTTAAACAATAAGAATTACCTATAAAAATAAGTAAAAAGATGAAGAGAAAACATTTTTAACTGTTTCCAAAGTATATAAGTTAAATAGTTTTAAATAAAAATTCTGGTGTGAAATGGAAATTTTACATCAATGTTGAGTAAAATTTCCGGTGTGTAAAATTTCTGGTGGTTCTAGGGTTAACCAGCAAGACTAACCTGCATCACAATGATGAATAAATCAGAAATGTTTGTATTTGAAAAAGGCATTAATTATTTTAACCCTTTGACGGGCGTTGGGATATATTATATCCCACCTAATTTTAATCCGATTCGAACCAGAAACTTTTAATTAAATTTTACTTTTTTAAACTTTGACGGGGGAAGTTGAAAAATTGCTTTTCCTTATTTTGAACTAAATTCTTTCGTAAATTCCGGTGAGAATTCAACGTTACAGTAACACAATTGCTTGCCCCTGAAAGGGTTAAAAACAAAATTTTCTGGCGAATATATCATTGTGTTACAGGTTAGTCTCGCAGGATATATCGAAGAAGTACAATAATTAAACACATTAAAATCAAATCGTAGCACATTAATATCGAAATAGCACAGAAATGCCGTGAGAGTGGTCCCTAAGATATTTTTATTCGTCATTATCCTTTCTACATCATTACCAAGCAAAGTGTGACATCTTCACATTATACATTAGTGACGATATAAGAATATTAGTTAAGTCACAAGTTTTGCCAAAGGGTAATCGTTACACGTTACATTGGAATAAAGAGATTTCGTGGCAACAGATGTCATGAAATAGGACGAAACTACATCTGGAGTTTATATTGAATCAATCAGATATAGAAAGTTATGACTAACTTTGACAAGGCATTACTGTGTCGAATAAAGTTTGAATCAGCGAATTAAATAAGCAAAAATGATTTTTGACAAAAGTATATGTGAATTATGTATTTTTCTTTTTCTTTTCTTAGAAGGGAATCTGAAAGAGTTATCTGGGAACATTTAAAAGAATATGTAAAAGAGAAAATGATTAATTTAGCAACTAGATATTCAATCGATAGAATAAAACTGATTGTTTTAGAAAATTATTATTATTATTATTTTACTTCATAAAATAGTATTAACTACCCATGCAAACAAAAATCTGTAATATCAAACAATATATATATATATATATATATATATATATAAAGAGATGGATATACAGACAGAGATTTATGGCAAAATAAGGGGGGAGGAGCTGGACATGGGCTGGAGACATTGCAAAAAGGTAAGTCAAAATATGGACCGCAAATACCATACAGTGGTATCCTAGAGATGTAAAACGATCAAAAAGACGACTTCAAGTATAAGAAGGAGCGAGATGGAATCAGAAAATTACACACACATATGTATATATACAGGGTGTCCACGTATAACCTGACCGACCTTTATTTTCGCAACCGTTGGTCCTAAGTTGCATACTTCCAATTACAAAAATGGTTTAAATAATGTAAAGAATTACTTTTAAACAATTTGGGTCAAGAAAATCATTTATTAAACAATTACGAAATTTAAATTTTTATACGGTCCCCCGGTCCTATAAGTGATATTTAGTAAAAATTTACTGTGACACTAACAAGTAAGACAAAAAAAGTCCCATTCATCTAACATTAAAATTGACCGAGTTATGAAACTTTGAAATGCATGACTTAACCACTTTTATGCATCTCACAATGGATGATTTCTGCCATGCTTTCAGGGGTCGTATACAAAGTACTCAAACTTATTTCAAGATATCTGCGCTTTGAAAGAAATCGCACAACTATTACGATTGAGTTAACTTTTATTAGTTAAGTTTCAGATTAGTTAAAATAATTGTATTTTAACATATGTTTTATTTTGTAAGGATTTGAGGCTATGATTTCTTTTAACAAAAATTATGCTATTTTCATAAGGTTTTATTTAACTTGCAACGATCGTCTTTCTAGTTTAAAATTTGTACTTGAACTTTAAACCCCTTTCAAATGGTCGATCGAAGTTAAATTTTACATACTGACTTAAATCCGATGACAATGTAATATTATTATGATTTTCGACGCTTACCATCTTATACATACTTATATGGAGGATAACACAAAAAATTCGGATAGATTACCGTCAAAAAGTTTAAGAAAGTGTTTTAGATTAGATAGCATAAACCTACGATCGTTATGTTTTTTAACTTTTATAATTACGTTTTATGTATTTTGTAACGCTGAATAAAAAAATTACCTTCACTTTTAACCATCATGTCAGGATTTTTCGCAAATCGTAAATTTCAAGGTTAAAAAATAGCGAAAAATCTGATACTATAAAATAGATCTAAGACTTTTTTATTCAGTTTAATTTTATTTAATTCAATAATTTATTCAATTTTTTGGCTTATATTGGGTTTCTTACAGCTAAACAGCTCAGGAGTCCTATGAGGTTGGGAGGGGAGGGGGGATCAATTTTAACTTTGAGCTTTTTAACTTTCAAATTTGCGATTTGAGAAAATGATGTGATTGTTTAAAATGAAGGTCATTTTCGGATTCAGCGATAAAAAATACATAAGAATCAATTTTCAAAAGCAAAATAACATGGCACAACCCAAAATTTGAAAGACAGTGTAATCTAACAGCATTTTAAAATCTGAATCACTTTGTAAAGAATTGAGGCTGTTGTTTTTCATCCTTTTATATAAAAAAAAATCTGTTATTTTTATCCTCTTATATGTTCAGTACAAATTGTATATTTTGCATTAATATATTAGAATGATTATAGTTTTCACATATATATTAGATTGCAATGTTAATTTTGGTCTCAACTGTTTTTTTGATATATCAGACGATTATTTATATTTCTACTACATTTGTGAATGACCCCTATTTCGCAGCAAAAAATATACTCCAACTTTAAACAGCTATTACTCGGTCAGTTTTAATGTTAGATGAATGAGACTTTTTTTGACTTACTTGTTAGTGTCACAGTAAATTTTTACTAAATATCACTTATAGGACCGGGAGACCGTATAAAAATTTCGTAATTTTTTAATAAATATTTTTCTTGACCCAAATCGCTTTAAAAGTAATTCTTTACCTTATTTAAACCATTTTTATAATTGGAAGTATGCATCTATCAAGAACGGTTGCGAAAATAAAGGTCAGTCAGGTTATACGTTGACACCCTGTATATATATGAGATGATATTTCGCACCATCTTTCTCGTTGCGTCATATCAGTTCTTTAGGTTTCGGATTGCGCGGCGTGCTTCGAATTTTCTTTGGTGGATGTAATCATGGCAGATAAATAAAAACATGGTATTTTCCTGTGGACTAACTTTTATTCCTTTTTAATACACGACGATCTATTTTAAGTTAGACCCAGGATAAGTAAAGAGTCTCAGATCTTTGAGAACCAAACTTCCGAGCAGCGAGCAATGCCCGAAGAGGCCGGCATCTTTCAGGACGGCCAAGCGGACGGCAGTAATTTTGTTGAATAGATGGAAGACAGAAAAAGGCCACACAAAAACGTGCGCTCCGCTGTAAATACGGAATAGCTCCGTCAGGGCGCGACACTCAGAAGTGGGATGGTAAAAACCATCCTATTGTTTAATTAGCTGTCGCATGATGTCTATGTCTAGGCTTTATGACGACACCAAGATCTGCAGACTTGATTGCATCCTAAAACCGCAAACGGATGCAAAAAGCACTTAATCAGAAATTTTACCTTTAAAGAACACATAATTTTGAAGCATGAACGTAATAAATGTGAAGCTAGGTAACCAAGATAACAGGGGTAATTCCGATTTAAGTACGGATCTAGAAAGTTAGAGCAAATGTTTTGGGGGTTTTAAATTTTAAATTTTGAATTTTAAATTTAATTTTAATTTTGAATTTTAAAAAGATTAAACTTTTTATGCTTTCATATATATATATATATATATATATATATATATATATGCGTTTGTATATGTATTAGAGTATTCTTCTTGTATATGAAGTACATCTAATTCTGTTTTTACACAATCTCAGGTTTAATGGTTTACGGACATGGAATACCAGTATTTTTTAATAGTAATTTTCGTAGTTTTCCTTTTTTTTAATTGAAGTTTTTTGCGATTTAAAAAGGAAAACATTAATTAAAAAATATAGTGGTATATAATGTCCGTAATACATTAACCCTATGGTCGTGTGAAAACCGGATTAGGTGCACACTTTGTGCATTCATTCAGTGTGGCCAGTAGGCTACTTCTTTTTAATTCAAATTTCTTGATTGACACCACTTTTTTTAAATGATAAAATTCGCCTTATTTAAAGACATATTAATCAAGGCTAAAATGAGGGAAATTTTATCATTTCAAAAAAGTGATGACAATCAAGAAATCTCAATTAAAATAAGTAGCCCATTGGCAACACTGCATTCATTTCCATTTTATCCGCTTTTCTAAAAAGAAAAGAGGAAAGTTTGTTGAAACAAGCGTACATAAAAATGTCAAAGAGCTTTCGAAGTTTCCTGTAATTAGTAATAAACCAAAATAACAAAAAGTATTTTATTGCATTCACCTGAAATCGAATATGAATAATTTTAATTGAGATTATTTAATATTTAAGAAAAAAATATTTAGTGACATAGTGCAGCACTTATTTATAAACTGAAATGTTACAGTTATTTCTTTTTAATTCTTATAAAAATGTAAAATGGAAATTCCTTATAGCTTTAGTGAAAAAACAGTTTCAGGATTTTGAAAGAAATATTGTTTAGTGGTCAGGGCAGATGAATTGAATGTTTCCTGATGTCTGATGTTTATTTTTACTTATGTCTGGATCTATGTCTATCAAATGGTGTTTGATTTGATTTGATTGCTTAAGTAAGATTGCTCAGATAAGGAAACCAAGTCTGTAGAGCATAATGTCCCTCCCGGTTTCTTCATTAAGATTTTTAAAAAAAATCCAGTAATCAGCCGCAGCTGAAGCCGCCAGAAAACGCGACAATTAACGGTAATTCCATAAATGTAAAAATGGAAGAAAATTGGCCCCGATGGACAACAAGGTAACCGGAAACTGGGATCAGAAGGTGGTGGGAGCTTTTGGATGCGCCGGAGAAACACCCTCGAGACAAGGGCGCAGGGGAAGAGGTTAAAGCCAGGGGAAGAGGTTAGAGCAGTGGTTCCCAACGTGGAGCGTACGCCCGACGGCTCAAGACATTTTAAGGTGGCAATTCCAAATTTGTTACTCACCCATTAGCTGTCAGGTTTGTTTTGGAAAAGTAATCTTGTAGCTTAAAAATAAAAGCAATACATTGAAAATTTATAAATATTTTTGCAATTAAAAAAAATCCCAATAGAAATTTCAAAATTCAATTAAAATCAGAATAATTATACGTTCCTTAAAAATATGTTGACACTTTTTTTTTCTTTTTTTTCATTTTTTATAATTTTTCTGGTTATTAAAGTTTCTTTTCTTTTTTATGCAACTCTTTGGATTATTTTTTGACTGAGTTGTGCGTTTCTGTTCGCTTTGTTATGTATTGTAAAATTTTACATGCGATACTAGTTAAGGGTATATCAAAACCTGACTGTCTTGAACATATTTAACGTAAAAAATACATGAAATAACTAACCAGGTTCAACCAACTTTATTAAATTTATAAGTCTTAAATTGCATTAGAAAATGAAATGGGAAAATAGAAAATTGCTATGGCTCTAGTGCAAGTTTCCTACTCAGTAAATAAATATGCATCATGTCATATACATTTTAAATTTTAAAATCCGATAATACACGACAGTCAATTAACGATAATGGCGAAGGGAACACGGAGAAACATGTTTTGATGAATAATAATCTCTACTTAAAATTGATAAAGATGAGAACGTTGAAATGATTCTTGTGTAGTGTGTTATCCATAGAAAGAAAATTTAGTATCCAAAGCTTTTCCACCAACTCTTAATGTGTTACTAAAATTAATATTTTAATGCTAAATATGAGTTTCTCAAATGGAATTTTCATGATAAAAATGCATACCATGTAACACATTTGTTTGACATTGTGCTAGGTTGGAAAGGAACAACAAACTTTTTTCATATATAAATGTGAAGATGTACAACATCACTGCATTTATAGATTAATGTTAAAAAAACATTTGTTACAGAAAAATCACATCTTCGACAAGTTAAAAAATGTGAAATGAATGGTTATTGTTAAGGAAGGCTCTACTAGACTTTCTCCATGTGAATAGAGTTCACTTTTTAAATAAGATATATGAGTTACAGGGTGCAAAGGGAGAGGGGGGAGGGCATCGTGATTTTACAGATGCATCGGTGGTGCGTGGGTACTTAAGGGTTAGGAACCACTTGGTTAGAGGAAATATGTGTCAAATTGTAAATTTTGGAAAGATTCTTTGAATTGTTTTATTGTTATTTCTTTTTCAGCAATTTCCTTTAAGAATTCAATGGCGCCATCCGTCTGTGAGAGAAAAAAAATCCCCCATTTCGGATTTTAGGCACTATGTGAAAATTTTCCCGCACTAGCTCAGGAAGCGTCTAAAAAACGTTTAAAGCACTAACTGAAAATCGCATTAACTGAAACCGCATTAAATAAGGAAAATCTGTATTCGCACACTCAATAATGTGTTACATTTTGAAAGTTCATTATATTTTTATCAAATACTTCATTAAAATAGAACTTATGATCCAAAGGTCTCAGACACAATACAAATTCCATAACCTGAAAAGCATAGGCAATTTCACGTTGCGTTTCTCCCAGAAATTTACCTAAAGGGTTTTTAGTAACGAAAATTGGTACTTTTAAGCTTGCCGGACGCAAACCTCGCCAATAGCATTTTTCCATCGACCATAGCAGCAGTTATTTTTCGCAGAAACAATGCTTTGATGTTGAAATAAATTATTTTGGTTTATATTATTATTATTATTTGTTTTAAAATAAAATGATTGAAAGTTTCTTTTTAAATGTATGTAATATATGTATTTTAAATGTATGTGATTTAAATAAAACTTTTGTTTTTAAAATGAAATGAGTCAAAAGTTTATATTTTAAATGGAATGAATGCAATACGAATGATAACGAAGGTAGCAATATTTGGCGATTTACCACCTACGCCCGGCTAACAGAAAAGTACCTGAAAATTTTATTGCCAGGAACAATCGGTAGTTTAGATATGTTGGTAGTTTGTTCAGGGGGGCAGCAGAATCCGCAACGCAACTAAGATTCATAAACTTCCAAACAAAGAAATGACATTAGTGAGAATAGTTGTTAGAAGTGGTAAGATACTCTATTGAGCACTAAAAGGAAATTATTTTGTAATTCTTGTCACACGATAGCTTAAATGGCGACAAACAGCAGCTTTGAGACGACTACAATGCTAATCGTCAGTCACAAATACAAATATTTTGACAATAAACTTTTACTGTAAAAAAAGCCGTGTCATTGTGTGTTATTTACGTGAAAACCGCATCGTGCTACTGTCTGTTTTTCCTAATCAATTAATTCTTATTTATTTTGTGACTTTTGAATAACCCTGTATACATCCGTAGTAAGGAGTATTGATTTGTATTGATAAAGTCTTTTTTTTACAAAATATATAATTTTAAGTTAATTATTTTCCTTATTTTTATTTAAGAAGATCAAATCAACCATAAAAAAAACTAACACTATCATGTAAGCAGCTACGAAAATATTCATAAAAACAAAATTCTCATGGATATATTTATTGGGCCGATAACTAACTTTTCAATCTTAAAATGAATATGACAGCTAATGATGCATTTATCTTTGAAGTCTGTTTTTGAGTAGATAACAGGCGATTATAAGAATGAAATGAGACATATTAAAAATTAAAATTAAATTAATTCAGGCTTGTAATACAATAGTTGATTATTTTAAAAATAATGATCTCTAAGATATTTTGCGCATATATAAAATAAGGTATTTAAAAAATGAAGCATCTTGCATAGTTCTAGCATATCGATAAGTGGTTTAAAAATCGATTACAAAAACCCATCTTTACATCCAAAAATCAATTTGACTTAAATAAAAGAATATAATTAAATACGAAGGGATCACAATAAAGGAAAAAATATTTTTCTGATATATCAGGCCTTAGCAACGCCCCATTAACAGACCAGAATGAAAATTCAGGTATAAGTATTTCAGTGTAATGTGCTCTAGAATGTGGTGGAGAATGACACTTAGATTTCTACATTAGCTGTTATATGTGTAGGGAGCTAATGTATATATGTAAGTATATGTATGTATGTATGCGTATTGGGCTAATGTATATATTTATGTAAGCTAATGTATATATGTAGGATATATATTAGCTTATTCTAACATTTGAAAAAAGATTAATGAATGCACACACTTTAATTGCATTGCAAAGTAAACGAGGTAAAGAGAAAGAATAAATACGTTTAGAAATGCGCCTGTAAAACAGGAAACGTCGGCAAGGAAAGAAGAACAAAAGGAAAACGATAAAATAGAGAGGCAAAGCGTGTTACGTTATCATTCAAAGGAGTGAAACCTTACAAGCACTAATCACTATGCCCCTAATATGTAAAATTTGGTCTTTCAACATCAATTAAGAAATGCTACGTAGACAGACAAGGAGCACTTTTAACATTTATATTTTTATATAGTGGAAGCCACTCATTATACATTTCGTCATTAAACCATCGTTTACATCATTTTTTGACCATATTCTAAAGTAGTATTTCTCAAACTATGGTACGCGTACTAGTTCTGGTACGTGAGCTTTTAGGTACCAGTATGAAAATACTATACAAGAAAACATTGTAGAATTGAAAACATCACTGTTTTCACATTTTCTCGATGGCACTACTCGATACTTAAATAATCGTCTCATCTTTAAATAACTCCTACATTTGGCAGACGTGTAATAGGATGTATAGATCAGTGGGGGACAACCGGAGATCCATGAACCACCAATGATCCGCAAGAAAATTTTGGTGGTACGCAGAGGAGTCTGGACATAATTTGCATATTTTATTATTTTATTAATAACTAGCATTTCTTTGTATAACCAAGTGCAATATGTTTTATACATTGCACTTGATATCATTCAAAACTTTGATCAAATGATTGCATTATATTGTCATTGGCTCTCAGTCTATTAGGATTTCTCAGGATACTTATAAAGCTCTCGTGACCTGAAACCTTCTATCAGAAGCGTCACCAATAACTTCTGGAGACTGTTGGTTTCAACAGAACAGTGTGTTCATACTAGACGCGTATAAAACAGATGTCCAGGGAACTCAATCCTTTTCTGTCAAAATGATGACAAATTAAAAAATACACACCAGCTGTCCCAGAGACAACTTTATCCCAGAGAGTTCTTTAAAACATCTCTGGAAAAACTGTTTCTGTAAATGTTCAGAAGCAATTTAATAAATTGTTTAATTGAGTTATGTATATTCCATCTGAACTATATTTAGTATACAAAGGTATGTTTGTACAATATCAATAAATTCATGCACATGCCAACGCAAAAAACTGGATACATTGCCGTTTAATGGTAGTTATTTTTTAAAATGCATTATCAGTTGTTATTCGTTTTCTAAATTATTTTTTTAAGATATCATATTTCCCCTTATTAAAGAGTTCTGTTACAGTATTCTGGAAGTGTTTAAAAGGGCATCATAATCTATGCTTGATGCATGCTTTTTCTTTGTTGATTAATTATATCTCAATTCAACATTTCATTGTATCATGGTTCAAGCTACCTTAATCTAGGTTTAACTGAAGCACAACTGTTGAAACAGGGTTTTGCCACCTAACTGCGGTAACATTTTTGGCACCATGTTTCGGTGAAATGTTCAACCAAATTTTTAACACTGTACAACTAAATTAAAAGTCTCAGTATCTAATTATGTTTATTATATTATCACTATTTTTTATTGTAATTACTGGTGCATGTAGATATCACACATTAAAGAAAAAGCAGACGCATTTCAATTTATTTTTTGGATAAAATATGCAATTTTATATATTTTTATATTTCAATTAAAATTATTCCCGATGCATTAAAAGTATATTACATACCATCTGCACTTCTCTCAAAATTTTGAGTGTACTTGGTTGTTTTGACAGGTAATATTCTTCTGATGATGTATCACCCTTAAATATCTAGTGGTAGTTGTAGATTTATTGAACCTGGTGTGAATTATCTATACTGTTACATGAATCAACCTTCTTCAAGATTGATTTAATTTTCTTCTGTGTTTTAGAACGCACCCAACCAAATCTAATAATCCAATTTGTTCCTTTTGAAATCCGGAAAATCTTCTTGAAAAATTCATTATTTATAGGATTAGAAGGATTTAGGAGAATGTAATATTCCTATTTCATTTCGTGGTGGAATTCGAAGAAATATCATTTTCTATTTATTTTCAAATTCTAAGTAGAGAAATGTTTTATGAAAAAATATTATATATTCAAAGATTTTAGACTTAAAAATTATATGATAACACATATATTTTTTTTCTGGCATGTTTCAGGCACATTTAATGTTGGATATTTTTACTTAGAATCCAAAACCAAATAATATATAGAAACAAATGACATTTAATTTTGGAAATTTACTGTTATATAAATTACGCCTTTGAGGAAGATTGATAGCTTCATTTCTGTTAAACAGAAATGAAAAAATGTATGCTGCAATAGATATTTTTTAAATTATTAAACAATTTTGGTATTTTTTTATATGAAATAAAGAAAATCTCAATCTATATTATAAATCAAAAACATTTCCATGTCTAACACTGACGTCATGTTGACTGTGACAACGACCTGACCAATCGATTTCGCTGTTACTGCAAGTTTTTTAACTTCTAAACATCGTATAATTTGAATTTTTACACCGTCGAATAGAAAAAAAAAAGTACTTTAAAATTAAATGTGTTTGAAAACTACATCTTATTTTAATGACTTTTAATGGATTTAAAAACATTTTTCAACCATGAATATATATATATATATATATATATATATATATATATATATATATATTTAATCTGCGTGCAACCCAATTACGGAAGATACTCCTTAAAATATAACTATATTTAAATTTCAGACATTTTAAATTAAAAAGTACACATTATACATATTACAAACAATGCATTGTACAATGCAAACGAAAACTCATCCCTCATGAGTACTATACAACATAAAATTCCGAAAGATGACATAAACAACATACAAACTGAAAACTTGCATAAAAAAATAATTCTAAAGTTAAAGTTACAAGAAAATAGAATATTCAAATGGGATTTGGCCTGCTCATTTATTTGATTTTTGGCTGGATTCGTATACCATGACTTGAGAAATATCTGGCCTTTTTAGTTACTGAAATTTAAACAAGCCTTAACAAAATTAACGTTTATTCAATGGACCTTTTTATTACAAATATCAAGGGGCTATAGAACAATATCTACAGACGCACTCAATGCCATCACAGGTATACCACCAATAGTGATGACACTTAACTATGAATTAACTAAAAGTAATATTCTTCACCTAAAACAAGAGCATTTCATCAACTCACAGATCCCTAACATGGCCATCCAACATAAGATCCACAGTTGGCAGCTTCATCCTGTGGAGGAGATATCTCACTTCCAGGTCAACATCACACTTAACATTTACACCCCTACCGAACGTCTCACAATGTTCACCGATGGCTCCTGCACAGATATCGGCGTGGCTGCAGCTTTCTGCGTCATGGAAGGAGGTGTGGTGACCCATCAGTCGGCCTGCAGGCTAGACGATAACTCTGTTTTCCAGGCACAGTTATTTGCTATCATGTCCGCACTAGACTGCGCCATTCAACTTCTCAACACTCATGTGCACATTTATAGTGACAGACTGTACATGCTCCAACAACCCCTTAATACTACAGATAAAACTGAAACTGAAACATATACTACACAAGGTTAGTCTTGGTCATGTGTCCGAGCACAAAGTCATACATTGCAATGAGTGCGCGGATCTACTGACCATTACTACCGTTTATCATCACATCCGAATACCTCTCTCCTTTATTAAGAGGGTCTTGAAGGCTAGGATCTTATCCGAATGGCAGGAGTATTGGGATACATCAGTCAATGACAGGCATACATATGACATCATACCCAAAGTCTCCCGTAACTTACTTACACTCACACTATACACAACGAGTTTTCTCACAGGCCATGGCCCATTTAACACCTATCTGCACAAATTCAACTGTTCCAGTTCCCTCGCCGTGAGTGTGGTGAGCTCGGGACTGCTACTCATGCATTTCATCACTGCACTCTCACGCAGCGCTGGGACATGGTTTGCCTATCCACGACCCCTAAGAGTTGGCTTCCCAACATCCTCACACCCCCAACACTTCTATCAAAAATATAAAATATTTACATATTTTCCCATGACCTATACAAGATAACACACCAGTGGCCTGGAGTACACCGTGTTCCACGAATAATAATCACCAAGACTCAAGTAGTACAAGTGCCAAAGTGCCTCATTTGATGCCATTGTGAACTAAATCCACCACCAACTTCACTGCCAATGTCGCGTGCGAAATCTGTTTTCCGGCAGTGAGGAATATATTTGTATATTTCTTAGTTCCATGCCATTCAAAGCCACCTTGCCCCGTGTCGTGTGTGTTTTCTCCCCAGGCAGGGCAGGTGTTTAAATATTGTATTTTTTTTAATGTACATTAATAAAGGCATCCGGGAAGGGCATTATGCTCTACGTACCTAGTTTCCTCGTCTGAACTTTCCCTCTTAGTCTATCAAATGATCCTAGTATTCATCATCAGGCGCGTGGTCAGTCATCACAGTATGGGCAACTATTTTTGAACTAAGATACTTTATTTTAAAAGCGTGTCTATGCTCCTTAAGTCTGATTTCCGAGGTACGACATGTTTCGGCGATGTATATTGAATCACAATGTTTACAGGGGATTCCGTAAACTAAGTTATTTAAATGCTCACTGGGATATTTATGCTTAATTTTACAAAGAAAACGTCGCAATGGTAGCTGTTGTTGTTTATATCATCTTTCGTGATTTTACGTTGTATAATTATGATGAGGGACAAATTTTCGTTCGAAACGTCTACTTTATTGTTTTTAATGTAAATGTTTTTATTTACTTTTTAATTTAAAATGTCCGAAATTTAAATATAGGTATATTTTAATATTGTATTCAGGTGTAATATTTTCGTATCTTAATACTTCTTAATGATGCAATTCAGCTTTAAGATTACAATAGTTATTTTCTTGAGATAATTTTGAAGTTTATCTCAATAGCACAGCAAGATTTTTTTAGATACAACAGTTTTTACAGAAGATGAAATAAAATGAAATAAGCGAGTACACAGGGAAATAGTATTTTAAAGAAGCATATTGATGTTCAAAACTATATTATAAATGTAATCCAACATGTGAATAACAGAAACATTTATTTTTAGCAGAAATAGTTCAGTGGTTGTAAATTTAGAAAAATTAAGTTTAAAGCACATCGTTCTGAAAACATGTCATCTCTACTGATTTATCTTTCATTCCTGTATACGTGAGATCAATAATTTTAGATGATTGATTGTCATTTAGCTCTGATTACGAAGTGCTATTTTATCACTATTTTTGGTGAATCATTAGAATGGCGCCAATTTCTCTTGCAAAAAGTTACAAACATTTTGCTTAGTAATTTTTGGGACAACATGAAAAATTATCTTCTGTAACTAGTAAAAGGTTCCAAAGGTTCCTTTGTATATACCATCAAATATAGCAAACCAATATCCGCCGATTGTGTCTGCAAGTCAAATTGAAGAAGTAATAATTCAGTAATAATCAATAATATTATATTAATGCTCAATAGTAAAGATGTTAAAAAAATATTAATATTTATTATTTCAAAAAATATTTTTTCTGGAGCTCAATTAAGCGTAAGTTTTCAAGTTTTCTGTTCAGTTTTAAACTGCCACACTCAAATTTTGTCGGACACGCACACACACACAAGAAAAAAAAATACCCACTTATTTGGTGTACCTTTTTTATTTCTAAAGGGTGTATTTTTTTTAAAGAAAATATTACTATTTACTAAAGTGGGCGAACTAAAGGTGGCCAGTGTTTCTAAGCTTGCTCACCTCTCAAAAAAAGAATTCATTTCATTTTTAATCACAAAATGGTGCTACTTCATTGTCAAACATGTATATGCAGTGCACGTGGTTGAATTTAAAGAGATCACCGTGATCCTCTAACATTTTATGCAATGATTTCACTTTTGAGGAGTAGTCGTTCTAATTTCCAGGTAAGACGATATTTTAATTTACACGTGTTTAAATTCTTAGAACTTTGAGTTATGACACGTTTTCTGAAAGCTTATTTCTTTCTCTTTAACCCAATTTACTTCAATTCTAAGAAATTTATCAGATTAGTACTTTTACGTCGCGCAAATGGCGACCATACGCATGTTCCCAAGGTAGCCACCTTAGAAAACAAATGTGGAAATTAGTGTAGTAAGAATGATTTTCAAAATTTCTACATAAATACCTGAAAAAACTTATTACCACTTATTGTTCACACCAGAGATCACTCAAAAGATGTCAGTAACTCGAGAGAAAAATCCCTGAACTACCGTGCACAAAAAGTGCTTCAAGATCTTTTCGTGTCATAAGATAAGAAGATTAAGAAGAAAAACTCGAAATATATTACAAGAAAGGAAGGATCATCAGAGCATAATAGTAAGCAAAATAGTTTGCTGAGTATTTTTTTGACATTTTAAAAGTGATTTCAATACATGGACCACCTTTGGAACACTATGCGCTAAAGGTGGCCCACAAGCTGCAATTTTGAAATTGTTTTATATAAGTAATTTTATTTTATTTTACAAAGAAAAGTATATTTCATATGTGTTAGAGATAAGTGTAAAATTTTATAAACAAAAATTCAGCCACACAACCAACCAAAAAATAATAAAAAATCCTCAAATCTTAATAATATCTACCCTTGGGTTACCAACCTTATTTAAAAAAATTCTGAAGTCCGATTTTGTGTTGGTTTTCATGTTTTCAGATTCCTTCTCACATTTTCCATGTTTTCTGTAGTTTGAAACTGCCAATCGGATTTCTCATATAAAAGTACTAAAAAAATTAAAAATACCTACTTATTCAGAGTATGTTTCCCGTTTTAATGGTATCATTGGTTTTAAAGAATATTAATATTTATTATTTTCAAAAATATATTTCTTAGAGGTCGATTTGTGTTAGTTTGTGTTTTTTACGCAGTTTTAAAGTGCTATCTCTTTTTCTGGAATGAAAAGACAAAAAAGAAAAAAAAGTCAACTGTCAACATATTATTCTCCGTGTTACCTCCATCTTGAAATAGCTCACAGATTTACACTTCTAATTTGATATATAGTCCCTAATCAAAATGGCGATTTTTATATTAAGCATAACTTATTCAGTTTTAAAAACACAGGTTTGCAATTTTTGGTTCTGTCTTTTTTTGTTATGATTTTGCTGCAGCAAAAACAAAAAACCAAAAACTATTTAACTGACCAATTTTGTCTGGAAGCGGCGTATATATATATATTTAATTTACTGTTTTAAATTAGTGACAAGAATATTTCATTAATTTAATAGAATACCTTACCTCAATTTGAACACTTTAGCTATATACATTTCTTACTTATCTCCGATAAGTAAAACTAGTCGTTGGGGGCCACCGTAATACTTACCCATCATGGATATGCATAATGTAAAATATTAAAATAAAAATGTGTAAACTACTTATAAAATGCATTGCAATTCAAATAAAATCGTGGCTTGATGACGTCACAAACTTTAAAGGCTCGATTACTGAATTGCTTGAAAGAGGTTTTTCCTTATAACTCCAAAAATAATAATCCTATTAACTAGCGGTTTATTGCATCTGATTAAGCGTCAAATTTCCAATTAAAATATATCTTTGAAGTGAAATTTGGATGAAATACAGGGTCATGAAAAATCGAAGAGTGTGGTAAATAGGATTCCAAATATCTCGGCAACAATTATCCGATCGACTTCATGCTTTATTCAAAATTTGTTTTTTTATTGTCTTTTATATTCATTTCTTAAAATAAACAATTTCGAAAATTTTTATATACCTTTCATCAGAACGAATATTTCGAGAGTCCGAAAAAAATTGTTCCGGTTAATCGAGGTTATTGAAATGAAATAGGCTTCTTCCCATTATTACATACTAAGTACATACCAAATTGCAAGTCTCTATCTCAATTTTTTCGGGAGATAGAGCGTTTACAGACACACAGACACACACACTCAGACACACAGACGGACGGCAAAATTTTTTTTTCTAAAAATATGTTTTTCGGAATCTCCAGTGTCTGAAACGTGTAAATCCGTCAAAAAAAATTTTTCGATTTTCAAAACGATTACAAGACTTACCCTAAACTACGTATGATGGGTAAGTATGATAAAATAATATAAGAGCATTTTGAACTTTTCGGGACACGCTATGTGACACTTACCGACATAATTGCTTTCTATAAATGTCGCATAATGTTATTTCAAATCGTTGTTAGTTTTTGCTTATTCAAAACAAGGTGACGTAAGGTGTTTGTGGAAATTTCGTAGAGAGAATAATTGGTGAATTAAACCCGTATCAGTATATTTTGCAAATTCTGAAGTATATAACCATTGAAATAATTATTCAAACATCGTGTAATATTTCACTGATTGTTTATTTAAAGCATAGCAACTTTAGCTAAATGTGTGTTCAGGAAACTTAAGCTAGATATCCGTTTAGTAATAAATTTCGATTTTATAATTCTTTCATCTACTCCTTTCTCCTGTATAAACTGAATTTGAATTTCCGGATTAGCATTGCCAAATATGTAAAACACATGTAAAATCGGTTATGATAAATGTAGAATATCTATTTATAGATATATTTTGAATGTTAACTAAAATAATCTTCAAAATTAGTCATAGGAGAAAAGGCATATGGGTTTACATTATATTATGGTTTATGACGTCAATGTTCTGACGTTATGACGTCAATGTCTCTCTTAATAAAACTGTTTGAAACAGTTTTTATGTCCAAGTTAACAAAATATTCTACATGAATCTTAGCTGTGTCTAAAGTGACTTGAAATGTAATACTTAAGGGAGGTCGTCATACCTTGAAAATATCGATGTATGCTTTTCATATTATTTTAAAGTAGGATTTACGTGTGTTTAATTATAAAGAAAATTAAATGCTTTACTAGAACGGAGGAATAACCTGTAATATTTTGTCCAGAAAAATGTATTTGGCCAACTAGTGCAACTTGTTCAAAAATTGCGATACTAAGATTTCTTAATAGAGAAATATGTTTTTCTGCATTAGTGTATTGAAAATTCCGGCTTGGTGTTTAAATTATACGTTTTTGGTTTATTTTGTAACTTATAAAAATAATTGTTTCGCTTTTGTATTTGTTTCTGTTTCCTACTTACAATGATTATGTGCCTTTGAATTCCTTAACGCTTTCAAAGTGAGCTCTTTAACAACACCTCTTTAAATACTTCGGCACCAGTTTTTAAAAATTGTAATTTTCGCCTTTTTTAATTGCTTAAAATCTGTTATTAGATGAGGTGAAAATTCCTGTACTAAAATACTAATGTTCAAAATGAAGGATTTTGTGAACCTTAAAACGGCACGTATACGTGACGCTCGTCTCGTACGAATTAAGCACATGGCGTACTAAATCTATACATCACGAACAATAGTTCGATACATTTAAATTATGAAATTAATAAACGAAAAACTATGTATTATCTACTATATATATAAAATACAAACGAAAATTTCGTTCCGACTGCTTATAACTCAAGTTCTGCTGAATGGATTTTGATGATACCTACACTGTTAGCTAGATAATGTTTCAGGGAAGGTTTTAGTATATAACACATCGTTTTAGATAGATTAGTTGTAGAATTATGATGGAAAGTTCTGTTATTTTGGACGAAAAGGTTATCATTGATCCTTTTTTGGCGACCATTATTGTTGGTGAAAGAATTGAAACGACTATATGATGTAGAAAACATTACAAAACCTCGAAAAATAAAGGAAAAACTTACTAATTTTATCTGAAATTTAAAAAAAGTAAAATGATGTAAGATATTGTTATAAAACGAAAATATTTAATTTAAACTTGAAAGGGAATGTTCGCAATGCTTAAAAAATTATTCAATGTGAAATATTGCAATTGAAACCATATTTGGAGATTTATCGTTTGCGTCAGATTAAGAAAAATACTTCAAAATCTAAGTAACAATTTTGTTTTTGATTTGTCATTTTTATTTTTATCTAACTCCTCCATCATGAGACTTACAAAAGAAAAAAGCAGTTGTAATTATAACAAGAATGAAAAATCATGCGTCAAGCATATATTATGTAACACTTTCCAACACTCCCAAAATATTTTTACAAACCTTTACCGTTTAATAAGGCGAAAGGTGATATCTAAGTAAACAAGGTCAAGGTAAAACCGGGCGGGGTGACCTACCTTTCGGCTTAAGCTCAACTAGCCCCACCCAGCAAGTTTGTTTACCTAATAACACTGAGCATTACTAAATCATACTTTGTGATATTGAGCAATAATTATACTATGTAATGCTGAAATACAAATTCTAAAAATACAAGATTCCAAAAATACAAATTCTGAAAATACAATTTACCAATCTTACTTAGCAGTACTAAATAGTACTATGTGATACTGAGCAATAATACTACCATGTAAAAATACTGTAAGATGTTGAAGTAAATAATAATAATGGATAGAAGTGAGTACTAAATGAACAATAATGAATGAATAATAATACTAGAGTAAATAATCATAAATTATGTTAAAATACTAAATAGCACTCTATGATGCCATTAAGAATAACTAAATTGATAAGGTTAGAGTTTATGTAATGTGTAAAGGTCTTTATGCATGTTAGAAGTCCATTTCATCCTCAACCTCCACTAAGTCCAATGGAGGCAGCATGAATAAGTATTGATCGCGTTCTAGCAGAAACATAAAATCTGTTATTTTTTGAAGCAGTTTTGGCTGTTTCCGCACGTAGGCAAACCAGGCAGAGAGATTCATTTGTGATGTCTTTCTAATGTGATGGTGGGCAGTCAGGGTACAATCTAGGATATAATGTAAGGAGGTTATCTAAGTAAACAATTTGGAAAACGCATAACATATTTAAAAACCCAATTTCCGGAACTACCAACAATATCCGGAAAAATATCCGAACTCTTTTTTGCAGCCCTGTATATGATATATAAATTTGTATATACACTACATAGAATGCTAAATATTAGTTCAGTTAGGAAAAGTGTAGCACAGTTTAAAATTTCCCTTATGGAATATCCAATAATAAATGGAAATGTACTTGAATGGACATGTATGTATTGGAAGACTTTTGTGCTTCCCTTTATATGATCTACATAATTTATACACATCAAGCAATAGACTAAAAAATGAGTTAAATTTAAAAATGCGTTCAGCCATTGAAAAATCACTTCCAGCAATTATTGTTAACAGACAGTACTGAATGTTTTGTGTGTCCCTGTAAATGAACGATTAATGCTATACACAAAATATTCTATGGTAGACATTTTGAAATTCACCTTAATGGTATACTACATCAATTTCCATATCTTTAAAATAGTGAAATATTATTAAAATAAACCCCAAACTATTTTTCTCCATAGACCGTAATGTAACGGAATTCTTTTGAGTGTCCCTGTAAGGGAACTATAAGTGCTATCAACACTATATTTTATAGTAAGCCTCTTGTACTGCACCTCAGTGATATATATCAATTTCAATATGTTTGAAATTGTGTAACAGCATTAAAATAAACCGCAAATGATTTTTCCCCATAGACCGTAATGTAACGGAATTCTTTTGAGTGTCCCTGTAAAAAAAACCATAAGTGCTACACTCTTCATTTTCAATACAGAACATGTCATATTAAACATCAATAACATATATCAATTTCAAGACAATCCAATCATATTTACTCGAGTTACAGCTCGGACAGACAGACAGACGGCAGACAAACCGAATTCATAAATCTTTTTCAACTATGTCGGAAAGTCTTAAAATGATTGCAATTGTGAGTTACCTGTTATTTGTTTATTTAGGATTTTGATATTATCTTTGTCGCTTAACAATTTGATTTTAAGCCAAAAAGGCATAAGCGTGACATTGGTTCGAGCGATGTTCACAATACTGGTGCTTTTTCCAGTGTACGACAGCATTTTTGGAGTTTTTTTTTATTTACAGATGTAAATTATGTAAATAACTGTTAATATTATAAAAAAGGAGTCAAATATTTAAATTTTAGTGTAAATGTCTGGTACACACAAATTATTAATAGTAGTTACAGTTGTAGTTATTAATACAAACTCTGCCAGTACACAAATAAATTTCAATAAAACTACTTTCTAACGAACGTAATAATTAAATTACTGTTGTATAAAAGATTTAAATTGCAATAAATGTTTCTACACTTTGCAGGAAGTCCGAGCTAGTGATTTTATAAAAGAAATATATAATTCTACTGTGCTTATTTTTTTAAGATATACCAACAGGAAAGAAAAAAGTAAATAGTATTTAAACTATGTTTTGCGTTTTCTCAACGTTTAATCTTAATTTAATTAATATGAAACTAATTGATTAAAGCGTATTTAAAAAAAAATATTTTTTATTATCTCTTTATTTTTTCTATTTGTATTTTTACTTTTTATTTAACAAAAATATTTTTGCGGTTTTTACAGCTAGTTGGCTTATTTTGACGAGCGTGATTTATCACATCATTAAATCCACTGTTGTTGTAACTCGCACACAAATGTAAAGTGCAACCATAAAAAATATTTAACGGTTGATCACTTGCTGTCGGCTAATGAGAAAATGCCTTAAAAAATAATTTATTAATTTATAAATAAGTTCTAAAAATATTATAATGTTGTATTTGTAATCGAAAATACACCTGTGAAAACAATTGTTATAATTCTAACATTTGAGAAAATGCGGAAAAAATCGGTTAAAAAATTCCTCTTTTACGTAAAAAAATCCACCGCAATTAGTGTAAATATTTAATAATTTTCGAAAAATACATATTCATTAATATAAAAATATCTCAAAATTAGAACTTCCTACAACTCCTTTTTGTTTAAAATAAATATCTACTATATTTTAAAAAGGGCTGTGCCATAATTAGTAAAACGAATTTAATTATTATGTAGTATTTATATAGCTTAATTTTGAAAATTTCCATCTATTTATATTTTTAATGAAATTTGTGAAAGTAAATAAATGATATGCACATTTGTTTACCGCCGTAATTATGAACTGATATGTATTCTGTTTCTATCCATAAATTGTTCAAAAAAAATTTTATATCAATATTTAAATGCATTTTTATGAAATATATATTTAATGTATTTTCTAGAAAATTACTACTTCAATTACTAATTTAATTAAATATATTTTATTACTAAGAAAACGTTGTTGATTACATTAGATATTTGTAATTCAGTTCTGCAGAATATTCATAAAAAATGAGTTTACTATAATTTTTAATTTTGACATTTATTAAATGCTTTCATTAAAAAATTTGCATAACGTAATTAACAACAATCTCTTTCCTTCATTTTCAGGTATGTATGTCTAACATGTATAGTTTATCAATTAAAAATACTTTTAATTGGAAAGTAGCTTTAATTTAGGGAGTAATGGAATCAATTATATTTTTGGATTTTCATTAACGTCTTATCATATTATCCAATATAATACTCTTAAAAAAAAGTCTTAAATATTTTTAAATGAAAACAATTAATAATTTTATAGAAAACAATACATGTACTAACAGCTGTTTTGGTTGCATTTTCTTTTCATATTTGCATTTTCTTTCAACATGCTAATTAAAAAATATGTAGTATTGCACAGATTTTACGTAGAAAGATTTTTCTTTTCACACTTGTTAATATTATTTCTAGTTTAGGGGATTTCAACACATGTGCCATATAGTTAGTGATAGATGCCAGACACAGTGTGTATATTTTATCCTGCCATGGTGGCAACTTTATATGAAGTTGAACTGAAAAAGTATAAAATAATTTTTTTAATACACTTTTCATAAGCATTCAATGTTTATCTTGAAAGTTACGCCCAATTTCATGACTGCCATCCATGACTTTTAGAAAAAATATCCATTACAATACATTTATTTATCGGGAAACCGATTATGGAAAATTCACAGGTTTTCTTTTTACGCTTGGTAGATAGGGCGATGCAAAGATATTTTGAAAGCCATACTTTTGACATATAAATAAAATCCTTTTATCGGGAGAAAAATCCATAAAAATCGGGAAATTCCAATTTTTTCCCAGTGATAAGATTACATGAATTTTCCTTGTGATTCAGCGGATTAAAGAAGTCGATTTATACACCGAAAAACACGTTATTTATAAGACACTTAGACATATACACTTACACTGCGGATATATGAGTCTTTTCAGCTTTTATTTATTGTATTTTACTCACAGGCAAAGAAAATCATCTTCAGAGCTCCTTCCGTTAAAATATCGAGCGTATTATATTTCCAAACCCCGAACAATCCAAAATGTCAAAGGGAAGAACTTTATTTGTTTGATAACACAAGTTATTTTTACTGCATACAAAGGGACTTTTATTCGATAAATTTTTCATGACTTTTACTCCTTAGTTGTGCATGCTGTATTTCTTACAGAGAATCAAAGAGAAAAACGTCTCAGCAAATCTCAGATATTTATAGGCTTCTGCTCACTTTAGTACGTATCTGTCGATATCCGATGTCATTCGACATATTACTGAGACCTATTGTTTCTAAGATTTATCGAAAAGACACTAATGCATTATTATAAACAGGTTATCAGTAGTGAAAAGAAAATTGTATATTTTAACTATCTTCAAGTAAAAATGAACGAAGTAAATGATTTTAAAATAAACTAGACTGAACCCGTCAAAACTTGACGAAAAAAAAACACTATAACAATATCAGTAAAATAAGCTACTTTATTATTTAAGAATAACGTCATTTTCACCGGCGCAAACTTTTCACACGTACTTTGTATACGTTACTTTTATGCTTAGACACCCTGTATACAAATAAATATATATTTTGTATTTAATTGTTATGAAAAATGGCATCGACAAAGTTATAATGCATAATGAAAAAAATAAACCCAATGGACATTTTTACCGTGACGTCACAATAAATATGAATTTTTATTCTCTTATAAAACACGCGGATAAATATTTTTACCGAAATTTAACTTGCAAATTAAAAAATTCATCCTAAAAGCCACGTGCTTTTAATATTTATTATTTCTCTTTTATCCTCGCAACCACAGAGTTCAGATAATAATCTATGTGCCTCGCAACAGTGGGCGTATTCCGATTGCCGACTTTATGACGTCATAGGCAGATGTAAAAGTTTAATTTAAAATTACGGCTAATTAATAAAATTTTCGAACAAACGAATGTACGATAACAAATCTGTGTCCAAATATCTTTCATTTAAAAAAAGAATGATGTAATTTGATGCAGTAGTTTGTTCTCACGGATTGTCGAAAGAAAACGCTTAGCGTTTAAAATATATAGATAACCCATTCACTCTGCACTAGTGCGAATTCGTACCAACAAAAATTTCAAATCGTTGGCGTTTTTAAAAAACATGCTTTCATTAATTTGCAGTTAAAATAATAAGCAAATTTCGAAAAAACAATATAAATATCGCAGTTTCATTCCTTATTAAATTTCGTATAGGAATCATGTGCTATACTTCATTAACACAATATTGCCAACAAAGTTATACGCAGTTGAAGTTGCGAAATTCCAAACCGCAATAGTAGGGAGTGCTGAGGTGCTGAACTGAAGTGTGAAGTCCTTATGTTTAAAATTATAAAATAATATTTAAAATAATTAAATAACGTAAACTCTTTTTACGGAAACAAATTATTTCAGAAGGAAAGGTACATATGCAAAAAACATAATCATCATGTAGCGACAATAAGTTCATTCAAATACATTTGTTAATCTGGGATTATCCTAAAGATGTTACATCTTCTAGAGTTTTGTGCAGTTATTGCTACTCGAAATAGTTTTGTAATTTAGTATTTATAAGGTTGATGAAAAATTGCGCTGTGGATAAAAACTTATTATTACAGCCCCGTTGTGGGTAACGTGGTTGAGAAAGTACTTTTGCAACATTTTTTTTTTTTCAAAAAACTGAAAAGGAATTTATTATTAACTACGTCTTTTTTCTAATTCTTTGACAACAGTCATTCTTTTCACCGTATAAATCCAGAAATATAAACAGATTCAAACATTACTGTAAAATAAACATTTCATGTTTTGATTACTTATTGCTATATTTGATCATTTTCAGGATTTTCCTAACATAATATTTGCCTATTACAATCCCAATTCACGAACAGTCCAGAATGTCAGAGGGAAGAGTATTATTTGTTTGATAGCATAACTTATTTCTGCTACATAGAGTGGGACTTTCAGTCGATAAACTTTTGATGACTTTTACTTCTTACTTCTGCAGGATCTATTTCCTACAGATGTTTAATGAAAAGAATAAATCTCGGTTATTTATAGAATTCTGCGCACTTTAGTAATGATTTGTCTATATTATGTTACATGAATGATTAATCGCGATTTATTGTTTCTAAGGTTAATCGAGAAGAGAAGCCGGACATTTCTATTAAAGCAAACTCATTATGATTAATCTGGATGAAGAAAAAATCATATTTGTATTTTTCTTCTCTAAGTAGAAGTGAACGAAGAAAATGATTTTAAATACTTAATTCTTTGATCTGTGAAAATAAGAAAAAGCTGAAATATAAAGCAGATAAATTATCACTTTACTAAACAGCGTACAACCATTAGAGTGAAAAAATGTCCAGACCGGGGTTCGATCCCGGATCCCTTGGTATAGCGCTCCAAGTGCTTTACCAATTAAGCCATCTAGACGACATCCAGTCTAGCATTCTCTCACTCTTGTATGGCAAGGCTACAACCACGCAGCACAAGATGGAAAGTCAATCATGAGCACAACACCGTTGGCATGCATGAGAGAAATTAAACCCAGTATCAGTGAATATTTATACACTAATTAATTATTCAGCAGAGCTGAAATTATTAGTGTATGAAATTAATTAGTGTATAAGAAAAAGCTGTTTAAAAAATAATGATACAGTAACAAATCCATTGAAATAACTGTCAAAAATTTCTTTTAGTAGTATGGAAATAATAGGATTTAAAAACGACTACAAACTGTTGTAGATACATACAAGCATAAGTTACATAATACATACACGAATAAGTTATGTATAGAGCATAAGAGAAGTAACCTTTAGTCGATAAACTTTTGATGACTTTTACTGTTAAGTTCTGCGTGCTGTATTTTCAACAGATGTTCCAAGACAAATCTCGGATATTTATATTATCTGCTCACTTTGGTAAGAATTTGTCGATATTTTGTCACTCGGTTTATTATCGTGATTTATTGTTTCTAACTTTTATCAAATAGTGATAGCACTCTTATTATAACAAACACATTATGAGTAAAGAGAATTAAAAGAAAAAGTATGTTTGTATGTTTCTCCCATTAGAAATGAATGAGATAAGGATATAAAATTTCAATTCTTTGTTCTACTTAAAATTTAAAAAATAATGATACAGTACCTTCAACATATCGATTGAAATTAATACAACAAATCCATTTACTAGCATTGAAATAGTAAGAATTTAAAGTAACAGGAAAACTGACGACAGGATATTTGTTATATATTTAATACCCTAGGTTATGTCGTATTTATTTAATTGTATACCTGCATATGCCATAAAGTTAGGGGTTGCTTTATTATTTAATCCGTGTCTTCAATTTCAAGTGTAAATTGACTCCTTTGACAAAATCTGAAAGTAGCGAAGTAGTGATTACTTTTGAAAAACACTTTGTAGTCGTTATTTTTTAAAACAAGTATTGTTGTTATAGATAACTGCATTTTCGATAAAATAGTTGTAGTTGTAGTTTACTACTGTAAAAAATAGTTTTTCCTACCCCTGAACAAAGTGAAAGAACTATCATTTTCAGATATATTTTCGATTTTCTTAAAAAATACCCGATGATTTGTTCTATAGCTCCGTCCTTACAAATAACCAGCTTGAACTCACAATTTTCAGTGATGTTGAGTGCATTTAATGGACAACAGCAAATTCAATAAAGAAATATTTTAGAAAAGTAACTAATATTTAGTTTAATATCATAGCACCAAAACCTTTCTGAATTTCCATAATATTCAAATGGAACGTTTATATATGTAGGAATGTAAAGGTATGCTGTGATTATGTAAAAATCATGTGTCATTATACAAAACTTTATTAAACTGTAACAAACTCAACATACCAGTGACTGCCGTAAGCAAGTGTGTCGAAGGTTTTTCGCTGAGTTCTCCGTCTGTTTCTATACTTGGCAAAACCACGCCAAACTTTCGCCAAACAGGAGAACGCTCTTTTGCTCCGCTGAATGAACTGGATTATGCTTCAGCTTCCACTTTTGGATAAGAGAAATTAACGTCGCCACATATAAATTATCCTGTACTATTAGTCACTAAGTCACAAAATAAGAAAAAAGCCATGTTTTTCGCATGCCCAGTGTAATGTATTGTCCCATAAAATAATGATATATCATCAAACTTTCAATGCATTCGTTTCAAATTTCATTTATTAATTATTATTTATTTATTATGGCTTTGAGGTATGTGCTACAGCTAAACGCCGGCATGACCTCAAATGATCACAGGGTATTTTATTCGCAGAAACAGTTAACACATACAGCACTTGACAATTTTTTCATACATATATATTCTTCGTGTTTTATTATTTATGTGTACAAGGGGACACACGAGTTACAGGTGACCAAACACGCACAATTGCACCCATGCCTCATACGGAAATTGAACGCAGACCCTCAGCAAAAATTTCAGCATAATGTTTCCCTTGTGTTTTTTCCGGCTTCCTCAAAGGGTCGTTAAATTTGATTGAAAACCTTCAATATTAAACAAGAGACATTCACAAAGCAATTGCAGTTATGTAAAAAATAAGTTTAGATCTTCTTGAATAAATCACGGACTGGCAAGAAAAGTGACACAACTCTAAAAAAATTCCTTTTGTTGACATAGGTCTTAATTTACGCAATCATTCCTGTCCCTTTTACACCTTCATTCTTAAGAGTTATGCGCTTTCATGTACGCTTTTACAGCTGCATGAGTGCTGCTAAGTGTTAAAGTCTTAAGTTATAACTAGTAAATCTGCAGACCAGGAGCCTCAACGTCAGCTCCAAAAGTCATTATTTTTTAATCTAACTTTTCATATTATTTAGCATTTAACAATCCGCAATTTAATTTTTTTATATTACATGCATATTTAGAGGCGTATAAAATACTTCACAGGTTTCAGAAATTAGAAGCGTTAGATTAAACACAGTTTATGCCATGATATTCTGAAATACTTATGAACGTCTTATTCATGTAACTTTTTAGATAAAAAAATAAACTTGTAAAAAAATTAAATTCTCCATTTATGTCAATAGAATACAAAAATAATTTATTTCGATAGTAAAATATTGCAGCAAAATAGTGCGGGTTACTTGAATTTTATTATTTTGATATTCTTTGAAATAGGTTAAATTAATTGTTTGAAATAAATTAAAGAGCAAAGTAAAAAAAATGCGTTTGAAAATTTGTAAAAAATATGAAAATAAAATGTTTTATATTTCCCGAACAGATGCAAAAAAAAATTCCAATAATTTATTTAAACAATTAATTTCTAAATTCTAATGAATGCATCGGCAAATTTTCAAAGCTATCATTGTATATATTTAAAACCTCGATAACGAAATTTAGCATTAATAATTTTACGTTTAAATCCATTATTCAAACATGCGATTTTCATTTCAGTTAAAAACGAAATTTGAAAAACGTCTGCATTCCCATAGGAAAGAATTATGACCTAAAAAGAAATGTTCTATATTTTTTGAACGAATGAACCAAATGTAACTAAAAACTAAACAGATAATTCCGGGAACCTCACCAACATACCCACCAAAAAACAACCTAATAGGACGATTTTTATGGCAGTTATCGCGGAACAGGCAGACAGACAGACAGACAAACAGGCGGAAACCAAAAACTTTACGCGTCTCCACAGTGAGCCTCAACTGACGTTTCGGCAATAAAAAATGGCAATCTTTTTTTTTGCTTGTTCTGTGAAATGTAGTGTTTCAGAGTTGTGTCACTTTTGTTCGGGGTGAGCTATATCAGATATTCTTAACACTTTATATACCAACAACTGGTTACTTGACCGGTACCAAATGAAAAACGTCCTTCCGGCCTGTACCGGGAGGAAAAGGTAGCTTTCCTATGTCTTCGTTTTAAAATTTTAGCTAATGTTACTCGAAAACAGCAAGCTAAAATGCAAAGAAACCGTTTACAAAAGATTCGTTAAAACTGAATTTGAATGAGAAATTCGCCAAATTATTGAGCTATAGCCAAATTGGCTTTTTTATGAAGACTTATTTTTGGTCGCCAAATTTGGCGAGAATTTGGCGCTAACGGATATGAATATATAGTTTTATGCGTATGATGGGAAAATGATTACAACAATGAAAGATAATAATTTGCGAGAAGTCGCGTTCACTAAATTAATCGTTGGATTTTTGTAATGTGCTATCTTGTTTCAAAATGTCTGCCACCCTAGAATTTCAAACTGCTGTATCTCAGCCGTTTTTTAAGATAGAGGTAAAACAAAAAATACTCCGGAATCCTTGTATCAAGGCCTAACACGTAAGCAAAAAATAAATTTGAATTTTTAACTTTTTTGTGTATTTATTTTAGTTTTAAATTTTTAAATGGCCGCCATCCGGACCAAGCTGGCCAACGAACTCGGTCGAGACATTGGTGAGCTTAATACACACAATTAGTTTCATCGAAATTGATTTATAAATATGAGCGTTATCGTGTGACATAGGTCAGAAATATATATATATATATATATATATATATATATATATATATATATATATATATATATATATATATATATATATATATATATAAATCAACATTTGAACGGAGGGTAGTTTTGGGGTCTGGGGGTCATGATCGGTGAAAATATACCGAAATTTTCCGGAATTGCTTTCCTCCGAACGGCTGCAACTTTATACTTTTTTGAATTGAAAGCTACCTAAAATTTCGTCCTGCGTGTGGCTCCAAGCTCAACGCTCTCCACAGGTCTTCATAAAATAAGTAAATTATAAATCATGCAGAAATAAGTTAAATCTAAAAGTTAAATAGATTTAAAAATTCTGGTGTGAAATATTTTTAAAACTTGAGTAAAATTTCTGGTATGTGTAGTGTTAAGAAAATGCATACAAAAATATTTATTTTGCGTATTATTTCACTAATAGGCTTAGCTTTGGTGCGTTTGTACTTACTCAATCATCCCTATTTCTATTACGTCTTGATTCTTAAGAGTTGTAACCTTTTACAGCTGCATGAGTGCTGCTGTTTTAGTTTTAAGTTACAATAACCACAAGTTCGAAACTGTACGTCAAACGTGGCAAATAAGGTTCGTTCGTACTATAACTAGTTTCAGTGAAATTAATTATATCGTCTGTTATTATGTTATGATTAATTTCCGTAATAAAGTAAGTGCATTTTAAGTTGCCAACATTTTATCATTTGTTGACGTTTACTGAAAATATCAATGGTAAACTTAAGCCTAGCTTTGATAATTTCAGAACTTTAAATCCATATGTAGACTTTTTTCCATTTATTATCCATTTCTCCGGAAACATCTATCCAAAAACTGTCGGTAGATTATAGGATTGCTATAATTAAATTATTTTAGTATACAAATTCGGTTTTAAATGTATTAATACGGAAATAATATGACTCCATCTTAAATAGGACGTAATTACCATGGCAATCTAGTATCATTACCTATCATGGGATATCATTGAATTAATTACGTATGATAGGATTTAATAGACTGATACATCTCGGTCACTTGACTTTTAATCTTCGGAAGCTGCTATAAAAAAGAAGTACCATTTAAAAAAAAATTCAAATTACTTAATAAATATTTTTATTAATATCGTTTTAAATTTTGATTCGATTTTCGTAAAATTTGAAATGACTCGACTAAATTCTGCAACGATCATATATATTAAATTTTAAACAATCCGGATGGATAGTTTTTGCGATGTTATATGCGGACAGACGGACGGACCAGACGACGACTATGGTGCTAGGTATTTATATAATTACGAACGCACCTAAAAATTGAAAATATATCGATTCGAGCCAGAAATGTCTTTATAAAATAAGTAAAATATAAATCATGCAGAAATAAGTTAAAATAAAAAGTTAAATATTTTAAATAAAAATTCTGGTGTGAAATATTTTTATGGAACTTGAGTAAAATTTCCTGTATGTTTAGTGTCTAGAAAATCCTTACAAACATTGCACGTAGCAAGAAAAAATACTGAGGAAATTTACAGATCAAGTGCAATGTCTTCTGATACCGGGTAACTGCAAATATTGTTCTTTATTAATAAACTGGTTGTTAAACCAGTAAATTCTCTACAGAGTGAATTTAAGCTGGAAAGAATGAGTTCAAGTAAAGCTTTACAAAAGGTGATCGAGCGTCCTCGAAATTTGAGGATATTCTCAAATTAGGGAATCTTAGTTCAAACAGTTCTCCAGTTTTTTAATATAACACATTTTTTACAATTTAAGAGTGTAAAAAATTCGAGAGAAAAAAATAAATAACATTTAAAGATTTAAAGCTTAATATAAATTTTAAAGATATGACAAAATTAAAAAATTCTGTTATAAAACCGTTAAAAAATTTGGCGAATCTATTTATATTGAATAATCAAATATGAATAACATCTAGAAATTTTTATAAATGTCTGAAATTAAGACTTTATTTACCTCATCCTCATTAATTTGCACAGTAGTGCATTTATTTTGTCATTTTTCAATTAAAAAATATATCATTTTCAGAATCTTCCCCATCATAACATATTTTCCTATATTACATTCCTAAACCACGAACGCTCCGAAATGTTAGAGAGAAGAACTTGATTTTTTTGTATGACATAAGTTATTTTGCTGTACGGAGAGGGAGTATTAGACAATAAACTTTTGATGACTTTAACTCTATAGTTCGGACTGCTGCATTTCCTACAGATATTCGAAGTTATAGATAATGTCAGAGGAAGTCGGTGATATTTTTAGCATTATGATAACTTTATTGGGGATTTGTCGATATCCTGTCACTCGACTTATTATTAAGATTTATTGTTTCTAAGATTTATCGAAAAAGGACTAACGCATTATTATAAGAAGGTTATACGTAGAGGGAATAAAAATGTATGTTTTAATATATCTTCCAGAAAAAGTAAACGAAGTAAATAATTTTAAAATAATTAATTCTTTGAAATAAAAAGATAAAAAAAAAACAATAAAAATACATAATGATAGAACAGCTACATCAAATTCATTTAAACACATTTGTTTATGTGGCATTATATGAAACACATACTATTTCTTATAAAATTTTTCGCAGTTATTTCTTCTCGAAATATGTTTGTGATTTATTACTTACTAATTAGATCAAAAATATGTATAATGATTAACACACGATTGCTATCCTAAATAAAAAGAAAACTGCCCAGTTAAACTGAGGGCATTGAGCTCACAGGCTATTCACCCTCATTGTATATTGTACTCTTATTTCAAAGAATTTGAAATATGCCCTCGAAAAATAAAGAAATCAAAATTATATTAAGGGGGGGGGGTCATCCCCCTGTTACCCCCCTCATAGTTAACTAATGAACTCCTTAAACTAATCAGGGAAGTGTCTAATTACAATGAATATACATACAAAATTTGAAGAAAATCGGATAATTCTGCATGAAAAACTCATTTATCTAAATTAAGGGGGATTAGCCCCCCTTTCCCCTTTTATACTTAACCAATGAACCCCCAAAGCTTTTCAGAGAAGCGCATTATCACAATGAACCTATATACAAAATTTGAAGAAAATCGGATAATTCTGTATGAAAAACCCATTTATATAAATTAGGGGGGGTGTTTTCCCCCCTTTCCCTCTTTATACTTAACCAATGAACACCCAAAACTATTGACAGAAGCACATTATCTAAATGAACCTATATACAAAATTTGAAGAAAATGGGATAATTCTGCATGAAAAACCCATTTATCTAAATTAAGGGGGGGTTAGCCCTCCTTTCCCCCTTTATACTTAACCAATGAACCCCCAAAACTATTGACAGAAGCACATTATCAAAATGAACCTATATACAAAATTTGAAGAAAATGGGATAATTCTGCATGAAAAACCCATTTATCTAAATTATGGGGGGTTAGCCCCCCGTTTCCCCGCTTTATGCTTAACCAATGAACCTCCAAAACTAATCAGGGAAGCGCCTTATCACAAGGAACCTATAAACAAAATTTAAAGTAAAACGGTTAGTTCTATCAAGAGTTATCGCGTTACGTACATACATACATACATACGTACGTACGTACATACAGAACCGGCGGGCACATAAGCTCTCAGGCTTTGATAGCCTGTGAGCTAAAAAAATCGTTATTGCTATTTTTGTATGTGTAATGTTCGTTTTCTTGCCTTTGCTCACATAAACTGAAATAATGATACAAAATTGGCATCTCCAAACGCGCCTTTGTAGTAAAAACAAAATCACTGTATCTTACAGATACAAGGATAATAATTTAGCATTAAGAGCTTGTTAATCCTGCTGTGAGTGCAGAGGATGAGCGAAATACATTTTACGTCATTTTTTAAGGTGCGTTCGTAATTATATAAATACGTAGCACCTATCGTCTTCTGGTGCGTCCGTCTATCCGTCTGCCCGCATATAACAGCGCAAAAACTACCCAACCGAATGGTTTAAAATTTAATATATTATAATCGATGCAGAATTTTGTCGAGTCATTTGAAATTTTATGAAAATCGAATCAAAACATAAAAAGATATTAATAAAAGTTTTCTTCATTCTGTTAAATCATATCATACGTAATTAATTCAATGATATCCCATGATAGGTAATGATTGTAGATTGCCATGGTGATCACGTCCTATTTAAGATGGAGTCACATTATTTCCGTATTACTGAATTAAAAAACCTAATTTGTATAGTAAAATTGTATAATTATGCCAATCGTATAATTTCCCGACAGTTTTTTGGATGTTTTTTCTATGTTTCCGGATAAATAGATATTAAATGGAAAAATAATCTAAATCTAGATTTCAAGTTCTGAAATTTGCAAAGCTAGGCTTAAGTTTCCCATTGGAATTTTCAGTAAATGTCACCAAAAGATAAAATGTTGCCAACTTAAAATGCGCTTACTTTATTACAGAAATTAATCATGTCATAATAACAGACGATATAATTAATTTTTTCACTGAAATAATAACGATGATTTTTTTTTTTTTTTTTTACAATGTCTTGTATTGGACATTTGCGCATAGTATAATTTTACTGTAATAAATTGTAAGGAATTGTTTGTAAACGTGTATTGAAACTTAATTTCATAAAATAAAATTTATGTCTATAATTTGAAAATCTGCACATAAAATAAATTTTGCATTCGTGTATTTTTGCATAAGAGTGCAACAGCTATTGCACCAAGATCTGAATACTTATAAAACTAGTTGTATGAATACACCTCATTTATCTCGTTTGACGTACAATTTCCAACTTGTTTAAATAAAGAAATAATTTTCCTCGCATCTGTTTTCCAATATTCCAACGATAATTATCATATGTATTATAAACTACCAGAAAATGAACTTTTTCTTATTTTGATTATTTGATATTACATTTAGCAGAAAGGCATCACTTTTTTAATTTCCTACCAAAATCTTTACCTAATTTAATCTCAAACCACAAACTATCCAAACTGTCAGAGGAAAGAAATTTATTTGTTTGATGACATAAGTTCACCACATAGAGGGGAACATAGAGGGATAGAGCAGTCGATAAACTGCTGATGACTTTCACTACTTAGTTCTGTAGGATGGCATCGTACAGATAATTGACGAACATCAGAGCAAATCTTGGGTATTTATACAATTCTGCTCACTTTAGTTAAGATTTGTCAGTATTATGCCAAAAAATATGTTTATTTATTTATTTCATTTTTTTTAAATCTCAATAGAAGTTTATGAGGTAAATGACTTGAAAAATGATTTTTCAAATGATTTTGTTAATGAATTCTTAAATAGTTTTTCTTTGCTCGGAAAAAAAAGAAAAAAGAGTTGGAAAGAAAAATATGTTAAAAAAATAATTATATAGTAACAAGATGCATTTTAATAACTGTAACAAGTCCGTTTAGTAGTGTGGAAATAAAAGTTTGAAAGCAAGACGTAAATTAACGTGAATTAACAGAAGCAGAATTTAGTTCTACCGCATAGACAGGGAGTTTTTAGTCAATAAAGTTTTGATGAATTTTCTTTGTTTTCTAAACGATTCTTTATTTCGTACAGATATTCGATGAGAAGACCTCGATATTTATAAGGTTAATAAGTTTCTACTCATTTTAGTAGGAGTTTGTCATTATCTTGTTACATGAATTATTATAGTGATTGACTGTTTTTAAATTGTATATCGAGAAGAAACAGCATATATTTTTATTATAACAAATACATTTTGACTAATAAGAATGAACAACAAAGTAGGTTTATAATTTTTATTTTCATCAAATGTGAGCAAGGTAAACGATTTAAAATATGTCTTTCTCGTATAAAATTACAAAGACAAATTAAAATAAAGAAAAAGTATTTTTATTCTCTATTAAATACTGATAAAGTCATGAAAAAACTATGATCGTTATAATCTTTTTTAGAAAATTTCATATATTTATTTTTACTGATTCTTTTCATTTTTACCATAATTAGCTTTTCATTTTTTTATAAGACAAAAGAAAATAGTTCTACGGGAAGTCCCAAAAACAATGACCTCGGCATTTATCCCTTAAATATTGATCATAGACATATATTATAAATTAAAAAGTTACGTATAAAAAAGGTCAGAATTTTATTAAATCTATTAAAATATTCCGAGAATTTAAATTTGAATAAATGCAAAATTTGAAGTTTTATACGCCCCCACCCCCATACAATAAATTCCCCAATGAGTAAAATGTGTCCATACACTAATAAGATCATGTAAAAAAATTCAGAATTTTATTATAAAAAGTCGCAGAGATATGTTTAAACAAAGTTGGTGAGGGCACAGGGCTCGGAAAAATTACTTTTTTATTGTAGCGAACTACAACTACAACTACTTTATCGAAAATGTAGTTAACTATAACTACAACTACATGTTTTAAAAAATAGAGACTACAAACTACTTTTCAAAAGTAGTCATTATTTTGCTACTTTTAAATTTTGTCAAAGGGTTACATTTGCACTATTAAATTGAAGACACGGATTAAATAATAAAGCGACTCCTCGTTATATCGCGTCTGCTGGGATACAATTAAATAAATGCGACATAACCGAGGGCATTAAAAATTACGAAAGATAACATACAAGAAAATGTTTTGTGTTTGTCTCCACAATGTTAGTTTATACACACATTAAAATTTCGTAGAAAAATTAAGACAGATATTATAATGTAGAAAGTTACAGACAAACAACTTTAAAAGGAAACAATAAATAAATCTGTAAATAAAACAATTCCCAATAATAAGAAACCCGGCGTTAAAACGTGACGATTTAATAATGAGTAAATAAACAAGTGTTGCCTGCAAGAAAATCAATTCATTTGCTGGGTTAGAACTTTATTTTAGCAGTAAATGTCAATGGGAAAAATCTATAACATCATGTGAAACGTTGCTATATACTGCAGCTGAGATTTGCCAATGAGATTCGTAAATTGTTGAACAGAAAAAAATTTGCATAAAAGAAGCAAGTTTCGGCCATGTGATTTGCAAAATATTAATTTTTTACCCTGAAGTAGCGTTAAAAGTAGCGTCGGTTCTCGCGACAAACTATTGATTTTTTGTATCGCGCTACTCGCTACACTACATTATTCAAAATGTAGCTGGCTATACTACAAACTACTGTAAAAAGTAGTGCCTACTGTAGTTTCGCTACTTGTAGCGCGCAATTTCCGACCATGGTGAGAGGTTAATAATAAATTAAAATGTAAATGTTTACAGCTAGAGTGCAGATGACGCGACGCAGAAATGCATCATACGCAAATAATATACTAAATAATATACATAATTTACAAAACTATACTTCCTGAAAAGTACCTTAAAATTTTACATGAAGAATTACAGAATAAAACTTGGAACAAAACTTGAATTTTCCCCTAGATCGCCTGATTTAACGCCTATGAATTTTTATTTGTGGGATCGTTTACGCACAGATGTTTATTTGTCACCTTCCTTAACTGAAGCAGAATTGCAACAACGCATTCAATGTGGTTGTCGTGACATGACCGAACAAGAACTTGATCGATTGCACAGAAGTGTTATCTGACGAATGCAGCTCTGTATTGGCATGGATGGTAAACATTTTGAACAAGCCTTGTAATCTTTGAGCAAAGTTATTATTTCTACACAGTTTATATACATTTGTATCAATAAGTAGCACAATTATTATTTATTTATGAAATCATTGTTTTCTTTCGTAATTTGTGTACGACGCCTGAACCACGATCATCCAACATAATTTTTTCTCTTTGCGAGCTCCTATCCAGACATCGAAAAGTGGACGTCTGGGTCTATGTATTTTAATATCTCTGCGACATTTTATGATAAAATGCTGAAATTTTATACATTACCTGATTAGTGTATGGGGCACATTTTACTCATTGGGAAATATTTTATACGGAAGTCATATAAAAATTTAAATTTTGTATTTCTACAAATTTAATCCACTGAAAATTTTAATCGATTTCGTAAAACTCTGTACCTTTTGTTACCTAACTTTGTAATTTATTATATATATGTCTATGATCAATATTTAAAGAATAAAAACCGAGGTCAATGTTTTTGGGACGCTCTGTATATAAATTTACACATACTACAGAATTACGATATTTTTTCCTTTTTCATTCATGTCATATTTTATTTACATATATTAAATCATTTCTGACTCAGAGTATTGTTTACAAAACCTTTCCGTAAAATATTTGCTTACTACATTTTCTAAACCTGAAACGATCCAAAATGTCATAAGAAAGAACTTTATTTCTTTGATGACATTAGTTACTTTTACTGCCATACAGAGAGAAGTTTAGTCGATGCACTTTTGATGACTTTCACCCTTTAGCTCGGATTGCTGTATTTCCTGCAGATGTTGGATGAGCAGAATGTCAGAACAAATCTCGGATATTTATAGGACTCTGCTTACTTCAGTAGGAATTTGTCGATATCCTGTCACACGAGGTATTATTGTGATATATTGTTTCTAAGATTTGTCGGAAAGTAGAATTTCCAATTGTTCGTAATAAGTGGGATAATAGAAATGGGGAGAGTTTTTCTTTTGTGAGTAAAAACTAGTCGTTGGGGGCCACCGTAAAACTTACCCATCATGGATATGCATAATATAAAATATGGAAATAAAACATGTATAAACTATTTATAAAGTGCATTGCAATTCGAATAAAATCGTGGCTTGATGACGTCATAAACTTTAAAGACTCTATTACTGAATTGCGTAAGAGAAACATCCTTATAACTCCAAAATTGATAATCATATTAACTAACGGCTCACTGCGTCGGATTAAGCGTATCATTTCCATTTAAATTTATCTTTGAATTGAAATTTGAATGAAATGCAGCGTCATGAAAAATCGAAGAGTGTGGAAAAGGTGATTACAAATATCTCGGCAGTTAATTATTCAATCGATTTTATGCTTTATGCAAAATTTATGTTTTTTTATTGTCTTTTATATTCACTCCTTTAAATAAACAAGTTCGAAAAAAAATTATATACCTTTTATGAGAACGAATATTTCAAGAGTCCGAAAAACATAGTTCTGGATAATCGAGGTTACTGAAATTCAGTAGCTTCCTCCCATTATTACATACTAAGTACATACCAATTTTCAAGTCTCTATCTCAGTTTGTTCGGGAGATAGAGCGTTTACACACACACACACACACACACACACACACACAGAGACACACACACGGACGGCAATATTTTTTTTTTCTAAAAATATGTTTTTCGGAATCTGCACACACACACACAGACACACACACGGACGGCAATATTTTTTTTTTCTAAAAATATGTTTTTCGGAATCTGCAGTGTCTGAAACATGTACCGTCACATTTTTTTTTTCGATTTTCAAAACGATTAAAAGACTTACCCTATACACGTATGATGGGTAAATAATAAATGAAGTAAATGATTTAGAAAAATTAATTATTTTTACTGAAAAAAAATCTACACCAAAACAAAGAGAGAACGAAATATAAAGTAACACAATAGTGATAAAAATAACAATAATAATAATAACAATAATATAAAGTGACTCCACTTGACTTCCCAAACACTTAACAGAATGCCGTGCTTTCAAATATCCTCTTTAATAAAAAGCTATGCGTTGCTGACGACTGGGATTTTTCCGAATCGTTGCCACAGATTAATCTCGGAAAATGAAACATTTGAAGTTTCTGAAAAAATTAATTGCTCGAAACGTATTTGTCAGAAAATTGTTAGACAAACTGCGTTAGAAAGGTAAAAAATTGTATTTTTCTTGATATAAATTTCAAATCTACCTTTTATGCCATTTTTCAAATATTGAATTTCAAAAATTACCAAATTTCACAATGGAGTACCATAGCGAAAACTTCACGCGTAAAAAAATAATAACAGCAATGTGTCAGCACGAGTCACAAATTATAGTAGCCTTTTTATTCTGTTAAAATATAAAAGTGAATTATGATGTCACCAGTGCATGATTTTTATTTAATTCTCGACAAATACTAGATGCACCATTTCTTTTTAGTTGTGAATAATATAGGTTAATTCACGTTATTAAAAAATGTAGTATAAAAATATAAATCAATGAAAAACGGTAAGTAATTAATTGTAAACGTAATAGTAAACCGTATTATAAAAACATAACTTAGTGAAATAAATATCCGTTTTTAAGTTATTTTAGGATATTCCAGGTAAAGGTACAGATTACTTTAAAATACAAGGCTAAATTCACCGATATATTTCATTTGATTCAAAGTTCTTTTGGAGAAACCGACCAGCGCAGCGGGCGTAGTCTGCTAGTATATTAATATAAAGATACAAAAAATCTCAGATCCTAATTTTACAAAGTTGAAATGTTGCCATTTGTGAAATAACCTCATACTGTAATGAAACTGTCACCTTTTTTCTAAAATTATGACATCATTTTTAGTGAATTTTCATTTCAAACGCGCCGAAATTAAGTGTTGTTAATTAAAATAAATATTGAATCTGAATTTATAAAGCGTGTTAGTGGGAGTTTTAATGCGTTTTAAATATAGGTATTTCGCTAATGTTTTCAACAACATACAATACTTAATTTTATTTATGTTTTTATTAGAATAATAAAACTAGCTTAATTTTTTCTTTGTTTTTGAATTTTTTTTTTTTATTATTTAATTGTCAGACTCTAGTAAAATATAAATGTTGTGCGCATTTATCCGCACGGGTTTATTTTATATTTATGGTTAAAAAGCAAAATTGAATTTGATATGTTTACAAGAAAACTGTAACTTTGATTGATGAAATAAATGAGACGATATTCTGACTTGACTAATATAGTTGTAGATATTTTCAACCTTAATTTTTTGTAGAAGTTTAAACCTGCATCTAAAAAATATTAGATATTGCTAAAAATTATTAGACTGCAGTGCGAAATCATCCCATGTGTCCATTGTTTTTTTTTTTAAATATTAACTCTTACTCTTATTAAGTCTTACATAGAACTTAACAATACAATTAATAAAAATATTACGTATTTATTTGTATTTTGTCCTCATTACAGCAAGAAATGTCAGACTCCGAAACAGGATTTTCTTTTCTATCTAAACTGTGAAATACACGTTATGAGCAAATTCGTCAGAATGGTAATTTTAAAGGTCCTCATATTTGATTAAATTCGAAAATGAATTTCCTGTTATTTACAGCCTTGCTAAAGATTAACAAATAATTTTATATTTGTGAATTTGCAGGGGCATACATATTCCCCACAAAAGAACATGTTTACATCCTTACTGCAGTATTCTTTGTTGTAGCTGCAATTTCTTTGACCTTTTTAAATGCGTTTCTCAACATTGACATGATCTCCAAACAGAATTTAATCTATATTTGATATGCTTTTCAGATATAACTGTTAATAGTTATATTTGAGATAGTGGATCGTTATAAACTATATAAAAGTAGAAATGAAGGGTTGTTATTGAAAATATCAAACTTGGAGAGGGAAAAAACAGACAATTCCTGGAGAAAAGAAAATAGTGTGATAAGTAAATGATATTGTAGCATAATTAAATTAAAAGAACTGCTGGCGCAATATTAATTTTAATTAGACTACTTCACTGTACACAAAAAAATTACAGATACAAGAAGCGACATACATGTAGTTTTCAGTTGGTGGGTTCTAAAGTTTTTTGTTTGTTAGGACACCCATTTCACCTTTCTCAGAATTTCAAGTAGTTCGCGGGCTTAACATACCATGTTAAATGTCTGTATAGTGTCAAATCAGAAGAAGCGAGATAAAATTTATATGTACTTGGAAAGTATATTAAACTCTTGAGAATGTGCATCTGGAATCGATTTGCAGTTTCAGTTGAAGGAAGTAATTCTTAACATCTTGCATACAACTTAAGTCTTCCAATTAGTGAGTTCCAATTAGTGAGTCAGACTTTGTTACAATATCATAAATAAGAAACATAGAGACATTCAATTTTATTCTGCGTATCATAAATTTTGTTTGCTGGTGCAGAAAAGCCTTCGAAAATTTAGTTCGTGAGGATAGCTAGGAAAGGTAATTTCAGACATGAACAATTACTATTGTGTTATGAACCGCAATAACTGAAAAAAGTTCGTGATCCTGTTAGGAATGTGAAATAAAAGATGCTACATAACAAGATAAATAAAGGGAAGCACAATGAAGATTTCCTCTAATTTATTTGAGATGACAATCTGCATTTAACCACTGATAACAGATAATTCTTTGGCAATATCTAGTGTTAGTGAAATAAAGTTACAGGTGAGAGACATAGTCAGACAGGGTGACATTCGGTGCATGTAGCATCAGTTTTCTTTACAGGAGGTTACAGTTCAGGGGAAAACATGTTTTAATTCGGGTGATTCAGGGTCCAGACATATTGAGAGATTATTAATTAGCTGTGAACAGGCCAATAGAGAGAAGCGAAGTGACAACAAACTGCCGTTACCATTCTCGCCAAAGATTTTCCTTTTTCAAATGTAATAGCGTGAATTTTAGAGTAGGTTACCATAACCGTTAGTATATTTCCATTTTAAGTTCAAAGTGGGCGACAAAAGGGACGTAAATATTTGGCAATTAAACACACTTTTGATAAAAAATGAAGAAATTCTTAAACTGGCAGTTAACTGGCTTGTTAAACTGGCTTGTTAAACTGGCTTGTTATGAGAAAGTGGCTAAAATGCATGTGTAGTATATGGAAAGAAGGCATCTGAGAAATGATGGAATTGCATTCATATGCGAAATAGTGACGCCAAGCTTTATGAGAAACCATCTGCATGTTTCAAAAATGATGTATTTTAACGACATAAGCTATACAAAGTTCACTGCAAATAATATTTGACCATCAGAGAATCATTTTATAATTTTGTTTTCTTTTTCAGCCGAGAGAGAAAAAAATACGTTAAAGAGACGTTCATAAAAGGATAGATGTAATTTTGAATACATATTTTCATTGCAAAAATCAGAAGGGCGCGCTTTTAAATCCCAGGGAATATATATTAAATGCGTTAATGAAGAAAGGGATATTATATTTAATAAAATAATTTAAATATACGTTTACTTTAAATTGTAAAAGTATATATATATGGTTTCTTTACCATACTGCGATTTTTAGTATTGGAGATGTGAATTGTGTTTGGACTATTTTGGAGGTGAACAACTAGTGCGATAGACTATTTTTTAGTTGATCGAAAAATAAAGCCTAATATTGCAAGAAAAAATATGTAAGAAAATGAATTAAACATTTTTCCTTTTCCTAATAATGCCTTGCGTTGTAATGCATGTGATTAATTTATTTAGCATTTACTAGAAATTGATAATTTACAGTAGACACATATCCCATAAATATAATGATATAAACTACTCAAAATTGCAGAAAATGTAGCTAACGACTGCTAATAGAATCGAAAATTTAAGGAATGTGTAAATCATCTAAATACTTTCTCTGCTAAGGGCTTACATACTAAAAAAGTAAACTAATTTCAATTTTGAACATTAACGGATAATGCTGATTTTAAATGTGTACAAGCTTTTTTTAACTGTATTTATTTATTTGTTTTAATTATCATTGTTTAAAGATGTAAACAAATTATAATAGATGTGTATTTATTTTCCAGGTGAAGGAGAGAATGGTATGCCAGAATACAGTCACGAGAAACGATTAGTTGATAAAATTATGTATGGATATGACAATACAGTACGACCAGTTAAAAATGCTTCCGATGCAATAGTAATAAGGTTAGGGATTACATTAACGCAGATTTTTGATCTGGTAAGAAGATTTTTCACATCTTATTTGATTATGTATATAAAATAATTTGTATGTAATCATATGTAAAAATCCTGCTTGGAATATTTTTAAGTGAATGTATTATATGTAGCTAACACTTATAGAAATGAATCTTTTCTATAAAAGATTTTGGTGACTGGTAAATTTAAATCACAGTTGTGAATGATGAAATGGTTAGAAGATGGGTTTAATTGAGAGGGAACGAGCATGAACAATCACGCTCAAACGAAAAGTGGCCAGAATAATGAACTGGTGAAAAATTAACTGGTTTCTAGTTGATCAGCATAGTTATTTTGAAATTTTTATATACTTGAAGAAATTTTTGAGTGGCCAGTATTTTGCTCACAATGGCGATGTGAATGATGTCTTAACATCATGGCTAACGTCACACGCAGCCATCTTCTTTGATGCTAGCATACAGTTGTATCTTTTTACAATAAACACCTTAATATTATGGTTAACTATGCAGAAAAATAGTGTAATGTGTTTCAAGATTTCATAAAGATATGTCTCTGCCTGTTGATGAATATTGTTCTTTTAACCCTTTTAGGGACAAGTAATTGTGTTTTTGTAATGTTGAATTCACACCGAAATTTCCGAAAAAATTTATAGAGGAATGTTTTGCTCGAAACATACATTCCGAATAGCTTTCTTAAACAAGAAAACTGAAGTCGCTTCGTCAATATTTTGTAGATTTTTTTCACTTTTATAAAAAGAAAATTAATCTGACGTCATATTGGAAGTTTAACGGATTTTTCAAATGTTTGAGAATAATACAAAGATAGTATCAATATGAGTAATAGAAAATAGTAAATATATGATATGAGTTTTAGGAACTGAGTTTAGGTGAGACAAAATTTCTGTATTTAAAATATGTAAGATATTGCAGAAATCTGGTATTTATGAAACATCGTTTTAAATCAGACAATGAAGAAAAAAAAATTAATAGAGTCATGAAAATTTCTATTCATATGTTAATTTAACATAATCTATATAAAACATGTTGTAGTGCAATCAGTTTATGCATATAAATTATATTATATCTGAAGTAGTGTATCATCATTTAAATACATTGCAAAAAAAATTTTCTTCTAGGTCGTAATTTAACTAAATTCTTATTTGTGCCACTGTAAATGAGCTACAAATGCTAATCACTGTCCATATTCTGTAGCAAACATATTGTAGTCCCTTTCACTGATGCATATTATTAGAGAAAGGATAAAGTGTTTTGAAAGGAATATTAAACGAAACCCTTTGTGCGATCTCCGATCACACTTACCGACTTGTATTTTTTAACCCTGGATCCTCCATACCGATCAATTTGACCGAAGTCAAATAAAATTATTAAATTTCATTGTATTGGAAATAACAAACAGCATTAAAATGTAACACATACAAGTTTTTCCAATAACCATAGTGTAACGGAATTTTTTTTATTGCGAATGAACTATAACAGCTAAATACTTCGTCTGAATATGGGACATACTACACAACACCTCAATGACATATTACGATATCTTGGAAATCCAAGTGTATTTACGGGAGTATTTTATCTTTATAAATGACTAGCGACACGTCCCGGCTTCGCGCGGGTGACAATGTGTCAACTACAATTTAGGTTAAGGATGGGTAGGTAATTAAAAAAACTCTAAATCGGATAAAAGAGGGAGTGAGACAAAATTTCTGTATTTAAAAATTTTAAACTTTAAATGAAAGTTTGTAAAAATGTGATAAATATTTTTTTTCTGTTTATGTACATATTGAAACTAATGAATTTATTTTAATGTAACAAACCACCCGACTTCGTCTGAGTTAACCTTGGCCTTCCGGATAGCATAAATAAAAATGTTATATCTTAAAAATACGCCGATCACAATAACGTGTTCGCATCCATAAACTGTCAAAATGACAATTAAAAAAAACTTATTTTATTTTGATGCAATCATACTAAATCCCTCAGCTTTGTAAATAATTTATTTATTTTTTCTTTTAAAACTGTCTTACGCAAAATATCTAATCAAAAATCAGCAATAGTTGTCTTATTATTCTAATCTTCCATAATCGGGTTCATATCCGATGTTTAACCCCCTTAGTGGGGGATTTTCTAAAATCGCTGTGTTTAACCATTTTTTCACTAGATTTATTATCCGGAATTCCATGCTCCTACCCAAAACTGCAGCTGAGATATGGCGAAATTACCTAAAACGTTCGACCACCCCCTCCATTTAACCCCCTTATGGGGTGAATTTCTAAAATCGCTGAAATACGTGTTTAACCAATTTTTTAGTAGATTTGTTATCCTGAATTTAATGCTCCTACCTAAAACTGCTGCTGAGATATGGCGAAATGACATAAAACGTTCAACCCCCCTCCCCCCTAATCACATTTAACCCCCTTAGTGGGTGAATTTCTAAAATCGCTGAAATAAGTGTTTAACCATTTTTTTAGTACTTTTGTAATCCTGAATTTTATGCTCGTGCCTAAAACTGCTGCTGAGATATGGCGAAATGACATAAAACGTTCAACCCCCCCCCCCCCCCCCTTAACCTGCTTCGTGGGTGGTGGAATTTTCAAAATGCCTTTCTTATTGCTTGCCTAGGTCATAACACCAGTCTACGATCCAAATTTCATGATCCTGACTTTAGTCGTTTCAGCTAGGCGTTGATGAGTCAGTCAGTCAGTCAGTCAGGCATTCTCTCTTTATATAATAGTATAGATATATTTTCATCATATTTCTTAAGCTACGCGTCTTAAGAAATGCACAATTTTGCTAATTTTAAATACATCTTCTTTACTTAATAAAGAGAACATCAAAGTGGCATTTGACGGTTCCGAAATGCCTCGTTTACTCATTGTGTAAATCTTTTGTGTTTCAACAGAAAATGACAGCAGCTTACAAGCTGGAAACATCTGGCATTTATCAAACATCGTTTAAAAACAAACAGTGAAGTAAAAAGTTGAAGAGTGTCATGAAAAATGCTATTTATATGTTAATTAAGCTTCTGCAAACAAAAATAGCATGCATTTTCCTCATCGTTTTTTTTTCATCTAACTGCAAAGTAATAAGTATTTTTAAATTATGTTTTCTATTTAAATGTATTTTTTTAATTATTTTTAAAAATGGAGCATCTAAAATGTTTTTGTATTGCATTTAAATTAAAATTTAAGAAAGAACTAGCATTACCGCTTAAGTAAGCGTAATGTTTTATCTTTACTGAATCTTTTATCTTTTAACTTTTGATGCATTCAAATGCAATTCAGCCTTTAATAAAATTTGGATATGTTTCTAAAACTGAGGCATGGATGTTATTTTATTTTACATCTTTGTCTCATTTGTAATGTGCATTTTCTATAAACATAATGAGAAACATACTTCTGCATGAATACATTTATAATGTGATATATGGGAAGAATTGAAGGATTTATGTTAACTGCAGTCGAAGCATGTAAATTACACAAAAAACAAACACAACTCCACGAATACAAATTATAACTTTATTCTAAAAGTCGTATAAAGTTTCTTGTACTTAATTTCATTGTTTAAGATTTTCTGTACACTGTTTTACTTAAATTTTCTGGATGGACCGTATATATATTTATTTTTATACGAATTCCTGTGTTTATTTCTTACAGTTAGTCAGTTTACATTTACTCTAAATACGAATTTTCATTGCTCTGTATTCAAATAATGTTGAATAGCATTTTAATCAGAAACTGTATTCATTTTTGAGAAACGTATTTTGCAAATTGATTCACATTGCGTTTAAAATTAGTTAAATAATGATATAACAATTGCTTTTCAACGACAATAACGATGCTAATATAAAAATCCTTAAATACATCGCTGGTTTGCAAGTATTTTGCATGCATGAAATGGCATTAAATGTATATTTAGGTATAATCTAAAGTATGATCGCTTAAAGTACCCGATTTTACATACTCTTATTTACGCTAATCAACACAGCTTGATTAAAATTTGTCTTTTTACGCTTTTTTGCATGTTTAAATTAAATATGAAATAATATTATAGAGTTGTTGTAGAACTATTTAAAAATTAAAACACGCATAAACAACGACTGCATTCAGCAATTAAAGATATACAATTATTATAATACAGACATACATACAATAAATACACTAATCCAACATGAAGTGAAAAATTAGCCAGAGCCAGGAATCGAGCGTGGGTCCACAGCGTTTCGGGCTGTCGCTCTAACCACTGAGCCACTCCGGCCCATTCCTGAGTCTGCAATTTCTCACTAATAAACCATGTTGGAGAGAAAGTCACCAGTCATCTAACAGACAGCCTTGATGACAGGACAACGGTAATAGATTTTTACTTAACAATCGGTGGATTAGTTCGATTCCTGGCTCTGGCTAATTTTTCACTCCATGTTGGATTAGTGTATTTATTGTATGTATGTCTGTATTATAATAATTGTATATCTTTATTTAAAAATTGTTTAAATTCTAATAAGAAGATTAGCTCTTTATATAAAATATAGTATTGCCAATAATGCTTAGTATACCATTATTCTTTAAACTTAAATATATTTAAATAATAGACACTTTTTTGATATTACAATAAGTTCTTATTTACTTTAAATTCAGAGTTTGAAAAGTAAACAAATAGCTATTTTATTTTTCAATTTTTCTATCATTTACCTGTGACTTTAAAAATCATTTAAAATTACTAATTTAGAGGTATGAAATACCTTATATGTGCTTAAATCACCGAAAAAATACAACTTTAGTAAGTATATTACAGGGCTCTGTTTAAGAAGAATTAAGAAGAGCTTTAAAGGATCCTTCACAATTTTTTTTAATCTTAAAACAGTATCCTTCACAATTTTTTTTAATCTTAAAACAGTATCCTTCACAATTTTTTTCATTTTAAAACAGGTTATTTCACATTTCTTTTCATATTAAAACAGGACACTTCACAAAAGTTTTTCCTACCAAAAATTAACTCTTCACAAATTTAATCATCTTAAACTTATCCCAATTTTTGTATAAAATACTGTTTACTGTTGACTGTAATAAGTGTTTGTTCTTCAAAGTAAATTTTGAAAATTTATTAAATTTCAACTGCTGCTAATACATTTAATTTTTTGATTACGACTTACATAAATATCAATATTTTACATAGGGATTGTTTTTATACAATTTTGACACAATTGAAATTTTATTGCAGCCAAGCACGGTTTCTTGTACAGCGGTGTATTTTGAAAACATATAGAAGAAAGAAAAAAAAATTTTTAGAGAAAACCATTGTTAATTATTTCGCAATGTTTTTTAACAGTCAGATCTTATAAATTAAGTGTTGGTGAGTGCAAAGTTTGAAACTGTCTGAATATGTAGAAAACAACATAGGGCTCTAAAACTATTTACTTGCATAAGTTTATTAAAAATGAATTTGAAAAATTAATATACAGTAACAGCAAAACATGCATGAAGCTTCACAATATATACTATATATATTGTGTACACAATACATAGTAGTATACACAATATACTATAGACCATCAAAGTATCAAATTAAATGAAAATTTTGAAATGGAGAACCCTCAATTCAAAATAAATAAAAAACAATAAATAAATAAACAAAATACCTGGGGGAGGGAGTATTTTATCTAGTATAAATTGCAGCTTGTATTTTCAAACAATTTGGAAGGGCGGATAAAATTTTATCATTTAAAATATTAAAAATAATAATAATACCTTCTAAACTGGCTGTCTGTCTGTCACCCGCCTTGAGGATCCGCTTTTGGCATATGATCGGGACAAGCCCCAAGCTCAAGGCAGGAAGGTCTCTACCATCCAAACGACACCACCGTCTCCGGATTAATTAAAATTTCTTACACCATCAATCATAAGTGGCAGCCCTATTTATCAGGGCGTGCCATGGGAAAACATTTACAAATTGAAAAGTAAATTATAGTAAATTATACAAACTCTAATTCACAAATGGCAGCCCTATTTATTCAGGGCGTGCCTGATTTTATACAATGTTTGAATATTATAGATTTTATACACAATATTTAAAGCTACAGTTTTTTACAGGTAAGTAGATTTAAAAAAAAAATGTATACACAAATATTTACTCATTATACATAATAGCTCTTGGCAAGATGATAACAGTAATTTTCTAAGTTTAACAACATTTTCCATTCTTTAAAAGACAACCCTAAGAAATGTCTGCCCTCATGATTAACCATGCAAGAAGTAGATGAATGAATATATGAATTGTAAAGTAACAATTATGTATTTACAGGTAGTACACTTGATATATTTACATTTTACTAGATAATCAATTATATTGATTATTTTAACTATTTAATTGTTAGCAAGATTTTCCGAACATTTATACACTTAATTATAATGAGTAATGCAATGAATACTACACTCGAATAATATACAAATATACACGATGAATAAAACAATGGAAAATTTATATTTGAATAATAATCACTTATATACAATGAATAAAACTAGAGTAATATACTTGATGAATAAACACTTATAAACAGAAAATATAGTTGAAGATATATAACACCGCAAATTAAGAGGACAACCGTCTCCATGAAGCGAAATAACCTTCACAGGACGAGCAATAGCAGGATTAAAAAATATTTTAGATTTAAAAATAAAATTTGTATTTTATAAAAGAATATTTCTCATTTAAGATATTATAATTTTGATATAATTTGCCTAGTGATTCATTATTATTAATAATATCCATCATGTCCTCGAGGAGTGTTGGAAATTTCCTATGAAATTTATATTTCATAAATCTACACTTCCCGAAGGCATAATGGATAGGATCACCCCTCTGGCCACAAACACATAGATCATTATCCATTTTACCGATTTTATTTAAGAATGAAGGAAAACTGCCGCAGCCCGTGAAAAAATATATTGAGACTTTATCTTTAGTTATTAATTTAGTGTTGACTTCTGGCACAAGCTGATACGTAAATCTGCCGCTCCCTGAGTTATCCCAGTTGTACTGCCACCTTTCCAGTAATTGATCTTTGATACATTTATTTAAATATGAGCGCGGAAATTTTATTCCGCGCAATACTGGAAGGTTGGAGTACTGAGCAGCATCATTAGCCAGCTTGTCCACCAGTTCGTTGCCTATTGTACCCGCGTGTCCTTTAACCCATGTTAGATAAAATATTTTGTTTTTATTTTGATGTATTAGTTGCTGTATATCATAAATTGCTTTAAGTGGTGGAAATTGATTTGTTAATGAAAGGATTGTTGATTGACTATCTGATAAAATTTGAAATTTATTGAAGTTAGAATTTATTGCCCATTCTATTGCTGTTATGGCCGCGTGCAGCTCTGCTTGGTAGACTGTGTTTTCTGGTTGAATTTTAGTAGGTTTTTCGTCTATTTTTATGTTGTTCTGAAAAATCACCAATGAGAAAGCTGTATTAGAATCCACCTTAGAACCGTCTGTGTATATGTGTGTAATATCTATGTTATTTAAGATTTTGTCTATTGTTATTAGATTATTTAAAAAGTTTTCTGGGTTAATTGTGTATTTGTAAAGCTTTTCTTCTATGTCATTTTTAGTTATTACCTTATTATCTTTTAATAATATCTCTGTGTTGTTTAATATTTTATATTTTAAGTTTTTATGTTCTAACGTTAGTAATAGTGGTGGAATACCTAGTAGTGTCTGTAATGTGTGAGTTGAAGTATTTTTATATGTTTTTGTTATTGATATTAAACATAATCTTTGTATGCTCTGGAGGTTACGTTTGTCAATAACTCTTAAATCGTCGAACCATACCTCCGAGCCGTAAACTATTATTTTCTCTAAGACTGTGATGTACCAGGTTCTAAGGCGTGATCTATCTACTCCCCATGTGGCTGAAAAAACGTGTTTTATTGAAGATGTTAATAATACTAATTTGTTTTTAATTTTTTGGATGTGTTTATCCCATTTAAGATTTGATTGGAATGTTATACCTAAGATATTTAAGTCGGTGACACTTTTTTTATATTGGATTGTTTTAATTTAAAGATTGGTGGACGACTCACCAAGGCATTTTTACCCAACAGAATGTACGATGTTTTATCTGATGATATTTTGAGCGAGAGGTCTTCACATAATTGGGCAAAAAGGGCAGTTCTTTCATTCGCCTAAGATTATAAATCTCTTCTATTGTTTGCGCGTATAATGAGATTGAAATCATCGCAAAAGGCATAAAGATTAGTGAATTTAGTGTAGAATATTTTTAGTATTTGATTGGCCACAAGGAGCCACAGGAGAGGGCCGAGACACGAACCCTGTGGTCAACCTTGGGAAGTAGGACGTTTAATGTTATTATTTAGGTAATCGGTAATGATGAGTCTCTCTGAAAGAAAGCTTAGGAGAAAGTTTATAAGATATTTTGGGACTGGCAGGGTTTTGAGAATTCTGCCCAATGTTGTCCAGTCAATATTATCAAACGCCCCCACAATGTCAAATGAGACGAGCGCGCAGTATTTATTTGATTTTAGATAATTATTAATTTTATATTTTAATCTGTTAAGTAATTGTACTGTACTTTTTCCTTCACGGAAGCCAAATTGAGATTTATGTAAGTAGTTATTGTTTTCTAGATAGTAATTTAGTCTATGTTTAAGCATGCGTTCTAGGATTTTGCCCAGCATCGGGAGAAGGCAAATGGGTCTATATGAGGTTGGGAGTTTAGGATTTTTATTGTTTTTTGTGAAAAATATAACGTTAGCTATTTTCCAATTTTTTGGGAAATAATTTAAATTTAAACATTTATTGAAAAGATCACGAATTAAGTATTTGTATGATTTGAAAAGATTTTTTATGAGGTCTGCGTCTATTTTATCGTGACCAGGGGCTTTAAGATTGTTTTGTTCAGATAATGCTGTTTTTATTTATTTATTTGAGAAGAGTGGGGGGGAGGGGACTATCTCCCCTGCTGGGGCTAAAAGTAACGGAACAGTTGGATTTATTGGAAAATGATGTGTTAAAAGATTTTGAAATGTTTCTTGTTTTGTAATGTAAGGTGAAGAACCTTCCAAGGATGTGTGAATAAAGTGTTGGTTTGATAAGTTTTTGTTTGTTGCAATTTTGAACGCCTACCCAAAGGTGCCTTTTGTATTATTACAGAATTTTTTTCAGGAATTTAATTTTTCGCTTTTTATGTGTTTTTTATATAGCGCTCGCTCACGTTGTAGGAGCGTTCTCCATTTTGAGTCACCCGATGACCTCCATCTTTTCCTTAGAGCTGATATTTTGTTTCGGTGGGATCTTAGCGCGTCAGTCCACCAGTCAAAAGTTGGGTATAGTTTAAGTTTTTTAGTTTTTAATGTTTTTTGACATGTTTGGTTAATTTTGATATTGAAGTCTTCTAGCCAATTATCCAATTTGTCATAGGTGTCAACCGATGTAAGTTTAGTGTGTAAGTCCGTGGCCAAAGGTCTGAAGAATTTGTTAAATTTTTTGAAGGTTGTATACTTTGTTTTAAACCTTTTGAGATCTATTGTTGAGGGTGTTAATGAAAGAGAGAAACAAATATACCTATGATCAGATAGCGATACGGATTCTGTGTCCACGTACCAGGAGTCGACGAAGTTGGTTAGATCCTGAGTGCACACGGTGACATCTGGGTTTCCCCGACATGGACGACCCGGCTCTCCTATGAACGAAGGTGGTGATTCTGTATCGTTTATGAGTGTTAAGTTCTTTGAAAGTAATAGGTATGTTAGGATGGATCCCCGTTCATCCTCCTTTTGGTAGCCGAGCAATGACAAGTGCACGTTGAGATCTGCTCCCAAAATCAGGTGCTGAAGGGGCATGAAGAAATCCAGCCATTTTAAGTCCTCTCGGAAGTCTCCTGATGGTTTTGAATAACAGGATCCTATTGTTATTGGTCCTGTAGATGATGTTAGATTCACGAAAACTGAATTATGGTCGTTGTAACATTGAACTACCTCCATATCAGGGCGTGTTACTATGATTGCAGCTGTATTGTTCCCCGATGTGAAGGTTTGCCAAGACTTGGAGGGGACTGCCCATATTTTTCCTTCTTGTGAATAATAGTCCTGAATCAGCAACACTAGGATCTTATTCTTGTTGGCATGGCCCATGAGATTCCCAGTTGCTGCTTTAGATTTTTGTAAGTTTATTTGAAGAAAGGTCAGTTTGTCGATTTTATTATCTATTTTGTTAACTATTGTATTGGATGAAGCTGAGGTTTTATGCTGTATGGGGGTTGGATGAATATTGTCTATGTTGAATTTAAAAACTGTTGTTGTGCGTAGATGTTTCTCTGTTGGATGTAATAATGGAAGGCTGGACATTCGGAAGAGTCAGCCGAGTGAGGAAAGTCGCCCTGCGTTCCTGAGCAGTTTACGCATTGATGTTTTTGGGGGGATTTAGCCAATGGGCAAACAGAAGAAGCATGTTTTTTCGTGCAGTATTTACAGGACGTTTGAGATATGCAGTTTGTATTAGCATGTCCAAAGCGCTGGCTGTTGCTACATCTGATTATAGGCAGGTAGGTGCTCACCCTACATGTAGAGAATCCAAATTGAATTTTTCGTTCCCGTAGCATATGGGCTGCTATATATTCCTCGACCTCCAGGGTTAGTTGGTATTTTCCGTTTCTCTTTATCTTTTTGAAGACTGCTACTGGAGTTTCTGGATTGCAAAAGCTTTCCAACTGTTGCAATATTGTTTTCTCTTCTAGTATTTCTGGAATCCCCAGTATGATAATTTTCTTTAAATTTGTGGATTTATACGTTATTTCTATTATATCTTTAAGTGATGTTATGTTTTCGATACTTTCCATTAGTTCAGTCGTTTGGTCTTCTGATGTAGTTTTGATTATTAGAGTGTTTCTATCTTTAGCTATTGCACAATATATGTTGGTTGTATTTGACGATGTTTTTATTTCTCTTGTTAGTATAAGTCTGATTTCATTTAGTGCGATATTAGTTGTGGACTTCCTCTAAATTAGAATTGCTGAACTTGAAAACTGCCGGTGATTCTTCATTTCCCTGTTGTGGATTTTATTTTGTAGATGGATTCTGGAGTACAAGCTCTTTGATGTTTCTCTCTGATCTGTTGTGGCCGCCTCTTCCTCCTGTTGCATCTCCTTTGTATTTGTCAATATCTTTTCCTTTGGCCTTGTTATTGTTTTCTATATCTTCATCAATTTCTCGAGTATCAATTGTATATCGGTTATCGTTGTTTCTTTCTTATTGTTCTTTAGAAGTTCTTCCACTAAATTTTGTTTCACTTCCAATTCCTCCATAATGTTCTGTAGTTGTTTTTCTTTCTTCTCCAACTCGTCCGATAAGTTTCGTTCTCTCAATGCTGTTTCTTCCTGCATTTTTATATAGCTCTCATTAATTTCTGTTCCACTGGCAGCTAATTTACTTTCTTGTTCATTGATTACCTTTAGTTGATCTTTCATAATTTTGTTGAGGAGTTGTACTTGTTGTTCGTTTTTCTGGTTCTTATTTTGTATATCTTCTAAGTTTTTAAGATTTTCTTTGTGGTCATTGTACATTTTCGTTGATTTGGAGAATATCATGTCTAGGTATTTCTTTTTCTCACTCGACACTCCCTTGTACCTTTTTGCGTTCAGTTTTACGTATATATCTATAAGTTCTGGGATGTTTTTCGTTTGAGCCATTTTTTTGTTGAATCTATATTCTTCTGTTTTTGGTGTCGATGTAAATTTGAATCTGGATGGGACCAGTCGTGGTTTTCTATTATTTGTGATTTTTGAGTCGCTAGCGAAATCTGCAGCTTCATCTTCACTGGTACTCGACTGATGATCTACGATGGATTTTTTCAGATGGACCAATGTTGGTGTCATTGAAATATTTTGTTCTAATATCGAGGTTTTCTCATACATAGTTCTTTTGTTTAAGTCATGATGTTGTTCATGAGATGCATTACCCTCATTTTCACTAACTTTATCACTCTCTTCCATTTTACTTATCTGTTCTTGTTATTTATGATTTTTAGTCAACAGTAGCTATGAGTTATATTATATTTCAATTAATTACTGGATCAGGCTCATTAGCTCCCCATACATGGTAAAGAAAAATTGGAATTTTGAAATTAAAAGACTCGCCAAAATAGAAGAAAATAATTTAGAAAATAATTTAGAAAAAGCCTAAAAAACACTAAGTCCAAATCGGTAAGGGATCCCGTGCTCAAAAATGGGTGATCGCAAAATATATTATAATGAATGGTATAATACAGTTATAACATGATATATTCAGATAGCAATTGTTGGAGGTTGTTATTAATAGTGAATTAGACATAAAATTATTATAAAAAGTTAATTAACACCAGGTGCAAATATATACATGAATATATAGCAACATTTCATTTGTAAACCAGATTTTATTTACTAACTTTGGCTAGATATTATGTCTGAATACTCTAGAACAGATAAAATGAAGACTAGTTTTAAACAATTACAGTCCTTAAGAAAATAATACCCTTGATTATAGACCAACAAAAAATTAATGATGAAAATAAAGAATTTTTTTTTTTTTCACAACAATTTTTCATATGAACACTGCAATTAATTAAAAATGTATTAATTGAGAATTAGGTTAGTAATTCACCAATTAAGAGTTAATTGGGACGGATGCAGATGCTGTAGAAAAATAATAATATGGTTGAGCTGAGTGCAAAGTTCGGCTCCCGCAACAGTAGGAGGGAAGGGTCACCAAACTTACCCATATGGGAGCTACATCAAGAGATCCATGCTGCACTTGAGCTATGGGAGTATAATAATGAGATAACTATTCCAAAGAAATAGAGGGCGCTACGAGCTGTAAGTAGTATTCGGTTGAATAATTGAAAGATTTAAAGACTGTAATAGAGGAGCTATCCGGGGATATGTGACATGACATGATTTTAAAAATCTATGAAAGATGCCCCTTCTATAGGGGCCAGGGCCGACCCTGATCAGAAAAAGTTAAGTGTAATACAAGAAGATGAAATGACTAACCAATGGCCATTGATACAAGGTGAGAAAAATGATAATGAGATTAAATATTAGGGGATAATGAGGTAATGGCCCTGATTTAAGGGTCCAGGGGCCGCCCTGTAAGAGGAAAAGAATTTTAATGTATTTGAATGAATAGGTCTCAACGAGACCTATAATTTGAATGGTCGGAAGATGGGGTTTTATAGGAGTTAAAATTTTTGAAAAAGTTAAAAATGCTTCCGGAAGCCACCCACACAAATTAAGGGCTAAGAAAATATCAGATATGAAGAGCTCTAAGTCAGACCTTCAAATTGAGTGGTCGGAAGGCAGGGTTTAGACAAGGTTTTATTTTATACCTTAAAGGGGGGCTAGAGCCTCCCCTAAAAAGTTTAGCATTAAAATAAACCCCGAAAACGGACTCAGCGGCCCCAATACCCTACTAATAGGGAAAACAGGCCAATCTGAGCAAAATAAAGAATTATTTTAAAGTCGAAACGGACGGAGTACGTTGGTTCGAAATCAAATGTGTAAAAGATAATGTTTAATAGTAAATAGCAATATAAAGGCCCAACTAGGGTAAAGTATAGAATACTGTACTGAAAAAGCATCAATTAAGGTAAAAAGGACGGTAGCATAGTTAATATTAAGAGATAATTGAAAGAAAGTGGTAAAAGCTAAACTATATATGTATATATATATATATATATATATATATATATATTAAGATATTAAAAGGGACGACCCCTTAGACCAGCTCAATGAGTATTTAAGTGAGTGTAAAAGGAAAGCTATTGATGTATAAATCTACAATATACGGAAAAGCCCCATAATTCCATGCGCCAAGAGAATAATGCTGAATGTCAGCCTAGCATCCATGGCCCAGCATAACTATACCCATAATGCACCACGCAATCCCCATAAGCAACCCAAAATACTATGCGAATGAATAAATAACTATTGTGTAACAAATCTCAAAACTGGACGCCCACAATGCCTTACACCATTTGTTTACTGTAGGCAACAAGTTACACTAATAGCCATGAGGATTGAAAAATTTTTACCCATAATTCCAATGGAAAAAATCTTTATTTTGTATTCTATAATTTACCCAGGATGCATATCTTCAACTTACTGGGCACAAGAAAAACAATTGAGAGCTCCATGGGTTGCCAGATTGAAATTATTACACTTCCTATATTTTATGCTGTGGACTGATATTTAAAGGTATCCTGCCCCTAACAATTAACAGCAGGAGCCGAAAGAAGACAACTCAACTAAACTCCACCGCAAAACAGAACCATAACCAAAAACGGCATCAATCTTGAAATATTTAGAAAAATCATAGAATATTGACATATAAAACGCTTATATTTCAGTTAATAATTCATCAATTCTAAAAACAAAAGCGGATTTAGAATCCACAGTTAATTTTATACTTGAATCAAACAACAGTTAAAATATAATATTTAATTAATATGATTAATATCACAAATTCTAAGAGATAGTTACGCTTCAATAAGTTTTTACATTACGATCACCGTGTCAAGAATAAGAAAATGAACAGTTTTAAAAATGCACATATTAAACCATTTAACACTTTAAAATATCTCAAAATGAAAGCGAAACTTAATCTAAATATCCGACACTATATTTAATTAAGATTTAAATTAATAATGATAGATTAAACAGGATATTGAACAAAAAAAAAAAAATAAAAAAAAAAAAAAAGTAAATATTGTCATATTATAACGGTTTCGATATGAAACACCAACTACCAGAATACATTTTCGAGACAATTTACATTATAAAAACCATTTAAAAAACCCTCTCCAGACCTTAATAATTAAGTAAATTAAGTCAAATGAGCATATTATTACAATTTACATAGTTAATAATAGAATTAATTAATATTTAAAGCACTATTAGAAAGTAAACAATGTCACGATAAAAAACGGGACGAATGATACGCTAACCACTAGAATACAATTTTAAGGCATTTACTTTTACAGAAACCACTCAATAACCAGCACCAGACCTTTATTAATAAGTAAATTAAGATAATTGAGCAATTAGAGAGCCTGGGACAGGATAATTAATATAAATATCAGGAGATAAATGTAGCGTGGCCTACCTGTTGACAACCCGGAGCTAATATGTTCCGGGAGGAAGAAAATAATTTATTAAAAATACAAGATGATAATCGATTCTCTTGAAAATTTTTGTGCATGGTAATAATATTATTTATAATAACATATAAAAATTTTAAGAAGATCTGAAGACGGGAAGGGTGATAAATAAGTACATGAATAGAATAGTGTCTGGACTAGCGATCGACCCATTTCTAGTACACTTGAACATATGTAAACAAAAAACAAATTACGATAAAACAGGCTAATTGTTCCAATTAAAGGGTGTAGAAAGTTCTGCTATTACAAAATATGAAGATTGAGATAAAATATTAAGAGATTTGAGCACGGGAAGGCATAATAAATCATTAAAGAAGATGTGAAAAGGATGCTTCCCTATAGTGTACACCTGAACAATTTTAAAATTCAAAATAAACAAATCGGGCTACATGCTCCTATGTAAGTGTGTACGAAGAACTGCTTTTACAAATAAATAAGATTAAAAACATTTTTATAAAGATATGAGCATGGGAAGACAAAAATAAATAATCAAAGATCATGTAATGAGATCAAAACATGGCTGCCAAAATGGCATGATCTCCATGTTAATCGCCAAAGGCAAAGAAGCGTTTACTAAAATGCTAATAAAATAAGAACTACTGGACCGATTTGGACGCAGTTTGTACCAAAATGTTCAGAAAGAGTTTAGACGTCCATATTTACCATGATCCGGGGTGCCACTCGCCTTGGTCCCTAATTTATTTAGCCTTCCATGGGAGCTCCAGGAAAGCACGTCAGCGACGGAAGAGACCGATAAAAGTAACTCCATATATACCTTCTAAACTAGAATTTTATTATCAGTTTTATAGACGATTTTCTTTGGACGATTACTCTCTATGAGAGAAAAGTTCCACTTTTTGCATTTGTTCGCCACAGTATATTTTGTTGTTTTTCAGCCAGTCTCTCATAACTTTTATTATAGAATTCTTTGCAGGAGTGCGGTTTTCAACAGGCATGTGATGTGGAGCATTGTCTATATATAGGGCACTATTAGGTTGCAAATTTGGAAGAAATTTTTCCTACACCCATTTTTGGAAGTTTTCATAGTTCATTTGCACGGGATTGTCACGCCTTTTTGTCGACGCTTTATACAGTAGTTGAGCATCCGTAAGGAAACACGTTTCCTCATTTTTACGCTCCAGTTAAGACCTTGGCGTAGTACATGGCCGTTAAAGTTTTTTTCCCCATAAATAGTTAATAACTTGCCCCTTTTAATGCAGTGTTATTCGTTTTTGGGTAAAGGTGAAAATAGGCACTCGGCGATAAAACTTTAAAAACTGGCGATTAAAAATACGGAGAAAACCGACAAATGCAGGATTTTCTTTTTTTCCCATGTCCGTTTGACAAAATTCATGATTTTTCCTCTCCAGATCGACGAAACTACTGATTTTTCTGAACCTGATCGATGAAATTAATGATTTTACTGCACTAGATGGGCGAAATTCGTGATTTTTATGTGCCCGTTCAACAAAATTTCTGATTTTTACATGCCGATCAATAAATTTCTTGACTTTTATGTGCCCCGTTGACAAAATTTGTGATTTTTACATGCCTGATCTACTAAATTCATGATTTTTGCATGCCCGATGGATGAAATTAATGATTTTTACATGCCGATCAACAAATTTCTTGACCTTTATGTGCCTGTTTGACAAAATTCATGAATTTTATGCACCGATAAACGAAATTCATGATTTTTACATCTGTGTTCGACAAAATTTATGATCTCCCCCTCCCTGATCCACAAAATTCATGTTTTTGCTGTGCCTGATTAATGAAACTCATCATTTTTACACACCCGATCGACAAAATTCATGATTTTTACACACCGGTCAACAAAGTTCATGAATTTTACGCACTTGATCACCGAAATTCATGATTTTTTTCGTACTCGATTGACGAAATGTCATTTTTCTGAACCCGATCGACAAAAATTATTGATTTTTATGCAAACGTTTGATGCAATTTGTGATTTTTATGCACCTACTTGTTGAACTTGTAATTTTTAACCACCCACTTGATGAATTCGTGATTTCTATGCGACTACTCTACGAACTGGTAATTTTTATGCGTCCGTTCTACAAAATTCATGATTTTTTTGTACGTAATCGACGAAATTCATAATTTTTACTCACCGATTGATAAATTTTATGTGCCCGATTCACGAATTTCTTGATTTTTATTTTATGCATCCGTTTGACGAAATTAATGATTTTTATGTGCCGATTGAAGAATTTCTTGGTTTTTATGTATCCAATTGATGAAATTCGCGATTTCTATGCGATCGATAAACAAAATTCATGATTTTTACATGCCCGTTTGACAAAATATATGATCCCACCTCCCCCGATCGACAAAAGTCATGTTTTTTCTGTGCCCGATTGATGAAATTGACAGATTTTTACACACCCGATCAACAAAATTCATGATTTTTAAACACACGATCAACGAAATTCATGATTTTTTCATGCCAGATTGACGAAATTAATGATAATGTCCATCCCCTGCTTTGCCCCCCCCCCTTTTAAGGGGAATACTTCCCTAAATTTTTCTGTTACCCTCATGTGATATATTGTTGGATAGTTCTGTGACCGTTTAATCCTATTACACATCTTCGGTGTCCATGCCCCCACTTTGACCCCCCCAAGGGGATACATTCTAAATTTTGCTAATACTCTTCATGTGATATATTGTTGGAAAGGTCTGTGACTGCTTAGTCATATTATGCATCTCTGGTGTCTATCCGCCCACTTTGCCCCCCCCCCTCCGAGGGGGGTACTTTTTAAAATTTTGCACACACCCTTTATGTTATATATTGTTGGAAAGGTCTGTGACTGTTTAATCATATTATGCATCTCCTGTGTCCATACCCCCACTTGCCCCCCCAAGGGGGTACTTTCTGAAATTTTGCACAATCCCTCATGTGATATATCGTTGGAAAGGTCTGTGACCACTTAATTAGATTATGCACCTCCGGTGTCGATCCACCCAATTTGCCCCCCTCAAGGGGGGCACTTTTTAAATTTTGCTGATACTCCTCCTGTGATATATTGTTGGAAAGGTCTGTGACTGTTTAATCATATTATACATCTTCTGTGTCCACACCCCCACTTTGCCCGCCCAAGGGGGTACTTTTTGAAATTTTGCAGAACCCCTCATGTGATATATCGTTGGTAAGGTCTGCGACCGCTTAGTCATATGCATCTCTGGTGTCTATCCGCCCACTTTGCCCCCCCACTCGAGGGGGGTACTTTTTAAAATTTTGCACACACCCTTTATGTTATATATTGTTGGAAAGATCTGTGACTGTTTAATCATATTATGCATCCCCTGTGTCCATTAGGGGTGCAACGGATATCCGGCAAACATACTGTATCCGGCTGATCCGGCCACTATGCCGGATAATTGGCAGTAGCCGGATATTATGATTATCCGGCAGTACATCCGGCCTGAAATTATTTCATTGAACACATTGTTAAAATATCCAGATTATAAGGCCTAGAGTTTAATCTGGAAAAATACAAAGCACTAATTTATTAAACTAAAAATAATTTACTTATATTTATGGCAAACTGTATTTCTAAACCTATAAAAGAGCAAACATACAGACAACTATAACTATTCATACACATGTGCCTGCATATATGATCAACAGACATAGTTAAAAAGGAAAAAGTGTCAGACTGACTTATCAAATAAGAACTTTTTTTTTTGCTGTGTTAGTAGCAAGCAAGAAGTTTTCTGTTCCTATAACACAAAACGTTTGTATAAGTTAAAGTTGTGCATAGATTAGAAGAAGGTTCAAGGAAAAAAACAAAAAAGAGAAGATATTAAATAAAACATTTTATTAATATCATAACATTTTGCACAACCCCTCACGTGATATATCGTTGGAAAGGTCTGCGACCGCTTAGTCATAGTATGCATCTCTGGTGTCCATCCCCCAATTTGCACCCGACCCCCCCCCAAGGGGGGTACTTTTTAAAAATTTGTACACTCCCTTCGTGTGATATATTGTTGGAAAGGTCTGAGACTGTTTAATCATATTATGCATCTTTTGTGTCCACATCCCCACTTTGCCCCCCCAAGGGGGTACTTTTTGAAAATTTGCACAACCCCTCATGTGATATATCGTTCGAAAGGTCTGTGACCACTTAATTAGATTATGCACCTCTGGTGTCCATCCCCCACTTTGCCCCCTCAGGGGGGCACTTTTTAAATTCTGCTGATACTCCTCCTGTGATATATTGTTGGAAAGGTCTGTGACAGCTTAGTCATTATGCATCTCTGGTGTCCATCCCCCTACTTTGCCCCCCCCTCCTAGGCGGGTACTTTTTAAAATTTTGCTGATACTCGTGTGATATATTGTTGGAACGGTCTGTGACTGTTTAATCATATTATGCATCTCTGGTGTCCATCCCCTCACTTTGCCCCCCCAAGGGGGTACTTTTTACAATTTTGCACACACCCTTCATGTGATTTATTGTTGGAAAGATCTGTGACTGTTTAATCATATTATGCATCTCCTGTGTCCATACCCCGACTTTGCTCCCCCAAGGGGGTACTTTTTGAAATTTTGCACAACCCCTCATGTGATATATCGTTGGAAACGTCTGTGACCACTTAGTCATAGTATGCATGTCTGGTGTCCATCCCCCCACTTTGCCCCCCCCAGGGGGTACTTATTGAAATTTTGCACAACCCCTCATGTGATATATCGTTGGAATAGTCTGTGACCACTTAATTTGATTATGCACCTCCGGTGTCCGTCCCCCCAATTTGCCCCCTCCAGGGGGGCACTTTTTAAATTTTGCTGACACTCCTCATGTGATATATTCTTGGAAAGGTCTGTCACCACTTAGTCATGTTATGCATCTCCAGTATTCATCTCCCCACTTTGCCCCTCCCACAAGGGGGTACTTTTTAAAATATTGCGCACACCCCTCATGTGATATATTGTTTAACAGGTCTGTGACCACTTAATCGTATTATGCAGCACAGCAGCTATACGGAACCGCAGGCAGCGGGGACCCGAGCCGGAGGTTCGTTCGGTTAGAGGTTTATACTATTCGATGTGCAAATTAAGGTATTATCCAGTGCATGCATACCACGACCAGTATACGGTGCCGGAGGCAGCGGGGACCCGGGTTGGTGGTTCGTTCGGTTATAGGTTTATACTATTCCATGTGGAAATTAAGGGATTGTCATACAAATGGAGAATTCAGTTAGATTCGAGGCCCTGATGTAAATTGAAGGCCCACTAGCGGGCGAAGCCACTAAGTTTTATTCTTATAAATTGATACCCTAATGCTTAATTTCGACTGAATGAAATTTTCATCAATAACCGCTTAAAAGTAATGATATCAGTACAAAAATCCTTAACGTGTTAAAAGTTGTTACGCAGCACTTTCTTTTGGCTCTAAGAATTTCAAATATGGGTCTTAAAAGTAATGATATGAAATTTGAGTGACGCTATGTTAATTTTTTTTAAATCATCATTTTCTTTTTAGTTTATTTATATTCACAGGTGCAATTATTATCTTAACATGAAAATACATATAAAATTTATTCGCTAAAGCTTTTTCATTCAGATCTCTCAGGAATTCAAAATATGGGTTTTAAAAGAAATGATATCAAAATTTGAGTGACACCTTGACGTGAATTTAATAGGATTGTTTTAAATTTCAATTTAAATTATTTTTCGTTTCTCTTCTAAAGTATATTTACACATACAAACAATACTTTTAATTTTTCAATACACTGTTAAATATATTACTTTTACTGAGCCTATATTATGTATTGAAATGTATTTATTTCAATAAACTGATTTATGTTTTGTGCCACGCTATCCAAAATCATAAGTAAAATTTATGTAAATGATTATTTTGCGTCATAGTATCCAAACAAAGGAAAATGTATGCAAGTGGATACTATGACGCAAAATAATCATTTACATAAATTTTACTTATGATTTTGGATAGCGTGGCACAAAACATAAATCAGTTTATTGAAATAAATACATTTCAATACATAATATAGGCTCAGTAAAAGTAATATATTTAACAGTGTATTGAAAAATTAAAAGTATTGTTTGTATGTGTAAATATACTTTAGAAGAGAAACGAAAAATAATTTAAATTGAAATTTAAAACAATCCTATTAAATTCACGTCAAGGTGTCACTCAAATTTTGATATCATTTCTTTTAAAACCCATATTTTGAATTCCTGAGAGATCTGAATGAAAAAGCTTTAGCGAATAAATTTTATATGTATTTTCATGTTAAGATAATAATTGCACCTGTGAATATAAATAAACTAAAAAGAAAATAATGATTTAAAAAAAATTAACATAGCGTCACTCAAATTTGATATCATTACTTTTAAGACCCATATTTGAAATTCTTAGAGCCAAAAGAAAGTGCTGCGTCACAACTTTTAACCCGTTAAGGGGTTTTGTACTGATAAAATTTACACTGATTCGTCTGAAATGTTTTCAGTACACTTAAACATCAACACGATTAATTGCTTGGCGATCTGACGCTCGGATTTTCGATTTTAACGCAATATGTATGCGGTGTTTCCAACCGTTCTTTTGTACCGTTCATAATAGGAGTTCCTAACTGATGTCTAACATGGTGAATATGGTTTTGCTGGGACTGTGGCTTTTCTCTTATGGTAAAAACATATTTTGGGATACATGTACAATTTTGCTTCATAACATCAGCAGTGTCATGAATGTTTCAACCATACTTTAATTTCTTGTTTCGTCGGTGGATCATTAAGCAATTTCACATCTGAATCATAAAAACAAGTCAAAATCAACGTCATTAACACTAGAGTTAAGCGAGTTCGTCATTTTGACAGGAATTTTTAATTGCATGCATTCGTAAATACTTTCGTCCATTTTATGCAGATATACGAAATTAGAAAACGGAAGTTGGAGGAGAAAAATGTGGTATGGTATGTATTTGCATCAAACTAACTTCCAGTTCATATTTTTATAAAACTAACAATTATATTTTCAGATATTTTTATACATAAAGATAGAAACCCGTCAAATTGACAGGTTCCATAAGTCGTGTGATAATTGCTTGGCGATCTGATGCTCAGTTTCTCGATTAATTCTATTGAACAATTTGTAATCGATCATATGAAACTTTTTATATCTTTGAGATAGGAGTCTCTAACTGCAGGCAAACATATTAAATGGTTCTACTGAGATTGCGACGTTTCCCTTATGGAAGAAAATTCTTTTAGGCTTGTGTCATCAATACCTAGCCTAGACTTATGAAGTTTACTCTATAGTCGAGTGAATTTGTAGTTTGCGAGCGAATTTAATGTCCTGAATTTTAACATTTGTGCATGAATGACTTGTGTATTCTGTCATCACATTTACTTTCGCAAAGTATCTTTGACTCATCAGGAATCTGATTTTTGCGGTTCTTTTGAGCAATGATGTGATAATTAGGTTTCTGTGGATATCTAAATGGTATAAATACTGCGGTAGATGTGAGTATCATCAGATTTTGTCGGATATAACCCCTCATGGAAAATCAAGAGTAGTTTTTTGTTTCATCAAGCCATCCACGTGTCGTCGGCATTCCATTCTGACTGAGTTTGCAATACGATTTAACCCGAGAGCTAGCAGCAATTTGGAGCAGGTATTTGATAAAAACTGAAACTTGATAGTATAGTATTTCTACCTTAGTGCATAAGGAAATCGTTGGTCTGCCAGCTAGCTGGTGAGGGATTCGCGACTTACGCAATTCGCAACTTGCAATTTTTCGATGAACGAAAAAGTTTCTTAATAAAAGCTACAATTTACATATTTGAAAATACATGTTTTTTTTAAATGTAAAAATATAATTGGCATATGAATCTGCTGTCACTAAATAAATGCAGATGTCTTTAAAGTTGATAAAAAAATAATTAAAAAAAATTTTTGACATCAATAGTTACAAAAACAAATATTATTTTTAAAACTTTTTCATACTTATTAAAAAATCAGTTATTATATATAAAAAACTAAAAAGCGTAAGAAAGATAATGAGAGCGCCCTCTAGCGGAGAAGATTCGAACTAAAATAAATGAGAAAAATATGCTTACACAATTACGTAAAATGCCAGAAGCACAAAAGCAAAAGGGAACCAGATTCTAGTAAAATAATAAAAAAGAATAGGAAGAGCTCCCCCAAGCTGAGAATTTTGGAACTAAAATGAATTGGAGGAGGAAATGATTATAAATACAATAGTAAAACCTACATGGAAATCAGATAATTAGAAAATAAGAAAAGTAAGAAATATTATGTGCATGGTAACAAAAATGCCACATGGTGGTGGGGGCAAAAATCGGCTAAAGCTTATGAAGGTTGTTCGAGTGAAACAGAAATTTATGGAAGGATAGGGCATAGGCCCAGGAACCTAAGAAAGTAAAGCACAGAATAATAATATAGAAAAATAATATAAAGCTGGAAAGAAGAGAAAAATTCGAAATTTTTGTAAAAAATATCTCAGAAACTAAGGCAACTATCCAAAAAAAAAAAAAAAGCAAGACTTAAGGATGACGATCTAATGATACTACATTTGGATAATTATTATAGACAAATGGGAACGATATTATCATTCAATTTAATTTTCAATAAACTAAGTAATTGAATTAGAATGGGGTTGCAGTTAATTTTATTTCAAGTAAAAGTCAGTTTCAAGCTACAACTATATGTAATTGCAATTGAAAATAAATAAAAATAGATACAAGAATTGAAATTAATTTGGAATTAATTTCTTTTTGTTACATTTCGCAATTAAATTAATTTCAGTTAAATTAATTGTAATTAAATTATCTATGATAAAATCAATTTCGAACACATATGATTAATTGTACACTTGATTTTTTATACACCATACTCAAGCTACAAACAGGAAGAACAGTTCCAAACCAAATTTCCTCCCCCAAGCGGGAAAAAAGAAACTAAATGTATTAAAATTGATTTTTTATGTTTTCTCGAATGGCAAACGAACCAAAGATACAAGTAATTAATGACAGATTCAACTCAAGGTTCTTTTATGTTGCTAACGCCACCTATCTAAAAATAGAAAAAATAAGATATTTTAAAATCGTTTGTTACGCTTTCTTATTCGGGATGCTGTTTCAGGTTTGGGGTCTGGTTGGGGTCAGGTTCGAGGTCAAATACTATTCTACCAATTATAAGCTTTTATAAAATACCTGCTCCACATTGTCTGCTAGTTCTTGGGCTAATTCTTCAGTTGAGACTTTGCCTAAGTGATAAGGAGTTGAGTTTAATTATTAAAATAAAATTATATTGGAATCTACGGGTTTCCCTTCAATTAGTGGCATTGTCTTATTTTCTAGCGATATTTTGTATTGTGCTACTTTAGAATTTCTACTAACATCTTCGTACCAAGCTGAGGTTAATCTTATTTAAGTGTAGGAATACAATTAACGTAGGCAATTTATTTTAAGATACGGTTTGCATTTTGAAAATTTCTTGGGGTTAGCACTTCCACTCACATTTGTTTAGTGGTCGAGCTTCTAATTTCATCATATTTAGTTAATTTTTGCCCGCTCCACTGCCATCATCATCTATTCTTGTTTTTAATAAACTGTTTTTAGTGTTATTCTTGAGTTATGGAGATTTTCTTTGGTGACGGGCCGCAAGGTCCACCACAACCTTATCTGCACTTTTCTGCTTCAAACCATGCAGGTCCCATGAAATTTCAACATACCTTAATCCATTTTTTCTTTAGTGGTTCATTATTAAATTCACATCTAAATCATCTGAAAGGTTTTGAGTACATGTCAACATCAGCTACTTTTAATACTAGGAGATCTGTTGTTCGCATGAGTCGACCGCAACCGTCGTTCGGCCGGCGGTAGATGTCGGTTGGAAGCTCTCAGAGGATTCGCGGAAACAACCTTAGCCAGGACGTGTCTATGCGTTCAGGGATGCTTTTCCTTGATATATCGGGCTGGCGAGAGGCTCCTTCTCCTCGCCGCAGCCGATAAGGGCAGTAATAACCTTTATAGGTGCTCAATGATCGGAAGCTGCGGCAAAGCAAGAGTTTATCGGGGAACCCGGCTTAAGGCCTAGGGCCCGTTTTCCTCTTTTGGTTTCCGGCTCCGAAGCTGTCAGGTGACTCAGGCAGACTCTCCAAGTGTTTTGTGGTGGTGTCCTCTGAGTTTGGGTTCCACCGCATGTTGCAACCACCTCTGTCATCAATTCATTTGGGTTAAGAGGGTGATATGCAGGTTGCTTATGCTCTTATGCTCTCCGGGCCGTAGGGTCCACATGCGGGGTTGCCCGAGTAAACCGGCCCTCCAATGGCGGATTACTCGTATGGGTTTACGAGAGCCTGGACTCGGGGGCGGAGTACGTCCGCCTTCGAAAGCGTACCTTGTCTTACAGATTGTGAATCAACAATGAAGTATTTGAGATTTTACTCGAGTTCCTAACTAAAAGCTAACGTGAGGAATGATTTTGATGGGATAGTGTAGAAACATCTAGACCTACTTGTACTTATTTTCTTCAAAAAATGTATGTTCTCTTGAAAGTTATAACTATTCTTTAGTTAATTTTTTCGTTGGTGATTATGTACTAAATTCACACGTTAATCGACTTTCAAAAGTCTATGGATATTTTGCTTCATATAATCAAAGAATGCATATTGATTTTTCACAAATAACGCTTTAGGTCTAAGTTTAAGCAGATATTGAGATTATATGTTACAGATAATACTAGCATGACCTTTATTGCTATATCCAAATAATGAATACAAAACTAAAAATCATAAGAATGCAGTTTCATAGGACACATGTTCCATTACTTAGTCGTGATATAAGTGCCTAAGACACAATCTTCAGGGACGAAAGTCTAAAGCAAAAATCTTTATCGAAGTACGGCAACGCTTGTTGTTGTTGTTGTTGATTTGACCCAAAGGGCCCGGTTTTGCAGCTTTCTATTTCTATATAGCTGTCATAATCCACTACGCTTGATCCATAATACTGACTCCTAAATCTCCTAATTTTGAACCACTTTCAGATGAGAGATTTGCATCTGGATTGGCACCCCCAGAGGTAACGCTTATATAGAACTTGGAGGACTTTGGAGCCACGAACAGATTTAACGTGCACCAGCTCCCATTAACGTACACGGTCCCACAGCAGAGGCAGACGAGAGAGGATGCACTGAAAGTGTGAGAGGATGCACTGAGAGGATGCAGCCAAGCACTGACCTTGGTCGATGCTGCTTGGCTTTCGGTGATCTTACGAGAACCGAGCTTTTACCGTCCGCGCCACTGCGGGACACGGTAACGCTTTTGTTCCGTAAGCAAAAATGAAAACAAGTTTCCGCTATTGCCACGCACGACAATAAAAATCGTTCAGCTAATACATAGGTATAAAATGTTTAGAAATAAATTGTAAAACACTGTTTTACAAATTACGTGTGATTATTTTTTTCCTATCCGTATATATTTTAAGAGATGTCACCTAAATTTTCATATTAATGATTTTTTTTACACTTAAAAGTTTGATCTCTCACATTAAAGAAGTCCAACAAAGATCATTGAATCTATCAGCGATTTCATAAATTGAATAAAATGTATATTTACTCATAAAAGAAACTTCTAATTTTTTTTTCTCTCATAAAAGAAAATTCTGTATCTTTATTTCTTGAAGTAGCAAAAACGATGTCATTTGTTTGATTTTCCCGAAATAGAACGTGCTTTATCTTCTAGAAAATTCTTCGGGAGGACAAGCTGAAAAAAAAACAAAATCCGTTTTCACACCACAATCCATAACTATTGAGAAAACAAATACTTTCTTGGGATTCAGAATTGTATTGACTTTTCCTTTTAATAGAACTTTCTTTTTCCGTTAGACGGAAGATGTACACATAGTTTCGAAAAAGAGATTTCACGTTTGAACAGCAAATTTGAAAAACATTTTTCATCACGTTTTTTTTCCCTTCTAAAATAACGTATTTATTCAGTCAATTTTCGGGTAAATTGAATTTCACTCCAATAACGAAAATTCTCTGAAGTTATAATTTAAATCTATACATGAAAATGGAGTCATTTTAATTATTATTTTAAAGAAAAACACATATAGTAGTTATTCGGTTTTTAGTATTGTAAAACTTGTACGGCAAATTGCTTTAAATAGTACTGTGATAGTGTGCAGGTCTTTTTTAATCGAAATTTTATTTGCAATATAGATAAACTTCAAGAGGATATTAGTTGGGCTAAATGACATAAAACTGTATTGCATTAATATGGCAATATGAAATATTTGACGACATTTACTATATTCAAAACAAATATAATGTTATGTTTCTTTTTTCTTTCTCGTTAATTTTTCTCACAGTTTTAATAGTTGATCACACTAGTTTATGAAACATGCATTAACCCTTTTCTTTATTTTCAAGATTATTTTCATTTAACAAAAGTGTATAACTATTCATTAGTTAAATTTTTTGTTGGTGATTTTGTATGAAATTCACGCATGAATCGTCTTTTAAATGTCTAGGTGTATTTTGCTTCACATAATCAAAGAATGCATATTGATTTTTCCAAGGTAGCGCTATAAGTTTAAGTTTAAGGTATCTGACTACGTTTAAAAAGTGGTTTTCGACTAAAATTGTCAAAATGGTTTTATTACATTTTATTAAAGCCCAACTTTTTACCTTTCCAAAACTGTATTTATTTTTATTGTATGACAAATAAAAGTAGAGTTGTAGTGGTTTTTGAACTACTCAACAGCTGTCACTAAAACCGGAAGTACTGTTTAAAGGACCGGAAATACTATTTAAAGGTACTAACTGGGAGGGGGGAGGCAAAACTATGGCATTCTAGAAATAAACAAAGGCTCCGTACTTAAAAAAAAAAGAGTATGGTTCATAAAAACAGTGAAGTTTAGATGCATATTACTCTGTAAATTCTTGTAGTAAAACATAAATCTCAACGTTAAATGTATTTTTTGGAAAATGTAATTTTTGGTGAAAATTCCATACGCAAAACATGATTTCTCAAAAAGTTATTAGAATATCGCTATGAAATTTGAAATACATGCTGTTTATACTATTGTGAAGGCAATGAACTACAGATTTAATTTTAGAAAAAATATTTTTTGTTTTATGGATGTTTTCGTGGAAAGACATCGATAAATTTTAAGAAAATCAACATGTAAAAAGGTGCGATATGCTATAAATTTTTAAACATTTAAAATATCTCTTAGATTTTAGTTCATTGCCTTCACCAATGTCATAAGTATGAAGTGTAAAAAGGAAATTATGATACATGCAATATATTTTTCTGTAGCGTGTTTTGCGTATTGGGTCAAATTTCACTAAATTTTACCACAAAATCCCCCATTTACCAAAATTTCATCAATGAATGAAATATTGTTTCCCTTTTTTCAGAGTTTCTAGTCAGAATCTGAATAAAAATAAGTTAAAAAAATAATTAAATAGCTTTTATGGAAAAAATTGCTACGTACGTAGTCAGGCACCTTAAGCAGATAATGAGATATATACTGTAATATCATGACAGCCGAATGACGCACTGATTCTTCTTTTTAAAATTTAAATACAGAGTTTATTAAATATGAGAGCTGGTATTTACAATGATATACACTATATACATTTTCACTAATATTTATAACAATTCAACCAAAACCACATTACTTCTTAAAACAACCAAAATATGCTCGGATGCATTCTCACATCCTACTCTCCTAACAAACCACCATTCCTTCTGTCTTCTCTTCACTTCCGTTTACTTTTAAAAAAAGGGTTGGAAGGATGTTGGTTGCATGACACCCCCCCCCCCCCCCGATAAGATTGTGCTACGCAAAGCGAAGCAAAATCTGACAAATAGCAAACCATACAACTATACAGCATAATATATATATATATATATATAAACACAATTCAAAACAGATGTATAGAAGCCTTGTTATAATAGTTATAATGAATATATAATAAACATATAAAAAACACTAACAATTCAAAACAGATGGAAAGACGACTTGATATAATACTGCATCAAAATAAAGTATCACTTAAATCATTCTTATACAGTAACTAGTCATGAGAGACTATCTGCATTTTTTAATTTTGCATCTGGGCAATGAGAAATATTTATATTATACCTTTGTAGAAATAAGGCCCATCTTTGTAATTTTGCAGACTGAGGTGCAGATTTCTGAAGATATACTAAGGCATTGTGATCAGTTATTAGTTCAATTTCCGCACCAAACACATAAACTTCAAATTTCTTTAATGCCCACACTACCGTAAAGCTTCACGCTCAATAGTTGACCAGTTTTGTTGCACCTTATTGAGCTTTTGGCTAGCAAAACTAATAGGACACAAATTTTCTTTCTCATTTCTTTGCGATAGACAAGCACCAACTCCATAAGAACTGGCATCACTTTGAATAGTGTAAGGCTTTTTAGGATATGGTATATACAGCTTAGGAGCTTCACACAATAAACGTTTTAAAGTTTGGAAAGCCACTTCTTCAACCTCAGACCACGGAATGATTTCTGGGATTTTCTTTTTTGTCAAGTCGGTTAAAGGCTTGGAGATTTCAAAATAATTTCTTATGTAGTCACGATAATAATTAAATAAACCCAATGCACTTCTGAGAGCTGTCTTGGTTTTAGGCGATTCTATTGTCTCAATGGCACGTAACTTCTCCGGATCGGGCTCATGTCTACCTCCTCCTATGACATGACCTAGATACTTAATCTGTGTCTTTGAAAAAACACATTTTTTAACATTCACCGTGAATTTCAGTTCAGTTAATTTGGATAAAACAACGTCAAGATGTTTCAGATGATTTTCCCAGTCATTTGAAAAAATAGCAATATCATCCAAATATGCTCGACTGTACTCATGATGTTCATCCAGAGCTTTGTTGATCGATTTCTGGAATGTGGGAGCCGCATTGCGCAATCCAAAGGGCATGACCTTCCATCGGTATTGAGCACGATGTGTTTTAAAAGAAGTAAGATCTCGGCTCTGTTCTTCTAGAGGAATTTCCCAATACCCTTTTAATACATCTAAACTTGTAATTATGTTAGCACTTCCTATTTGATTAATTAATTCAGTTGCATTTTCCATAGGGTAATCAAAAGGTTTTCTCACTGTGTTCAATTGACGAAAATCTATACATAAGCGCATGCTACCGTCCTTCTTTGCGACACATACGACCGGATAAGCTATTTCAGCTTCACTTTTTTCTATAAGTCCTAGATGCTCTAACACTTCTATTTGTTTATCCACTTCATTTTTTAGTGATTCCGGAATTTTATAAATATATGGTTTCTTTCTTTCCGCACCTGGTAACAAACGAAGTTTGTGTGCTCCAACGTTGGCAACTTGAATTTTGACTGAGAATAATGGTGCATGTTTTTGTATAAGTTTACTTAACTCTAATTGTTTATCAACCTCCAGATGACTAAGGTCTATTTCTATGTTATTTTCATTCAAAGCATTAGCTTTAATTGGTGTTGGGTGAATTTCACCAAATTCTACATCGTCTTCAAAAATGACCCCAACAGTCTGTACTCTTACGTTAAATTTCCTTATTTTATTCGCACGAACATGTCTGACACCCCCATCCGGTAATTTTACTTTATACGAATGTGGTTTTACTCTTTTAAGTATTTCTCCGGGTCCTGACCATCTAGCATACAATTTATTGGTAGAATCAGGGATAAGTAAATATACTAAATCACCATTTTCAAATTCTTTCATTCTACTTCGACGATTGAAATAGCGAGAGTAATTTTCTTGTTTTTCTGAAGCAGCTAGAGAAGCAATGTCAGCAGCTCTTTCCAAATTTATTTTTAATTCTTGTAAATAGTCTACTGCTGAATTACTAAGATTCAATGGTAAGGGGATTTCACCTGACCATGACGATTTTAGTACTGCCAAGGGACTTCTAGCTTCCCGACCATACATGAGCTTAAACGGTGATACTCCAGTTGTGCAATTTGGCACCTCACGGTAGGCAAAAAGCAGAAAAGGAATATGTTTATCCCAATTAATAGGATCCGTACGAATTACATGATGTAGCATTTGTTTAAACACACGATTAAATTTTTCAATCCATCCATTCGAGGCGGGGTATGATGGAGTTGAAAAGCGAGGACATGCCCCTAACCGGTTCTCAAATTCTTTTGTCAGTTCAGATTTAAAATTAGTGGCCTGGTCTGAACAGATAATTTCAGGAATTCCGGTGCGTATAAAAATATCTAATAAGGCATCACATGCTGTTTTCGCAGAGAGACTCCGTAATGGTACAACTTCCGGCCATTTAGAATTTTGATCAATTAAGGTAAGACAATATTTATGCTTCCTTCCTGACGGCGGAATAATTTCACCTATACAATCAATGCGCGGACAACAGGTGTTATCGGAATTTTATCTGTTTGTTTCTCAGGGCTTTTTAACTGACAGTTCTTACATGTTCTACAATAATTTTCTACATCTCTTGAAATATTCGGCCAATAAAAAGATAATTTAATTCTTTCTTTAGTTTTTCGCATCCCTAAATGGTTTTCAAAAATTGAATCATGAGCTAATTCTAACACTTTACTTCTATAACTTTTCGGTAAAACGAGCTGATATATTTTATCACCGCAAATAGTTTCTTTATGATACAATAAATTATCCCGTATCAAAAAATTATTTTTTCCTAATCTAGCGTCCTTGAATGAATTCTTTAAAATTGTGCAATCTTTTTGTTCTTTACAAAACTTATTAAACTCTGAAAATTCATCGTTTCGATCATTTTGTTTATTCTCTGAAGAAATAAAACAAACATTTAATTCCTCTTTCGCCAGTGGGGCGTCTGAGCTATTTTTAGCTTCATGACCTTCGAACTCCTGCAATTGACTATTACACAATTCTTCATTTTGAAGTTCAATCAAAGCATTATATACGTCCGGAGTTATTAAACACGGAACATTTAAGTTTTCAGTGAAAGCAAAAAGCGTATTTAAAGTAACATAAATTCCGCTGTTAGGTAATTTATAATGGATGGGTATGATAGCCAAATTTGCTTGTACTTTTTCTTTGAAATCGGATTGTAACAAAATACTACCATTAGCTTCGATTTTCAGATTGGGAATTAATGACGTATTTAAAATACTAATTTGAGTACCTGAATCCAGAGTAGCTTCTATTTCTTTTCCTTCTACATAAATAATGATTTTATTTAAAGGAAAAAGAGTAACTTCGTTTAATTGATCATTCATGTGTAAATGCATGGAATTAACATTAGTAACTACTGTATTATAATTTTTTTTCGGATTCAATTTATTTGTATCTTCTTGCGTTTTATCTTTTCTCTGTCCCTGATCATCATTTTGAGTATAAGATTTATCATACTTATTTCTCCTGTTTGGGCAAAATTTTGCTAGATGTAATGGGGAATTACAAATGTAACTATCACGCGATTTTGGAAAGTGTCTGTTCTCATACATAACTTGATTTTTCCTTAGTTGTGGCGGAACATATTTAGTATTTTCATTATTCACTTCACGATAAATAGGTCGTTTCTTGAATTTAGTTTCCTCGAAAGACCTGCCTTTTGCAGTAAAATAAATGTCACAGTCTTTCGATAACTGATCGGGCAAAAGCCAACTTTCTCCCGGCTTCACTGCAATGTGAGTTGCAAGCTCATTATCCAAAGTTTCAAAAATTTTATCTGATATTATTAAATTAATATGTGAGTCGAAATCTTTAACATTTCGAATTCTACAATAATTTAACCAACAGGATTTTAATCGGGAACCGAACTGTTGATGAGTTTCACCAGGTAATCTTTTAGCGTTTCTAGAATTTTGTAAACAGGTAAATGGGGACGGTCATATTCTTTCAAAATTAAAGATTTAATTTTATCATAATCGGCTAACTCTTCATCATCAATATAGAAAAGAACATTTCCTGCTTTCCCTACTAATTTTAGTAAAATTTCCAATTTATATTCCTTAGGAACATCTTTGTGCTTAAACGCTCTTTCTAAAGAATCAAAAAAGAGATTCCATGTTTCATTTTTCTTCGGCACTGGAATTACCAAAACTTGAACTGCTTTAATTAACTTATCTAGTGATAATGACGTGCTATTTTCCCCTTCGTTATGGGTTAATTCTCGCTTCTCATTTGTTGTTGTAAACGCAATCTATTTACTTCCTCGCCATTTTTTCTTTCTGAAACTGTAGTCGATAAAAAATCAGTTACGAAATATTTATCCTTTAAGTATTCTTTAGATTTCAATAACAAATCTTTTAATTCGGGTACTCTCTTACTCGCATCAGCTTCTTCGCCTATTTCTTGCAGAACAATAAGTAAGTCTGCTTTAGTTACGTTTTGAAACATGTTTGAATAAAGTTAACAGTTATCTTACTACACAATTAAATGATAAATAAATAGCTCACCTCTATTTTGTAATCCAAACACTGCGATCCAAAGCACATATTTTATTATTTTAAATCGTAGAAATAGCTCTCGTTCTCGTAAGGGAGAGAGCGGGCTGTAATATCATGACAGCCGAATGACGCACTGATTCTTCTTTTTAAAATTTAAATACAGAGTTTATTAAATATGAGAGCTGGTATTTACAATGATATACACTATATACATTTTCACTAATATTTATAACAATTCAACCAAAACCACATTACTTAACATTTTAAAAATTTGTGGTTTTAACATTACAACACATTTTAAAACCACATTTCTTAAAACAACCAAAATATACTCGGATGCATCCCCACATCCTACTCTCCGAACAAGCCACCATTCCTTCTGTCTTCTCTTCACTTCTGTTTACTTTTAAAAAAAGGGTTGGAAAGATGTTGGTTGCATGACATATACTATAGCTAATATTAGCGTGACCTTTATTGTTACCTCTAAATAAGGTGAAAAAGGCAAAATTAAATATCATGAAAATGCTGGTTCATACAACACATGTTCCATTTCCTAGTCATGATCCATGTGCTTAAAGCCCAACCTTCATGGACAAAGGTCTAAAGCTAAACCTCCGTACACTGTAAAAAAAATGGGCCGATCTACTAAAAATATTCTAGCTTTTCTCACTAAATCTTTGCAATTACTAAAAATTTTGTTTGTATTCTTACTCAGTTACAAGAAAATTTGTAAGAATTACTAGAAAACAGATAGCAACATTACTAGAAAACAGCTAGCAACGATTCCAGTTTTTAGTAACGGTTACTAAAAAAATCTGTGGAATACAAATATACTAAAAAAATTTTAGTAACCGCAGGATTTTTTTTTACAGTGTAGAAGTACTGTAACGCTTTTGTTCCTCGTGCGTAAGCAAAAATGAAAACAAGTTTCTGCTGCTGCCATGCACGACAATGAAAAGTATTGAGCTAAAATAATACATTATTATAAAATATTCACACATAATTTGTAAAACTAAGATTTCTAAAGTATGTGTGATTAAATTTTTCCATCCTTATATATTTTCGAAGAGATTTCACGTAAATTTTCATATAAATATTTTTTTACCTTTAAAAGTTTGATCTCTCACATTAAAGCAATCAAACAATGATCGTTTAATTTATCAGCTGATTCATAAATTGGATATAATATATTTACTCATATTTTTTTTTCTCTTCAAAAAACAAATTTCTCTATCATTATTTCTTAGATTGCAAAAACGATGTCATTTGTTTGAATTTCCCGAAATAGAACGTGCCTTATCTTCTGGAATATTCTTTGAGAGAACAAGCTGAAAAATAACATTCTTTTTCACACCACAATCCCTAAATTTTAAGAAAACAAATACTTTCTTGGAATTCACAATTGTATTGACTTTTCCTTTAAATAGAATTTTCTTTTTTCGTTAAACGGAAAATGTACACATAGTTTCGAATAAAAGATTTCTTGAACACAAATTTGAAAAAAAAATTTCATCAAGTTTTATTTTTTCTCTTCTAAAATAACGTATTTATACAGCCAATTTTCTGGTAAATTGCATTTCATTCCAATAACGAAAATTCTCTGAAGTTATAATTTAAATCTATTAATGAAAATGGAGTAATTTTAATTATTATTTTAAAGATAAACATTTCACAGTATTTATTCGTTTTCAGTGTTGTAAAAGTTGTACGGTTATTATACTGTTATATTGTATATTGTATATTATATATTGTATATTGTATATTGTTATATTGTTATATTGTATATCATATATTGTACATTGTATATTGTTATATTGTATATTGTATATTGTATATTGTATATTGTTATATTGTATATAAAGTTATTATATTGTTGTGCGGTGAATTACTTTAAATAATACCGCGTTAGCGCACAGGTAATTTTTTAATCGAAATTTTATTTACAATATAAATAAACTTCAATATTTTTCAAGACCATGTTATTTGTGCTAAATGATAGAAAATACTATTGTATATTAATATGGCAATATGAAATATTTGACGACATTTACCATATGCAAAACAAATATAATGTTATGCAATTTTTTTCTTTTCCATTAATTTTCTTGCATTTTTAATATTTGTTCACACTCGTTTATGAAAAATGCATGAGCTTTTTTTTTTTTTTCAAGAATATTTTCATTTAACAAAGGTGTATAATTTTTATTATTGTTTTGAAGTTAATCTGATTAAAAGGACAGACAGTTTATTGATTTTTTTAAATGGAAGGAACATTAGAAAATGTCATTGATTATGAACTTGATAAATGTCAAAATGAATATTATGACTGGTAACGATGAAAAATGGCTGAAATGAAATCATTAAGTCACAAAGATTAAAGATCAAAAGTCACTGAAAGAAAAGTAAGTTCGAGCGAAGGGAACTACGTAAAGAAAAATAATTTAGTATGATATATCAAATTTAATCGAAGCCATTCATATGAATAGATTGTGATAAATGATTGAGGAATACAGTACATTGAAAAAATGGAAAAAATCAGATTAATGCTATTAGTCAGTGCGATCTCAAATTCCCCTCGCTAATCTTAAATCTATGACGTGTCATGAATTCGTGTTATTAAAGTATATCTTCAGGTGATTAATATTTTTAACTTCTTTTTTCTGTGTACTGTTCTTAAAAAATGTCTTTTTTTTTTTTGTTATTTGTGAAAATATTTCTAAAATATATGCTCTATTTTCTGTGAAGTGTTAAAAAATAACTCAGTTTCGCTAAGATTTTAACATGCGGAATATATGCACACAAGTAATCACCAGGCAGCTATCATAAGGGAGTTTCTGGAAATAATATCTGAAAAAAGAAATAGTCTGTAACGATGTATTATCATACGATATCCACGCACTCTGGAATGAATTAATACATGATTGATTAACTTGTACTTGTTTTTGAAATATTGAATGACCTCTCCCATCCCACCTTATATTCCACACCCTTGAAGTAAAATGGTTTGTTCCGGGCAAGCTAGAAGACGCGAAGAGACAAAAACTCAACTTAACTCTTAGTTTTTCACTGATGATGACCGAGTAAGTTCGGTTGAATTTTTTTTTAATTTTAAAAGGACTTTAATGTGCTTTAAAATGTTTTTATGTATGTTTTTAGGCACCTTCAAGCAATATATTTACATTTATTTGTATCTTTATGAATTTTAATTATTAAACAAGGTGAATTTACACTGAAATTTTAACTTTTTATTGAATTGAGATAATAACTGTTACTAATTTATGACTTTATTACTAATCCATCGAAATTTTAGTCCAATCTTTAATAATTGTAGGCGTTGAAATAGTTAGTATTATTAAATGAAATTTAAGCTACTGGAAATTGACACAATTTTTACGAGTTCAAAAAGATTAGTGAATTTTTCCATGGTTTTCTCTTGATATCAACTTAGTACTTTTCAGAAACACTGCTTAATTGACTTTTATGGGTATAGTTTTAATATTGGCATAAGAGAATGTTATTTGTAATGTAAATAATGTTGTTTTACATTAAATTTAAGATGTAGCAAATGTTTGAAAATTAAAATTAAATTGGAAGAACAGAAAATTTTTTAACCAATAAAATTATCACAGAAACAAAATTTGATTTTGTGCCGTATGTTTTTTTTCTTTTGTTTTGTTTTTTAAATCAAAATTTGAAAATAATATGCATTTGATTACAGATAAAAGTTTCCCCGAAGTAAATAACTTCAATAGTGTAGATCGCACTAATCGTCTGTTCATCTGTATCTATTGGAATTAAAACTCAATGATTTTTTTCTTTTTAAATATCCGCAATACTAACTGTTACTAATTGATGACGTTATTACTATTCGATCTAAATTTTAAAACAATCTTTTAATAACTGCACACGTAAAAATAAATGAAATGAAAAAAATATATACATTTCAAATGCATGATTTCAAAAATTAATCCCTATATTTTTTATTTCGGTCTTGTATCGATATTTATTTCTCAGAAATATTAGATTATCATAAAATGTGTATAAATATTAAGTAAATACTATTTGCTTTTAATAAAGTAATATTAATCATAATTATATAATTAATTATATTATTATTTACTAAATATTAACTATGCTATTTTATTTATAAAAATTACTACTTTCAGGATGAAAAAAATCAAGTTCTGACAACAGTTGTTTGGCTAGATCAAGTAAGTGTATAATTATAAGTTTTTTTTTTATTATTATTTAAAGTTTTTCCACAGTACAAAATAATTTGATATTTACAATACAAAAAACAAAATCAGAACACGGGTCTTCAGTCTTAATTAGTACAAAAGGGGAAAAAATAATAGTTTTTGATATATGAAATGTTCTTAATAAATATAGATCATTTGTTTAGTCATGCGACGTTATCTGTTTTAAAATTCAATATAATTTTTAAAAATTAAATAACAACACCATAATTTCATATGTTTCAGCATATAAAACAATGTAGAAATGTAAATTTATAACTGTTTTGAAGCACTGATTAGTAAAATATAAACTACTGAAAGTTTAATAAATTATTGTTAAAGATATACTTAAGTGCACTGTAAAAAAATTGCAGTAAAATTACGGACAGAGGCCGGCAGCAGAGATTCCAGTCATACCCGTAAAAAAAAAAACACAATCCATGCCCATCATTTTGTGCAGCCCGTAATTTTACGGGGCAAAGTAATACAGCATTATAATGCACAGGATATAATGCACTTTAAAACACAGTAAAACTTTACTTACTGTTCCGTAGCACGTAGCACGTTAGATAATCATCACAGAATCGCTGTTTTGGCGGGTTAAAATTTTCGAAACACGTGTAAAATGAAGGGTTTCACCCTAGCGGAGAACAATGTATGGGGTCGTACCGTATTTTTGCTAATATATGGGCTAGAACTGTAAGAATATGTGGATTGCTCTTAATTTTCTAAGTAAATAAGGGATCAGGCCGCTTATTTAGTGGATCCGACCGTTTTTCATCAAATAAGGCTGTTTCCCGTGAAAATTGAAGGCTCATAAATTTACAGTTTTTTCTGAGAGTGTGGTTATTCAGACAAAACTTAATTATTTTCATATTATATAAAATTTTGCAAAAGTTCAGACATAAATGTTCAAGAATAGATTGCAATTATATATTTCGAAAATTTAATTATAAATTCAGAATGCAATTGAATTATATTTTAATATATACGTATTTAAAAAAAAAATAGGAACCTGTACCTTATGGTCATCAGCATTAAAATCATATAATTATCCCCCGCTTATCTATTAACGGAACACACAAGACACCCTTTTTTTGAGAAGAAAAGTAAATAAATGTCGACATTTTAACACAAAGTTATTGCAATTTCTTCGGACACTTCATTTATATCATATATAAAACCTCGAAAAATTCGTACGAATAGCAGTATTTAAAAATAATAATAATAAAATCTGCTCACTATTCGCTGATAACATGAACGCGGGTGGCTTTTGCTCATGTTTTTCCAAATACATATCAATATTTTTACACGAAAATTAAACACAGGCTTTGGAATCATTATATTTATACAGGATGGATTATTGGGACAAACTTTAAAGGGACGTAGGGGACATCACAAGGATTCAGATTTGCATAGCAATTCATGGTCGGAAACGGCTTCGTTCGCCGTTAGGTTGTGTTGTTCACAATAGCATTGGAGCATCTCTAACATCTGCATATTATCGCATCTTTTTGTAAGAGGTGGTACCAAGCTTACTTGACCCTATGCCACAACATGTCAGAAGCCATGTGTGGTTTCAACATCATGGGGCACCTCCCTATTATGGCAAATAGATGTGTTCGTGAACATTTGAATCAGGTGTTTAGCCACCGATGGATTGGCCGTGGTGGACCGGTTCCCTGGCCACCACGCTCTCCTGATTTACGCAGCATAGATTTCTTTCTTTTGGGGTGCACTGAAAAGCAACGCCCGTGGATTCCGATATGGATTTGGTTGCAAGACTCGTCTGTGCTGCTGCGGATATCTAACAAAATCCAGGTATATTTGAGCGAGTCAGCCAATCCTTGGTCCGACGGTGTAATGCATGCATCGCTAGCAATGGTGAAAACTTTGAACATCTTTTGTGACGTTTTCACATATCATATACCACAGTACATGTAATATCTTTGACCAATAAATTATTTCAGATGATCTCAGTCTTGTGCGTTTCTTATCTCTGTCATACTACTTTCCCATGACGTTTCGGATCATGTTGAAACCACATATGGCGTCTGACATGTTGTGGCATATTGTCAAGTAAGCTTGGTAGCACCTCTTACAAATAGATGCGATAATATGCAGATGTTAGAGGTGCTCCAATGCTCTTCTGAACAACAACACCTAACGGCGAACGAAACCGTTTCCGACCATGGGTTGCTATGCAAATCTGAATCCTTGTGATGTCCCCTACCTCCCCTTAAAGTTTGTCCCAATAATTCTGGGACGTGGGATACCCTGTATATATATATATATATATAAGAAATCAAGCACTTTAGGCAAAAAGAACTTTCTTTTTAATATTAAATGACCTAATGCTAAAATAAAAGTAGGTAAAAAGAGCTAAAGGTAGTGGAGTCTCCGACATTAGATTCGTTTGGAAAGATTTTCGTTAACACTCATTTTATGTATATTTAAGGTTAATAACTGTCCCAGAAAACGCCAGTCGTTTAAGTTATCTATAGTATATATTAAAATCAGCGCCACAACTATTGTTTGTGAAGATGTGATGCGTTCTCTCGGCCTTTAACTCCGGATAAAAATATACACTTGTGAAATTGAACAAAATTAAATGCGACCGAAAATGTTATTTTTTTTAAAGTACTATTTTACGGTAAATGCAGTTGAACGCAGATGATTTAATAATTTCATATTTGGAAAATTTACATTAAAAGTTTAGTTTTATAATTACTATGCTAATTTATATTCCAACCCAAATTTTGGATTAATATATATTTTTTTTTTGCATTAATTAAAAATTTCGAAATTTTCGTTGCTAAAGATCTAATGATTGAATATAACTGGGTATATTTTGATTGAAACTTAAACTGAATCAAGATTTTCTGTATGATATATATATATATATATATTTAATTCATAGAATTATTTTAAAATTATTTCCTGTAATAATGAAATTAAATCAGATTCTTCTATTGATAAAATGATAGTTAAAATTTCTACACGAATAGCCTGAAACAAACTATTTGCATTCAAATTTAGTTGATATTGAAATAAATACATGTTGTCGAATTTTATTTCAATGAATTCATTTTAAACATTATGACATAGCCTTAGCCTTTTCTATATGATATTTAGAAAATAAAAATTAAATCAATTCGATTCTATTTTAAGGAAGCACTCTAGGCATTGCTTTTTAATACTTATAGATTTTTATGAGTCTTTTCAGTGTTCAAATGACTTTATTCTCTGAAAACGGCGTAATAAAATTTTATGACCATGTAGTACGGTTTTTATGAAAATTGTGTAACTGCAAATTTCATTCAACATACTGAAAATACGGATTTTGTTTTAAAGATGAGCAAAGATTGTGTAGGAATTTCTTAAATAATATTGAACTTATATTTTCTTGTTTGAATTAAAAGGAATTTATTACCATTCTACTTTAGAAATAGGTATCAATTGTACAGTCGAGTGTTTTGAACAATGTGCATATTGTGTATGTAAAGTTCATAATCAATACTCGTCATTACTCTCACAGACGAGTAATTTGCCCGTTTAGAATCACCAGAATATTCGACTAGTGTTTTCTGGGTTACAAAAAATACATGCCCAATTATACCAGATCATAAGTGAAAAACATTCTTTTAATTGAAAACTTTAATAGATTTTTTACGTTTGCTGCTTTTTTTTTTCTTCTTCTTAGATTTCCCACTAACAACACCAAAAAACATTTTTAAATGAAAAACATCGATTATGAACTCATGAATTTTTGAAATTTATTAAAAATGGTACTTCATATTAGCCGCATGCCGCTCGAAAAAATAGCCAAAGATTTCGATTCTAGCAGTTGCCAAACAGATCTGTTATATTTGTGTTTTATTTATACTAGTTTATTTATTTATTGGTGGATTGTTAATTTTGTTATAGAATATCAACAAAAACAAATGCTGAACTATTTATATTGTTTCCGTGCAAACGGATTAATCTTCCGTAATCCATTTGTAGGCAATACAGGAAATTTTTTTTTTCATGCTTGAAAATTTTTCTACGAACCATAAAATTATCACTAAATTGAGATGAAGTTTTCAAACAAATTCCATTTGAAAGTACCCTTTTTTCATTTATTAGATGATATAAGAATTAAAATTTACAATGTTTAAAAGTAATTTGCTAAAAAAGGGGGAAATGGATTACTTAAATCGTTGCCACCATCGATATGATGTCAACTTTGCTCACGGACATGATTTTGCTTTAAAATATAGATTTTTAGTCTTAAAAAAATGCTAAAAAGTAAATCATCATAATTTTTGGGATTTTTTAAAAATGTTACTATGCGTTAAAGGCATAATCAGAACATTGTGCGAAGGGTCCGATGTTAACGTTTGAAGAAGTAGTAGCGTGGGCCTTCAATGGATCCGCTCTCATTTAAAATAAAGATACATTTATTGTATTCAATAGGGTAAAAATAAAATACATATTTTAGAATAAATGAAATTACACAAGAAATTTAAAAAAGAAGGAATTCGACAAGCTTCTAATCTTGTCCAATTAATGTCAAGTCCAGTTCTTATCAAGTCTATACTCACGGCACGAAAGTTTCTAAAAATTTCTCTAATGATTTGTACGGGAGGAGGAATCTATCTTCCAGCAACTTTCGGCCTTCACAAAATTTCTCGGAAACAATATGCACATTCAAATGAACGGGAGATGCACGTTCTCGCTGTCCTAAAGAATCAGGGAGAGTTTTTACTGTGAAGACAAGGTTGATAGCATCAACCTCAAATCGTTAGCTGAGAAAGGATTTTCCAACGGTACCCTACGTAATTGCCCGAAATATTCGCTTCCTGCCCGGAGTTAAGACTCTGTTCTGCAGATACAGATCAGTTGAAAACTATTTCATTAACTAACTCAAAAATTATCTGCACACTCTAATATATCTTCTGTTTTGTCGCACGGAACAAAAGAGGTTTCTCTGGCCAGTCGTAGCTCTGAAAAGTGATGACACTGAGAAAGTCTGCTTGCATTGGAGAATAGGATTTCTCATGATGTCATTGCAATTTCTGTGTTTGACTCTCCTCCGCGTCCTGCTTGTACGGTCGTGCGGCAGGATGAAAGGGAACCTTCCCGACTCGTTCCATTGTGGTAGTTGTCACTGTAACTTCAAAATGGAAGATGAGTTATGATGTATAGGATCATTTGATATGGACCGACAGATTTGTGGACTCTGTTGAAAATCTGAAGAAAGTATATTTTACATGGGAAAATCCTATGCTGGTTTCTGAGCTGTATGCAGTGGTTTCGAGTGAGATATTGTGGGTTTCTCACAATTGCATAAAATTATTTCACGAATATAAAATTATGGAACTGATTATTAAATTAAAATATTTTGTCAATAATAAACTAAACCTGCAAGGCTACAATCCAATAAGGATCTCCCCCTATAGTGTTCAGCCCTGCCCTGAAGTGCTCAGTAGCATATGTCAAAGCGAAGTGGTCAGACTAACTTGGGAAACTCAGTGTAGATCAACTCAGCAAGCTTGGTACTGATTTTATTGACCCCGAAGGGATGGCAGGTCCAATGAACCTTGCCCACTCCGCAGCCCGTAATCAAACTGGCGACCTGTAGCTTGATAGACAGGCGAACTGACCACTACGCTACTGGGATTCTAGTATAATGGGCTTTGTCAATATTATCGTTTTCGAAATTTGTAATCTTAGATTAGTGCAAAATTTATATTTCCAGAATATCGGAAACTTATTATCGTTTATACCATCATTTTTTCTTTCTACTACACCATATGAATGAAGCTTGTGAACGCAAAATAGAATGAAGGGGACAAAAATGCCGACCAAGTAGACGAGAGGTCTGCTCGGACCAATTTTCATTCACACAGGCTGTGCCGAGCCCGGTATTCACTCTTTCCGGCCCAGTCTCGAGCCTAACATTTTTCTGCCAGTTTGGGCCGTGGTCAGACTTCTTTTTTCTGGACCAAGATGGGCCTAAACTTCATTCTGCCTAGAGGTTTCCATGGGCCGAAATTTTCAGGCCCGTACAAAAATCAGCAAAATGAAGACCGGCAGAAGAGTTTATACAAAAATGCATAGGTTTTTAAATGTCCATTATTCTACAATAAAAATTATTTTTAAAGAATTGTACATACATTTCTTGGCAAAAAAATAAATAAATAAAGTACAATAAAACCTGTGAAACAGAACCTTCATATGACCAAAACCTGTCTTAAACGGAAAAATGACTGAATACATGTTAAAAGAATATAATACGTATACAACAGATGATGTACATGGTAAAAATGAAACCTGTCTATAACGGATATTTCTTCTCTTACTGAATCTTCATTTAAATATAATTGTCTAAGTCAATTTTTTTAATCAATGTTTATGTACGTAATTGTCTAAGTGGCCATTAAAAATGTTGATATTTTGCATTGCATCGCATCCATTTCGAACATAATCTGAAAAAAAGCATAAGTAAGTGTTCTATTTGAATAGTTTGTTGAACATGTTTACTTGAGAATGGATAACGTCCTAAAAAGCAACATTTCTGTTTTAGAAAACTGATTGATGCACTGTAAAAACTACTCGGAAATTTTTTGGAAAGCAGTGGCAGCAAAAAAAAAATAACTTCGTTTTTATAAATGCTTTTTTTTACTCTCGAAAATATAAGGTTGGATCAAATGAAAACGGAACAGTGGTTATAATTTGGTTTATTTTTGTATGAGTGTGATGAACTTTGTCTACAGGTTAGAGTGGGTATGTAAGGAAGGCAACTCCTACTGGGTAAATGAGCCTGCCCTAGGTAGTCACGCAGAAGCACATGATATGCTGTGGAGATCGGCCAATAGTTTCGTCCATCAGGCAATCGGTTATTTTTATTCATCTGCGTCTGCGAGCAAAAGAGAGAAACCGAGTGTTATTCGTTATTTAGTGATAGAAGAAGTTGGATTTCGCGAAGCGCATTGGTGAATGAAGGCAATGTACGGAGAACATGCACTGTCAATGACACATGTGCTGGACGGACACAAGCACTTTCGCAAGGGAAACTGGTGAAGTTTCGGTGGACAATTTTGGAATACCCGCCGTATACCCCGAATCTTTCGGCATGTGACTATCCAGTCTTTGGTCCCTTGAAAAAGTCATTGAAGGGTCACCGTTTCTACTCGGACAGCGAAATCACGGACAATGTTCGAAACTGGTTCCGATTTCAGCCAAAGGACTTCTATGAGCAAGGTATTAACCATTTGGCCAAACAGTGGGACAAGTGCTTGTGTAGATTTAGAGATTGTGTTTGAAATAAACCATGTCATTTCGTTCTGAGGCTCCTATTCCGTTTTAATTTGATCCACCCTAATATATTAATTTTAGAGGTTTCTGAATGTAAAGAGCGATTTTCGAATTCGTGGATAACTCGTACGATGTTATTGTATGTTTTCTTTCGTGGTTATAATATATATTTTCCAAGACCAAGAAACATTTGTCTTTTATTACATTGCATAAATTCATAAAAGGCATTTTAATGTATTTTGTTTTTTCCAGATGCCTTATCGAAGGATTTCCTGAAAACTGTTTAAATGAATTTAATCTTATTCGATTTTTCACGAAAATAGTTTCAGTTTTCCATACTTTTAGAACTTTATCTTCGCAATATGGAATAAGATATTTTTGCGATGACTTTGCAGAAAATATTTCAGATACATTTTAAAGTAAAATTTCTGACTCGAGAGGAAAAGATTTACAAGTTAATATTTTCAGGGCAATACGAGGAGTTTGCATTGATTATTAACAAATATTCTCTAGAAATCAAATGTTATGCAAAATATGAATACATGTTTCTTATCCCATTAAAGACGAGACATATTTTCATTGTAGATATATTTAAAATAATATTTAAGAAATGATACATGTAATTATGGAAATAATATATGCAAATGCATTAGTTAAAAGTTTAGCATTCTATTAGCCCTTCGATTACGTGACAGAATTGGTGACTATTTTTACATCCAATTGCACGTCTGTGGTGGTTTGAACCAGATTTGGGTTCTGGAAGTCATGATCGGCGTAGATCTGCAAAAATTTATCAAAAGTTCCAACTTAGGGGAGAATGCAATAGGTAGTATTTCTTACGAAATCTACCTAAAAATAGCTGTAAAAAATGCAAAAATATGCTATACTACAGAAAAATGCCATTAAAAAAAGCAACCCAAAGTTGAAAATCGCAACGATCACATCAAGACACTTATCGAAAAAAAAAAAAAAAAAATCCCCAAATCTACCGACACTGAATATGGGACTTTTCCCTTGTAAAGTATTAAAATGAAAAGTTTTTGATTATGAAGATAAATAAAATGTTATATCACATGAAATGAAAGAACTAAAATCGTTGTTCTAAAATATTTTTACAATAAATGTTTCGTTATATAGGAATGGATGGATGACTACTTAGGTTGGGTTCCAGACGAATATGGCAATTTGACGAAAATACGAATACCATGTGAAAAGATTTGGTTGCCAGACATCGTTCTGTATAACAAGTAGGTAATTACACAATTTGTTTTTTACTTTTTCTGTGGCTGTAATTTTTTTTTTTTTTTTTTTTGAAACTCTGGAAATTAATTTCAAATTTAGTTCAATTTTAGTGTGTTTATGCGAGTTATTATAAACAGATAAAATTAATAAAAATGTAAAAAACGAAAATTAAAAACATGAAAACATTAAAAATGAATAACAATTTATTACTCATTACTAAAATAGGTGTAAAATGAAAATAAAGGTTTTAAAACATTAAAACCGTTCTACTGCGATTCATTTTTAATGTTTTCATGTTTTTAATTTATATACAAAGGTGAATTTAATTTCCACATTAGAAATTTTTGCTATATATTTAATAGTAAAAAACGAAGTTAACTTGTTAATAGACACACTGTACCAACCAGGAAAATGCATATTTGATTAAGATTGTAAATTCTTAAAATAATTGACACAAATAAATATTAATTTAACACTTACATTCATAAGTGCTGTATTATGAATGCAGATGTATGAAAAGGATTTTTTACTTTCTTCTATCTATAATAGAAGAAAGTATTGTAATCGAAAATTTTTTTGACTTCCTGTTTTCGACGGATTTACACGTTTTAGGGGTCAGAGATTCCGAAAAACACGTTTTTACAAAATGTCTGTCTGTCCGTCTGTCCGTCTGTGTGTCTTCATTGTATCATCGAAAAGTGTATGAAGTTATGCTTCAAATTGAACCTAATTTTTGGCTATGGCAAGAATTTTCTGTCAGAATTTGGGGATATTTCGACGAAAGGGGGCGCTGTGATCGATATTTTTGTTCCATTTTCACTATTGTACCATCTAAAAGTGTATGAAGTTAAGCTTCAAATTGAACCTAATTTAATTTCTATGTTTTTGGCTATGACAAGCAGATTCTATAAGAATTTGGGGATATTTCGACGAAAGGGGGCGCTGCCATCGCGATTTTTGTTCGTTTTTCACTATTGTATCATCGAAAAGTGTATGATGTTATGCAGATAATTAAACCAAAAATTTTTAATATGTTTTTGGCTGTAGCCAGCAGGTCCTACTAGAATGTGGGGATATTCCGCCGAAAAGGGGCGCTGTGATAGCCATTTAAATTGCGCCAGCGATCCTTCTGTAGGAAACCTCGATAACATATATTAATTACATTGCAATCCGAGTATATTTGTGAGAGTAAGAGCACGGATAGTCAGACAGATGATAGACAGACAGACGGCAAACAGACCACAGACAGACAGACGGCAAACAGACCACAGACAGACAGACGGCAGGCAGAAAGACGGACAAACATACAGACGGACTTCCTGAATAACATCTACATAGTTTTTATTACAGAAGTGTGATAAAACAAATATAATTAGAGCTTTTCCTTTCACAAAAGAATAAGAAAGGACATTTATCAACAATATGTATATAACAATCAAGTATATAACGGGTATATAACAACCTCATAACAAGGATATAACAACAATAAAACAACTTCATAACAACAATATAACAACCACATAACAAATGAGTAATAAGAATTTGCTGTCCTGCTTTTTATTCCTTAATATTTACGTATGATAAAGTATAAATATATGGAATTTATTAATAATATAGAAAGTTTTCCATTTTTCCCATTGTTTTTTTTTTTAACTTTTATGTTCGTTTTAGTTGAATAAACATCAGTGTTATTTCATTTTTAGGTGCGTTCGTAATTATATGAATACGTAGCACCTATAGTCGTCGTCTGGTCCGTCCGTCTGTTCGCATATAACAGCGCAAAAACTACCCAACCGAATGGTTTGAAATTTAATATATATGATTGTAATGTCTCTTCCGTATGTGTGTGGGCGTTCTAAAGGAAACAGGCCGTTGTAATTACGAACACAAGTTTAATTCTTGACATAACGATGACATAAAGTTGACATAAAAATGACGAGGACAGATGACGAACACAGGAACATAAATCAACGTAAAAGATTATTCATATCTTTCATTATTCATGACCGGTAACGTTTACTCACGGCCATTTTCATAACCAATTCTGGTTTTTCATATCACAAACGACGTTCTTCGCCGCTGACGTTCTGAGTTCTACTGCCGCGCGCTTTCGTTTCTCCAGAAGGGGGCGCTACTAGAGCAAGAAGAGGCATGCGCAATCCTCACACCTCCCCCTTTCGAGAATTTGATTTAGTCTTTTGAGACAAATCAATATCTAGTAAATATCTAAATAAACAAGTAAACATATTAATACAAAAATTCAAACACTTAAAGAATATCAAAGAAAATAAACAAATAGAATACACTATAACACTAATACTAATATTTTAAAGTTCGAGGATAAAGTTAAAGTTTTTAAAGTTAAAGTTCAGACTTGTAACACAGAAGAAATGTTCAAAGAATGTCCAAAGTTTTTAAGTCTTTAAGTCCAATGTGAGGCAGGTAGCCTACTTAGAGAGTCAGCATTCGCGTGGAGTTTCCCACGTCGGTACGTTATTTGGGCTTGAAAGCGCTGAAGTGCAAGGGCCCATCTTTGAAGGCGCGCACTTTGAGGTGCACAGTCCGTGAGAAATTTCAAAGGATTATGGTCGCTCACCACAGTTACGTGCGAACCATAAATATAGTGTTCGAACTTTTTCAGGGCGAAGATAACAGCATAAGCTTCCTTTTCGATGGTAGCATAACCTTCTTGGCATTTGGAGAGCTTTTTACTTGTAAAAGCAATGGGATGCTCTTGTTCATTTTCATCTTTTTGAGATAGACAAGCGCCTATCGCATACGAAGAAGCATTTGCACGTATAATAAATGGTTTCTGAAAGTTCGGGGAATAACAGATGGGTGATTTACTGATCGCCTGTTTCAACTCAAAAAAGGCTTTGTCACAATCCTCAGACCAAGTAACTTCATTAGGGGCACGTTTCTTGGTAAGTTCAATCAATGGACGAGCTATGTCGGAGAATGAAGGAACATAGGATCGGTAGTAAGATAGAAGACCTAATATGCTTCTGACATCTTTCTTTGACTTGGGAACTTCTAAGTTTTGTATCGCTGATACTTTGTCGGGATCGGGTGCATGTATACCGGATCCTACCACATGACCTAGAAATTTTATTTTTCCTCGTTTTCGTCGTCTTCCTGTACTAAATGTATTGTTCATTCGGTGAAAGCCATCACGTGCATACTGTTTCTTCCTTACAGTTTCCTTTATTTTCACTTTAACATAATTTTTAGAAAGTTCAGTTTCATTTTTATTTTCGTCGATCGTCACTTCCTTATTCGCTGTAAACTCATCAATCTCCTCATATCTCTTCTGGCGTTTTTCTAACATCATGTTGTCAGGATGATTTAACTTAAGGAATACATCGGGTTCTTTGTTTGTTATTTCATGTGATTTCACACAACCATTGACTATAATGTAGTCGGAATTTTCATCGTAAACAGGAGGTTGTTTCTCGCTGAACTCAATCGTGTTGGATTCGGAACTTCCATCAAGTGTTTCTGGCATTGTATTATTGAAAACAGAGTAAGATTCTTCTGTTGTCGTGACATCAACTTTTGAATATTTATTTTCAGAAATTATCTTTCGTCTTATATTTTCTTCCTTCATGTCTGCTGATGCAATCAAATATTTATCCGAGGCACTTGCATTCTTTTTAGCATAATTTGCAGTTTCGTATTCGGTTTCTTCATCAGGCGTGACTGCATAGTTTGAGGATTCGAAAATTGAAATTACATTGTTAACTATGGGAGTATCTTTCATAATATTGTGTTCACTCTGTAAATAATTTTGGACTTTTAAATCTTTTGAATTATGTAAAATTTCTTCTGCTTGCCTAATTTGGGGATCTTCTTCCTTATAATAAATTTCCGTTTCGATTTGATCTTCACTCTCTATTACGATTAAATCGGCAACAGTATATGTGTCATTTTCATTATTATTGGTTTCTTTCGTGATCGATTGTGTAATACTAGTACGCGGGTGAGGGTTATTTTTTGTCTCATCAAATAATTTATCCAAGTGATATAAGAAATTGTCATGAACGAAAAAGCTATTAAATTCATTTTTGTTAGCTGTCGAACACTGATTTAACGAAGGGTCGTTTTTCTGTTGACTTTTAAATTTCTCTGAATCATTTATAAAAGTATCAGGGTCGTCGCCAGGTGCGTGGTCAATGTTCTCGTTTACATTCGCATTTTCAACTGACACATGGTCTAAAATTGAAGCAGACAGATCTACAGTGTTGGTTTCTTTTGTATTGTCACTTATCGCGTCAACATTACAATTTAATGCCTTATCATTTTCATTATACTTATTCAATTCATTATATGTATCAAGAGAAAGTAATAAATCATTAATTAAATTATCAACTACAGCACATGTTATCATAATATTAGGGTATATCTTGGGGTTTAATTTATCAACTGCAATACTCAATGGAATATTTATTAAAGGAGCTTTCAATTGGTGACCGAATGCAGATTGCAATATTATAGTACCACACGGATTTTTAAAGTATTCGGGTACACAATTAGCCTTTATTATAGAAATTTGAGTTCCACTATCTACTACGCCATGTAATATTTTATTACCACATTCGATATCTACTGTCGGTAATGTTTCAATTAATTTTGTTTCTTTTCGCGGTGTTTTCAAATTAAAAATCTCATCCGATTTGACTCTAGCAGTGAGTGCTTTTTCATTTGCATTCGAAGTATCTTCCCTATCAACTTTATTGGCATTGCCAAATAAATAACTACATATCGTAACATTATGGTATCTGCCGCAATTTGTGCATTTTTTATCTTTTATGGTACAATCTTTAGCGACGTGTTTACCTTTCTTTAAGCATAAAAAACAGCGCCCTTGTGCTTTTAATTTAGCTATTTTCTGATCAACGGGAAATTTATTGCACTCCTCAGTCGAATGACTATTACAAGAACAAAATATACAAAAGGTTTCGGAGGTGGCTTTAATATGAGATACTTCAGAATTAATTCTATCACTAGCGAACATTTGTTTACGAAATGCAGTGGAATCATTATTATACGACTGCTTTAACCTTGGGTTATCTAAATTGCCAGTTAAATAATTTTGTTTTTCTCTCGACTCTATTTCGGTACGAATAAATAATAACAAATCATCAATGTTTGGTTGCGAGTCACTAGAATTTTTTATACATTGCTTATTATATTCTAACGAAAGATTATATGGCAAGGATTTAAGAATTATTGGTGTCAACAGGTTATCAAATCCATTTGATTCAATGTCTAAAGACCTGAGACTTCTTATTTGGCATTGAATGGTATCAAATAATTTTCGCAGAGCTATTACATCATTTGTTTTCAATACGGGTTTCAAAGATAATAAAGTATTTATATGTGTCGTCACAATGAGATCCTTTCGGCCAAATTGTTGTTTCAGAATTTGGACAGCTTCCAAATAATTTTTATCTGATAACGCAAACCCGGAAATAGAATTATATGCACTACCACCTAAATAACTTTGTAAATAGCTCATTTTTTCAATATTTGACAGTGAATCATTATCATGGACTGCTATTTTGAATGAGTTCCAAAAGTTTTGAAACTTACTTATATCGCCGTAAAATTTCTCAATTTTTAATGTAGGGAGTTTAACAGATTGCGCAACTAATTCTGCGTGCTTATTATCGGCGTGAGATACGGGGGAAATTTGGCTTTTGCTATTATTTTTCAATTTCTTATTAATTCTAAATCGCCATAGAGTTATTTTTTCATGATATTCTATGGAGGTCTTCGCGTCTTTTTCGATTTCATTTTCATCATTAATTAATGCTAAAATTTGTTCATCTTCTCGTTTAAGGTCGATACCTTTCTGTTCTAGCTGAGCTAAATTTTCTTCCAATTCCACCAAATTCGGCGATTCTAAAACCCATGTATCTTCGATCTTTTTAACAATAGAGGTAATAGATGATTTTATTACCCCCCTAGTTTTTTTAAGTTTAGTTAGTTGATCGGCCATACTTAAATAATAAAATTTACCTTACCTCTGTATAGGTTATCCAAAAATTTTCTTCACTATAATATTTCACTATAATATTTCACTATAATATTTCAGTATAATGTTTCACTATAATATTTCAGTATAATATTTCACTATAACGTTTCACTCCGTAATCCAGTAATACAGCCTGTTTTTCATCCATTAGTTCTGACACCAGTGTCATGTCTGTTCCGTATGTGTGTGGGCGTTCTAAAGGAAACAGGCCGTTGTAATTACGAACACAAGTTTAATTCTTGACATAACGATGACATAAAGTTGACATAAAAATGACGAGGACAGATGACGAACACAGGAACATAAATCAACGTAAAAGATTATTCATATCTTTCATTATTCATGACCGGTAACATTTACTCACGGCCATTTTCATAACCAATTCTGGTTTTTCATATCACAAACGACGTTCTTCGCCGCTGACGTTCTGAGTTCTACTGCCGCGCGCTTTCGTTTCTCCAGAAGGGGGCGCTACTAGAGCAAGAAGAGGCATGCGCAATCCTCACAATGATCGTTGTAGAATTTTGTCGAGTCATTTCAAAATTTATGAAAATCGCATCAAAACATAAAAAGATATTAATAAAAGTTTTCTTTATTCTATTAAATCCTATCGTACGTAATACATATATTAAAAGCGCAAGTCATGTGACTGAGGAAAGGAAATGCGGGCAAAGCACTTCTTTTTTCATATGCCAGGCGGGCATTTTAATTTAAAAAAAATAATTTGATAATATTGCATAAAAATTATATTTTTAGACATTGAGTGACATTGAAAAATGAGCAGTAACTGAGATAACTTCAGCGAAAATTACGTTAACAGCCGAATATCTCAATCCATTAGAGTAAATAAACACAGGAGATTCGTTCATTATGAGTCATAAAAATATTAAACCATGGAGGTAATCATTCGCAAAGTAAGATCTCCAAGGTGAATTTTACAGTGCTGTCTGGTGTGGAAAAAAAATCGCATTTGTAAACGTGGCATACCTAATAAAAAAAAAAGGCATGGACATTTCGCTCATAGCAGACGATATAATTAATTTCATTGAAATAATAGGGATGATTTTTTTACATTGTGAAACTACACTGCTCAAAACAATTAAAGGATATTTGAAGTTTTATATAAAATAAAGATATAAACGAAATTTTTTTTGCCGAAAATAGAAGAAGAGAATCACAAATGCAAATTTTTCTGGTTTTCAAACTGTGGAGTATGCAAATTTTGAGTTCGACGTCAAAAACGTCGCTTCAGCGACAGCGAATGAAATTTGACTTGCAACTGGATAAAAGAGAATGAAGACAAGGATGATCGGCATTCTGTGATTAATTTGTTTCGATGAGTACGATGTCTCAGCGAAGTCATTTGACAGATTCAGAAGCTTGGAGAATTGTTGATAGGTTAGAAGGGGGCCAAACTCAAGCCGTAGTAGCGCAAGCCATTGGAGTGTCACAAAGTGTCATTTCCAGGATCTGGAACCGTTTTTTGGAGAGTGGATGTGCAGGCCGAAGACGAGGGCAAGGTCGTAGACGGGCAACAACGCCCAATGAAGATCGGTATTTAGCGTTAACAGCTCGGAGACACCGAAACATGAACGCTACTCTTCTCCAACAACACCTTCGCTCGGCTACAGGCACCACGATTTCAACTCAGACTGTCCGAAACCGGCTCCATGCTGTAGGTCTGTATGCTCGCCGACCGATGGTATGTGTTAGATTAACATCAAGGCATCGTCGCGACCGCAGGGAGTGTGCAACCGAGCATGTCAACTGGAGGAGAAATGAATGGAGCAATATTCTGTTTTCTGACGAGTCCCGTTTTTCTGTGCATTCGGATAATAGGCGTATTTTCATCTGGAGGGACCGTGGCAGTAGGAATAATCCTGCGTTCGTGCACGAAAGTGTCAGATTTGGCGGTGGAGGAGTGTTGGTGTATGGTGGCATCTCCATTGACGGGCGCACTGACCTCTACATCATTCGAGATGGAGCTCTGACTGGTCGCCGATATAGGGATGAGATCCTCAGACCTATTGTAGTCCCTTACGCTGCAGCAATCGGAGATAACTTCATTTTAATGGACGATAACTGCAGGCCACATCGTGCAAACCTGGTGGAGGATTTCCTTTTCGAGGAAGGAAACGTTCGAATGGAATGGCTAGCGTGTTCTCCAGACATGAATCCAATCGAGCACGTTTGGGACGCTCTAGGAAGACGAGTTTCTGGCCGCCAACAACCCCCACAAACTGTCCAAGAACTGGAAAGAGCTCTTCTGGAAGAGTGGGGCAGAATACCCCAACTCGTCATTAATAGCCTCATTGAGTCCATGCCTCAAAGGTGTTCAACGTTGCTGGCCGCCCGTGGAAACCATACCCCCTACTGAAAATGATTTTCTTTGAAGAAAACACCTTTTCTTATTCTTTTTTTCTCATATGCACAAATTGTGTTTTTTTCCTTTTGTACACAAATGCGCAATAAAATGCATTTTTTTCTGCCAAACATGTGTAATTTATTCTCATATAACCTACTATGTCTGTCGACCATGTATCAATCAGCTAAAAAGTTTCCCAGATACAAAATCCACCTAAAACTGCAATATCCTTTAATTGTTTTGAGCAGTGTAGTTATAAAACGAACGCACCTCCTATATCACGTTAACCGTACAGTTTCCAACTTGTTTAATTTATCCTATATATATGGGGTTTTTCTAAAGTTTATTCCTGCATTCTAACAAATATAAAGTTTATATGTCATTCGTAACAAATAAAAATGTTCTTTATTGTTTATTTTTATGATGGTTTATGTATAAACAATGGACTAATAAAATAACAATAACAATAAAATAAGTAATAAAACTGAATTACCCTATAAAAATCGTTTCTCTTATCCCTGAAATTCTTTTCAATTTACGCAAGTATTACAAAAAAATATGTTCAACATAATTTTACATGAAATACAATGATAAAATAAAACATTTACATATTACTGTAAAGTATTGAATTTAAAATAAGACGAATTTAAAACATAGTATATGCATAAAATTTTACTTTTCAAAAGAATAAAAACTATTAGGAATTTTTAAACCTCCAGAAATTTTATCAACTTTAAATTTATTCAGTTCGAAAGCGACCGTAATTTCAATTATAAAGTCTGTGAAAGTTTGAGAGTTGAGCATAATTAAGTTAATAAATAAAACATCACAAGTTATTAAAATGTATGCAAACGTCTTACAAGTGGTTGAACATAACTGGCATTAAATGCTCATAAGTAATTCAGCGTTTGCGTGATTTGTGGAAAGGATCTTGCTTTAAATGTTTAAATTTCAATGTAGTATTCTAATTGTATTTAAGATATAATATACTTCATTAGAAATAAGAAGAAGGTCTAAATTAATATATGCAGCAAATAAATGAGTAGAATGCATTTGAATATGTAGAATTCATCTTTAGAAAACTAATAAATTAAAATTATACTTAATGTACTTTAATACTTAAAATATGATAAAATTCTAAGAAAGGCGTTAAACTACATTAACATTATTCAATGTCAATTACTCCAAGCACTTTCAGCTATAGACATAGCCTTCATCAGGGATAAAAATATAACTCTCATTACCAATGTCTTACTTTCAAAATAAGTAAGACATTGGTAAAGGCAATTGTATTTTGTACTCCAAGCACTTTCAACTATAGACATATATCACTAATACACATCAACTATACACATTACCTTCATCAGAGATAAAAATGCAACTGTCATTACCAACGTCTTATTTTCAAAATACGTAAGACGTTGATAAATGCAGTTATTTTATCCCTGATGAAGGCTATGGCTATAGCTGAAAGTGCTTGGAGTAATTGACATTGAATAATGTTAATGTAGTTTAACATCTTTCTTACAATTTTATCGTCTTTTAAGTAATAAAGCATTAAGTATGATTTTAATTTCTTAATGTATGCAGCTTTTTGAAGCGATGGCAAACAGGATAGACCGTGTCAAACTAAATATTAGCAACATAAAGTATAAGAATAATATTATGAAAAATAAATATAACTTTTAATGTAAAACGGCACAACGTAATGAAAATAAAAACTTATACGAAAAAAAACATATATTTACTAAAAGCATTACAATCAAGATTTTCAGAAAATACTAAAATTTTATTTTGCATACCACTATTTTCGTATTAGTGTTATTCGCTTGATTTATTCACAAAATGTCTGTAATTTAATTAGACGACTATATCTAATAGTAATATTCAAATAAAATTTTAGTATTTCCAAGGAAACCGTGTTTATGAGGTATTTTTATCTTGAAAAATATTTTCTGGTACAATCTGTAACCATACTTTTTCTTTTTTTTCTTTTAAGAGCCTACACGAATCGAAAACACCCGTAAGCTAATGTTAAACCAATGGCTGCGTTCTTTTCAAATTTCTCTTTTACATTTAATATTTTTAAATGTTTTTTTAGCACAGAATAGCTGAAATCAATCTCTAACCGGGCTATTTTCTACTTTTTCTATTTTTGTTGCAGTTTTTTTTTTCTTTATTAAGGTACTTTTACTTTCGGAACCGGATTTGAAAACATATCCCATAAAAAAAATCTGCAACCAAAATCCAAAAAGTAAAAAAAGACACCGTTAGAGATCAACCTCAGCTATCCTGTGCAAAGAAAATCATCTAAAGATACTGAAATCCAAACGAGAAATTTTAAAAGAACGCTGCAATTGGTTTAAAATTATCTTGCGAGTGTTTTCACATGGCTAGTGTAGGCTCTTAATAGTTTGGTGTGTTAAATACACGTCATGCATTTCGCTCCGATTGTCGAAATTAAGGACATACATTATTATTAATTAAAAGGTTGAATTAAGATTTAGTTAAAAAATATTTTCATCAGTAATGGTATACTGATTGACCAGGTTCTAAGTGACAAAATGGAGCGACGTAATCTACCTAGCGTTTTGTTTACAATTTGAGATGATACACAATGAATATAGATGAAATGAGATGATATACACTTTTGAATATTTCGAATAACGCCGAATTTCTAAAATATAACTCTAAAATTAAAGCTATTTCAGCGAAAATTTCAATTTATTCAAAAGAGTGTAAAGCAAGCAGAAACTTGTCATTCTAAAGCAGTGTTTCCCAACCTTTTTTAGGCCGTGCCCCCCTAAATCATATCTAAAACCTCTATGCCCCACCCCTTCCTTCCGCCTGTGACAAAAAATTCTTATTATATAAAAAGTGAACTCTTATTCCACTAAAACAGTCCTAAACTTCTTTTAATTGGATCTAAATAAAGAACAGTACATTCACAAAAGAAAAAGAATTAACGCAAAGAAAGTACTTTTGAAGAAATCATTAATAATAATAATAATAGTAATAATATTCAGCGATGTATAAAAGCAAATTAACTTTATTATTTAGTAGAAAATTGAGATACATAAATAAAAACTTTAATTTTAATTGAAGCTTTTTCTATGAGGCTTTTATAATTTTAGTTACTGGGCAGTAGAATGAATACCTAATAAATTCAAAATAGACTTGACATGAAGAGAAAAAAATAATGAGATCCTTATGCTTCATGATGGCTGCAGAGAGTTTTTATATCAGGCTCTAATTTAGTCAACTTTTATCTCAAGTCCCCTTCTTTAGTTATTTCCAGTCGATTTCTTTCCTTCAGCAGTAAATCATTTACTGCACTAAAACCACATTCAACTAGGTATGATGATGGGAATGATAACAATATTTTGTTCGCAAATTTTCCTGCATTTGGATAGTGAGATTCTGTCTCGGCCCAAAGCCATGCCATCACTCTTTATACTGAATAAGGTTTTAACTGACTCATCGTTTTGAATTTCAGAGAATTCTTCTGGGCATCGTATTGAATCATCAGATAAGTCCACTAACATTGGCTGCATAATCCATTATGGGAAATCCATTTTATTTAAATCAGAAAATGTATCGTTCAGATCAGAAGCCAACATTTTCAAATGATCCACAATAACAGTTATAGCGGCATCGGTCATCTCGCATTTTTTTTAACCAGCAAAATAGATCAAACTTTCTCTCAGAAATAGTATGTTTCTGCCATACCTCGCTGAATGTAATAAAGCCAAATATTTTTACTTTTGCATCTACAAGTTTTTTTTTTTTTAATTGTTTATTCAAGTTATTCTGTTTTTCAAAGATATCTGCTAAATAACTAACAAATGATTTTCCATCAATGGCTTGTAGATGTTTCATGACAGACTTTTTATTTAAAAACTCACCAAGGACATCAAACAACTCCATGAATCTTTTTAAAGCATTTTCCCTTTGAGAGCCATTTTACATCAGTGTGAAGTAAAGGCGAACATTGTCTGCGTTTTTACCTTCACAAAACTGCTTTAATAGACGCTCACATTTGGCGTTGGATATTATGTAGGCGATACATCTTACAACAGATTTCAATATATCATTAAGAATAGGTGAAATGTTTTTTGATTCTAAACTCTTGGATGACACAATGCACAAGAAGCATTTCTGGATTTTCATCTTTCATTAGTTTTAAACATCCAGTTCTCTTATCCATCATAACTGCAGCACCATCTGCTTTGCAAGATGCTATATTTGTCATTGGTATACTACTTATATTTAAGTAATTTTTCAATGTATTAAAAATATCAGAGGCAGTATTGTCATTGGTATACTACTTATATCTAAGTAATTTTTCAATGTATTAAAAATATCAGAGGCAGTAGTGCAATACGACTTCACGGTCTCTTAGAGTTGATTCGTCCATTTGCATGGAGAAATTTCTTGATTTCAGATTTTCAACAAGTTGTGCTTCATTGTCCTCACTCATTTCATCTACTATTCTATACTAATAGTATTGTTACTAAGTGGCATGGATTGCACTCCTTTGTCATCTTTGCCCAGGACTGTTTTAAGGAATATTGATGGTAATCAAATTTTCAACTATAGTGTGGTTTTTTCTATATTTAGCAGTGCGTAAAGATATTTCATAACTAGCCTCAAGAGTACAATTTTCTGTAGCAGTTTTTGTGTGAATAGAGACTTAACCGTTCGTCTTTTTACAATTTTTTTCTTTTGAAGTTCTAAAATAACTTAAATTTTAATTCATATACTCATATGTTTTGCTTTCATATGTGCTTCAAGACGACCTAGTTTCATAGATTCATTGCTTAATCATTGTTTGCATAAAAGGCAGAAAGGGTGTGCAATGGTTTCATCGTGGTTTGCCGGTATGAAACCAAATTTTAAGTATATCTAAATACATTTTTCAGATTTTTCACAGAAATACCAATTATATTTTTCTAATTTTTTTTTTTTATACTATACACAATCATATGATAAATAATAATTTGATATGCGTATAGTGAAGTAATCTAAAGTTAACTAGAGTATATGAAAACATCAGCAACGTTTAAATAAATGTATAAAAAATAGGATTAATTCACTTGTTGCATGACGAAAAATACGACGATTACAAAACAGAAGGCTCTATCGAGTAATTTGGCCCAGGGGATTATCAAAGAAAACCACAAAAACAGTTTTTAAAATCAATAGCCGAATATACAGTACAAAATAGCTTGGACACATATTCAGAACAAATTTTTCACGCACTTATTTATTCATAAAAATAAAAAAAAGGAAAAGAATGTAATAATTTATTTAATTACTTGGCCTATTTAAAGCCTATGCAAACTTATACTACATTTAAAAAAAAAGAAAAAAATCCTTATTTAAATGTAGAATTTGCGATTCAATAACAGAAACATTTCTTTTCATAAATAGTGTAGGGAGGTGGAAGTTAATCTATGTGTTACTATGCCTTATATATTCCAAATAACTACTTCTGTTCAAAACAAAAACAAATTATGGGAATAACATATCGGCTAAGTTCCCGGTCTGACACACAGATGGCGTTGCAATCGCCGAACCGATGCTTTTTTTAGTAAATACTAACCTTTAAAAGGTAGCAGAAAAAATGTCATGACTATTCGCCGTGTGGATAAAACATTAGTGCGGTTTTAGTTGAACGACTTTGTTGATAAAAAAAAAATGGATAAACAAGAATTTCAAGAATTGTTATTTGATGGCAAAAAACACCATTCAAACAAAAACTTGGCTTGATAAGCGTTATCCGGACACTGCACCAGGTAAAACAACCATTATTGACTGGTTTGCTGAATTTAAACGTGGTCGTACGGACATCAGTGATGCACCACGCAAAAGAGGTGGTTACTCCGGAAAACCTCAAAAAAGTCCACAAAATCGTTTTGGGAACCGTAAAGTGAAGTTGCAGGAGATAGCGCAGACTCAGAATTTTAATACTTTTAAAAATGACAAAAAAATTAATTAAAAACTGATCAATAATACCTCTTTTTTTGAGAGCTGGCTTTCAGAACTCTCGCATGCTCAGAACCTGATTTTGCACATCGTACGAGAATGAAGAACCATTTGCATGAAGAATGTGTTTATTTCTCAAGTCTGTTTTAAATTATATAGACTAAACCGTTTGGTTTATTTAAAAACGAAAAGCATATTCTAAAATATCGTACTCTTACGTCTCCAATGCCGTAATCAATTCGAAAAAAAAAAAATTAGGTTAACACTTTGAAAAACATTTTTGAAAAAGGTCATTTTCCCGTGCTTAAGTTTTCTCCCTTACGCCAAAGCCCCTCAATAGCACAAATTTAGAGATACAGACAAACCAAACATCCATAAATTTAAAGCTTTTTTGTAATTCTGTCAAATCAAATATTCAATCGAAATTCGACCGAATACGCATGCGTCAAAAAATCACCGGCCAATGAGGTGAGGGTCTATGACTGTCTCTACAAACGTGTTTGGGATCGTATCATCTGTTGTTTTTTTCTGTTGTCACGTTGCGTTAAACCTAGGAAGATATTTATCTAGAACTCACTGTGGAGTGTTTAGAAGGTATTTATTTTATTTATTTATTTTATTTATTGTAATTTGTATGAATACTTAGGTGTCCATTTCGGATTTACTGTTTAAAAATGAATTTAGGCTCATACGTTGGCGAAATCCCGATGGAAATTTTTTTTTAGATCTCTATCATTTTGTTTATATAGTACAGAAAATAATTATTCAAACGTGTAGAACACGTAATACAAAATTGGACCACTTATGGTCTGTTTATTATCGGGAATGAATCTTATGGTGTTCCGATTGATAATGAAAACGATTATGTAAATATAATGTCAAAAGACAGTATGCACGGTAGTAATATTTTTATTATTATGTGTTCGAAAAAAGCAGAATCTGAGCATCTGAATATAAGTTATAAAATAAACAGAAATATATTATCTCTATTCGATTTAAAAGTTTTGTCATTACATAAGTGGGCTATTTTATTTGTAAAGAGTATGTATGCATTATATTGTTGTATGTATACAAATCTTTATAATGTTTTGATTTGCAAACTCTTAATATTTGAATAATGTTTACATTATATTTGTTTGTATGTATACAAACAATATATGTATACAAAGAAGTATATATACAAACAATGTATAATGTATCATGTAACAATATTAATATTTACATTGTATTGTTTGTATGTATACAAATCTTGAATGTTTTAAATGGGCAAATTTGTAATGTTTTTTCTGTTATTTTTTTTAAATGTCAAAAAAAGATAAATTTTCAAACTTGGTATAAAAAACTTAGGTACTTTTCTCTATTATCCCATTGACCACTTTTCATAACAAAACAGAAATATATTATCTCTATTCGATTTAAAAGTTTTGTCATTACATAAGTGGGCTATTTTATTTGTAAAGAGTATGTATGCATTATATTGTTTGTATGTATACAAATCTTTAGAATGTTTTGATTTGCAAACTCTTAATATTTGAATAATGTTTACATTATATTTGTTTGTATGTATACAAACAATATATGTATACAAAGAAGTATATATGCAAACAATGTATATAATGTATCATGTAACAATATTAATATTTACATTGTATTGTTTGTATATATACAAATCTTGAATGTTTTAAATGGGCAAATTTGTAATGTTTTTTGTTATTTTTTTTAAATGTCAAAAAAAGATAAATTTTCAAACTTTGTATAAAAAACTTGAGTACTTCTCTATTATCCCATCGACCACTTTTCATAACAAAATACTATCGCCAAACTGTATGATTAAATGCCAAAAATGCAGTCCCATTTACTTGATGTCGAAAACATTATACGTGTTTTTTGTCATCAAGTGGTTTTTAATTCAACATTTGCGTGTATTTTTCATTATGTTTATTTGATTTATTAGTTATTTCATTAATTAAAATAACAATTGTATCCTTAAATTCTTATATTTTATTTATTTATTTTGATATTCCAATGACAACGTTCTCCCATTTATTTCGCGATAGTTTTTTTTTATGAAAAGTGGTCGATGAGATAATAGAGAAGTACCAAAACTTAATTACGTATATGAGTATATTCTTTGACAGTATTAATCATTACTCGATATTTTAAAACTGCATCATATTTGTAGAATTATATTAATTTAAACAATGCTTCTATTGAAGTGTTAAGAACCATATACCTCTATGAAGAACCATATATTTACATAATTGTCTTCATTAGCAATCGGAACACCATAAGATTCATCCCCGATAATAAATGGACTATAAGTGGTCCAATTTTGTATTACGTGTTCTACGATATTTTTATATACATTTGAATAATCATTTTCTGTACTATATAAACAAAATGATAGAGATCTAAAAAGACAATTTCCATCGGGATTGATTTCGCGAACGTTAAAAGAGCCTAAATTCATTTTTAAACAGTAAATCCGAAATGGACACCTAAGTATTCATACAAATTATAATAAATGAAATAAATAAATACCTTCTAAACACTCCACAGTGAGTTCTATATAAATACCTTCCTAGGTTTAACGCAAAGTGCAAGAAAAAAACAACAGGAGATGATCCCAAACACGTTTCTACAGACCGTAATAGACGTTCACCTCATTGGCCGGTCCTACCGGAAGATTTTTTTTACGCATGCGTATTGGGTCGAATATTGTTGAAACATTTGACAAAATAAGCAAACTGCTTCCACCTAGGTATTTATACACAATACAACAAATAAAATAAATGCCTTCAAAACCCTTTTGATCATCACATCAGCGTGCAAGACAATTTTTTAACCGGAAACCGTTTGATGAATTTCATTATTTTTCCGTTATCGATTGACAAATTTTACGATTTTACCGCTAACGATTGCTGAATTTCACAATTTATCGACTATTGATTAACGAATTTCATGATTTTTTCCATGAACATTTGTCGAATTGCACAAAAAAAATTAAGAATATCGTCAAATTGTCTCGGGTAAAAAAATTTTGAATATTGTCAAATGCCATCGAGAAAAAAGTCTCTTTGTCAAATGATTTTGATGAAAAAATCGGGAAATTCACAAAATGGTTTCGGAAAAAACTTCACCAAATAGTTTCAAAATTCTTTGAGTGACAGCGGGAAAAAAAATTTCATTTTACATTCAATCATCACAATTGGCGAGTGTGACTAAGTTTAGCCAGTGGTGGCAATAACATCAATCACCAATTTCCAGTATTACTCGCCGATTGGTGAATGTTAATTTTGTCTTATATCACAAACTGTATTTACATATACTACTAGATATAATGATTATGAACCATGATTTTTCTGTTATTGGGCGAGATTCATGTTTTTTCAGCAATTCTTTGACGAAATTAGTCTTTTTTCAGCGATCCTTTGAAGAATTTCGCATTTTTCTCACGATCCTTAACGAAATTCGCATTTTCCAGCAATTCTTTGATAAAATACATTTTATTCCGCAATTTTTAGACGAAATTTAGTAAAAAAGCGTGATCTTTTGGTGAAATTTCCTTTTTTGCGATTCTTTGACAAAATTTGCTTATCTTTCGCGATCCTTTTGCATAATTACGTTTTTTCTGTGGTCTTTTAACAAAAGTCATGTTTTCCCATGATCCTTTGATAAAGTAGTGTTTTTCCTCAATCATTTGACAAAATCTGTTATTTCCCCCCCGCGAAGATTGGTTAGATGTTTTTAGTCTGCAGGTGCCCTAAAAAGTCTGTGACGTCCGTTGCTGCATCGCACACATTCTTCCATGGGGCATCGAATGAAGTAAATTCAACCTAAAGAATCATTGTTTCATTCCTGACATTTCTCGAAAGAAACAACGTTCAACTCATTGACTGAATTGTAAAGGGCGAAATGTGTCAATTAGCAGAAAGTGCGCAATTTGTTCGTTCATGGAAAAAATCATGAAATTCGTTAACCGATAGTCGATAAAATTCGAAATTCGTCAATCGATAGCGGAAGAAGTGCAAAATTCATTAATTGACACAGTGGAAAAATCGCAAAATTCATCAACTGGTTTCGGGAGAAAAAATTTTTGAATATCGTCGAATAGCTTCGAGAAAAAAATTCACAATCTGCCAATTTCGGGGATGAAATTTGCCAAATGGTTTCAAAATTTGTCGCGCGACAGCAGAGAAAAAAATCTTTTTCCATTCAATCATCGCAATTGGTGAGTGTGACTATTATGTTTGACCAGTGGTGGCAATAAAGTCCATTGCCAAATTTTCAGTATTACTCGCTGTTTGGCAAGTGCTAATTTTGTCCTATACTTCAAAACCCTTTTGATCATCACATCAGTGTGCAGGACAATTTTTTTTACGGGAGACCATTTGATGAATTTCGTGATTTTTCCGTTATCGATTGACCAATTTTACTGCTATCGATTGTTGAATTTTATAATTTATCAACTATTGATTAGCGAATTTCATGATTTTTTCCATGAACGTTTGACGAATTACACAAAAAAAAAATAAGAATATCGTTAAATTGTCTTGGGTAAAAAAAAATTTAATATTGTCAAATGCCTTCGAGAAAAAAGTTGCAAGTTGAAACGGCTGTGACCTCTTTTTCATGTTATGCATCTCCGGTGTCCATCCCCCCACTCCCCCCCCCCAGTGGGACACTTTTCTAAATTTTGCACACACCCCTCATGTGATATATCGGTGGAAAAGTCTTTGACCACTTATTCATGTTATGCATCTCCGGGGTCCATCCCGCCCCCCCCCCCTAAGGGGGCACTTTTCAAAATTTTGTTGACACCCCTCATGTCATACATTGTTGGAAAGTCTGTGACTGCTTAATCATATTATGCATCTCCGGTGTCCATCTTCTCACTTTGCCCCCCCCCCCCAAAGGGTACATTCTAAATTTTGCACATTACCCTCATGTTATATATCATTGGAAAGGTCTGTGGCCACTTAATCATTTTATGCATCTCCAATGTCCATCTCCCCACTTTGCCCCCCGACCCCCCCCCCAAGGGTACTTCTCTAAATTTTGCACACAACCCTCATGTTATATATCATTGGAAAGGTCTGTGACCACTTAATCATATTATGCATCTCCAATGTCCATCTCCCCACTTTGCCCCCTCCACCCCCCTAAGGGATACTTTTCTAAATTTTGTTGACACCCCTCATGTCATATATCATTGGAAAGGTCTGTGACCACTTAATCATATTATGCATCTCCGATGCCCATCTCCCCACTTCCCCCCCCACCCCCCAAGGGATACTTTTCTAAATTTTGTTGACACCCCTCATGTCATATATTGTTGGAAAGGTCTGTAACTGCTTAATCATATTATGCATCTCCGATGTCCATCTCCCCACTTTGCCCCCCCCAAAGGGTACTTTCTAAATTTTGCACATTACCCTCATGTTATATATAATTGGAAAGGTCTGTGACCACTTAATCATATTATGCATCTCCGATGTTCATCTCCCCACTTTGCCCCCCTTCCCCCCCCCAAAGGGTACTTTCTAAATTTTGCACAAAACCCTCATGTTATATATCATTGGAAAGGTCTGTGACCACTTAATCATATTATGCATCTCCAATGTCCATCTCCCCACTTTGCCCCCCCCAAGGGATACTTTTCTAAATTTTGTTGACACCCCTCATGTCATATATTGTTGGAAAGGTCTGTAACTGCTTAATCATATTATGCATCTCGATGTCCATCTCCCCACTTTGCCCCCCCCCCAAAAGGGTACTTTCTAAATTTTGCACATTACCCTCATGTTATATATCATTGGAAAGGTCTGTAACTGCTTTATCATATTATGCATCTCCGGTGTCCATCTCCCCACTTTGCCAACACCAAAGGGTACTTTCTAAATTTTGCACATTACCCTCATGTTATATATCATTAGAAAGGTCTGTGACCACTTAATCATATTATGCATCTCCGATGTCCATCTCCCCACTTTGCCCCCCCCCCCGTACTTTCTAAATTTTGCACACAACCCTCATGTTATATATCATTGGAAAGGTCTGTGACCACTTAATCATATTATGCATCTCCGGTGTCCATCGCCTCACTTTGCCCCCCCCCCCAAGGGGTACTTTCTAAATTTTGCACACAACCCTCATGTTATATATCATTGGAAAGGTCTGTGACCACTTAATCATATTATGCATCTCCGGTGTCCATCTCCTCACTTTGCCCCCCCCCCCAAGGGGTACTTTCTAAATTTTGCACACAACCTCATGTTATATATCATTGGAAAGGTCTGTCACCACTTAATCATATTATGCATCTCCCATGTCCATCCACTTTGACCCCCCAAGGGTGTACTTTTCTAAATTTTGCACACACCCCTCATGTGATATATCGATGGAAAAGTCTGTGACCACTTAATCATATTATGCTCCCCACTATGAAATTTGTCAAGTTAAAGCAACTATAAATTTTACTTTTATGGTATTATCAAGTTGTTTGCCGTCAAATTTTGACGGGTTCCATCTAGTATGCTCTTAAAGCTGAAACTTTCTTCTAATAGGCGGTATAATTATTTTTTAAATACATATTTTAACCCTTTGAAAAACACCTGCGAACGCAGGTCATTTCGTGCCTCACCAAAAGATTTTTTTCTTGCGCTAAAAGTTGCTGAACGTTCGTTTTTCGACACAATCTTTTTAGAACATCTCGGTAGACCAGATTTACATCACCTACAACAATTTCGAAGCGTTCGGACAGAACAAGTACTTAAAAAAAAATAAAATCTGATATATTTTCGGCGAAAACCCATAATAACGGGATGTTTTCCGCTGTCACGCACGGCTTCTGGTAACGTTTTCACTATTTAAAATGTATATATTTTCACATAATTTTATAGAAGACTTGGAAACAGTTATATTTATAAAGGATTAAAATTTCAGAGAGATCGGACGACGAATACTATTTTTTATGTTAACGGACCTGACGCGAAAAGAAAACATATTTATTTTACAACCGGATAACATTATTTCTGACGTAAAACCGTTATAGTTATGGCCATTGAAAATTTCAAAGGGCTTGGACAAGTATAAACTGGCACCCCAGCTACCAGTATTATACCGTAAAATTAACAGTATTAAACAGTAAAATAAGCAGTAATACGCTGCCGCGCATGCACGGTAGCGTATTACTGCTTATTTTACTGTTTAATACTGTTAATTTTACGGTATAATACTGGCAGCTGGGATGCCAGTTTTGATAATTTTTAGAACTACGGTAAATAAATGATTCTTCTCTTTTATTCTTAAATTCAATTTTAAGTACTTTATAACAGTAATATAAGGTAATGCAAGTTTGGCCTACCTGTTAAGTCCGCGTAGGTGTGATGAGTAATTATCCAACTTGCGAATTAATCCAGCGATAATGCACATTTGAAGTAGATATTAACAAACACAATCTTGTTAAAATAAAGTATGGCTTCATTGTATAATTTCTAAGTTAATTATTTAATTACTGTTGAAGAAAAAGAAAGATTAATTTTACATTATAAAATTTACATCACACTATAAAAAGTTAACACATTTAATTTTAAGAGCAGTGTTCAGTAGTTCTGCCTTTTAAGAAGGTTGCTCAGAGACTGAAGTATTAGTTTTTGGATTAGAGAAACACACAGTCAAGTTTACGTCATTTAGCCTTGAACCCTTGAGGTTACACGTGTAAGTTCTTTAATGAGAATCTCACAGAAAACAGAAAAGTACTTTGTCAGCGCACACGTGTTTCGTTTCACCAGCTTGAAGTCGGATGGATGAATATTCAGGCTCACAATAATAGATGAAATGTTTATATCAGAAATCACTCTTCTAACACCCCTGCTTGATTTCTGAAGTATAAATGTTCTTGAGATTTAAACCTGTTCTGTGTTTTGTAAAGTCAGGTTTGGGAAGGGGCTTCGTTAGAATGTTAGCTGTCATAGTTTTGGTTGGGCAATATTGTAGTTCAATTATTCCCTTTTCCTTAAGATCTTTTATGCTGTTGTATTTTATATCGATATGTTTAGTTTTCGAATGATGTTTATAATTTTTAACCATGTTTATACAAGCTTGATTATCTTCGAATAAAGTTATGGGCAAATTTTGTTGTAGATCAAGGTCCTTTAGAAGATTGATAATCCAAACTGTCTCTTGTGCTGAAGTTGCTGCTGAGATGTATTCAGCCTCAGCGGATGATAAGGCAACTGAATTTTGTTTCTTAGTTGACCAGGAAATTGGTGTATTTCCTAATTTACATAAATTTCCCGTTGTTGATTTACGGTCATTTTTATCCCCTGCCCAATCGGAGTCAGCATATGTTGTTAGTATTGGCTCATTTTCTTTACTAATAATTAGTTTTAGTTCTTGTGTTGTTTTTAAATATCTAATAACCCGCTTTACTGCGTTCCAATCCTTTTCTCTGGGTTTTTCGTTTCTACGACTCAAAATGTTCACAGCGGCGGCTATGTCTGGTCTAGTTATTGTAGCTATATATAACAATGTTCCGATAGCTTGCCTATATTTACTGTTATTAGAAAGTAAATTTTCCTCATCAATTATGTTTAAGTACCCGGGTTCCATCGGAGTATCACAGGGTTTCGCTTCCTTTAAATCGAATTTTTCGATCAGTTCTTTTATTTTGTTTCTTTGATCAAGTGCGAAATTTCCTTCTTTACTTCTTTTTATGTTTATCCCCAGATAATAATTTATAAGTCCTAAATTTTTGACTTCATATTCCTTTTTTAGTTGTTCTATTATTTCATTTATTTCTTTAGTTTCCCCTGAAATTAATAAATCATCAACATATATAATGATGTATGTTGTATTATCCCTTAATTTTCGTGTGAAGAGACATGGATCGGAGGTGCTTTGCACAAAACCAAGTTTAGTTAAACTTTCTTCTAATTTAATGTTCCATGCTCGTGCGGATTGCTTCAATCCGTAAATTGATTTTTTTAGTTTGCAAATTTTATTTTCCTCTCCCGGTATTACATGCCCTTCTGGTTGTGACATATAAACTTCCTCTTCTAAATTTCCGTGGAGGAATGCAGTCTTAATATCTATATGATTAACATCTAAATTTTTATACGCTGCACATGCTAGAAACGCTCTTATAGTTGTATACGTTACTACTGGAGCGAAGGTTTCAAAATAATCGCTTCCGTATTTTTGAGAAAAACCTTTGGCTACAAGACGTGCCTTATATTTTTCTATTTCATTATTTTCATTATATTTTTTTGTGAATACCCATTTATTCCCAATTACTTTTATTCCAGGTGGTGGATCAATTAGTTCCCATGTTTTGTTTTTTCTTAATGAATTAATTTCTTCATTAGTTGCTTCGTACCATTTGTTTCTATCATATGGGTTTTCGATTTTCGCTATATCTTTCCACTCTGTTGGTTCAATATTTTCTTTTTGTATTTTAGTAATATAAGAGAATCTATCGGGTGGAACTCCCCTATTTGATCGTTGAGATCTTCTAGGTTCGTTTTCGTTTAAATTTTCCTCATTGTCTGTTTGTTTATCTTCCTGCATGTCTATAAAGAATTTTGAGGAATCTCCCCCTGCTTTTTCAGGTTGTTTCTGAACTTCTAATTCTTCTCTCATATCAATGTTTGATTTTTTTTCGTTTTCATTTGAATTAGAGTTTTCTATAAATTTAACAGTTCTCGCCCTTATTACTTTATTATTGCCAATGTAGATCCTATATCCTTTTGATCTATTATCATAACCGATAAATGTTCCTTTTATTGCTTTATCATCGAGTTTTCCTCTTTGGGATTTATCGAGATAAGCATAAGCTTTGCAGCCAAATATTTTTATGTTTGATAAATCCGGTTTTTTGTTTGTCCATAGCTGGTATGGAGTTGAATTGTGTGATTTTGTTGGTAATCTGTTTATAAGATACACAGCTGTATTTAAAGCTTCGGCCCAAAATTTATTTGGCAGCTGCGCTTCCGATAATAGGCACCTTGTCATTTCGACTAAAGTCCTGTTCTTTCTTTCCGAAACACCGTTCTGAGGTGCACAATGCGGAATAGTGAACTGGTGATGAATACCTTCATATTTTAAGAATTTTTCTAATTCTTCGCTAGTGTACTCACCCCCATTGTCTGATCGGATTTCTTTAACTGTGCGACCGAATTTATTTTTCGTTATGGCTACATATTCTTTCACTTTGGTAACTACCTCACTTTTATTCGATAAAAGAAATATCATTGTGAATCTACTAAAATCATCTGTGAATGTGAGAAAATATTTCTTCCCTCCTATGCTTTCTGTTTGCATCGGACCACATACATCCGTATGCACCAGATCGATCGCCTTCTTAGCTCTGTTCTCACTCTGTTTTGGATACGGTGCATTTGTTAGTTTTCCCTTTATACAACTCTCACAAACTATGTCATGTTTGCAATTTTGAATTTCTAGACCTGTTGCTAAATTGTTGGATAAGAGTTGTTTAATTGAATTAACATTTCTATGACCTAATCTCTTATGCCAAAGCTCAATGCAGTTTTTATTCTTGCATTGTTCAGCAAAATTGACATAGATTTCTTGCTTAGGTTTATATAGGTCAATTTCATATAAATTTTCTCTCTTTTTTCCTTCTAAGAGAGTTTTTCCATTATAGGATAAGTTACAGGTGTTATTTTCAAACATGAATTCATAACCATACTTTGTGGCTTTCGTAACCGACATTAAATTTGATTGAATATCAGGGACATATAAAACGTCCTTTAAAGTTATGTCATTTGATTGTGTCCGTAATTTTATTGTACCTGTCCCGTGCGATTTTAGTGTTGTTCCGTTTGCTATCGTGACAGTATTTTTGTTGTTATTGTCAATGTCAACAAATACATTTATGTCATTACAAATATGTGAACTGCTTCCAGAATCAACAATCCAAGTAGATTTAGATTCATTATGTGCGATTAATGATAATTGCCTTTGAGACATTGTTTTTTCGTTTTGATTTTCTTCGCTTTTACTCTCTTGAATTTGTGTGTTTTTTTCTGCTTTAGTTTTCGGAGTAAAATTACTTGCTTCAAAGCATAAAGACGAATTTTGTCTGTATTTTTCATTTGTTTGGTTCTTAGAATTTTTATTCTTAAGAAACCAACAATTTTGTCGCACATGGTTTTTTCTTTTGCAATTCGTGCAAAAAAGGTTTTGTTCTCTTTTTGGATATGCCCTAGTGTTTTGTTTTTGTTTATTAAATGTTTTGTATACATTTTCATGCGATGAATTGGAGCTTTCTTGTCTCCTTTGAAATTCATCTGTTAGTTTTCCTTTTATAAATTCCGGATTTAATTCGGTCTCTGATCGGGCCTCTAATGCCGTGATCAGAGTATCATAGCTAGGTGGAAGGGAGCACAACAAAAGTGCAGATAGATGAGAGTCCTTAATCTCTTCTCCTATTGCTTTTAACCTATCAGCGGTTTCTAATATTTTAACAATATGGTCGTTCATATTACCATTTTCAACTAGTTTTATACTATATAGTTTTCTTAGCAAATATAATTTACTAGATAAATTCGCGCGCTCATGTATTGTTTTTAATGCTAACCATGTAGCTTTAGCTGATGTTTCGTTTTTTATGTAAATCAGCTGTGAGTCTTCTAAGCTTAAATTTATAATAGCCCTGGCTTTATTGTCTTTCTTCGTCCATTCGCCTGTTAAGGGGTTTGGCGGATCATCAGTTATCTGGTTGATTAAATCCTCTTTCATTAACAGCATCTCTACCTTGAACTTCCAAATCGCATAATTATTGGAGTTCAGTTTTTCTATGCTACACATTTCTTTCATATTTGAAGCCATGATGTTGTATTTTTATTAATTTTACTAATACTTTTATAGTTTCTATTATTTAAAATATAGTTTTTTATTTTATTTATTTTTCTTATTAGAGAGCGGTTTTACCGTGTTCATTCCTCAGCGCTCATAATCTGATAATTTTTAGAACTACGGTAAATAAATGATTCTTCTCTTTTATTCTTAAATTCAATTTTAAGTACTTTATAACAGTAATATAAGGTAATGCAAGTTTGGCCTACCTGTTAAGTCCGCGTAGGTGTGATGAGTAATTATCCAACTTGCGAATTAATCCAGCGATAATGCACATTTGAAGTAGATATTAACAAACACAATCTTGTTAAAATAAAGTATGGCTTCATTGTATAATTTCTAAGTTAATTATTTAATTACTGTTGAAGAAAAAGAAAGATTAATTTTACATTATAAAATTTACATCACACTATAAAAAGTTAACACATTTAATTTTAAGAGCAGTGTTCAGTAGTTCTGCCTTTTAAGAAGGTTGCTCAGAGACTGAAGTATTAGTTTTTGGATTAGAGAAACACACAGTCAAGTTTACGTCATTTAGCCTTGAACCCTTGAGGTTACACGTGTAAGTTCTTTAATGAGAATCTCACAGAAAACAGAAAAGTACTTTGTCAGCGCACACGTGTTTCGTTTCACCAGCTTGAAGTCGGATGGATGAATATTCAGGCTCACAATAATAGATGAAATGTTTATATCAGAAATCACTCTTCTAACAAGTTTTATACTGTAAAATCAACAATTATTTTTTGCAGTGTATATACTTGATGAAGGGTGATTTGCATCCGGGTAACCCGGCGATTCGCAAACAGCTGACAATAGAATGACCAAAAATAATGATTTTATTGGTGATATGATTGCAAATTTTAAAGTATTAACATGCACGAGTATGAGGTAGAAGACAGTTTTGGAATTGGCACAACCGAGTAGTTTATTATCAAAGTAAAATTACTGCAGCGTTGATTAAATTGTGGCATAAATGGCATAGTTTTTACATTAAACTCAGGATTATATTGCTCTGTCATCTAGTACTACTTATGAGTATTGCTGATCATTTGCATTGCAACTCCTGAAACATAAGGTGTACCCAAGTGGGTCTTGTCCCCAATCTTACATATTGTAAATGAAGTTTTTGCCATATAGTAATGCAATATTTGTTTCTTAATTTTATAAAAATCCGATTTCTTCGTGTTTTTCCTTCAGTGCTGACGATTATACTCGTGGTTACATGAATTCTCGAGCAATGCTGGAACCTTCAGGTAACGTTTTTTGGCCACCTCCAACGAAGCTCAGGAGCACGTGTCCTGTTGATGTGACATATTTTCCGTTTGACGACCAAACATGCACCATGAAGTTCGGATCATGGATCTATGATGGACTGCAGGTTGACCTGATGAACAGGTATATATTGTTCATTTAAATTTTTTATACCCCTCTATACAACTCAACTTAGTTTTTGTACTTGTATGTAAAAATGGAATTTGGCAATCGATTTTTCACTCACTTCCTGAGAGGTTATAAAAAATATGTTCACAGGTGTGTTTCCGATAAAGCACAACAGTTTAATATTTTTAGAACTTAGTTATAAATTAATACATTAATTTTATGACATTTTTCCGTTAGCCGGCCACAGATGATAAATGACGAAATATATTTTAGAATTGCAATTTACATCATTAGGATTACAATCAGTTAATGATGCACCAAAACACGCTCTCCAAAATAGGCAAACTGACTGTAAAATGCAGCACCAAAATATTTTAAACATTAAAAAGTAGATAATATAAATGAAAAATATAGAGAGTAATATATATTTTAAAACATAAGCTTTAATCAGTTAATAGTTTCATGTTAATTAAAGAATGATTACACGTTGAAAAATTAATTTAGAAACCCTAAATAGATAGTATAAATATTTTTTTTTTTTACTTTCCTGTTTCCATATCTCAAAAAAGAAGCAAAGCTAAAATTATATATATATTTTTTAATAAATGGACTAGTTCATGGTTTCGACAGAGCGTAAACAAATCTGGGAATTTACCATAATCTGACTTCTGTACCAACGCAAAATTATCATATTGTAACGGAAATCTCCAGTGTCTAAAACGTGTAAATCCGTCAAGAAAATCGATTTTTAAAAAGATTACAAGATTTACCCTATACTACGTATGATGGGTAAGTAAAAGGGTTATTTTTAATGCTTTTTAGATATAATTTATTGAAATATATTTATTGAAATATATTATCTAATATATTCAAAGCTTTTTAAAGCTGTGTTGGGGTTTATCAGACCATTTTTGAATTATAATCGTATTGGTTATACTTTTGAAAGCAAATTGTCTTTAAAAAAATGCTCCGCATATTGTTGCCATTTTTAGATATCGATGTTTTTGGGAGGACTCCAAATTTATTAAAAACACTCAAACACCATCCTCTCTATACTATAGCGACTCAACTTTGCTAAATACTAAATGCAAGTAATATATATAGATATTATATACATACGTTTATATAAATAATTAAACATTTATGTGTAGTAAAATTAACCACATTTAATTAAACATTACTTGTAAATAAAACGAAACCTAACAGTAATTATTTTCCTCTTATAAACCGTAAACAGTTACGTAAACGTTGTATTATATATTTATTTTTTAAATAAATGCATATATTTATGTATATATAACATTAATCAAGTGTATTTACTAATAATCAGCTATGGTTTTAACTTTAAAACACATGAAGAGAAATTTTAGCCAGGAATTTGCCTCAAATACTCCACTTTGCGGCGTAAAATTTTCATGAAGCATTTTGATCTCTTATGAGAGTTCCACACTGAGAAAAAAATCTGCCCTTCTCAACTAGAATCTAAATTGTGGCTCTAGAGAAAAATAGTTCCATTTTATCCCTATAAATTCTAGTTCCCTTTGCCAGAGAGTTCTAGAGTCTCCTATTAGAATTCAAGAGTGCCTTCCTATATTCTCGTGGTCAAACTTATTTAAAAATGTCTGCAAATAGATGCGAACACAAGACGCTAGTTTTAGTAACTATAATGCTAGCTTATAAATCCATTCCAAAAATAAAGTGATAATTTCTCGCAATTTACACGATTCATTATCGTTTCGTTACCTAGAAAACAAGAGACTAGAAATTCTCGATCATTTTGTCTATTCAGTTTAGTTGCTTACCCTATTCGCATAGCTCGGACTTCTATATTTCTAGTTTAGGGATTTAGAAACAGTCTAAGAGGTATTTTTTTTCTCGGTGCAGCGGAATGAAAAATTATTGAACATCATTAGGCACAACTTTATTGATATGTGGCAAATTTATTAGTGAAAATGTGAATTTTCTTTTAAATATGACATCATTTTTAAAAATTCAAATTAATAAAAATCGTTTTCATCGTAATCAGAAAATTGCATTTAATAATCCCATGTATGTCCCTTTATTTTGCAACAATGGAAATAACCCTATTGCCACCACTTAAAGAAGTATCATTAATTTTTTTTAATTAATACGAAATTATAAAAATGGAACTATTAAAAGAAAAGGCAGTGCTAGCTCATCTACAAATGAACAGCTTTCAGTGAAAAACAAAACGATTGAAATTCGTCCAGTAGAAAACATAGGGCATATGACCTCGTAATATTTTAAATAAATAGATTATAAATACAACCCCATTACATATGCAAGACTATTATAAATACATGTCTCATTATTTGTAAACTTACTTTGTAAATTTAGCTCTTAATTTGTCTTTCAGTAATCAAAAGAAGCATCATTTGGCAAAAAGTACGGAATCAGCCCTCTTTATTCGGCAACTCACAAAAAAATATATGTACATTTCTTTATAATTGACGACCTATAATCATTTTCTTTTTAATGGGCGTTCACGAACCTTACTGAGATACACAGACAAAACGGAAATTACAAAATAAGTTCTGAACAATTATTCATAATATTTTCTCTAAAGCAGAGGTTCTCAAACTTTTACAACAACGTACCACTAAATCGAAGTTCATACTTCCGCGTACCACCAGGCAGCAAACGTAAAGTTAATATAGAAAAACCTGTAAATAGGAACCTGTCTAAAACGAAATATATATACCGTCTGTTGTGTTTCTGTCTTAGCAGGTTTTATTACGTTTATAAATCAATGATTAGATTACTAAATTGATAACTGATACTTAGCCTGATTGCTTTATAATACCATTGAAGTAAAAAGTTATCACCACATTTTAATAATATATACAATATCAAAATACAGTGTTTTGCTATAGGAAAAATGCTACAATTCTTTAATGACATATACGCGCACACTGACTCATATAGTACTGCTATAGTAGGCCAACTTCACTAATTTTCTTCTATCGCTAAAGAAAATGGTGGAATGGGCATTAAGCACAGCGTCTTCATGTATGGATCAATATTAGGTAATTTTAGTCATAAGTCAGATTCGATGTTTAGCTTATTCCTGTATTTATTTTCATATAAAGAAGGGCCATTTTAAAAAAACTTACTCGTTAAATACTGATTTCAATGAAATAGTAAGAATTTTTGTACAAGAAAAGAAAAATATTTGTATCAACAGAATGAATTAATATATGAATTATGTTTGAAATAAAACTTTTATTTCAACACCGCCTAGAAGTTCTTCTAGTACAAACAAGAACAATGAGTTATAAAATACACTTGAAATTTTACTTTGTTTTAACTCCTCCTACTCACACAAGCTCCTCCTACTTCCAAACATCCAGACTTTACTTTCAGATAATTAAATTTATAAAGCATGTTTAAAAACAGTTCTTCCGCGAATTAAAAATACTTCATTCATTAATTTTAAAATTAGATCTTGATTTAAAAAAATAACTTTTATCCATACAAATCAAATAATTATGTTTTTAATTCTGGAAAACTGATCGCATCATTAGCAGTGTGAGCGAATTTCAACAAGTCTATTATAACAAACATTTCTCCTAAAGAAAAAATAGAAAATGCGTTTACAAATCCTAAATAGCATTCAAATTTTATTTGAAAAATTCCTAGTTAATAAAGACAAGCCGTATTTTATTCCACGTACCAGTATCGGACATCTGCGTACCAGTAGCCAGAGCTTCACGTACCAGTACTGGTACGCGTACCATAGTTTGAGAACCCCTGCTCTAAAGCTTATGCAGGAAAGATGTTTAGAATCATGTCGATTCGGGAAAAAGTTTGGAATCACTTTCTTGTTTGTGCAAATTTTTATGCCTGCTAATAAGCTTAATATTATGCAATGGTCTTGTGGAGTTACACTTGATATCACTGAGCTCCAAATATAACAGGAGATCTGTCTTCCTAATGCCCAGCATGATTTCCAGCGGTCAGCACGGAAGGATACAGTTAAGATAATTTGAGCTCGCATTCAGGGCAAAACATGCTGTCTATCGCCTTTCCTTACATGATTAGTAAATTATTTATGAATTAGATAATTAATTATAATAGCGTAAATTAGGATAATAGTAAATGAGAATACTAATATCTGACATTGACAATACGGACTTTTTTTTACTTTTGCCTTTGCAAGCCTCATTTGCCTTTCATGCTTATGACCGCTGATTCTGAACTCTTGTTATATATAGAGCTCAATGCTTGAAATAGATATATATATATATATATACATTCGGATTTCTTTCTTTGTTCGTTTCAAACCAATGAATGAAATGGCTCCTATAAAAGATTTGGATTGGAAAAACAATGGAGGTTCTCTTTAATCTTCTAAAGAAAGAAAATATCAAGAAAATTAAGAAAAGACATTTTTATCTTCACGATTCACTGTTTCGAAAATTCCAAGAAATTTCCTTGAGCTTAAATTTATGAAAAACTGCCTCAGTTATGATAGACGGTGAGGTGCATATGTCCGACAGAATCGTACTTCATTAAAAACAAGCTGACCCACCCGCCGTTGCCCGGGCTCGTGGTAAAAAAATTAAACAAACCTAAAGTTTGTATGATTTTATATCTTTAATCTGATTTTGTATGAAATTAATTATTTAACAGTTCTCCATGTACGTATAAACTTACGTCTGTATTCCAAATTTGAAACCCGTATCTGATATACATTTTAAAATACGTATGTACCTTAAAATCGCTGAGTAAAAATTGATGAATTTAAAAACTGACACCAAGGTGTTTCTGACGACCCTGGACTGGATGACAGTTGTTCTTTTGATTTGGATAAAAATTATTTTCATTAACGCAAAATTAATTCGCAATTTCAGTTCTAATTATGCGATATTTATAAAAAATAGATTTCTGGGTTCTCCGAAAAAAATAGGCATAGATCAATAAATGCAATATTTAAAAAAAAAATATTAGAGCTTTAAAATTTTGAGTACATTCAAAATCTGTGGTTTACACATTCCATCTGTCAACAGCTCGGAGACGATACGTGTGCCTATGTCTAGCTGAGAAATCAGATGTTCACAAATAAATTATTTTTAAGCCATCCAATCAAATTATTAATCAATTATAATTTCCGTTCTATTTACCGGAGAATTGCGAAAATTAGATATTTAGATTCCTCGTAAAGAGATACACATGGATGCATAATTTTCAAATCGATAAACGTAATATTTAAAAAAAGTTAAGAAAGCCGAAATTCTAGCTGTATAAAAAAACGCGGTTGTCTGTTTCGAACACCTGTGTATTTTATGCGATTGAAATTAATCGTTTTTCACTTAAAATTATAAATTTTTAATTAATATTTCTGGCTCTAATGGTGCAAATTTTTCGAAATTTGATTTTTTGGAATCGCGATTTTTTTTAAAGATATGAATCCCGAAGTTTGTGTGAATAGGCCTTTTTTCGATGTTTTTGAGAAAAGACGATTACTATGGTTTTTGTGTCAGCACAGATCGTTTGTTTTAACCCCACTAGCCTCTCCAAGGATGCAGAATATGTCGAGAAAGGAGTTTATTCTTTTTTTAGCCATTTTGATAAAAAAGACAGCATTTTCGATGTGATTTGTAATGCGTTTTAATTAATATTTAGCCTAATTTTCAAAAAATTCAAATTCTGAGACTCAGGTGCACCAAGAGAGGCCTTGGACTACCTTCACCTAAATTTTTAGACTTCTAGGTGCTCTAAATTTTCCTAGCCATCGTAGTCAGTCAGACACACATACACACAGAGAGAGAGACCAAAACTTTCTTTTATTACTATTCATTAAAAAAATATGTAATGGAAAATATCTAATGATATGAATATTGAATGAACGAAAGCATCCAAGGTCAAGGTATCAAAAGAATGCTGCGCAACAGATTAGATGAAGTAGGATATCATTATCGCAAAGCCAAGGCTAAACCGAAGCTGACAGTACGGCACAAACAAGCCAGATTATGATGTGCCAAAAAATACCGGAACTGGTTTGTCGATGACTGGTGCAATGTAATGTTTAGCAATGAATTAAAAATTTATATTCATGCTGGGAGATTGAAAACTATTCCACTGTTACAATTTTCATCTTAAGTTCCCTGATTTAGCATGATTTTGGGCTGTATATCTTCTAAAGTGACTGGAAGACTATGTGTTGGGAATGGAATTTCACAGAAATATGTTTTAATTTTAGAAGATTTTCTGATTTCTAGTTTAGGCGATCAATTTGGAGACGGTAGTGTTATAATTGTTGATGAAAATGATTCTTGTCATAGCTCCCGGATAGTGAACAATTTTCTTTCTGAAAATAATGTCTCGCAAATAAAGCGGCCAGCAAATAGTACAGATATCAAACCTATGGAAAATATATGGTATAATTTGAAAAACATGGTTTTTATGCTACAACCAAAATCTACAGAGAATCTAAAATGCTCCATTGAAAAACCATTGGCAGCCATCGATCCAAATAAATGCGAAGGCTTTGTTAAACATATTCCTGACAGAATCAAAGTGATCATAAAACCAAAGGGTGGAAATAAAAGATATTAAAAATGTATTTGGACGAAATATATCCATATAGATATTAATAAAATATATAGTCCATAAAAAAAAAATAATAAAAGTTTTCTTTATTCTATTAACTCCTATCATACATAATCTATGGAACAAAAGCGCAAGTCATGTGACTGAGGAAAACAAATACCGGCTGACCATTTCTTTTTTCATATGCCAGGCAGCTATTTTTATTCAAAATTATTTTTTCGAATAAAATTGCATAAAATTACATTTTTAGAAAAATCGTTCAAAAAATTGTTTGTTTGAGAGATGAGTTACATTCAAAAATGTATAGATTCTGAGATAACGTTAAAATTATGTTAACAGCCGAATATTTATTCCAATATCCATTAAAATAAATAAACACAAGAGATTCGTTCATCGTGAATCAGAGAAATATTAAACCATGGAGGTAATCATTCCAAAAGCAAGATCTCCATGGTGAATTCTGCAGCACCATCTCGTGTCGAAAAAAAAATTCGCATCTATAAACGTGGCATACGTAACGAGAGAAAAGAAAGGCATGCTCATTTTCCTCATAACAGACTATATTATTCATTTCACTGAAATAATAACGAAGACTTTTTTGTAATGTAAAACTAGTTATAGTAAAAACTCTCTTCATTTGTCACGTTTAACGTGCAATTTCCAACTTGTTTTCTATTGTGGATGGTAGATGCTGATTCCATTCATTTTGCCAGGGGCTGTAGTAACTCAAAACTATGATATAAATTATTTTAAAAATAATTTTTTCTGCCTTCAGCGCTACATAATTAATATTATTTTTGTTTTATTACTTTAAAAAATTGAACTGATTTCAAAATATATTCTATGAATTCGGATTGATTAAAATTAATCTTGTGAGGAGTTTTAGCATTTGAAAAGTTTTAACGACGAAACTAAAGAAACTATTTTGTCATTTATGGAGAAAAACTTCAATATTTTAAGTGAGAAACATAAGATAAAATAAGTAAGAGCTCTTTTACTGATTGTAAAACTTTCGTTTTTATGTATTTCTTTCCATAAAATAATACGACATGCTTCAGAAAGACACCTTTCTGTTATTTTGGGAGCAATTCAGATAAAAAAAAAAAGACTACTTATCAAGAACTAAAGAAGACAAACTTTTTCAACAAGAATTGTCATTTATTTTAATGATTGCATTTATTTTAATGCATACCTCACTTAAAATGACTTAGTTTGTGCCAGTATACTTTTCCCTCCATAAATATATAGTGCAAAATTTTGTTCTAAAAGTATACTTTTACAACAAAATAGCACAATGTAGCAAGTTCGCAGAAAATCTTAGATAAATTTAAGTAATAAAAGATAAAATACCAGTACTCTCATTATACCACTCGTTTGGTTATAGCGTTTCTCTTTAAGCATATCGCGAGAAAATATTGTCTTAGACAAAAATTTTAGGTAACTTTATATTTATGTAGATTACATAAGTTCCTGCAACGTTAATATCTTGAGAAAATTTTTAACATGCATTTACTTTTTGGAAACAAATGTAGAGGCTGTGCATGAAGCTTATCATCTTTCCTAAATTTCTTAATGTCCCAAGTTATGTCACGTTCTTATCATATATCATACTTTTATTTACGTACTTGCATGCTTAACATAACGATTTATTTAATGTTAAGTTATGCATTCAATTTTACTCAAATAAAAATTTCAACAATCGAGTTACTTTCATTATTACAGAGAAAACAGAAAATAATGGGACTACTATATCTTTAATGATGACGTTTTCTCAGTACAGTTAAAAATAAATTTTTGTAACAGAAACGTGACGTCACGTTTTAGAAAACACGCAATTTCACCTATAAAGTTGCAATATCTGAATATGTTTTTATCCCGTTGATAATCTCAGAGAGAGTCGAAATGCTTCAGTGAATGAAAATGACGTCATATTTAAAAGAAAACAAGCATTTTTTTTGCATATAAAACTAAATATTTTACTACTAATGCGTCTAAACGGCACAAATTTCTGGATGTTTGCTCGGCGGTACTCACAAGGAGACCGCCAAACATGATGCGCACAGATTTTGATGATTTTAAAGTATGTTGTAGGGGTCATACCCCTAGCTATTCCGGTCAAAGGTTTCCTTCAAATGGGCTTTAGTTTTCGAGAAATTTCGGGTTAAAGTTCAGCATGCATTTCAAATACCCATTAGTTCGCAATCATAAACGAGGTCTTCGTGGCTCTGTGCTAGCGTGCGCGATTCGAGAGCTGGAAATAAGGGTTCTGTTCTCTCATGTGACGTTTACCTTTTTTTTATATGTTTTTCGCGTTATAAGTTTTATGCAGATTTATGAATTCTGCACCTTTGAACTTTTTGATATTTTCCTAAAAATTCCATTTACATTTTCGAATTTTTCGTGAAAATTTATAGTTTTTGCGCAATTTTTATTCTAATATTTCTGTTGATGAAAATCCAAACTATTCTACGTCTTGATATCTCGTCTTTTTAAAATGATTCTTGTTTACATTTATGTATATTTAATTATTTATTTATCTTATTTATGAAATAATGCATTTTCTATTTTAAAAAATATGATTAAGAAAAAATTAACAAAATTATGTATCCTTTTAATATTTGATTTGATCTAAATATATTGAAATATGTTAACTGCAGAAATACTAAAATATTTATCATTACCGACATCGACATTTTTAGTTTATTAAATATGGAACTAATTGTGCGATACATATGGCAAAAATATTCTAAACAAATTCCGCATTCAAAATCGCCTTTAAATATATTCTTTACGTAAATTGTTTCAACAATACTGGAAGAATGTATAAATTAGCATATTATATATTTTTTAAATACTTAAATTGTGATAAATATATTTAAAAATGCATTAAATTTGAAAAAGAAAGTATTTCAAACGGGGTAATTGTCTTTAAAAATACTTAAATTGTGATAAATATTAAAAAATGCATTAAATTTGGAAAATAAATTATTTCAAAACGTGGTAATTGTCTGCAAAGGATTAAACGAAATGGATAAAAAGAAAATTTTATTTATTCTGATATTACCGTAAAAGTCATTGCAGACGATTTTTTTCAGGTATTTTTTATAGCTATTGTAATTTACAAACGATTTTTCATTTCTAGTTGAATTTTTCTGTATGGCATCGACTTGTTAGAATTAAAAAAATTAATTGTAATATATTATTTTTTATTTGTGCAAATCAAAAATGATGTTGAGTTTGAACTTTGCAGTTAAATGTATTTAAGTAACAATATATATATATATATATATATATATATATATACATATATGTTATATAAAAATTTATTTCCTTCGTATCCTTCCATTTTATTCGCATTAATATTTTTAAATTAATCTAACTTCTGTCATAGTCAGTATTTCCTTAATTCTTAATAATATCTATTCCTATTTAAAGTCCTTTTAAAAGTAAATATCCGTATATTAATAATTATTTTATTCCAAATCTTAATCTAAAATTTTAAGTTCAAACGTCGCTTTTATCAGCTCAACAATCTATAAAACTCCGAGACGCGTTCTCATTTCGAATGTTTTTTTTAAAAGCCATTTTCTTCTTCTTATTATTATTATTATTGCTCTGATTTTTTCGCGCGCTTGGGATTTTAACTTCAAAATTTATCCGCACCCAAGTACGGGATTCTTTACTGTTTTAGCTTCGCCCTCTAGCCTCATTTGCTGGGCTGGAGCTAGCTTCTCACTCATTGGGTTGTGCGCTCGTGACGTAATTTCTGTATATCTCCGCGGAGAGAACAAAACTCGCCCGCACTGGTCGGAGAACTAGATTTTTGACGTTTTCGGAAGCTAAACAAATATGTGTCTGGTATTTTTATGTCCGTAGAATATTCAACTGGCCCAGTAACATCTTAATTCAATGAAGTGAAGCAACGTTAGCCCGAGGGCTATAAGTTTTAGACCTTTGGGAATTGTTTCTGTGTTGTTCGTCTTCTAATAAAATTATTTGTCTAGAGATTGGCTGGATTTATTGGAAAACTTTGGTGGACTCATTTCATTGCCTTCTACTTCGCCATACTCGCTAATATCGACTGCAACTTGCTATATCGTTGAAGGACTGCCATCTTTTTATCGAATATTATTCATCGTAATATCTCAACCTCGTCAAAATGCTACATATATTTATATATATATATGATACATTCCTGTCGAAAATTGGCACATTATAGACGATCGCTATTGCTGTCGACTTGAACGTTCTTTCCACCAGACAATCGGAACATCTCAGTCCGAAACCACTAAAATTACCTGATAATCATATCGAGGTAGCCGCAGTCGAGATCGTTGAAATGTAGTCATGACACCCGGACAGGGCATCACTTCGAGTCGCTCACCATGAAGACAAATCTCGAAGTATATCACATCGGAAATCGTAGTGTATTAGCAGTCGTAAAAATTGAGCAGAGGCAGTGAAATCCAGAAGAAATTTCCCAAAAACATTAAAAAGAAGACTTAATAACTTAATAGATGAGCAGTGGCTTTATTGTGATCACAGAGATGAAAGCAACTCCACCAACTTTCGTTTCATTAAAAACTGAACACATTTGAAGATCTTGAAGAATTAACAGAGCTTGAAGAACATACTACCGATGCATTAGTGTAGACTCCCCAGTGACGGCAATTAGATGACAACCACTAATTCGTGTAAATTCCGTTTCCGAAGCCAGTGTAACCGTAGAAATACTTCAAAATTTGGCCCAAAGGTACAAAACGCGCGAACAAGCTGGTCCACTCGCATCCATGTTCGGAGGGCGCTAGGGGGATAAAGAAGGCGGAGCTTTCTCGCTAATGGATGAAAAAATGAGGCCACGAAGACGTGTCTCTGACGTATGATTAAAACTCTTTAACAGAAGCGGCAAATTAAAAAGGTAAAAAGGCCTTTGGGCGCGAAAACCGCTTGGAATCATGGGATGCCGAATGAATTAAATAGAAATAAAAATGGTATTATAAAAGTTCCAAAGAATAAAAATTAAATGTCTCAAAAGAAGAAATTAGGCAGGTGCGTTTAGAGGCAGTGTTGCAATTTAAGAGAATAAGGTTCTAATAAATACGTGTAGCTTTTAACAGATTAAGATTTTTAGAATGATAAATAAAAGAATATTTTGATTAAGTTATGGAATAAAATACAAAATAGATTTAAGAGATATTTTAAAAAGAGAGGGAAAAAGAATTGAAGAATTTGGAATAATTTAACTAAAGAAATAGGGCGAAAATTTTTTATTATTACATATATATATATATATATATATATATATATATATATATATATATATATATATATATATATATATATATATATATATATATATATATATATATAACTGGCTAAAACTTGCATATAAGCGTTATTGTTTTAATATTTTATTACTCCTTTCAAGATATGTTGTTGAAATTACCTAATGATACATATCTTTAGAAGATTTGAAATAAAAAATATTTTGTATAAATTATAAAAGAATACACAAAATTGTATTTAAAATTTCATAAAGTTAAAAAAGGTATTATTTTAGAACGGTTATTAATATATAAAGTGTAAATCATAATTTAAAAAAAAATAAACAAAATCTAGACATAAATTAGTTTGGAATTTCATGAAATATTAATTTCAAAACTGCACAAAAAAAAAAAAAAAAAAAAAATGTAAATTATTACGAAAAATTCGAAAATGTAAATGGAATTTATTAGGAAAATATCAAAAAGTTCAAAGATGCAGAATTCATAATTCTGCATAAAACTTATAACGAGACAAATATATTAAATTTATTAAAAAAAGGTAAACGTCACATTAGACGACAGAACCCTCATCTCCGGCTCTCAAATCGCGCGCGTTAGCACAGAGCCACGAAGACCTCGTTCGAAATTGCGAACTAATGGGTATTTGAAATGCATGCTGAACTTTAACCCGAAATTTCTCGAAAACTAAAGCCCATTTGAAGGAAACCTTTGACCTGAATAGTTAGGGGTATGACCCCTACAACATACTTTAAAATCATCAAAATCTGTGCTCATCATGTTTGGCGGTCTCCTTGTCAGATTAGAACCTCAAGTGAAGGGTGCGAATGTTCACATCCACAGTTGTAGATGGGAAATGTGACGTAAATTTCAGAAATATTTTTATTAATGACCTACTGCACGTTAGAATATTTCTAAAATGTTGAACATGAATATGAGATATACGCATGTAAATTTTGCGATCGTAAAAATGAATTTATTTTTAGATTTCATTGAAAAAAATGGTTCTGTTAAAGTGACGTAATTTTTGCTGATATTTCTTTCCGTAATGCCAATCATCAAAGCTGCAATGGATAACTTTATCATAATTACTTATCTTGGTTACATGTTATTACTTACTTATATGAACAAAGTTAAATTTTTCGATAATTTCAAAAGTTGAAGGTAATGGAAATAGTATTTTGTTAACTTTGGTAAAAAGTATTTTCTTTGAGAGTTAGACAAGCTAATTTAAGAATGATTTTTATTGTAATTATTTTTGTTCATTTATTATAAATTCAATCTAATAGTTCGTTCTATAATGTTTTCTTTCGTCAAATTTCGACGGGTTCTACATCGTTATGGTAATAAACAAATATATATTCTTGAGTCATGTAAAAATAATTTACAATTTTATTTGAATTTTTGCTCAGTTTTTTCTAAAGATATGGCAACAGAAAGAAAATAAGCATTATTTAAATTATTCAGGATTTGTAATTTTTTTTTTCAATGTATAATAATCTCTCTCTCTCTCTCTCTCTCTCTCTCTCTATATATATATATATATATATATATATATAACGCTAAGATGCGTGGCGGCAAAAAAGCAGTTATTTCTTTTTTGCCGATGGTAATATGTGGTTTGTGTAGAAAATCAAACCTGCTAAATTATTTTCACTAATTTGCGAATATTATACAAAATTTTTGAGGTATCGATTTAAAGCTCACCACACATATGTAGAACATTTTTCTGCATCCGAAAATACAATTTTTGTAAAAATCGACCGACATTTTTCCTTAATTCTTGCAAAAAAATAACCCAGACGAGGGAGTGCAATGTCAAAACAAAAAAACACGCCATTCTGTTTCTGTTTCAAAAGTTACAGATATTTGTTATTGTTAAAGGTCATTGGTTAAATTTTGAGGGGGAAGGGACTTCGGTAATAATTCAAATACCGTGTAAATGTTAAAGGTATAGAGATCTGGTGCCCCATGCTGGTAAAGGTGGAACTAATTTATGTTTGCAAATCGTGCGCAGCACGCCTGCTATTCGGTGCCGTAAGCAGCAGGGACCCGTGCTGGAGGTTCGTTTAGAGTAGAATGCGGTCCGTGGCAGTGGGAGGTAGAACTAAAAGATTTTGCGAGTCGTGCGTAACTCAGCACGCCTGCTATGTAGTGCCGTAGGCAGCAGGGACCCGCTCCGGATGTTTGTTCCTAAAGAGGTTTTTTAGAAGAAAATGAGCCACCTAGCCGTGGAAGGTGGAACTAAAAAATGCTTTAATCATTGGAATTTCGTTTTGAAAAATCGACCAGCGAAGCGGGTGCAGTCTGCTAGTTTAATTAATATTAATCTACTTATTGATGATTAGGTTCTGAAAAACTGCGTTATATTGTCATCAGAAACACACAACTGTACACAATTTCTTGAACACACCACACACAGGAACAGGCACATCAGGAAAAGAAGCGAGTGAAAATAAATTATAAAATTCCATCTTTACACACATGAACCAAGTTAATAAACCAAAATCCCAGAGCCTTCCGACCTACGATATAATATCAAACCTAAGAATTTTTCGATGGATGTACACTGTAGTAGGTAAGAAAGAATGGGTAATAGCTAATTGGAATCAGGAGTCGTTTGGCAGGTAAAAGTACTAAAGGTATCTAAAAATGTTGCTAACCTACGTTAAAGTATCAAATCTAATTTTTTAATATGTTTAATGGAACAGTATTTGAAACTCATATTCACTGTTGCCAGACGCTTTCCGCTGGTCATAACTTCCTCCACACGCTTTAAAGCTCCCTAAATTATGAGGGATCCTACGTCATAGCATCAAGGCTGAATTTTACATTTGTTATTAGGGCGATTGTTTTACGATATTTTATAAGCAGCCAGACCGATCCGATTGGTCTAACATTCCGCCGGACACAGTAAAAGGTCCGCTGTTATTAGCTGTTCATGTAAAAGCATTTCTGCTGAGCCATGCTTTAAAGACTGGTCACGTGATAATTTAGATGTTTAAACATTTATTTTTGTAATTTATAAAATGCATTATCAAACAATTTTAAATGGTATGGAAAATAAATAACGCGAATGGAAGAAATATTTTAATTCTTGATTCAACAAAAACATTTCTGAAAAACTCTTGTTTGAAAGCAACTACATTCCGATAATTATAAATATGTGAAAAGGTATTTTACTCTATCCAACTGCATTATAAATCATTCAGAGTTGCTATCTTTAAATTTTCATAATTTGTGTTTATTTTTTTGTCTCTTCCAAATCCATGCTCCCCTTCCTTCGGAATGGTCCATTTCTTTTGGCAGCAAAGACGGACATTGGCATGCTACCAAAAGAAATGGACCAAAAAATGCCTCTGTAACCACTTAAGTTTTAGCGTAAGTGCCTAGCTATTCTCTTTATGAAGATAGTCTAGAGTCAAAAGGATTGTTGAGTTTTGTATGTGAACATGTTGATCTTATTCTAACATTTGTGCGTGAGCGAGCCCTCTATTCAGCCATTTCTTTTGCTTTCGCAAAGTGTGGTTCAATCTTTAGGAATCTGATTGTCGCGGTTTTTAACACTTCCAACCTAGTTGAAAAGTGTTAATGACTTCGGTTTGTCTGGCCGTCTGCCGTCTGCCGTCTGCCCGTGCTCTAACTCCCGTAAATATGCTCTTATTGCCTTGCAATTTTTATATGCTATTGTCGTTATCTACAGCATGTTCCCTATTTCAACTGAAGTGTGTAGCACTTATAGTTTTTTTACAGGGACACTCAAAAGAATTCCGTTACATGACGGTCTATGGGGAAAAATCATTTGCGGTTTATTTTAATAATGTTACACAATTTCAAACACATTGTAATTGATATATATCACGAAGGGGCAATACAATAAGCTTAATATGAAATAGGGTGTGCATAGCACTTATAGTTACTTTACAGGGACAGTCAAAAGAATTCCGTTACATTACGTCTATGGAGAAAAATTGTTTGCAGTTTAATTAAATAATGTTTCACTATTTTAAACGCATTGAAATTTATATACATCACTAAAGGTGCATGTATATAAGAGTGCAAGTACAAGAGGCTTACTACAGAATACTCTCTGTATAGCAGTCATCGTTCATTTACAGGGAAACACAAAAGAATTCTCTACTGTCTGTTAACAATATTTCCTGGAAGGGCGTTTTAAGTTGCTGAACGCGATTTTAAATTTAACTCACTTTTTGTCTATTACTTGGTGTGTATAAATTCTGTAGATCCTATACAGGGCAGCACAAAAGTTCGCGAACACATTTCCGTTCATTGACAGAAACTCCAGAAGGATAATTTTAAACTGTGATACGCGTTTCCTAACTGAACTAAAATTTAGCATCCTATGTAGTATATATACAAATCTATAGATCCTATACAGGACTGAATAAAAGTATTCGGATATTTTTCCGAATATTGTATATGCTGGAAATTCCTGAAATTACGTTTTTAAATATGTTGTGCGTTTTCCAAATTGTTTACTTAGATGTTATCTTTCAGCTTATTGAACTTTAATGGTTTGTAAAATTATTTTGGAAGCGTTGGAAAGTGTTACATATTCTATGCTTGACTCATGATTTTTCGTTCTTATTTTATGCAGGAATATGTTATGTAGGTTGAGCCCTCTATTCTGTCATTTCTTTTACTTTCGCAAAGTGTAGTTGAATCTTCAGGAATCTGATTGTCGCAGTTCTTTTATACAGGAATTTGTTATGTAGGTTTTTGTCGTCAACTAGCTGGTATACATATGGTGGTAGTAGTGAGTATCATAGATTTTGTTCGCATCTCGTCCATCGTGGAACATCAAGACACGATTGAGTTTCCTTCGAGCCGCCTACGTATCGTTAAAAATGACATTCCATTTTGACTGAGTTTGTAATTAAATTCTTTAGCCGTGAAGTTTGCGTAAGTGGGAAGGTGTTGCGCTAATTACTTCGAATAAAATTATATTTGGAAATCACGGGATTCCCTTCAATTAAGTGAAATTTTCTACAATAGTATTTTTAGGGTTTCAAGTAATGTTTTGCAGCGAATTAAGAGACTCTTCTTCGATTGCTGCAGAACTGTCGGGGTAGTCATCTTGTTTAGAGTTAGAATTTTCGAAATTCCTTGTGTTCGTTTCCATAGAAAGAGATAGGGGGTGGAGAGAGCTTTGAGAACCCTCAAATGGAGCAAACATAATAGTCACGTGGTTATGTTTTTCTTTTCTTTCATTATTTTCTTTGGCGAATCGAAATTACGAAATATGGCATCTGATTTTATCGCCAATGGCTAGCATATATTTTCGTAATGAAAATAAATAAATTACAGCATCGTTAAACTAAAGTGAGAAGCTTCTTTTAGTATTTTAAAACAGATTTTAAGTTGCTTTGTTTTACTTCGTTTATATCTATGCACTAGTTTACTCGGTAGTTTCATTTGGTATTTTTAAATTTATTTGTTAATAAAGGGTATTTTGAAGTTGTTTTCACTTGAGCATGCCATTTATAAATTATAAAATGTAAGCACAGCAAATGTAGCTCCTTTATTTCTCTGAATTCTACAAAAAGGGGCTTTTTTACTTTTACATGTTAAATCCATCTATTACAGCTAGTGCAGTCACAAACATATATATTTAATATAATAATTTGGAGGGAAATATTGTGAAAAAATATTACGTAACTGAATCTATTAATTGTTTAATTGATTGAGAATTTAGTTAATGCCCAACACCGGCTAGAAAACAAAACTGTATTTAAATAGCTCACATATTTAAATGAGGCCTATCTTGACTGGATTATATGCATTAGTAAATAGCGAAAATTAGTGTAGCATATATTTAAAATAAAATGTAGCCGTCCCATTTAAATCATTGATTCAATCTATCTTCTGAATTATATCCCTATAAGATCTATAAACTGGATGCTTTAAATGATCAGAAATAACACAACATACAATAACACTGAAATTTCAAATGATAAAAGTTATTATATTCACCATAACTATTCTATTTAGATCATGCAAATTGCAAGTTCCTAATCTCAGCACAAGTGCGTCATACAGTGTTGTGCAGCTTCAGTAATTGCTATTTTGCAAGTTACGAATATGTGGTGTGAGTGAGAATATATGTCCCAGTCATTAAGTAAACCTTAAAGTTAATTTAACAAGCGCATCTTCGCCAAGCGGAGAGCAGTCGAATCCTCGCCCCGTTGCCAGGTGTCAACCCATTAAGCTAGGCAAAAGCCTGGTAGGTAGGGGCCTGGTCAGCGGTAAAAAAAAAAACCCTTAAAGTTTTTTCTAATAAATTTGAAGGGAAAAAAAGAAATTTGAAAGAAAAAATTCTGTTTACAATGATTTAGTTTTAATTTCAATAGCTTTCAACAAACTTGACCTGCCGTTCAAACAAATTTTGTTTCGATAGATTTTGTTTGATGAAAATATCTACTTAGCTACTTTTTAAAATGACTCATACTCTCCATTGTCCCTATTACACCCTCCATAGTCCGTATGTAACTAAAAATATATTCACCAATTTTCATTTCAGATTCTTGTGATCTCTGTAATTATGATTAATGAATTAAAGTAATTAGTACTGATGATTATAAGTAGGCATGATTAAAAGTACAGGGTGTTTCTAAATGAATATCGTGGTTTTAATGCTTTGTAGTATCTATTATAAAAAACTTAAAATTATACCTAATACATAAAATGAAAGAGCAACTCAAACAGTTTTACCTACAAGCTTACAAATGTCACACGGCACACATCAAGTCGATAGCTCCGTTCTTCCGAAACGCCACTCTACTCTCACCCGATCTTGTGACGCCTTGTGATTTCTACCTGTTGGGGTTCATAAAGGATCGAGTGTATGTGCCTCCACTACCATCTGACCTACCCAACCTAAGAAACAGGATTGAGGCAGCTGTTGCAACAATTACCCCACAAACAATAATTAACGTTTGGGAAGAACTGAGCTATCGACTTCATCTGTGCTGTGTACTGTGTGACGAAATGTGTTCACATTGAACACTTGTAAGCTTGTAGGTAAAACTGTTTGAGTTGCTCTTTCATTTTATGTGTTAATTATAATTTTAAGTTGTATGTAATAAATACTACCAAGCGTTAAAACCCCGATATTCATTTAGAAACACTCTGTATTATGAAGTAGTCAAGATTGAAAGTAATCAGGAATACTTGAAATCACGATTACTTTAATTATGATAATTAATCTGATTACAAAAATAATCGATTACGCCTAACATTGTGGGCAGAGTGACCATCGCTCAAGGGAGTTTTCAGGGAAAATACCAGTATTTTCTTATAGAAAAATTCGCCTTATTTAATCGCGCGATTAAATAAGACAAATATTTAGATAATATAGATTATGGAAGTAATGGTAGTTATTGCAATCACTTGAGACTATCAAAGTTAAATTTATAAGTGTACGGAAAAATTATTTTTTCAAAATATGAATCCTAGTACACTTACAAGCAAGAAATGAAAAAGATATAAAGTGAATACTTTCAATATTAGAGTAATTCTTTTCTAAAAGTTTCCGCACTTGTTATCAAACTATCTCTATAACACATGAATAACGTAGTCATTTTATTAAAAAAAAGAAGAAGAAAACTACTGAAAAGATATTGGGTTTATATAATTAAAAAAAATTATGTACAATGATAATGTTTAAAAAGAAAAAACTTCAAATCTTTACATTCAAACTAAATCCATTTTTAGGTCCTTTAAATTTTCAGATACATAATTTTCATTTCCACCGAATTCTTAAATAAATAATTATGAATTATAGTATATATATTTTTATATATATTCATATTATGTGCCTATTTAATACCATAAACTACTAATTCATGGACATTTACTAGATCAAACTTATGGAAATCATCAAACGATATCACGTTTATTGTTTACACTACACTTGCCAAATTCATACGACATTAAAGAGATAGAATTGTTTTGTGAACAACAAAGCATTGTAAATATATAGTTTCGGAATGTGATGACTTCATGCAGTAAATTTAGCAATAGCTATCAATATTTCATTTTGAATATCATTCGAATGCTAAAATGAGTTGTCATATGACGCTGCAAATGTTATCGTAGGCTATGGAAAATTGAACATAAATATGGTTTAATCCTGTATGCATTTGAACAAAGTACCGTTCAGTCAAATAAAACGTCCAGTTATTGTGCACGTATTGTGTTATTATTTATTGTGTGAAAATTATTGCGGACGTATTGCGTGTTTTATAAATATAATCATTATTTATTTGTTATATACTTCTTTAAAAATGTAAATATTACATTTAAAATCAATGCCTATTAAAATAAATATTTAAAAAGATTTTGCAGTAAGTTTAAAATTTTATCCAATAAAAGGTGTTTTATACCACATACAAAATCCTTCTCTGATTTTGAACAGACCAGTTACTGGATGAAAGCGGTATTAATCCATTCCCAATATTTAACAAATTGTTTGCAAATGGACCATAAAATATGTTTCCACGTATATGAACTCTCATATTTATAGTTAACCGCAAACTAGGCCTCCAAAGAAGTGACAGTTTAAGGTATTAATTTTATCCGCCATTGTTCGTTTTAGAATGACCGGCAGTGTTTATTGGAAATCTCCAGAAAATGCAACTGTGACTCCATCCATTGCCTCTTAAAATTTTAAATGTCTTATTGAGGGCGTTCAAAGCATTCTGGTGTTCATTCATCCCATGCAATGACCTGCCATTCTATTTAAAAAAATTCTGAAATCTTTATTTCAGTTCTTCAGTAAGAATGAGATCTGGGGACCTAAAAATTTTTGGAAATTCTAATATGCACGCATACACACATACATGTATGCATACATATATGTGTAACATGTGGAATAGATTTAAAAACAGCGAAAACGAATTCAGAGAACCCCAATGTTAAAATATGCCAATATTTCTACAATCTGGTTTTTATCATGATTCAATACGTTCAGGTTAATACAATAAAATTTAATTGGCGCCACGCTCATGGTCATTAAACGTTCAATAAAGTATGCCAATAGATGCTTTCAGTTTGACGTCAGTCATGACGTTTTGGTTGGAAACTGACTCCAAATAAACGGTCGTTATGTTTCATATTAAATAGAAATCGTAGAAAATCTTACCACTGTATATAAATTATTAAAACACTTAGCTGTGTGATATAGCTATAAGATATAGTTATAATATACAAACAAAATAGAAAATACAACATTGTAACCGATTGTTTGGAGTCAGTTTCCAACCAAAATATTATGACTGACATCACGACTGAAATCTCTGTGAATCCAATCACTCATACTGATGCGCCTTATATTATTTACAAATATTTTAAAATGTCTGCTTTATTTCAAATATGACATTATATTCACCTGCTGACTTCATATCCACCTGCTTTCTGTGCTTACTCATACTCATGCTCCTTGTATTATTATGGGAAATGTTTGAAAATGTCCATTATACTTCCAATATGACGCATATTCATCTTCTTTTTAATGCCTGAACTTTTTATTTCTTTTACTTTTCACGTTGAAAATTTGAAGTGGGAGTTTTGAACAGAATTTGGCAGGATTGAATTTTCGTAACGAACTATAACGAAAAAGGGTTAAATATTATAGGAAATGGTTGTTAGATTGTTGGTTTTTTATTAATTACAATTTATTTCGATTCCGGATAGCTTTAGTAGTCTCGGCTATGTTTTAATACACCTGTACGTACGTAAAATTCCACTATTCTTGGATTTTTATAGAAATGTGTAGATAGTTTGGAACTGTGGATTTGTATAGAAAGACAAGCTGACAAACAAATTTACATTTTAGGTAGCTTTCAATACAAAAAAGTATAAAGCTACCTATTGCAGCCGTTCGGAGGAAAGCAGTTCCGGAAAATTTCGATACATTTTCACCGATCATGACCCCCAGACCCCAAAACCACCCTCCGTTCAAATGTTGATTTATATATATATATATATATATCCATATATATATATATATATATATATATATATATATATCTGACCTATGTCATACGATAACGCTCGTATTTATAAATCGATTTTGATGAAACTAATTGTGTGTATTAAGGTCACCAATGTCTCGACCGAGTTCGTTGGCCAGCTTGGTCCGCCATTTTGTTTCAAGATGGCGGCCATTTAAAAATTTAAAACTAAAATAAATAAACAAAAAAATTAAAAATGAAAATTTATTTTTTAATTACGTGTTAGGCCTTGATACAAGGATTCCAGAGCATTTTTTTGTTTACCTCTATCTTAAAAAATGGCTGAGATAGAGCAGTTTGAAATTCTAGGGTGGCTGACATTTTGAAACAAAACAGCACATTAACGCGATTACTCACAAATTATTTTCTTTCATTGTTGTAATAATTTTCCCAATCATACGTATAAAACTATATATTCATATCCGTTAGCGCCAAAATTGGCGATATTGGCGACAAAATTGGCAAAATTGGCGACAAAATGGCCAAAATTTGTGACATTTGGCGAAATACCGCCAAATTTGGCGACCAAAATAAGTCTTTATATATGAAGCCAATTTGGCTATTGCTCAATAATTTGGCAAAATTCTTATTCAAATTCAGTATTAACGAATCTTTTGTAAACGTTTCTTTGCATTTTAACTTGCTGTTTTCGTGTAACATTAGCTAAAATTTTAAAACGAAGGTATAGGAAAGCTACCTTTTCCTCCCGGTACAGGCCGGAAGGACTTTTTATATATTAGATTATTCTGTTCTGTACCATATTTAAGTATTGTATATCAGATCCACTTTTATATAAAATAATGCCAGTGAAATGTTAATTTGTCAAACATAGTTTCATTGAGAGTTAAAAGGGTCTCCTCTATCTCCGTCTTTGGCGGAGACGGACGAAGTTTTGAATGGGGGATCTTGTGGAATGGATTATGGTCTTCGATATCGGAAGTTTTTACTGACCTTAGTCACTTGCTTGTGGATCGAAGTTGGTGGTTTACATATCGGCAGGGATGTAAAATAACAACCTTTTGTTAGTCCGCGCGTAGTTGTTGAATGTGTCAGAAATGATAAAAATTCCTTCTTTTTTCACTTTCAGGAAACGTACACCAATGCTCTTAAAGTCCAGTGAATTCACTCTAGATTTTATTTTCTTGCAGGACTTCAGAAGTGGACTTATCCAACTACGTGCCAAACGGGGAGTGGGAGCTGTTGGACGCTCAGATAATCCGAAACGTGGTCTACTACTCCTGCTGCCGAGAACCGTTCCCGGACGTGACAGTCACGCTCGTGATTCGCCGGAAGACCCTCTACTACATGTACAACGTGGTGATGCCTTGTATGATGATGTCTGTGCTGACGTTGCTCGTCTTCTGCCTTCCTCCGGATTCAGGGGAGAAAATCGCCCTGGGCGTAACGGTTCTCCTCGCCTTCTCTGTGTTCATGTTGGCCATCGCAGAAAAGATGCCAGAAACATCCGAATCCATTCCGCTGCTCGGTACGCTCTATTTACTAAATTAGCCTATTTTATCCACTTGTGGTAATTTCCTGCCAATATATATTTTGAGAATTCAAACCACTATTTAAAAAAATAATACTTATCTTACTTAATGGCAAACATTTTCGAATAAATAAGGGGCAGATCCCCTTTAAAAATGGTGATATTCGAAAATTCAAACCGTACGAATGCTGTTTTTGTACCTATGTCAGGTACAGTAGTGGATAAAAAAAGTGAACATCCCCTACTAACTGTGAAACAAATTATTGTAGAAGAAAGTTACTGGTACCAAACGACTGGAAATAAAGTCTACTTTTAAATGACCTATATAAACGTTTTTAGGGAGCCATCTACATATCAAAACAAACTCAAACTTTTGTTTCTTTCAATGGCAAGACCCAATCTTAACAAGATATTTTTAATTTGCAGTTCAAGCTAGGCTTACATACCAAATTTCATAAAATTCGTACGATTACTTTCAAATAAATTAATTATTTTAAAATGAGCATATTTCAGGTGCTGTATCCAAATTGAATTTCTATACTCGGTTGTTTAAATGCTACAGAATGACTAAGTCACATGCGCGTTTTTTTTGCATGACTGGTGTAAGCTCTTACGATAGCATTCTTACTGCTGGCATCGAATGAAGAATCTATGTGAATCGAGGTGTTTTATTGACAGCCTGATTTGCATAAATCTGTTCATGCATGCCAGCGTCATCTATCGGTAATTTATTGAACCACAACTTTTTTCGGTTATTAAAAACGAATCCGACCTCCGTCTAATCCCATTCGGTTAGACCGCAATTTTTTAGAATCATTTGTTCTTTTTTAACGAATTTTTAAAGTTTTAGCGAATTTATAGCGTACCCTGTACATAGTCGTCCTTCCAGAAAGTTTAGTTATAACAATACTACGGAAAGTCACAAAGAGTAAAATTTGGTTCAATCAAAATTTTACTGCGACATTAACACATTGATGAAGATTAGTTTTAGTCTTTAAAACAGGAAGTCCCGCCTATGAGCGTCAAACTTGCATGTTACGTTATTCAACAAAAATATTTTCTCTGTTCATGCTTATATAATTATTGAATGTATATAAAAAATGATATTATTTGTAATCGAATTATTTATATGCATAGTGGTCTAATTGTAAAAATATGAATTTTGGGTATGTTTATTAAGAAATAATTTAACACGTAAGATGCAAAAGCACCGCCCGTGAGAAGAATTATATATATCTCAAAGACATGAGTTCGCGTCCTTCATCCGCAATGTCTTCACCCCTTGGATACGAGTGACACGTGTACGTGACACATAAGATGCTCAGAATCCTCGATTATTCCCACCAGTTATTTTTTATTGTAAGCTTTGCCTTATTTAATCATAACATTTCTGCGATTCAATTAGGTAAAATTTTCTGTTTTGAAAAACCGGTGGTAAAAGATTAAAAATTCTGTAAAGGACGCTCTTCACTAAGGGGAGAACAGGAATTATAATTAGCTTTCTTCCTCTTACCATACTTTACAATTTACTTTTCTTTTTTGCTTTTTTTATGTCGTTGTTGTTTAAACATGTCATGAGAGGTATCATCATCTTAGGATGCGAATTATTGTATTTTTACTAGGGAATTAAATATCATTTTTATAAACATGAATGTTAAACTAACATTACTTGTTTTATTTTTTTATATTCTTTAGGCATCTACCTGACGGTGGTGATGGCCATTACGTCCATTTCTGTCGTAGTCACGGTTGTGGTTCTTAACTTCCATTACCGTGGCCCCAGCAGGAAGGAGGTGCCTTCCTACCTCAGGGACCTCGTCCTGCAGAGAGTAAATTCGACGTGTTCCTGCTTCTGTCTCAAATCGCCAAAAAAGAAAAAAACTTGCACTTCTTACGATATTGTGCACCTACCTACCTACAAGGTGAAAATGATTACCTCTACCTTATATATAGTATTTCTTATAAAAAATATATAGTACCTATTAAACACAACTGTTAGCATTCTGACAAAGAATCAGATTGCGGTTTAACCCTTTAGATCCCAAACCAGCCGAAACCGCCCGAGATGCTAGGATCCCATAACTGCCGGCAGACGGCCTTGTTTATTTCTGCCCTCGCTTTTGTGAAGTGCTAGACGTCGAACACGGATTGGGCGTGACTGTTTATTACGCTTAACAAACAGTAGATAAGACACAATAGGAGTAGGGGTTTATCAGAAGATAGCTGGAAAGCAAAGCTATGGTATTTATGATTATTGGGGATAAGGGGGGATTGGATAACAAAAGGTAATATAATAGCTTCTTCTTTGGACAGATACTACAGGAAAGAGGTTTAACCATAGCACATTCATTTGAATAGCTAAAGCGTGCCGCTATCTTTTTCTTGGAAGAATGAAATCTTGGGCGTTTGGCCGGGATTCTAAGGAAGGTAAAAATTTCTCTGTTGTGGGACATACAAAGGTAAAACCAAATTTTCCCGGCATTTAACATTAGTGCAGTGTATATCTCAATGAAAATGTATATGTAATGTTTTTGTCAAACCTATAGATATGTAAGTAGAAAATTGAAAAAGTATCCCAAAGCATAATTCATCATATGAGATATTACAAAATACTATGTAGTCTAAGTTGTATAAAAGATCAGTTCCATTCTTGGTGTGTTATCGTTATATTGTAACATGTTATAGAAGTGTATAGTATTGTAATTTGATGTGGTTTTTATGGTATTGTGTTTTGTGTGGTTATACATTGTTGGCATACGTAAATAATCGTCAATTCAGTATTAACTTGATTGATTTGCATAAATATAGTTTAATGAAGTACTGTTCTATAATAAGTCAATTGTAACCTGAATTGACTATAAAGCTGCTTAATTCTTCAACAAATTCATCAGTCAATCCTCCTAAGATGATTTTTTAGAAACTTAAAAAAAAAGTTCATTTTAGTTTTTATAGTAACTAAGCAACAAATGATTACAGATAACGTTATTTTTAGCGATAGTATGCAAAAGCGGTATAGTTCTAAAATCAATATATTTTTTCAGATTATTTAAGTAAGGTAATCACTCAGTAATATCCCTGGTCATGAATCTTCACTACTACGGGTTTTGTAAGTTTTCGGGATTTCATTGACTGAGATTGAAAATTAAGACCACTTTCACTTCAAATGTTGTTCTGTAGCCACAGCTTTTCTGAAGTCACAGGTCAAAATTGCTTAATTCTTGATAAGATTGACAGCGAATTCCATACAATTACAGTAGCTAAAGGCAAAGTCCTATTTCTTTCATTACGAACTTTTCCATTGTCGCCAAAAATGACTTGTCAACTTTTGAATCCCAGCCATAAACCAATTGCTATTTTTATTTCATGTTTCATGAGTTATTAGAAAATCATAACGAGAATGGCAACGATCTGCTTTATTACTTTCGCTTTTGATGCTCATACATTACTTCCAAATATCGCATAATTCAATTTTTACATCCTCGAATAGGAAAAACATTACTTTCAAGTGAAATGTGTTTGAAGTTTGTAGCTAACTTTAATGAATTTTAAAACAAATTTCCAATCATTATTATTTTTTTTAACTCTTTCTCAAAAACGAGCATTTGTTTGCTACAAAAATATGTAAAGTAATTAGTGTAAGAGCTACCATAATTGACAATAAGCTGCCCAGAATAAATTAAAAAGAAAATATATAGAAAATTAACAATACGATCAGATAAATCATAATGCACACCATTTTGGCTTTTACCTTAAATATGTCAACAAAAAGACAGATTTTAATTGGATGTATAATAATAAAACTAATATATAGTTAAGTCGAATTGGTTAAAAGATGGATTACCTCAGAATATGCTCGTAATTGTATTATATTTCATTTTATACTATTTGCTATGGCAACTTTTTTCAGAAAGTTTTTTGTAGCTTTTTTAAAAAGTATTTCATAGTTTTGTACGCTACGACGGAAACATTTCATGATGCACGCAATGTACTGCACAAAAGAAAAAAACTGATATAAGCATTGATATGACCATGTCGTTCCTACAACTTCGATTATAACTGCCGATCGTCATGTGCTTCGGCAATTGTTTATGGTTAAAATTATTGTATATTATCCTTTTCTTTTTATGTATTCCATATTTGGACATTTTATAGTTGCAAAATTTATATCTTAAATATAGTTCTAAGCAATTGAATAGTCGAAAAAGAAATACTTTGCACAAAAGTGAAATGCTTTGACATTGAACTATGTATATCATTACTTGCAAAGTTCTAAGTAATGAAAGAGTCGAAATAAAATGTGTTCCACAAAAGTTAAATTATTTGCAAGAGATCAGCTAATTGAAAAGTGGCGTTTTCTTAAAATGAAATTGCATTTATAGTTAATAATTTCCGATGCATTAGTTTATGACTTCTAAAATATCATTTTTTAGAATACTTTTATAAATCCTTCAAAGTTTTATTATAAAAGTTTGGTACTTTTCGGTTAGCCGGGTGCCAGTGTTATATATACATATATAAATACATATGTATATACATATATATGTATATATATACATACATATATTTATATATATGTGTACGTATATATATGTATATGAAGATATGTGTATATGCGTGTGTGTGTATATATATATACATGTACATATATCACTGGCGCCCGGCTAACCGAAAAGTACCAAAAGTTTTTTCCCCTTCCTTTCTTTTCTTTCCTTTTATATTTTCTTTTCTTTAATTTTTTACGAGCAGGGAAGACCGAGCTATGCTCGGTCAAAAGTAAATTTGAGTTCGACACCCATGTCACAGCAACCACAGTCACCCATGACCAAAATGACCCACTAATTGAATTTTCTCGAACATGTGACTTAGCCCAACAGTCTTCTCGTGCCCGAAAATCATAGGATGCAAAATTTAGTGTAAATAGTCTGAGCCGTTTTTAAGATAAAATAGCTTCACCCATAATGACCCATGACCAAAATGACCCACTAATCGAAATTTCTTGAACATGTAACCTAGCCTAATAGTCTTCTCTTTCCCTAAACCTGTAGGATGCTAAATTTATTTCAAATCCTCTGAACCGTTTTTAAGATAAAATGACCCATAATGACCCACTAATTGAATTTTCTCGAACATGTGACCTAGCCCAACAGTCTTCTCGTGCCCGAAAACCATAGGATGCAAAATTTAGTGTAAATAGTCTGAGTCGCTTTTTAGATAAATTAGCTTGACCCACAATGACTCAGAAATGACCCACTAATCGAATTTTCTCGGACATGTGACCTAGCCCAATAATTTTCTCGTGTCCGAAACTCGTAGGATACAAAATTTAATCAAAATCGTTAGAGCCGTTTTTTAGATAAAATTAATTTGACCCGCGTTGACCCAAGAATGACCCACTAATCGAAAGTTCTCGAACATGTGACCGAGCCCAATAGTCCTCTCGTGCCCGAAAATGGTCGGATACAAAATTTTGTCAAAATCGTTTGAACAGTTTTTTAGATACAATTAGCTTGACCATGACCCAAAATGACCCAAAATGACCCACTAATCGAATTTTCTCGAACATGTGACCTAGCCCAATGGTTTTCTGGTGCCCCAAAACGGTAGGATACAAAATTTCGTCAAAATCGTTAAAGCCGTTTTTAAGATAAAATTTGCATATATATATATATATATATATATATTTATATATACATATATATATATATATATATATATAACCAATATATATATATATATATATATATATATATATATATATATATATATATATATATATATATAACCAGACAGAAGATTTGCTCGTATTAGAATATATGATTACAGTTTCACTAATTTGCCAGTGAATAGGAAAAATTAAGTAATTAGATTTATTCTTATCGAATTTGACATACGAGAATAAAAATGCAAATGTTAAAAATTCAACTTTACACATGTATGTAATAATAAAAAAAAAATTCCCTTCTTTTCGCCATTTTCTTAGTCCTTATTCCAAATTATCACCATTCTATTAAATTACTAAACGTTATCTGTTTTATTTATTTTAATATTTCTCTGTCTTTTATTTATATCTTAAATCCCCTGTTTGATTTAAATCCATATCTTAATCAAACTATTCTTTAAATTCCTATTCTAAAAAATTATTCTAAACTGCAAAAACTTCCTAAAAAGCATTTGATTAAATTCCTTTTATGGAGACAGTGAAATTTATTCTTTCAGAATATTTTTTCTTTACATTCTTTTTATTTTATTATTTTCAGATATCGTTCGATTTTTCCCATCATCCCTGCTTTTGCGCGCTTACTTTTTCCTTCAAAATTCATCCGATTCCTGTAATGAGTTCTTACATTTACGTTAGGTTAACCCGCCCTTAACCTAAATCCTTAGCCATTGACGTTTGAGTTTTTCGGTGCTCTCTTCTTGGCCACACCCTTTTTTACAAACTATTGGATTGTAATTTTCGCGCTTTCGTGTTCCTACACCATTTTTTTTAGTATAAAACATACTACACCGGAGTGGACCGCCAGAATTTTGCTCTATTTTGGTTGTTAAAATAAAATGCGGTTCCAGCGACCCCCATTCTCCACTCAACATTCTATTCTTTCTTGTATATAGTGTGTATCTAAGTGTATGGTAGTGTCTGCAATAGCTGTCTATTCGAATGTGAACATCGCACTTCTGTGCTGACAAGTTGTTATTCTTCATAATGTAACGGATGATAGCCCTACTAATAAATACATTGATTCTCCTACCACCAGTCTTATCCTTGAACTACTGCTCTGGTGTATGTATCGAGTTAATCGGTGGAATTACTCCATGCCTGATTTTCGGCGAATCAAATTCCATACTTTAAGGATGTGACGACTGCATAATTTCCATGTAATCAATGGTGTCTACCCCATAATACGAAAACCGGTAGTCACTAATGACATTTCATTATAACTTGCAATACATCGTAATATATATATACAAACATGATAAGATTTTTTCATTTAAATTCTGTGTAAAAATGTATGAATAATTTCATGATTTTTCATGGTTAGCTGTGATTAGTTTTTACTAAACTCAGATATTTGTCAATTTTAAAATATGATTTTTTTCAAACATAAAAAAGCATTTATCTTTAAGTTCTGCTCAACTTTTATTTAAATAGAATTTTATATTAACTCTGCAACAAATAATTAGAATTAACGTTATTTTTAGCGGTAGTATGTATTATAATTGCAATAGATTTTTTCTAATTGTTTAAGTACGGTAATCACCCATTATTCACGATCCCATGGAAAGAGTTTTTGCTTATCAAGATCTTTTCAAAGTTGCTAAAATACGATAAAAGCAAAGAAAACTGAATGGTCGCCGAAGACAGACAAAAGGAATCATATCTGGATAATAAGAATATTTGTACCAATCTTTGAATTAATCGTTGAAAAAAAATTCTAATCATAGACAACATAACATTTTATATTAACTATGCAACAAATAATTAGAATTAACGTTATTTTTAGCGGTAGTATGTATTCTAATTGCAATAGATTTTTTCTAATTGTTTAAGTACGGTAATCACACATTAATCACGATCCCATAGAAAGAGTATTTGCTTACCAAGATCTTTTCAAAGTTGCTAAAATACGATAAAATCAAAGAAAACTTAATGGTCGCCGAAGACAGACAAAAGGAATCATATCTGGATAATAAGAATAATTGTACCAATCTTTGAATTAATCGTTGAAAAATATTCTAATCATAGACAACATAAAATTCGTAGTCTAATCAAACAAGTATCGCCAAGTGAGTTAGCTGAGTTCTAAATATCGCATTGAAAGGATCAGGGTCCATGTGTTTTTGGCCCATGAAATAGATTAATGTACTTTGTTATACTGACTTAATTACTTCACTTTTTAATATTAGAAGGTTTATCCTGTGCGATTTCAACAATAGCTTTTGCATTTTGTTCGGATTTATGTGACTTACACAAGCTCACAGTTCGTATTATTCGTAGTTTTTTATGAAAAATATGCAATTTCTCCTAATTTTAGTTCAATTATTTATATGAGCGCCATCGTGCAACACTTTCTTCTTTACATATATTATAAAATACGTCAAAATGTACAATATATGTAAAAATAAAAGTGTTGCAAAGCTGCGCTCATAGTAAAATATTAAAAGATATATTAAAAATTTAGGTAAAATTAGGCAAAATTGCGTATTTTTCATCAAAAACTACGAATAATACGAACTTTGAGCTTGTGTAAGTCACATAAATCCGAAAAAAATGCAAAAAATATTGTTGAAATCTTACAGGATAAATCTCCCAATATTAAAAAGTGAAATAATTAAGTCAGTATATCAAAATCGAATGTTAGTCTTATTTCATGGGCCAAAAACACGGCTTATGGACCCTGATCCTTTCGATTGCAAAACTTGAGTATCATATTAATGATATCATTCTTGTGAATTAAATTACCTTTTTAGGTTTGCTACGCCTCAAAGGATTTGAATACTAATTTTCTCGGAATGAAATATTTGCCATTCTTAATGAAGAAACTCTGAAACATGGTAACCATTACTTTTAGGAAAAATTGTTTTTTAAAGTCCTTGAGGTGTAAGTAGTAAGATAAGGGGGACTTACTACCTGCATAGGAACCCAGCTTTTGTATAACTTTAAGTGTAACATAAATCATTTTTGTTATTCTATGGAGTATTTTCACTATCACTCATTTTATTTTATTATTTCTGTTTTCATTAATATATTGTAAATTTGGTACTTTCGTGTTATAGCAGCCCCCAATAATAAATCGCCAAGCGACCAAGATTTATCGCCAAATTATAAAGCATGTATGACATTATAATAATATATATATATATAATATCTTTTGACGTATGTGACCAAGTTATAGTCATGTATGAGGCATATATGATGTACATATATGACATGTGTATATGATGTATACGACATCTATGACATAAATAATATGTGTATAATGACGTATATGGCACAAATAGGGGTGTTTGGAATATATATATATATGCGTATATAGGATGCATATATAAGCTTTGCGATGATCTTGACGAAATCATAACTTCAACCTTGGCATAATCATAATTGTGAGGGACGCTATAACACGGTAGTACGGTAATTTTTTTTTTTTTTTTTTTTTTTTTTTTTTTTTTTTTTTTTTTTTTTTTTAGCTTTTGGAACATTTTCCTAATGGTTATTGTAAATTGTTAAATTATAATTTTTATTATTATTATATTTTATTTTAATCCAGACGATTTACAGCTCAACTTAGTCAGAATGGGACTTTGCATTAATAATTAAACTTTTGGTTTTCAAAGTCACAACGAAAAATTGAATATTTGATGTACACTACATTTAGCAATTTTCGTTTCATTTCAGGGGGATTCCTTTCGCCTTACAGTGGATAGTCTGCACGAAGAATTGAAAGAAATAAATCCGGACCAAACTTGCAACGAATCATCTAGCGGCGACCTAAATTCCGGCAAGCGTCGATCTCATCAGATTCCTTCTTCGAAAGTCAATGGGTCTTCGACAGGGTCTCACTGTTCCACAAGAATCCAAGAAGAAATTCTAAGAACACTTCGCTACATTCTACAACGTCAGGAGCAAGAGGATCACCGAATCCGCGTTGTCAACGAATGGCGACAAATTGCATTAGTGATCGATAGAATCCTTTTCTGGATTTTTTTCGTGGTTACAGTTGTGTCGTCGTTGTCTTTTTTAGTCATTGTTCCTTTGCATAGACGCGGATTACAGTTTACGTAAACGGTTCCGAGCAATGTTTCCATTGATCAAAAAGTGGAGTATAAGATAATTGTGTTGATGAGAAGGGTTACAGAATTGATGAACAGAAATGATTAAATGAAATAACAAGAAGTGAAATTTTGAAATTAGAATGAAAGACGAAATGTAACTACTTGTTTGAGTAATTCAAGCTGAATAGAGATGGGATAGGAATACGTGAAATAAAGGCTAAATTAAATTTAAAATTTAGGCATAACACCGCACAATGGAAAGAAAATATTCCTTAGTTAAACGGATTATCCGAATTATATATATGTGTGTGCTCAAGTAAATCTGCTTTAAAGAAAGGCCTGCTTTAAATTATTTTCTTAAAAACTTAAGAGTGAATATTTGGAATGTTTCTTTATTATTTCAAAATAAATATGTATATTATGTAATATAAACATTATTCAAAAATATTTATAAATTTTGAAGATTGAAGATAAAAACATATTTCTGCATAGATATATTAACATTCATTGATAGAGAAAAAGTAGCACACAGAAATATTTAAATGGTGGATTATTAGAATATGTATAGTGATTTATGATGCTAATTTAAAATAAGATTTTAGAATAGTTAATATATTATTTGGTTTCAGATTCGATATTTTACTGCTGAATACTAGTATACGAGTATACTAGTATATTGGAAGTATAAATGACTTAGATTGTAAACAGTGAAAGATGTGTTGACGTCTGAGTTGATTTATTTAAATTGCCTTTTAGGAAAGATCAACAGATGGATGTTAGAGATATAATATGTAAAAGAAATCTTTTACATAAGGTGACGAACTAATAATATATTTTTTAAAGCTTATTTAAAGTCTTCATCTATAGATAAATGGAATACAAACAGAGATCCTGTATTTAAAAGACAATGTATATCTGTGTTACAAAGACAAGTATCTGCTAAAATAATTTAAGTGTATTAAAAATGAGCTATACAAAATACTGAACTTAAAATTGTAATCAACCTGCTATGTTTAATAGAATTCTTAGATGTGTTAAGTTCATCCACTTCCCTATGCTCAAGAGTTTTGTGTCTGAGAAAACTTACAAGAAATTAGATAGGTATAATATATAGAATTTTTATACAAGTTTTTTTTAGAAATAAAGAATTTAAAATCTGTGATTTTATTGAATACTCTGTTTTATCATATTAAATGTACTGTTCTGATTAATAATAAAAGCAAATGTTTAAAATGCGTTAAACAAATGGGACGTCACACACTCATTAATTTAACGTATTAATTTCACAAATCTTGTTCCTTTATTAAAAAATAAATTATAAAGGAATTTTCTGTGTCAATTTTACTACTATACATTCGGTATATATTATATCGTTTTTATCTCAGTACCATACCATTATTGTGTTAATATTGTAGGTAATGCATTGTATTGTATTCCGTGTAACTTAGCCAATATTGGTACCAAATACTGCCCCATTCGTATGTGTACATTTTGCCAATATTGTACCAATACTGGCAAGCGATATATCGCATATATATCTCATTTTCTATGAATAAATTCCCAATGTAAAACCAATATTTAGTTGTTAGTTCCCTATGAATGTTTACCTCTGGAGGTGCCTAATCATGTGAAGGTCTCGTCACCTGATCAAGATTCTTAATTACAAGACCAATTCCTTTCCCTTTTTAAAAAAAATAATCTGCCAATTCAACAAAGTTAAATAGAAACCATGTACCGTCAAGCAATGAAACTACTAATACTACAGCTAATATATAACACATAGTGGAAACACAAAGATTTAAACTGAATTATGTTAACTTGCCACAGTCTTTATTAGCAACCATAGTCAGTGTGAATACGGCCCGGAAGCAAGTCTTTTTTTCCTTTCCTTATTCGACAACGTACCCAGAAACCCATAGTTAATAACAATCTGGAACCGGCCAACACAGTAACATAAGTGACTCTCACCAAATAACGTTGCAGCCAATGACAGTCAAGGATCTAGTCAGGTAGATCTCCGCTATGAAGAGATTAGGCGAATTTCGCCTTACAGCCAGGTACACAAACTCGTTAAGGCTGCTCGTCAGTAAACTTCCCGATTCCCCTCGCTAATGTTATTCCTATGGGCGTAGGATGCATTCGTATTTTTAAAATATCTCCTCGGGAAATTAATATTTTAAACTTCTGTTTCCTGTGTACTGTTCTTAAAGAATGTCTCTTTTTTTTCTTAGTTATCAAAATATTTCTAAACTATGTGCTTAATTTATATTTTTATGTGTTAAAATCTTAGCGAAACTGAATACGATTTTAACATTTCATATAAAATTAAGTATATATTTTAGAAAAAAATTGACAGCTAAGAAAAAAAGAGACATTCTTTAAAAACAATACAAAGAAAACAGATGTTAAAAATATTTATTTTCCGAGGAGATATTTTAAAAATGCGAATGCATCCTACGCCCATAGGAATAACATTAGCGAGGGGAATCGGGAAGTTTACTGACGAGCAGCCTTAAGCTAGGCATAATGCCCGGCAGGTAGGAGCCTGGTCTGCCGTTTAATAATAATAACAATATTTAGTCAGTAATCCTATTCCATTGGAATAGTTTGCTATTAACGCGATACTGGTGCTAAATTGAGATTTATATAACCAATATCAGTTTTGCTACTCAGCTATTAAATCCTATATACCCGTGCACAGTGACAAAATTTCCCCAAACGCTGACCAAATCGCGGAGACAGATTGTACACTCTTTTTACGCACAATTTTATAATTCAAAATTGTATATAAATCTCTTTAAAATATTTAGTTAACCTTTATTGAGTAAATATACATGCTGTTTGTTTTAGCACAATATTTGCACAACATTTGATGTAAAATATTTTGAAAATTAATTATCTTCATTGTTCAAAACAATACACTGAACATTTATTGTTTTTGGCGAAAATTTTTATTATTCAGCAATAGACTACATGTTTCAGGAAAGATGTATAAGTAAGTTTTCACCGTAAACAGTTAAGAATGTTTGAAACAGCCACTACAGAATGTGCAATTTCATATTTCCTTACATATCCTAATGGTAAATGTTTAATATTCAACTAAAAATCTTATCGAAATAATAAATAAGATCGTTTGTAATCTTTCTTTTGCAATATGATTAATTTTAATTGTTATTGTTTTTCTATTTTCAGAAAAAAAAAACACTGCTGTTTTATTATATAATTATTTCACTAAATAAACACAAGGAATACCATTAATTTTGCATTGAGATTTATAAAACTGCACTATACTCGTAAACTCTATGTTTCATAAAATACTGACACCCCACCCCCATAGAATACCGCCTCCCCCTCACGCTTCCTCTAACTAACGCAATACTCCATGCTGAGTATGTAATCCTGTCGGGTTGTACCCGACACAAATTTCTGCTTAAAGTCAACCCGAAACCCGACCCGAACCCAAAATATTCAAATGTGAACCCAAAGTGAAAGAAAATTATTCCCTATTATAATACATTTACAGAAAATTACTCTGGAATTACATTTCGAATATCAATTTTATCTTTTTCGTAAAAAAAAATGAACACATATACACACATTATACAAAATATCAGCACTTTCTTTAGAGAAATCTGGTCAATCCCAAACCGACAAGAAAGTGTCAAAAACCAGCCCGAAACTGATCGGAACCCGAACATTTAAATTCAACTCTACCCGAACTCGACCCGCAACGAACAAAAATCAGCGTCAATCCGACCCGACGCGATGGAAGACTCACCACGCACAGTGATGAATTTCCCCTGAAATCTTGAGCAACTTTAATTTTTTTTATTCTGCTTTTATGAGTATTCTTCGAAAACAAGTTAATATTCAGCTAGAGTCTTGCATTGGGTCAGGTAACTCAAACCCGACCCGATGCAAGACACGATGATCACCAGAGTTTATGTAGTAGCTCTGATGATCATCAGGATAATTATTCTTTTAATTCTCTACTCAAAATCGATGAAAAATGTTTGTGTATGTCTTACAAAAATGACTATTATCAGTTTCTCTCGCTCTCTTTTTTTCTTTTACATTTCTAAAACTAAGTGATATTTATTTCTTGTGAATTACTTTATTAAAATTCCAACAAAAACAAAATTATCAAAATTACCATAACAATTACAAAGGAACGTAAAGACTTTAATTAATATCTAAAATAATTTTAATTAATGTTTGTTTCATCACACTATTTTCTTACAAATATATGTCATTGCAAGTTTTCGTATTCAAAAGGTAAGAGTTTTCTAAAAATTAATTTAATTAAAATAGATATTTAATATATTAATCCACGAGGAAAACTACTTAATGAAATTAATTATATGTATATTTTTGCACGTACATTTTATTAATATTCAAATAAATATGTGTTTCAATATTTTAACAAAATTTCATTAAAGCCTAACAAATCCGATGGATAAATTAATTATAGAAGATTAATAGAATAATACGTAAAACATTTTTACAGTCTTTACCATATGCAATTCCCAACTGAACAGTTTCAAAGTAAAATTACATTGAAATTCAAAATTTAATTAGTTTACGTGACAGTGTAATGGCATCCATAGAAATACTGCGTAAAGATGAATGCGCAAAAGTAATACATTGCTTAATTTTTAAATTAGGTATGTTGCTATAGAAACCAAGCTCTTTTAGCATTACACGTTAAAGACAAAAGAAAAGTTATATGTATTCTGATTAAATGTTTCACAAATTTATAAAGGGTATTTACAAACAAACGAAATAATATTTTGCAGGAAAGAAATATAAATGTCAAAATATTGAAATAAAACATTTAATTTTATATACTGTCTATATACAGTGTGATTCATAAATATCGAAACAATAGGCTATCTCCTTAAATATTGCCCCTAGGTACATACTTCCAATTGCAAATTTTCATAAAAAAAGATGCAACATTTGATGAGATAAGTTGCAACTCCATGGGGGTCTATTTGAGAAAATACAAAAATTAAATTTTTATACGGCCCCCGTAGGATAAAATTTCCAATTAGGAAATTATTCCTTATCCAGTCCTGGATTAAACAAAAAAAATTCCATCTTGATATCTGCAAAATTCACAGAGATATTAAAATCCAAAATTCGTGACTTACGCCACTTAAGCATACATCTGAGAGACGCGAAATCAGTTCATTTGCAATGCAAGTTAGGGATCGACCATACATTTACACATTATTAAAAGTCGATCTAAGACAGTGCCTTAACTTTTAGATATAAAATAATAGCGTATAGATTTTTACGTTAAACTTGCTTGAGAAGTATGCTAGAGGTCTGCATGAGGCCGAGATTGGTCCCAGGGTCGTAATCGGCACGGCCCGCTGGCCGGATAGTGCCGGCCCGTGTCTTTATGGTTCTTAGGACGTGTCGGGAAGGCAATAAGTTTTATAAAAATAGTAATAGCGATAATGAAACTTCTGTTAAAGGAATCGTTGGAAATATATTTTATAAATTACACACAAATATTTTCAAAAATCTACTTTTTGCTATACAGCTTCAAAAGTTATGATGTTTTTAAACCTATTTTTCATTTATTCCAAACGACATTGTTTCTTAAAATAAATCTTTATACGAATGTAACAGTCCAATAGTATAAATAATCATTAACGTTGCTATTACGTATTTTTTTAACAGATGCCAAGCTCCCACTAATCTTTCACTATAAGTGTGTTTATTTGACCCAGGTTCAATACGTTCGAACCAGAAACTCTTTTAAGAAATTCAGTTGAATGAAGTAATGATTCGACTTAAAATATTTAAATCGAATAAGTCAAAGATTCATTAAACAAATTTTCTAGTTTTAAAGTGGTTAACTGGTTCAAATTAATCTACATATTACGGAGGATTAGTGGGAGGTTTGTCAGGTATGTTTTTGTCCTGAGAAAACATGTAATCTAAAATATACTGTAAAATTTTCTTATAAATATGTGTGTAGTATTCTTTAAAATAATCTTAATTGTATCTTAAGATATATGGGAATTTTTTGTACAAATTTCGGCTTGTGCAGAAATCTAAAATATGCACAAACACTTGTCTAGATAATGAGTTAAATAAAATTAAGTGCATCGCTCATGAAAATGGTTTCTTTCGCATCATATCAATAAACCCGACCTGAAACATAAAGTGCATTAAAGAAATTTATATCTCTAATAAACTTAAATTTTGTATATTTCGCTGTATACCAGATTCGTATGAGAGACTAGGGTATGCGTTAAACAAATTTAATATCTGTATTCGAGAGCCAAACTATCGTAATCAGAAATTGAAGCTACAGGAAGGAGTTACTTATTCACCTGGAAGCTTTTAAAAAGCATTTAAACGTTCTATTAGGACCCAATCTTTGTTTAAAACTTTAAATGCATTTCTCGGCATCATAAGTTTTTTTCAGCATTTCTCATCTTTAAATTTATATAAGTCAATAACCTCTAAAAGTGGTTCAAACTTATAATATATCTTTTTCAAATATTTTACTTAAATTTTAATTTGGCAAATTTGAAAAATATTATTCACTTTTGAAAATATGGTTTGTTTAAAATAAGTTGCATCTTTTTTTTTTAAATTGCTATTTTAAATATTTTTTTTAATTAATATTTTTCAAAATGCTGAATGAAAATTAAAACTAATATATTTCTGTTTAATTAAAGGAAAAAAATTCAATTCGACAAATAATATTTCGAGTTATAACAATTTTAAATTACTCTGCATTAAAAAATATATATATATATATTTTGTGAGAAGTCTTATGTGTGATTCTGTTTACAAATTATATGGCTAATCATCACAAAAAATTCAAAATTCTAACTCTATAAATAAATAAATAAAATGCTTCCCGGACACCTTACAGTAACATTGTTTCTTGAATTTCACGCATTTCAATTTGTGTCTGATCCCTTGAAACCTCGCGAATTATTAAAACGGACATATCTCCCTGAGTTTTGCAGATATCAAGATGATTTTTTTTTTGTTTAATTCAGGAATGGATAAGGAAAATTTTCCTAATTGGAAATTTTATCCTACGGGGGCCGTATAAAAATTTAATTTTTGTATTTTCTCAAATAGACCCCCCATGGAATTGCAACTTTTCTCATCAAATTTTGCACCTTTTTTTATGAAACTTTGCAATTGGAAGTATGTGTCTAGGAGCAATATTAAAAGAGATATTCTATTGTTTCGATATTTATGAATCGCACTGTAAATCTAGTAGTTTTATTTTGATGCATTTAAAATATGCGGGAATTTTGAAACTAACATAAAAAATTGCTGCTTTGTGCTTAACGTTTTGTTCATTTATTCTTACATTTACACCGTAAAAAAAAGTCAAATATTTCTTAATCTAGGAAATTATAATATATCCACGAACGAATATATATAATAACCTCTTCCGAGTTATTCACAAATCCGAAAAGTGTTCTTTATCTTTAGAAATCTTAGAAATAGATAGAATTTCAAAATTTAAAGAATAAATTATAAAAACATTAAGTTTCAAGAGAGAACTTTAAATATATTAACTTTTAAGAAACAATTAAGTTTATTTTCTGCAACTGAATATTGTAAACGTTTCCGATTATTTTTAAAGAGCATTAAAGATTTTTCTCTACCCGGAATACATGCTTTTCGTATGCTATCCATTCTCAAGTAAACATTTTTATGTTTAACAAACATATTTCACAGACTAACATGATAAATTAACAGCATTAGCTATTAATATTAAAATTAATATTAATATTATTTTGTTACTCTTGTATCTATAAATTAAATTACTCAGCTGAAATTGTCTAATTAAAAATTAATAGCATTCTAAAAAGCGATTTTTAGGTTTGAGAAAACTGATTAATATATCTTAAAGACTACTCGGAAACGTTTCCGAAAATCAATGGCAATAAAAAAAAAAAAAAAAAAAAAAAAAAAACCTGTGTTTTTACAAATGCTTCTTTAAATCTCGAAATTAAATTAGTTTCTGACGTTTCTAATGATAAAGAACGCTTTTCGCAATCATGGGAAACTGGGTAGAGAGAATGTATATTTTCATTCGTGATTATATTCTACTAGGGGGCTCAGTCCCCTACTCGCTACCGCTCGCCAACCCCTGTAAATTACAAAGCAAGTCACATTGAGACTGCTACATGGTCCCAGTTCGATTCGCTCGCTCGTCCCTTTTACTTACCCATCATACGTAGTATAGGGTAAGTCTTGTAATCGTTTTGAAAATCGAAAAAAAAAAATTTGACTGATTTACACGTTTCACACTCTGGAGATTCCGAAAAACATATTTTTAGAAAAAAAATTTTGCCGTCCGTCTGTGTGTCTGTGTGTCTGTAAACGCTCTATCTCCCGAAAAAAATGAGATAGAGACTTGCAATTTGGTATGTACCTAGTATGTAATAATGGGAAGAAGCCTACTTCATTTCAATAACCTCGATTAACCGGAACTATTTTTTTCGGACTCTCGAAATATTCGTTCTGATGAAAGGTATATAAAAATTTTCGAAATTGGTTATTTTAAGAAATGATTATAAAAGACAATAAAAAAACACAAATTTTGAATACAGCATGAAATCGATCAGATAATGAGTTACTGAGATATTTGGAATCCTATTTACCACACTCTTCGATTTTTCATGACCCTGTATTTCATCCAAATTTCACTTCAAAGATATATTTTAATTGGAAATTTGACGCTTAATCAGATGCAATAAACCGCTAGTTAATAGGATTATTATTTTTGGAGTTATAAGGATGTTTCTTTCAAGCAATTCAGTAATCGAGCCTTTAAAGTTTGTGACGTCATCAAGCCACGATTTTATTTGAATTGCAGTGCATTTTATAAGTAGTTTACAAATTTTTATTTTAATATTTTACATTATGCATATCCATGATGGGTAAGTATTACGGTGGCCCCCAACGACTAGTTTATATTTGCAGCCATTCTAGCTGGAATAAATACTCCCATAAATCCACAATAAACCAGCCTAAAATTGACAAATTTTTTAATCTAAAAAAATAATTAAAAACTTCGTTGAAAACACAGCTTAAAATGCATTTAGTTGGTGCTACCAATGGGCATAAATTCTTTAAATACTATGAAAAAAAGGTCTTTAAAACACAATTAGTTTAGAACTCATTGCACCTATAATATGGTACAGCTCGGCTTAAATTCATTAAAAAAAAACACTGCGTGATAGGAAGATACATTACATATATCATCAATCATTGTTTAAATTTCGTAAAACCGTTCTAATTGATTATAGATATTTGCAAAATAAATTATTTTTTACCTCATCAAGACGTTAGCAGGTGCAATATAGACAGTTGATATTTTTATTCTCTCCGAATTTCGTGTGAGTGAAATTCATAAATAACTTCTAAATAAGAGTTGAGAATTGCACCTGTGTAGTGCAGTAATTCCTATATAACCCAAACCAGTAACGTGCTTTTCGTATAACCATAAGATATGATTTTTAGTTATGTATTGGGTCGTTCGGAAAATCGTGTCCCTTTGTGAAAATCAATTCGTACCGGAAAATTCTGCCCGGTAATCAAATAAATAATGTCGCTTTTTTGGTCAAAATATTCCGCACAGGGCATTAACCCCCCCCCTCCCCCCCCAAAAAAAAAATCCGCACTGAAAGGGTTAAATAGAGAGATATAACAAACTACGTATTTTGTTACACATAATTTTTGAAACAATGTTCAATTAAACTAGACCACGGAATATCTTAATTTCTTATCATATCTGAAACTTCTTAAATATATTTTCTAAAGGAGTGCATTATTAATTATAATTACTTACTGTAAACTTATCGCGTGGATAAACAGTTCTCTTTTATAATGAGATAACACAGATATTTTATTAGTTTAAAAATATAACATATCAATTGGGTTCATTTGAAAGTAATTATTGAAATCGCAATGAAGTAAAACTGTTCAAAGATAGCTATTACAAGTACCCAATGAACTATTTAGTTTGAAGCTATTGTAAACTATTTGTTATCTCCGAGCACAGATGGTCTTCAAATAATGAGGATTTAAGTTAAAATAAAGCCGTGAAATTTATCAAATGATTGGTTGAGACATTTTATATTGAAAGTTTAGAACTTTAAAAATAAAAAGGGATGTTAAAGCTGAAATACAAATTACGCTTAAACTTCTTTATAAATTAACCAGTGGACCCGTGCGAGGATTTCGCACTGTAGTCTAATATTTTTTAGACGCAGTTTTAAACTTCTAAACAAAAAAATTAAGGATAAAAATATCTACAAACAACATTAGTCAATCCAGAATTTTATCTCATTTATTCCATCAAAGTTACAGTAAAAACTGATCAGAGATAGCAAAAGGCACGCGCGAAAAAATATATAATGATAACAATTGTATTTCAACGGCATTAGAGGATGACGTCATCAGCTTCAGGAAAAACGCAGAACAAAGAAAAATAAATTAAATACATATACATTAATTCAATTTAATTTAATATAACAAAGCATACATTTTAGGCCACACTTGAACAGCTACTGCTTTGATTAACCGATGATGTCTTTTTCTTATAAACATTTGAATTTTGCTTTTTAATCGTAAATATCAAATAAACCCGTGTGGAAACTTTATTATTTTTGTAGTATTTATTATTTTTATAATCATTACTGAGCACGATATAATACGGTATTTTATTTTTGAGTCACCATTGGTTTGAGAAAAACTTTTCATTTTATTTCTGAAAACAATGCTGATTTAAATTATAACTAACTGCAATTTTAAAGAAAGAAACATGTTTTAACGAAATGGGAGTGTACTATGTCAGCAGCTAATTCAAAAACCTATTCAATGATATCATATTCATTGTTGTGCGTTTTTGAAATGCATAGAAAAAGGGATGTTGACAACTTAAATAATATATATGACGAATTATAAATATTTACACGGTGTTATATAAACCAAATAATAACTAATAACAATGATGATGTCCGAGGAATAAATTTTCTGTTAACCGCTTTAACACCTTGAAATTTTGCGCTAAACTAAATTGTTGATCATTAACATTTCAGAGAGAGCGCAATAATTTTTCTCACCAGCGGGTGCGCATCTTTCTTTTTACGACACAAGAGTTTCGATTAGTTACACTATTACAAATACAAGATATTTTATAAAAGTAATAAAAGAGGTAAGATAAAAATACATGTATGCAAATCAGTAGACAAAATTAAATTTTAATAATATTTGCGAACAGAAAACAATATTCAGTAAAATGCACATACATTTGAAGAAGGTAAGTGACAATTATTATGGATGAAACATTAACATTATTTCGTAAAAAAAAAATATCACGTATGATTTAACTTCTTGAGATCTGAAGTTAAAAGAACAACACAAATACACATTTGCTTTTGAACAAACAAAATGACACAGTAGATGACAGAAAAAAGACCTTTTCTGAAAGTGATACTTTAGGACATTGGGGTAATTTAGGTTCACAAATAAAGATCTAAAATTACTAGCCCACTTAAACTATCAGTTTAATTATAAATAACAAAAAATCATGCAATAACAAATTTAAGGGCTTCAAACAAGTGAATGATATACAAATCCTCAAACTTTTTTACTGTAACGTTTTTAAATTAAAATATTATGGAAATTTCTTACGTTAATAATTACTTACACTACTTGTTAAAACAGACATTAATTTATTTTAAAACGTATAAAAAAGCAGTGTACACGTCCAAAATTTTCAAAAAACATGTTCAAATTACACTAAAACTAATTAATATGTTAAAAGTTCTAAAAATATTTTCACCTCTTGTTCGCGAGGCATCTTCAGTTACTGATGCTGTTGTTTTTCTTCTCTCACTAGTAAATCTGCTGAGAACTTCCTCATTTTTCCTATTCCTAACAACATATGGCGTCATCTGTTATAAATTTTTGCGTGTATCATATCATTGCATATTTCTCAGTTTGCAGTAATTATTTCAATGGCTTCCCTCTGTAATGCGTAGTTTAAATTATTATAACTTGCTATTTTTTCGACATTATAGAAGTCTATTGCAATTGGAGGCTGATTATTTAATCTGGCTATAGCAGTGGTTGATTTATTTAAGTTCATATCTCTTCTGTGTTCTTCCATTCTGTCTTCAAATTTTCTTTTGGTCACACCTAAATATTAAATAGCTTTTCCTTCATTATCATTGAAATTAATCCTGTATATTCCTGATGTCTGTTGATAATTAAATTTCCCTTCGTCTGATCTGATTAATTTGAAAATCGATGGATCTGGGGGAGAGAACTTATTCCAAGTTTTTGTTAAATTCCTCTTTTTAATTTTAGGGAAATGCCTTTTATAAATAGGATTGAATTTGTACATTTTATTTCTTTTTGAGCTGGTTGTATCCTATCCTATCTTGACGTCGTTTTTTCGATTGACTTTTGCATTGCTTTCTTGGACATACTGTCTTGAAGGCATTTTGCAAACTCAGATGAAAATAACATTTATTTTATGAGAAAATAAGCATCAGTGTTTCCAATTTGTGTACCTGAAGAGGTTAATGCTAGAAGGGAAAGATAAAAATAAAACACTAAACGTGTTACGTCTGAATCAAAATTTAATTGATTTAATAACTTTCGAATTTTAAACATTAAATAAATAAATAATTTTCCAATGACATGTAAGAAGATGTTTTATTGTGTTTAGTTCCTGGAGAGGTTAATGCTAGAAGGGAAAGATAAAAATAAAACACTAAACGTGTTACGTATTAATCAAAATTTTAAAACTAAAAAGGCATTTCAAATCAGACATTTAATAAAACTAAAAATCAACACATGAATATTACATAAAAAATCGAATACAGTAGATGTTTCAAGTTTTATACAAACTTCTCATCAGTACAAATGCCATTCGCATAGCTGCCAACTTTTACCCTTTTTTCCTACCACTAAAATTTTGTAGTAAATTTTACCTATTAAACCGCCGAAATCATGTCATTCAATAAGACAAAATTTTCTATTAATTTTTAGTGGTAGCAAAATAGCGTAAAAGTTGGCAGCTATGCATTCGAAAACTGAATATGTTTTTTTTACACATGTTCCTGTTCACGAATCTCCCATTTAAAGTATTAAATCACCAAGGACTATATGGAACAGAAGGACGCTTTATTCTGCTGAAATTGTACATGCTTCGTTTAGGGAAGATATCTGTAATCTTGTAACCAACCTTCTAAAAAAATGCTACTTTTAAAATTATTGCGGTTAGAAGACAATTTGTAGAAATTAAATTTTAAAACGTGAAATAATTAATTGACCTCTTCTTCCATTAGCGAGAGCGCGTCATAAAGTTTAAGAAAGTCATTTAATACAACATGAAACAAAGCAAGAACTGAAATGTTAATCTGGAAGTGCTATGAAAGTACGAATAGCACCGATCTTTCGTCAGTTAACGAGGCCGTAAGTGAGAACTATGAAAGAATAATACCAGCTTGGTGATAAGATTGCGAACGCGCGTCGGATAGCAGGTCAATATCGTTAACCTATCATAAGTCATATTTCTTTTTATCTTTTATTATGAACTCTGTGTCTCTACGTTTGATTGCATTCTAATATTAGTAAAAATCGTTGACATTTGTTCGAAATTTGTTCAAGTAGTGCATATTTTTTACTTTTCCAAAAATCCATCATTTATCTGCATCAAGTGCTTCGTTAGCTGAGGTCTAGTCAAGTAGTTTTACTGCCTAAGTGGGACTGCTTAGACTAGAGAAACTAAGTCTGTAGGGCATAGATGTACCCCCCGGTCTTCTATATTGAGGTCTTACAAAAATTGCAAAATTCAGCCGTAAGCTGAAAATAAGTAAATGGAAATACAAATAAAAATTCAAATAAACAATAAAAAGGGGTGAATAAGAAAAAAATACGATGTAGACGATTGCTAGTGCTGAGATGAAACAAAAGGGTAGTGATGAAGTAAAACAATGGATACAGATGATGAAACGACACAAGTGATGCTAATGATGAGATAAAAGTGAAATCACTGAAAAATACCAGTTGGTTGTTCCAGCAATGGTGGATAAGTAGGTGGCATTGGTTGGCACAACTCAGAAAGGCACGGTGGAGGAGGTTCAAATAAAGAACGACCCCGAAATTCAGAGCCTCCCAGGATGCTCTAAAAAGGTTAATTTCTATACCCACTTGGATGTTTGAGGTAGTGCGTAATGCACGTTCGCCTAAAAGTTGAGGTCTATATATATTTCGCGTGCAAAAGATAATTTCGTCACCAAAACCCAAACAAACACTCTATTGAAAATGTATAATGATAATTGTTTCAATACCTACTTTATATTTTGAATAAATACGTAAAATAGATTCGAGCTATTCTAATGTTTTTTGTTCATTTGTGAATAAGAATTAATATGCATTAAACTTTGTGTCTTCACAATTTTTAATGGCAGCGTACAATCAAAGTAGGTTTTGGGGAAACTTGGGTTATTATTTGGGTTATCATTAGAATATATAAGGTAGTTTAAAAGGCGATCATTTGCGGATGATCATTGCATATGTCAGTTACAGACAATGAAAATTTTACTAATATCTGATTCTTGAGACAACTAATAATAAAATGGTGGGATATATAGGCCAATAATTGACACTATTTAAAAAACCTAATATTTAAACTCCTGTCGCAAATTTTACGGTAAATGGGATTTTCTTTAATTTTATTTTTCTCTGAAAAACGCCACCAATAATAAAATTAAATTTTTACTACTAATGTATGCATTTTCTTTTCTAACATTACTGTTATTAAATACCTTGAATTTGTAATACGTAACTATTGTGAGATGGCTCACATCACGCGACACCTGGAGAAAAAAAAAAGAGCGCCCCTTGACAGAATAACACACGAATAACTTAAGAAAAGTAATGTAAAACGACAAAGAAAGACAAAACAAAAATCAAACACCTCACTCAAACATAGTGCAAAATATAACGTAGGGGGCATTATATTGAGTTGTTCGGAAAGTTCCTTCCGTTTGGGAAAAACAATTCGTACCGGAAAATTCTGACCGTCAATTATTAGACATTAGATATCGGAATTAGTGTCTAATAATTTAACGATGAAATTTTCCGATACGAACGAACTTTCCCAAACAGAAAGAACTTTCTGAACAACCCAATAATTCCTTCCGTACAAGACTTTTTATTCTTAAAACACTATTACGAATACAGCAGAAAGTTTCATACCACCATATAAAAAATCAATTCAAGTTATGTTAAAGCTTTACAAGTATTCAGTGCATCCTTAGCGACTAAGCATATTTCAATTCTAAAACCAAGCTTATGTCATGGTGATCCCAACATCTCACGTTTATTGCTAGAGGATGCATGCACATGTTATTTTTTTATCGCAATTCTGTTAATTACCTGTCATAGAGGGCATAATTACGTGAACTTTTATGTAACCCCATAAGAATTAATCACATGTAATTAAACCAGGTGACCGTAGGGGCCATTGGAGAACATTATTGTCATATTGCAAAGCATGTCCAATTCAATGATTAAAAACTTACTTGAAGTGATTCTTTATATGGTGGTATGAAACTTTTTGCTGTAGTCGCAATAGTTTTTTAAGAACAACCTTTCCAAACCCCGGGGAGAATCGTGATACATTCTGTGTAATATTTGATTTCGAAGTACTTCTGAAATCTCACAGAATTCCTGATATTTCAAATGCAGGGCTCCCACTCGGTCCGTTTTTTGAACACCACTTTTTTTTAAAGAAAAATCTTATTTATAAATTTTGTAGAAATTAACTGCGAAGTTCGTTTTAGTTGCAATTGTTGCAAATACCTACCACAAATTTCTTTCTAAAAAAATACTGGTTTTCAAAAAACGGACCAGTGGGAGCCCTGCAAATGGGGCTCAGTCTAAATCGGTATCGCAATTAGAAATTTTATTTTTTAAACTAAAACAAAAAGTGCCAACTATTGGAGATTATGACTATACTTTTTCGTTTTTGCTTTTCACCTACTGTGTATAAGTATGTTAGATGCAGTTTATACCAAAAATTTACAAAAAAAAAAAAAATCAATAAAAAAATGTGAACATTAAATTGTTTTTCAAAACTAATATTAACCTTTTGAGTGCTTAATTTTTTTTTCAAAATACTTTCGATCAATATTTAATGGACCGGAATCTCCTTTATTATTCCATATTTCAAATCATCATGCATTTGAAATACGTAGTAAATTTCCCACTTTGACTGTAGAATTTTTAAAACAAAATTGCTTCAAAAATTGCGTATTATATAATTTTTTTCTACAAATAATTCTACTTGGAAATCACGGGGAAGATCTTAAATTACCGTGGAAATAAGCAGAGGATTAATCAAGGATTCACATATGTGATATGAGGGTATTAGAATGAAAGTAGAGTAAGTCTAATACTTGAAATATCTAGATAACCACAATTTCACTGAACGTATATTAATTTCTGGTCCATGCGACAGTCAAATAAGTCATAGTTCACTTAGGGAGTCGCTAGAGGGTAAAACAAGTTGGACCACTTAATGCAACGGCGATACGACAAGCTTCACAAAACCTTTCCTTTCTCAAATTACTAAATATTGACGTACTCCAATGTCATTCTAATCCCCTCATATTAGGTGTGACCTACTCAGAGCATCAATCTAGAGTTAAATCTGAAATTTCAAAGTAGTGGAAGCTCCCTCCCAGCCACCACTGGTACGTGGGCAAAGAGCTTCATTCGCTATCAACTGTGACAGAGCCTCTCGAACCGCAGTTTCAAGATTGGCAAGTGGACACACGAAATGTCTCTTGTTCTTTGAGGGCAGAAATATCTTTGAAGCCTGCTCTAATTGTCAAGCTCAACAGGCCTCTGCAGAACACATCCTGGACTGTTTGGGTCTTTCCAGGGAGGACTTATATGCTTCCCCTCTTCTGGTTCTTGATTTTCTGATTATTAACGGTCTATTGGATCTTGTCTGACTTCGTCAGACAGCTGGAGGATAAGCCACAACACAACAACAACAGGTGTTAACCCTAGTATAGGTGCGCAGGGTATGTCATACCCAGTATGTGTATGGTTTTTAGCTCACAGGCTATCAAAGCCTGAGAGCTTATGTGCCCGCCCGTTCTGTATGTATGTATGTATGTATGTATGTATGTATGTACGTATGTACGTACGTAACGCGATAACTCTTGACAGAAATAACCGTTTTGCTTCCAATTTTGTTTATAGGTTCCTTGTGATAAGGCGCTTCCCTGATTAGTTTTGGGGATTGATTGGTTAACTATAAAGGGGGGGGACGGGGGGCTAACCCCCCTTAATTTGGATAAATGGTTTTTTCATGCAAAATTATCCAATTTTCTTCAAATTTTGTATATAGGTTCATTGTGATAAGGTTCTTTCCTGATTAGTTTTGGTGGTTCATAGGTTAAGTATAAAGGGGGTAACGGGGGGGGTTAATCCTCCCCCCTTATTTTAGATAAATTATTTTTTTCATGCAGAGTTATCCGATTTTCTTCAAATTTTGTATATAGGTTCATTGTGATAAGGTTCTTTCCTGATTAGTTTTGGTGGTTCATAGGTTAAGTATAAAGGGGGTAACGGGGGAGGTTAATCCTCCCCCCTTATTTTAGATAAATGATTTTTTTCATGCAGAGTTATCCAATTTTCTTCAAACTTTCTATATGGGCTCATTGTGGTAAGGTGCTTCCCTGATTAGTTTTGGGGGTTCATTGGTGAAGTGTAAAGGAGGGAAACGGGGGCTACCCCCCCCCCCCCTTAATTTTGATAAATGGGTTTTTCATGCAGAATTATCCAATTTACTCCAAATTTAGTATATAGGCTCATTGTGGTAAGGCACTTCCCTGATTAGTTTTGGGGGTTCACTGGTAAAGTATAAAGGGGGGGACTAACCCCCCTTGATATAGATAAATGGGTTTTTTAAGCAGAATTATCCGATTTTCTTCAAATTTTATATATATATGTTCATTGTGATAAGGCGCTTCTCTGATTAGTTTTGGGGGTTCTTTGGTTAAGTATAAAGGGGGGACGGAGGGCTAACCCCCCGCCCCTTAATTTAGATAAATGGATTTTTCATGCAGAATTATCCGATTTTTTCAAATTTTGTATATAGGTTCATTGTGGTAAGGCGCTTCTATGATTAGTTTTATGGGTTCATTGGTTAATTATAAGAAGGAGAAACGGGGGATGGTCCCCCCTCTTAATATATTGTCGATTTCTTCATTTTTCGAGGGTTTATTTCAAATTCTTTGAAATAAGAATATAATTTACAGTTAGTGTGAATAGCCTGTGAGCTCAATGCCGTCAGTTTAACTGGGCAGTTTTCTTTTATTACTTTAGTCAACACTCTTTTGTAATAGTAATCACCACCTTCGTTAATAGCATACAGCTGTTAAAAATTCTGCGATTAAATAACCGTACATTATTAGTGGAAAACAGTGGTGAAAAATGTAAGTCCCGTACCCACCCCGTTATGTCACGCGCCGTGCATATGATCCTGGGGTAAAAAATACAAACTTTTTTTTATTTAATTTGAAAGGAATAACTTCTGTCACACCCAAAGCGAAATTTAAGTTTTATTAAAATAAACTACATTAAAATGTACTGCAAACCTTAACCACTACCTTACAATTTTACTATTACTAAAAATAGCATCACGATGCAAATTAAACTACTGCCATCATAACATTATTTTTATAAAAATAATCTATATATTTAATGTTATTAAAAATTTCATATGCGAAGCTTTTTAATCCACTGAGAAATATTTATTTTTCTGAGGAAAATTCAACCGCTTCGTACAATCCCATTTCCTTAAAAATAAACTATCCAATAATGGAAATACCTTTTGACTAATTATTTTTAGAACATTAGATGTTTATCTTATTCGTTAAAATTTAAATATGGCGTGATTAATGAAGAACTCAAAAACGTTCTTTTATTTTAAAAGATATTCACATATTAATACTGCTTCACATACGGTTTAATTTATTTAAACTAAGCTAGATCATCAAAGCTATTTCAACGAAATGTCTTAACCCAAGAGATATTTAAAATATCCAGTATCGCGTAATTCTTGGAAGTAATTGAGTTTGAAAGAGGGTAATTAAAAGTCTGATTTCTCGCCTGAATGTTTTGGAATAGAAAGTACATATTTTTCAGATATTAAATGCATTTTTAGCTAAATTTTTAAATGCACGTTTCATCAAAATATGTGGAATATATATAAATTAAACTTACTTTAATCTTAGTAGGAGATTTTTTTAATTGTATTACTTTTATTACAGATGCTGTAATGGTATAAATTGTTAAAATAAACGTTTCTTCATAATACCAGGAAAAGGTATATATATATGTGGGAAAAGTATAGAAATCAAACCTATTAATTACTTTTTTAATGAATCGCCCCTCACTTTGTATACGGGCCCGATGACACATAATCACGAGTTTAGCAGGGTAGCCAATATTATCAGTTTATCGGCCTAATTAATAAAAACACATGGCCTTTTGAACTGACAACCCTTCGGAGATGAGATTTTTCTAACATACTTCACTTCTACCATCACTTGCTGCGTGGAATCCATCATGGATGCAGATATGAAATGCTACTGCCGTAGTAATCTTTCTTACAATAAAAGATTCTATATTTTAATCATCAGAATGCTGTCCTTTTATTAAAAATGCGATATATATATATATATATATATATATATGTGTAGCATTTGAATTTAAACATACTTCATTTCCTTTATGACGTGGGTGATCATCAAATTAACTGACGCTCCGGTATTTTTATTATCCATGATTTCAAAGCACGAGTTTTAAAAATTTTGGATCGCGAAATCAAGGCTTGAGTATCTTCAAAATTGGAAAAAAGAGCCAGTCTTATAATTTTTATCATCGAGGAAGCGTCGAAGTGTGGAAGAGTTAGTTAAGGCACTGCTAGGCCTAATTGGGATATGCGACAATAAGTATATTGTATGTTTTGGGTGAGAAGTGTAATATATTTTGAAGAAATAACCAACGAAGCGTTGTGGAATTGTTTTTCTAGAATGGTATTAAAGTTCACGTTTTTGTTATTTTGCAGGCTAGTTGTTCAATTAATTCAGTAAATTAACTTTTTACATATCACCTTCCTACATATATATATATATATATATATATATATATCTACCCTATATATATAAAATCCTAATGAAACGAATTTGTGAAACGATTTTATGAAACGATTTTATGAAACGACTGATTAAACGACTGATTATGTTTCAGGGCTATTTTTAATAAAATATGAAACGCTTGATGGTGAAATTAAAGCAATTGTCCATAAAAATTCGCGGATGTCAAAACTGGTAATAGAATTTTAAAATTGGAATTAGTTTTCGAGATATTAAATTTTTTTCTAATTTTAATGATATTTCTGTAATGATGGCAACTATACTCAGTTTTTTTTTTGTGACAAAAAAGTCCCGATAGGGATTATTGATTTCTTTTTATTCGTCCTTTTCAAATTGAAATTGAATTTATCTTTTATTTCAATCGATAATGAAGACAAGATTGTGATTAAATTATGTTTTTCAGGAAAATTTGAAAATAAAATCACATTTCTATCGTAAGGATTAATCGTCCAAATATAAATAAATTGTATATATACATATAAATACATGTATAAACAAGCATAAAAGTTCGGTGCTTTTTCAGTATATGGGGCCTTGACGAAACAGGGAAAATAGCCTTGGCGGAAAAGGAAATTTGGCAACATACTTTCTGTCAACCTATTTACTTTGTCATTTCGTATACAGAAGCATTTTTTCAATATTTATACAATTTGTTTAGCGTAAAATGTCATTTATCCTATTTTATATATAATCAGAAGTAATTTGTATAGAAAAAACAATAATAATATACGTATAATTAAAATACGCATATAAACAAAAAAATTGTCGAATTTGTTTCCATGGCTGTTTATGTCATTTGGCACCAAATATCACTTTCTGATGCCCGAATTACGCCAAGCTTTTTTAAAAAGCGTCAAGACCCCTATAATAGAAAAGTACCAAAAGTTCATTATGTTTGTTTTCATAACTTTTGGCAACAAATCTATGTATATTAACGAATCTATCCCTTTTTGAAGCTCGAATTACGCCAAACCTAAAAGCAAAGGATCCTATACGGGAAAAGTACCCGATTTTCTTATGGACAATATTCAAGTGAAATAACATGGTGTAAAATTATCGCGGATAGCAAATTTGTTTAAATATCTCATCAATTGATGCCGAATACATGCAGGCATGCACGCACAAAATATTTAATTAATTTTGTATGATAAATAATTATTAGAAAATTCGTATATACATATTAATTAAAATAAATAATTTATATATTTAAAATAACATGAAAATATGCATGATGGTGCACTAAAATAGAGAGAAAATTAAAACCTGTTACTAAAAATGGCTATAACATAGTACTTTTCAATACCGTGGTTCTTAATGTTATTCACAAGCAGATGGAATTTTTCTCATCCTTAAACGCAAAGGAAGAATAGAATACAGATCGTTGTTATAAAAGTCCGAGAGGTAGACACAATTTAAACCTAACCATTTTATACAAGCTGGTTTTCAAGTTGTAATTGATTTTACTTATCATCCCGAAAACAGTCGTCAGTTGTCGCAACAGCTGTGTATGAGGCCATGATAATCAAAAAATGCCCCTTTAAAACGTTAAAAGCATGGCAACCCAATTACAGATTTACCAATATTTTTAAAACAAAGCACGCTGTCATGTTTTTAGAGGCCTCGAAGTCTGAGCGAGGGTTGGCGAGCGTAGCTCGCAGGGGGTAGGCCCCCTAGTATATATATAAATTCAAGTTGCTTTAATGTTAGAAAGCGTTATTTTTAATTTTTATTACAGATGCTTTAACACAATAAATTTTTAAACGACAAATTTAAATTTATCTAATAGTTAAATCAAATTAAAAGTTCAGTTGTGGAAATTATTTTCTGAACATTAGGGGATTAAGTTATTCGTTAAAATGTAAATAAAGTGTGATTAATGAGAAACTCAAAAGCGTTTTTCTATTTTAAAAGATATTCACATAATAATACTACTTCACATGCGTTTTAATTTATTTAAACTAATCTAAATCATCAAAGTTATTTAAACGAGACATCTTAACTCCCAAGATATTTAAAATATCCGGTGTAAATTTAGTGTAATTCTTTAAAGTAATTGAGTTTGAAATAAGGTAGAATAGAAAGTGCATATTTTTCAGATATTAAATGCATTTTTAATTGAAAGTTTAAATTCACATTTCGCCATAATACCAGGAATATATATAAATTGGTGTTGCTTTATTGTTAGCAAGAGTTTTTTTTAATTGTATTATTTTTAATACAGATGCTTTAATGGCATAAATTGTTAAAAGAAAATTTATTATTACCTAATATTTAAATCGAGTTAAAAGTGCACACGTGGTAATTATATTTAGAATATTAGAGGATTAAAATATTCGTTAAAACTTAAATAGAATGCGATTAATGAAAAACTCAGAAAAGTTTTTCAATTTTAAAAGATAGTCACATTTAATACTACTTCACATGCGTTTTAATTTATTTAAACTAAGCTAGATCATATCTAAGCTATTTAATCGAGATGTTTTAACCCACCCATGAAATATTTAAAATACCAAGTATCGTGCAATTCTTGAAAGTAATTTAGTTTGAAAGATGATAATTAAAAGTCTTAATTCTAGCCTGAATGGTTTGGAATAGAAAGTACATATTTTTCAGACATTTAATGAATTTTCAGCTAAAATTTTAAATGCATCTTTCATCATAATATGAGGAATAATATATAAATTAAAGTTACTTTGATGTTAGTAATTTTGTTTTCGTTGTAGTACTTTTATTATAGACGCTTTAATGGTATAAATTATTAAAAGAAAAATTTATGTTTAGTTTATAATTTATTTACATCGCGTTAAAAGTGCAGTTGTTGAAATTATTTTACGAACATTAGAGGATTATGTCATTCATTAAAATTTAAATGCAGTGTGATTAATGAAACACTTATATATAATTTTAAAGACAGATTTCTGGATAGATGTTTCCGGAGGAATAGATATTAAATGGAAAAAGAGTCTTAATATGGTTTTAAAGTTCTGAAATTTTCAAAGCTCGGCTTAAGTTTCCCATTGGAATGTTAATGAATTTAACTTAAAATGTACTTATTTTATTACGGAAATTAATCATATCATAATAACAGACGATATAATTCACTGAAATAATAACGAAGATTTTTTTTTTTTTTTTTTACATTGCCTTGTCTTTGTATTGAATATTTGTGCATAGTATAATTTTAATGTAACAGAATTGTAATTAATTGTGTGTAAAAGTGTATGTAATCTTAATTTCATAAAATAAAATTAATATCTATAATATGAAAATCTGCACATAAAAAAAATTGTATTCATGCATTTTTTGCATAAGAGTGCAGCAGCTGAATATTTACAAAACTAGTTATTGTACGCACTCACCTCATTTGTCACGTTTCACGTGCAATTTCCAACTTTTTTAAAATTGTATTACGTTTATTACAGATGCTTTAGTGGCATAAATTGTTAAAAGAATATTTTATATTTATCTAATATTTAAATCGAGTTAAAAGTGCTGTCATGGTAATTAATTTTATAATATTAGAGGATTAACTTATTCGTTAAAATTTAAATACAGTGTGATTAATGAAAAACTCAAAAACATTTCCTATTGTAAAAGATATTCACATATTAATACTACTTCACATACGTTTTAATTTTTTTAAACTAAACTAGATCATCAAAGTTATTTAAACGAGATGTCTTAACCCACGATATATTTAAAATATCCAGTATCGTTGAAAGTATAATTGAGTTTAAAAGATGTTAATTAGAAGTCTGATTTCTCGCGTGAATGTTTGGAATAGAAAGTACATATTTTTCAGATATTAAATGCACTTTCAATTGAAAATTTACATGCACGCTTCTCCATAATACCATTAATATATATAGATTCATGTTGCTTTAATGTTAGCAAAAGTTATTTTTAGTTGTATTTCTTTTATTACAGATGCGTTAATGGCATAAATTGTTATACGAAAAAATTATATTTATCTAATACTTAATTCGACTAAAAACAGCATTCGTAAAAAAATCTATTCATTTTGCTGCAGATCAGCAAATAAAAATGTAACTTATACTATTCAAATAGTAATAGTAATTAATTCTATACTTAAATTTTGTTTAGGGGGTCGTCTAGAAACGTCATCAAGGGGTCATACAGAAAGTGTAAAAAGTGTGTTACACATTTTAACATTTTCAATATTAACACCTAATTTTTACATCATATTAGGATTTCTGGAAATCTACGCAATTTTTTGTGTACAGCTTTATATAGTATCTACAGATTTTTATATACTCCAAATATAAAGCTAAATTTTTATTCAAGTAAAATGCGCATAACTAAAAATGGATGTTCAACAACTACCATCCATAAAAAACAATATATCCAGTTTTTTGCGAAGCTCTGTATATGAATTTATTTACATTCTACAAACATCTCTTCTTATGATAAATATAATTGAGCTGGAAAATACATAACTCAATAAAAACAATTCTTAAGCAATTTATGCCTATAGGCAGTAATGTTCGCGAATTCTTGTGTGCAGCCCTGTACACTATGTAATATGCAAAAATTTAGTTAAACTTGAAAGCAAATACCACAACAAAAATCGCACTTCCGACAATAATCTCATAGACAGCAGAGAAACAGAATACTTTTGAGTGTCCGTATAAAAGAATGATAAATGCTACGTTCTGGATGTTGCATAGAAAGCATGTTGTAGTGTACTTCAGTAATGTATATTAATTTCATTACTTTTAAAATTGTTTAACATCATTAGAAATTAAAATACACTGTAAACAATTTTCCCTTATTGACCACGATATAACAGAATTCTTTTATGCATCCTTGTAAACGAATTATAAACGCTACCCTCCTTATTTGTCCATATGGAATGTTCTGCAGTAAACCTCAGTAAAGTATATCAATGGTGTTGTAATCAAATAATATTTACGAAAGTTAGAGTGGGGAAAAATAGACAAATGGACAGACAAACCAGAATTCATAAACACTTTTAAACAGTGTTGGAAATATTCACTCTCTGGATAAAAACATTTCTTTACATTGAAAATTGTAATTTTTATAAAAGATTTTTTTATCTAATAGAATTTTCTAGCAAGAATATATAGTGTACACAAATTTTATTCTTCATACACCCATAAAATAAAAACTTTAATAATTTATTTTTATGAAGAAAATATATACACTAATTTTATTCTTCATACACCCATAAAATAAAAACTTTAATAATTTATTTTTATGAAGAAAATATATACACTAATTTGTACTTTATTTTATTGCTGTAGAATTTATTTACGCAAACTTTCGAAAGTAGATAAACATGTTATTTACGTAAGATAAACGTAACTATTACACAAAATAATGTATGGTGCAAATTATAAAATTGCTACATTAAACCTGCTTCTTATTGTGCTAAAAATAGACTAGTTGGATTTTCAAGAGAATAAATCACTACTTTAATGCCAAACAATCTATCTACAAAATCCTTACTTCTCCAACAAAATACCTCTTTCATAGTGCTTTATAATGAAAGTAAAACTTTGCAGTTAATGCTCTTCTATGCAATTAGAAACTGGCTGAGTTATATAAACCCTTTTCCAAGTAAATGTAGGGTATTATAGTAAAAACTACTTTTGTAGATAAATTTGTTTGACTTTAAACGTTGCGAAATAGTTTCTAGAAAATTGAAGTATCATTTTCCATACAAAGTGTAATTAAACAAAATCTATTTTTTAGGTAAACTTGATTAACGTGATATCCATTATTATCAACTTAAACCCTCATAAGATGTTTTAAGTTACTCCCCCTGGGCTCCTATGTAACAGTAGATTAATTGTACTAATGAAATACTAAATATAAGAATTAAAATAAATTTCCTATTCATTTGGTTGAAGAATATGTAATTGCCGTTTACTTTCTTGCTGTCTGGTTTCTCTAAATTGCATGATTTATTTATTTTTAGGTAGATTTCGTAAGAAATACTACCTATTTCATTCTTCCCTAAGTTGGAATTTTTGAAAATTTTTTGCAGATCTACGCCGATCATGACTCCCAGAACCCAAAACCACTCCCGGTTTAAAACTTTATCTAACCATCTATCTATCTACCTATCTATCTATCTATGTCACTTTTTTATGGGCACGATAACTCCAATAATTCTGCACAAATCTCTTCCAAACTGATACATAAAATCAAGGTGCATAAAATCTCGGTCAAGTTCGTTAATGGGCAAAATCGAACCAAGGAGGGGGGTGGGAGGGGGGGGGGGAGTTTTGTGAAAAGAGAAAAACCGCATCATTTCTTAATTATGATACGTATTGAATACATTTAAAGTTATTATTACTTCTAGGAGAAGGGCCGAAAATGTATGTATGACAGATTTTTGATATCATTAAAAATGGCCCCAAGGGGAGGAAATGGAAGGGGGGGGGTTAGAAGAAAAAAAATTCATAACTTCGTCCATTCACAAGATATCAAATCCGCTTAAATTTATCATAAATCATCTTAATATTATCTAGTTTTGTATTGACAAGTTTATTATAGGACCAACCCTTAGAGCAGAAAAAAATTTAAAACAAAAAAATCCCTGCTGGCTCCGCCCAAACAAGTTAGGTTTCGAAGTGGGCGTTTCCAACTACCGCATCATGGCAAAAAGGTATTTTCTTCCGCAATTCCCAATAAACAGGCGCCCCACGGTCTGCGTCTTCGAAATCTACCTGTGCCTGTAGGCCGAGCCGTCAGAGATTTTTATTTATTGAGATAATTAAAATGGAAAGCCCAGTATAAAACCAGGGCGGCGATTGTGAAAACATGACTTCATGAAGATAAAAAGATATATTTCATGTTGTAGGAGGCGTTGATGACGTAGAAATTTGAAATATGACAGCTAGGCAACCGCAATTTTAGTGCGTTTTACGTTTGGGAGTGAATTCGCTGCTTTCTCAGGCATAAATAAAAACTAAATTAGATAGGGAATAAAACGTACCGCATTTCATAGAACTTAATTAGCATGCAAAAAAGAAAACTGCCACGTGATATCTTGATGTATAGCGGTGTCCGATCAATTTTAGTGATACACTTTTGGGAATATTTTGGATTTATGAAATTGAGGATAAAATTAGTGTCAAATTAAAGCTAAATAATCCCACTTTTCAAATTTTTTGGTTTGAAAGATCACATGCAGGCAGGCCAGTATTATGTAATTCTTATCACGTTGGAAAACTTAAAGATGTATTTCAAGTTCATTTCTAATACATTCTAACACTGTTATTTAAACTTTCAAACATAGTTAAATACGTTCATAAGCCTGTTTTCTGCTTGTCTGTCTATCTCTCTGTTTGTCTGCTTTTCTTAGCGCTACAATTGTCCACTTGTATGTTTGCCTCTTTGCATGTGTTCTAAATTTCTTAAATGTACATGGATTGCTACGAAATGTAAATAAATAGTAAAGTTTTAAAATGCATTTTAGTTTCTTTTTTTACACATTGTTACGCATTTAGTACCATTATTTCAAGTATTGTTCAATAAATATACTTTTCAATTTTATAATTATCCTGTAGTCCAGTAAAATATAAAATTATATAAAAAATTAATAAAATAATTTGGATAAATGTTTCAGAAAACATTTTTACTACCATTCGGAACAAAAGCAAGCTATCTATAAAAAATATCGCTCGTAAAAAAATTTCACTGTACGATTTTTCAGTAACATTATATATCCTTTAAGTCCTGCTGTTTTATACAATCTCGCATGTTTCCTGTCAAGGAAAATGCAACAATGCAGAAAAAAAATTCCTATAAAATGCCCCTTATAATTCAGTTTTCAAAACCAAACGTTCTGCATTTAAACTTCTCCCAACTTCCTTGAATTCTATCCCGTTTCCTCCGGATACATTATACGTCACGTTTCTATGAAAAGTGACATTTAACTGTTTGAAAATTTTTGAATTGAAAAAGAAAATTTCTAAAATGCAAAATGTCTTGCGCAGAATGCTTTCAAATACTAAAAGGAAAAATGAATAAATATATAAAAGTAAAAAAAAAAAAAAAAAAAAAAAAAACACTATTTTATAATTATTCAAAGTTTATCTTAAAAATTATGCCCAATTTCATGACTGAAATTCATGCTGTTAGATAGAAAGCGTGAACTAATGAACTTATTTAAAAATATATAATTTTTGCTCTGTTTCTTTTTTTAAGACATGGCAACAGGAAATAATTTATTTTTATTTGAACTATCTATTCGGGATTTCTAAATTGTTTTCTAAACGTATAATCATAATTTAATGATTATTAAATTATTAATAGAACAAATAATACTCTTTTAAAACCAATTAATACACTCATTATCTTTTATTTATATTTTGTACTTTTTAGTATTTAAAATATTTCGTTGTTGTAGTTTCATAGCCAGTTGAACTATTTTAGACAGCGTGTTTTGGCACATAATTAACTCTATTGGTGTTGTAACTCGCATACATTTGTAACCACAAAGTATATTTGGCAATTTACCAACAGCGGCTGGCAAATGGAAAAAGTATTGTCATCGAAAATACACCTGTGTGCATATTGTTGATATTTTTTGAATAGCAGGAAGAGAGTAAATAAAAAGAAAACTGCCCAGTTAAACTGAGGGCATTGAGCTCACAGGCTATTCACACTCATTGTATATTGTACTCTTATTTCAAAGAATTTGAAATATGCCCTCGAAAAATAAAGAAATCAACAATATATTAAGGGGGGGGGGTCATCCCCCTGTTACCCCCTCCTAGTTAACTAATGAACTCCTTAAACTAATCAGGGAAGTGTCTAATTACAATGAATATACATACAAAAATTGAAGAAAACCGTATAATTCTGCATGAAAAAATCATTTATCTAAATTAAGGGGGGATTAGCCCCCCTTTCCCCCTTTATACTTAACCAATGAACCCCCAAAACTTTTCAGAGAAGCGCATTATCACAATGAACCTATATACAAAATTTGAAGAAAATCGGATAATTCTGCATGAAAAACCGATTTATCTAAATTAGGGGGGGGGTGTTATCCCCCCTTTCCCCCTTTATACTTAACCAATGAACCCCCAAAACTATTGACAGAAGCGCATTATCAAAATGAACCTATATACAAAATTTAAAGAAAATGGGATAATTCTGCATGAAAAACCCATTTATCTAAATTAAGGGGGATTAGCCCCGCTTTCCCCCTTTATACTTAACCAATGAACCCTCAAAACTATTCAGATAAGCGCATTATCACAATGAACCTATATATAAAATTTGAAGAAAATCGGATAATTCTGCATGAAAAACTCATTTATCTAAATTAGGGGGATTACCCCCCCCCCTTTTCCCCCTTTATACTTAACCAATGAACCACCAAAACTATTGACAGAAGCACATTATCAAAATGAACCTATACACAAAATTTGAAGAAAATCGGATAATTCTGCATGAAAAACTCATTTATCTAAATTAAGGGGGGATTAGCCCCCTTTCCCCCTTTATACTTAACCAATGAACCCCCAAAGCTATTGACAGAAGCACATTATCAAAATGAACCTATATACAAAATTTGAAGAAAATCGGATAATTCTGCATGAAAAACTCATTTATCTTAATTAGGGGGGGGTATCCCCCCTTTCCCCCTTTATACTTAACCAATGAACCCCCAAAACTATTGACAGAAGCACATTATCAAAATGAACCTATATACAAAATTTGAAGAAAATGGGATAATTCTGCATGAAAAACCCCTTTATCTAAATCAAGGGGGGATTAGCCCCCCTTTCCCCCTTTATACTTAACCAATGAACCCCAAAACTATTCAGAGAAGCGCATTATCACAATGAACCTATATACAAAATTTGAAGCAAATCGGATAATTCTGCATGAAAAACTCATTTATCTAAATTAGGGGGGGGTATAACCCCCTTTCCCCTTTTATACTAAACCAATGAAGCCCCAAAACTATTGACAGATGCACATTATCAAAATGAACCTATATACAAAATTTGAAGAAAATGGGATAATTCTGCATGAAAAACCCATTTATCTAAATTATGGGGGGTTAGCCCCCCGTTTCCCCCCTTTATGCTTAATGAACCTCCAAAACTAATCAGGGAAGCGCCTTATCACAAGGAACCCATAAACAAAATTTAAAGTAAAACGGTTAGTTCTATCAAGAGTTATCGCGTTACATACATACATACATACATACATATATACATACATACATACATACATACATACGTACGTACATACAGAACCGGCGGGCACATAAGCTCTCAGGCTTTGATAGCCTGTGAGCTAAAAATAGATTACAAAATTCCATATTTACATACAAAACCCAAATTAAGCTAAATAAAAGAGTGTAATAAAACAGATTACTTTTTTCAGTGCCTTTTTTTTTTCTTTATTATTTTAATTATAACTAGATGGAACCCGTCAAAACGTGACGGAAAAAAATACTATAACAATGTCAATAAAATAAGCTTCTTTATTATTTAAGTAGGGTTTGTATGAAACAGTCTTTCAAATATTTTATTTTAAAAAATCCCCCCCCCCCCCCAGTGAAACGCTATTTCCGATGCAAACTCCAAATGAACACTCCGTAAACAAATGTGTAATGCAAATCAGTTTGACATTACCACCATAGTCCCCACGACAAAAAAAAAAAAAATCATGGACCTATAAAGTATCATACAAATAGTCCTATCATAAAGTATCATACAAATTTCCTACTTTCATCTCATATTCAGTAAATAAAAGAACATAGTATAAGCACCCTCCCCCCTGTGATAATGCAATTGAATGAGCTCCTATGTGCACATGTATTGCATCTGCCCAAAGGCACCGTTGAAATTCGACGTTAAAAAAAGTTTTAAAATGTTTACATTAAAAGTTTTAAAATGTCCTCTTTAATCATTGTTCGTTTCAAATCCATATCTTCTAAAACGTATCCATTGTTTTAAGCTAATCAATTTTTATGTAAAAATGAAGAATTTTTGTTAAAAATAATAAATTAATATGCAGATGAGGGAGAATTTTAATGTTTTCAATTGTAATTTATTTGTATGGTTTCTTCTATCCCTTTACATAATTAGGATGATTATTCCTTTTCCATCACAGTCGGTCTCTTATACAGTTAAATATCCAATGAATCTTTAAAAAAATAATAAATAACAGTTCCTAGCATATTCTGATTCAACATATACATCAACGAATTCAACATATCAATTTTATGTTAATCATAAACTAAAAATAGTTTTTTTTTCTTTTGACAGATTTTATATTAGCGCCAAAATACTCTATCTTATGGATAATCTGATCATATGATTTATCAGGATTTTATTATTTTTTTTTTTTCACTTTTCATGAAGGTTAGGGATACCTATTTTCAATTGTTGCAACTTTCCAAGGGGCTATTTTACATTATTAAAACAAACGGATGGTCATTGTTGAGATAGAATTGAAAAATATTTCATGCTTGAAAATTATTTAAAAAGTCGTTAAATTAAGCGGCAGATTACAAATAATTTCAATCGAAAGCTAATTTTTTTTTCTAATTGAGGATGTAAAAATTGAAATAGTAAAATGTAGTAAAAAAATTAAATTTTTAGTATTTAGAAGTAATGTAAGTGCGATGAAAGCTAAAGCGATAGTACCGTTTGTTGTCACAACCGTTATACATTTCTAAATATTGCCACTGTGTTTTGGTTGGCGTCCAAAAGTAGACTACCATTTTTTGACATCGAAAGAAAAATTCCCAGTGAAAGAAATAAGACTTTGCCGCTAATAAGGAACTGTTAAATGAACTTATAACAAACCTACCAAAATAATTCCTATAAAATATTAGCCTTACATTGTTTATTCTAGCTAAAAATACAATCATTATTTCAAGTTTTTTTTCCTGAAATTCTTTACTTTTGTGAATTTTTTTATTAAAAAGGGAAATCTTAATAATTTAAATCCTATAATTCCTATAACTTAATCCTACAATTTAAAAAAAAGTAATTGGTAACATGTAATCAAGGTATGCAATCAAGATGAAGCAACCAATAAAGGCTCCAGTTCTAATCTTTAAAATTAAAAATTGAAATATCAGTTAATATTACGCCATGCTGACACAATCATATAATTTTTCCTTTTTAGTTTTATCAATGTTAAAACGCATTTCAAGCTAAGCATAACATCCTTTTCACCGGTACAAACTTTTCACACGTACATTTATGCTTAAGCACCATGCATACAAATAAAAATATTTTTTGCATTTAATTGTAATGAAAAAAATGGCATCAACAAAGTTATAATGCTTAATGATAAAATGAACACACGACCCAATGGACAATATTTCCGTGACGTCACAGTAAATATGAATTTTTATTTGCTTATAAAACACACGGATAAATATTTTTACCGAAATACTTAAACATTTTAACAATATTTTAACCTACAAATTAAAAAATTCGGCCTAAAAGTCATGTGCTTTTAATATTTAATATTTATTTTTTATGCTCGCAATCATTGAGTTCAGAAAATAAACTCTGTACGTCGTAACAATGGGCGTTCCGACTTTATGACGTCATAAGCAGAAGTAAAATTTTAATTTAAGATTACGGTTAATTAATTAAATTTTCAAACAAACGAATGTACGATAACAAATCTGTGACCAAATATCTTTCATTTAAAAAAAGAATGATGTAATTTGATGTAGTAGTTTGTTCTCACGGATTGTCGAAACAAAACGCTTAGCGTTTTAAATATATAGATTTATTTGCTTATTAATTTATTTTGTACATTTAATGGTAAATAACGTAATAGCAGATTTCCCGGCGATAGTGTGATTTCAATCGCTATTAATGAAAAAAGTTCTATTTTATTATCATAGATAATTATTTTTCCATTACTTTTAAATTTTACTAGTACACTATACATTTAATAAATTCTACTGAGATATTTTTTTTAGGTGAGAAGGGGGAGAGAAGAGATTTTTTTTTATTTATTTAGTTAATGGCATCGGCAAACGCCATTTTATGAAAAATGACGAAATTATAAATTTTTCAATTTTTCTCATAAAATGAATTTAGACATCCGTATATTTTAATGACGTTCCATAAAGATCCGTTAATTAAAAACGTGTCAAAAGGGCTTTTCTCTATTTCCCTTTAAATGACTCAGAAATGCAATATTCAAATTCATTTGTCTGAATTTGTGATTTTTCAATCTATCAATATGACTAAATGTTGAAACTTCAATAGATATTTTTCAGTGGACTCGAGTTTTTTTAGGGTACATCTTGATGCATTTCAAATTTTGATCATTATGGTGCATTTGGAATTTTCAATAATAGTAACAGTTTATGTTTAAAAAAAAAAATGCTAAATCAATAGTTATGTCTACTGTATTTTTACATAAATGAAATTTTATTTATTTACTGGTTGATCCATCCGGCGTTTCCCGGAAATCAGTAACTTGCTTTTGCGGTATAGATAAAAGTAGTTATTTTCAGAGCACATTCTGAACAAACCTCTTTCCGGACGAAACTCCGGCACTCGTCTTCGCTGCCTACGGCATTGTACAGCAAGCGTGCTAAGAAGGCCTGTAATATTGTTTAGTTTAAGTTTTCACCACTAGGGGGCGCGAAATCATCTTACTTAGTTATCTATATCTTAATTAGTTCATGTTAAGTTGAATGAACCAACTCCCATTGAAGAATATTCTAAACCTTTGGTCGAAATATGAAAATACCCTCACTGTAAACTGAAATGTCTGAAATTCAGACACTTAAGTGTCTGAAACGGATGGTTCAAAAAACAGACACTTTGAAGTGTATTAATTTTTTAAGACATTTATTTGTGTCTGAATTTCAGACATTTGAAACGTCTGAATTGCGGCCATTTTTGTGCTCCAATTTATCGACAATAGACAGCCATTTCTGACCACATTTTTTTTACGCATTAAAAGCAGCCATATTTGACCACATTGAATCAGAGACTTTGTTTAAATCCTTAATAAGTGGGAAAATATTTGAATATAAAGCAGGGCTGAGGATTGTTCCAGAAGCAGAACCTGATTAAAGTATGGGCAGACGGTGCCATGATACTGCATGTCTCTTCCCCCTCCCCCGATTTTAGGGTCCCCAAATTTGATATGCAATTTCCGTAAAGCTGATATTTTAAATCTATTTAGATACTGTACTACTGACTATATTCAATGTTTTGAACTTTTACAGCAAGATAAGATTGAAAACAATTTTTTTTTTATATCTAAAAACAGTAAAAACCCTCAATAATTTGTCCACTATTCGGAAGTGCCTGCTTTTTAAAAATAAAAGTATGTAAATATGTATGCATCGTCGTGAATTGTAAAAATAGTTCGCTAAATGGAGGTGTCTGTTATGGAAATTTCGCTACACTGTGAAGATAAAACCTCCATAACAAACATTCCCGAATAGCGGACACCTCTATTTATCAAACACCCATATTTTTCCATCGCAGCACACAAATATTTACATACTTTTATCTGTAAAAGCAGACACCTCCAAATAGAGGACAAATTCCGCGGTCAAGACGTGCCCGCTATTGAGAGGCTTTACAGTTTTTATATAGGCATATTTTTTATTTTTTATCTTATCTTGTTGTAAAAGGTCAAAATATTCATTATAATCAGTGCAATGTCAAAAAAAAATTAAATATTAGCATTACTAAAATTACACACCAACTTTGGGGGCCCCTAAAATCCGGGGTGGGGTGGGGGTCAAAGCAGTACTATAGCCCAGTTTGCCAATCCTTTAAAGAGGTTCTACTTTTGGAACAATCCACAGCCCTGCTATATATTAAAAAAAAATTCTTATTTATTATTATACAATCGCAGAAAAATGAAAAATTCATTTAAATATTAATTTATTCTATATATTTTAAATATTATTTTATTTTACATGCAATCGAATTAATTCTATTAGTTTTAATAACAATTTTAAATTAAGAATCCAATTATTAAAACTTTTGAGAAGACAAAGCTGGAGGGGAAAAAATATTTAGTTTCGAAAATTGCGCATTTTAATTATAAAATATAAAAATTAGTTCCCAACAAGATGTTTGATCATTTAAATATTTTGAATCTAATATTAAAAATTGAGTAATTTACACGTCTTTCATAGGGAGCAAACAAAAAATCAATTGTTAATAGAATATTGTTTTAACCGCAACAGAGAATTTCACATATTAAACACAACAGGAATTCAACACATTAAACTGACAAATATGAACTGTTTTTCATTTCTGCCTTTTTAGTAAAAAAAAAAGAAAAATATATATATAGAGATAGATAGATAAATTAAGCAACTTATTTATTTATGTATACGTATACGTATATATTACTGGATTTTTAATTAGATTAACAGCATATAACTACCTTATTCGAATAATATATATTTCTAGAATTGATGTTTTTCTTGCAAACAGATTAGAAAAAAATATTTTGTGGAATACTATAAACTGCCGTATCAAGAAAATGTGTCAATATGTCAAAAAAAAAAATCTATCACCACTTACTTGAAATGTTCGCTGTCACAAGGGTCTTGTATTTTTTTTTTTTTTTTTTTTTTTTTTTAAAGAAAACTTGAACCTTTTTCTCCAAAATTCTGTGCTGTTCCAACGAGTAAGAAAAATATGTCTTGCATATTTTCAAATGAAGATTCCTTGATATATCTTGCAAATCCTTATTAGCAGGGTGACTCATTTTCACTCTGACAACATGAATCAACGAGACAAAGTTCTTTTATCAGGCGTTGACGAGATCAAATTAATATTATTTAACGAAAGAATACGCATTAAAGTCACAAACTTTCACATTACGAAAGAACGAATCAAATAAAACTAAATTATTAATTAAAATCTGCCGAATGTACATTTAAACACAAAAACTGGGTTGGTTTAAATTACAACGAACATACTTCGAACGTTCGATCACAACTGTTTCAATTCTGTATTTAAAATGGTGTTAGAAAATTATTTTTGAATATTTAATATTTCTTAATTGTTTTCTTGGTTCAGCTTGTTTCGTACTTATATTATGCATTTAAAATCGACGCACTAGACTGCGGACCACAGATGTTGCTGTTCCAAGATTTTACCCCTCCCTACATTTCTTTCTGTTAACAAACATGTCTTTGAGTATTTCAAGCTAATATTTAATATTTATTCTCTTTTTTACTCTCTTTTTTCTCTTAATATTTTAGACTTAAGATTTAGGGGGTGGGGAGATTCTCTGAACCTTTCCCGTATATGTACGTACAATTGCAAGTAGCTTTTATTTTATTTTTATTTTTTTTTTTGAAAAAAGCATTTTTTTTTAGTTATTTAATGGACCGAAAATAACTTAGTTCCAAGACTTGATAAACGGACTCGTGCAATTTTGGCACACGTTCAATGATGTAATCAAATTATTTTTTTTTTAAAGTAAATCCAAATTTAGTGGGTTGGGAAGTATTTTAAAAACCTTTCATCTATTCAAAAAAAAAATATTTTGATGCCGCTGCCATATATAGAGATAAGATTTTATCATAGCATAACACATATGATCACATAACACATTGTGTTGCATAACAATATGATCACATTCAGACATTTATGTGTCTGAATTTCTAAATGTCTTAATTTCAGACATCTATGATGTCTGAAATTTCACATTCAGGCAATTAAGTGTATGAATTACTTTTTCAAACACTTAAGTGTCTGAATTTAAGACACCTTTATTTGCAGTGCTAGGTCGAGCACTTTCAACAACTATATCTCCCATACTCCCACAGATACCGGCATGAAACAACCATAGCGCACAATGGGAGAAACTGGAGGCTACTACCACACACAAACACCAGTGTTCTGCTCTGTGTAGATTTGGCTTCAAAGTGAAATATAGGGACACACACGTCTGTATGAAAATGCCCTAGGTCGACCACTTTCAACCGCCATATCTCCCACACTCCCACAGCTACCGACATGCAACATTTATAGTGCACGGTGGAAAACTCGAGGCTACTACCGCACACAAAAATCAATGGTCTGCGCTGGGTAGTTTTGGCTGCAAAGTTAAATATAGGGACACAAACGTCTATATGAAAATTTGAAAATGCTCTAGGCCGACCACTTTCAACCACCATATCTCCCATACCCCCACATATACCGACATGCAACCCCCATAGTGCACGATGGGAGACTCGAAGCTACTACCACACATAAACACCAGTGGTCTGCGGTGGGTAGTTTTGACTACAAAGAGAAATATAGGGACACACACGCCTATTTATTATATATACTATATACATATATATATATATATAGATAGATAGATAGATTTTTTTAAAAACTTATTAACCTTTTAAAAACTTGGTCCTTACAGTTACATTGCACATTCCTAAGAAATGTATGAAAAAAACATTGTTGCGCATAGTTGAAAATTGTAAGAGAAGTGTGGTTATAAAATTGTAAGAGAAACGTGATTTAATATATTTATATATATATATATATATATATATATATATATATATATATATATATATATATATATTTAATTTTATCATAAGAATTAATTTTTTTTACGATTGAATCTTTTTTTTTTTTTTTTTTTTTTACAAAATTTTTTAATAGGATATCAAAAATGTGTTACATAATACTCAAATAGAAAAAAATAGATCTTTAAATGATACCATATTCTTTTAAAGGTTAAACACAACTTCGAGAGATTTTAATTTCCCTACTTTACTGTTGTGCAGAAATAGCATTTAAATATCTGTGTCAGTTTTTATCCTATCTGAGTTACTTTTTTTATTTCCCGGATCGCAAGATGTCATGAATGGGTAAGAAACATGATCATTAGAAAAATACAAAAACTTTTCCTGTATTTATTAAAAAATTTTACAAAAAAATAATGTCAGAAAAGGTTTTAGAATTACGCATGACTTCAAACACACTACCCTTATTGTGAAAAACAGCTCGAAACAAATGAAACAAGAGCCTCAAAAACCAATAAGTTCGCGAGAATTGCGAAAGCCTTTCTGAAAGTTAATGTTTGTGATTTTCAAAAATTCTACAAGATTGTTTTCAAAGGTGTAAGTTGGAATTAGTGCTGTAATCATTTTTTTCCGCGTTATATTTGTTTTATTGTGAAAACAAGTCGGTTTATGCTCAGTTAATTAACTACTCCATTGAAGATATTCTACCACAATATATACTTAAATACACTATTGAAAATAATATGCACTAAAATCTTTTAATCATTAGGGAGTGCATTTTTTTAAACTTCGGTACATCTATATATGTGTGCGTTTGACGCACATACATAAAAATTCACGATTAATTTATACAAAGAAACTTTCCAAGTGCAAACGTTAACAAAGTTTAGCCAATAACGATCACTAAGGATGCTTAGAACAAAATAATATTGAAGTGCGAATATATATTTCATTACAGACACCGTATTAAGAACGCATTATGCACGTTGGCTTAAGGGCTCTTTAGTTGATTTGATGCGCTCGGATAATTTTTGCCGATGAGAGCTACAGAAATGAAAAATTAGGTTTAAAGTCGAATTAAATTTGTTATACGCATCTAATGTAAGATCGGATTCGAATCCGTCACCACGATATGGAAAAAGTGGCGACTCACCGGTGTGTAATAGGGCCCCGTGGTTGATAGCGCTGATGTAAAATATTCTTTATGTACTATTTTAAAAAAAGGACCTGCTAAAGAGGTTATTGCCATTGACAAATGTAACTATTCTGATAATAATTTTGTTAGTTGTATTTCTGCACATTTGTGAGAAACCCACTTCATGCTACTGTCTACGGCTTTTCTAATAAACGGTTTTAGCATGATATATAAGTTTTGTGACTGCTGAAGGAAATTTAGTTTTAATTAGCTTTAAAACGAATGCGATGTTTATTCATATTTTAGTTCTAACTACTATATTATTTTGGTTTTAACTCAAAAGAGAAATAATATTTCTAAAAATAAATGCACACTGCTTGAATCGCGCTCCTGAATTTATATGTTTACAATTTACAATTTATAATTACTTTTTTGTGTGTACAGGATTTTAAAACGTAATGATTAATATTCTTATGTATAGATTCTTATATTCGATTGATATAATTATCTATCCAAATATTGCTACAAATGTCCGAAAACTTCTCCTCGTGATACTATGGCTTTTCGATGTCTAAGGCTTTTCGAATTATTGAATTGTTACTGTTCTGTTAACTCTCATTCTTCTTTGTTAATTATTTACTTTTATATACTCCTTGTTATGTATATCAATCCATTTGATTTTCAAATATATTTGAATACATTTTAACTTTTATTAAGGTAAACGATCATTTTAAATAATAAGTTCAATAAATGCCATTAAAAAAACCTATAATACTTCAATTATATTAAACTTTTAAATTGCTCTGTGTTCCACCGTGGTGCACTTATTTCAGTCAGGTGAATATCTAATCCCATTTTGTATTAGATACCATACTGTCCCAAATTTCTAAGGTAATTCCCGCTATATCATTTTCTATAAAGTTGAATTATGAAACTCCCTTAAATATTTTTAACATTAAAGATATATTTTACATTATGTTTAATTACAAGCTAAATCATTCTGTTCAACATTAATTTACTAGTATGCAAAGTGTCGTAGGCAAATAACAAATGAACTTTACAGATAATTCACAGATACCAATATTTACATTTGACTTATAACAATATAATCCATTGGGCAATACAATTAGAGGTTTGCCGTTCCATGATGTTATTATTAGTTAAATCTCATCCAGTCTGAAATTTCCTTATTAGAATTTATATTTATTTTTTAAATTAATTATTTAATTATTTTTGTTATTATTATTATTTAATTAATAATGATTTCGATAACATTAAGCGGAAAATGGTATCTGAGCAGATGGTCTCCATTGCCACTGTAAACTAGTATCCGATGTTGTATTTAATTCAATATTATTATACTATATCGCAGGTTATGAAATTTCAGTTGAAAAGGTACTAGCAAGACTAAAATTTTTGCTCGCCACTATTTTACATTCATTTAGGCAGTAACGTCGGCCACCACACCTGCCTAGAAAATGAACGATTTATGACAAACTGAATTTAAATTGACCATTGTTAGAAGGAGCTGTCTGTTAAATCCCGAATATTTTACATTCATGAAAAATATGAACAATTTTTAAATTGTTAAAAGTTCGGGAGAAAGCGAATGATTTTTACCGTGTTTCAAGCAGCTGAGCTTAGGTGGTGAAACCTGATTCACTTCGCGCAGAAGAGCGATCAGTTTCGGCCTCGGAAGCGAAAAACGCCGCATTGGCGCTTGCGTAGTGTGAAAGCGGGGGAAAGAATGCAGACGGGGGAAGTTCGTTCCTCCGTAAGAGAAAAATAGAAGTGGGAGACGGCGTATTTTTTCTTCTTTTGGAAGATAAATGCCATCGCTTGATTTTAAAACACTTTCACGTGTCGCTAGATTGAGGCACGATATTCTGAGCGTATACAGTTAGATTTTAAGCACAACACTTCAAAAGACGAAACTTACTCGCCAACCTTAAATATTTGCTCGCCAATGACGAGCTGGCGAGAGAAAATTTCGTGCTCAGCATATCTCGTAGTACAAGCCACGATACGAAATATGTAGCGGCTACCATTTACCTGGTCTAAAAAGCCACCAGTGTCCAATTTGAACCTCTGCTTTCCATTGTCAAAGAAAACTATTATCCCGCATTGTATTTAAGGCAAGCTCACTACACTCAAAGTTATCTCGTAATAAAGAAATCAATACGAAAGATGTAGAAACGACCATTCACTTGGGCAAGAAAGCCACCTGTGACTGAGCGGAGCAGATGAAGGACATAGCACCTTTAAGAATATTACCATTTCTCCTTTCTCATAGCTAGGTATCAGTTACAAAGCAGAACCGCTCCATGCAAAAAAGAAAACTCCGCTATTTCAGAGGCCCCCACAGCATTTTGAACAAAAACTTAGCTTCAAGTTCAAACCCATGTGTACCACTTCCAAATATTATATATTAACAGACAAGGGGGATACTGTCTGAAAATCTATGAAAAAACTTAACGAGAGACTCTTATACTCCTTAAAACAGGAGATAACTCTTAAACTCTCTGAAACTTTCAAATTTGACGCAGAGACAGCATAGAAGTAGCTTTTTAAGTAAAGATACATGATCACCTTCAAAAGAAATACATTGACTAATGTATTACTTAATGACCAAAACTGTACCTCGAGACTAATCCTCATGTTTTAAAAAAATCTGCTTCATATCAATCGTAATGGAAACCAGAATTACCCCTAGACTTCTTTATGACTTATTGAGCAAAACTTCAGTCCCGATGTTCCACAACATTTGATTACTCGATTTTCTTTTGAATTAGCATTAATTTATTACTGATAAAATTAACTTTCTAGTCTTTTTTTTTTTTTTTTTAAAAAACGCCTATTTTATATTTACTTCTTCAATTAATCATAACATTACATTTTTATACTACTTTTGGATCATCTGTTATAGCATTAGTAAGAAGAATAAAACTTCTCTAATTCCCTTCACATCATCTTTTAGTAATGACGTAAAGTTAATGAGATTCAAAGTTCCATAACTCACAGAGAATTGAGATAGACATTTGGTTTTTACATACATTTAGTTGTAAAGGACTGTTGATTTTACATGTGTAATAATTTTCATATCAATTGTATAATTTTATTAACGTGTTTACGATTTTTTCACGTTCCTGTGGGGATTTTTAATGACAGGTTGAGGGATTTGACAAGTTTTCACCTCCCAGTTTTATAACCAGGGGGGAAAGGAATCTAGAAGGATAACGCAATCGGTCCACCAGCCAGTTCATGGTTGTTTAGCACCAATCATTTCTCAGTGAGAACAAACAAAGGGGGATTTAATTCAAAGTCCCGAATTAAAAAAAATAATTAGAGAACATCTCCATATTTTGCAGACATACGTATATAAATATCATGAGATACCACGTATAGGCGATTTTTTTCTTGTCATCGTGACGAATTAGGATTTGTACGATGACCTCTGCAGATCATCTGAGCATCACTCAGCTCTATGAGGACGAAAGGAGTTTTGTAGTTAAGACTCGAATTGTCCAGGCTATGTTGATGTTAGGCTTACTAATATGCCTGAGTCTATGACGAGGGTCACATGTCATGATGCTAATCTAAATTAAATGTTTGTTATGACGTATGGTGTTTAAGTTTGGCCGTAAGGTCCTGTAATCTACCCAGTTATAACAAATAGCGTTTGTGTCAACGAAAGAAGATTCTTTAGAATCTGATGAAGAGAACCAGACTAAGATGTCCAATCTGACGAAGCAATCCTCGACAAAGTACCAAGTATTTCTGCAACACTTTTTTTAAAAATTCAAATGATTGTTGTAAATGTATTGTAATTATCCGTACCTTTGGGAAAAGGGGGCTTGGTCTCTTTTGGTTAGTAAGTGTTAATTACTAAGATTATGTATTATTATATTAAAATACCCAACGAGTGTAAATTAATCGTGGGAATTTTAAAGATTTGTAAAAGTTCTATTTGTTATTGTAAAAATAATTGAATTAAATTTTGAAACTATCAGTGTTTTGTTAAACTCTGAAGGTATTTAAATACTTAACTAATTAGACTATTGTAATGCATAATACACAATGAATTCATGGTTGTTAATTATTCCCAGGCGGTGTTTTCTTTCGTATACATTTAATTATAAATAAATGCAAGTAATTAATTTTAATTTATTCTCGTACTTTCTGCTGCATCATATGTATTACCTGTTTTAAATTCAAGGCCTAGCAGTAGTGCGTTATTTAAAGGTCAGTATTAATTCAGGTCTGAAGCAATGCCATTAACTAGTTGTCTCATAAATTTGGGTTTCTACGTAAAAGTACGCAACGCGATTTCCTATGTTAAATTTAATGAGGTTAGGTTAATTTCAATATTTGTTAACCATATAAAACCTGACCATAGATTTTTACAACCACTTAGTATTCATTGCAATATATTTAGCCCCTAAAAGAACAATGAATGGTTTCTAGATGTATGGGAGGAATTAATAACGTATCCAATTTATTAAATTAAATGTCCATTTCTTCCGAGAAAGCATGATATAGAAGTTGTGTGATAGTCAATCGGAATATTAGCTTTAATCAGATTTACAACTAATGCGATGTTTATTTAAATTTCCGTTCCAACTACTGTATTGTTTTGCTCTTAACTCAAAGTATAAATCATATTTCTAAAAGTAAATGCACACTGCTTGAATCTTCCTCTTCAATATCATATGTTTACAATTTACAATTACATAAACCCTCTAACCGCGGGCAATGTTTCTGTTTTCTTATATAAAACCACGGCCTATTTTTATTCGTCCCTTATAATAGTTATAAGGATTGAATATCACCGAAATTGACAAACAAATTTATTTCCAAATAAGTAAGAGCCGTTTCTTCATGCACATTATAAAAACGAAGTTTTATTTCAAAATTCCGGTGGGAATGTGGCATTTATGGATTCAAAATATTTCAAAAACTTCAGAACTTTCAGAATGACCTAATAAATGAAATGATATCTGTATTATAATTTGTAAACGAATCTCTCTATTTCTAAATAAAAGAAGATAGATTCAACGAAGAAATAGAATCTCCCGATGCTTAAGTACTATAAAAATTGTAGGGAACGTCAAAATAGCGTTCCCGCGGAAGTGTATTGAATAAGTGAAACGCGATAGAAGCGTTACCCGTGGCTGGAGGGTTAAGTAAAATTTTAAAACATAACGAATGATTTATAATTTACGTGTTTAAAAGAAAATCTCATGTATTTCTACACATTTCTGAGAAATTAGCTTCGTGCTAATGTCTATCGGTTTTTGAATTTTCGTATTAGTACTTTTTTCAAAACTTTTGAATAACCAGATAATAGCACAATATAGAAATTTTTCGAAGGACAAACAGAATACTAATCTGCTTTACATTGAATGCGATGTTCGTTCATATTTCAGTTTCTACTACTGTTTTGTTCTTGAGTGAAAGGATAAATGATATTTCTAAAAGCAAATGCACACTGCTTGAATCTTCTTATCAACATCATATGTTTACAATTTAAACTAAGTGGAATTTTTTTTCTCTATCATAAACATTGACTTTAAAAAAATCTAGTTATGTTTATCGGATTTAAAAAATATCACAGGTAATAGGATTTGTAACTATTTCTTTGTGAAAGTAGAAAAAAAAACTGACAATAAAATAAAAAACGGAAAACTGAAGAATTTTTTTTTACATTTGTAGTTAGATAATGCAAAATTGCACTTTAAAAACTAAATGATTAAAAATGAAAATTTATTTTTTAAGAGAAACGTTCTACAGTTAAATTTTGTTTTATTTAAATAATTTGTCAATTCTTATTTCTAATGAATGACTTTAAATTAAATCAAGTTTTATTTAAATTGTATTTTAAATAAATATGCAATATTCATTCAATTAAGGAAAAAACTTTTGAATTAATATTACCATCTCTTTTTTTTTTCAATTACCTTGGATAACTGGATCTTACATAAATTAAAGTGCGTATTTATCTATGCATTACGCTGTAAAAAAAAAAGAAACAAAGCAAAGAAAAAAAAAAGGCAAATGTTTCTTAATTTACGAAAATGTACGTAACCACGAAAAAAAATATACAATAACCCCCGTGGCAGAATGTACGCGACGCTGCGACGGGTGTCGCAGACTTTTAGGGCACCTGCAGACTAAAAACATACAGCGATGCCGCGGACGCGCTATAGCGCGTAAATTACGCGAAAAAACGGCAAACTTTGTCGAAGGATCGTTAAAAAAACGGCGAATTTCGTCGAAGTATTTCGAAAAAACGGCAAATTTGGAAAGAACGGCAAATTTCGTCAAAGATTCGCGGAAAAAACGCGAATTTTGTCCAAAGGCCAAAGAAAAAACGCGAAATTCAACAACAGATCTTCGAAAAGGGCTAGTTTCGTTGACAGATTGCAATAAAAACAAAAATTTCGTCAAAAGGCCGCGGAAAAACTTGATTTTCGTCAAAAGACTGTTAAAAAAAAAAAAAAAAAAACATGAGTTTCGTTGAAGGATCGTGGAAAAAATGCGAATTTCATCAAAGGGCCGCAGAAAAACGCAAATTTCGTCAAATGGCCGCAGTAAATTGCCAATTTTGTCAAAGAATCGTGGAAAAAACTGCTAATTTCGTCAAAGGATCACGGAAAAAGTGTGAATTTCGTCGAAGGACCACGAAAAAAAAAAACGTGAATTTCGTCAAAGGATCGCGGGGGGAAAAAGAAACGCTAATTTCGTCAAAGGTTCACGAAAAAAACGTGAATTTTGTGAAATAGTCCCGAAAAATATGCAGCATTTCTTTAGAAAACAGCAGGCACACAAAGTTCTATGCTTATTAATATAGGTATAGTTTTTAATCTGAAACAATATACTGAACTAACTTTTGAAAAATCGGGTTAACTTGAACCCAATTTGCAATAATCTACACTCAGCCTGAAATCGACTCGAAACAAAAGCAGAGTTAACCCGACCTGCAACAAGAATAATTATTGCCGAGAGGGGATTTTCTCCCCTTCCCCCTCTGCTGTAACCTTTCAGAATGTTTTCTGTGAATTTCATTTTTTTTTTTCTCAGAAAGGCTGATAAATGTTGATGCCTTAATTAATTAGCACTACAACTACAACAGCAGCAAGAATAGATTTATATGATATATTGCATATTGCAGACTATTTTTGAAAACATTATTAGTGTTGCAGACACTTGAAGATAGTTCTGCCACTGGGACAATAACGTTTTCCGAATTACCCATGATTCCAAAAACTCTTAACTATCGTTTGAAAACTTAAAAAACAATATATTTTTAAGATTTAAAGAAGCACTTATAATAACAAAGTTTCTTTTGCTGCCAATCATTTTCGGAAACGTTTCCGAGTGGTTCTAATAGTACATTAATCAGGTTTTTGAAACCGGAATATCGGTTTGTAGTCACTGTCAATTCTCAATTAAACATTTGCAGCTGCGTAGTTAACAAACAGGAAAGAGTAACAAAATAACATTAAATTTAATGTTAATGTTAATTCTGTTAATTTAACATGTTTGTCTGTAAAACATGTTTCTTGAACATGAAAATGTTTACTTGAGAAGGAATTAATGCATCCGAAAAACTGATATTGCGGGTTAAGAAAACTGATTAATACACTATAAAAGTACTCGAAAACGTTCCCGAAAATCGGTGGAAGCAAAAGATATTTGGTTTTTATAAATGCTTCTTTAAAACTCGAAAATATACAGGTTTCTGCAGTTTCTAAAGATAAAGAACGCTTTTTGGAATCGTCGGTAACTCGAAAGAGATTTTTGTATATTTTTGGAAGTGATATACAGGGTGTCCCAAAAGTCCTTGACACATGGTTTAATTCAATAAAAGATCTAGCAATTGGCGTACGAGAGTGCGGTTTGGACGAAAATTCTTCTTATAATCTGAAATTTTGTTTAAGCAAATAAAAATTAGTTCCAAATATTTCTCATAGATGGCGCTGCTTCTGGAAAGCTATCGGATGGGTAGAATGCCTTTATCGCCGAACCGTCAGTTGAGGCTCACTGTGGAGACGCGAAAAGTTTTTGGTTACCGTCTGTTTGGCTGTCTGTCTGTTCCGCGATAACTGCCGCAAAAGTCGTCCTTATAGGTTGATTTTTGGTAGGTATGTTGGTGAAGTACCCGGAATTAGCTGTATAGTTTTTAGTTACATTTGGTTCATTCGTTCGAAAAATATAGAACATTTCTTTTTAGGTCATAATGCTTTCCTATGGGAATGCAGACGATTTTCAAATTTCATTTTTAACTGAAATAAAAATCACATATTTGAATAATGGATTTAAACGTAAAATTATTAATGCTAAATTTTCGATATGGAGGTTTTAAGTATATCCAATAGCTTTGAAAATTTGTTGATACATTCATTAGAATTTGGAAATAAATTGTTTAAATTATTGGAAAATGTTTTGCATCTGTTCGGGAAATATAAAACATTTTATTTTCATATTTTTTTGCAAATTTTAAAATGTACTAGATGAAACCCATCAAAATCTGACGGAAAAAAAATCTATAACAATATCAGTAAAATAAGCTTCTTTATTCTTTAAGAAGGGGAGAGTATGAAACATTCTTTTAAATATTTAATTTTAAAAGTTTTTTTCCGCCGGTGAAATAAGTGCTACTTCCGATGTAAACTGAAAACAAACAATTCGTAAACAACTGTGTAATGTAAATCAGTTCGACATTACCGCTATATTCCTCACTGCAAGAAGGAAATTTTCATGGACCTATGAAGTATCATACAAATAGTATATTCCTACATCCATCCATATTCAGTAAATAAAAGAACATAGTAAATAAAGCACACACCTCCCCCACCCCCTGTGATAACGCAACCCAGTGAGCTCCTATATGCATGAGCATTGCATATGTCCAACGGCACCGTCGAAATTCGACGTTAAAAAGAGTTTTAAAATGTTTAAATAAAAGGTTTAAAATGTTTTCTTTAAAACTTTCGTTTCAAATCCATATATTCTATAAGGCATCCATTGTTTTAAGCTAATAATTTTTTATGTAAAGATTGAGAATTATTTTATTATGCTAAATCAATCTGCAGATGAGGCAGATTTTTAATGTTTTCAAGTGTAATTTATTTGTATGATTTCTTCTGTCCCTGTACGTAATCAGGAACGAATTCAACATATCAATTTTATGTTAATCATAAACTGAAAACAGTTTTTTTTTTTTTTTGAAAGATTTTAGTTTAGCGCAAAATGCTCTATCTTATGGAAAATCTGATCTTATGATTTATCAGGGGTTTATTATTATTATTATTATTAACTTTTTATGATGGTCAGGGAAATCTATTTTCAATTGTGACAACTTTCCCAGGGGCTATTTTACAATATTGAAACAAACTGATGGTCATTGTTCAGACAGAATTGAAAAATATTTCATTATTGAAAATTATTTAAAAAGTCGTTTAATTAAGCGGCAGTTTTAAAATAAATTTCAGTCGAAAGCTAATTTTTTCTAATTGATGATGTAAGAATTGAAGTTGAAAATGTAGTATTTAGAAGTGATGTAAGCGCGATGAAAGCTAAAGCGATAGCGCCGTTTGTTGTCTCACCGTTATGTATTTCTAAAAATTGTCACTGTGTTTTAGCTAGCGTCCAAAAGTAGACTACCATTTTTTGACATCGAAAGAGAAATTCACAGTGAAAGAAATAGGACTTTCCCGCTAATAAAGAACTGTTAAATGAACTTATAATAAACCTACCAAAATAATTCCTATAAAATATTAGCCTTACATTGTTTTTTCTAGCTAAAAATACAATCATTATTAAAAAAAATTCTACCCTAACACTATTTTTAATAATTTGAATTTTCCTGAAATCCTTTACTTTTGTGGATTTTTTTTAATTAGAAAATAAAATCTTCTAACCTACAATTAAAAAAAAAAGTAATTGGTAACATATATTCAAGGTACAGCGCCTAGAATACATATTCTAGAATGTATTCTAGGCGCTGTAATCAAGGTATGCAATCAAGTTGAAGCAACGTACTTTATATACGTTATTTTTATGCTTAAGCACCATGTATACAAATAAAAATATATTTTGTATTTAATTGTAATGAAATAAATTTCATCAACAAAGTTACAATGCGTAATGATAAAATAAACCCAATGGACAATATTCCCGTGACGTCACAATAAATATGAATTTTTATTCGTTTATAAAAGACGCGGATAAATATTTTTTACCGAAATTTAACTTGAAAATTAAAAAATTCGGCCTAAAAGCCACGTACTTTTGATATTTATTATTTCTCTTTTATCCTTGCAACCATGGAGTTTCTCGTTACCCTGTGCCTCGCAACAGTAGGCGTATTTCGATTGCCGCCTTTATGACGTCATACGCAGAAGTAAAAGTTTAATTTAAAATTACGGCTAATTAATAAAATTTTCGAACAAACGAATGTACGATAACAAATCTGTGTCCAAATATCTTTCATTTAACAAAAGAATGGTGTAATTTGATGCAGTAGTTTGTTCTCACGGATTGTCGAAAGAAAAAGCTTAGCGTTTTAAATATATAGATTTTGTAATAAAAAAATGGCATAAATCGCAAAGTTATAATGCATAATGATAAAATAAACCCAATGGACAACATTCCCGTGACGTCACAATAAATATGAATTTTTATTCGCTTATAAAATACGCGGATAAATATTTTTACCTAAATTTAACTTGCAAATTAAAAAATTCGGCCTAAAAGCCGCGTGCTTTTAATATTTATTTTTTATCGTCGCCACCACAGAGTTTAGAGAATAAAGTCTATACTTCGCAACAGTGGGCGTTATCTGCTTATGACGTCATAAGCAGAAGTAAAAGTTGAATTGAAAATTACGGCTAATTAATTAAATTTTCAAACAAACAAATGCACGATAACAAATCTGTGTCCAAATATCTTTCATTTAAAAAAATAATGATGTAATTTGATGCAGTAGTTTGTTCTCACGGATTGTCGAAAGAAAAACCTTAGCGTTTTAAATATATATATTTCTTTTTACTTTGTTTTCTTTTTACTATTTTTTTTCTTTAATTTATTAGTTTCTTAGCAACCCTATTTCAAAGAATTCAAAATAATAAAATTCAAGTAACTCGCACTATTTTGCTGCAATATTTTATTATCAAAATAAATTATTTCTGTATTCTATTGACATAAATGAAGAATTTATTTTAATACAAGTTTATTTTTTATGTAAAAAGTTACATGTATAAGAAATTCATAAGAATTTCAGAATATCATTGCATAAACCGTGTTTAATTTAACGCCTCTAATTTCTAAACCTCCGAAGTATTTTATATGCCTATAAATATGCATGTAATATAAAAAAATTAAATTGCGGATTGTAAGATGCTAAATAATATGAAAAGTGCGATTAGAAAACAATGAAATTTTAGAGCCGACGTTGAGGCTCCTGATCTGTAGATTTACTGGTACATAACGATGGCGAAAGACGCACAATGCGTATGCACAGTTTTTGTCCAAACTAGGGTAAGCGATATTCCAGAATTTAACAATTATTATCACCAAAGTAATGTTTGTTGACTTGCTCACTCGTCTAATCGAACTCAGGAGGGTGAATATTGTTAAGTTCTGGAATGTGGGTTGCCATAGTTTGGACAAAAACTGTGTATGAGCATTGTGCGTCTTTCGCCATTGTTATGTATGAAGGCATTCTACCTTCTACCTATTCGATAACTTTCCAGAAGCAGCGCCATCTATGAGAAATTTTTGGAACTAATTGTTTCATTTGCTTAAACAAAATTCCAGATCATAAGAAGCATTTTCGTGCAAACCGCATTCTCTTACGCCAATTGCTTGATCTTTTATTGAATTTTAAAATGTGTCAAGGACTTTTGAATCACCCTGTATTACATTTTCTTATATTAAGAAGCATTCGTCTTTTCTTACAGTGTACGATATTACCAAATCTTCCAATCATACCTTCTAATAAAAGGACACTTCCATTTAAGGGACAAAATATCCGGTCCCGGTTTACTGTACAGTAAAACTCTAGTAAAGTCCTCTACTAAAATCATGAAGTTTACAAAGAGTATTCGAAACTATACCGACGTAAAAGAAAAAATATATATATATATCAGTAATATAATTGGAGATAATCTGAAAACGGGGTAATTGTGACTATTATAAAACATGCAATTAATTAAAGTAAATTAATGACGCTCGAGACTATACAGGGTGTCCCAATAACATTAACCTCGGCTTTTATTCCATAAACAGTGATCATTGACATATATTATAAATTTCAATGTTACGTAAAAAAAGGTACAAAATGTTATGAAATCGATTAAAATTTTCAGGGGATTAAATTTGAAGAAATATAAAATTAAAATTTTTATACGTCCCCTGTACAAAAAATTTCCTTGTGAGTAAAATGTGTCCCATACACTAATGATGTCATGTACAAAATTTCAGCGTTTTATCATAAAAAATCGCAGAGCAAACAAAGTTTGTGAGGGGATACTCATAAATTAAAATGCAAATGTTTACAGCTAGAGTGCAGGTGACGCGACGAAGAAATGCTTCATAAGCAAACGAAATATGGCTGTTATCTTTTGTTTTATTTACAACTGTAGAACTGTACTTCCTGAAAAATAGGTTAAAATTTTACAAAATGAATTACAGAATAAAAGTTGAAAATGGCACAGTCAATGAACATTAAAATAGCTGAGAAAGTTTTCTATTTGTGTATGACCCCTGAAACGCGATCATTCGTCTTGATTTTTTCCCTTTCGAACTAATACCCAGGCATCGACAAGTGGTTTAAGTCAGCATTTATGTATTTTCACATCTCTGCGGCTTTTTATGATAAAATGCTGAAATTTTGTACATGACCTTATTAGTGTATGGGGCACATTTTACTCATTGGGAATTTTTTTGTAAAGGGGCCGTAAATTTAAATTTTTAATTTCTTCAAATTTTAATCGATTCCACAAAATTTTGTTATTTTTTTACGTAACTTTTTAATTTATGGTATATGTCTATGATCAATATTCGAGGAATAAAAGTCGAGGTCAATGTTTTTCGGGATACATATATACAGGGGACACCCTGTATATTTTAAGTAATGAATATCTTTGATATTCTTCAAACATAAAAATTCCAATATAAATATTTTTATTGCATGCGTTTCTTTTATGTATATGGCATATATTTTGAAAAATATCATCAGACTGGGGCATCAATATCATGGTTTAAGAAATGAAATCTGCCTATATTCAAAGAAAAAGGCTAATAAAATGAAATGCCCATGAAAATTTTAAGGCTGGAGATATCGATAAATCCATTCACTGATTGGATGCGATTCAGTTCGTTTACACAGCGAATTTAGAGAGTGGAATTCCAATTTACCTTGTTAAGCGAAATTTTCTTTTTCGTTATGCTTTAGTATTCAAAGATAACGAAGATTTAAAAATAAATTGGAGAACAGTCGTTTATTTTCCTTTTTAACGATTTTAAAATGAAGTCAATACATATGTTCATATATATCTGATGTTTTTTAACGCTTTATGGTCCAAATAATGAATGGAAAAAAATCCATCTTTTAGCTGTTTATTTTAGCTGTTAACATTTTAAGATAAATACATAATCTATGAAATAGTAATATATGAAAAATAAAATAAAAGATGTGTAAATTGTGTTATAAGCGCTTCATATCAAACATATTTCAAATTTATTTAACTGAAATGCATTAAAATTTGCTAAATAAAACATGCGTTTGATCTTTCTAAAGTATTCCAAAACATCTTAGAAAAAAAAAGAATTTTTCACCCTATTGTGGTCCAAAAATTAATACTTATTCTTGAATCTTATTTTCTAAAACTTAATAAATCAACACATCAAATTAAATAATTTCCATAATAGGGGAGCTCTCTCTCTCTATATATATATATTTGGTAATAATGTCTTTAAGTGCCTCGGGGCATGTGTCGCCGACGAGATACGCTCGCGAACTCTCCGTCCAGATCCTTCAGGCTCTAAAAACACGCTAATTTGTCCTGTTTAAAAAAATTACCCAATTGTGGAAGATTGAAATATATTAGTACGACCAGTGGCGAGCTTCTGTAATCGGATTGCCATTCATTTCCCTTCGACTGGGGGGATTTTTTAGTGCCCAAGGTCGCGTCCACCGCTGTCGGGACAGCTGGCGGTTGTTTTCGTGATTCATTAAGTAAGATCTATTACGCATTTGAAAATCAGCTTTTATAAAATGGTTAAGCAAAAATGCCGCAGGCTCCCGGATTTATATATCGTATAGAAGAAAAGTTTTCTTTTAGACGCGATAACAATATCATTTTAAATATGACGTAAATTTCGCCATTAACTGCTTTTCGTACGTAATAATTTAATTATTTTAAAGTTATTATTATTGTTTTTAATATTTACACATAAATATAGGTTTTACTAGAAAAGATATTGTCAATATTATTATTATTTTTTTTTTTTAATCTGACAACAATAGATATAAAACAGCTATTTGAAAATATGACTTAAATCTTCATTCAAGTGATAAAATTTGAAAAAAAAAAAAAAAAAAAAAACTTGAAAAAAATTAGACGCATTCAGATATTTCCCTGTTTCTTTTAATTTTTTTTTTTTTTTTTTTTTTTTTTTTTTTAATAGAAGTGAAAAGTTTAGACTATTAATGAACGTATTTTATTTTAGAGTATTTCAAAAAGATATGACAAATACTTTTTTCGAAAATGAAAAACAAATAATTCAATGTAACTTTTTTTGGCTAGAAAAAAGCTTTAATTTAAAAGTTCAGAAGAATATAGCACATTGCTCTATAAAAATGTAATAAATATGAATATAAATGATATATTCAGGACTTTAATAACGTTCTTCCATGATTCCTTATTTGAGTTATAGTCTATATATATATTTTCAGTAAAATTGCATGTTTTTAAAATCACTAAGAACTATTATTTTATAAAGAAGCAAAGATTCTAGCAATCTGGAGGCACGGCAGTGCCTCCGCCAAGTCTTGAGAGGACAGCCGTAAGCATACTTTTCTGGAAGCAACTCAGGGCACTTTTGACCCCCCCATATCTCCGCGCTGGAGTATCCCAAAAATTTTAAACTTCAATTATAGAGAGTATTTGGCCCACAGGACCAAAATTTAAAATTACAACTTTCTGTCTTTTCTAGTTCAGGCGATATATGAACTCAAACATTCGATTTTTTGTCACTTCTTACTCACTCGTTCACGCGTCATCAAAAAGATTGGGTAGATCCCGTAGCCCCAGAAACTTGACATTTGGAAAAAAGGTAGTGTTTAGGATACAAAGAAAGGAAAAATTATAAAATCCAGAAAATTCGAAAAAAAAACATTCGAAAATTCAACAAATTCCATCAAAATTGAAAATTGAAAATAATACGATCTTGTAGTCTTGGAAACTTAAGATTTGGTGTGAAGGTAGTGTTTAACATCCAGAAAAAGAAAACATCAAAAACACCAAAAAAATCGAAAGCAAAATTGAAAAAATCGAAGAAATTGAAAAAAACCGAAAATTTGAAGACAATCCGATTTTGTTGCGCTAGAAAATTCAAATTAGTGATAAAGGTAGTATTTAGGATACAGAAAAAGAAAAATTAAAAAAATCCAGAAAATTCGAAAAAAAAATAAAAAAATTCGAAAAAAATTGAAAAAATGAAAATAATTTGATACGATAACGCTCGTATTTATAAATTAATTTGGATGAAACTAATTGTGTGTATTAAGCTCACCAATGCCTCGACCGAGTTCGTTGGCCAGCTTGGTCCGCCATCTTGTTTCAAGATGGCGGCCACGGAAAATTTTAAAACTAAAATAAATATACAAAAAAGTTAAAAAATCAAGTTTATTTTTTAATTAGGTGTTAGGACTTGATACAAGGATTCCAGAGCATTTTTTGTTTTACCTCTATCTTAAAAATTGGCTGAGATAGAGCAGTTTAAAATTCTAGGGTGGCTGACATTTTGAAACAAAACAGCACATTACAAAAAAACAACGATAAATTTATGGTCAATAATGGTCAAGCAGGTGCAATCCCGAATGAATACTCCGTGTCATTATAACTGTAACTTTGACTTCGAAATTTTGATACGTTGCATTTTCTATTTGTTGATATTTTTGAACTATGATTTACGCTAAGTGAAATGTTGTTGTTGAAGAGGGATTTTCCATGTAAATCCGAAACGTCCAATTTTAATATGTTTTTAATGTTTATGAAAGTGTATTTTAATGTCTGTAATTTTAATGATTTTAATATAAATTTATAAGTTTTAGTGAACGCGATTTCTCGCAAATTATTTTTTTTCATTGTTGTAATCATTTTCCCAATCATACGCATAAAACTATATATTCATATCCATTAGCGCCAAATTCTCGCCAAACTTGGCGACAATTGGCGAAATCTCGCCAAATTTGGCGACAAAAATAAGTCTTCATAAATGAAGCCAACTTGGCTATAGCTCAATAATTTGGCGAATTTCTTATTCAAATTCAGTGTAAACGAATCTTTTGTAAACGGTTTCTTTGCATTTTAACTTGCTGTTTTCGAGTAAGATTAGCTAAAATTTTAAAACGAAGATATAGGAAAGCTACCTTTTCCTGCCGGTACAGGCCGGAGGACTTTTTTATGAGTTGTCGGATTCAATCTATGTTTTGCATTAAATAAAGTAAAACATTGAAAAACAAATCCCACAGGATGGGGATAGTTTGTTTTTGATAGATTTTAAGATAATTGTCCTATTAGCTAGTACACCTTCCGTTATTGTTTTGTGTTATTTTCCCCGGATTATGCTTTTCTTTTCTTTTGTTTACGAATTTTGTAATACAAAAGTTCCGCTATAGCCTGGCTACGTTATAGGCCTTTTTTTTATAGACAGGTTCATTTTCTTTCACAGGCTTTACTCTATTTAATTTATATATGAAATATTTGTTGTTAAAAGATGTTGGTCGCACAAAAATTTTCACATCTCTCCCTCCCTCCCGACATTACTGGTTGGTTATGGCTTGATAGTCCTTTCTAAATAAAATCATGGTGATTCTAAGATTCTCTTGATTTATCTCTAAATTGAACATAAACGATCTTAAGAAAACGGATCAATGAATTACTATATTGGCATGAGGAAATTTAGTTGCAGAAAAATGGAGCATATAGATAACATTAAGTCTAATAGGAAAACCACAGCCTTGGCAAGACTGTATTAACAAGAAACCATCCAAATACATTTTTATGAAAGTAATATAATTTTCCCCTCGAATCTATACAAACCATGTATTATAAGAAAAACCAGTACTTCTCTATTATCCCGTCGACCACTTTTCATAACAAAAAACATCGCCAAACTGTAAGATTAAACGCCAAAAATGCAGTCCCATTTACTTGATGTCAGAAGCATTACACGTGTTTGTTATTTCATCAAGTGCTTTTTAATTCGACATTTGCGTGTATTTTTCATTATGTTTTACTGATTTATTAGTTATTTCCTTAATTAAAATAACAATTGTGTCCTTAAATTCTTACATTATATTTATTTATTTATTTTGATACTATAATGGCAAAGTTCTCCCGTTTATTTGGCGTTACAGTTTGGCGATAGCTTTTTGTTATGAAAAGTGGTCGACGGGATAATAGAGAAGTACCGAAAAACCATAGAGTTTGTAACACGTAAAAATACAATGTGTAAACGATAAACATAATTTAATTTATGAAAATTGTGGCTCGATGTACTCCATGGTTACAAATCTATATAATAAAACCGTAAGTCATGTGACTGTCATCAACAGTTCCGGAATGTCCGTTTCACTTTTTCATATGTCAGGCGGCCATTTTTATTAAAAATTATTTTTTTTAATAAAACTTCATAAATGTGACATTTTTAGAAAGATCGTTCAAAATAAATTAATATTTGAGAGATGACTTACGTTCAATTATATATATATTCTCCAATAACTTAAGTTGAAATTAGCTTCGCAGTTCAAATTCTCTATCCATGAAAGTAAACAAAAAAAAAAAAGATTCATTCGTCGTGAAGGTTTAAAATATTAAACCATTAAACCATGGAGATAATCGTTCGTAAAGTTAGTTTTCCATGAAAGATTTTTTGGAGCGCTGCCTGGTGTCAAAAAAATAATTCGTACCAGTGACACAATCAAAGTTTACCATAATTATGTGCTATACAACTCAACTTCATTCTTTATCTTTTCTTGATGTAAGCTGAATGTAAACAAATACAACTCATGTAATGATATTTAATGAATCAAATTTCGAAACAAATTGTCAGTTAATTTGGTATTTATGTATTATACGTGAAAGGAAGAGAGACCACCGAAAATGATTGTTAATCACCAATCATATTTACCATTATTAATGACCAATCGCTTTCAAAACAGTAATTTAATATACATTTACAAAATACATAACATCATTAAGTACTTTTGTGTTATTTGGGCGCAAATCTCGCCAATAGAATTTTTTAAATCGCCAATACCAGCTTTTATTTTTCGCGTGCGCAAATTAGAAACGATACTTTTATTTTGAAATCAAATGTTCTGATGGAACAGCTGTCGTAGACGCACCGGGGCACTATATTAACTATAGAGTTGCAATATAGAGAGAAAAAACGGGTTGCTGTAATTAGAATTATAGGCGGTAATGTTGGTGTGACATATTTACGTGATTATCAAAACTGGCTTCCAAAAGTTCAATGTTTCACCAAACCATACTCGAAAATTACGTGTTATAATATGCACTCCGATTATGTCACATTATTCAAGACGTTTTAAATGAGAATAATGATAGATTTTCTTCTTGATTCTCCCGTAATCAAGTCTACAGCCAAAGTTAGCGAGAAACAAACAAACAAAAAAATATTGGCAACAATATGGTTCAGTGTAAATGGTGGATATCATTAAAGACTTTCACAAAATAGACTTCATTGCACCAAATCGTATTAACTAAAATACGCCATTTGGCAATGGATCCAATTACGGAAAACTACTTAATATGTTTAAGAATCTCCTCATTAGCAAGCATATTGCAACTGATAAGCAAACGGATATGAAGCATAAATGCTTAAATTGGTTAAGCGGTTTTTGTCAAGAAAGATGAAATACATAACAACAAAAAATATGCGAAATGCTACCATGATCGAAAAAGTTTTTGATTTGTCTATTAGAATCTTCCGGTTTGGCGAAGGATTACGGAAAAAAAAAATATGAATAAAAGTAACGTGTTACAGTGTTTAACATACATTTAAGGGAGACCAAACTGGTCGCCAGTGGCGGCTAGTATGGAAATAAACATCCAAGTACAAATAAAAAATAACGTGCGTAGTTTTAATCAGTATGTGAAAAATTAAATGATATCGTTTCAAATAATAACTTCATTAGACCGTGCAATTATATAATCTGGAGGCACGGCAGTGCCTCCGCCAAGTCGAGAGAGGACATCCGTAAGCATACTTTACTGGAAGCAACTCAGGGCACTTTTGACCCCCCCCCCCCCATATCTCCGCGCTGGAGTATTCAAAAAATTTGAAACTTCGTTTTTCTAGAGTATTTGGCACACAGGACCAAAATTTAAAATTACAACTTTCTGTCTTTTCTAGTTCAGACGATATATGAACTCAAACATTCGATTTTTTGTCCCTCACTCACTCGTTCACGCGTCATCAAAAAGATTAGGTAGATCCCGTAGTCCTAGAAACTTGACATTTGGAAAAACGGTAATGTTTAGGATACAAAGAAAGGAAAAATTATAAAATACGGAAAATTCGAAAAAAAAAAACATTCGAAAATTCAGCAAATTCCATCAAAATTGAAAATTGAAAATAATACGATCTTGTAGTCTTAGAAACTTAAGATTCGGTGTGAAGGTAGTGTTTAGTATCCAGAAAAAGAAAACATCAAAAACACCAAAAAAATCGAAAGCAAAATTGAAAAAATCGAAAAATCGAAAAAAATCGAAAATTTTCAAATAATCCGATTTTGTTGCGCTAGAAACTTGGAACTCGGAATAAAGGAAGTATTTAGGATGCAAAATAAGGAAAAATTAAAAATTCCAGAAAATTCGAAAAACAAATTCAAAAATTCGAAAAATTCGCAAAAAATTAAAATAATTAAAATAATTTGATTGTTTAGCCTTAGAAGCTTAAAATTCGCATTAAAGATAGTGTTTAGGATTCAGAATAAGTTAAAATAAAAAACGCAATAAAATTCGAAAATAAAATCAAAAAATCGAAAAATAAGGAAATTTTGAAAATAATTCGATTTTATAGCGCTAGAAACTTGAAATTTGGAATAAAGGTAATATTTAAGATACTAAATAAGGAAAAATTAAAAAATATGGATAATTAAAAAAATACCCATAAATTAGTGCAGACGATATATGAACTCAAAGTTTCGATTTTTTGTCACTCACACACTCACTCCATCTCGCGTCATCAAAAAGAATGGGTAGATCCCGCAGCCACAGAAACTTAAAATTTGGAATAAAGCTAGTGTTTTGGATACAAAGAAAGAAAAAATTATAAAATCCGGAAAAAAAAAACATTCGAAAATTCAAAAAAAAATCGAACAAAATTGAAAATTGAAAATAACACGATCTTGTAGTCTTAAAAACTTAAAATTTGGTTTGAAGGTAGTGTTTAGAATTCAGAAAAATAAAACGTCAAAAACACAAATTTTTTTTATAAATAAAATCGAAAAATCGATAAAAATCGAAAAATTTCAAATAATTCAATTTTGTTGCGCTAGAAACTTGGAATTCGGAATAAAGGTAGTGTTTAGGATGCAAAATAAGGAAAAATTAAGAAATCCAGAAAATTCGAAAAAAAAAATCAAAAATTCGAAAAAATTAAAAAAAAAATTAGAATCATTTGATCTTTTAGCCTTAGAAACTTAAAATTCGCGGTAAAGATAGTGTTTAGGATTCAGAATAAGTTAAAATAAAAACGCAATAAAATTGGAAAATAAAATAAAAAAATCGAAAAATAAGGAAATTTTGAAAATAATTCGATTTCATATAGCGCTAGAAACTTGAAATTTGGAATAAAGGTAATATTTAAGATACTAAATAAGGAAACATTAAAAAATAAGGATAATTCAAAAAAAAAAATCGAAAATTTAAAAAAATAAAATAAATAAATAAAAAATAGAAAGAAAGAAAGAAAAGGAGATAAATTGAAAATAATATGATCTCGTAGTCTTAGAAACTGAAAATTTGCTGTAAAGATAGTGTTTAGGATTCAGAAAAAGAAAAAATTAAAAACACAACAAAAATTGAAAATAAAATCAAAAAATCGAAAAAAAACGAAAATTTTAAAATAATTCGATTTTGTAAAGCTAGAAACTTAAAATTTGGGTTAAAGATAGTATTTAGGATACAAAAAAAGAAATAAATAAAAAATCTGTAAAATTCGAAAAAAAAAATTAGAAAAATTGAAAAAAATTCGATTTTGTAGCTTTAGAACTTAAAATTCGGCGAAAACTTATTGTTTAGGATAGAGAAAAAGGAAACATTAAATCACAATAAATTCGAAAATAGAATAAAAAACTCGAAAATAATCGGAAATTTCAAAATAATTCGATTTTGTAGCGCTAGAAACTTGAAATTTGTAATAAAGATACAAAATAAGAAAAAATTAAAAAATCCAGAAAATTATAAAAAAAAAAATTCGAAAAAATAAAAAATTGAAAATAATTTTATCTTGTAGTCTTAGAAACTTAAAACTTGGTCTAAAGGTAGTATTTACTATTCAATAAAAGGAACAATTAAAATATTCGTTAAATTCGAAAATAAAATCGAAAAATCGAAATATCTTTAAGAAATCGAAAATTCGAAAACAATTTGATTTTGTACTGCTAGAAACATTAGTTTTAAGATAATTGTCCTATTAGCTAGTACAACGCCCCTAATTGTTTTATGTTATTTCTCCCGGATTATGGTTTTCTTTTCTTTCGTTTACGAATTTCGTTATAGAAAAGTTCCGCTATAGACTGGCTACGATATAGGCGATTTCTTTATAGACAGGTTTGTTTTCTTTCACAGGTTGTACTCTATTTACTTCACGTATGAAATATGGATTGTTAAATGATGTTAGCCCCACAAAAATTTTCACAGCTCCCCCTACCCCCCCCCCCCCCGATATTACTGGCTGGTTATGGCTTGATAGTCCTTTCTAAATAAAATCATGGTGACTCTAAGATTCACTTGATTTATCTCTAAATTGAACCTAAATGATCCTAAGAAGACGGATCAAATAATTACTATATTGGCATGACAATCAGGTAACTTAGAATTAAAATCGAAAAATCAATAAATTTATAAAAAGTTGAAAATTTGAAAATAATTCGATTTTATAGTCCTAGAAGCTTGACATTTGGCAGAAAGGCAGGGTTTAGTACACAAAGTAAGGAAAAATTAAAAAATCCGTAAATAATAAAAAAAAGACTAAAAAAAAAAACGAAAAAAAAACATTGAAAAAAGGAATATAGTTTGATTTATTGGAAATTTACGGAAATTTTAATTTTGGCTTTCTTTTTATACTAAAAAGTTCTTTTATGTTAAATATCAAGTATCTAGGGCTGCGAGTAATATCTCAGATGGATAGCACCTATCCTGGAAGCAATTGAGAGTACTTTTGACACTCCCCCTCCCATAACTTAGTGCTTGCCTAGGAACCTGAAATCTCTTTTTATCTACAGTACTTTGCAAACGAAACTAAAGCTTCAAATTTTTGATACCTGTAAATAATAGGGACAGAGTGTGGGCTTAGCGAAAATCAGTGGATGATCTCCAAAAAGAACCCAAAATCAAGAAAAGCAGGATTACTTACAAAAAGAAGTGAAATCTCATCAAAAAGTCACCTGTAAAAAAAGCAGCCAAGTCTCGTAACTCATTTACCGTAAAAAGTACTGAGATCGTATAAAGCCAAGTTTAACTATCTTATTAACTCTGAAATTTTCATTCACAAATCACTCCTAGTCTCTACATCTTTAGTTAATTATTATTTTGTGACTTGGCAATTACGCAGCACAGGAAAGTTATTACACCTTACTATGTCATGGGATGGGATGGGATAATTTAACTAAAGCAAATTATATACGCACAGGGAAATTATTACACTTTAATATGTTATAGTATTATTTGATTAAGACTAACTATATACAACACATTCTCGTGCTACGTAATTGCCAAGTCACAAAATAATAATTAACTAAAGATGTAGAGACTAGGAGTGATTTGTGAATGAAAATTTCAGAGTTAATAAGATAGTTAAACTTGGCTTTATACGATCTCAGTACTTTTTACGGTAAATGAGTTACGAGACTTGGCTGCTTTTTTTACAGGTGACTTTTTGATGAGATTATTCTTTATGGAAATGTTTTCGCAAATTTAAACACAGAGCTTAAAGATCTGAAATGAGTATTTATTGAATATTAAAAGCAAATATTTTCATAACAATGTATTATAACTCTTTTAAAAAGATGTCATAAAACTAAAATATTTTCAAATGTGTGACAATTTTTATATTCTGTATTTCTGTATAGTGCTCAAAATATAATACAGGACTTTGTTTAATTAAGAGCGAACATACCAAAAGTATATCTGTACAACATTTTGTTTTTAAAATAATCACTTTCTCTAATTATTATTAATTATTTTCGAGTATGATTTTAAAAAGTAAATCGCATATTGTATCAAAAACGTTCTTTCAGTAATAGCAATACATTTTATTGTACTTTATCAAACACACGTACAAACTAGTCGGATGTGTCAATCCCAAAACTTTCTTTTATCTCACACAGGTTTCGCATACACTTAAAATAATCAGCACCAATTTATATGACGGTGTAACTGAATCTAAAGTTTTATTAAATTCCGTACATTAGTTCTTGAGATATGATTATTGCTAAAATCGTATTAATCCTGCAAAATACAGCATAGCAGCGCCACTTTTTGGGAGATTTAGATCAAAACCTAATCAATAACACCTTATGTCAACGTTTAACTGAATCTGAAGTTTAATGAAAATCCATGCATTAGTTCTTGAGATATAGTTATCGTGTTAATAATGAAAAAAGCAGCATAGCAGCGCCACCTGTTGGGTTATTCACACTAAAACGTAGGCAGCATCTATTTATGTCATGGTCTAACAGAATCTGAAGTTTGATGAAATTCCGTGCATTAGTTCTTGAGATATAGCTTTCGTAAAAATCATGAGAAAAGTAGATTACCAGCGCCACCTGTTGGGATATTTACACCAAAACCTAAGCAGCATCTATTTATGTCAATGTCTAACTGAATCTGAAGTTTTATGAAAATGAGTGCATTAGTACTTGAGAATCTATTGCGAAAATTCCAAAAATTGCAGCATAGCAGCGTCATCTGTTGGGTGATTTTCACCAAAAACTAATCAGCACCAGTTTATATCAGGGACTAGCCGAATATAAAGTTTTATTAAATTTCGTGAAGACAGACAGACTCACAGACTCACAGACAGACATTTTCTAAAAACAGTCAAATCGTGTTCAGGACCTTCTAAAACGTATAAATCCGTCGTAAACCAGAAGTCGAAAATTTTCATGAATCCAATACTTTTTTCTTGTAAAGATAGAAGAAAGTAAAAATTAGTTCTTCAAAGTCAATTTACAAATTCTATTTAGGATCGTTACAGGAAATACATCTTTCAGGACACATTTTGAAGCTCATCCCCGATTCTAGAGTTTTGTTTGTATGCATAAATTTTACAAAAAAATTACATATTTTTTAAATGACAAAGCACTACGATATTATAAAGAAGCGAACATTCTCGCAATATTTTTTATAGAAGTTTTTTCAGACACACATCTACATGGAGCTTATAAATCTAACATGATTATTTTCCAAATATTAAAAGCAAATATTTTCTTACCAAAGTATTACCATTTTTGAAAAGATGTAATAAGATGCAGAATTTTTCAAATATATTATTACCCTTTTAACATTCAGCATTTGAATGCAGTGTTCAAACAAGGTACTCAAAATAAATAAAATTTGTATTCATATTTCCAATAAATTTTGTAAGATATTTTTTCAAGTTTACTATACATATTTGATTGTTACTCCCAGGTTATTACTAGTAATATTGGTTTATTGCTTCTAAAGGGAGATTTATAAAAAAAAAAAAAAAAAAAAAAAAAAAAAAAAAAAAAAAAAAAAAAAAGAAGAAGAAGAAGAAGAACTTCTTCCACAGAGGATTGGATAAAGAAAAACTCTTTTTAATATAAGGTTTTTTTTTTCATATAAATTTTACATGTATTTTTTATATAATATGTATGGCTAATAGTAATGTAATATTAAAATTAAAAAGACATTTAAAATCAGACATTTAATAAAAGTATAAATCACAGTAACATCACATAATAAAATCAATCACAGTAGACGTTACAAGCTCTATACAAGATAGTAAATTTGTCGATCGAAAACCAAATCTGTTATTTACACATGTTCATGTTCCAAATTATGCATCTAAAATAGTAATAAGTGCATAATTTAGAACGTGAACATGTGTAGTGTAAATAGCAACTTTGGTTTTCGATTCACATTTATACTGATGAGGAGCTCGTATAGAGCTTGAAACGTCTACCGTAATTCATTTTATTATGTAATATTGGTGTGTTTTTTAGTTTCACATATGATTCTAAATCTCTTTTAAATTTTAAAATTCTGATTAAGATGTTATATGTTTTGTTATTTGACAAAGTAAAATAATATGTTACTAAATAATTTTAAAATTAATCTTTTATATGTCCAAACTGCACTATGGAACATATACAATTGCTGACTAAATTTTATATTTGAGATTTGAAAAACTGTTATAATCATTTCTTCATTCCTACAGCACACCACTAATTCAAGTTACCTAAAAAAATTCTGAAGAAATATTTTTTCTTCCTAACATTTTTATTGACTTATATTTGTAAGGGAATATGAACCTCATATTCTTTTCAGTCTATAACATCCAAAATTGCAATCCTTTTCATTCATTCTGGGAAAGGATGTATTCAGTGCCATGTATTTCTATTTTTTTTTGTTTGACGTTATTTGAATAAGCACAATAAAGAGTTGTACTTGAAAGGTGAAAGACACCTCTACTGGTAAACCTGCATGTAATATGGACCCATTCTGTGTTTCCAACGAAGAGAAAATTATGATCCAACTATTGAAGAAAGTTGCACAACGATTTCACAATTTCATAGTCTAGTTTAAGATTCAGAATTAAAACAGCGGATTCAAGAAAAGGGATATGAAAAAGAAACAAATTCATTTACCATGCAAAACTGTTCAAGACAAAGGACACGGATATCTTACTATCTACTTCAATATGAAGTATGACTCATCAACTGGCAGGTCGGACGTATTTAGTGATTCTTAATATGTATTGACACTCATAGCTGATAGTGTGCACGTCTTTAATATTAAATAACTACAGGGGTCCATGTTACGAACCATTCCTGTATTTTTATTGCATAAGTATGTTACTTATTAAAACCATTGAAATTTCACTTACAGTTTCAGTAGTTGCGCTAAGTGTTTTTTGTAGTCTGTATTTATGTGTTAAAAATAAGAAATATGCATGAATGTATTTTACTAGTAAGTATTTTAAGTTACATATCCATTCACCTGCTTTAAAAAATAGTTTTATTTGGTTAAAAGTGACATGAGATGAAAGTGTCAAAACATAAGATATGTGGAATTCGAATAAGAAAAATAGTTGAAATAAAAAAGAAAACTGTCCAGTTAAACTGAGGGCATTGAGCTCACAGGCTATTCACACTAATTGTATATTATACACTTATTTCAAAGAATTTGAAATAAGCCCCTCGAAAAATAAATAAATCGACAATATATTAAGGGGGATCATCCCCCCGTTCCCCCACCCTCTTATAGTTAACAATTGAACCCCCAAACCTAATCAGGGAAGCCCTTTATTACAATGAACATATATACTAAATTCGAAGCAAATCGGATAATTGTACATGAAAAACCCATTTATCTAAATTAAGGGGGATTACCCCCCCCGTATCCCCCTTTATACTTAACCAATGAACCCTAAGACTAACCAGGGAAGCTCCTTACCACAATGAGCCTATATACAAAATTTGAAAAAAATCGGATAATTCTCCATGAAAAACACATTCATCTAAATTAAGGGGGGAGGATAAGCCCCGCCCCCTTTACCCTCTTTATACTTAACCAAAGAACCACCTAAACCAGTCAGGAAAGCACCTTATCACAATGAACCTATATACAAAATTTTAAGAAAATCGCATAATTCTGCATGAAAATCGCAGTTATCTAAATTAAGGGGGGGGGGCAGCCCTCCGTTACCCCCTTTATACTTAAACAATGAATCCCCAAAACCAATCAGGAAAACGCTTTATCACCATTAACCTGTATAGAAAATTTGAAGAAAATCGGATAATTCTGCATGAAAAACCCATTTATCTAAATTAAGGGGGGATTAGCCCCCCCTTTCCCCCTTTACACTTAACCAATGAACCCCTAAAACTCTTCAGAGAAGCGCATTATCACAATGAACCTATATACAAAATTTGAAGAAAATCGAATAATTCTGCATGAAAACTCATTTATCTAAATTAGGGAGGGTATCCCCCCTTTCCCCCTTTATACTTAACCAATGAACCCCCAAAACTATTGACAAAAGTGCATTATCAAAATAAACCTATATACAAAATTTGAAGAAAATGGGATAATTCTGCATGAAAATACTTTTTTAATCTAAATTATGGGGGTTAGCCCCCCATTTCCCCCCTTTATGCTTAACCAATGAACCTCCAAAACTAATCAGGGAAGCGCCTTATCACAAGGAACCTATAAACAAAATTTAAAGTAAAACGGTTAGTTCTATCAAGAGTTATCGCGTTACGTACATACATACATACATACATACATTACATACATACGTACGTACATACATACAGAACCGGCGGCACATAAGCTCTCAGGCTTTGATAGCCTGTGAGCTAAATAAAAAAAGAAAACTGCCCAGTTAAACTGAGAGCATTGAGCTCACAGGCTATTCACACTAATTGTATATTATACTCTTCTTTCAAAGAATTTGAAATATGCCCCTCGAAAAATAAAGAAATCAACAATATATTAAGGGGGGGTCATCCCCCCGTTACCCCCCTCCCATAGTTAACTAATGAACCCCTTAAACTAATCAGGGAAGTCTCTAATTACAATAAATATATATACAAAATTTGAAGAAAATCGGATAATTCTGCATGAAAAACCCATTTATCTAAATTAAGGGGGTATTAGCCCCCTTTTCCCCCTTTATACTTAACCAATGACCCCCCAAAGCTATTCAGAGAAGCGCATTATTACAATGAACCTATATACAAAATTTGAAGAAAATCGGATAATTCTGCACGAAAAACCCATTTATCTAAATTAGGGGGGGTTATACCCCTTTCCCCCTTTATACTTAACCAATGAACCCCCAAAACTATTGACAGAAGCGCATTATCAAAATGAACCTATATACAAAATTTGAAGAAAATGGGATAATTCTGCATGAAGAACCCATTTAGCTAAATTAAGGGGGGATTAGCCCCCCTTTCCACCTTTATACTTAACCAATGACCCCCCAAAACTATTCAGAGAAGCGCATTATCACAATGAACCTATATACAAAATTTGAAGAAAATCGGATAATTCTGCATGAAAAACTCATTTATCTAAATTAGGGGGGGGGGTATCCCCCCCTTTCTCCCTTTATACTTAACCAATGAACCCCCAAAACTATTGACAGAAGCGTATTATCAAAATGAACCTATATACAAAATTTGAAGAATATGAGATAATTCTGCATGAAAAACCCATTTATCTAAATTATGGGGTGTTAGCCCCCCGTTTCCCCCCTTTATGCTTAACCAATGAACCTCCAAAACTAATCAGGGAAGCGCCTTATCACAAGGAACCTATAAACAAAATTTAAAGTAAAACGGTTAGTATAGTTCTATCAAGAGTTATCGCGTTACGTACATACATACATACGTACGTACAGAACCGGTATGCACATAAGCTCTGAGGCTTTGATAGCCTGTGAGCTAAAAATACCAACTTCGTGTAAATTGCGCGTTTTTTAACTGCAACGTTATCAGTTAATGCAGAGTTTCATGCGATTTTTAATTTTAGATGGGTACTTAGTATTGATAAGAAATATCGGAAATATTTTAAATTTTAAAGAAGTATGCAAATGCAATTTTTATGAAATTGTTTGTCTGGTTTTGAAAATTTAGGAATAGTTGAGCGTCAGCTCAGTACGAGTCAGATTCAACTTATTTCCTGTGTATTGCTGAAGTAGCGTATATAAGTTCAAGTAATAATATCTTATAACATTGACAATTCATAGTCAACTCTGCTGAGGCGTAATAAAGGTTTTAACAACTTACCAGTTTCCGTCATCTGGCATGGCGCAAAGCTAGCAAAATTACTCTTAAATTATAGAAAAACATTGTTGTAACAAAATACACTTCCAAGTTTAGAATTTCAGAACCGGTTCTGAAACTGAAATTGCAACCAAAATCATAAAAGTACAAAGATAACCATTTAGATATCCACTCCAGAGTTTCCTAAAACTAAACACGTGCAATAAACATCCAATAAGGATCATGGGATACAATGCCCAGCCATGTTTTTTTTTTTTTTTTTTTTTTTTTTTTTCTTTTTTATTATGGACTCTGAAGTGCTATAAAGGATATGTCCGGTTCAGATGGTCAACCAAACCGGAGCTCTGAGTGTATAGTTACCAAGTAAAATTGGTATTCATTTTATTGGCACCGAATGGATGAAGAGTAGAGTGAACCTGCACAGGTCCGGAATCGAACTCTGGACTTGTAGCCTGGTAGCGTGCGCGCTGACCAACTAAGCTAACGGTATTCTTTCAGAGTTTACATGAAAGAATAATAAATATTTAAAAGTAACGAAATACAAACGGAAATTTGTATACAATGCTGCCTTTGGTTTAACATTAACTTGCATGTGTCATCACTTGACTAGTGTAGGCTCTTAAGTAGTAATGCTGGGAATCACTTGTGATTCACATAATATTCAATATATTAATACGAGGAAGCAGATAAAATTTGGATAATGTAATGTTTTTCTTTAGCACTACTGTCTAAGAATTTGTGGAGAAATAATTTAGAATTGTATATTCACATAATTTATGCTAATATGGGAGTGTTTACCGTTTTTTTTTTTTTTTTCGTGACATAAAATATTATTTCTTAAACGGAATTCTACGGAGGCTGTTTAAAAAAAAAAATAATTGAATTTAGAAATTTTGAAAATAAGTCAATTCGTATTTCTCTTTTAGTGAAGTTAAATTAGTACGTTTAGTCACATTCTAAATTAACACAATCATGTAAATAAATAACTAAGTTTATATAATTCTTAAAAATCTAAAACAAATCAAGCTTACATTAACATGGCAATAACTTTCCATAATTTATAAAACGAAACAAAATATTGAAGTCTTTCAAAGAAACATAATTCTCATTAATGCATTTCATTTTATTCATAAGAAATGACTCCAGATTTAATTTAACCGTGCATAAATTTAATATACGAGATTCTAGCATTTCATGAAAAAAGATAATCATATCTATTTGGATCTTTAGAAATGTAGCTCATCTTTATTTTAGCTATTAAAAGCGAACATTAATTGAACACAACTTTTTGTCTGTTATACACACCTAAGTCACCTGTGCATGATTAAATTCATCCTTATCGAGAAATATTTTTTATACAAGGAGATTAGTCTTCTTAGTTAATGTGAGTAAAATCTAATGAAATACAATATTGTTTACTAAATTAAAATTAAAATTATAACTTAAAAAGTTTTTTAATTTATTTCGATTTATTAAATTTAATTAAGTTTCATAATTGACACTGATAGATAATTAATCTATTGTCAATTAGCAAGCAACGGATGTTGTAATATTGCAATAAATAAAAGGTTAATAATTTTTTTATTGTTTTAATTATTATTATTTTCATAATATATATATATAATTTATAAATGCGTCTAATCTTATATTAAATTAGTTTTTAATCTGGAGGCACGGCAGTGCCTCCGCCAAGTCGAGAGAGGACAGCCGTAAGCATACTTTTCTGGAAGCAACTCAGGGCACTTTTGACCCCCCCATATCTCCGCCCTGGAGTATCCCAAAAATTTTAAACTTCAATTATAGAGAGTATTTGGCCCACAGGACCAAAATTTAAAATTACAACTTTCTGTCTTTTCTAGTTCAGGCGATATATGAACTCAAACATTCGATTTTTTGTCACTTCTTACTCACTCGTTCACGCGTCATCAAAAAGATTGGGTAGATCCCGTAGCCCCAGAAACTTGACATTTGGAAAAACGGTAGTGTTTAGGATACAAAGAAAGGAAAAATTATAAAATCCAGAAAATTCGAAAAAAAAACATTCGAAAATTCAACAAATTCCATCAAAATTGAAAATTGAAAATAATACGATCTTGTAGTCTTGGAAACTTAAGATTTGGTGTGAAGGTAGTGTTTAACATCCAGAAAAAGAAAACATCAAAAACACCAAAAAAATCGAAAGCAAAATTGAAAAAATCGAAGAAATTGAAAAAAACCGAAAATTTGAAGACAATCCGATTTTGTTGTGCTAGAAAATTCAAATTAGGAATAAAGGTAGTATTTAGGATACAGAAAAAGAAAAATTAAAAAAATCCAGAAAATTCGAAAAAAAAATAAAAAAATTCGAAAAAAATTGAAAAAATGAAAATAATTTGATACGATAACGCTCGTATTTATAAATTAATTTGGATGAAACTAATTGTGTGTATTAAGCTCACCAATCCCTCGACCGAGTTCGTTGGCCAGCTTGTTCCGCCATCTTGTTTCAAGATGGCGGCCACGGAAAATTTTAAAACTAAAATAAATATACAAAAAAGTTAAAAAATCAAGTTTATTTTTTAATTAGGTGTTAGGACTTGATACAAGGATTCCAGAGCATTTTTTGTTTTACCTCTATCTTAAAAATTGGCTGAGATAGAGCAGTTTGAAATTCTAGGGTGGCTGACATTTTGAAACAAAACAGCACATTACAAAAAACCAACGATAAATTATGGTCAATAATGGTCAAGCAGGTGCAATCCCGAATGAATACTCCGTGTTATTATAACTGTAACTTTGACTTCGAAATTTTGATACGTTGAATTTTCTATTTGTTGATATTTTTGAACTATGATTTACGCTAAGTGAAATGTTGTTGTTGAAAAGGGATTTTCCATGTAAATCCGAAACGTCCAATTTTAATATGTTTTTAATGTTTTATGAAAGTGTATTTTAATGTCTGTAATTTTAATGATTTTAATATAAATTTATAAGTTTTAGTGAACGCGATTTCTCGCAAATTATTTTCTTTCATTGTTGTAATCATTTTCCCAATCATACGCATAAAACTATATATTCATATCCATTAGCGCCAAATTCTCGCCAAACTTGGCGACAATTGGCGAAATCTCGCCAAATTTGGCGACAAAAATAAGTCTTCATAAATGAAGCCAACTTGGCTATAGCTCAATAATTTGGCGAATTTCTTATTCAAATTCAGTGTAAACGAATCTTTTGTAAACGGTTTCTTTGCATTTTAACTTGCTGTTTTCGAGTAACATTAGCTAAAATTTTAAAACGAAGATATAGGAAAGCTACCTTTTCCTGCCAGTACAGGCCGGAGGACTTTTTTATGAGTTGTCGGATGCAATCTATGTTTTGCATTAAATAAAGTAAAACATTGAAAAACAAATCCCACAGGATGGGGATAGTTTGTTTTAGATAGATTTTAAGATAATTGTCCTATTAGCCAGTACACCTTCCGTTATTGTTTTGTGTTATTTTCCCCGGATTATGCTTTTCTTTTCTTTTGTTTACGAATTTTGTAATAGAAAAGTTCCGCTATAGACTGGCTACGTTATAGACCTTTTTTTTTTATAGACAGGTTCATTTTCTTTCACAGGCTTTACTCTATTTAATTTATATATGAAATATTTGTTTTTAAAAGATGTTGGTCGCACAAAAATTTTCACATCTCTCCCTCCCTCCCGGCATTACTGGTTGGTTATGGCTTGATAGTCCTTTCTAAATAAAATCATGGTGATTCTAAGATTCTCTTGATTTATCTCTAAATTGAACATAAACGATCCTAAGAAAACGGATCAATGAATTACTATATTGGCATGAGGAAATTTAGTTGCAGAAAAATGGAGCATACAGCTAACATTAAGTCTAATAGGAAAACCACAGCCTTGGCAAGATCTGGAGGCACGGCAGTGCCTCCGCCAAGTCGAGAGAGGACAGCCGTAAGCATACTTTTCTGGAAGCAACTCAGGGCACTTTTGACCCCCCCATATCTCCGCGCTGGAGTATCCCAAAAATTTGAAACTTTATTTTTCTAGAGTATTTGGCACACAGAACCAAAATTTAAAATTACAACTTTCTGTCTTTTCTAGTTCAGACGATATATGAACTCAAACATTCGATTTTTTGTCACTCACTCACTCCCTCGTTCACGCGTCATCAAAAAGATTAGGTTGATCCCGTAGCCCTAGAAACTTGACATTTGGAAAAAAAGGTAGTGTTTAGGATACAAAGAAAGGAAAAATTACAAAATCCGGAAAATTCGAAAAAAAAACACTCGAAAATTCAACAAATTCCATCAAAATTTAAAATTGAAAATAATACGATCTTGTAGTTTTAGAAACTTAAGATTTGGTGTGAAGGTAGTGTTTAGTATCCAGAAAAAGAAAACATAAAAAACACCAAAAAAATCGAAAGCAAAATTGAAAAAATCGAAAAATTTCAAATAATCCGATTTTGTTGCGCTAGAAACTTGGAATTCGGAATAAAGGTAGTATTTAGGATGCAAAATAAGGAAAAATTAAAAAATCCAGAAAATTCGAAAAAAAATTCAAAAATTCGAAAAATTCGTAAAAAATTGAAAAAATTAAAATAATTTGATTTTTTAGCCTTAGAAACTTAAAATTCGCAGTAAACATACTGTTTAGGATTCAGAATAAGTTAAAATAAAAAACGCAATAAAATTCGAAAATAAAATCCAAAAGTCGGAAAAATCAAAAAACAAGGAAAATTTGAAAATAATTCGATTTCATAGCGCTAGAAAATTGAAATTTGGAATAAAGGTAATATTTAAGATACTAAATAAGGAAAAATTAAAAAATATGCATAATTAAAAAAATACCCATAAATTAGTGCAGAAGATATATCTCAAAGTTTCGATTTCGTGTCACTCACTCACTCTTGCGTCATCAAAAAGATTGGGTAGATCCCGCAGCCACAGAAACTTAAAGTTTGGAATAAAGCTAGTGTTTCGGATACAAAGAAAGGAAAAATTATAAAATCCGGAAAATTTAAAAAAAAAAACATTCGAAAATTAAAAAAAAATCGAACAAAATTGAAAATTGAAAATAACACGATCTTGTAGTCTTAAAAACTTAAAATTAGGTGTGAAGTAGTGTTTAGAATTCAGAAAAAGAAAACATCAAAACACAAAAAAAAAAAATTAAAAATAAAATCGAAAAATCGAAAAAAATGGAAAAATTTCAAATAATCAAATTTTGTTGCGCTAGAAACTTGGAATTCGGAATAAAGGTAGTATTTAGGATGCAAAATAAGAAAAAATTAAAAAGTCCAGAAAATTCGAAAAAAAAATCAAAAATTCGAAAAATTGGGAAAAAATTGAAAAAAATTAAAATAGTTTGATCTTTTGGCCTTAGAAATTTAAAATTCGCAGTAAAGATAGTGTTTAGGATTCAGAATAAGTTAAAATAAAAACGCAATAAAATTCGAAAATAAAATCAAGAAATCGAAAGAAATCGAAAAATAAGGAAATTTTGAAAATAATTCGATTTCATAGCGCTAGAAACTTGAAATTTGGAATAAAGGTAATATTTAAGATACTAAATAAGGAAACATTAAAAAATATGGATAGTTAAAAAAAATCGAAAATTTCAAAAAAAAAAAAAAAAAAAAAAAAAAAAAAAGAGAGAAAATGAAAATAATATGATCTCGTAGTCTTAGAAACTGAAAATTTTGTGTAAAGGTAGTGTTTAGGATTCAGAAAAAGAAAAAATTAAAAACACAACAAAAATTGAAAAAAAAAAATCGAAAAAAAAAAACGAAAATTTGAAAATAATTCTATTTTGTAAAGCTAGAAACTTAAAATTTGGAATAAAGGTAGTATTTAGGATACAAAAAAAGAAATAAATAAAAAATCTGTAAAATTCGAAAAAAAAAAATCGAAAATCCGAAAAATTGAAAAAAATTCGATTTTGTAGCTTTAGAACTTAAAATTCGGCGTAAACTTATTGTTTAGGATACAGAAAAAGGAAAAATTAAAACACAATAAATTCGAAAATAGAATAAAAAAAACTCGGAAAAGATCGGAAATTTCAAAATAATTCGATTTTGTAGCGCTAGAAACTTGAAATTTGTAATAAAGGATATAAAATAAGAAAAATTAAAAAATCCAGAAAATTATAAAAAAAAATTCGAAAATATCAAAAATTGAAAATAATTTTATCTTGTAGTCTTAGAAACTTAAAACTTGGTGTAAAAGTAGTATTTACTATTCAATAAAAGGAACAATTAAAATATTCGTTAAATTCGAAAATGAAATCGAAATATCTTTAAGAAATCGAAAATTCGAAAACAATTTGATTTTGTACTGCTAGAAACATTAGTTTTAAGATAATTGTCCTATTAGCTAGTACAACGCCCCTAATTGTTTTATGTTATTTCCCCCGGATTATGGTTTTCTTTTCATTCGTTTACGAATTTCGTTATAGAGAAGTTCCGCTATAGACTGGCTACGATATAGGCGATTTCTTTATAGACAGGTTTGTTTTCTTTCACTGGTTGTACTCTATGTACTTCACATATGAAATATGGATTGTTAAATGTTGTCATCCCCACAAAAATTTTCACAGCTCCCCCTACCCTCCCGACATTACTGGCTGGTTATGGCTTGATAGTCCTTTCTAAATAAAATCATGGTAACTCTAAGATTCACTTGATGTATCTCTAAATTGAACCTAAATGATCCTAAGAAGACGGATCAGATAATTACTATATTGGCACGACAATCAGGTAACTTAGAATTAAAATCGAAAAATCAATAAATTTATAAAAAGTCGAAAATTTGAAAATAATTCGATTTTGTAGTCCTAGAAGCTTGACATTTGGCAGAAAGGCAGGGAAAACACAAAGTAAGGAAAAATTAAAAAATCTGTAAATAATAAAAAAAAAGACTAAATAAACGAAAAAAAAAATCGAATAAAGGAATATAATTTGACTTATTGGAAATTTCCGGAAATTTTAATTTTGGCTTTCTTTTCACACTAAAAAGTTCTTTTATGTTAAATATCAAGTATCTAGGGCTGCGAGTAATATCTCAGATGGATAGCACCTATCCTGGAAGCAATTGAGAGTACTTTTGACACCCCCCCCCCCTCCCATAACTTAGTGCTTGCCTAGGAACCTGAAATCTCTTTTTATCTACAGTACTTTGCAAACGAAATTAAAGCTTCAACTTTTTGATACCTGTAAATAATAGGGACAGAGTGTGGGCTTAGCGAAAATCAGTGGATGATCTCAAGAAAAGGAGAAAATCAAGAAAAGGAGGATTACTTAAAAAAAGAAGTGAAATCTCATCAAAAAGTCACCTGTAAAAAATGCAGCCAAGTCTCGTAGCTCATTTACCGTAAAAAGTACTGAGATCGTATAAAGCCAAGTTTAACTATCTTATTAACTCTGAAATTTTCATTCGCAAATCACTCCTAGTCTCTACATCTTTAGTTAATTATTATTTTGTGACTTGGCAATTACGCATCACAGGGAAGTTATTACACCTTACTATGTTATGGAATAGGATGGGATAATTTAATTAAGGCAAATTATATACGCACAGGAAAGTTATTACACTTTAATATGTTATAGTATTATTTGATTAAGACTAACTATATACATCACATTCTCGTGCTACGTAATTGCCAAGTCACAAAATAATAATTAACTAAAGATGTAGAGACTACGAGTGATTTGCGAATGAAAATTTCAGAGTTAATAAGATAGTTAAACTTGGCTTTATACGATCTCAGTACTTTTTACGGTAAATGAGCTACGAGACTTGGCTGCATTTTTTACAGGTGACTTTTTGATGAGATTACATATTTATTGGAACATGATTCAATAATAATTTTCACATTATTTACAAATTAATTACCAGCGAAAATGTATGTTTCTAATTAGCCAAAATCTTATTAATAACTAGAATAAAGACCTTCTGCTCGTTAAAGGCGATATTACCACTGGCATGAAAAAATGTGTTTAAAAAATGAACAGCAATGCAAATATTGTAATAATGTTGTGTTTATGAAAATCTTTTTTTACAATTTTTATAACAACAATGACAAAAGCAATGACAAAAGCAATGACACTTTTTAACTTTTAAGGCCGACTGCGCAAGATCGTGTGTGTTTAAATTACAGTCCTGCATCGGGTCGGGTAACCCGATTTTACCCGAATCCGACACGATCCATGGTTCGGGTCGCGTCGGATTGAAGGTAAATTTTTCCGGGGCGGGTTAGCTTCGGATTGAATTTTGGTACTTTCCGTTCGAGCTTGGGTTAATTCCCGACATTTCAAAAGGAAAACCTGAATATTTTTTTAATGAAAAAAAAATCTACGTATTTGAATATTAATTAGTGTTTATTTTTATACAAAAAAGATAAAATTGATTTTAGAGATATAATTGTAGACTACTTTTCCATCATTGTATTCAAATATGGATTAAGTTTCTTTCACTTCGGGTTCTGGTTTTAATATTTTGTGTTGGGGTCAGTTCGGATCTTACTATTTTGAGTTCGGTTCGGTTTCAGGTTAAAGTGTGTCGAGATTCGCGAATAACGAATTCAATTATCGGATCCGAATAGGGTTTCTGGTTGACTTTAAGAATAATTTTCGGGTTCGTGTCGGGTACAACCCCATTCATGCAGGAATCTAGTTTGAATGTATTGAATTTAGTGACTTACGTAGTCCTTTAGGACTGAATGACTTCCATCTTAAAGGTCTGTGACATGTAGATATATAAAATATAAAAAAGTAGTTCAAAAAGAATGGTTGGATATTTAACAGTTACATTACTTAAAAAAAAAAAAATCCTGTTTCGAAAACTTTTACCACCGGTCTTAACCCTTTCCGGCGCAGAGTAAGTCTGTTTGTAAAATGATGAAATAATGGACTGACACCAGAAATTACAAACGAATTCAGTAGATAATAAAAACTTGCTTATTTTCCGGTAGTTAACAAAAGGAAAATTTTAATTAAATATTTTTGGTGTCGTTGTCAGTTTTGGAAATAAAATTAGGTGTCCCTTTTTGTGGGTACCGCCCGTTAAAGGGTTGAAGGGTTAAACATTTATGTTTTAATGTCACATATGTTTCAGCTAATATTCATCTTAATTAGTGATTTTCTCGTAAAACAAATAAGGTACCAATTGACTAACTTGAAAATGGCATGATATTTTAAAACTTGTTTATTGTTGAGATTCTGTTTTTTAAAATAAAATATAATATCGAAAGGGCAAGAAATTGAATATAACTTTTGTATTTAATAAGCCGTATAGCCCTCATAAAAATTCACTTGGTACGTTAAGATTTGAATATACTTTAAAAAAATTCAAGCAATGTGGAAATTTCTGCCTGAAGATTTTTATTGCATACTAGCAAGCTACGCCCACTACGCTGGTCAATTTCTTTTAACGAACCTTTAATCAAACAAAATATTGACATTTCATAAATAACTTTTACATTTTAACAGAATAACAAGGCTACTATAATTTGTGACTCGTGCTATAGCCAATATACACGTCAGGACACGTCGCCCTTATCATTATCTTTTTACGCATGAAGGTTTCGCTATGGTACTCCATTGGAAAATTTGGTAATTTTTGAAATTCAATATTTGAAAAACGGCATAATCATTAGATTTGAAATTTATATTAAGAAAAATACAATTTTTTACCTTTCAAATGCAGTTTGTCTAACAATTTTCTGACAAATACTTTTTGAGCTATCATTTTTTTCAGTAACTTCAAATGTTTCATTTTCCGAGATTAATCTGGTGCAACAATTAGCGAAAAACCCAGTCGTCAGCAACGCATAGTTTTTTATTAAAGAGGCTGTTGGAGCAGGGATTGTTACCACCAATTTGCCACCATCACTTTGGAAATCGGTTCCGTGGTTCCAGAGATTCCATAGAAATTGTAATTTAGAATGACTTCAGAACGCTTTTCGCTCATTTCACCCATTTAAATTTCGATTTTTTTTTAAATTTATTCTTAGAGAGCATTTACATCTTATAAGTAACTACAATGCTAAATTTCAAATTTCTTGCCCCTTCAGTATAAAAAAATCTCAATTTTCGAACATTTTTCAATCCTGCACCCCATTGATGTTAGTGGCACCGACATAAAATATAGCCTATGTTGGAGTAGGGATTGTCCCCATCAATTTGCCACCATTACTTTTGAAATCGGTTCTGTCGTTCCAGAGATTTCATAGAAATTGTAATTTAGACTGTTTTTAGAAAGCTTTTCGCTCATTTCACACTTTTAAATTTCAATTTCTTTTTTATTTTGTTCTTAGAGAGCATTTACATCTTAGAAGTAACTACAATGACAAATTTCGAATTTCTAGCTCCTTCAGTATAAAAAATAAAAATAAAACTGATTAGTTAAACTGAGGGCATTGAGTTCACAGGCTATTCACACTAATTGTATATTATACTCTTATTTCAAAGAATTTGAAATAAGCCCATCGAAAAATAAAGAAATAAACAATATATTAAGGGGGGGGGTCACCCCGTTACCCCCCCATAGTTAACTAATGAACCCCTTAAACTAATCAGGTAAATCTCTAATTACAATGAATATATATTCAAAATTTGAAGAAAATCGGATAAATCTGCATGAAAAACCCATTTATGTAAATTAAGGCGGGATTAGCCCCCTCCGTTCCCTCCCTTTATACTTAACCAATCAATCCCGAAAACTAATCAGGGAAGCGTCTTAACCCAATGAACCTATAAACAAATTTTGAAGCAAATGGGATAATTCTGCTTGAAAAATCCATTTATATAAATTAAGGGGGGGATTAGCTCCCCCCCCCGTCCCCCCCCCTTTATACTTAACCAATCAATCCCGAAAACTAATCAGGGAAGTGCCTTAACACAGTGAACCTATAAACAAAATTTGAAGGAAAACGGAATAATTCTGCATGAAAAATACATTTATATAAAATAAGGGGGGATTAGCCCTCCGTTCCCACCTTTATACTTAACCAATCAATCCTGAAAAACTAATCAGGTAAACGCCTTAACACAGTGAACCTACAAACAAAATTTGAAGGAAATGGGATAAATCTGCATGAAAAACCCACTTATATAAAATAAGGGGGGATATGGCCCCCCGTTCCCTCCTTTATACTTAACCAATCAATCCCGAAAAACTAATCAGGGAAACGCCTTAACACAGTGAACCTATAAACAAAATTTGAAGGAAATGGGATAATTCTGCATGAAAAACCCATTTATATAAAATAAGGGGGGATATGCCCCCCGTTCCCTCCTTTATACTTAACCAATCAATCCCGAAAAACTAATCAGGGAAACGCCTTAACACAGTGAACCTATAAACAAAATTTGAAGGAAATGGGATAATTCTGCATGAAAAACCCATTTATATAAATTAAGGGGGGATTAGCCTCCCCGTTCCCCCCTTTATACTTAACCAATCAATCCCGAAAAACTAATCAGGGAAGCGCCTTAACACAGTGAACCTATAAACAAAATTTGAAGGAAAACGGAATAATTCTGCTTGAAAAACCCATTTATATATATTAAGGAGGGATTAGCCCCCCGTTCCCAACCTTTATACTTAACCAATCAATCCTGAAAACTAATCAGGGAAGCGCCTTAACACAGTGAACCTATAAACAAAATTTGAAGGAAAACCGAATAATTCTGCATGAAAAACCCATTTATATAAAATAAGGGGAATATGCCCCCCCGTTCCCTCTTTTATACTTAACCAATCAATCCCGAAAAACTAATTAGGGAAGCGTCTTAACACAGTGAACCTATAAACAAAATTTGAAGGAAAACGGAATAATTCTGCTTGAAAAACCCATTTATATATATTAAGGAGGGATTAGCCCCCCGTTCCCCCCCTTTATACTTAACCAATCAATCCTGAAAACTAATCAGGGAAGCGCCTTAACACAGTGAACCTATAAACAAAATTTGAAGGAAATGGGATAATTCTGCATGAAAAACCCACTTATATAAAATAAGGGGGGATATGGCCCCCCGTTCCCTCCTTTATACTTAACCAATCAATCCCGAAAAACTAATCAGGGAAACGCCTTAACACAGTGAACCTATAAACAAAATTTGAAGGAAATGGGATAATTCTGCATGAAAAACCCATTTATATAAAATAAGGGGGATATGCCCCCCGTTCCCTCCTTTATACTTAACCAATCAATCCCGAAAAACTAATCAGGGAAGCGCCTTAACACAGTGAACCTATAAACAAAATTTGAAGGAAAACGGAATAATTCTGCTTGAAAAACCCATTTATATATATTAAGGAGGGATTAGCCCCCCGTTCCCAACCTTTATACTTAACTAATCAATCCTGAAAACTAATCAGGGAAGCGCCTTAACACAGTGAACCTATAAACAAAATTTGAAGGAAAACCGAATAATTCTGCATGAAAAACCCATTTATATAAAATAAGGGGAATATGCCCCCCCGTTCCCTCCTTTATACTTAACCAATCAATCCCGAAAAACTAATCAGGGAAACGCCTTAACACAGTGAACCTATAAACAAAATTTGTAGGAAATGGGATAATTCTGCATGAAAAACACATTTATATAAATTAAGGGGGGGGGGGGGATTATCCCCCCGTTCCCCCCCTTTATACTTAACCAATCAATCCCGAAAACTAATTAGAGATGCGCCTTAACACAGTGAACCTATAAACAAAATTTGAAGAAAAACGGAATAATTCTGCATGAAAAACCCATTTATATAAAATAAGGGGGGATATGCCCCCCGTTCCCTCCTTTATACTTAACCAATCAATCCCGAAAACTAATTAGGGAAGCGTCTTAACACAGTGAACTTTTAACCAAAATTTGATCGAAATGGGATAATTGTGCATGAAAAACCCATTTATATAAATTAAGGGGGGATTAGCCCCCCGCCGTTCCCCCCTTTATACTTAACCAATCAATCCCGAAAAACTAATCAGGGAAGCGCCTTAACACAGTGAACCTATAAACAAAATTTGAAGGAAAACGGAATAATTCTGCTCGAAAAACCCATTTATATATATTAAGGAGGGATTAGCCCCCCGTTCCCAACCTTTATACTTAACCAATCAATCCTGAAAACTAATCAGGGAAGCGCCTTAACACAGTGAACCTATAAACAAAATTTGAAGGAAAACCGAATAATTCTGCATGAAAAACCCATTTATATAAAATAAGGGGAATATGCCCCCCCGTTCCCTCCTTTATACTTAACCAATCAATCCCGAAAAACTAATCAGGGAAACGCCTTAACACAGTGAACCTATAAACAAAATTTGTAGGAAATGGGATAATTCTGCATGAAAAATCCATTTATATAAATTAAGGGGGGGATTAGCTCCCCCCCGTCCCCCCCCCCTTTATACTTAACCAATCAATCCCGAAAACTAATCAGGGAAGTGCCTTAACACAGTGAACCTATAAACAAAATTTGAAGGAAAACGGAATAATTCTGCATGAAAAACACATTTATATAAAATAAGGGGGGATTAGCCCTCCGTTCCCACCTTTATACTTAACCAATCAATCCTGAAAAACTAATCAGGTAAACGCCTTAACACAGTGAACCTACAAACAAAATTTGAAGGAAATGGGATAAATCTGCATGAAAAACCCATTTATATAAATTAAGGGGGGGATTAGCCCCCCCGTTCCCCCCTTTATACTTAACCAATCAATCCCGAAAAGCTAATCAGGGAAGCGCCTTAACACAGTGAACCTATAAACAAAATTTGAAGGAAAACGGAATAATTCTGCTTGAAAAACCCATTTATATATATTAAGGAGGGATTAGCCCCCCGTTCCCCCCCTTTATACTTAACCAATCAATCCTGAAAACTAATCAGGGAAGCGCCTTAACACAGTGAACCTATAAACAAAATTTGAAGGAAATGGGATAATTCTGCATGAAAAACCCATTTATATAAAATAAGGGGGATATGCCCCCCGTTCCCTCCTTTATACTTAACCAATCAATCCCGAAAAACTAATCAGGGAAGCGCCTTAACACAGTGAACCTATAAACAAAATTTGAAGGAAAACGGAATAATTCTGCTTGAAAAACCCATTTATATATATTAAGGAGGGATTAGCCCCCCGTTCCCAACCTTTATACTTAACTAATCAATCCTGAAAACTAATCAGGGAAGCGCCTTAACACAGTGAACCTATAAACAAAATTTGAAGGAAAACCGAATAATTCTGCATGAAAAACCCATTTATATAAAATAAGGGGAATATGCCCCCCCGTTCCCTCCTTTATACTTAACCAATCAATCCCGAAAAACTAATCAGGGAAACGCCTTAACACAGTGAACCTATAAACAAAATTTGTAGGAAATGGGATAATTCTGCATGAAAAACACATTTATATAAATTAAGGGGGGGATTATCCCCCCGTTCCCCCCCTTTATACTTAACCAATCAATCCCGAAAACTAATTAGAGATGCGCCTTAACACAGTGAACCTATAAACAAAATTTGAAGAAAAACGGAATAATTCTGCATGAAAAACCCATTTATATAAAATAAGGGGGGATATGCCCCCCGTTCCCTCCTTTATACTTAACCAATCAATCCCGAAAACTAATTAGGGAAGCGTCTTAACACAGTGAACCTATAAACAAAATTTGAAGGAAAACGGAATAATTCTGCATGAAAAACCCATTTATATAAATTAAGGGGGTGTGTCCCCCGATCCCCCCTCCCCTTTATACTTAACTAATCAATCCCGAAAACAAATTAGGGAAGCGTCTTAACACAGTGAACCTTTAACCAAAATTTGATCGAAATGGGATAATTCTGCATGAAAAACCCATTTATATAAATTAAGGTGGGATTAGCCCCCCGCCGTTCCCCCCTTTATACTTAACCAATCAATCCCGAAAAACTAATCAGGGAAGCGCCTTAACACAGTGAACCTATAAACAAAATTGGAAGGAAAACGGAATAATTCTGCTTGAAAAACCCATTTATATAAATTAAGGAGGGATTAGCCCCCCGTTCCCCCCTTTATACTTAACCAATCAATCCCGAAAAGTAACCAGGGAAGCGTCTTAACGCAATGAACCTATAAACAAAATTTGGAGGAAAACGGAATAATTCTGCATGAAAAACCCATTTATATAAATTAAGGGGGGGGATTAGCCCCCCGACTCCCCTTTTATACTTAACTAATCAATCCCGAAAACTAATCAGGGAAGCGCCTTAACTCCGTGAACCTATAAACAAAATTTGAATGAAAACGGAATAATTCTGCATGAAAAACCCATTTATATAAATTCAGGGGGGGGGGATTAGCCCCTTGTTCCCCGCCTTTATACTTAACCAATAAATCCCGAAAAATAATCAGGGAAGCGCCTTAACACAGTGAACCTATAAACAAAATTTGAAGGAAAACGGATATTTCTATAAAGTGTTATCGCATTACGTACGTACATACATACATACATACAGAACCGGCTGGCAAGCTCTCAGGGCTTGATAGCCAGTCTGATAGCTAAAAAATCGCAATTTTAGAACGTTTTTTGCTCCTGCACCCCCTGGGGTTAGCCGCACCGACATAAAATATAGCCTATGTTGGAGCAGCGGTTGTCACCATCAATTTGCCACCATCACTTTTGAAATCGGTTCGGTAGTTCCAGAGATTACCCCCTACAAACAAACAAACAAACAATCTTTACTCCTTTATAATATTAGTATAGATTAAAGGGGGATTATCCCCCCGTTCCCCCATTTCAACTTAACCAATCAATCCCGAAAACTAATCAGGGAAGCGCCTTAACTCAGTGAACTTATAAACAAAATTTGAAGGAAAACGGAATAATTCTGCATGAAAAACCCATTTATATAAAATAAGGGGGGATATGCCCCCCGTTCCCTCCTTTATACTTAACCAATCAATCCCGAAAAGTAATCAGGGAAGCGTCTTAACCCAATGAACCTATAAACAAAATTTGAAGGAAAACGGAATAATTCTGCATGAAAAACCCATTTATATAAATTAAGGGGGGTTTCCCCCCAATCCCCCCCTCCCCTTTATACTTAACTAATCAATCCCGAAAACTAATCAGGGAAGCGCCTTAACACAGTGAACCTATAAACAAAATTTGAAGGAAAACGGAATAATTCTGCTTGAAAAACCCATTTATATAAATTAAGGAGGGAGTAGCCCCCCGTTCCCCCCTTTATACTTAACCAATCAATCCCGAAAAGTAACCAGGGAAGCGTCTTAACCCAATGAACCTATAAACAAAATTTGGAGGAAAACGGAATAATTCTGCATGAAAAACCCATTTATATAAATTAAGGGGGGATTAGCCCCCCGACCCCCCCCCACTTTATACTTAACTAATCAATCCCGAAAACTAATCAGGGAAGCGCCTTAACTCAGTGAACCTATAAACAAAATTTGAATGAAAACGGAATAATTCTGCATGAAAAACCCATTTATATAAATTAAGGGGGGGGGATTAGCGCCTTGTTCCCCGCCTTTATACTTAACCAATAAATCCCGAAAACTAATCAGGGAAGCGCCTTAACACAGTGAACCTATAAACAAAATTTGAAGGAAAACGGATATTTCTATAAAGTGTTATCGCATTACGTACGTACATACATACATACATACAGAACCGGCTGGCAAGCTCTCAGGGCATGTTAGCCAGTCTGATAGCTAAAAAATCGCAATTTTAGAACGTTTTTTGCTCCTGCCTCTGTTAAAAAACATAATTTAAAATAATAAAATATGATTATTTATCATCATCATAGAAAGGAAGAAACTGGGTGTGATTCAGTAATTTCATGTAAGATTCTGAAATGTTGTGGTGAAATTGTGGAGGCTGTATGTAGTAATTAAAATTTACAACGTAAACGTAAGCAATATGGAATATTGCTGATGTTGAACAGGTCCTCTTGCAACGGTTTAGACTAGATCGAAAAAGCAATACGCCTAAAAGTAGGGCTATTTTTATGAAAAAGTGCTGAACTCGAGCCACAGTTTCGGTAAATTAAAAGATGCCGCATCGTTACATATTGTATTTACAATACAATATGTAACGATGTATGTATATTATTAAAATACAATGTGTAACGATGCGGCATGTTTTAATTTACCAAAAAACTGGCTCGAGTTACTCCATGGTCACAGAAATGAAAATAAATACAATATGTAACGATGCGGCATCTTCTAATTTACCAAAACTGTGGCTCGAGTTACTCCATGGTCACAGAAATGAAAATAAATACAATATGTAACGATGCGGCATCTTCTAATTTACCGAAACTGTGGCTCAAGTTACTCCATGGTCACAGAAATGAAAATAAATACAATATGTAACGATGCGGCATCTTCTAATTTACCGAAACTGTGGCTCGAGTTACTCCATGGTCACAGAAATGAAAATAAATACAATATGTAACGATGCGGCATCTTCTAATTTACCGAAACTGTGTCTCGAGTTACTCCATGGTCACAGAAATGAAAATAAATACAATATGTAACGATGCGGCATCTTCTAATTTACCGAAACTGTGGCTCGAGTTACTCCATGGTCACAGAAATGAAAATAAATACAATATGTAATGATGCGGCATCTTCTAATTTACCGAAACTGTGTCTCGAGTTACTCCATGGTCACAGAAATGAAAATAAATACAATATGTAACGATGCGGCATCTTCTAATTTACCGAAACTGTGGCTCGAGTTACTCCATGGTCACAGAAATGAAAATAAATACAATATGTAACGATGCGGCATCTTCTAATTTACCGAAACTGTGTCTCGAGTTACTCCATGGTCACAGAAATGAAAATAAATACAATATGTAACGATGCGGCATCTTCTAATTTACCGAAACTGTGGCTCGAGTTACTCCATGGTCACAGAAATGAAAATAAATACAATATGTAATGATGCGGCATCTTCTAATTTACCGAAACTGTGTCTCGAGTTACTCCATGGTCACAGAAATGAAAATAAATACAATATGTAACGATGCGGCATCTTCTAATTTACCGAAACTGTGGCTCGAGTTACTCCATGGTCACAGAAATGAAAATAAATACAATATGTAATGATGCGGCATCTTCTAATTTACCGAAACTGTGTCTCGAGTTACTCCATGGTCACAGAAATGAAAATAAACAACCTAGTAAAAATATAAGATAACGTGCGTAATTTAAAAAAAAAGTACATGAAAATAATAACTTCAAAGCCCGTGCAATTAGGGAATATTCTCATTTTGTTTTTGAAAATGACTCGGAATTAGTCGAAACATGTCAAACAACCTAATAAAATTTATTTTAATTTGTATTATGTTGTTAATTTACACCTTTTTAGCGTTTAAAACAAATATATTATTACAAGGTGTTATAATTTATTATATTGTTGCAGAAATTGTTTGTTAAGCACCAGCGTTACGATCATGTATAGATATATAAATACCAGTCTTTGCGTAAAAATTACTGCAAATTTATAATTATTAAAATAAAGAATGAACCGTTTATAAAAATAAATATTTTATAACAAACGTGATTTTTATAAGCGTGGTTTACAGTATCATAAACAGGACAAATTTGATAAAATCTTCGTAGCCAGAAAAAAATTCTAGTCACCAATAAAAAATATTTGCCGACTTATTTTACCAAATTAAAAGTAAATGTTTAAAATATTTTTGTTTGAATATAGTTTCTAAGTTTATTTATTAATATTGGGGGGAGAGAAAAAAATGCCGTTTGTGTTCATTTCTTAGGTCAATTTTGTACGTGGCTAAGTGTGATCGAAGATCGCTCAAATGGTTTCGTTTAATATTCCTTTCAAAACACGTTATCCTTTCTTTAATAAATCCAAATAAATTTCATTTAGCAACCAAAAAAAAGAACAAAAAAAACTCAAGTTTTTTGTTTTTTATAAAGTAAAAATTTACCGGTCTATGTTTTTCGTTTTTTCGAGTATCCAACCCAGGTAGTATCCAAACGGGCGAAGCCGGCTATTGTATTCTGTCATAATAATATCTGTCACGCGGACTAAATGATTATATATATAAATGACGATATTAAAAAATAATTTCAAAATTAAACACGTTGTACACCTTCAAAATGTTAAAATATGCGAATATTTCCATAATCGGATTTTTATCATGATTCAATATGTTTCTCAAACTCAATTTAGACTGTTTTTAGAAAGCTTTTCGCTCATTTCACACTTTTAAATTTCAATTTCTTTTTTATTTTGTTCTTAGAGAGCATTTACATCTTAGAAGTAACTACAATGACAAATTTCGAATTTCTAGCTCCTTCAGTATAAAAAATAAAAATAAAACTGATTAGTTAAACTGAGGGCATTGAGTTCACAGGCTATTCACACTAATTGTATATTATACTCTTATTTCAAAGAATTTGAAATAAGCCCATCGAAAAATAAAGAAATAAACAATATATTAAGGGGGGGGTCACCCCGTTACCCCCCCATAGTTAACTAATGAACCCCTTAAACTAATCAGGTAAATCTCTAATTACAATGAATATATATTCAAAATTTGAAGAAAATCGGATAAATCTGCATGAAAAACCCATTTATGTAAATTAAGGCGGGATTAGCCCCCTCCGTTCCCTCCCTTTATACTTAACCAATCAATCCCGAAAACTAATCAGGGAAGCGTCTTAACCCAATGAACCTATAAACAAATTTTGAAGCAAATGGGATAATTCTGCTTGAAAAATCCATTTATATAAATTAAGGGGGGGATTAGCTCCCCCCCCCGTCCCCCCCCTTTATACTTAACCAATCAATCCCGAAAACTAATCAGGGAAGTGCCTTAACACAGTGAACCTATAAACAAAATTTGAAGGAAAACGGAATAATTCTGCATGAAAAATACATTTATATAAAATAAGGGGGGATTAGCCCTCCGTTCCCACCTTTATACTTAACCAATCAATCCTGAAAAACTAATCAGGTAAACGCCTTAACACAGTGAACCTACAAACAAAATTTGAAGGAAATGGGATAAATCTGCATGAAAAACCCACTTATATAAAATAAGGGGGGATATGGCCCCCCGTTCCCTCCTTTATACTTAACCAATCAATCCCGAAAAACTAATCAGGGAAACGCCTTAACACAGTGAACCTATAAACAAAATTTGAAGGAAATGGGATAATTCTGCATGAAAAACCCATTTATATAAAATAAGGGGGGATATGCCCCCCGTTCCCTCCTTTATACTTAACCAATCAATCCCGAAAAACTAATCAGGGAAACGCCTTAACACAGTGAACCTATAAACAAAATTTGAAGGAAATGGGATAATTCTGCATGAAAAACCCATTTATATAAATTAAGGGGGGATTAGCCTCCCCGTTCCCCCCTTTATACTTAACCAATCAATCCCGAAAAACTAATCAGGGAAGCGCCTTAACACAGTGAACCTATAAACAAAATTTGAAGGAAAACGGAATAATTCTGCTTGAAAAACCCATTTATATATATTAAGGAGGGATTAGCCCCCCGTTCCCAACCTTTATACTTAACCAATCAATCCTGAAAACTAATCAGGGAAGCAACTTAACACAGTGAACCTATAAACAAAATTTGAAGGAAAACCGAATAATTCTGCATGAAAAACCCATTTATATAAAATAAGGGGAATATGCCCCCCCGTTCCCTCTTTTATACTTAACCAATCAATCCCGAAAAACTAATTAGGGAAGCGTCTTAACACAGTGAACCTATAAACAAAATTTGAAGGAAAACGGAATAATTCTGCTTGAAAAACCCATTTATATATATTAAGGAGGGATTAGCCCCCCGTTCCCCCCCTTTATACTTAACCAATCAATCCTGAAAACTAATCAGGGAAGCGCCTTAACACAGTGAACCTATAAACAAAATTTGAAGGAAATGGGATAATTCTGCATGAAAAACCCACTTATATAAAATAAGGGGGGATATGGCCCCCCGTTCCCTCCTTTATACTTAACCAATCAATCCCGAAAAACTAATCAGGGAAACGCCTTAACACAGTGAACCTATAAACAAAATTTGAAGGAAATGGGATAATTCTGCATGAAAAACCCATTTATATAAAATAAGGGGGATATGCCCCCCGTTCCCTCCTTTATACTTAACCAATCAATCCCGAAAAACTAATCAGGGAAGCGCCTTAACACAGTGAACCTATAAACAAAATTTGAAGGAAAACGGAATAATTCTGCTTGAAAAACCCATTTATATATATTAAGGAGGGATTAGCCCCCCGTTCCCAACCTTTATACTTAACTAATCAATCCTGAAAACTAATCAGGGAAGCGCCTTAACACAGTGAACCTATAAACAAAATTTGAAGGAAAACCGAATAATTCTGCATGAAAAACCCATTTATATAAAATAAGGGGAATATGCCCCCCCCGTTCCCTCCTTTATACTTAACCAATCAATCCCGAAAAACTAATCAGGGAAACGCCTTAACACAGTGAACCTATAAACAAAATTTGTAGGAAATGGGATAATTCTGCATGAAAAACACATTTATATAAATTAAGGGGGGGGATTATCCCCCCGTTCCCCCCCTTTATACTTAACCAATCAATCCCGAAAACTAATTAGAGATGCGCCTTAACACAGTGAACCTATAAACAAAATTTGAAGAAAAACGGAATAATTCTGCATGAAAAACCCATTTATATAAAATAAGGGGGGATATGCCCCCCGTTCCCTCCTTTATACTTAACCAATCAATCCCGAAAACTAATTAGGGAAGCGTCTTAACACAGTGAACTTTTAACCAAAATTTGATCGAAATGGGATAATTGTGCATGAAAAACCCATTTATATAAATTAAGGGGGGATTAGCCCCCCGCCGTTCCCCCCTTTATACTTAACCAATCAATCCCGAAAAACTAATCAGGGAAGCGCCTTAACACAGTGAACCTATAAACAAAATTTGAAGGAAAACGGAATAATTCTGCTCGAAAAACCCATTTATATATATTAAGGAGGGATTAGCCCCCCGTTCCCAACCTTTATACTTAACCAATCAATCCTGAAAACTAATCAGGGAAGCGCCTTAACACAGTGAACCTATAAACAAAATTTGAAGGAAAACCGAATAATTCTGCATGAAAAACCCATTTATATAAAATAAGGGGAATATGCCCCCCCGTTCCCTCCTTTATACTTAACCAATCAATCCCGAAAAACTAATCAGGGAAACGCCTTAACACAGTGAACCTATAAACAAAATTTGTAGGAAATGGGATAATTCTGCATGAAAAATCCATTTATATAAATTAAGGGGGGGATTAGCTCCCCCCCGTCCCCCCCCCTTTATACTTAACCAATCAATCCCGAAAACTAATCAGGGAAGTGCCTTAACACAGTGAACCTATAAACAAAATTTGAAGGAAAACGGAATAATTCTGCATGAAAAACACATTTATATAAAATAAGGGGGGATTAGCCCTCCGTTCCCACCTTTATACTTAACCAATCAATCCTGAAAAACTAATCAGGTAAACGCCTTAACACAGTGAACCTACAAACAAAATTTGAAGGAAATGGGATAAATCTGCATGAAAAACCCATTTATATAAATTAAGGGGGGGATTAGCCCCCCCGTTCCCCCCTTTATACTTAACCAATCAATCCCGAAAAGCTAATCAGGGAAGCGCCTTAACACAGTGAACCTATAAACAAAATTTGAAGGAAAACGGAATAATTCTGCTTGAAAAACCCATTTATATATATTAAGGAGGGATTAGCCCCCCGTTCCCCCCCTTTATACTTAACCAATCAATCCTGAAAACTAATCAGGGAAGCGCCTTAACACAGTGAACCTATAAACAAAATTTGAAGGAAATGGGATAATTCTGCATGAAAAACCCACTTATATAAAATAAGGGGGGATATGGCCCCCCGTTCCCTCCTTTATACTTAACCAATCAATCCCGAAAAACTAATCAGGGAAACGCCTTAACACAGTGAACCTATAAACAAAATTTGAAGGAAATGGGATAATTCTGCATGAAAAACCCATTTATATAAATTAAGGGGGGGATTAGCCCCCCCGTTCCCCCCTTTATACTTAACCAATCAATCCCGAAAAGCTAATCAGGGAAGCGCCTTAACACAGTGAACCTATAAACAAAATTTGAAGGAAAACGGAATAATTCTGCTTGAAAAACCCATTTATATATATTAAGGAGGGATTAGCCCCCCGTTCCCCCCCTTTATACTTAACCAATCAATCCTGAAAACTAATCAGGGAAGCGCCTTAACACAGTGAACCTATAAACAAAATTTGAAGGAAATGGGATAATTCTGCATGAAAAACCCACTTATATAAAATAAGGGGGGATATGGCCCCCCGTTCCCTCCTTTATACTTAACCAATCAATCCCGAAAAACTAATCAGGGAAACGCCTTAACACAGTGAACCTATAAACAAAATTTGAAGGAAATGGGATAATTCTGCATGAAAAACCCATTTATATAAAATAAGGGGGATATGCCCCCCGTTCCCTCCTTTATACTTAACCAATCAATCCCGAAAAACTAATCAGGGAAGCGCCTTAACACAGTGAACCTATAAACAAAATTTGAAGGAAAACGGAATAATTCTGCTTGAAAAACCCATTTATATATATTAAGGAGGGATTAGCCCCCCGTTCCCAACCTTTATACTTAACTAATCAATCCTGAAAACTAATCAGGGAAGCGCCTTAACACAGTGAACCTATAAACAAAATTTGAAGAAAAACGGAATAATTCTGCATGAAAAACCCATTTATATAAAATAAGGGGGGATATGCCCCCCGTTCCCTCCTTTATACTTAACCAATCAATCCCGAAAACTAATTAGGGAAGCGTCTTAACACAGTGAACCTATAAACAAAATTTGAAGGAAAACGGAATAATTCTGCATGAAAAACCCATTTATATAAATTAAGGGGAATATGCCCCCCCGTTCCCTCCTTTATACTTAACCAATCAATCCCGAAAAACTAATCAGGGAAACGCCTTAACACAGTGAACCTATAAACAAAATTTGTAGGAAATGGGATAATTCTGCATGAAAAACACATTTATATAAATTAAGGGGGGGATTATCCCCCCGTTCCCCCCCTTTATACTTAACCAATCAATCCCGAAAACTAATTAGAGATGCGCCTTAACACAGTGAACCTATAAACAAAATTTGAAGAAAAACGGAATAATTCTGCATGAAAAACCCATTTATATAAAATAAGGGGGGATATGCCCCCCGTTCCCTCCTTTATACTTAACCAATCAATCCCGAAAACTAATTAGGGAAGCGTCTTAACACAGTGAACCTATAAACAAAATTTGAAGGAAAACGGAATAATTCTGCATGAAAAACCCATTTATATAAATTAAGGGGGTGTGTCCCCCGATCCCCCCTCCCCTTTATACTTAACTAATCAATCCCGAAAACAAATTAGGGAAGCGTCTTAACACAGTGAACCTTTAACCAAAATTTGATCGAAATGGGATAATTCTGCATGAAAAACCCATTTATATAAATTAAGGTGGGATTAGCCCCCCGCCGTTCCCCCCTTTATACTTAACCAATCAATCCCGAAAAACTAATCAGGGAAGCGCCTTAACACAGTGAACCTATAAACAAAATTGGAAGGAAAACGGAATAATTCTGCTTGAAAAACCCATTTATATAAATTAAGGAGGGATTAGCCCCCCGTTCCCCCCTTTATACTTAACCAATCAATCCCGAAAAGTAACCAGGGAAGCGTCTTAACGCAATGAACCTATAAACAAAATTTGGAGGAAAACGGAATAATTCTGCATGAAAAACCCATTTATATAAATTAAGGGGGGGGATTAGCCCCCCGACTCCCCCTTTATACTTAACTAATCAATCCCGAAAACTAATCAGGGAAGCGCCTTAACTCCGTGAACCTATAAACAAAATTTGAATGAAAACGGAATAATTCTGCATGAAAAACCCATTTATATAAATTAAGGGGGGGGGGATTAGCCCCTTGTTCCCCGCCTTTATACTTAACCAATAAATCCCGAAAAATAATCAGGGAAGCGCCTTAACACAGTGAACCTATAAACAAAATTTGAAGGAAAACGGATATTTCTATAAAGTGTTATCGCATTACGTACGTACATACATACATACATACAGAACCGGCTGGCAAGCTCTCAGGGCTTGATAGCCAGTCTGATAGCTAAAAAATCGCAATTTTAGAACGTTTTTTGCTCCTGCACCCCCTGGGGTTAGCCGCACCGACATAAAATATAGCCTATGTTGGAGCAGCGGTTGTCACCATCAATTTGCCACCATCACTTTTGAAATCGGTTCGGTAGTTCCAGAGATTACCCCCTACAAACAAACAAACAAACAATCTTTACTCCTTTATAATATTAGTATAGATTAAAGGGGGATTATCCCCCCGTTCCCCCATTTCAACTTAACCAATCAATCCCGAAAACTAATCAGGGAAGCGCCTTAACTCAGTGAACTTATAAACAAAATTTGAAGGAAAACGGAATAATTCTGCATGAAAAACCCATTTATATAAAATAAGGGGGGATATGCCCCCCGTTCCCTCCTTTATACTTAACCAATCAATCCCGAAAAGTAATCAGGGAAGCGTCTTAACCCAATGAACCTATAAACAAAATTTGAAGGAAAACGGAATAATTCTGCATGAAAAACCCATTTATATAAATTAAGGGGGGTTTCCCCCCAATCCCCCCCTCCCCTTTATACTTAACTAATCAATCCCGAAAACTAATCAGGGAAACGCCTTAACACAGTGAACCTATAAACAAAATTTGAAGGAAAACGGAATAATTCTGCTTGAAAAACCCATTTATATAAATTAAGGAGGGAGTAGCCCCCCGTTCCCCCCTTTATACTTAACCAATCAATCCCGAAAAGTAACCAGGGAAGCGTCTTAACCCAATGAACCTATAAACAAAATTTGGAGGAAAACGGAATAATTCTGCATGAAAAACCCATTTATATAAATTAAGGGGGGATTAGCCCCCCGACCCCCCCCCACTTTATACTTAACTAATCAATCCCGAAAACTAATCAGGGAAGCGCCTTAACTCAGTGAACCTATAAACAAAATTTGAATGAAAACGGAATAATTCTGCATGAAAAACCCATTTATATAAATTAAGGGGGGGGGGATTAGCGCCTTGTTCCCCGCCTTTATACTTAACCAATAAATCCCGAAAACTAATCAGGGAAGCGCCTTAACACAGTGAACCTATAAACAAAATTTGAAGGAAAACGGATATTTCTATAAAGTGTTATCGCATTACGTACGTACATACATACATACATACAGAACCGGCTGGCAAGCTCTCAGGGCATGTTAGCCAGTCTGATAGCTAAAAAATCGCAATTTTAGAACGTTTTTTGCTCCTGCCTCTGTTAAAAAACATAATTTAAAATAATAAAATATGATTATTTATCATCATCATAGAAAGGAAGAAACTGGGTGTGATTCAGTAATTTCATGTAAGATTCTGAAATGTTGTGGTGAAATTGTGGAGGCTGTATGTAGTAATTAAAATTTACAACGTAAACGTAAGCAATATGGAATATTGCTGATGTTGAACAGGTCCTCTTGCAACGGTTTAGACTAGATCGAAAAAGCAATACGCCTAAAAGTAGGGCTATTTTTATGAAAAAGTGCTGAACTCGAGCCACAGTTTCGGTAAATTAAAAGATGCCGCATCGTTACATATTGTATTTACAATACAATATGTAACGATGTATGTATATTATTAAAATACAATGTGTAACGATGCGGCATGTTTTAATTTACCAAAAAACTGGCTCGAGTTACTCCATGGTCACAGAAATGAAAATAAATACAATATGTAACGATGCGGCATCTTCTAATTTACCAAAACTGTGGCTCGAGTTACTCCATGGTCACAGAAATGAAAATAAATACAATATGTAACGATGCGGCATCTTCTAATTTACCGAAACTGTGGCTCAAGTTACTCCATGGTCACAGAAATGAAAATAAATACAATATGTAACGATGCGGCATCTTCTAATTTACCGAAACTGTGGCTCGAGTTACTCCATGGTCACAGAAATGAAAATAAATACAATATGTAACGATGCGGCATCTTCTAATTTACCGAAACTGTGTCTCGAGTTACTCCATGGTCACAGAAATGAAAATAAATACAATATGTAACGATGCGGCATCTTCTAATTTACCGAAACTGTGGCTCGAGTTACTCCATGGTCACAGAAATGAAAATAAATACAATATGTAATGATGCGGCATCTTCTAATTTACCGAAACTGTGTCTCGAGTTACTCCATGGTCACAGAAATGAAAATAAATACAATATGTAACGATGCGGCATCTTCTAATTTACCGAAACTGTGGCTCGAGTTACTCCATGGTCACAGAAATGAAAATAAATACAATATGTAACGATGCGGCATCTTCTAATTTACCGAAACTGTGTCTCGAGTTACTCCATGGTCACAGAAATGAAAATAAATACAATATGTAACGATGCGGCATCTTCTAATTTACCGAAACTGTGGCTCGAGTTACTCCATGGTCACAGAAATGAAAATAAATACAATATGTAATGATGCGGCATCTTCTAATTTACCGAAACTGTGTCTCGAGTTACTCCATGGTCACAGAAATGAAAATAAATACAATATGTAACGATGCGGCATCTTCTAATTTACCGAAACTGTGGCTCGAGTTACTCCATGGTCACAGAAATGAAAATAAATACAATATGTAATGATGCGGCATCTTCTAATTTACCGAAACTGTGTCTCGAGTTACTCCATGGTCACAGAAATGAAAATAAACAACCTAGTAAAAATATAAGATAACGTGCGTAATTTAAAAAAAAAGTACATGAAAATAATAACTTCAAAGCCCGTGCAATTAGGGAATATTCTCATTTTGTTTTTGAAAATGACTCGGAATTAGTCGAAACATGTCAAACAACCTAATAAAATTTATTTTAATTTGTATTATGTTGTTAATTTACACCTTTTTAGCGTTTAAAACAAATATATTATTACAAGGTGTTATAATTTATTATATTGTTGCAGAAATTGTTTGTTAAGCACCAGCGTTACGATCATGTATAGATATATAAATACCAGTCTTTGCGTAAAAATTACTGCAAATTTATAATTATTAAAATAAAGAATGAACCGTTTATAAAAATAAATATTTTATAACAAACGTGATTTTTATAAGCGTGGTTTACAGTATCATAAACAGGACAAATTTGATAAAATCTTCGTAGCCAGAAAAAAATTCTAGTCACCAATAAAAAATATTTGCCGACTTATTTTACCAAATTAAAAGTAAATGTTTAAAATATTTTTGTTTGAATATAGTTTCTAAGTTTATTTATTAATATTGGGGGGAGAGAAAAAAATGCCGTTTGTGTTCATTTCTTAGGTCAATTTTGTACGTGGCTAAGTGTGATCGAAGATCGCTCAAATGGTTTCGTTTAATATTCCTTTCAAAACACGTTATCCTTTCTTTAATAAATCCAAATAAATTTCATTTAGCAACCAAAAAAAAGAAAAAAAAAAACTCAAGTTTTTTGTTTTTTATAAAGTAAAAATTTACCGGTCTATGTTTTTCGTTTTTTCGAGTATCCAACCCAGGTAGTATCCAAACGGGCGAAGCCGGCTATTGTATTCTGTCATAATAATATCTGTCACGCGGACTAAATGATTATATATATAAATGACGATATTAAAAAATAATTTCAAAATTAAACACGTTGTACACCTTCAAAATGTTAAAATATGCGAATATTTCCATAATCGGATTTTTATCATGATTCAATATGTTTCTCAAACTCATATATTTACTATTCTCTATTACTCATATTGATACTCGCTTTGTATTATTCTCAAACATCTGAAAAATTCGTTAAACTTCCGATATGACGTCAGATTTTCTTTTTAATTCTCTAATGACGTGATAATAATCTGCTTTGTGTACATACACATACTCATACTCCTTGTATTATTGAGAAATCTCTGAAATTTCCGCTTTATTACCACTAAGACGACAATCATTTTTATTTCATATTAATCTTTTTTTCAATGGGTGAAACTTTTTACTTCATTTTCATTTTTCACGTGGAAATCGTCTCATAGAAAATTAATTATTGCAGAAAGAATTTCATCGTGGATTTTTAATTTTTGGCATCTGCTATAACGAAAAATGTTTAAATTTAACAGGAAAAGGCTGTTAGAATTTTGGTTTTTTATCTCTATTTATTAAAATAATACGAATTTTTCAAATTTTAATATTTTGAGCTCTTTATAGCTGCTATTCAGCTATATACACAAAGTTCAACTCTGTAAGTTGCATAGTTTCTCAGAATAGGTCTGTGACAGACAGACAACGGAGCGGGAGTAATAAGGTTTCGTGAGATGAACGAAACCCTAAAAAGGAACAAGAAGAAAAGGTGAAATGAAATAAAGAAAAGAAACTGCTGCCAGATTGAATTACATAGTAGCCAGATAAAAAAAGAAAAAAACTTTGGTCGCACTTTGCGACCTAGCGACAGCATTTCTCAAGCCCTGCACATAGCAGTGAAACAGATTAGAGACGTGAAATTTGAAAATATTCGTTCTAAGGATAAGCATGTGTAACGACACTGATTTTATAATAAATTGAAAATTGTGCATTAAACGTGACAAATCACGTGCGTTCGGACTATAACTAGTACATACTATAACTTGCGTTCGTACAATAACTTACACGATATGTTCTTAAAGTAAACAAGTTAGAAATTGTACGTTAAACTTGACAATTGAGGTGCGTTCGTTTCATGCTATAACTAGTTTCACAATGTAAAAAAAAATTATCGTTATTATTTCAGTTAAATGAATTATATCGTATGTTACAAGCGAAATGAGCATGCCTTTTTTTAACACTTTCCAACCTAATTGAAAAGTGTTTATGACTTCAGTTTGTCTGTCGTCTGTCCGCCTGGCCGTGCTTTAACTCCCGTAAATATACTTTTATTGCCCTGAAATTTTTGCATATTATTGTCGTTTATTATAGCATGTTCCCTATATCAACTGAAGTGTGTAGCACTTATAGTTTTTTTACAGGGACTGTCAAAAGAATTCCGTTACATTACAGTATATGGGGACTAATCGTTTCAAGTGCATTTTGATGACGCTACGTCACTTAAAACATAATGAAATTGGTATATAATTATGAAGTGCATTAAAGCATGTTTTTTGTAGAATATGCGGTGCAAAGTATTTATTATTCATTTACAGGGTCAAACAAGAGAATTCTGTTACACATCGTTCTATAGGGAAAAATCGTTTTGCAGTATAATTTAGTGATATTTCACTATTTCAAACATAATGCAAATTATATGCATTACTGACATGCACTATAAATTGCTCTCTTGTGTGCATTGCGTTTATTTACAGGGAAACAGAAAAGATATTGGTTACGGTACATGTGAGATATTTACAGTATATGTGTAGTAAGTGCGTTTTCTACTTTGATTGGCGTTTTTAAGATTAACTTTTTTTTTCATAGTATGTCTATATTTATAAACTCGTTTGATCATATACAGGGCTACACAAGGGAATTCGGAAGTATTACAGACTATGGGAATGAATTGATTAAGGGTAGTTTTTAATTGTGTTTACGCATTTTCATGTTGAACTATATTTAGTAGACTAATAGAAGTTTGTGGACTATAAATAAATTCATATACAGGGCTACGCAAAAAAAGATACATTGTCGTTTACGTATGGTAATTGCTGCGAGTGAGCTTTAAGGTGCCTTTTAGCTTAATAGGTGGTGTGTACAAAAGTCTTCAGATAATATACAGGGCTGTACAAAAGATTTCGAGTGCATTTCCATCGATTGGCGAAAATTGCTAAAAGTGAATATTCTAACTTAATTAAATTTTATCATACTATATAGCCATATCTATTGATCATATACAGGGCTGCGCAAAATAATTCGACTACTATTTTGACACCGGAAGGTAATTTTGAAACTGTATTTTTCAGTGTGTTATATGTTTCCTAAACTGTTAGATATCTTCTTTCATCTTATTTAACGACGAAGTTTCGTTACAGTTTTCTGGCTGTGTTGGAAAGTGTTTCCTAATCTATGTTTGACGCATGATTTTTCGTTCTTGTTTTATTATTACATATGTCACGTTTACATGCGATTTTTTTTTCATAACCAGACAGTTACCATAGAGATCTTGCTTTGTGAATGATTACCTCCATGGTTTAATATTTCTATGACTCACGATGAACAAATCTCCTGTGTTTATTTACATTAATGGATTGAGATATTGGGCAGTTAACCTAATTTCCACTAAAGTTATCTCAGAGTCTATACATTTTTTTAATGTAACTCATATCTCAAGCAAACAATTTTTTTGAACAATGTTTCTAAAAATGTAACTTCTATGCAAATTTTTTCGAAAAAATAATTTTGAATAAAAATGGTCGCTTGGCATATGAAAAAGAAATGGTTAGCCCGTATTTGTTTTCCTCGGTCATATGACTTGCGCTTTTATTATATAAATTACGTATGATAGGATTTAATGGAATAAAGAAAACTTTTATTAAAATATTTTTAAGTTTTGATTCGATCTTCATAAAATTTGAAATGACGAGACAAAATTCTGAAACGATTATATATAAAATTTATGATATTTCAAACTATTCAGTTGAGTAGTTTTTGAGTTGATATGTGCGGATGGGCGGACAGACGGACGGAGCAGACAACGACTATAGGTGCTACGTATTTATTTAATTGCGACCTTTTAACGACCTACCTTTTTTTTAATACGACTTACGTATTTATTTAATTACGAATTTATTTAATTTGCACATAAAAATGCTTACATCACAGTAGTGAAGATACGAAAACAATAGTGCAGTATTCTGCGATAGCGAGGTAAAAGCCATAATCTTTTCAAGTCGGAGCTATCTTTGTTACAGCCACATTCTGGAGACTCTGATAGTGCAAAAGAGTTGCACACATGGTAAAAATCCTGTCTGAGGTAGGCAAAAATCAATTTTTAAAGCTATATCAATATCTAATATATAATGAATAAATAACCTTCAATATCAATTGAAAAACAAAATATGAAATAATATTCGACACTGTGTTAGGGGCGTTCCTGAAACTTGTGGAAGCTTTCGAGCGCTTTCACGAGCCTTGATTTTATGTGCGCAATTGCTCCGTGTAGAAAGCGACTAGTCGTTGATACATATTTCCAATAGGAAAGTACGTTTGCAAACGTCAAGTAAAAAAGACAAAATATAGCCGGAAGGCGAAAAAAAGGAACAGTGTAAGTAGGTGATAAGTTAAATAATACATGATTTTTATTACAGAGTAATTGCATGTTCTCAAATTTGCGACCAATTTCTAGAATAAAAGAGTGACAGCGCCGTTACATCAACTGGTGATCATTCTTGAAATTATCCGGCAATTCATACAAGTAGCCAGAGGCAACGAATATTTGTGCTAGAAGGTCCATGTCACTGTGGAGAGTAGTCTCGAACACTCATGTTTAGATTGCCCTTCACGTGGGAAAGAATCGTCATCGGTAAATACGACTAACACTGGAAAATTGGGATTCACAACAGTTTTCTGCACAAACCATTGACGAAATTATATACGCTTACGATAATCGTCCACTCGAAAGAACTTCACTCTTTGCAGATGAAAAAGTTGGGACAATATTGTGCGAGAATAAATGGACGATAAAAGTTATTCGGACAATAATGCGCGTAAACAGAAGTTGTGGTAATTAAGCGCCTTGTACTTACGCCATGGGTTTGTTTGCGACCTATCCTATGCATTATATAAACTATGTAATACATCTTATGTATTATGTTCTCAGTCGCTAAGATTTGAGGATGGGAGAACAACAGTTTGCACAGTTTACGATGTTTTTATTTAGGAAACTTATTAAATTTGAAAAATAAGTTGATAAATTGGTGTCGTTTTATAAGACAAAGCTTAAGAAGCTTTAAATTTCAGTCCCTTTTTAGAAATGTATCACCTTCGTTAATGCGTCTTATTTAATAATATATCGATAGAATCAGACCAATACTGAGGATCATTTACATAGAGTTTGGTTAGAATTCCACTGTTTAGGGTTTAAATATAGAAATTTTAAATGCCTATTTTATTGAAGGTTTTAATGTGATGACTTCCGTTCAAAATTTAATTAAAAATCAGTAATGCATTATTTCTTTTAAAAATATTTTTATTAGAAAATATGAATGAGCTCAGTTTTTTCTTTAATCTTTAAAATCACGTTATATCTTAGTTTCTTATTTCATTCAATGCGTTGTTATTGCGAAAATACTGTTATGGTTTTATTCGTGTTTGATGAAAAAGAAAAGTTAAAATCTATATCCACAACTTAAGTAATAAGCATAATAAGAGAGACTGTTTAAAAAATACTTTATATAAACACATTAAAGGATTAACTATTGCGTACTTTTGAATTATTTCATAAAAGTAGTTTGCAGTAATTTCAGCTGTAATAACGATATATTAATCCCTTTCCCGTTCTTTTTAAAGCTAAAATACAATTAAAAATTTTCTAAAAATTGTTTCATTTTTCTTAGAAACATAAATTTTTATTCTTCTTTTTTTAAAGAAATTTAAAAATTTTAAGCTATAAAGAATGCTTTTGTTAATAATGTTTTAATCATATTTATTATTTAAATCCTTGTCGAAAAAAGTAAATTTAATGAAAACGAAGCATAATGGTAGAAGTTGTTTTAAATGAATTATTTTTTAAAAGTTTTTTTTTTCTTAAATGCTCTTAATAATCCTTTACATATTTCGTGGTTCAATGACAGTTTTTTTACAAATCCAAAAGTTACATTATAACGAAATTTCAGCTTGTTATTTTTAAGTTGAATAAGTTAATCTTATGTAAATCTCAATTTAATCTTATTCAGATTAGTTTGTTTTTAAGGTAAGTCGTAATTTTTAATATAATATAAGCACAGATTTGCTCCCAAAAGATAAATGTTTTATATTTATATATTTTTTGTGGAGATTAGGGTTATTATAATAAGCAACTTAGTTTTTTATTTGAATTTAAACCAAAGTTTATGCATTATATCAGTAAAAGCAGTGATCCTTTTTAAATGTATTCTGGTCAATAAAGGAATAATAAAATATATCAGATACAAGGTTTAGTCGAATTTTTCATTTAGATACACCCGATTTTCGTACACTATATTTAGCAATATTTTGACGTTTCATTTTGTTCTGCACCTCATTACAGATTTAATACACAATGTTATGCAATAATGTGATCGTGTTTTTTATGACTGTATGTTTAGCACTTTTATAATATAAACTAAGCACGTGAAAAAGTTGGATTTCATGATTAAAATTAAAACTGAAAAAATATTTATTATACAAGTTTAATAAGGCATATTTATAGAAGAAGTTCGGGTATTATGGAATGTTCTGGCAATATGGAATACTTCATGGTGCTGCAGCCAAACATAAAACTGTCAAACGCCTTCCTTGTACTCGCATGATGCACTGCAGTGAGTTCTGTTTGAATTCCGGCTGTTGGGGTGAAACGGTGTAATCAAATCTTATTCCCAATTATTGCAGTTTTTTTAAGCAAGATTTATAAAATTTGTATTAATAATAAGACCTCTTCGTCAGTGATGTTAACCAATTCAATATTAAATTGAATAGTTATTCTTATTGTTGTGTTATTCCATTTACCTCTGTTGACGAGTGAAGAGATTATTTTTTTCAAGACGGTGTGTCGGGTAATATGGAATATCAGCTAGACGACTGTTTCAAGACGAGTCTAGTGAAAATTAACTCTAGTGAAGATTCCACTCTGACGTATCATCTGAGATGAGATTTTTACCAGGTTGTACACCAGATGAGGAAGATGCAGTGTGCCTGTTTTGCAATGGAAAATATTCAGAGGATGGAAGAGGAGAGGAGTGGATAAAATGCCTGATGTGTGCGATCTGGGCTCATGTGTGACTGTAGTGGGACCGAAATAACAGACAATATTTGCAATTTTTGTAAAAACAATTTTTCAAAGAATCTGATGATTTGTAGATGATGTACTATTCTTTGCTCAATTTGTTTATTCTTGTAAATCGTGATTTTTCTTGCAATTATAATATTCCTTATAACCCTATTCCACATTACCCCACTGATTCATATTACCAGAAAAGTGTAATTCTTTTTTAAACTCCAAATATTGATATGTATTTTTTTCGCATTAAAACGCATTAAAAATGTATTAAGAAATAGTTAAAATTTGTACTTGATTATCTTTTAATGTATCTCAATTTTTTTATGTTGACTTACAAATCCAAAATGTAAATGGTATTCCACATTACCCGAACTTCCTCTACTTGATTCATTTAAGTATATAATCTATTTGAAAGTCTTAACCTTCATTGAAAGCTTCTTTCAATGCTGTGTTTATGTAAATTTAGTTTAACAGCGGAATAAAGCTAAAAATATTTAAGCGCACTCATTACAAAATGTGCTTAAAATGGTACGAATAAAGAAATAGTAATTGACATTGAATTCTACTGTCATCAGGTTATTTGAGTAAATTTTTTCAGACAGAGTTAGTCGGGATGCCTTAGTAGAGACATGACGCTTGAAACCAAAGTGCTCAGATTCGATTCCTGGCTTGGGCATTTCGCACTCAGTTGGAATTAAATGAAATTCTCTTATAATATTTCGTAAATTTGTGATTAATATAAAACTAATTTCATATTTGTTTAATGTGTTTTCTTAACTCGTGATAATTTGATTTTCTGTCTTGAAATAATGTGACCAAAAACTAAGTCTTCATGAATCATATTGTCTCTGAACTATCAATGCCAAATAGAAGAATGTTTTCATGGAAAACTATTTACATCTTAATTTATAACTATATGGGAAAATTTGTAGTTGGACGGATTTTCTGAGGGGAAAATATTCCATTCTTGTGGAAATCTAGTAAGATTTTCGCATTTGTTTGACTTTTATAAGATTTTCTTTTAATGAAAATAAAATCTTATATTTATATTTGACACTTTATATATCAAAATATCTGATCGGGATAAGAAATTAATTATTCATATTGCATCGGAAAAAGTATCTAATATTACTAACTTTTATTTCTATATAGCGACGGTAGCGTCCCTTATATTACATCAATAATATAGGTCGAACTGCTGATTTTGAGGAGAAGGGTATCAGCTTAATCTGGGGGATTTAAATTGGGGTCATGGGAGGAAATCTTTAGTGTAGGTTGGCAACACTGTTCCAGACTATAAAAAAAAACATTTAGCTGACCAATGTCATTATTTTCATTTTCTGTGTATCTAATCTTTTTAAATTACTACTTTTTGTTATAGACATATGTAGCAAGCTGGTGGAATATTATTTTTCAGCAGAAACTTTATTATCTATTCAAATCTTAATTTCCGGATAAAAAAAAATTATATTTTCTATTAATTTACTATTTCAGGCCTGTGAGTCATTTTCAGATATATTCATTTAGAAGATCAATTCAATAATAAAGATGAAATTTTGCTGTTTTATGAACAAAAAGTCTTTTTAATATTTTTTTCTTATCAATCATACTCAATATAGTTTGGATGGGGATGAACTTTTTCACCCATATTGTGACATATTTCTCTTGAAGAAGTTTTTCCTTGCCAGTTTCTAAGCAATGAATTTTGTTTTGTCCTGCCATGTCCCTTGTTTTCCCCTAAGCCTTCCCTAACACTTTTGCTGACAGGAACAATTTCATTGCTTTTTTCTTTAGAATTTTAAAGTTTTTGGTGATTTGAGTCAGATTGACTCTATGGTACCTTTTTCCAATGTTGTACTATCTAATAAGTTGGTGCTATATACCTTGCAAGATCTGGAAAAGAGAGTAAATTGTTTCCCCGTCAAATGATTCTTCATAAAATAAAGTGAGATAGGATAAATAAGGTGTACATTGACAGTTAGCAATGGATCTCCTCGACTAATCTATTGGCCTGGAACTAAATGTGGAGTATAGTTAGTTATGCATGAACCAGAGTGATAAACTGAACTGGCGTTCTATAATGCCGCCTATATATTTTATGGCGGGTGACTATTAGTAGATACTTAAACATTTCATGCTAGACTTGTTTAATGAATATCAGATGCATCGTCTTCTAAATTTTCTGGTAACAGATACGATCTAGTCAAGCAGTTGTGAATTATACCCACCTACACTTTGACTGCGAACCAACCGTTGCTGTTAAGTATTTTGCTAAGTTTTGTGCTAATTATTACTAGCCAAACACGTAATTATAGGAACAGAATATATTTTAATTGGTAAAAATGCTTCAGATATGAACAAGAAAAACCCGGAATACGAATCTATTCTCTTTGTTGCAGAAACGAGCGCGCAAATTCAGGAAGGAAAATCTGAATTTTTCAAAGTTTATACTCACTATTGATGATTTAAGTTTAACCCTTTGGCATGTAAAGTACGTAATAGAAAGGTAAGAAAAAGCGTGTGCTGACTGCACTCTTATGCACTTCAACCATAGGTAAAATGTACGATAACGTGGTCACCGATTGACATTTTTGACTGGGCTTTGTACGTAACAATGTTGTGACCAACGAACAGTGTCTGTTCTCTCTGAGGTTTTGTGCAAATTAAGGGAAGTCATATTGGAGAACATGCTGATATTCACCTAAAGGAATTCAATTAGACGAATTAAATAAGTCAATAAAATTTTGCTTGGCGAGAATGACAAGCTTTCCTAGTTCTCAATAATCACTGAACTCCCCTCTTTTTTGTCCAAAATCCTCTCTACCACTCCATGTTTACTATTAGTATGTCTCCACTCTCTAATATAAATAACGACAAATTAGCATTATGCATTATATTCCTAAAGGTAGATTCCTGCACAGAATTTTTTTGGTGTATAAAAGGGGGGGGGGGGGGTTGGAGTGTTTAAATGAAGTAGTAAAGCAAATTAATTATTTTTTATCATTATGATTTCACGAGAATGCAAAAACAAGAATAAAAAATAAAATGGGCCAAATAAGCAAAGCCATTAAACCAATAATACATATTCACCAAATGCACAAAAATTAATCAAAAATTACCGTTACAAATTTTTCACCTCTTAAATCAAGTTCAGTAAATCTAAAAACGGTTCTAAAAATATTCTATGTAGGTTTCATTAAAAAGAAGAAAAGAAAAGAAAAAGAGAAAACGAATAAAATTGGACAAAGTGTTTAATACCCAAAATTCACCACTTCTGCATGGCTTTGTTTGGATGATACCACTTCGTTGGCGGTGAAAATGAGAAAATCGTGAGAAATTCGTGATGGGGAACACTAATTTCGTACACATAGTTCATGTTGGAAAGCCACTCTCGAAACTGAACAATATTTCATAATAAATAGTTTCACAACGACCGTGCGCAAACAACTTTGCGTTTCCCAACGACCACAGTAAAAAAAGCCGTAGACAAAATGCATGTTCGAATTTTTCCGCATTGGCGTAGAGAACCATTGAATGCACTAATAACCTTAGGTACTTTTATAGAAGAGCCTGAAAGAGTATTTTGTAGTGCGTAAATTAGTGCGACTTATTATGCGAGCAGGTTTTGGTGTGTCACTGTAGTTTTTTAACATCCTGTATAGTTTTCTGTAAGCTAGTTAAACTCTTTGCACTATGTTGTGTTTTGTTATCATTTCTCTAAACTTTTGAATAAATGAATACATATGCTTATAACTATGATTCATCTACTTAAAAAAATAAACTCTTATTTGTCAAAAGAAAGATTTCGTGTTGTGACAATTCCTCATTATCCGGACTTTAATAAGTTCAATAAAATCTAATCTCACTCATACTTAGACATCTGAAGTGGAAAGACCATATGTGAGCAGTGTTGCCTGTCGGCTACTTTTTTTAATTCAGTTTTCTTGATCTCCCACCAGTTTTTTGAGAAAATAAAATTCGCCTTATTTAATGACAGATTAAGTAAGGCGAAAACAAGAGGAAATAAACTATTTAAAAAAAGTGGTGCCAATGAAGCAATCTGAATTTTTAAAAAGTAGCCTACTGGCAACACTGTATAAGAGCAGTAATCCCATCAGAGGAAACCGCGACCATATGTTAGGCATAAAAATTCGTCTGTTCAGACCACAAGATCCATATGGGTTTCCTAACAAACTCGAGAATCATTGCATTTTCAAGTAGTTATAAATTTTTACCGCTTCCTAAGAAGTGACGTTACACGGACATAAATGACCTAATATATTCTGGCCACTTGAGCCCAGATTGCTACGTCTTTCAAATACTTCAGATACCGCCATCTGCTCATCTCTAAGAGACTAAACATTCATGAACACTTAAAATTTCGCCGAACAGATATACCCAACGGGCGAGAGACCTTAAGAGAGAACTCTGATTCCGGCAGTGAAAGAGCGTACAGCTCTGAAAACTTCTCCCTTGTGAGACGATAATTTTCCGATTGGCCCTCTGCGCCTAGTATATGTATGTAAGAATCTGCCCTGGAAGTATTCGGGCGTCTTGACGAAAAATCCCATAGAAAGTCTACATGTTCTGCTTTTATGTAATTGTCTTAAGTGTACTGTTAAGTATCGTAATTAAAGTCTGTGTTGCTTAAAACACTGTTTGATGATTTAATAATACGGTACAGTGTCCTTTATGATATATATATATATATATAACTCATGTAAAACTAAAAATCTTCTATACAAATAAATACTAATACATTTTTAATATTAAAATAGTTATTATTATATATTTGCGTTTTTAAAATTTTGTAATATTAATAAAGATTCACTAAGAGTCATTTTGACATGTGATGAAAAAATAAAATAGCGCAATATATTTCCTAAAGAGTTTATTAGAGAAAAATATTCTGATACAGACTTTTAAATGTGATTTTAAAAACTATTTTAATCAATTAAATCATCTGTGAAAAAATTTCTCAGTCATATATTTTTATTTTTACAAGAAATAAGATTGTAATATATAACTTTTACGTAAACTTTAATGTAAAATGATTAATTATTAACTTTAAAATATTTTCGCTAAACTATCTCTAATATTTGTTTAATTACTTTCTGAAAAGTTACCTTTCATTACTAGTTATAAAACTTACAATAAACGAACTTACTGTTTTGTTTCTAAAATATTGTTAATGTTTTTAAATATTTTTACTTATTTTAATATTATAATGAAAAATGCATTATGGATATTAGTGGGGGATTCAAGCAATAAAATTAAGGGCTTGTTCAAATGTTAGAAATTAATAAATCCTTTTTCGTTTTACACTTGATATTAATGCAAACTCTACCTGAAATATAATGAAATACATGCATATTGCGTATGCTTGAATTTTAGAAACAACTTATTTGTGTGCAATATAAAATCCAAAAATGTTTTAAAAACAAAGAAAACTCCAAGATGTGTTTCGTAACAAAATTTCAAACAAAAAATAACTCACATGTAACTAAATTGCAAATAGTTACGCCTTGAATTCAGACACTTAGGTGTCTTAAAAATTCATTCAGATATCTGAGTGTCTGATTATATAGTTTCAGAGATCACAGATGTCTGAAATTTAAAACACATAAGTGTCTTACTATGATTGTGGTATAAACGAATTGAAAAAAATTACTGTATAACTATGTATGATATGACTGGAATTAAGACTTTTAAAAGCTTACATATGCAAAATATCAGATACTTGTATTTTAAATCACTCTCTCACGCCAACTGAAGTGAAGTGTAGTCCAATGGGAGAGATGAGAGGGGATTTGTTTGACTTATGTTATTACTTATTGTGCTCTTTTGTTTCTTCATTACTTTTGTTTAAATCCTTATTTTCTGTGTTGAAACATTGGAAATTTATTTTTAACACATCGATAGATCCAATTTTACCCTGGCAACGAAAGCTCTTTTTGAAGCTCAACGGTATACTTCAAAAGTTTGATACAAACGAGATACAGAAATTTACATAACTGATTTACTCAGCAAATATTGTCATAATAAAAATTTGTCACAGAAGAGTTGCTACAAAATTTTGTTTCCAATTCCAACAACGGCCTTGGGTTTGAAAATCTTCCAAAATCTCTCAAATACTGATCCAGACCCTAAGTTATCAAAACTCTTTATTTCTAGTGGATAGCATACAAATAAAGATTCAGTTCCAGATTCTTGTAAGTAGTGCCTACCATTGTTGGAAAAACGCTCGGTCAAATAAGATTTAATCTTAAAAGTCCTTAATATAATTACGCCAGAGTAATATCGAATCCAGGCTTTAGAAAATCGCAGAAGGGGCCAAGATTGACCAGAGACATAATTTCGATGATACACAATTGTGTAGTTTCGCAGAAAACTCAGAAGAATCGCTCCAACATCTTGTTTTATTTAAATTTTTCGGCAAATGTGTGGCGTGACATAATAAATGAACTGACTATATATATTGTGTTGGAAATGGCATGTCGCGGCTGCGGTGGTGATGACTGTTTTTTGGAGGCAGTTATGTTTTATATTTAAGAACTGCATTTACTCCCGTTACTGGGAGGCCAGAGACTCTTTACACCTTTTAACTTCTTGATTTTATGTGATTCTGATGTTAATTACCCTTTACTTTGTTCCTGTGTTTGGTGTTATCTTTTTACTTATATTTCTGTTTTTTTTTCATGATCTCTGTACGGCGTAAGGATAATGTCTGTGCGCCTGCTGCATTGGAAAATAAAATGTTTTATATTCTATGTTTTTTACCGTCTAATGTAGCATGTGGCTATTAACCAATATTATGAATACGTTTCTTACATTGTTTTAATATTAAACGTTTTTAAGTTCCAACATCAAAGACCTAATGGGATTTTAAATAAAATTAAGAAAAGCTAACGCTGTTTTGAACTGTTTAATCGGCCGGTAGAATGACACATTCCACTTCATATTACTCTGCTCTGGTCAGAGTTTCAGCTACCTTAACCTCCACGAATTGGTCAGTTACATAGAAAATCTCTAAACTACATGGGGAATTCGTTTTAAGAATAAAGTTTCTATCACACGTACTATCGTAAGATGCGGAATGTATGCTATTGATGTGATAAAAATATATTTTGTTTAATTAACGCAAAGTGAGAGATTGCTTTAATTAAACTTCAATTATGTACGTACGGCAATATATTTGCATATTTTGTTTGTCCTCACTAATTTATTCTTTTCATTAACAAATTGTTATTAACTTTACTTTTTAAAGAAAATTACTAAATTAAAAAAATATATATTTTAGAATTAAGTTGGAAACCTATTTAGGAAGTCCAGGATGTCCGTTCGTGAGTTCACTATAGCATTCAATTAAGTGCGAAATTTTCTTAAAGATATATTCAAAGATATGTCTTTATCTAACCTGTTCCATTCTTTAAAGATTATTGTTCTGAACTAGCGATCACAATTTTGCTACCACTATTTCTATATTACGAGTATAATCTTCGTAGTATATTCCTATTACAGATGTTGTAGAAAACACTATGAAGATAATTTATTTAAATTAGTGGCAGTCAAACCTTATTTCTGAAGTAGCGGTAGCGACAAGTGATGTCGATTCACTTTCGACAAAGGAGTGTGCAGAGGGTTAAAGACCACATATCGCCCTTTTTCCGTAACAAAAGTAAAGCTCATGCCTAAATTACAAAATGATTTTTTCTTTCCAAGAAAATATTCTGCATTCTTCCAAGAAAGCTTATATGCTTCAAAACATTTCAGCAGTTGTCAGAACATTCTAGAGTAAAGTAACAGTTTTAAAACCGTAAAAGAGGAAAACATTTCCCTTTTAATGTATCAAATGATTTTATTTTCAAAAACACAGACTTCCCTTTCTCTTTCAGTAATAAAAAATCACGAAATCGATTTTATTCGTTTCAGTTGTATTGAAGCATACGTCTGTCCGGAAAACAACCTTTAATAAATAAGTGTAAAGTTTAAAGGTGTAAACTTTGTAAAAAAAACAAAGATTTATTGCTTTTTTATAGAAACATTTTTATGGAGGAAATATTTGTAATGCCTTTGCGGGAGTTTCGTGATCTTATTCATGAAAGAGTAAAACTATGATGATCGACTGTTAACAAGACAAGTATTATTATTAACACTGTTTATTATTAACAGCATTATTATTAAGTATTATTATTAAGTATTATTATTATTATTATTATTAAGTATTATTAAATATATTATTATTACAAGTATTATTATTAACACTGTGCACACTGTTATTAAGACAGGTATTTCTTAATTTAGGAAAATAAAATATAACCATAAACTAAAATGTTCAATAAACTCTTCTGAATTACCCATGATTCAGAAAAGTGTTCTTTTTGTTCAAAAACCTCAGAAACCAATATATTTTTCTGAGTTTCTTTTTCTGATAATAATTTTCGAAAACGTTAGTGTATTATTCGGTTTTATCAACCCGGCGCATGGGTTTTTCTGATAATGTTAATTCTCAAGTAAAAGTTTTTATGTTCAACGAACATGATTTACAGAAAAACATGATAAATTAATAGCATTAATATTAACATAAAAATTAATATTATTTTGCTATTCTTGCATGCATAAATTCAATTACGCAGCTGAAAGTATTTAATCAATAATGTGTAGCATCCTAAAAACCGATATTCCGGGTAGCAAAAACTGATCAATACACTATAAAAAACATTCGGAAACGTTTCCTAATATCAGTGGCAGCAAAGAAATTTTGTTTTAATAAATGTCTTTTTGAAGAGTTTGAAAAGATATTTTGAATTTTTCAGATAGCAAGTAAGACATGACATACAAAAACCAAATTGACTTAAATAAAATAGTATAGTTTTAAGAAATATATTTTGAAGTTTAAATTAATATTTACGTTAATAAAATTGTCATTACGTATTTTTTTTTTATAAAACATTTTTTTATGTACAGCATACTGTGATTTCTATGACGGTAAATGATGTATAAAATATTAGACAGAGCTTTCTGTAATGAATTTCATATAAACAAGTAAAGTATATATTTTCAACTTCGATATTCTCTGTTCTCCTCATTTCAAAAATTTTTTATTTGTAAAATATTTGCATATTTCAATTCACTCAATAATATATGAATAATCCATGTAATAAAACATATTACAGGAAATGAAATGTATGATACTTTAAAAAAATTGTGAGAGCAACTAACTTTATACTAGCTCACACAAATGTAAGTAGTCTGTGCAACATTTTAGAAAACAAATTAAATACAAATCAAAGTTTACTTTACCATAGCAAACACTTAATCATAATTAAGAATTTAAGAAAACGTATACCACTAAAATTCTCTTTCAGCAAATATGTTCATGTTTCTCAAAGTTTATACAGTTTTCTTCAGTAAAACCAACCTTTAAATTAAATGTACCTAGAAAGAAAAACAAACTGACACCAGAAATACTTTAAGAAAATTAAATCTTTGTAAATTGAAAATGCGTTTTTTAGATTCGTGAAAAAGTAATGCGTTTCTTATTGTGTTAATTTTAAGAGTTTTTCAAGTTACAGATATATAAGTTTGTAAATGCATCAACATAAAAAAATAAATTGATAGGAATAATTTATTCTTAAATGTATTGGTAACTCAATCTCAACAAAGAGGTTATTCAGACGGAGAACAAAACTGAAAATGTATGTATAATGAAAATGCGTTTTCAAGATTTGTGAAAAAGTAATGCGTTTCTTATTGTGTTAATTTTACGAGTTTTTAAAGTTACGGATATATTAGTTTGTGAATGCATCACCATAAATATTTTAATTTTCAGAAATAATTTATTGTTAAATGGATTGGTAACTCAATCTCAACAAAGAGGTTACTCAGACTGAGCACAACAATCTTAAATTTCTCTTGATATTTAATTTTGGGACGGACATGCTTATTAGGATAATTCTTCTTCGTTTTTGTTTTAAATTTATATTTTAAAAGTGTTTAACATTTCATTTGGAGAGTAGGCATTTTATTAACAAGCAACAGCCATTTTTTTTCATATATGTTGCTGAGTGTAGAATGCATTTAGAAATGAACTTTGAAAGAAATGTCACTTTCATTTTTATTTGATTGCCTAGGAGGGACTGCTCAGACAAGGAAACCAAGTCTATTGAGCATAGTATCCCTACCGGTCCCTTATTTAAAAAGAGTTACAGTATGCAACCGCAACTGAAGCCACCGGAATACCCGACAATAAGCGGCAATTCCATAAATGTTGGAAGAAGAATTTTCATTTTGGTGGAAAGGAAATTCTAAAAATCTTGCACTAGCACCGATTGCGTCACATGGATTTTAAGTTGGTATTAATGTCTCATATGTATTGCCAACACAAAGCACCAGACTAAGTGGACTTTTAAATTGTATTAATGTTAGATAATGGCATGCTTGCTACCTGTTTGTCAAACCCTTCACTAATTTTTGTAATAATATTTTAAATCTCAAGAAGTATGATAAATCTTAATACGATGTATATCATTTTTCATTTTAAAATAGTCATCATAACGTATAGTACGTAAAATAAAAACTGAATGATAATCAGTACACCGTTTTTAAATGTCGCAGAATAAACCTACTTACACAAAATCTGCTTGTTTATTATGTTCTACAATCATGTTATATCGCAGAGATCGTCTACAGATTGAAGCTGTATCAAGCTTTGAAATTTTCAATACTAACACTTAATTTTGAAGTCATATTTAAATTCGTCGATAAATTTTGCATTAGCCTACTGAAAGGGAAGTTATTAGATCAAGCCGTTTAGGAATTATGCAGATCCAAAATTTGGAACTCCCAATGTAAAAATCACTTTTAATCGTTGGAAAACAGACAAAACTTTTTTAAGCATAACTGTAAAACTGTTTTGCCCAATTAGATGTAATTGTGGATTCGCATATTCGAAGCTTATAAAAATCGATTTCTTTTTTAAAAAATCACAGATTTTAATTCATATTTTTTAACTATTCATTTCACTATATATGTTATAACGTTTACCAACTAATTTGTATTCAAATTGTATTGACTCAGCAAAATAGAACAATAATTAACAACAAAACACATAAATCTTTAAAATAAAACCCTACATGCTAAAAGTGAGAACAGTACACTTAAAAGCTTATACCTTTTAATAAACAGATCAATAAGTTTCGTATGCACAATCGGCGACATTCCCAAGATCATAAAATAAATGATTCTCACAAAAACTTGAAAAATGAACTTGTAAAAAAAACCCCAGAGATATAAAGGTTTAAAGAAAGCAAGTGATTTAATAAAAATAGTCTTTTGTGAACGTAAATTATTTTATCTTATTGATGTTTAATTTACAAAGCATCTCGAGTCAAATTCTAGATAACTCAAAGGCGGCTGATTCATTGCATATATTCTCGCTGCGCATATAGATTTCTATTGATTCGCAAATAACGGATGGGAATAAAATCTTGATGGATAAATTATTTTACTATTTTTAAAATTAATCTGTAAAAGATCTATATTATGTAGTCTATATATACAGCTGTAGTTTTTTGTTGTATTTCATATCTGCTTTAAGTTCTTTTATCCTCGTTTTAAACTTTCTATTTATCATTGCTATGTAATATTGTAATGTTCCAACAGTTTTGGTGAATGGTAAATCTTACTTCAATGGTATTAAAATTCATTACATAAGAAGATACATTACATATTAAAGGAAATCACGTTTTATGAAATTAATTTATAATTTATTTTGAGTTAAATAAACGACCGTTTTGCAGCAATTTCTGCTGTGCGAGGATGTTTAACACTTTGTAAGGCGGGTGGCATTTTCAGCCTTTTTTCCACGTGTAGCAGGCAAATCCAGTTATTGCGCTTGTGAATCAATCTAATAACCCGCTTCTAAATCAATGCCAAGCAATTGATAAGTACTAGGTTGTTTTGTCATTGGAAAAATGGCACTATCCTCTAAATAATTACTGTCAACATTTTAAAATTCACTATCACTACAAGAATAATCAGATAAATTATCAACCGTGTTGCCAAATCTGGCGCATTTTTTTTTCAAAAATTCCAAATTCTCACCAGAAACTTTGAGTAGGTATTTTGTGTTATAAAATAATAGACATTCTGTGAATAAATTAAGAGAAAATTACTATTCAAAATTTTCTGGTTTTAATTTGGAATAACATACACGCAACTGAGACTACAGTATCGCGCTTTCATAGTTTGTTCTATTCAGATTGTGATCACAGACTACCACCTGATTAAAGTGTTAACACTTTGTATAACCGTGTTGCATATCTGAAACATACCCAACAAGAATGAAATATCATGCTTCAAGCCTAGATTATGTAACACTTTCCAACACTTCCAAAATATTTTTACAAAAATTTACTATTTAATAAGGTGAAAGATAATATTCAAGTAGACAAAATCCAAGTCAAATCGGGCAGGGAAGCTTATCTTTCAGCTTTAGCTCAAATAGCCCTGCCCATATTCATAGGAAAAAGCATAACATATTTAAAAACCCAAATTCAAGAATTAGCAACAATTAGTAGCAATCTGAATTCTTTTGTGCAGCCCTGTATATGATCTTTAGATTTGCATATATATTACATAGAAATCTAAATTTTAGTTCAGTTAGGAAACGCGCAGCATAGTTTAAATGTCGCCTTCGCGAATTTCCATCAATAAACGCAAATGTACTCAAAAACTTTTGTTCTGCCTTGTATATGGTCTATAGTAAATATACACATCAAGTAATACACAAATAAACGCGTTCAGCAACTGAAAACGCACTTCCAGCAATTATTGTTAACACATAGTACCGAATTATTTTGTGTAAGCCTCTTGTATTCACCTTGTGATATTATATATTGATTTTAATATGCTTGAAATAGTTGAACATTATTAAAATAAACCTCAAACGAGTTTTCTCCATAGACTGTAATGTAACAGATTTCTTTTTAGTGTCCCTGTGAAAAACTATAAGTGCTACACACTTCAATACCGAACATCCTATAGTAAACCTCAATAACATATACCAATTACATGACAATCCGAATATATTACGCGATTTACAGCACGGACAGACAGACGTACGACTGACAGACAGACAAACCGAATTCATAAACACGTTTCAACCATGTTAAAAAGTGTTAAAAATCAATATTATTTCCAAAGTGAGCTTTAAAAGACGATTTTCTTGATTGCTTCTATCCTCCAAAACTGCAATTAATATAAATTGATTGCAGAATCTCTAGCAAATGGTAATACTGAGTTAATTTTTATACCAAAGTTTAATTTATTATTTAAGCTTTTTCACGTTGCTATGACTAAAATAAACTTTATGAATTTAATAGAATTAAAAAGGCTGGAGACAACCAAAAATAGATTTTTCATAAAGGTGTGGTACTTTACAATTTTTAATTAGAAAATTTACAATATTTATAAGATATATGCGATTTTCCTCTTTTTGCAGATATAAAACAAGCTCCTTTTTGTCAATAAATTTTTATGTTAATTTTTTTTTGTATTTTTTACATGCTTGAAATGGTGTATTCTAACATCCGAGTGGATATTTTTCAATTCGGAGTTGTGCGCTACAAAGGGTTAAGAAAGCGCATTGTCATTTAGAGCACAACATTCATTTTATACGTAACTTTCTCGAGACAAACTTGCACAAGAGTATGATGATCTTTATATCGCATTCAAATAGCACAATCGTCGCCGTCATCTACGAGAAGAAAATTTATATGAAGCATGGGTTTTAGATTTTCAATTTTTCTGAGTACATATTTGGTTTGATGTTATACGTGATTTGTATTTTAATCCCATACGCGGAGTTACTACAAAACACGTAGATTATTTTATGTAGAAATTTTTAGGGTAAGAATGAGCTTTCAACATGTTGAAGAGAATTCAATTTTATTAGAAAATATGATCCATTGTAATCATCAACTTAATGAAACTTTACCTTTCATAATTAATTTTTTATACATCATTTTTCTGAAATAGAAGTCACGAAGTTATTTATTAAATTTGACTGCGTGCTTCTGTTCCAGAACTACTCCTCCGAGGATATAGACTGTTGAATGATGGAACTAACATCATTTATTCGGATGGATCCGAGACAATAAATTTCCGAATTTTGAATTTAAAATTATACATTTTTATTAATATATCTTTTTGTTGGCATTTTCTCATTAAAACTGAAGATAAAATATGATTTCAATTTGAATAGACAGCACATTACGATTATCGTCTGCTATCTGAACTGGTGAATATGTTTTTTATTTTGTTTCGTTTGTGTAGCTCTATTTAACGACTTTTAGTTTACCTCTTCTTTAAAAAGTGTAAAAACAATTATTCATGCGACATAGGTAAGCATTTACTTAGTTATTATCAAAAATCTAAAAAGTTGCACTATTATTATTCCATATAAAATAGCACTTCCCAAATGAAACATTCTTTCCACCAGCTTTGAATTTCTTCACAGGATTAAGTGCATTTAGAAAATGGCGTCCCCTTTATATCATTGAGATAGCACGTTTGAGAAAACTGCTATGTTTTAATATAATTTTAAAGTGTCTTTACAAGAGAGTGGTGACAAACTCATTGTACGCATGCTCATATTGAAAGCTTTTGTTTAAACAATCCACATTACAGAACATGGCGACACTTCCCTGGACGATTTCGGTTCGAACGGTCCGACAATAAAAAAACAACAGCCAGACAATAAACAAAGGTTGGCTATAATTACAGGCTGACCAACTTCTAAAGTATGACAAGCATCACAAGTTTTTGTCCAGAATTCTTTCGACCTATCCAAGTTTATTGCCCCTATGTCGCTATTCTCATATGAATGAGCATTCTGTTATATAACTGCATCAAAGTCACTTATTTATTTTGCGAAAAGCAATTTTCAGCTAACCTACATGGTAAATGGATTTTTTACTTAAAATTGGAAATTTAATAAAATTAATAATATAAATATTTTTCTAATTCCGAATAAAATTAGATTTCTCAGTTACCTCAAAATCGAAACGCATTTTACAATGAACACGCAACACATCATGTTGCGACAGACTTAAATAAATTAAAGCAAAAGAAAATTATTCTTTCCATACTTCAAGATGAAAGAATTGCTCCGTTTCTAATCTATGGTATTTTTAATAAATGTTTAACAGATATAAGACCGGAAATTAAAAATATAAAGATTGAAGATACGAAAATTACATCTAAACGACAATGCGTTTTTTCGATTGTATCCAATTAATATTAAAGATATAGACATAAGATATTAAAAATAGCAATTTATTAAAAAAAAATTTTTTTTGAAAAAAATCAATGTATAGGATTAATTTTATGCTTATTAGGTTAAATTAAATCGAAGGACTAAATTATCCTTACACTGAACTATACTATGTACATATTTCTTTTATTACTAAGTAAATTGTTTATATAATGCATACGCACAAACATGTTTGTATACGTACCGAGTGATATTGTGATATAACATAAATCCACATCACCTGTCTATATAGATTTCAATCAAAAATTAATCAAGCAAAATATATAACATTACGCCAGCAAACTTACCCTTATGCTAGAAAGAGTAAATTGTGAAATATAGGCCTTTTTATATTACACCTGAGAATAACGTACAACGTTGTTAATTAAAGCTTACGCAGCCTGCATAATTTATTTGTGTAACTTTATCAACATTGCTCTGAATAATAGATAGAATCTGGTTCTAGCGTCCCAGGGTTTTTCATAATTTATTTTTACGGAATGTCATTACTTTTAGAGACTTAATACTAACTAGGATTTTTAGTTTATTTAACTTTTCATCAAAGTGAACTTTGAGAACCTGAATTGACCTTTGATCAAGGAAACTTCAATTAAAGTATAAAGAGCATTTCCTCATTAGCAACTAACCTAGGTCGTATTACCATACTACATATTTCAAAATTTAATACATGAAAGGCATTTCGGCTGGAAAAATTGATGGTTCTCTTTTAATATTTTTTGTAAAATGAATATGTATGAATTTTCGCTTTTATCAATATTATAGTACAGGGATCAACTGTGCATAAATATGTTTCTTTATAGCATAATTACGTTCATATACGAGTCGGTGATCTTTTACTTTCAGTTTTAAAATCTGTATTTCCATAAAAGCTCTGTTTCAGAATATGGAAAATGAAGTTTAGAAAATTTTTTGTAAGTATATTTTCTACATTTGAGTGCTTTTTCCTGTGTAGCAAATTACCTTCAAAGAATTTTCAAACGTTCATACTTTAGGTGTACTAGCAGTTTATTGACTCGAAGATACGCTAAGGTTTAAGACCATACTTTTAAAGAAATTAATTAATTATAACATTTACAAATTGTTTTCTGATAATAAAATGCTTTAATGGCAATTTTACTACAGGAAATGCAGTTAATTGTAACACGTACGCTACCGAGGACGCATACGTTCATACTTTAGGTGTACTAGCAGTTTATTGACTCGAAGACACGATAAGGTTTAAGACCATACTTTTAAAGAAATTAATTAATTATAACATTTACAAATTGTTTTCTGATAATAAAATGCCTTAATGGCAATTTTACTTCAGGAAATGCAGTTAATTTTAACACGTTCGCTACCGAGGACGCATACGTGGCGTCGTCGCTTGGTCACTCATTTGACATTCCATTTTTAATCCAAAATTACGAACTCATACCGGAAATTTTGAAAGAAGATTTTTTTTTATATAATCACGAAATGTCTGTCATTGAATAAAGCAAATATTGCTCTTAGTATTTTCTGGTGTTAATTAGGCATTACTGAATTAAAATAAAATTCCGTTAATTTTAACCCGGTAGCGAACGTCTTAATATTAGTTAAATGGCAAAAGAGAAGGTAATGACAGGCTACGGCTGCCTCAGGCAGTCGTACTTCACCGCATTCGGTGAGCCCTACACTCAGAATGCAGGTGGTCCCCGATCGACTCCATTGGAGGATCATGCACATATAAAAACATACACAATAAATCAAAAATTTAACAAATGTTATAATCAACGGAAAGTTGGTTTTAGAACCACTATCGGACTCTAAAGGACATGGAAAACTCCTTCAAGAACGCTAAAGAAGCGGTCCCGATCGATATTAGTAGCGTGAAAGTTATTTTGTAGACTCCTGCTAGTCCCAACTGCCAGGTACAGAAAACTCTGGGTACTCATAGACTCGCTGGACTGGTTTCGACCCAAAGTTCGAGTTAGGTCTGGACGCCGTCACCTAACTGACGAGCCTCCGGCCCGGTTCCTCGTAGTCCTATTGGTGCAAGAGTGATGTCTTAACTCCCAGGATGTGATACGAGCCGCCGACCTCGGACCTGAAGGGCCCTCAGCGACACGAACCAGCCTTGGTCAAATGGGCCTTCTCTCTTTCCAAACGAAAATTGAAGGCAGCTCACAACTACTCCAGTTACAGAGGGAGGTGCAGAGGACATACGGAACGCAAAGGACCCCAACCCAGGCCCCCCCCGCGCGCCGATATATACGTTCCACCGCCTGCACAGTGCCGAGAGTTTCTGCACGCCGCCTCGCCCACTGACAAGCGTCACAATGGAACCACCTGCGCTCCTTGTCATGCGAAGTCCGTCCTCGCCTTAGATAAATTTGGAAGCTGTCCTACCACCGTTAGCTAGCCGCTGCCCTCGCGTCACCTTTCCTGGTGTGCCGACCACCAGGCACGAGGGATTGTCCTACGTGGTGTCCTTTTACCACCCGATCATCCTGAGTTCCCGCGGAGACGTCAACCTAAGTCCCACATCGACCGGCGTTGCCGGTTCGAACTAGGGAGTCTCTGCACATGAGATCTCAAGGGACAGCCTAAAGCCGCAAACCTCCTTCCTGCAGCCGAGAACGGCCTAGAACCCCGCGGGTCGTAGCTACCAGCATCCGGCGCCGTCGGCTATTCAGACGCCACTTTAACACCGGCGCACAATGTTGAGGTGGTGGTTCGTCAGCTTACCTGTCCCCGTCGTGTCGGAGAACATCTCGTCAAGCCAGGCTCCCGGTCATCTTCCCCACTTAAGGGGACGAGTCAAGACCACTTGGAGGGGCCCGCAGGCAAAAAAGAAGGTAAACAACATTTTTTCTATACTTTTTTCTTTATATAAGAAACAACCTTTTTGAAGTCGTTTTACCGAAAACACACGAGTTTTACAACAGACTTTCCTTTAACCTCTTTAGAATTGAAGTTAAAATTACATTACAAATACACATTCATTGCTTTTGAACAAACAAAATGCCACCATTAGATGACAGAAAAAAAGACTATTTTTGTGAATTTGATATTTTAGGGGACTGGAAATTTAGGGTCACAAATATAGTTGGATCTTAGTTAATAAATTAATAGTCCCCTTAAAATAAAGTTAAAAAAAAAAAAAGTTTAGTTTTTATGAGGAACATTTGTGTACCTTAATTCTAAAGAAGTTAAAAAGCGACAGAGCGCAGAGTGTTACTTTTTAAAACTTTCCAACGTAGTTGTAAATTGTGTATGACTTCGGCTTATGTATCTATCCGTGCTCCAACGCTCGTGAATTTACTCGGATTGTCAAATAATGGACATATGTTATTGAGGTTTACCATAGCATGTTCGCTATTGGAAATGGACTTTGTAGCAATTATAATTCGATTACATTGACCCTGAAAAATGAATTACGTTACATTATGATTAATGGGAGAATATCATTTGCGGTGCATTTTAAGAATGTTACACCATTTGAAACATAACGCATTTTTTTATACATTATGAAGGTACACTACAAGATACTGACTGTAAAATATGATGCGATCTATGGTCAAACCTATAGATGTGATTCGAAATGCCCAAAATTCCAAAATATTTAAAAAACATGAAAAAGGGACATACGTGTGAAGGCGATTGTTTTGGAGACTTAAGTAAACAAAAGAAAACTCTCATATCGGATTTGGTTGAATGTAAATGGAATTACAAACAGTGTTGCAAATTCAGGAAATTTTTTTTAATTCAATTATCTCTATTAGAATTTACGAATAATAATATTAATCTACTAATGGGTCATTCCATATAAAATGAGCAAAAATTTAAAAAAAGTCGTGGCCAAATAGTATCCGATTTTAATAAAATTTGGTACACAGATTTAATTCATATTTAAATAGAGCTATTAAAAATATCTTGACAAAAAATAAAATATTTTGGCAGTTCTGGACATTTAAAAACTTGTGACATAGAATGGCATGCATGGAATCGTTCAAAGTTGCAAGTTTAAAGTTCCGTGTCTTGAACACTATTTAACATAAATTAAAATTTTTCATAATATTGTAACCCATGGAAAATTATTATCATATTTATTTAGTAATAATAATTTGGTAACACCATGGTTAACCTTAAATTGGTTGTAAAAACTGAAAGTATGTCAATTTTGAGAAAATTAAAAGCATTATAAAAATCAAAGGAATTAAAAAACGTATGTGAAATTGATGTCTGATGTAGTGTTACATATGAAAACCAAATTTCTCAAATTTGGAAATTGCCATTTATTTTCTTCATCTTCAAAATAGCTTAGAAACTTCTTAATAGAATAGCTTACAAAATTGCAATTTTTCCTCTTATGCATGCTTAAAAAATCAAATGAAGGAAAAATCAGACATTAACAATATTGCATAGGCATAAAAGCCAATAAGACCATGATACGCTTTAAAAAAATTCAAGATTGCTTTTTGATTCCTAACGTAACAGAAATAGGTTCAAAAAGGCAATATTTGTTACGTTCTATGGGGTATTTCATTTCAAATTTGTGCGCCTTTTCTACCATCTTGCAGAAAAAATGTAGTGCTGCCATCTATATTGATTTACGATTACTATATAATTGTTTGTTTAACCACTACCCCGTTCAAATCAATATTTATTCTACTCTAATTTAAAATATTCTTGAGGAAAAATAAACTGAAGGCAATGATGAAAGTTTCTATACTTAAAATATATACTTTTATCTATAACGTCAAATAATTTTAAAATTTTAAGATCTTTCCTTCATGTTCAAACAAGAAATAGAAATTTTGTTTTTTCCCCTCAATTTTTTTATTATTTATTTTTTTCTCATTAAGGAATAAAAAAGCAAGAATGAAAGTTTCTATATTTAAAATATATACTTTTAGCTATAACGTCAAATAATTTTTAAATTTTAAGACCTTTCCTTCAAGTTTAAACAAGTAATAGAAATATTGCATTTTCCCCTCAAAAATTTTCATTATTTTTTTTCTCATTATGGAATAAAAGGACAATTACTAAATTACTCCAATCTGTTACTTATTATTCATTCTTAATTATAAATAATTTTTGATAAAGTATTTCCACTCCTAAGGCTAATAATGAAAATTGAAATTTCAAGCATGTAGACAAAACCTCGGTCTTATATCAACTTTTAATGTAAGTTTTAATACTTAAATAAATAATCGTGAAACTATTATTTTACATTCACCCATAAATAAACATGATCTACTTACATGCTGATTTTCATTAAAATCTATGACATGTCAGACACAGCTGATTTGTTCATTTAGTATGGAATGACCCTAATATAATTTGTAAATGGAACAGAACTGCTGAATTGTCAACACTAATTACTAGACTACTGAAAGTAATTTCGCAGTTCAGCAGTTATTTAAGTATAAGCTTTAAAAATCATTTTTACTTTCTTCTATCTATAACAGAAAAAAGTATTGTAATCGAAATTTTTTTCGTCACCTTGCTTTCGACGTATTTACACGATTAAGGATCAGAGAATCCAAAAAACATGTTTTTACAAAATGTCTGTTTGTCCCTGTGTGCATCATCGAAAAGTGTATGAAGTTATGCATAGAACTGAACCAAATGTCATTTATGTGATTTTGGCTATGGCCAACAGGACCCAGATGAATTTGGAGATATTTCGTGGGAAGAGGATTAGCGATTTATTTTCCTTCTATCTTAAAAAATGGATGAGACCTAGCAATTTGAAATGTCAGGGTAGCTGAAATTTTCTAACAAGACAGGAGGGTTCCTCCATAAACGGGCTTAATTTATTAGTTTTAGTGAACATGCTTTCTGATAAATTTTCTTTCATTGTTCTAACCATCGTTGCAACTCATGCTTAACACTATATATACATTTTAATATATATACATATACAACACTATATATACATTTATATATGCACTATATATACACTATACACATTTGGCGTCAAATTCCAACCAAGCTTGGAGACACTTGGCGAAATATCGCCAAATATGGCGACAAAAATAGGTTGCCATAACTGAAACCAACTTGGCTGTAACTGACTAATTTGACGTAATTCTCATTCAAATTAAATATCAACGAGAACTGGGCATGGATCTTCTGTAATAAGGCTCCACACATTTTAGTTTCGTTTCTTCCAGTAAAATTAGCTAAAATCTTAAAACCAAGGAATAGGGAGGCTATCTTTTCCTGACGTTACAATCCAGAAGGACTTTTCGTACTTGTGTTGTATATCGGCTGCTTTGCATGCAGGATACTACACTACACATCCAGGTAGCCCGACGATTAGCAAGAAGCTGACGTACAACAGAATGACGAAAATTATTGATTTTATTGGCGATGTGATAGCGAATTTTGAAGTATTAACATGTATGAGATAGAAGAAAGTTTTGATATTAGTACACTGTAAAAAAAATTGCAGTAAAATTACGGACAGAGGCCGGCAGCAGAGATTCCAGTCATACCCCGTAAAAAAATGCCCATAATTTTGTGCAGCCCGTAATTTTACGGGGCAAAGTAATATAGCATTATAATGCACAGGATATAATGCACTTTAAAACACAATAACACTTTGCTTACTGTTCCGTAGCACGTAGCACGTTAGATAATCATCACAGAATCGCTGTTTTGGCGGGTTAAAATTTTCGGAACACGTGTAAAATGAAGGGTTACACCCTAGCGGAGGACAATGTATGGGGTCGTACCGTATTTTTGCTAACATATGGGCTAGAACTATAAGGATGTGTGGATTGCTCTTAATTTTTTAAGTATCTAAGGAAAAAGGCCGCTTATTTAGTGGATCAGACCGTTTTTCATCAAATAAGGCTGTTGCCCGTGAAAATTGAAGTGCAAACGCTCATAAATTTACAGTTTTTTCTGAGAGTGTACAGCCGACTAGTTTCCTTACTTCTTCTCCCTTGTATTTTCTTCGTCTCCACGGCATCGCAGCTTTATCGAAATCTGTTATGTGTTAAATTATGCTTAAAATCTTTCCTATGCGTTTGAAACGACAATTTCTCGTCAAGGAATGACTTTTAGAGTAAAAATGCAAAATTTTATATATATCAGCAAAAAGGTAAGGTCATGTTTAAGAAAATTGGCAAAAAGAGATCGTAAAACAGGCAATTTCAGTAAAAATACATGAAATAAGTTTTTAAACAACCTGAAACAGAAATATGCAATCCTTAATACAAACAATGTTTTTATGACATCGTCCTGTGTCATATTTTAAAAATTTACGATTGTTTAAGAAACACTCTACATATCATTTAATTCCTCGCTATTTACGTACTAAAAGTAAAATAAACTACTGAAATCTAATTTAATTTGTGCAGTGGTCCATAAGTTACTAACAAATAGTTTCATGAATTTTGAAAGGAGGTGAATTATATTTCTAAATGAACTTCTTAAATGCGAATATTTTACGTTTGCTATTTGCAGAACCAGAACGGAAGAAAGCATATTAAATGTACATTGTCATGATACTACATGAAATTTCTTGGTATAATTGGATTGTGAACTAATGCGTAGGATATCGTATTAACATAAATTCCGTATAAAGTCATAGCATCTCTTACATTTGAGAGATAATTTAAAACATTGTGATTTCAAAACGCTCGGAATATAGTTGATTGACAGTGAACTGACTTTTGAGTATTCAACTTCTTTGACTCAAAATATTCGATTTTGTTTAATTTTATATTTTTTGCATTCCTGAAGTGTGTAGATTGTTGCCCTAAAGCAGTTTCATGAAATTTCAATTTCTTAAACTATTTTTTTCTCATTGAAGCTCAATTGCTCATTGAACTGCTCGTTGAACGTAACGTTATTGTAAAACTTGAAACTTTTTCAAACTGGGAGACTACTTTAATCTAGAAATGTTTGACCAATTTCCTTCATTTTTTTATTTAAGAGAAAGCTAAGCCTTTTTAATGGAGCTTATACCCCCGAAAAGTAAAATTTTCATTCATTAATTAGTTTTTCAAGCTCATAAAAAAAGACAGTTTTTGCTTAAAAGACCGCCATTTTGTTAAAAATCCACTTTTTAAACTGAATGTTGGTACACCCTTCAGAAAATTTATTGTATCTTTATAATTTGGCGCCCAAATTTGTATCAGATGCTCGTAACAGAGACAAATGGTCCCACGATCGGCGCGCAAGATGCATTATTATGTTTTTTACATACACACATTTAAATATATAATTGAAATGTCCATAAATATAAGGCAAAAAGTCCGAACTAAAAACAAATCGCAAAAATTACGTGAATTTTAGGCCAAAGAAGTATTATCGCACCTTAAAGATTCGGTGGTGGTAAAGTGTACAACTACGTGAAAATAGTTTTAGAATTAAATTACCTTTAACAACTGTGAATTGTTATTTAAACGTGAAATTATTAAGCGCAAATGGGTAGAAATAGCGTAATGTTTTCTTAGAAATAATTCATTTCTTTAATTGAAATTTTCCGAAAATTTAAATCCTGTTTAAACGAGTGAAAGAATTTACTCGTCAACATTAACGTTTGGGGCGAACCATTTTGGATGAACGCTTTGAACTTTAAATTGAACGAGAGATAAAAAGAGATTGAAGATCCAAAACATTATACAAATCTTCAAGAGGATTTGATTGATTAATAGATATCTGTGAACAAATAATATAAAGGAAAATGAATTAAAAAAAATAAGTAACAGTGAAACCTTCAGTGGTTGTAATAGTATTAAAATCAAGTGAAAAAAGCTTAAATATCAGCGCATATTTGATAGTTGTGTCATATCACTGAGAATTTTTCCATTTTGGTATGTTCCGGCCTTCATCTCTCTCCAAGGTGTATCCATGAATTTTCAAATCTTCGTAACACACATGCTTTTCAATATTCAACCTTCCTCACTCAGCGCGAAAACGCAAAAATAGAGACGTTCTGAGTTGGTAACACGAATTATGTTTAAAATGACAAAATTATGTTCAATAGTTATGTACTACCTAGCGAAGGGGCATCTAATCTGGGGTTAATGAACCACAGAGCTATCTCTATTTCTGAGTAATATAATGTCTTATTTAACAATAGAAACTCTGAGATTAAATAAGGAGCAGGTTACTATTCGGACATGTGTTAACAAGCAGTTTGCGGGCAAAATAGTTGGGACATATCCCTGGCCTAGTATTTTGTGCAATAGTTATGTTAAATAGTTATGATCACCTAGTATATGTTAAATGGTTATTTAAAACAACTATGTTCACTTAGTATATGTTCAATGGTTATGTTCAATGATTATGTTCAATAGTTATGTATATCGAGTTTACTATTCAATATGTGTTAAATGCCTAAGGGTGCTTTCTTAAGAATGAGATAAGACAGATCGATTTAATTACTTCACAGAGAAATGTTGCTCAGAGTTCAAAGCACAGCACACGAAGAAACAGACAGTGACCTTCCACAGATCTTGGCTTCTCTACAGTTTAACCTGATGATATGGCAGTAGGACAATTGGTGGAAAACCGCCTATCTTGATCACGCGACTGCCAAGAAGGTTGGGAGTATCGCGCCCTGCCTCTATAATTGACTGCGATTCAAAGAGTATGACGTAGATTTCGTCTGCAGCTCACCATACATCAAACCGTAATAATGTATATTAAGGATGGGCCGAAAAAAACTTTTTTTGATTTTTGATTCGCTATACTGCGAAAAACTTGCCTCTAGGGTAGCTTAGTATAATGCAAAAATAAAATAAATAAATTGTTACGTTTGGCAGTAGAGCATCGGCCCTAAAATTTGAGAAAATATAAGATTTTTATCCTTTTCAAGGGGGAGTGCGAGAGTTTTTTTAGTTTGTTTTTTGATTCGCTATACCGCGGAAAACTTGCCTGTAGGGTAGCTTAGTATAATGCAAAAATAAAATAAATAAATTATTACGTTTGGCAGTAGTGTATCGGCCCTAAACTTTGAGAAAATATAAGATTTTTATCATTTTCAAGGGGGAGTGTAACAACTTTTTTGTTTTGTTTTTGGATTTGCTATACCACGGAAAATGAGCCTCTAGGGTAGCTTAGTACAATGCAAAAACAAAATAAATAGATTTCGCGTCTAGCGGTAGCGCATCGTCCCTAAAATTCGAAAAAATAATATACGATTTTTAATTTTTTTCTAATAAATAGAAATAAATCACATAACTTCTATAACAAATAGATATAGACATATTTTAGTAGAACAAAGTATAGAAATGATAAATAAATGAAACAAAAATAGTTCATTTTACAATTTATTAATAGAGTATTAAATTAAAAAAAACATTTAAAAAAAATTGATAAATTTCCAGTGAAACCAAAAATCATTTTTCTGACTGTGTAATTATTCAGTATGTAATAAAATATGGTACTTTACTTGTCTTTACTTTCTTTTGATATAATTGAATTAAGTTTGAACTAAGATTAGCTTGAAAAACTAGGCATTGACGATATTGAAATAAGTATAGTTCTTATAAAAACCATCTCTGGAATTGGAACCGATGACTTTTTCTGACGCCTCAATTCTCCACTTTGAACAGGAAAGTGTTCCAGGCTCATGAACAGTTCATTCTTCCGGACAGCTGCCTGAATTTATATCACAACTTACGTTCAGCAGGTACAGCTTATCTTTTGCAGCTTAACTTTGCTTGTCCATTTCTGGAATCTCATACTCATTACTGTCAAAATTTACTACTGGGGGCCAATCGGACAACGAAATGATTGGGACCCAGTCGTTTCACCATCTAAAGTTTGAAACAAATGTCGGAATGGCAATTCATTGAAATGTAAGAGACACACCCTCCACTGCAGTGGTCGTTTAACTTGTCCTTCAATTGTACGAATAACACGGTTTTCCACCCCATATTAGTAACGGTGCCATCACATCCAATCACGTTATTTTATGAAGTGAAAATCCAGCCTCAGTCAAATAAGAAAGAATGCTACTGGAAATATTTTGAGTAGAACTTGAAGAGGGTAAAACATGACCAACGCACAAAGGTCAGCAGTACATGCTGGACATAAGTCCTGCTATAAAATCAGGTAGCTGTTTTCAAGATTTATCTGTTCGTGAACCTGGCACACTTTCCCACTGAAGGTGGTAACCAACGGCGAACAGATTTATCTGATTGTATTTAGGTATTGGAAACACAACAGACGAGAGCAATATCTTAGTTTCTTTTCTCTTAAAGTCATATATACCTCTATGGTTTTATATAAAAAAGTAAATACTTCACAAACAGACCGGAACATGTATTTGAAGTTATAAAATCTTCAGGATTCCTGCCCGAAAACTTGTTGAAAGTCATTGTCCCAGTAACTGAGAGAAACGTATTTTTTGCCCGTCCAGTAAACTTGCTTTTGAGTATGATAGTAGATAAAAGGAATCATATATTAGAGTTAGGTTTAGGAAAAATTATAATGGCTAGAAACATAGCTTCTAAAAGAAGTTAATCAGAAGTTTTCAACCACCGAAAATCAATTTCCTAACTACAGACAACATTGAAAAAATTCACTGGAACACTACTGCACTATCACCACCACATTTGCTGCGAAGAATCAGATTTTAGGGCCGATGCGCTACCGCCAAACGTAACAATTTATTTATTTTATTTTTGCATTATACTAAGCTACCTTAGAGGCAAGTTGTCCGCGATATAGCGAATCAAAAAACAAAACAAAAAAATTCTCACACTCCCCCATAAAAATGATAAAAATCTTATATTTTCACAAATTTTAGGGCCGATGCGCTACCGCCAAACGTAAAAATTTATTAATTTTATTTTTGCATTATACTAAGCTACCCTAGAGGCAAGTTTTACGCGGTATAGCGAATCAAAAAAAAAATTTTTCGGCCCACCCTAATGTATATTGTGTACATTTTTTTTGGATGCATCGGAAATCCGATTCCATTTCGAGCTACGAGCACTGTTATTCGTATAACAAATTGTTCGATGTTTTACAATGTTCTTAATTTATTGAAAGCTTATGCAGGGAAAGATAGTGTACTTTAACATTTGAGATCTAATGAAATATATTTCTTAAGACTTAAGCTCTTTCATACAGGCAAAACAGGAACGAAGAAATGCACAGATTGTTTTGTGGATACAAGTCATACAGTTGCAAATTTGAAGCATGAAAAATATAATTTGGTAAAATATTCATTCTATTTTCGATACTTTCAAATACTAACCTTCTTGTAAAAGACATAAGAAATATATATATAAATTTATATATACAGGGGGATTATAAAAAAACTATCCCGATATATGAGCCCCTAACTATCATACCGTTCACAGACACTGAATGAAACTTTTGTTTAAAGTATTTTGAGGTATGCGCTCAAGAATCATGTGAAAAACAACAGTTAAATTCTAACAGTTACGGTTAAAAAGACAAAATTTCGAAAATTTCAAATGGCAACACCTACTTTTTTTTAATAAAATGTGATCTTCACAGTGAAAAACCATAAAAAGCATTGGAACGGTACCTGTAGTACGAAAATCGCCGGCGCTAGACAGACTAAGAAGAATAGTGAAAACAACCAATAAGGACAGAGAAGCAACAGAAAACAAAACATTTTATTGTGTTTCATACATTTTCCATTTCACACACGACGACACTTTACATGCGGAAGATGGTGGATAGCACTGAACAATAAAATGTTTTACTTTCTGTTGCTTCTCTGTCCTTATTGGTTGTTTTCACTTTTCTTCTTAGTCTGTCTAGCGCCGGCGATTTTCGTGCTACAGGTACCGCTCCAACGCTTTTTATGGTTTTTCACTGTGAAGATCACATTCCAATAAAAAAAGTAGGTGTTGCCATTTGAAATTTTCGAAATTTTGTCACTGTAACCGTAATTGTTAGAATTTAACTGTTGTTTTTCACATGATTCTTGAGCGCATACCTCAAAATACTTTAAACCAAAGTTTCATTCAGTTTCTGTGAACGGTATGATAGTTAGGGTCTCATATATCGGGACAGTTTTTTTTAAATCACCCTGTATATGAGAATAATGAGAAGTAACAGCATCGATGATATGAACTCAATGAAATAATAATATCCACGAGCCGCGATAAAGGCAAGCACGAAGATGAGTTCACGCAATGCCAGAAGGGAAGCACGCACACATGAGCAGGAGCTCTGTGGAATTTAGCCATAGTTGTTGGTTGACTTTTGATGCAATGCTCAGGGATGCTTGCAAATTATGTTTATACTGAAATAAGGAAGTTGGTATCGTTCACAAATATTAATGCAGTTATACATTTGTATTTGAATCTTCAGCTGTATATGTTGTTATTTTATTAAACCTTTTTGTCTATATTATATTTGAAGAATCTTCTCGTGTGTTGAAACTATTATTCTTCTTACTCCCACATAATAAAGCACCTTTAACATTTTCTTGACTTTATGAAAAATAGTAATCTACATGCAGACCATTTCTTGCATTTTATCAGAATTAACAAATGTGTTTAATATTGCAAGTACCACAGCTTAATTTAGATTCCATTGACATCACGTAATAATGCAGGGTGATTAAATAAGAACTGGACAAATATTAAGAGGGGATATATTACAATGTAACAATCAGTTTTTGCATAAGAAACGTACTTCGCAATACACTTATTCATTTGTCTCACTCAAAGCTGAACCTGTATTTTAGTTCATAATTTTAATAATCAAGAAATCCTAATGATAGTTCAAACAGACTTACTTTGATTTCTTCGAATTGCGATGACAGCACAAAAAGAAATGGACATTGTCACTGTTCTTGTTCAAACAACACTAACAAGGAAGGTCTGATTAAAGCGCTTACTCAGAAAAAATTGAAAAAAATGCTAATGAAGCTACTCATGTATGTAATAAAGGAACAGGGAAATTTAGCTGCGGAATCCCAGTAGAAAATCTGCAAAAAGATAAAATACTGTCGAATATTTGGCGCAAAAAGACGCGATTTCGCTAACAACATTTTTTCTTCGCCAAACGCAAACGATTTTGATGTTTTTTGAAATTGCTTGTAAAATGATTATTCGAATGCACAATACCTAATGAATTTAAACTTAAACGATGAAAGTTTATTATTTTTTGTATAATTTTTGTATTTTCAACAATGCTTTTTTTAATTTTCAAATATGTTTTGAGATACAAAAATGAGATTTTTGTAAAATTTGAAAGTGTAAAATTGTCATTAGCTTAAAAAAAATTATACTAATGGGTTAATTCTAGGGCTCACGATACCATATCTTCTTTTTCAGAAACGTTTGCATTTTGCGTTCAACATTTTCAACTCTCTGTGAGTTTGCAGTAATATTAATTAAAAATATTCTTTAAATTAGATTAAATAAATCATTCACGTTTTTTTTTCTCTGTTTATTACCGATTGAATGAAATTTTGCTATTGTTTTATCCCCATTCCACATTTTTTTCTAATTTAAACGGCTTCACAGGTTATATAAGTAATTCTTAAATGTATTTTAAAAAGAAAAGTCCGATGACAAACGCATTCGCTATACATTTCCATATCGAAGAAGTCGTTGTTTCCATAGCAACAATACTTTTTTCCTTGAATTGAAAATGTTCAGAGGCCTATTTTTGAGCTTGAAACAATTTCAATCAGTTTAAATTTTGTTTTAAATCGTAAATTACGTTTCATTATATATACATATAAATGTGTACACAAAATTGTATTAATAAAAATTTATTCATTATGTAAGTTAAATTTACATAAACAAGTTCAGCATGAAAAAGTTTTTCTTTAAAGAGTATTTGTCATAAAACTGTAGTTTATTTAATTTTATTCCGTCGCCAACCGGTGATAAATCGCCAAATAAACGAAATTTTCATAATTTTTTTACGGACGTTATATCGAGGTTCCGCTGAAAATATTTTATAGACGCATATATCTTCATGAGAAGAATGTTCTGTATTTTTTTCAAAATTTTCTGAGTATGCGCTTATGGAGACCTTCCTTTTAAACCATCTTTCACAAGGTAGGTGGCAGCGCATACGGTGGCACCCATTGAACTTATAGTCCATTTTCATTACATCCCATAATGTCATCATATTTCAAATAGGGTAAAGTTATTCTATTCAACATTTCCATAAAATATCTTTATTATTGCTAAATTATGAGCTAAAATCTGATTTCAACTTGGAATGAGACACGCTGCGTGGCTGAATAAGTGTACTGCGATCTGCATTAACTACACTACAGAAATTGTTTGTTATATTGTATTCTTAATATTTGTCCAATCTTTTAATACTTGTTCTTCCTACTGATATCATAAAGTTTTAAAAATAAAGTTAAGATACACAGTACCAACGTTTTTAATTTATCTGTCTATCGTGTATAGTACTTTAGAAACACATATAAAATTATTAAATCTTCAGAACAGGGAACATCAATTTTCCTAGACATTTTAATTTTCATTTAACCTCACACAATATTTAACATCTTTTAATCCGCAATTTAATAGCGTTAGATTATATATATAAGCATTTAAGATCTGCCTAAGATTCAGGAAATCTAACTTTCTTGCAGTGTTATATTAAACACGGTTCCATACAATATACAATTATACTCTTAAACTACATATTGTTGTAATTTTTAAGAAGATGAAAAAAAATGTGATGTGATAAGTCACGGTAATAAGATAAATATTTTGATAGATTTTCTTTTCCTGACACGTTATGAAATAAAGCTTCTATGCAACAGGTAAAGTAAAAGAGAAAGGATAATTACTTATGATAGGAAAACATAAAATTGAAGAATTAAATTGTGTATTTTTCGAAGAGATATACAAAATTCCTTTAAAAAAATACATAGATAATTTAGAATGTCTGATATATGTAATAACAAAATTTGAGAGCAATCGGATTAATTTAAAACCTCGATTGGGAAATTTTAACATGCATAATTTAACATTTAAATCAATTATCCAGATGTGTCATTTTCTTTTCAATGAATGGTAAAATTTCAAATTCGCCTGAATTCCAATAGAAAAGAATTATGACGCAAAAGAAAATGTCGAATGAATGAACCAAATTAAATGAAAAACTATACATGTAATTCCGGGTATATCACCAATATATCTACGAAATATCACGTTAATTGAATGCTTTTCCCAACACTTACTGCGGACAGACAAACACACTGACACCAAAATATTTTTGTCTCTACAATAAACCTACTCTAATTTATACGTCTCTACATTAATTTATTGACGTTTCGGCAATAAATTAATGTATCATTGTCTTGTTGGCAACAATGGAATTTTAAATGATTGGGAATTAAAGTCTTGGAACTGGTCGGGTTGGCGCTAATGTTTTCGTTGCGGGTTACTTTTCGGGTTCTCAATTTAAATATAATTTTCGTGTTTTGTTCGCGTTAATATCGAAACGAGCAGTTTTTTACTGTTGATAACAATAAAGCAACAATAAAGGTTTGCGAGATATACACGAAGATTAAAATCAATCCCTTGAAGTCGATTGTATTGAAGTCGACCTTAAAAATTACTCATTAATATATTATACATTACTTAATATATTCATAATATGATTCTAAAATTTAGTGAAAAGAATTTTTAAAGGCGACAACAACAGCACATAAAAAAACTAATAACTGCAATGAAAAAAAATGACCAAGAAAAACGTATTTTTTTCTACATATATTACATGTGATTACCATCTTAAATATCACCTTTAAGCATTTTTAGGTGTTAAATACCATCTTTAAGCATTTAAGTGTTTTCTTAAGCTATGCTGAAAAAGTTACTAAAATAAATTGACTGAATTAAAAAAAAAAGTGTTAAATAAGAAAAACATAAAGTTTTTCTACAGATATTACATCTGATTCGGTTCTTTAAAAGTGTTTACTTTTCTTTTATCGACTTCTTTGTTTTGCGAAATTGCATTTTTTTTAATGTTGTTTAAGTTGATTTTATTCAATCTAACTTTTCTTCAGAAAGAGATGCTTTAGACATAAATTCGAAGTTTATAAAGTCTGGAGTGTTTTCTAAAGTATCTTTTAACTATCTTGTGTTGAGAAATCATATTAGTGAAACATAACACTAAGTTTATACGATTTCCTTTAAATCCCTTAAGAAGCTTTGATTTCAACACTAAAATTTGCCTTTGTGAATTAGATGGAAATCTGGCTTTGACAAAGCAGCATGAAAGACGATGAGAAAATTATATTTGAGACTGTTGGAACTACATTCGGGGTCGAATAGTTTTTTTTTTCAGGGTAAATTCTTCTATTAAAACAGGATAATAGATTAGCTGAAATCGCCTTTTCAAATTTTCGAAGAAATAGTTAATATGAGTTAATGGTAGATTTTCAATTTAAAAAATACATTTACTATATATATATATATATATATATATATAGAGAGAGAGAGAGAGAGAGATAATATATTCATTACAATATATATATGTTATATAAAAATTTATTTCCTTCGTAGCCTTCAATTTTATTCGCATTAATCTTTTAAAATTAATCTAACTTCTGTCATAATCAGTATTTCCTTAATTCTTAATAATATCTATTCCAATTTAAAGTCCTTTTAAAAGTAAATATCCGTATATTAATAATTATTTTATTCCAAATCTTAATCTAAAATTTAAGATCATTCGTAACTTTTATCAGTTCCCCAATCTATAAAATTCTGAGACGCGTTCTCATTTCGAATGTTTTTAAAGCCATTTTCTTTTTATTATTATTATTATTATTGCTTTGATTCTTTCGCGCGCTTGGGATTTTAACTTCTAAATTGGTCCGCACCAAAGTAAGGGATTCTTTAATGTTTTAGCCTCGCCCTCTAGCCTCATTCGTTGGGCTGGAGCTAGCTTCTCACTCATTGGGTTGAGCGCTCGTGACGTAATTCTGTGTATGTTTCCGCGGAGAGATCAAAACTCGCCTGCACCGGTCGGAACGAGAGATTTTTGACGTTTTCGGAAGCTAAACAAATATGTGTCTGGTATTTCTATGACCGTAGAATATTCAACTGGCCCAGTAACATCTTAATTCAATGAAGTGAAGCAACGTTAGCCCGAGGGCTATAAGTTTTAGACCTTTTGGGAATTGTTCTGTGTTGTTCGTCTTCTAATAAAATTATTCGTCTGGAGATTGGCTGGATTTATTGGAAAACTTTGGTGGAATCATTTCATTGCCTTCTACTTCGCCATACTTGCTAATATCGACTGCAACTTGCTATATCGTTGAAGGAATGCCATCTTTTCATCGAATATTATTCATCGTAATATCTCAACCTCGTCAAAATGCTACATATATATATATACATATAGAGATATAAATTATTTCTCTTTTCCTTTTCTTAATGTTTGACGTTTCATAAATGTACTCCGAGAACCATTTTAAAATTTTAAACAATGTAGAAGATATAGCAATTTTTATAGCACAGTGCACGACCGAGCGTGTTGCAAAATTTTAAAGGCGATTTTCTCGAAAATACGTTTTTTAAGACTGTTCTGTTAATATACCGGCAAAAGTTTAACTCATTTACTATCCTGCATTTTAATAAAACCTTATATATGTACCTATTAGTTGCCTGATTTTTTTAATTCGTCCGATTCTAAACTCCTGGCCAAAACTTTACAGAGTGATAGAACACATCTAGGCAATCTCAAAACACCGTACAATACATGGCCGTAACTCAAGCAGTGAAGCTATACAAGGCGCTTTCTGATTGTAGAGATAACCCTGTTTACTACACAATTAGGACTTCCAGAGCACACACAAGCACAGCACCATGCATGAAATGCATGTTCGTCTTTTCCTGATTAGTAAGATCAGCCATCCTTTTTGCAATCCACGGCAGAAATGACGAGGTGTGTGAAAAAACAGCGCTTTGTGTGTTTAATGACAGCGCCATCTAGCGGTTCGCCGCTTGTGAGATGCCCATGCATTGTAGTCGAAAATAGCTCGTTTAGATGCGTTCTACCACCTCTTAAAGTTTTGATTCACCCTCAACTTCTCTGAAGGAAAATTGGTCCAATTTATAATACAACATACTCTTTTGAACTACTTCCTTTGCAATTTAATTATTTCTTGTTCTAATTTTCATCCATGTTAGCATCCTAGTTAGTAACGTTATTCCGCATATATAAAATCAACAATCATTTGTTAGATATTGTGTAGAAAACATGCTTCTCTCTACAATTAGAAAGTGATGTCCCATGGTGTAGTGCTGTCCCTGTGGCGCTTCACTGTTTGAGTTGCGACCAGGGAGTATTATGATATATCGGTATTCCATATTACTCGACACCGCCGGTTTAGGAAAGAATTACTCTATGTTTATTCGTGTGTATCGCGAAATAAACAAGTTAGAAATTGCACGTCAAACGTGACAAATGAGGTGCGTTCGTACTGTAGCTAGTTATATAAATATTCAATATTGATGATTTTTAATTCTGTGAAATGAATTATATCGTCTGCAGATTCATTTCTGTAATAAAATAAGTATCTCGGTCGCTTGACCATTAAACTTCGGAAGCTCCTATAATAAGAAAGCACCGATTAAAAAAAAAATTCAAATTTCTTAATAAATATTTTTATTAATATCTCCTAAAGTTTTAATTAGATTTTTATAAAATTTTAAATGTCTCGACAAAATTCTGCAAAGATAATATATCTTAAATTTCAAACCATTCGGTTGGGGTAGTTTTTGCGTTGTTATATGCGGACGGACGGACAGACGGACGGACCAAGCGACGACAATAGGTGCTACGTATTTATATAATTACGAACGCACCTAAAAACGACTATTACATCATAAATTGTTGGTATTTCTGTGTACATTATGCTTAATTTCAATGTACTTAGTGCATATTACTTCTAATAATGAATAAAAAATATTGAAAAGTTATCTCCTGAAACTTTCCAAACATGAAAAACAAATATTTATTAACACAATGTGCCCTGAAGCCGATCGACGAACTGCGTGTTCTGGTGGGCATTCTGGAAAGATTCTTAAGTAGTTTATGATATTGCCGCTTGGTGACAACATTTTATCAAACATCAGAAACCTTAGTAATCCATATTACCCGGCTATTCCATAAAACCCGAAATTCCCCTACTATGAATATGAAATGTCCGATGAATTTGTTATAGTTCTTAAACAGAAGAGTAGGAATGTAAACAAATAAGTACCAGTATATCACTGAATTGATGACCATAATACTACCTGCACATAGCCGTGTAGAAGCTGATAAGAAAAAATATCGCAATTACAAACCAAACTGAAATAGGAAAAAATTATATTTACCAGGACACATGCGCTTAGACTAAACACACTAGATTGATATATCATTTGTAAATTCAAAATTTCTCGTATTCTTAAAGCGAAAATTACGCGAATCTTTGTTTTGTACAGAAATTTTCTTTCAAATGCAGAGAATGCGAAAAGTATGTGAAAGAGTAAATTATGCCAGTAAATACGGTATATGAACTATCAGGCTTTTTACAAAGTCTTTGTAAATTTCATCTGTAAATATTTAGGAATTCAGTGCCATATATTGATAAATTTGTAAATTTTTTTTAGCTTAATGCCAAAAAAGAATCAAAGTAAAATATCCGCATTCATATTGTTCATATTGTAGATATTAGGGTAAATAGCATACTTAAACTTTTTATATTTTTTAAATGTTTTGCAACTTTCAATCCACTTTCACAAAAGCATTTAAAACAAAGGTTCTGAATAACTGGAAGTCTATTGAAAAAGAAAACAAGTTGGAAATTGTACGTCAAACGTGACAAATGAGGTGCGTTCGTACTATAGCAAGTTATATAAATATTCAGATCTTGATGATTTTTAATTCTGTGAAATGTTTTATATCGTCTGCAGATTAATTTCTGTAATAAAATAAGCATCTCGGTCGCTTGACCATTAAACCTCGGAAGCTCTTATAACAAGAAAGCATCGATTTTTTAAAAAAAATTATAATTTCTTAATAAATGTTTTTATTAATATTTTCTAAAATTTTGATTCGATTTTCATAAAATTTCAAATGTTTCGACACAATTCTGCAAAGATAATATATCTTAAATTTCAAACCATTTGGTTGGGTAGTTTTTGCGTTGTTATATGTGGACGGACCACCAGACGACGACAATAGGTGCTACGTATTTATATAATTACGAACGCACCTAAAAAGAATTGCGTATTCAGTTTCCTAATATTTTCTTCCCTTTTTCCGAAATTTCATTTAAACAATGAACGAAACCGACAGTTTGAAATCTGTTTCGCTCTTAAATATATTAAAATAAAGTTGTGGTGAAAGATATGCGAATTTAAATCTGAAAGATAATTAGAAAACCATTGCTTCCATGCGTAAATTTACATATTTCTGAAAAGTTTAAACATCTCGGTCAAATGACAAAGAGCATCTTTATTCGTAGAGTTTATTTATTTAGTTTGAATTTAGTATTATTTACTACATTTTCAAAAGATTTAGGTTTTCATAAAATCATAAGCTTGGATGCAAGATTTTATGTTGAATGTTTAATAGTTTTAAAATTTTACAATTTTGCTTTACTGCAATTTTGTAAAACGTGAAAATAAAAGCAAAGTTGAATTAAAAGTTGTATAAGTTTTATAATTTGTTCTAATGTAAGTAAATAATTTTATATTAAGAAAGTGCATTTTTCACCTCTGCAGCTAAAATAATATTTTAAATGATTTCACTATTTTAACTAAACTATCCCAGGATTTTTTTTATATATACTAATAAAGAGACAAGTTTGTTTGTGTGTGTGAATGCTGCATTCTGAAGAGATCGCTGAGCGTAGAGCTACAAGATGCCATAGGAAGGTACCTCTATGTCTGAAATTATGCACCTCGAAGACAGTTTTTGGATTTTATGATTAGGTTTTTTTCTATTTAATTTTTTATGTGAATTTTTAGTTATTCTCATGGAGATAACATTGAAATTGTTTACTCTTAATTGAAAAATTATCTTTATTGTAGTAACTCTCATACATTTTAAGCGCATTGAAATATAAACTTCTTAAATATAAAACTATGAATGTAAACAAATCATCACCAGTATATCACTGAATTGATGATATACCATCATGATACCACCTGCACATAGCCGTGTAGCAACTGATAGGAAAAAATATTGCGAGTACAAACCAAACTGAAATATAGGAAAATTATATTTACCAGGACACATATTCTTAGATTAGATACATGAGATTAATATATCATTTGTTAATTCAAAATTTCTCGTATTCTTAAAGTGAAAATTACGGGAATCATGTTTTGTACCGAAATTTTCTTTCAAATTTACAGAATGCGAAAGGTATGCGAGAGAGTAAACTATGTCAAATAAATACGGTATATGAAATATCAGACTTTTTACAAAGTCTTTGAAAATTTCATATATAAATATTTAAGAATTCAGTGCCATATATTGATAGACTTGTAAACTTATTTTTTTTTGCTTCATTCCAAAATAGAATCAAAGTATAATCAAAGTTGCCCGTATCGTGATACCGTCAACGTTACACACGTAAACAGTTGCGTTTTATGATATAGATTAATTTTTAAGAGTTTTACTTCTAACGTAACACGTGTTTTATCTTTTTTTTTTTCTTGAATGCGCGAACATATAGGTAGTCAAATTAGACCTTACATTCTTTGTAACTTCCAAATCGATGTAATTTTCTTTTTTAAGAACAGTTTACTTCGAAAGTACTTAAAAGAGCAATATATTTGAAAGACCAATCCGGTGAATATTGTTACTGCCATGATTAAACTCATATTGAAAGGATGCCAAATCGGCGGCTCAACGTAAATGAAGATGCTGAAAATTTCCATTTAAATCGGGGAAGAAATTAAAAAAACACAATTATTTATTTTTAGCTTGATTTGAGACCGGCGTGGGCGTAGACTATATAAGTAGGTGTATGGCTCTTACAATCAGGGCTGACTCACGCAGCCATTTAATTGCCCGTAGGAGAAGAACGATTGGCCAACAATCACTGATTGATCTAACTGGGCAACAAAATGCTTGAGGATTCAGCCTGTATTATAGTAGCCCTAGGTAAGTGCCGAAAGCTGTGGAACCCCCAGCGCTAGGTTCGTTTATTTCGAGATTTGTTTGGAAAACCGACCAGCGAAGCAATTGAATTTCCGCTAGTTCTGAATAAACATGGGGGTATTGTTGGCTATTCTGTGTTTGTCAGTTCTGATGTTAAAAAAACAAGGTTTTGCATATAATAATAATAATAATAATAATAATCTTAGTATTAGATGTTTAATTTAAAAAGTTATTTTCCTTCTCATTTCTTTAAAATTAACATAAAGAAATAAAATATAATAATTATAAGAAATAAATACTTTTGCTACATATTGAAAGAAGAATTGTCAATCAGTGCTGCTTTATTTAAATGATTGGATTATCTAGACCAGTTTTTAAAAAAATTGTTCTATATATCAATGTACACTTAAAACCATAGCTAAATTTCTACTGTCCGCTTAAGTCCACGAGTAAATGGCAAACATAAATTTTAGTCATTGAAAACATACAATAGGAGTGTATGTTTTCAAATTTTTAAACTTACAAATAACGAAAAAATTCAATAAATTTATGGAAATTAAAACGCATAGAAATATAGTGTTCAAACAAATTGCATTAGCAAGTATATTTCCTCCCCCAATAGAGTTAAATTGACTAAAATTTCGCTTCTAAAACTAACACTAATGTCATTGTTTCATAGGCGAATGACGCCAACATTTTCTTTTCTGATTTTATGCTTTGCTGGCGAATTTGCTTCACCGTGGTTTTTAAAATTGTAAAAGCATCCAGACTCAGCACACATACCAACCACAACATGTACAAAATTTCCATTCACCACACACACGTAATTTGAGTACCCAAGACACACATACACATCCTTCGCGTGGCGGACTCTTGCCCTCGTCCACATCCAGTCAAGACAGCTGGGGGAACTCTTGGTTCCCTTACTTCAACCCGAGCCACTATCTTCCTCGCTCCTTCAGCGACTCACCTATGCATCCCTGGTCTCATAGACGTTTCTAGCAGCTCTAGTTTCAACCTCTAATCAACAGCTACCTCCAACTCAACAGTCACCTTCAGCACCAATAGCATTTTTTATCTTCAGCGCCAATAGCCTTTTTCACCTTCAATAGTCACCTTCTACACCTCATCCATCTTCAGCCACCTTCAACAAGCCACTCGCATCATCCATAGCCCCGTCACTACAATGCTTCCCAGAGTCTCGTCCACAGTCGCAGTTGCCACATGAACTGTACAATTAGTACGGCCGTACCCAGTCTGTCGCTGCCTGGCGCGAAGTGACGCTGGTCACAGCGTCGGACTTTTTGTTTTGTCATTTCACTTATTTATCTTTATCTCCTAGATCCTGCCGTCTGTCGCGTGGGGCTGTGGCCCGGCAGGACCGGCCTTTAGGCCTAGTATGTACCTACACCATTTAAAAGTTTAAATAAATGGTGGTGGTGCTGGCCGGCTGGTGTTGCGGTTTGTCTGTCTGCTTCCGGCAGCGCTCGTCTCTGCCCCAGGTGGACGTTCTGCTCATCGGGGGCGTTCTTCTTCGAGGGACGACCACGTTCTCCGTTAGAGGCCTCCGCGTGTGCTCTCTACGGTTGGGAGTGAATCAACACATGCAATGTCTAAATTGGCCATGTGAATTAAGGATTGACCACTGAGCTATATGGAACAGGAGAGAGGACTTAGTTACGATTTGTGTTACCGCATTACACTGTATTCTGCTGCACTGTAATAAAAATCCTGAGGTTACTAAAATTTTTTTAGTAAATTTGTATTCCCAAGAACTTTTTAGTAACCGATATTATAAACCGGAATCGTTGCTAGCAGTTTTCTAGTAATTCTTACAAATTTTCTTGTAAATGAGTAAGAATACAAAATTTTTTTAAGTAAGTACAAGAATCAGTGACATAAACTAAAATTTTTTTAGTAGATCAACTTTTTTTTTTTTTTTTTTTTTTTTTTTTTTTTACAGTGTGGCGAACCGGACAGAAAGGAAAACTTCCTATACTGGACAATAAAACAGTAGATTCTTAAAATTTTTTATTGACAAATAAAAAATGTATGCTGTGTAATTTTTTTTAAAGTAAGAAGCGCCACTTGATGCCACATTTTTTATTGCTGCGTTCTTTTCATTGCTATATAAATATTGTGCTATTTATCCATACAAAACAAACTAAAATTCAGAATATCTGTTTATTTCCTCTCAACAAGCAGACGAAAAGCGAAAGATTCAAGCAAATTAAGTACAATTTTTAAATTGATTTTAAATTTTCATTTTAACTAAAATCACGTATAATCATCACACACATGAGTCTCTAAAGTTTCCTCTTTTTTTTCGTTTTCCGTATCTCCATTGAACCAGGCCATTACCACCTGAAGCGTTTACTTACTCTGCTATTTTAAATTGTATTTTAATATAAACCATATTTTGTTGTTGAACTCGAACAAAATAGAGACTTTATTGGAGAATTTGAGTTGCATTATGTGTATTTCTGTGATTTTTAAGAAAATTATAAATATACGAAGTTCTCGTTATTTTCATGCTCATAGAGTCAGTTTGCGGTAGAGTTTACTTTGTTTGCACACTTATGATATCTTTTCATACATGTTCTGTTAAACCATAGATCAATTCAGAAAGCTTATAGTTTCTGGTTTATTATGTTATAATGTTTTTCAAGTTTTCATAAACCTTTAAGATTTAATATAGTAATTTGTATTCTACTGAGTGATGTTTTTATTATTTTGAGCTGTGTAAGAAAATGGCGATGTGTAAGGATGTCATCCTTTCACCCTAGTTAAGGGTGTCATTCTGGCTTCCCTAGAGGTGTCACCAGTGAGACAAGCCTTTTACCCCTCGGGGGGTGTCACCTGTAGTTTTAACAGTGTATAATATAGATGGTTTGCGGCGTACACATTAGAACGGTATCTGTTTTTTTTGTTTTTTTTTTAACGATTGCATATTTTTTTTTTTTTTGAGTATGCATTGCAAATTAAAAGAGGATGACAACAAAATAACTAGCCATATAATGTAGGTAGAAATAGAGTGAAACTAGTTTTTGCCTTCGAGGCCCGACTTTATTCAGCATATTGAAAGTATTTTGATAGTTAACTTATAAAAATATATAAATACTACAATATTATTACAAAATATATCCACAATCTGATTAAAGTTCTATGAAATCTACAAAAAAAATATCGTTAAAGAAACAGTTGGAGGCACAAAGTATAACTTAAGCAGAGAACGTATTTCTACTACATATTTAACCCTTAAGAGTCCGATTTTTTATTCAGGAAAAATTAATAGTAGGGTGGCAACATGCTTCCTTTTATAGAATATAGAGTAAGTAGCATTTATACTCTGTTTATACTCTGTTTTCAGTTTAATGACTATTCCAAACATAATGAAATTGACATACATTACTGAGGTGCACTATAATTTAATTTCTATAGATTATGGAGTTCATAGCACTTATTCTTTATTCATAGAGACATTCCAAACGAATTCGGTAACATGACTGACTCTGAGGATAACTACTGGAGGTGCGTTTTCAGCTGTGTTAAGCAGTTTAAAATTTAACTAATTTTCATTGTATTACGAGGTGTGTAGTATACAGAGCTGTACGAAAGAATTCGCACACAATACCAGCTATGAATAGGAATTGCTAAAAATTCGTTTTAGCTGCGTTTATTTTTTTTATTTTTATTATTATTTTTTTTAATGTTTATTTAGATATCGTATTTCATTCTATGGACAAAAATATTTTTTTTTAACAATATTTCTATAGTAATGGAAAAAGCTTCATACTTTTCATCGTGGTGCATGATTTCTCGTTATCACAAATTATTGGCTCGGACAAGTAAACCCTATACTATTTAAATTGAAAGAATGAAACAAATGTTTCAATAAATGTATCAGAAGCGGTGTGTAGAGCTTTAAGCACACCTTTTTTTATTGATAAATACTGGAAGATAAGAGAAGTGATAATGGTAAATGCATAGACAAATATCATCATTACTACATGCAGATAATAATAAAATGTAAATGTTTAAATAAAAGTTAAAATAATGGTAAATGTAAAGCCATATCCTATTATTAGGGCGCCACATTCTAAAAGGTTAAGCAATCTTCTAAAAACAGAATTAACGTCCCGCAGGGAACACTCATCTCTAAATAACACCACCAAAACACGTACAAAGTCACTTTCAATATTACCGGGTTGTGCATTTTCTAATTACTTCGTCTAGCCTTATTGATATTGGGTTTATTTTTGTATAACCACTAAGCAAACTAAGTTTCTTAATTAAGCGAGCAACTGTTTCGCATTTATAGGGGATAAGGGATTTAAAATGTGTGTTAATAAGTACTTCTGAAATTAAAATGAAATGAGTCTCACTCTCATAACAGCATATTTTAAGGGAAAATATCTACTGTAATCGATTCAAAATATTTCCTATTTGTTTTTAGTTTCCTCGCTATGTATAAATTTATTGTCTTAGTTATTTTAAAGTAAGCATATAACACTTCTTTCTGTTAATAAAAATCGAAAATAAAAGAAATATACCAAAATATATACTGAAAATGACTTCTTCATTTGGTATCTTACTTTTATCATAGACTAAACGAAAGAAAATTAGTCCCTATTAAAATAATTAGGGGAAACAACCCGGACTTCCTAGATTACAGAATATTGGTGAAAACCATCTTTTTAAACTGAAAATTTAAATAGATTTTTTACATTTAATATATATATATTTAGATTACCTGATAACAACATCAAATATGCAGAATAGCAATAATGTATTGAGAAATAGTTTTGAAATGTTTCAAAAGCGATACTTTTGTATTAGACGCATGCCAGAGGTTGTTAGCCGAAGATATCACCCAAGGGTTTGCTACTTAAAGCAAGTTGGTTAATCTGTCGACATGGTTTTTAGTTGCATAGAGAGCTGACAGAACAGCCCAAAGGAAACAGCGGTCGTCACTGTTCTTTACGTCAATGACTGCCTTCTTATCCCTGATCCAGTTAGATAGATGATCCACTTAGATAATGATCCACCACTCCTAAACCTCCACGCACCCTTTTTGTATAGTCGCAGAGTAGCATAAGGTTTACCTTCAGACCTCTCAGCTTCTTGAGGTGCTCTGTGATGAGATCTCCGACGACCGATGGTAAGTCTCGGGAATCAGAGCGGAGGCATTCGAGATGGTGCATGTCTTAAGTCGGAACTGGAACGACATATCCACCTCCTGGACTCGTACGATCTTCGAAGTTCCGAAAAGGTCCATGTCGATCTGGGGCAATGCTCTCCTCCATAGCGCGTTGCTGAGAAGCTGTAGAAGCTTGGACTTTCTTGGTCTCCAGTATCTGCGGAGCCCGAGTCGCTTACTCAGAGTGCGAAGTTTTGGAACGGTACGATACTTTCGGGATGGCTATGTATTGGCAGGAACTATTTCCCACACTCTTCGCACTTCACCCTATGCTCTCTGGCTTTCCTGGGCTCCGCGAACAGATCTCGGTTGAACGGAACATACTGGTTTCCGCTATCAGCTGGGGCATATCAGCTTATCTAAGACTGTAGTATCCGGAGATACCGACCCATCTTTATCAATCGCGCAACGTCACTGTATGTTCCATTTCTGTACTTATACGGAAAAATTTGCTACGTGAGGACCGACTCGACGTCAGACGTTCTCGATTTGGACTGACTTGACCTCTAAAAGACTGATTCGACTTCAGTCGTTCTCGGGGTGGACTGGCTTCACATTTAGAGAACCGAAAATACGGCAGTCATTCTTGGAGTTGCCCGGATAGCTCTCCGGAAGACCGATACGACGCCAGTCGTTCTCGACGTGAACTAATTCCCCGATCAGCCGTTCCATGTCTTTACGTATACGTAGAAAATCTTTGTTACATGAGGACCGGTTTGGACCAGTTTGTTAATGGCGCCGGCTTGAACCGGTTTACGTTCCGGGCCCGAAACTTCTGGAAAAGCCGAAGGTCCAATTAAGAGTGTTTTAAGACCGTGGCGGTCTAAAAATTTCGGAGTGGTATCCAATCTCACTGCATTAACTCTAACAGATAAGCCCAGGTGCAGATTCCCCACGCCCTGCGTCGCCTTATAGATAAGACCACTCCCGCCTTTGTTCATTTCTCGTAATAGCTCCTTACTCACTACCCGGTTAAACCTCTCCATTAACAGGACTCGCCTGAAGTCTTCTAGCTCCAGGCGAACTTTTCTCCGAATAGAGTCGTAATCTTCTCTACCTCCGTGATCCGATATAGAACATCTACCTGTGGATTGCCCAACTTGCGGAATCTGGTACTCTCCTAACCCCCGACCTCACTCAGACATGTGAACATCGTTGTGTTTATTACAAAAAAAACTATCTACAGTGCACTCGCGCTCCGGACCGCTGGCAAACCCCGACGTTTTCAGCATCCCGAAACGCTCAGGACAAGGAATCTTTTGGACGGTGCGCTGAGTTCCGGAATTCTTAACGCTCTAGCTCCTGGATATCCGGAAGCGGGGGCCTCCAGCGAAACGCTCCGCCCCGAAAGGTCCCGGACCTAAGCTGGGAATAGTTTGGAAAAGCTGCGATGTGGTTCGAACACCCAGAATTCTTTAGGTGTATCGGACCTAGAATTGCACCTAGAATTCTTTAGGTGTTATGTCGCGTATTCTTAACGTAACACAGCCCCTAGAAATCTGGAGCTCCTGATCCAGACCCCGGTGTTTATGGTCGGAGTTTGGGCGCACGGATGATACTGGCTGCAGCGATCACTGGCCCAGAATATCCAGATCCGGAATTTTAAGACAATGCCCACTTAGCCCATCTTGGTCCAGAAACGCCAGTTACACACTACTCGTATTCTAATTGGTGATTCTCGAAAGTTTGCGATTGTTGTCTCAGGACGTCAATTTTTTCCTTTCAAGCGTTGTCACGTCCTGAAATTCTGTTTAACATGCTAACTTCGACAGCATTTTCTGAATGAACTTCTGTCTTTTCCAAAGAATGAGAAAAACTGTTTTGTTACATAGTTTCTGAACAAGAGCGCCTGCCGATTTCATGATGTTGGAGAACAAAAATGAATTTAAAATGTGTCAGGTAATAGACAGTTTGGATTTGAGAACAGCCTTAATATCCGCAAAACCTCATATTTTTAAAAATCTACGAAAGTATCATGTACAATTTGTCCATTTAAAAACGAGCGATATACCCGAATATAGAATAAAAAACAAATGTGCCATATTTGACTCTAAACAATATCTTCTTTCAGAGTATGAATACAATTTTGGAAAAGGGGGGTCGTCAACATATTAGAAATGGTGACAATATAATAGGAGACCTTTTCATGTAGTCAATAGGTTTAAATAATAAACATTTTTTTCATATATATATATATATATATATATATATATATATATTTAAATTAATTTAAAATGTCAACTGCTCAAGAAGACTTCATTCGGAAAATAACTTCATACTTAATTTTTTGCTCTTACTTCCATTTACTCTTATTTTTATTCAAAGTCAGCGAACATTTTTTTTTTCAAAATGAAATATTTCATTTAAACATCTTGTTATGTAAAAAAGAAGAGGTTTTTTTTTTCCAAAATGAAATTCAAACAATTTCATCCTAACCAAACATTTTGTTCGCAAAAGAAAAATGCATCATTTAAAAAAAGTAAATAGCTTTCGTCAAACTATTTTTTTTAATTTAAAAGCGGCAAAAACTGTTCCATAAATAGCGATTTTATTTTTGTCTGGATTAAAAATAAAATATTTTTTAGCTTAATTACTTCCTTGTTTAGATTTGTAGTTTGATGTTTCCTAATTTGAAAAGGTTAAAAGTTTATTTCCCAATATTCTTTTTAAGCATAATAAAATAATCTATTATTATGTTGGAACATATTTCGCTTTTGCTTTTCATGAAATTTTTTTTAAATTTCCATAATGATACAGGTTTTAATTAATATAAGCATTGGATGTTATAAAAATTGGCGAAAGCCACAATATAATTGAAAAACTTCACTAAACACCATGAAAATAAGTAATGCACTACGCGTTTTCAAATAACAATACTACAACTTTGAAACAGAGCAACACTAAAAGCATAAGAAAGAGAAAAGGCTAAGCAGAAGAAAACAGCCTTTAAGAAAGTAGGAGGCATCACCCAATCAGACAAAAAGCAACAGCCAATTAGACAGCGAACAAGGGTCAATCTGACAAAGAACAACAGCCAATCAGAGGACGACCTTCTCTTCCATTTCCTTTCAGTTTTGCTCCTGTTTTCAAAGTGGTAGCATGTCTTATTTACACCTCATGAAAAGCATCATAATTCTTTCAAAACGCGTAGGTTTTTACTTATTGTTATGGCGTTTATATAAGCTTTAAATTATTAAACAATTTTTGTATAGGAAAGCAGGGTCGGAAATCCAGTTATATAGTCAAAATTACATGGCGTTTCACTTCAATCCGAAGCCGCGTTTTCGTTCATAACTTTAACAGTAGTTAAGACATTTTAACAATATTTGCAACAGACTCATCTTTGTATGAATCGTAACCATATTGCAAGGATTTCGTTAAAGTATCTTCACTATTGTTAAAGTTATGAACGAAAACGCGACTTCGGATTGGAGTGATACGCGCTGTATTTTTTACTATTAACTGGATTTCCGACCCTGCTTTCCTATACAAAAATTGTTTGTCACAGTGTCCTGTACCATTACTCCAAGTTTGTTCCATGATCGTAGAAACATTCTGTATGTGTAATATCAATCAAATTTGCACCCGCATAAAAGAAATTCAATTTTAAAATTAAAATTGTATTTACAAATTTTATTTGAAGGACAAAATGTAAAAATATTGAAACAGGGATGTCATTTAAGGAAATGATTTATTTCATCTTCAATACAAATATACAAATATTTAAATAAATAAATTTGTTGTTTATATAGCTTTTTTCAAATTTAAGCGAAAGTGTAGTATTTAAAACAATATTAAAATTGAGCAAAATAAAGTAAAAATGAAAGATATACTTATCTCAAAACTTGAACATATTATTTTAGATTAGTGTTTCCCAATTTTGTATGCCACCTATGAGCACAAATTAAAAATTGCAATTTTGCTCCGAATTAGGTAATGAAACATTCCAAAAATTGGATAAAGGAACACATTATTTCGTGTTAACACAAAATCAGGTATTGAAACACCTTTGAAGTGGTGTAGATTTCTTTTTACTTGCATCAAATACTACCACTGTAGTATTCTTATACAGTGTGTGAATTAATTTCGTGTATGGGAACAGCAATATTGGAGTGTTTTAGGCATTTCTCCTGTGGCATCGAAAGTTTGTTTATTTCTTAAATCCCATCTTTCTGTGTTCTGTGCAACATATATGTTGCTTCAATGGCATCCCATTTTTTTTCCTTCATGAATTACTATAAATAATGAAAATAATTTTCAAGTCTACTCTCTCCTTAATGCATTGAAATGTAAATCCTATCTAAAATTACAAAAACTATAAAAATTGAATAAGTTTTTAGAAGATAAAATTGGGTCATATTCGTAAAGGTGTGACTGTGAAACCAACTCATGATTTTCGATTCAGGATTCAAAATTTTGTGTAATTTTTAATTACTAAATATTTGGCCCTACAAAACCTACATATCATGGCCTACAGTGCTCGACTTTTGTTTTCTTGTCCATGAGCTCTAGAAAGCTATATAGCATATATGCCCGGCCATGTGGCCAGCTTCGGGACCCCCAGTGTTTAGTTCTCAAGCAATCTTGATGCTCATTTTATCGACCCCGAAGGGATGAAAAGTTGAATGAACCTTGCCCAGTCTACAGTCGAAATGTGAACCTGTCGAGTTAAGTGCGATGCTTTGAACACTAAGCTACTGGGCTTCAAAACCTATAACAATTGAATAAGATATTGATTGATTTAGATGATTGATTTAGAAAATAAAATTTATTCATAATTCATAAAAATTTGACTGTCAAAACAATTCATGATTATCCATTTATGATCCAAAATTTTGCCTAATTTCTATTACTTTTGATAAAGTTTCGAACAAAGTATCAGCGTTCAGGTTTTTAAAATTAATCAGTCATAAGTTAGCGCTTGAAAAATCCGTGTTTAAATGTTCTCAGTTACCCTTAGAAATGAGAAGAAAAAATAAAGTGTTTAATCACTGTAGATGGATTTGCCAACATTTGTATTATAGAATTATGAAAAGAATTCCCACTGAAAAAAGAAAATTAAATTAATTACTTGCATACGAGATTAGGGCTCATACCGTTGTTTACGTTAGAATATCAGTATATCCAAAAAGAAAACTTGGCCTTTTTTGTCGCTGAATTGTGCAAATAAAGAAAGGGAAAATTACTTTTCTAAAATACTGGTATTCAAAAGTAACCACAATTACGAATCATGAAGATTAAAAATTTCCAAAGTTATATAAGATAGAGAATATGAAATGAGACAATTTTCATAAAAATATTTCTTACTCGATATATGTTTCTCAGTTTGTGATATAATTGTCCTATAAAAATGTTTAGTTTTATCTGAAATTTAAAACATATATATTTAAAAAATAGCACTACATTTTTAAAAATTTTATTTCCGATTGGAATTTTATGAAAATTGTCAAAATTTTTACTAGTCATACTTCATGTTCTTAAGGTGTGGAAAGTACAGTCGAGGAAAAAAATAACATCCCTACTAACTCTACAACAAATTATCTTAGAAGAAAGGTACTGGTACCAAACGATTGGGAATAAAGTCTACTTTTAAACAATGTCTATAAAATTTGCTTAGGGGGTCATCTACATCTGAAAGCAAACACAAACTTTGTTTTTTTTTCAATAGCAACACCCAATTTCGACACCATAAATATATTCTGCACTATTCAATTAGCCTAAGCTCAAATTTTCATGAAATTCCCACGATTAGTTTCAGAGAAATTAATTATTTTAAAATGAGCATATTTTAGGGGCTGTATCCAAATTGAAATTCGGTACTCGAGTGTTGAAATGCTACAGAATGACTAAGTCACTTCTTATAATAAATTATTTCTTGCCAATATGACCATGTTACTCACAATATGTTTTGACGATTATTATATACGATAAAATCCTCTTTAATATTTATTTTATAATGTTTACAAGCGTTAAATTATCCGATTAAAAAAACATATATAACGTTATCTGCAATTAAAATAGTTTTCGAATATGTTAATATGATTCGAATTTTACAGCTGTTTTTGTAATACTTTTTCTCAGATTTTTAATTTATTTAATGCCCTCTTTCTTAAATTTATTGGTGGAAATGTGAAGAATATCGGCGAGTACAAAAATTAAAATAAAAAATTCTTTGAAGCAGTTATAAGGAAACAATGCAGAAAAAATTGCTTTTTAATCTGAAAATAAATCCTAACTCGATTGCTAATGGCATATTTTTAAAACTTTTTCAGCAAACTTTTATTTCAAACATATATATCGCAGTAAAATAAAATAGGTTTATTAGACTGGAGAAAAGACTCTAAATTCAATTAAAAGTAACAAAAATAATGAGTAAAAGTTTCTTTCCTAAGGTAGGACCGTTCATTTTTAAAAAATGAGCTTTGTTAATTTAAAAATAAAAGGGAAACTAATTTACATAAATAACGTAAAATTACATCCCATGCAAATGCGATTTGCGTAATTTTAATAAAAATTTAAAGGCAGACACAGAAAAAGTAAAAACAATATATATATATGTAAGTAGATGATATATAAATAGTCACTTTACTGAACCAATATGACAAATAATCGATGAACAACAAAATACGCACTTTAATTTCAACTAATAACACTTGAAACTATACAACAAATTTACATTACGATAATCCAACTAGGCCTAACGGCTATATCCATTTTACATATCTTGCTTCATAACAAAATTTTAGAAGACTGGCTCTTAGCCAAAACTCGCGATTCAAACCATTTACAACTCGCGCATGTCTAACCATGGATAATAATAGTAGTTAGTCCATTTGGTGAAGTGAAGTGTCTAAATAGTAGTTAGTTTATTTGATGAAGTGAAGTGTTCGAACTGAAATCGTACATATCGGTCATCCTGACGTGATGGCGTCTCGACATCAGCATCTTGGCTTATCCAGGAGTTTAACCTGTAGACCACGGCTTCATGTATTCGGCTCCGGTTGACGTCTTTCCTGGACCTTCATGATTTCCTACTTTTTGCACTTCATACCGATCATGATTCTTAGCTGCCGTTATCTCATATGGTCCTAAATATTTTTCTTTAAGTTTGATAGCATTGTCAAATTGCGTCCTCTTTATAGCGACGATATCCCCTACTTTGTATCTTCGTGGCTGTTTTCTTTTCTTATCAAACTGCACCTTGTTTTCTTCTTGTATTTTAATTATATTTTTCTTTGCTTCTTCTCTCATGGCTTCACGCTCTTCCATGATGCATTCAGTATATTCTTCTTCCAAAACCTTCTTGATGTCTTGCATGTCATTGTCCTTCATTTGAACTCCTGTCATTAATTCAAAAGGACTATACTTGGTGCTTCGCGTTATTGTGCTGTTGATAATTCTTTGTAATTTTGATACATATTTATACCACTTGGATTCGTCATCGCTAGACAATTTTGACAGAACGGATATCATCACTCTCTGTATTCTTTCCACCTGTCCATTTCCTCTTGGCATCTCAGTTGTTATCTTTACATGCTCAATTCCTTGTTTTGTACAATATTCCTTGAACTCTGTTTCAGTAAAAGCTTTTCCTTTATCGGTTATAACTCTAGTTGTGTTCCCGAAAGTTGCTTGCTGGAGTTCCAATTTGTCTATTACTTTTTTGGCCGACTTTGATTTCACTGGATAAAACCATGCGAACTTAGTAAATGCATCTACAACGGTGAAAATATATTGATATTATTTATTTGTGAGAGATAATGGACCTATGTGGTCGTTGTGATAAGTTTCTAATGGTTTGTCGCCTTTTGGTATAGGGTTTAGAAAACCTTCAGCTTTTCCCTGCTTCCTATTATACAAGATACAATCAACACAGTTTGCGATTACCCTTTCTACTTTCTTCCTTAATCCAGCTATGTAAAAATCTTGCTTCACTATATATTCCGTCTTTGATACAGCAAAGTGTCCTCTTTCGTGAATTTTTCGAATAAATTCTCGTTGCATCTCTTCCGGTACCACCAACATCCTTTTCCATTCTTGAATCTGTACAATATGTCATCTTTTACTAAGTAATTATCGGACGAACCACTTCCGACTAGTGACTTGATAGTTTGTATGGATTCATCTAATCTTTGCGCTATTGCAATCCTTTTCGTTATTTCTCCTTGCGATCTAGTTATAATTAATACCGATTGCGTTATCGGCACATTTCGGCTTAATGCGTCTACATGTTTCATTCTTGTTGCTGGTCTATGCTCTATCTCGTAGTCATATTCTTCGATGAGTAATGCCCATCTTGCTACTTTAGGTGTTAAATCTTTTTTTATTTGTCTTCTGGAAGGCTTCGCAATCGGTTACAATCTTGAATTTATTTCCCATTAGGTAATTTCTGAATTTTTTTAGAGCTTCTATTATGGCTAATACTTCAAGTTCATAACTTGAATAATTGTCCTGTTGTGGCGAAGTTTTCTTACTCATGTATTGCAACGGGTGAAATTTTCCATCATCTCCTTTCTGTAATAAAACTGCGCCAAAACCTTGGCTGCTTGCGTCAGTATGGAGTTCAAGTATGGCTCCTTGTTTATATAGTTGCAGAACTGGTTTCGTTGACAATGTTCTCTTTAACTCATTGAAAGCCTCGAGCTGTTCTCTTTGAAATTTGAAACAATTTCCTTTCCTTAATAAATCACTTAGAGGCTTGGCGATTTTGGCATAGTTCGGGATAAACTTTCTAAAATATCCTGTTAAACCTAAAAAGGATTGTAATTGTTTCGTTGTAGTTGGCTTAGGAAAATTTTGGACCGCTCTCGTTTTCGCTTCGGACGGTTTTATTGTTCCATTTTCGATTATATAACCAAAAAATTCTATTTTCTGTTTAAGAAATTGGCATTTTTTGAAGTTAATTTCTAAACCATATGCTGATGCTACTTCTAATACCCTTTGCAGCTTCCTCATTCCGTCTTCTTCATCATCTGAGGGAATCACAAAATCATCCATATATACAATAATAACGCCTTCTCGCAGTAAATCTTGAAATACTGTGTTTACATACCTTTGGAATTGATTCCCCGATATGTACAATCCGAACGGACAACGCAAAAATTCATATTCTCCTTCACGCGTTACAAAAGCTGTATATTTACAACTGCTTTCTTCAATTTCAACGTGAAAAAAGCCGTTTTTGAGATCTAGTGTCGTAAACAATTTTTCCTTTTGCAGTTTATCAATCACATCCTCAATTAACGGTAGTGGGTAGCGATCTTTTAGTATTTTTCGATTTATTTTCCGATAATCTATACATAACCGGTGCAAACCATCCTTTTTCTTACTCAGGACTACAGGAGCCGCAAAATCCGAGTAACTTCGTCTAATGATTCCATCTTCCAACCACTGTTGTATTTGCTTACTGATGATTTCCTGCTCAACTAGAGGGAATCTACTTGGCCGCTCGCAGATAGGTTTTTCATCTGCCAGTAGTATTTTCATCTTTAACACCGTATCTTTCATTTTATTCGGCTTATATGATTTTATTAATTCTCTTATTTTTTCTCTGTTTGCTGAATTTGTAATATGAGTCAAATCCACCTCGTCGTTTACGTAGTCGATATTAACTATATCTTCCCAACCTCGATTATCGTTGTTTATACTTGATGTGGCTACTTCATCAGTTTTGTACGGAACTTCATTAACTTTAATGTATCCTACTTGTACTGTTTTGTCACTTATTATTCTAACAACATCTTCCACTACTTTTAACGTCAAGCCTTCTACTGCTTTCCTACCTATTTTTAAATCATAGTCAGTCTCTTGTACCACGTAAAATTTATCCTGTATTTCTATATTGTCTACATATACTTTATGCCAGAAAAAACCCGTTGGTTTAATTTCTTTTCTATTGTAAAGAAATTACTTTCAGATAACTTATATTTCAGTGTAAAGAACTCTTTCACAGAACTTATTTTCTCCAGGCCACCGATAGATGGCAGTACTCATCCATTGAGAGAGAAAATTGAACTGTTTTGCTAAAGAAGACTCTCAGAGCGTGAGTGAGCGGTCGGAGCTGGACGTGTGAAGGTGAAGTGATGTATAGTTGAAAGGGATAAAACAAAAAGTGTCAATGTTCTGCGTGTATTTTATTTTTTCGTTTTGTGGTGTAAATTGTGCTTGTGAATGTGTAAATAAACTTAAAAAGGACAAGATGGCTTCTTAGTAATATTACATCTACACATAAAGTGTTTATCGTCAATCTTAGGCGCTACAATCCATTTGGTGGCAGTTCCGGTGCGATACCTAGGTGATAGAGCCAGTGATATTCTCAAAAAATGCAAGTTTGTCTACATGAAGCGAGTAAGCCAGTTCCAATTTTTTTGTATTTTTTTTAGTACCTTGCACCTTGAATTGAATCTATTATCGATTATAAAATTTCTTTTTAATCTGGATTAATTTGATTCATTCATTTTGCTTTCGTAAATTAATTTCAGACTTTAGTAAAATTTGTGAGTTAATTGGGGCAAATATTCAGGTACTGAAATATACTGGACTTATTCCCATCAAATAAAATTAATTGGAATATTGAAAAGTTATTAAATAGTTTTCTTGGTAAATGGTGTGAATTCCGAATTCGTAAGCTATTTTATTTTCGAAAATATTAATAATTGTTCTTATAGTAGATTTGAAGAATAAATAATACAGTTTATTTTTTTTTGTTGGGGATAATTATGATGTCATAATTCTTTTGAATTAAAATGGTTTAAAATGTAAAATGGTATCATTTCATTCTTGGAAGGAGATAGAATAAAATTTCTAATCCTACCAATTTGTTATTTGGATCAATGCCAAAATTATAAAGTTTTGGTTTATTCTGTTTTATTTTAGCGTACTTCTTTATTTGGTTATTTGTTTATTCTAAAAATAGAATAAATAATTTTTTGTTCTTATATTTTATTCCTGATTCGAAAATGATCAGATTTGATATTTGTTTTGTTGTTGTTAAAGGGTAAAGGTAACAAACTGAGTTAAAAACTGAAACAGTAATAATTCTGTTTTGTTTGTTAGATTTATGTAAAAAGAAAATAAAAACTTGATGAAGTATTAAGTAAACAGAAAAGTGTTATTTTCATTTACAAAAGAACTTGAGTTGAATATTTTAACATTTATTCTTTTTATGTAAAAAAAAAAAAAAAAAAAAAAAAAAAAAGTTTCCTGGATTATTTTAAATATTTTTTTTGCGAGTAATTGGTTATGCTTGTATAAAAGGCTTGAGAATTAAGAAAAATTCTCGTATTTACGTGGTTTTCATTGGTTTAATTTTAATTGCGTAATTTAATTATTGATTTGAAATAATTTTGTTTATTGAACATAAAGTACAGTTGTGTATTTTGAGAGTTTAAAAATATTCTTTTATCTATCTGAATCGTATTTTTGTGATAATTACATATGCTTATTTAATTTGTTTAAAATATTTGCGTAGTGTTTAATTTACTAAGAATTTTGGGTAAAACGTTATATTGTTCGATTTTCTTACGTGGTTAAGATTTTAATTTGTTTTAAAAAATAATAATAATAATAATAGGTCTAAGCAGAGAATTTAATAGAAGTGGAATTTAGAATTGCTTTATTAATTGAAAATTATTCTATCTGCTTGAAATCTTTGTTGTTAGTTTTAAGTAGGGGAGACTTGGGTGTTCTATGATTAGAAATTAAGCATTCTGATTTTGTTTAGTTTAGTCAAAAATTGCGATGGTCTTTTTAGCAAAAGCTAGAAAGACAGACTTATTAGAAATTTGTGATGAATTAGCGTTGAAGATTGATCCTGTGATGACGATTCCAGAAATAAAAAAACTAATTTTAGAAAGTGAAGTTTACAAGGAAGAAGAGATTAAAATCATGCTAGACCGAGTAATAGAAGATAGGAAAGCGCAAGAAGAGAGAGAGAAAAAGGAGAAAAAAAGAGAAGAAAGAATTCGGCAAGAAGAGAAAGAAAGAGAAGAAAGAATTCGACAAGAAGAAAGGGAAGAACGTATGGCTAGGGAGGCTCAAGAACATAAACTACAGTTAAAGAAACTCGAGCAATCGCAAAGAACTTCTACACAGAACGACGGTTCAGAAAGAAAGGCTGATGTCGGACCTAAGATACAGTTGGCACAAATTGTTCCAAAATTCGACGAAAAATCTGATGAGATGGGTCTCTTTTTAATTAATTTTGAGAGAAGAGCAGAGATGGATAAAGTTTCGAAGACTGATTGGGTTGCATACTTATTAGCTGTTTTGCCCACAGAAATTACGAACATGTTAGCCAAGGAATCTCCCGAAGATGCGATTAACTATGGTTTCGTTAAAAGTCTTATCTTAGAAAGATATAAGTTGAATAGCGAGAAATTAAAGCAATGTTTTTATCGGCATCATAAAATGCCAGACAAGTCTTGGAGGAATTATGCGCAAGAACTCGCTAGTTATTTTAACGCTTGGATTACAGAATTAGGTATTGAAAAGTTTGATGAACTTAAAAATCTAATTATTACAGAACAGTTAAAGTTTCGAGTCCCTGCGGAAACAAAAGAACATTTTCTTGATAATTGGTTAAATTTTGTGACGCCTTTAGATTTGACTAAGAAATTGGATGACTATGAAAGTATCAAAGATAGTTTAAAAAAGAAAGAACTTCCGAAAAAGAACACGTTTAATTCTCGACCCCAGTTTAAGAATTCAACTAACTTTGACTACAAGAAAGAAGGTAAGGATAATAAGCCAAAATTTCAAATTAAATCAGAATCATTTTCCGGGAACCATAAAGAAAGAGAATTTGATAAGAGGAAAACATTACGTTGTTACGAATGTGGATCCAGCAATCATCTTCGTCCTCAATGCGATAAACTTAAGAAATCCACAGAAATCATTTCTCATGTTAAGGTTGGAGTTGGACAAGATTCTTCGATAACGCCTTATCTTAGTGTGGGGAAAGTAAACGGCGTACAAATGGAAATTTTGAGAGATACAGGTGCGACAATAGATTTAGTTGCACAAAGGTATGTCAAACCACATATGTATCTGAACGAAAAAGTGTGGGTTCGGGTGCCCTTACACGATGGTCTATTCTGTTTACCTCTCGCAGAAATTGAATTAGACTGTGAAATGGGGCATGTGATAACTAAAGCTGCTGTCTCTAGAGACTCTGTAGATTTAGGAAGATATTTATTAGGAAATAAAACAGCTGCTTTATTCGAGCATTGTAAGAAAGAGAAGGCAGTTAAAGAGCATATGATTAATGCTGTTCAAACCAGAGCTCAGATGAAAATTCTGGAACCAGAGAAGGTTTCTCTTGAAGAACCTGAAATGCACTAAATTTCTGATGAAACTTCTGCAAAGAATCATAGCAATAATATAGAAAATGAAACAAAAAAAGGATGTGAAAAAAAATAAAGATCAATCTGAAGAAGAGAAGTTGGAAATCAAAAAAGACCCAATTTTGCCAGTATGTCAAACTGTCTCAGTACAAGAGCTTATAAAAACTTCTCCTAAGACATTTTTCGAAGAACAAAAGAAGAGCAAAGATCTAAAACCTCTTATTGAAGAATGTAAAAGGAAAAATACCAAAGATAGCAAATTTATTTTGGAGAAAAATATGCTTTTTTATAGAAGGAAAGATAGGAATGGTGCTGAAAGAAAATTATTAGTTGTCCCAGAAAGATTTCGTGAGCAGTTAAAAAATTTTTGTCATGAAACGGTTGCTAAAACTAAAAATGCTTTGTTTAAGACCTTTTATTGGCCAAATTGCTTTAAAGATATTGAAGATTATGTTAGAACTTGCGACTACTGTCAACGGGTTGGAAAGCCTCAAGACAAAAAGAAAGCATCTTTACAAATAGTTCCTGTTATTTCAGAAATATTTACAAAGCTAAATGTTGATGCTTGTGGACCCTTACCTGTCAGTACACTAGGGAACAAATACATAATAACTGTAATTTGTTTAGCTTCGAAATATCCTGACGCGGTTCCAACACCTAATTTGTATTCTACGACGATCATTGAGGCTTTGTTACAAATTTTCAGCAGACTTGGATTTCCTCGTATACTACAAACTGACCAAGGAAAGTCATTCATGAGTGTACTTACAACGGAATTCTTAGAGAAATTTGGAGTTAGTGTTGTGCGAAGTTCGGTTTATCATCCCCAAAGTAACCCAGTTGAAAGAATGCACAGGACTTTGAAACGGATACTCAGAGTACTTTGTTTAGAATCTGGAGCTGACTGGGAGAAAGTACTCCCTCCTGCCCTTTTTGCGTTAAGAACTGTAACTCACAATAGTACTGGGTTCAGTCCAGCAGAATTAGTTCATGGCCATAATTTAAGAACTCCAATGATGCTACTCTATGAAAATTTGACTGAGCAAGAGATAGAAGAAGATAATGTGATATCCTATGTATTTGACTTAATGAACAGAATGAAGAAATGCCAAGAGCTCGCTGCGGAAAATATGGAAAAAGAGAAACAAAACCAAAAATATTGGTATGATATCAAAGCCAGAAAACAAGAGTTTAAAGAGGGAGATCAAGTTTTAATTGTGGCTCCATCCAGACCAACTAAACTGTCGGTTAGTTGGATAGGACCTGGGGAAGTAAAAAAGAGATTATCAGAAACCAACTATGTTATTTACAATCCAGAGGGAAAGAAGTCCCAAGTGTATCACGTAAATATGCTAAAGCCTTACCATCAAAGAACAGTAGAAAATATAAATTTACTGACTTCAAAAACAACCTCTAATGATGAAGAAGAGGATGAAATTCCTAAATTGGATGAGAAAAACAATGACAATGCGTTGTTAGAAGTATGGCAAGACATCCAAAAAAATAACCGACTAAATGAAAGTCAACAAGAAGAATTAGGACAACTTATCGGAAAATATGCTGATTCTTTTTCGACTGAACCAGGGTGCACGAATCTAGTTGAACATGATATCGAGCTGGAATCAGAAAAAACAATCTGTGCCCGGCCTTATAAAATGTCGCCTAGACAGACGGAAATCCTTAAGACCGAAGTTGAGAAAATGCTAAAACTGGAAGTCACTGAGCCAGGTGAATCAGACTTTGCCTCTCCGTGAATTTTAGTTGAAGTTCCAGGCAGAGAAGCGAGACCTTGCATAGATTATCGCCGTTTAAATAAAGTGACTCGCACAAAATTTTACCCTTTGCCCAACATTGACCAGTTAATAGAAAAGGTGTCTTCAGCTAAATATATTTCAGTTTTAGATCTGACCAGAGGTTACTGGCAAATTCCGTTAACCAAACGTGCTCAAAGGTATGCAACTTTTGTGACAAATTTTGGGACGTACAGACCGCTACGCCTCCCTTTTGGTTTAAAAAATGCTCCATATGAATTTAGTAAACTTATGGCCGGATTACTGAAAAACTGTGAAGAATATGCAGTGCCCTATCTGGATGATGTTGCTATTTTCTCTCGAACTTGGGAAGATCACCTAAAACACCTGGAAGACGTTTTCAAAAGACTGAGTGAAGCAAACCTGCGTATCAAACCATCTAAATGTCAATTCGCCCAAGCTTATGTAAAATACCTTGGACACTTAGTGGGTCAAGGTCTTAGAACTCCAGGAGAGCTGAAGGTTCAAGCCATAAGAGAGTTCCCAGTTCCTACTACTAAAACTCAAATCCGGTCTTTCTTAGGTTTAGCCGGATATTATCGGAACTATAGTCCGAACTTTTCTGTAATTGCAACGCCTCTCACTAATTTATTAAAGGGAAAGGTTCGCAAGTCAACAGTAGATTGGGATAGCGACTGTCAAAATGCATTTGACGAACTGAAAGGTAAACTCTCTGAAAATCCTGTCTTATATAGTCCGGACTTTACAAAACCTTTCATCCTTCAGTGTGATGCTTCAAATTTGGGAATTGGTATAGTGCTATCCCAGCTAAATGAAAATAATGAAGAACATCCTATACTGTATCTGAGCAAAAAGTTTTCAGACAGAGAACGAAATTTTAGTACCACCGAAAAAGAATGCGCTGCTATTGTGTTTGAAGTGCGAAAACTTCGATGCTATGTGGATGGACATAAAAAATTTCAGATCCAGACTGACCACAACCCTTTAGTATGGTTAGACAAAAACAGCGGAACTAATCCTAGACTTTTAAGATGGGCCTTACTTATACAGTCCTTTAATTATAAAATTGTTCAAAAAAGGGAAAACAACATCAGAATGCTGATAGTTTGAGTCGTGCCATAAAAGCCTAAATTTGGTTAGAATGCTAAAATGTATCTATGATAAATTGTATGACAGTTAATTTTGAATTTATTGTTTTGAATATGTATATATTATTTTTCAATTGTATCTTGAATATAATGTCTGAGTATTTGTAAATTTTATTTGTATTAATTACATTTATTTTTTTTACGGTGGGAGTAAGTCAGGTGTGGTTCAAGGTACTAATCTATTTTTTTTTAAAACTAGTGCTTGAATGGCAATAATTCAGAAAGAAACTTTTCCCCGTCAAGACCGTGAAAAGTTTTCTCCAGGTGGGGAGGAGTCTGTAAAGAAATTACTTTCAGATAACTTATTTTTCAGTGTAAAGAACTCTTTCACAGAACTTATTTTCTCCAGGCCACCGATAGATGGCAGTACTCATCCAATGAGAGAGAAAATTGAACTGTTTTGCTAAAGAAGACTCTCAGAGCGTGAGTGAGCGGTCGGAGCTGGACGTGTGAAGGTGAAGTGATGTATAGTTGAATGGGATAAAACAAAAAGTGTCAATGTTCTGCGTGTATTTTATTTTTTCGTTTTGTTATGTAAATTGTGCTTCTGAATGTGTAAATAAACTTAAAAAGGACAAGATGGCTTCTTAGTAATATTACATCTACACATAAAATGTTTATCGTCGATCTTAGGCCCTACACTATCTATGCCCGATATAGATATATTGTCGCTTGTTAATTTTGGCGCGTTTATTGCAGTATGATATCTTGAATTGGCGATTGAAATATCGCTCCCTGTATCAATTATTACGTTTGTATTTATTCCGTGAATATCTAAAATTCTTCCTTTTTTCCCATTTAACATGCCCATATTAACTATTTTTCTTTGCGTGTTTTGGGTCTCATTTTGGTATTTTGTTTTTCGCCAATTTTGATTATGTTGCGAGTAAAAATTTGAATATTCTTGTTCTGTATTTTTCGCCATGGCACATTTTGCACTCACGTGACCAGGGTTGCTACACGCAAAACAGATTATATGCGACTCTTTGCTTCCATGATTCATACTGTGTCTATTGTCAATTTGGCGTCTTTTGAAATTGGCGTCATCAGCCACTCTCGATCTTCTGTCCTCAAAATGTCCGCTTGTATTCCTAACTGTTTGTTTATTGCAAACCCTTCGTGCCGTTTCGTAAATATCCAATTTATTAACTAAGTCATCAATTTTCTTTATTACTAATAATTCCTCTGCAAAATGTGTCTTCGTTTCCGCAGGTAAATTATGCCTGATTTGATTAACAATAATTAATTCAGTTAAATCTTCAAAATTATTTACTTGAAGACCTTCAATCCATTGTTGAAAATACACCTTTATATCATAAGCGAAATCTCGCCAATTGGCTGATGGCTCCTTTTTAGATGAGAAAAATTTCAGCCTAAACTCCTCTGGTGATAGCTTGTAGCGGTTTAGTAGAATATTTTTTATATAATCATAATCGTGAATTTCAGGTTCGTTTTCCCTTGTTATTATATTGATCACATCTAACGGCATTAGATTAATTAAATAATTTACCCATTCTTTTTTATCAATGCCCGTTTGCGCCACTTGCCTTTCGTACATAGCTAAGTATAAACTGATATCATTTGAGCTATCATATTTAGTTAATAATCTAACCAATTCAAATTGCTTACCTGGATTTGTCTTTGGGTCTTCATTAATATGTTCTCTTGAATTTTCTTGTATCTGTAATTTCTTAATTTCAAAATTTTGCTCCGATTCTATTTTCCATTTTCTCTCTTCTATTTCCATTTTCAATTTCAATCTATTTTCTTCAATCTCTGCTTGTAATTTCTTCTCTTCTCTTTCTCTTTCTGCTTGTAATTTCTTCTCTTCCAGTTCTGCTTGTAATTTCTTCTCTTTCTCTTTCTCTTCTCTTTCTTCTTTCTATTTTCTACTTGCTGTCACTACTTCCAATCGATCTCTTATAAAATCTTCTTCGTAACTCTCCCAACTCTTGATCAGCTTTATTAGGACATGTATTGTCGGTTTTTCTGGTGCTTCAATTCCGCATTTCTCGCAGAGGTTTATTAGATCAATACTCTTATCTTTATTTAGAGTTCCCATGCTTATTTTTCAAAAATTGTACTTGAAATGATACGATTACGGTTTGATACTGGCGTTTTACAACACTTTACGTTTGGTTTCTATTTCACTACTAGTGGCTTTTACTTTTAATAATCTTGGCATCCGAGCCCCCAAAAATGTAAGTAGATGATATATAAATAGTCACTTTACTGAACCAATATGACAAATAATCGATGGACAACAAAATACGCACTTTAATTTCAACTAATAACACTTTTGGTCGAAACTATACAACAAATTTACATTACGATAATCCAACTAGGCCTAACGGCTATATCCATTTTACATATCTTGCTTCATAACAAAATTTTAGAAGAATGGCTCTTAGCCAAAACTCGCGATTCAAACCATTTACAACTCGCGCATGTCTAACCATGGATAATAATAGTAGTTAGTTCATTTGGTGAAGTGAAGTGTCTAAATAGTAGTTAGTTTATTTGATGAAGTGAAGTGTTCGAACTGAAATCCTACATATATATATATATATATATATATATATACACTAATCAAGAATAAAATGAGTAAAATATATTTTTTTTCAAATTATGCTTTTTTGCACATCATAAACGGCCATTTTAACCAACATCTTGTCGTTTTTTAAGCATAATTTGAAAACTACTGGCAGAAAATTTTGAAATTTTTAATGCGCAAAAAGTAGGATATAATAAATATAAATCCATCAAAAAAGATTTTCAGATGCAATTCATAATTTTTTGGAATATTAATTTCATAATTGATAATTCAAATTATAAAAATATAAAAATTACACATTCAATGTACTTACTTTGAATTTTTTAGTATTCTAACCATACACAAAAATTATCACATTAGGATTATAATTTCAGGATATATTAATAAAAATATGAAAATGTAATTTACTATTAGAAGCTTTAATTTTTGTATGTATATAACGCATATGATTTGAAATTTGGAATCTTGGCATAGTTTGAACCGAAGATTTTAAATATCCTATCAAAATTGTGTGTCGTCATAAAAAAAAAGTTTGGGTTTTTTAATATGTATATGGCCACCTAAGCATACTTTATATGCATCATTTAAAAGTAGACATTATTTACAATCGTTTGGTACCAGTAACGTTCTTCTACGATAAATTGTTGCAGAGTATTAGAAGTATTTACCTTTTTTTTCGGCACTGTACATGTATGAGGAATTTACATTCTACTGAATATTTCATTTTACCAGTTCTAAGTCGAATGTAAAGCATGATCTGAATTTATTTATTACTGTGTGTTCTACAAAATTTATAGGTGAAATATTAAAAATATTTCTAGTTGGGAAATCTCCTCTTTATCGATCTTAAGTAAGTAATTAAAATTTTTTACTAAGTCATTTTTATAAAAATTGTCCAATATTACAAAATACAGATAAATTTGTATGAAATTAAATATTTGTTGCTGTCTGGGAACACAAAAGAAATAAATGGAACAAGCCCCATTCACCTCTTTTTTAGTGCCCCGTTTCTCCCTGCCGGTAGTATATTTAGCAAATGGCTTATACTGTTAACCCTGCTGCTTTTTAGGCTCAAATTAATTAGTGCCTTTTAAACACGGGAATTTTGGAATTATGATAACAGTTGGTTATTTTCATTTTACGAATTTAGTAACTGTCAAAAACAATTTCAAAATTGAATTGAACAGTTACTTTTCATCTCTAAAAAAGAGATTATTCAACTACAACTGTTTATAATTTTGAAACCGCAATATTTCTAGTGTATATAAATGAGATTATAGTTACTCTATTTTGTGCAGAAATGAAAATAAATAATAGTCTTTAGAGAAAGTTTCCGTTGTCGTGCTATTGACTTTTCTACCATATACTTAATTCGGAATAGTGTAATCTTTATATTTTGAATATTCATTGCAAATTTCAAGTGCAATGAGTTTCAAAATTCATTGCAAGTCCAACATTACAGACTTGTTTCCTTGTTTCCCTCTATTGATGTCAATGAGGTTATTTGTTCTATTGGTTCCACTATCGATGGATTACCTTATCTGACAGACAAGATGAAAATTTCGATTAAGTCTGGGTTGCATTTAATTAACGAAAGTAATGTTTTTGTATTTAAAGGAATATTTTTTAAGCAAACTAAAGGGGCACCAATGGGATCCCCTATTTCCAGTATACTAGCTGAATTTAAATTAAGACCATTAGAAGAACATATTTTTGAGAAGTGTAATCCTAAGCCCACCTTAAGGTTACGTTATGTTGATGACATTTTTGTGGTTTGGGATAAAGGTAGAGAATCTTTATTCGAATTTTTTGATGATATCAACCACCTGGACAATAATATTAAATTTACGATGAAATTAGAGGATAATAATTCGCTTCCGTTCCTTGATGTTCTTCTCCTTAAAGAAAACAATAGTTTAAAACGAAAAATTTTCCGGAAACCAATGAAATTAGATTGTGTTATCCCGGTCACCGCAGCCTCTCCTTGGAATTTCAAAATTGCAGCCTTTAGATCGTTTGTACGTCGGGCATTTTTGGTTTGTTCAGGAGAATTCTTAGCAGAAGAACTTAATTATATTATTAATGTAGGTATGAAACATGGATATAAACCGCACATTATTCGTAAATTAATTGATAAATACAGGGTTACAGTAGTTTCTTCTCCTATAGTTACTCAGGTTTACAGAAAAATTCCATATATCCCCATTCTTTTTGAAAGATTAAAGAGAGTTTTCAAGAAATATAATATACAACTGGTGGCATCCAATTCTATAACGTTGTTTAATTTATTGAATAGAAGCATTGACCCATTATCAGCCACTTGTTTATCTGGGGTATATGAAATTCCATTTGAATGGACCGATGGTACAAATTCTGCATATATTGGTATGACAAAACGTCGCATCGCAGAGAGACTTAAAGAACATAAGAGAGATTTGAAATACAATAAATTTTCCACTGCCTTATCAAGAACTTTTGCTAACGGACAGGTTAGGTTTATTGATTTTAACAACGTCAAAGTTATTTCCAGAGAAAACAATCCCTTTAAAGCCTTCATCCTTGAATCTATAGAAATTTCACTAAGGAAACATGAAATTTGCAACGATATCCCATCAATTTCGGTTCCTGCCATATGGAAATGCATTTTAAAATGAACGTTAATTCCGTCGAACATAAGTTCCAGTTACATTTCTGATTCATAGAGGGCGCCACCAGGCGTATTTTGAATATGTTGTTTTAATTTTCCGTTATTTGAGCGTCTTGGCAGATTGAATATTGTGACTCAATCATGTAACACATTTTAATTTTTGCTGTTCATATTTATGAAGGTTTTTCTCCTGATGATTGTTATAAAGATTAACCGAAACGTCGAGGTTTATTTTATATATATGTAGTTTAAAAGTAACTCATATTTATTAAATAATTTTACGTTGGAAGCAAGTGTTTGATGAGTATTTATATGTTAAGTGTGCAACGTAAAGTCCTGATTAATTATTAATTATTTCTAATATTTGAACAGATTTTCGCATATTTGAAATTTATAACTTTCTTCTTTTATCTCTTGTAATTCAAAATATGTGATCTATGTCTCATAGATGTCCTCAAAATTGCCAAAAACTACATAAGCATTAAAATAAATAAAAATAAAAAATAAAAAAAAATTCAAACTTAAAAAAAAAATTTTTTTTAAATATATTAAAAACTAGCTGTTACCCGTGATTCGTTCACGTAACATTAAAAGAAGAATAAATTCATTAATCAAACAAAATATTTCACCCCCGATAATTAAAAACGTAAATAATTAACTAACTCTTTATCATATTTCATAGGAGAAAATACGGTATTTCTTTGTTATAGGGGCCTTTATCAGTTTTTAAAAAGTACAATTTGTCAAAAAACAAATATCAGTTTTAGCTGATAAACCATTTTACTTTTAACGACTTTGTAAAACGTTTTAACAGCCATCATTTAAAAATAATTCATTGGAAATAGTATATGCTTTTGGTTTAAATTCAATTCTTGTGAATATGGAGGAATAATTCTACACCTAAATGCAAGGAGCTTCAATTGCAAAGCTTTTTGCAACCCAAAATTACATCCAAACGTAACATTTACATGTGTTACGTTTGCATGTAACAGTAGCAGTTACATGCAAACGTAACACTTGCAATTGCAAAGCTTTTTGCAACCCAAAATTATATGTAAACATTACTTTTGCATGTAATTTTCAGTGCAAATTAACATTTATAAGGGTTCAAATTAAAATTAATTTGGGTGCAAATTACATGTAAATGTTACGTTTGCATGTAATTTGGGGTTGCGAAAAGCTTTGCAATTGCAAGTGTTACGTTTTTACATGTAACAGCAAATTTGCCGCCTTGGTTTAATCTATAGCTGAAACAACTCTTGATTTCTTGACAATATGCTGAAAGACGATTTTTGTTCTGCAGAATAAATTAATTCATAAAGTTTAAATATGTGGAAATATGTTTTTAATTTTCAAAAAATCTACTGTAATCAAGATTTTTTTTTTCACCAACTATTAAAATTAAAAATAAATTCTTTTTTCAGTTTTAATGAGAAAATGGCATAAAAATGTATTAATCCGTTTTATTCCTTTTTTTTATCAACAAAAATGGAGTAATTTAATTACCGTTTTTAGAGAAATTTCGTTAAAAGTTACAATAATAATAATAATAATAATAATAATAATAATAATAATAATAATAATATTTCGGAATTTAATTCAAAATTTTAAATTCTCAGAGTTTATATGACATCCTTAGATCAATGATGGTGTTAAGTAAATCGCATTGCATTAAGAGTAGTAGTTGCGAAATACAAACAGACAGTCAGATTTTAAAATAATAGACTTGTGTTCAATTTTCTTTTCCTAATAATCTTAAATAAATATATATGAAATGTTTATGTTTGGCGTGATGCTGAAAATGCAACCCTACAGTTGGCCTAAACAACTGGCGGCTTGCTTTGAAAACCTCTCCCCGTCCAATGAAGTACCCTGAAACGGCTCTTGGGCCTAACGATTTGAGCCATAACCGGCTTCATATTGCAAGCCGATTTCACGGTTCACTGCCTCTCTATTATTTCATTGTACTCTTCAATTATTAAGTATGAAATTGATTCACGCACTATTTGAAACATATTTGAAAAATCCCGTTTTATTTGAAATATTACGTCACTTTGATTCCAGAGAAATCTCTTTTCAATGATATAATTCTTGTTAATTTTATTTTCCTGGCAATCATGACGGGAATTTTATCAGAAAACTCACATCTGTATGTAACTGATTTTCAAGCTTATTATTAATCAGTATCAAAAAACATATTTCAGTTATTCATCTTAAATCTGACGTCCATTATGTATATACTTTTATTATACACTGATATTCATGGTCCTTGTAATGTTACGAATATTTGAAAATACATGTTTTACGAGGCTAACGAAAAAGATGCTTTTTCGCTAGCCTCGATGTTTTATTTATGACGTCATATTTGTTCAAGCCAAGGAGGATCCTTTTCATAGTTCCATGGTCCAAGCGAAATCTTTTCTTAATAATATGATTACTGTTCAGTTTTCCTTCTAATTATAACGCAGTTTTTGACAGAAAATATCTTCTCAACGTAACCAATATTCATACTTTATGTATAATAACAAATACTCCATATTTTTGTTTCAAATATCACGAAAATTCCTCTTCTTTTGTTTGAATTCTTTTGAATTTTCATTTTTCACGGAAAAATCTTTCAATTCAAAATTAATTGTTTACTAAAAATTATTATTTCGGGCTTTGATTTAGTTTTGGCAACGATAAAGTATTAGCAACAGTAAAGTAAATTTAACCATTTTAAAATATTATACGAAAAAATGTCCATTTATTCTCTATGAAAATAACGAAATTTTGAATTATTAAGAAAAATATTTGAATAAAGTAAACAAAACCCTGCCTATGTTCATACGAGGGTTATAATCAACCAATGTGCAAAGGTACAGGATCATTAAATGCTCCATTTTGACGCTGGCTTCAGCCTAACATTTGCACACAATCAGATTTATAATATTATTAGGATCTATTTGTCCAATTATAAATAGTACAGGTCCCTATTCATAGATATACTTTAATAGTGTGTAAAAGATCTCTTATGCTTTTTAAACCCTTGGAGGGCAAACACTTAGTCTAAAAATGCTAATTTTTGCGATGTTTCGACACCAGTAAATTTAAATAATTAATTTTTACCTTCTCAATCTGCACAAAATAATACTAAGTATTTTCATTTAATAATACTGGTGGCAAAGTTATATATTAAAAAGTGGTACATATTATATACCGGTGCCCCTCAAGGGGTTAAAATGAATGGAGTAATTCATTTTTCTGTCATGTCTTACAGTTAAGCCGCTTTATAAATGAGTTGCTTATTTTCCATTTCTATAACTAAGTTTTAAAATGATATGTATTAAGAATTTATGAATAGATACAGGATAATTAAGTAGATATGAATGTTTTAGAATATATTTTAAGGCGAATATAAAATTATTTGAACATTTTGTGAATTATACTGATATAATAATAGTAATTATACATGTATATTGTCTTTCCCTTTCATATGTTTATAATGACTGTTAAATTAAAAAAAAAAACACTTAACTTTTTCTTTTACTTCTTTTAGAATTTCCAGATTACGTACTAATTAGAAAAAGTATGCAAATATGTTTTAAAATATATACTAGTTGTAAAATATTAAAAGTTATGATTGAATGGAAACGGCATTCTAAGACTTAATTTTGCATACTCGCAAAATTTATTACAAGAAGCGCATATAGTTGCTGTCATATTGGTTTCTTATAAAAACAAAATCTTTTTGATAATCCTTTTGCATTTCATTAACGAATAAGATATAAAAAGATTCCTGAAAACCAGGATCAGCGTAGACATATAAGAAGATGTTTTTATTCAGAAATTTATCACTATTTTCAAATGATAATATTCTCCATTTTAATGGCATTCAATAAATCAATTTTTATGATTCGGAAATAGTGGTAGATTTTGTAATAAAATAACCCGCCCAATTGACAGCACTGGGCGGGTATATCGATATTGTCGATGTACTAAAAGTGTGACACAAGTCAAAAATCATCATTTTTGAACTATCCCTAATATAATGTTTCAAATTAAAATTATTTTTAGCTTGAAGAATGCCCTTTTTAAACTACATATTATGTTTGACTCCAAATTAATCTAGCGTGATTCTTCTTATTTAATGTTTTGCTTAACCCATTTTCGCTTTAATTAAAATATTGTTTAATTTAGAAACTAAGTTACTATTATTGTGTAATTATAACTTACTTTTATTTTGTAAAATATTTTCTATTGTTAATTTGCTCTTTCAATTTCCTATAGTGTAATTTTTGTACTAGTAAGTTTCTAGATAAAAAAATTGGCGATTTGGTGTTTATTTCTAGTTTTTATGATGTAATAGGTAAAGATGAAAAATTCTACAAGGTGAAAAAAAAAATTTTGGACAAATATTAGTAGGTGGTAGCACAGCCAGAAACATTATTGTACAGAAAATTAGGCTCTCAAACAATAACTGTATGTGTGTCATAATGACATAATAAGATCACTAATTTTAATTAAAATATAGATAAAATGCTTAAGTGATACAAAGAGGAACACAAAATGTTTATAAAAACCTTTTAATGATCGACATATGTGTCAGCGCTCATATACGGCGCCTTTTTCAAGATATATAACGATAAACAAAATATTCTCACAAATTTTGAAAATAAACTTGAAAACAAGTTGTTTTCAGTTTTATTTTCAAAATTTGCGAGAAGATATTGTTTATCGTTATATATCTTGAACATGGCGCCGTATATGAGCGCTGAAACATATGTCGATCATTAAAAGGTTTTCATAAGCCTTTTGTGTTCATGTTTGTATCACTTACGCATTTTATCTATATTTTAATTGTATGTGTGTCGTTTTATTTACATTTGTAGTCAGCGATTTACAATGTTGTACGACAACTTCACAATCATATTTATTTTAGACGACACTCACAATACTCAGAAATGTACACAAAACTACACGTAGTCATTTCACAGCACAGATTTCAGAATCTATACCTTAAAACAAACACTTAGGGCAGATGGATTACATTTTACACGGTCGACCGAAAGGATGCGACCGTTTCTCTCAGAAGCTAAATAAACACTGCGGGAAGCAAAATAAAAAAAAAAAAAAAAAAAAAAAAAAGGAAAAAGAAAAATGTGCGAGAGAAAACCATCGCGTTTATAGCGCCCATTGGCAAAGCGCAGAAGACGATAAAAGTAAATGCGTGTTACACATTTCTAATTATAATTTTTTTAAAATGATTACGTGTCAATTCTTCAAATTTTAGATTTAAACTAGCTGCGTGACATCTCAGTGCGTTGCATTTGCATTGTATGAGATCTTTTGACTTCTTAAGGGCGAGAAAACTCCGCTTTTTCGGTAAATTGAGAAAATATTTATAACGTTAATTTTATTAAGTACTAAACTTCAAATAAAGAATCATATTTACAATGTAGATGAATTTTTGAAAATTACATTTTTCAGATTAGAAATTTTTGATGCAATTAGTATCAAGAATAGAAAGAATAAGAAATGAAAGAATCAAAGAAATGATGAAAATAAAAGAAACCATATTAGACGATCTTCAAAAGAAGCAATTACTCTGGTATGGTCACGTTAACAGAATGAGTGATGAGAGACTACCCAAAATCGTATTTAATTATAGAACAAATCAAAAAATGTAACGAGGAAGACCTAAAAAGAACTGGATGGACGGTATATAAAAAGAAATGAGTAATGGTAAAAATACCATATATATTCCTTTCAAAATTAAAGAAATTTTTTTTAAAGTATTTATTAAATATATTTTCCCTTTTCTGCATTATCGTATTTTATATACATTCCCGGCGGTTAAAACGCGCACCCTTTTGTCTTTTTCTTTCAACGAAATATTTTAGTCAAAATCATACATATTGTTTTCAAGTTATCGTTAACGTTCTTTAACCCCCCGCCCCCTACATGTCCATGTAAATGAAATAATACAATGCATAAAATGTTTTCTCTCTCATGGTCAATTTTGACTATCTAAAAGCGACCAGATGCTAATCCGTCTTTCTGGCGTCTGTACAACATATTTGAAAGATGCCTTTCTTAGCATTTCCCAAAACAATAAAACGTTCAAATTCTAAATCGCTCTCTTTTTATCCAAAATGTACTCTTTGCCAAAAAGGTTTTCCCTGCCCATGACGTCAATTACGAAGTTGATATGAAGTATCCGTAACAGTTACTTCAACCCACGCAAAAATGCAATTATCCTGGCTCAAAAAATGTAAATCGTTCGGCGTGTTTCATAACGCATGCTGTCATATCTCGAGAGACACTTTCGCCTCTGATCTCAGCCGAAGTAACATCTAAAAATGATTTGGCCCCGTGGCCGCCCTTATGGTATTCTCCAAAAAACACTTTCGCACTCTTCAAAAATTCTGGTATGCAGCCTAAGTTTCTTGATGTCTTACTTCACTCTCCTGTGAAAAATTTTGATTGTAACCCTCGATGGCGATTGTCATGATACAAGATGTGAATCTTGAATGCCTGTGAATTATTAACAGTGGAATATGTTCTTGGATATGTCACTTCTCATCAATTAAATAAAGAGAAGTTTTCCGTTAAATTCTTCTTGATTCTTCCTCGTTCAAACAAAAATCTCCCAGTTCTCAACAGGATGTCGTGCTTTTGGTTTGTTGTGGGAATAGCATATGGACACCACTATACGTCACTCGGGACATATGTGTCATCGAAAACAATTTTCCCATATTTTCGCGATGCTACTGCAATCTTCTTCTATTCTCATCTCCGAAGCCTTTATTCAGTACCATATGAGGGATAGCTGTCCGGAGGAGGAATGGACCCTTGATCGGAAGAAATGGAGTGGTTTCTTGTAGATTTTTCGGATGGCGGCATGTGACACCTTAAACCGGGTTTCTATATATATATATATATATATATATATATATATATATATACAGTAGAGTCTCTCTATAACGAAACTCCCTACATCGAATTTCTCTATATAACGAATTTTTAGTATTAACGGTCCCCTTTTCCCATGATCTCATTAAAAACAATCTCCATATAGCAAATTATCTATCTCCATATAACACATTTTTTTTCATAAAATGTTCTTTATTGCGGAACTTTATAAAGCTTGGAGATTTGATGTAACTGAACAAACAATCTACAATTGCTTCAAAAAGACCGGGTTTTCTGAACTGGAGAATAATGCTGAGGACGAGAAAGATGTGGCTTTAGCAGACTTAAAAGAGCAATGAAAATTAATTAAGAAACGTGGAAAGGTCAAAGAAAATGTTACTCTCTCAGATTTTTTGGAAGTGGATGACAATCTCACTATTGCGGAGTATCCTACTGACAGTGGTATTTTAAGCAGCATTATGAACGATGATGGTGAGAGTGACAATGAGCATTGAAAACGAAAACATACTACAAGAGAAAAAACCATGACGCAGTGAAATGTTGAGTTCTTTTGATCTTAGAAGGCGAGGACTTGAAATGGAGGAAAATGTTCCCGATACAATTTTTCATTCCTTGCTAAAGTGTGAAAATTTTTTCGAGAGTGTAACAATTTTGAAATCAAAACAGCTAAAAATTACAGAGATTTCTTCGTCTAAAGTTACTGTAAGTTTTCCTTATGTGATTTTTATTATGCTTTCAAATAAATGTCTGTTCTCTTTTTTTGAAACTATTTAAATACGTAATTAAGACGTACAATATTAGGTTAATATTTATAGTTAAACATTTTAAATTCTTAATTTAAGACTTCAAAAATAATTTTTGTTCAAAATTTACACATTAAATAGGAATTTTTACTCATTCTCTATATAACGAATTTCTCTACTTCATTTCTCTATATAACGAATTTCTCTACTTCTCAAAAATTTTTTACGGGAACAATGGATTTCGTTATATAGAGACTCGACTGTATATATATATATATATATATATATATATATATATATATATAATAGTAAATTATTGGAGTTTTCTCAATCAAATTTTCAAGTCTGTTATATATCAACAGTATTTTGTTCTTTTAAGATTTTGTTTCTAAATTCGGAGCTGGAGAAATGAAAATGACGTCATTTTGACAAACTTATAAAGAAAATTATTCCAGATTTCTTAAATTAAAATAAATGTTTTCAAGAAAAAGAAAGATGTATTTTTACCCGATTAGCCCTTTTACTTGTATTGCCCTTGTGAAACGTTTGAACGGCCATTTAAAAAATAAGTAATTCAAAATGTATGCTTTTCTTTAAATTCAATTCCTATGAATATAGGGCAAATATTTATGGTTCTGTAGAAGAAACTGATTTTTAAAGCTTGAATATGTGAAAACATGTTTTTATTTTTTCGAATGTTTTCTTCGAAATCTTCAAACGCAATAAAGTTATCAAATTGCTACCATAATAGAGATTTCATAAAAAAGAAAATAATAATATCTCGTAGAAACTAATTTAAAATAAAAAAAAATTCAGCTTTTATTTGACATACTTGGAACCTTGGGAAGAATTAGTTTTATTTTCAACTCATAGCTTCATGTTGTTTTCGGAGTGGTTAATGCGAAATACAAACGCAGACTCAGATTTTCATATAATAGATATGCAGGGATATTATTAACAAAAACGAAAAATTATTCATAAGGCATAGATTATGAAACACTTTCCAATACTTTCAAATTTATTATTAAGAAATTTCTTTTTTCCATAGGATTAGATGAGAAATATAAATAAGCGACTTAAAAAGCCCCGCATAATTCAGTATAAATCCATTTTTCAGCAATTGCTGTCCCTATCCTGTAATGTGTGCAACTTCTTTCGTGTAATCCTGTATGCGATCAATAGAATTTATACATAACACTTAATACACTCAAAATTAGATAAGCTTAAATAGGTCTTTTAGTTTTAACACAACGATAAAACGCACTTCCAGCAGTTATCGAAATTAGCCAGTCTTGCAACCGAATACTTTTGTGTGTCTCTGTAAATGGAGGATAAATGCATATATTTTTTAAAAACATGTTATAGTGCACTTCCATGATTTCATTATGCTTAATGTACCATAACATCATTTAATGCACCGAAAACAATTTTTCCCATACATCATAATGCAATAGAATTCTTTTGTGCGCCCCTGTAAACAAACTATATATGCAACTTTTTTATTCTCCTGAGAAATATGTCCATCTCATTAATTCATGCTAATCCCAAAATACTTTAAAATCAATAAAATGCACCACAAACGATTTTTTCCAATAGACCATAATGTAACGAAATTCATTTGTGTGTCCCTGTAAACAAACTATAAATACTACACACTTCATTTTCAATATCCAACATGATATAGTAATCCTTTATAACATATAAAAATTTCATGGCGAACCGTGCGTATTTACGCGAGTTAGAGCATAAACAAACAGTTGGCATACAGATAGACAAACCGAATTCATAAACACTTTTCAACTGTGTTGGAAAGTGTTAAAAACAAAGAAAATTCTCAAAAATAAGTGCATTTCGCGTACTTTTAAGTAATTAAATTTAGCAATATATTTCTTAGAAAATGAAACAGTTTTGAATTTTGTTCATTTAAAATGTTCATAAATATATAGAAGTTTTCTTTCGCTTGTCGAAATTTTCTTGTATACTCATCTACTTTGACAAGTGATAGAGGTTTAATGATTTATCACCGTGAAATTGCCAACAGTAAACAGAAAGATCGAGTGGAATATAAGAGCTGCTATAAGAATCAATCTTCTTCGAGAGGGAAATAATACGCTTCTTTGTTCTCGATATATTGAGCGCAATACACATAATCGGATTTGTTCTTATATGATTCCGGAGATTTATTCTGCAGTAAGTCTTTCGTATATGGTTTTAGGAGGAAATAGGAAAAAAGCTTATTCTTTTTTTTTTTTTTTTTTTTTTTTTTGGTTGTTTGTTTGTTTTCCTGATCACAAAAATATCTCGAATGTTCTTACTATATCAAATTATAGAATTTGCAATGTTACTTTGTATAAAATTTTAATATGGTAGTAGTAATTCCTTGATATATATTTAAATGTAATGAGCATTTTCATTTCAAAAAGTATTTTCATATCCCGCTCTAATTATATCTTAAGTATATTTATGTAGAAAATACATACATTTCTTTGTGAATTAAAATGTAATGAAACAAAGATAATTTGAAGACGTTTACTTTACACAGGGTGTGTCTGAAGAATGCGAATATACAGATGTTTTTTCCGTAGTAGAATTTGATTGACATACTTTTAGCTTTACAGGTAAACCACAGCATTCTATCAGATAATACAATAAATGAAAAGGCATGCTATGCAAAATGATACTGAGATTGCCACATTTTTTTTAAATTCTCAGATTGTTTGTGTCACTTCGACCACGATAAAAGACTATTTGTTGAGGGCCACCGTAATATTTACGCATTATGGATATGCATAATATAAAATATGAAAATAAAACATGTGTAAACTATTTATAAAATGCATTGCAATTCGAAAAATCGTGGCTTGATGACGTCATAAACTTTAAATGCTTTATTACTGCATTGCGTATAAGAAACATCCTTATAACTCTAAAAATGATAATCATATTAACTAACGGTTTCCTGCGTCGGATTAAGCGTCTCTTTTCCAATTAAAATATATCTTTTAATTGAAATTTGAATGAAATACACTATCATGAAAAATCGAAGTGTTCGGAAAATGTGATTACAAATATCTGGGCAACTCATTATCCGATCAACTTCATTCTTTATGCAAAATTTATGTTTTTTTATTGTCTTTTATATTCATTCCTTAAAAAAGCAATTTCAAAAATTTTTATATGCCTTTTATCAGAACGAACATTTTGAGAGTCCGAAAAAAATAGTTCTAGATAATCGATGTTACTGAAATTCAATAATCTTTTTCTACTTATTACATACTAAGTACATATCAGATTTCAAGTCTCTATCTCAATTTGTTCGGAAGATAGAGCGTTTACAGACACCGACACACACACAGACACACACAGACACACACACACACACACACACACACACACACACACACACACACACACACACACACACACACAGACGGACTGCAATTTTTGTTTTCTAAAAATATGTTTTTCGGAATCTCCAGTGTCTCAAACATGTAAATCCATCAAAAAAAAAATTTCGATTTTTAAAACGATTACAAAACTTTCCCTATACTACGTATGATGGGTAAGTAATAAACTGAAGTGTTATGTAATTGTAACAGCCTTTGTGCTTTACAGGTTTTCAGGAACCGAAACACAGCTACTCCTTTAATACAGGTACCATGCTTGCGTAAATATAACATTTTACTGCAAACCTGCATACGGGAGCAAAGTACCTTCCTTCGAAAATCTGTTTGGGAACAACCCTTCAACCAACGCTGACCATCATCACCCTATAGATAATGCCTTATGACTAGCAACGCTAAATTGTATGACGTAATTGTGAATCTGTGATTTTTTAATGTGTACATACATTCGCGCTGCTATGCATTAGATTTGTAAATTCAGGATGAGAAATTTTATTTATGATTTGAAGTTTTTAAAAGGGTGCACAATTATGTTGTACCCTTTAGTATGGGATATTAGAAAATAGACCCTAAAGTAGCCACTTTTGGTTTTCCAAAAGATGAATTGAAATTGAAATGGATTCCTGCTAGTCATCGAAAGGATTGTGTTCCAACCCAACAATCTCGGGTTTGTCTTTATTGCTGATTTATGTGTTTTAAAAAATCTTTTTTTTATAACAAACATAGAAAGTGAAAGTACCATACTGAATAATTTGAACATACATGATTAATCGTAAATTTTCTTGAAACTGTGTGGTAGGAAATACTTAGATTTTTTTTTTTTTTAATATTAACATTTTTTCATGATGCAAATATTAAAATTTTATTACTAAGCATGAATTTTTATGTGGCAGTGACGAAGGTTAAATTTTCGTATGATGTTTGTATAATAAATAAGTAATGACATAACAAGAACATTCTGGTTTTTACTCTTCAAATACTCAAGATTGCACTTATATTTAATGGCATTTTATTTGTCATAAAATGCATATGATTTTCATGTCAGAAAGTCCAATTAATATAATCTCCTATTTTGGGAAAATAACTTAAAACATTCATCTGATTAGCGAAAGTGAAAGCGGAAATTGGACGCAATCCATCATAACTATTAATCAGAAAATACCCAACGCATGATAAACTCTGTGAAAACCACCACATGACGTTGAAACATTACGAGATTGAATCATGCAGAATTTTCATGCCATCAGTGCGTAATTCCATCAAAAAGCACCCATAAACATTTATTTCATTCTATAGTCTGTTTTCAAGATGTAAAGATGTGAGATCATAGCTTATCTGCAGAGCTATGAATAATAATGTCTAAACCTAAAATTATACACATTAAAATGTAATCTAGTTTTAAAGATGGCCAATAATTTAACGTTAAAAGACACCCATTAATTCCACATTTCTTTCAGCAGTATCTAATAAGTTGACATGCACCAGTGCCACATGAATTGGATAAATATCTCTGCTAAAAACGACGTGAAAAAAGAGAAAACGGATCCTCTTCAACTGAGACGTGTTCCCAGGATTATTTCATTTCAACATTCTGATGAAATAAAAAGGTAAGACGCTTGTTTTCCTTTCCTATCTATTAATACATATTGATGAAATAATATAAAGAAAACAAATATTTATGTGTGCTGCCGTCATTTCATTCCAAAAAATATTATCCAAAATTTCTTGGATACCAGAGTTTGGCTTGTTTTAAATCAATTTAATACACAGTTTATATTTTACTTACTTCTTAAAATGCTAACTTCATAAAATAGCAAAATTACTTATTAAAATGTTAGATCAATAATAAACAACTACGAAAGCTGCAGGATGGTTGGATGTAATCAGTGAGTTGTCATGAAGCTGTTTCATTTAATAGCCAAGACTTATTTTGGTGATAATATTAATTTATGCGCGGGTGCAATTCTGGATATTAATAATGAATCAAGACTATGTGATATTTTTCTTCATGGAGACTTAGTTTACTGATATTTGTACAACATCTTTTGTGCACTCAACATATTAAAGTATCAATTTTTATTTGCCTTTTTGCTCCATGGGTCAGTATTATTAAGAGGATGATATATTAATCAATATATATATACAGTTTTTTTATTATCATGAAGAATTGTCTTGCTTTTTTGCCGTGAAGTAATAAAAATAGTCTACCTGCAAAAAATCTTGGGTAAGTGTATTTTGATTTTACTGCAGTTAATCATTCATTTGAGTTAAAATTGATTATGTTAGCAGTGTTCATATATTAGTGACATAAATATTTTATCATTTCAAGTTGTTTAAAATTATTTTTCTTTTTACTTGGAATATATGGTAAAATTTCTGACACGGTTTTTCACTTAATTTTAAATAAATTTTTTATGTAATATTTAAACTCTTAACATATATTTAAGAACACTATATTTTTATTATGAAATATTTACTTCAATAGAAATTATTATTAATGAGCAAAGATTTTAGTCAGCCAATTTCTTTATCTTAAAAAAATATATACCAAATGCGTCAAAAATTCGTTAAAATTAAAAAAATTCATTTAAAAGAAACAAATGATGCCAAAAAATGCGGTTTGCAGGAATAAGATTAGAGGGATATCGTTTTTTTTAATAACAAAAAAATGTTGGTTCTAAAATTACAGATAGATGACACTGCATGCATAATATGAAGTAGATATATGCAAATCTGGTTGTCAATAAAAACTCTCAATGCACACAGATTCTTCATTCGATGCCAGCATTATGCTATCGTTACCAGATCAAGCGCTGTTGGTTAAATTCTTTTACAAGAATTGGGAATCGGCAACTGGCGAATTGCGAATATTCTGCACGACAAAATGACTGAAAACGAGAAAAGAGCCTGCTTCATGTGCTGCGAAACTGAAGCTTGTCAAACGCTTTGCTGAAGTGAGTATTTTACTATAAACCTAATTTGTATTCATCTGGTTCATATTACGCATGCCAGTGCCATCTATCGGTAATTTTTTAACCACAACTTTTTATATTCTTAAAAAAATTCCGATCTCCATCTAATCCCATTCTTGCAAACCGCAATTTTTCGGCATCTTTCTTTTCCTTTTAATGAATTTTTGAAGTTTTAACGAACTTTTGGCGCACATGGTATTTTTATATGTTATATATTTAAAGGGGTTCTCAAACATTTTTATAAAATGAATTGAACAGGTGAAAGATTGTACATACTTGTGTTGCGTCATTCTGACAAAAATATTAATGGTATCTTAAGAAAATTTTGCATACTTAAATGAATACAATCTGCATATACGATTTAAATAATTACATCCTAAAGATGAGTAGAAAAAAAGTTATCCCTCAGTCCCTAGTTCTGTCCCTCCTCACATTTTCTTATGAAGAAATATAATTTTTTTTTCATAGAAGCAGTTAAGGGCGGTTGCTGCGTCATAAGACTGCCTTCCAAAAGAAAAAAATAATAATCATTTTTAAGTTAAATTGTACAGGAAAACATTAGAATTCATTGCTTCAAATATTTTGCGAAGCAAGTGGTATTTCTGTACTAAAAATATTAGGAATTTTAATAAGTTTTTTTTTTCATTTTTATTGTCATATTTCAAATTGCCTTATTTGCGTAGAATTGCCGACAATCAAACAAATCAAGTTATCAAAAGATGTCATATCGACATTTTTTTGAAAAAGAAATAAGAATTCTTTTAGCAGATAATTATTACAAAAAATGATATATTTTCAAATTCTGTTAATTTACTCTATTTTGATAAGTAAAAGAAATTTAAATACACAGGCCTACAAAATTATACTTTATAATTTTTATTCCTGCACCAGTTTAGTTATTTCTTTGTATATATATATATATACAGGGTTGTTATAATTAAAGTTCGCCTATTCAGAAGGCTCTAGAGCCGGTTCTATGGCTCCAAACGAAACAAAATTTCACTAGTACGTGGTTGAAGAGATGCACTCTGCGAAAATTGAAAAAAAATAGTTAAAATTTTTGTCAATAGGTGGCGCTGCGCCAATAATTAAGCCGATATTTGCAGATTCCTTTATTTTGTAAAAAACAAAATACAGGAAATTTTATTTCACAGTTCGTAAAAGTGAACTTTTTCGGATTCGTTATATCAATTTCGGTCAATCCAGATGAAACACAAAATCACAAAATTTCACTCAACGCTTGAAAAGGATCACATTTAGACTATTCAAATTTTCGACGAACGACGTCAAAGTGACGTCGCGACTTCGAAAACTTGAAATACCTTTCTAACCACCTGACGATTTAAAACTTGCTGATAAAGTGTGTCTGTGATTTCTTTGACACTGGAACAGTTGATTGTTTCTGAAAAGCATTTGAATCTACGCTTTGTGGAGAATGGTAACTTTGAAAGAAAAGGCACTTCTTGTAAAGTTATTTTATCAAAATAACAGCAACGCAGCTGCAGTTCTTCGAGAATTCCGGAAACTAAAATATGTTAGACGTGGACCAATGTCGGATCGTGGAGTTCACAAAATGAGTAAAAAGTTCGAGGAAACAGGAAATCTCGACATTCTTCCTGGCGGAGGACGAAAAAAGGTAGACATTTCTAGCATTGAAAATATTGCTAATGCTGCCGTTGATTTAGCAAGCCAGTCATCATTTGGTAATGCAAGTGTGCCAGCTATTGCGAATGAAGTCGATATGCCGATTTCCTCTGTGAGAAAAGTGATGCGTCAAATTTTGCGCTACTATTCGTACAAGATTCAGAGGGTGCAACAACTAATACAGGGTGATACCGAAAGTCGGCTATCATTTTCACTACAGTTTCTTGCACGAATGAATGTGGACATTTCTTGGCCCTGGAATATTCTATGGAGTGATGAAGCGCATTTTTATTTAAACGGACAAGTGAACACACACAACTGTCGAATTTGAGCGAAAGAGAATCCTAATGTTGTCCAAGAAGATCCATTGCATGCAGCTAAAGTGACGGTGTGGTGCGATTTCACAGCTACGTTTATGATAGGGCCATATTGTTTTGAGCAACTAACATCCACAGGACCTATTACATGTTCCGTAAATGGGAGAAGGTATCTCAATATGTTGTCAAATTTTCTGATTCTCGAGCTGCAACAGCGAGGCTGCCTTCAAAATATCGTGTTTATGCAAGACGGTGCACCACCGCACATTACTAGAGCAGTTCGGACTTTCTTAACAAGCCATTTTACAGAAGACCGCATCATAAGTCGTTATTTTCAAACAGTCTGGCCATCACGATCGCCTGATCTAACACCATGCGATTTTTGGTTGTGGGGATTTTTGAAAGATTCTGTATATAAAGACAGATGTCAGACAATCTCTGATCTGAAAGACAGTATTAGACTTCATATTCACTCAATCTCACAGGACAGTTTACGCAATGCTGTAGAAAGCACAATTCTGAGAATGGAATGCGTTATTGAAAAGGGTGGAGGATTCATTGAGCATGCGTAATGTTATTCTTCGTTATTTTCTAGCTGTCGAGCGACATGTTTTATTTTTGTTGATGCAGATTACATCACATGAAATTATATTCATTTTTCTGTATTGTTTGGAGTCATAGGTCAGGCTCTAGAGCTGTCTGATTAGGTGAACTTTAATTATAACAATTCGCAGTTCGTCTAAGTTTGTTGAAACTTTTAAATTTGTGTGCTTCGTCTGGATTGACTGAAATTGATATAATGAATCTGCAAACATCGCCTTAAATATTGGCGCAGCGCCATCTACTGACGAAAGATGTAACTAATTTATTTTTCGATTTTCGCAGAGCGCATCTCTTCAACTACGTACTAGTGAAATTTTGTTTCGTTTGGAGCCATAGAACCGCCTCTAGAGCCTTCTGAATAGGCAAACTTTAATTATAACAACCCTGTATATATGTACGTTTGAAAAGTACGAATTAAAAATACCGAGATTTTTCCAGTATAACGTAGGTTTTTCTATAAAGTGGAGATAAAGTTTTAGAAAAGTTACACAGACGATCAGCAGAGTCAATCAATAATTAAAAATCACTTACAAATAAGCGCCATTATATATTATATTAATATGTTACGTTTGCTATAACTGCTACAAATTCATGCTTGAAATTATCTGAAAAATCATAAAACTCAGTAAATTGAGTAGCAGTTTTCAAACAAATTTTATTTAAAAGTGTATACATTTCTCTATCCGATGGTGTATGAATAGAAATTATGCGATATTTAAACGAGTATATGTGTGCAATAAAAGCGTAAAGTCATTGCCACTATCATTATGTTGTCAGCGTTAGTGACACACCTGTTTTTGCTTAAGAATATAGATATGTATTTATTTCCGAGGAACAATGCAAATTTCTGCGCTAATAATATCCTAATATTTATGTAGAAAAAGCCGGCATTTTTGTGAGTAAAGATATAGTGCAACAAAATTAGTTGAAACTCATTATTTTATTAAACTTCATTTGGTTTCAATTAAACCTGCATTTAATTAATTTTTCAAATATTCATGCAGAAAAATATAATAATAATAATAATAATTAATCATGTAAATACAAAACTGAAATGCATCAAAATATCATATGTTTTATGCGAAATAACTAATAATTTCTATAAGGATTTCCTAAAAGTTATATTGCAGTATTAATTTCTAAACTTTTAAAAGATCATCTGATATATTTGAAATATATAATTTTTTTGCTTTCCTCTCTTTGTGTTAAAGAATTTTCGCCCAAATCTACCGAATGTTCATGTAAAAATAAAAATAAAATATTATTATAACTAATCGTGTAAATACAAAACTGAAATACCAAAATACCATATGTTTTACGCCAAATAACTAATCATTTTCACACGATTTTCTAAAAGTTATATTGCAGTATTACATTCAAAATATTTGCAAGATTTCCGGATATTTGAAATATATAATTTTCGTGCTTTCATCTCTTGTGTTAAAGAAATTTAAAATAACTGATTAAATTTCGCATAAAGCTTCTCAAAATTCGCCAAAATCTATTGAAGCATTAAATAAATGAATATATTTTGAAATCTTTTCAGAATCTTCAGGACATACTTAAATATCTATTTGTACAATTATGCATAGCAAAGATTTCTACTTTAGATAAAACCTTCAGAAAATGTAAAATATCCTTTCTCTGTAAAAATAAAGGAGTGATTTATTCCCCTTAATTTGTTATCATAGAAACATTTAACAAGCGAACTCTTATTTTGAGTTTCGTTAATCAGAAATTTATGTATTAAACATTTGTAACATTTATGAACAGAAACATCCTTCTAGAAGAAAATATATATGAATGCTATAGAAAATATTTTAAGACTATGTATTTGAAAACTTTGTGGATCATATACACATTTTTATTTCACGGGGATATACTAATTACAATTAAATGAAAGATATACTGAGCTTTTTATTTTACTTCATTTACAATTTTTTGGTTTTGTTCTTTTAAAATACTCATAATTACAATACACAGAAGTTCTCTTTCACTTGTCGTAATTTTCTTGTTCACTCATCTTCTTAGACAAATGATAGAGGTTGAATGATTCATCACCTTGAAATTACTACACTAAATAGATAGATTTAGCGAAATATAAGTGCTGTCATGTAATTCGGCTTTCTTCTAGAGGGAGATAATGCTCTTCTTTGTTTCTCGATGTATTGAACGAAATGCAGATAATCGGATTTGTTCATATATGATTCTGGAGATTTTCTGTTTAGTAAGTCATTTGTATATGGTCTCAGGAGAATTTAGAAAGAAGGCTTATTCTATTTTACCATGATCTTACAGAAATTGTCAATTTTATTTCAGCTTTCAATATCAAAATAGAATTTACATGATTTACTTATAAAATTTTATTGTAATATGTATTTTCAATTCCTATAATAATATTAATGATGTCAACAACATTGTAAGAATGTTTATGTAGAAAAGGTATGCATTGGGGCCTCCGTGGCCGAGTGGTTAAGGCACCAATTCGCTAATCGCTTGTTAACGTAGGAATCAAGGCCGGCGGGTTCGACTTCCGCCAACTCCATTGCACGCACTTTGTAGAGCTCCTGGTTGTATCTCGCTGTTATTTCCTTGTGCTATCTCGTCTAGAAGATTTATGTAATTGTCAAAGTCATGTATGTGTTTCTGTGAATAAAAAATATGGATCATTCGAGATAAACAGCCTTGAAGCTTATAGGTCTCAAAGTAATCTGTCAAATGTCTGTCAAAGGTATGCATTTTTGTGAATTAAGATGTAGTTCAACAAAGGTAACGATATTACATTACTTTATGCAGTTAAAATAAAAAAGTATCCAAATATTAAAACAATCGTAAAGGTAAACTTTAGATGTATTTTTCGCTTTTGCATGAAAATCTCAATTATTATACAGTCATGTGAAACGTTTTTCATTTAATATTGAACATGATTTGGAGATTAGTATTGGAAACCAACGTATTTTTAGGATAAAAATATATGGATAGAAGCAAAATATACGTAGGTGGTAAAAATATTCAGTTCTTCTAAGATCTAGTGAATGAAATTCTTATAGGAACGCAATTAGTTGCACAATTTTGAATTTGATTAAATCTTACTAGAAGCCTTAGGGTATGGGTCTCCAACCCACGTCCCACTTGCCACAGGTGGACCGCCAAAAATATTTTACTTGCCTGCCGTGTCATTTTAAATATTAAGAGAAAAAAGTTTTCCTGTACTTTCGAAGCGCCTTATAAGGGCAAATATTTCGTTCGGATAAAAAAAATGGTGAAGGAAGCAGAGGAACAGCTACTTGATACACTTAATTTCCCACCACATCAACACGAATACCGTCTAAGATAATTTGTTTTTTGTTCTTTCTCGCAGTAGAAAACTGTAATTTTGCTAAAATGACAGTATTGGTTTAGGCTAACAGCATGGCTTATAAATATGCTGTAGCAAATACAGTACTGATTCCGTCTCTCGCTCTCTTGTATGTTTCCCGATGCATTAGTTTAATAATTTTTCATGTTTTACTAATCTTATTACTAAATGAAATATTGTATAGAATTTCTGACGGTTAATTTAAATATTACGTTCAAATATAAATAAATATCATGTTTTTAAAATAAGAAAAAAATTTACTCATTCTTCAGTGTTTATATACAACCCGATCCTCTTCTTATAACTACATATGTAAATATTTCTTGCCTACGTTACTGAACTGACTTATAGCTTTATGGTTATCGGCGGCCCTCGGAACTTTAAGAATTTGGCAGCGTTCAGATAAAATGTACTACAAAAAGTCATAAATTATTTCCCAGGATTTTCTAAAGTCTCCGTGATCATCAACAAAAGAAAAAAGCGGTGATAAAAATGTCAGGGATTCCTTTTCGTGGATTTATCTTCCATAGATGCGCTACAGAAGATTCGCCGCATCAAATAGTGCGACAAATGCTAGATGTCTGAGTGCAACGAAGACTCATACACAGCGCAGTATTACTTTGCCCCATATATAGCTACGATGGATATTAAAACTTTTCGTCAAGCATAACTCAAAAAATATTTAACGGATTTCGTTCAAATTTTTACAGCAGGTACCTATAAAGGTGACAACGACGTCTATTTATTACCAAGAATAAATGTCAAACCGTTTGGAAATTATATTAAAAAAATAGATAAAAAAGCACAATTAAAGTACATACGTCACGAAAATTTTGTACGTACGTCATTTTCACCGGCGGGAGATTTTCGTAGACAATCGGAATTGAAAAGTTCATGGAGTACATGGAGCAAAAAAATAGGCACGCACTAATATTCAGCACAATAAAATATATTTCAATTTAGTAGAAATCGAAAATTAATCTGGATTTTTTTTCTGTTTGAAAGAAAAACCTCGCAATAACTTGGTAGACTTGGTATTACAGATTTGGCGCAAATCTCAGCAATAGCAGCTTTTTTTATTTCGCGTGTGTAAATTAAAAAAAAGAATTATTTGGTGTTTAAATAAAAGGTTCCGATTTATGGCATTATTTCTTTTTTTCTCTTTTTAGCATTTTAAATGGGATTAATGAAAGGCATGTATTTTAAATTAAATGAGTGAAAGGTTTATATTTAAATTAAATGAGTGAAAGGTTTATATTTAAATGAAATGAATTCAATATAAAAATGTTATAGGAACAATATTTGGCGATTTATCAACTGCGCCAGGATAACATAAAAGTACCAATATATCAAACGGTATGTAGTATGTGAAATGAAACAATTATATTATAATCACCCATCATACAACAAAAAAAGCTAATATTCTGCATTCAGAGGGAAAAATCCATCTCCTGTGCCGTAAGATTTGGCGAGTTCTTTTTTGGTGATAAGTTTTTCGATGTGATTGTTGGGATCTGCAGGATTTGGCTTACTTTTTCTAAATCTTATTTTTTTGCAGATGTAGTATTATGTAAATATATATTTTTTGCAGATATTTTTCTATTTGGCATTTGGAAAAGAGATTTTTACCTTTTTATCTGTGCCTTCGGAAATATTAAAAAATAAAAAAATTACATATATCAAGCGTATAATGTTATGTTTTGCATTTTTATACGGACCACTTCTCCGTTTTTAGATTTTAAATGCTATTTATTATTTACTAGCCGTTTATTAATTGTTTACTATTTACCCCCCTGACAATAACAATTATTTATCACAAAAATGCCTCTTAGGTTTGTTAAATAAGTTTTGTTTATGTATTTTCATTACTTATTAAAATATCGAATATGGCGATAAAATTTTACTTTAGCATCGTGCTTAAATTTTTAGGATGGTGCAAAAACATGCTGTAATAAACGTATGTTTGGAAATATTAGAAAAACATGTTTTACCGCTCTCTTGAAAAATTTTGTAAGATGCTAAATCCACCTTTAGGCACCATTTTAAATTTTTTTCGCCAACCGACATAGGATACGAAACTTTTCCCCATTCAGATACACAGGCAAGGCTGGTCTCAAACAAGAGTAAAGCTAGCAACAATATTGTTTTAACTCTATAAGAGTTACAATAATGATATTAAATGCTCCGATTGGCTTTGGGCCCAATTACGAAAGTTTCTCCTAAAAAACTGTAGAAGAAGTCTTTTACATTTGTTTCAAATGAAGCTCGGTCTACAAGGTATTAGTTAATAATACAAACAACACTAATGACATGGAGGCAAAAGTTTTAATTTAAATGTATATATTTGAAACCCTTCCCCCCCCTTCCCCCCCCCCCCCAAAAAAAAGAAAAGAAAGTTACAGTGATGAATTTAAAATGGCGTTAAGCCATGCATTCTGACATAAGCAATTGGCTGAAAACGCGATAACGAAACTTTCACTTAACTTAATAACATGTAGCTAATATAGCCCTCAGGTTTGCAGTTATACAGACCTTGTGGTTTTTTTAAAAAGCTTGAGACAATTCAGGTTTAAGAAGTTAAGATTTACTGTCAAATGACATAAACAACTATGAACACAAAACTGATGAATTATTATTCAGGTTTATGTATGTATTTAAAAAAAAATTGCATCTGATTACACTTATTAGATAAATTACTTCTGTTTGCATTTAATAACTGATAAACGGCTTCTGTATATTAAATGAATTGTTTAAATATTGGGAAGAGGTGGCGAGAGGTAGAAAGACGAGTAAACAAACGGGTAGACAGACGGGTAGTGAGATGGGTAGAGAGACGATTAGAGACATAGGTAGGCTGACGGGTAGCGAAACGAATAGACAGACGGCTAAAGAGAAAAGTAAAAAGAGGGTTGACAGAGGGGTAGCGAGATGGGTCACGAGACGGGTAGAGACACCGGTAGACAGGAATGTAGCGAGAAAGGTTGCGAGACGCGTAGCGTGGTAGATAAAGAGACGAGTAGAGAGATGAGTACAGAGACGAGTTGACTGACGGGTAATGAGATTGGTAGCGAGACGGGTAAAGAGTCGGGTACAAAAACAGACGGATAGTGAGACGGGTATACAGACGAGTAGAGAAACAGTAGGTGGGTACGGAGATGGGTAAGAAGATGGGTAGAGAGGCGTATAGCCAGACTGGTAGAGAGACAGATAGGCAAGTTGTGAGACAGATAGACAAATGGGTAGCGAAGTGGATAGAGACACGGCTAGACATACAAGTAGTTAGACGGATAGACAGACGGTTAGAGAAATAGATTGACGGGTAGTGAGACCGGTAGAGAAATATACAGACAGGTAGCGAGACGTGTAGAGAGATAGACAATCGGTTAGAGACGGGCAGAAGAACGGATAGGGAAACAGACAAATTGTGGAGAGACAGACAGGCAAAAGAAAAGTCTGCGGATTGGCGCAGGGGGCAGAGCCCCCTAGAGAATAATCAAGAAGTATCTGTTAAGCTTAACTTTGTAATATATATAATTTTTCAATTTTGCCGATATGGAGATTTAATATAAAAGTTATTTTACAGAAGTCTTCGAAAGATTTTTTGTATACTTTAATAGTAATTTAGACTATAGTTTTGCAATCTGGTTTGTAGCAAAACATGCTATCAATGTCGTTTGAAGTGTAAGAGTTTCTATAAACAGTTATACAAATAATAGATATATAATCAAGGAAGAAAAATTTTTAATTCACACACAAAAAAAGCTGCAACAATGAAATTAAATTTGCGTTAAGCCACGCTTGATAGAATAATCTATTGGCTGCAAATCCAATTACGTAACTTTAAAATGCTTGGCGTTTTAAAAGATCCGGTGTTTTTTTTTTTTTTTTTTTTTTTCAAGTTTTGCGTAATACGCGCTTAAGAAAATGAGATTTTTTGCCACATGTTAAAAAAAATTATGACAACACACTGTCTGTTGTTTTCTATTTTTTTAACAGTGTATATGAATTTATATATGATATTTTGTAATTCTATCATTTAATTTGCTCTTTTTCTTTATATTGTAATTGTTAACCCTATGTTCTCAGCAATATCACTCAGACTAATCCCTTTAAGGGAAGTCCTAGTTGTAGTCTGTTCAGAGCTTTAACTGATTCGTCCTTCAAGCATAAAAGATTGAATGGTAATGAAGATGATTATTACTATTATTTCTTGAGTAGTAAACACTGCATAGTAGCGTATATTATTACGCTATAGTACTATGTGACATAGTATTAATAGATAGTAATAGCGACAGAATGGCTATGATTTTCGATTGTTGGAAAAGCATTGTTAAAAAGATATGGGGCACCACATTTATGGAATATTTCAAATAAAATGAAGTAAATTAATTATTGTTTAAAAAGTAAGAATGAACCTAAACCTAAGCTGAAATACGTGCAAAAATAAATGAGATTTGTATAACGGTAGTCCACTATGATGTAGCTATTATACATATATTTTTTAATTTTTACACATCTTTAAATTTTATCTTTAATCGTATGTGGAGGGCTTAAATTACTAGTTGATTTTAAATCACTTGCATAGCATTTCATATTTCGCTTTTTTTCCTATCCCTGTCGTGAGCATATGGTTTTAAATTTTCCTCCTCTTCCTTTATTAAATTGCTTTTACTTAATTCAGAGATTAATTTAGTTTTTATTTATGTAAACCCTACGTTTTTCCATTCTAAATAAATAAAAGAAGTAATGAAGTCTTTTCAATGGTTAGAAATGGGAAGAGTTTTAGCTGCAACTTTCATAGTTTCAATAAGTTCAGATTATTCATGTTCCAAATACGTTGCAGTCTTTTTTTCATATGTTAGACACTATTATACATTAGCATTTACATTGGCTCCTCAAAAGGGGAGATGTTTAATGTTTAAAACTCGCCTTCCTTTATTTGCTTTGAAGGTTGAATAAGGTTTTCTCCTATGGAATCATGAATCAGATGAATTCTATACTTATTTTGGCTGTGCTACGCATGATATTATAGGTCACGTATTTACTTAAAAACATTTTATAAACTTGTAAAATAGTAAAATCGTTAAATTTTTGAGTAAGGATTAAAACTTTTCCAACGTGAAATTTTCTAGCATTTAAATTAAATTTTAAGTGTGTTATCCTCCACAACAGATATATAGTTAATTAAAAGTATGTGCAAAATTGTAAAGAAAATACATTTTTTCCCCATTTCAACAAAACTACAAAAGTAATTTACTAAATTTTCATTATACAGAAAAATACAAAATCTACAATTATTTTATTAATTACACAATATGAGAGTTTAAAATTTTTCGCATTTGACTATGGCTTTTTGATCTAAATAATTAGGGAAAAATATCTTTTTTAATGAGAAAACTAATTTCAGTTTCAAAACTGCTTCCTATAATTATTTTTCATTTGCTTCCAATGCAAGTAAAGTGTGTACAAGTAAAATGCAAAGTATTTTTTTAAGTAGTTTATATGATATTTAATTAGTCTATTAAAGAAAATTTTTATAGAAAATTAATATATTCAATATTTATATATTAAGAAAACTTTCAGTGAATTTTGAAAACTTTTTCTAATTATTAAAGTCTATGGTAATAAGATAATATTGAAAAGCGATGAAATAATTATAAATAGCACGTGGTTATAACCATACAATTATAGAATATTTTAAATGTTTTATAAGCATTTCAACTTTCAAAACTATGTAATAAATTAGTTATATAATAAATTTTACTCCCGACCTGGACATTCTTTCACTCAGTTAGAAAATTGTCATTTCTTAAGAAAAATAAATTTCAATAATTATTTCAGCACCAACCGGAAGCTGTAAATAATTTAAAAACTCAAAGAATTTCTTTATTTGCATATCTATGTACTAAATATATAAAACACAAACGGAAATTTTGTTCCGTTCCTTTATAACTCGAGTTTCACTGAATGGATTTTGATGGAACTTGCGCTGTTCGATAACTAATTTTTCAGGGAAAGTTTTAGTATATAACATATTGTTCTACGTACGTTAGTTATAGAATTTTGATAGAAAGTTCTGTTATTTTGGCCGAAAAGGTTACCATTGCTAATTTTTTGGCGACCATTATTGTTGTAGAAATAATTGAAAAAGCTATACATCTCGATAAAAAAAACTGTTCCTAATTTTTATTAAAATAAAAAAGAAATAAAAAAAGGAAGAGAAAGAAAAGAAAAAAAAGAAAAACAGTTTTGATGAGAGATGATGTTATAAAACGAAAATATTTAATTTAAACATGATTTTGAATGTTCGTAATGCTTAAAAATTATTCAATGGGCAAGATTGCTATTGAAAAAATATTTGGCGATTTATCTTTTGTTTTTGGTGATTTTGATTTTACTTTTGACTCCAAACAATTTCATTGTAAGCCAAAAAGGGTTTTTTTTTTGTTGTTGTTGTTGCAGAAAGAATTGAAATGGCTGTACATCTCGAAAAATAAAAGAAAAAACTGTTACTAATTTTATTTTTTTAAAAAGAAAGAAGGTGAAAAAAAAGAAAAACAGTTTTGATGAAAGATAATATCATAAAACGAAAATATTTAATTTAAACAATTGAAACAATATTTGCCGAGTTAACTTTTGTTTTTGGTGATTTTGATTTTACTTTTGTCCCCAAACAATTTCATTTTAAGCCAGAAGGTGTTTTTTCAAGTGTACGACAGCATTTTTTGGAGTATTTGTTTTTGGTGCTTTTCGGTTAGCCGAGCGCCAGTGATATATATATATATATATATATATATATATATATATATACACACACATATATATACACATATACATATATATATACATACCTATATATATGCACTTATATGTATGAATATATATATATATATATATATATATATGTATATACATATATATTTATATATGTATATGTATCACTGTCGCCCGGTTAACCGAAAAGTACCGTTTTTTTTATTCAAACGTAAATTATATTAATAGCAATATACTTCTATTTACTTCTATTATATATATAAAATTTCGTTCCGGCTGCTTATAGTTCGAGTTCTGCTGAATGGATTTTCATAGAACTTAAATTGTAAGATATATAATTTTTCAAAGAAGGTTTTAGTGTATAACATATCGTTCTACGTTGCTTACTTATAGAGTTATGGGGGAAAATTCTCAGGTGAACCAGATTATGGAAGATTAACCTTTTTAAAAATTTGTACTGAACGGATTTTGATGAGAATTATATTTTTAGTTAGATGCCATTCCAGGAATGGTTTTAGTGTACTACATATTGTTCTACGTTGCTTAGTCAAACAGTTATGTGTGAAGGTTACATAGTCAGGCGATCCCGATTCCGAAAGATTAGCCTTTTTGAAAGTTTTTACTGGGCGTATTTTTTTCGACTTGCATTGTTAAGTAGATAGTTTGTAAGGATGGTTTTCGTATATTTCATATCGTTCTATGTTAGTTTTAGAAGTATGTGGAAAAGTTCTATAATCAGATGAACAAGATTATCAAAGATTAGCCTTTATAAAATCTTTTACTGGATGTATTTTGTTAGTTAATTTGTTTGCATTATTAGTTCGATAATTTTTAGTGATGGTTTTAGTATATTACATATAGGTTTCGTTCCTTACCAAACCCTAACTGTAAATGACCAAATAAAAGAGTTGGTCCATAACAGCTAAAATTTTGACTGCACATTAGACAATATAATAGCGCAATGGCCGTCATTTTTCAGTAATGTGGAAGGATATTCCAGGAAAATATACAGATTGCTTTCAAATACAAGATCAAATTAAACGATATATTTCGTTTGATTCAAGGTTCATTTTGTAGAAACCAACCAGCGCCGCAGCGGGCGTAGATTGCTAGTACTAGATATAGCAACACGCCGTAAATAAGGTTAACTTTGATGGTTTGTTTTGAAAAATATTATACTGCAGACGAGATTTCAATCATTTCTTAAAGTTTAGACTTTTATTTTCTGTTTGCAGATTTTTTACTATAATTCTATATATATATATATATATTACTGTTGAAACATAAAAAATCTTAGTTTTTTTTTTTTTTTTTTTTTTTTTTTCGGATAAAGAGCTTTAATGTCGTTTCTTCAAGTCTCATTTTGTTTCGATTTCGATATTTAACACTTTCCAACATATATATATTTTTAAAAATTATGACTTCAGTTCACCTAAATGTCTGTCCGTCACCTAAATGTCTGTCCGATAGTGTGCAACGATATTAAAATATTAATTAACTAATTATTAGCTTATTAATTGACATATAGATATATTTTATTGCCGTGAAATGGATGTATATGTGATTGACGTTTAGAACAGCATATTTCTTTTTTTAAATAGTGTGTAACAGTTTACAATTTATCTAATACATGTTGAAGCATATAATTTTTTCTAGCCGAATTTAAATAAATATGAAATTAAAATAATACACAATATTAACATAAAAATGACATAATGCTAAAATAGCTATCTCTTACTGAAAAAAAAAAGACAATGTGTTAAGTATCAGCATGTTTTAACAAAATGAATTTCAACATTTTTAAAAATGTTTTATTTATGTTCTTTTAAAGTAAATTTAATAAAAAATATGTAAAGAGTTAAAAAAAATTATACAAACTAAGAAAATTTAGCAAATCACTCCATAAATATGGTTTAAGTTTAATTATCTTCAATATAATGAATGATAAATTATAAATAAATTAGTTAGTTGAAAGTAAATATTGCAACCTTAAAACAGCAGTAGCATGGTTTCAAAAGCATGCTTGACATATTCAGCAGATTTCACATGCTTTCGCTTTCAGCGATGACAGATATAGCCATGTGGTATATTTCAAACATTGTTAAAAAATAAATTCACGAAAGAATGGCTAAATATGATGAGTGACTTGAAAATGTTTATTAATATGCTAATAATTAAGCGCCTAGAAATAAAAATAATATTCTTTAGACAGTCTTTTGTATAAATTTCATAGAAATTAGATACTCTTAGAACTAAAAGAAGATACAGAAAGCAAAAAAAAATAGTTCCATTATTTTTATAAGCTCGAAATAATTTTTTTGTACACTTAAATATAAATCCCTATATCAGAAAATATTTCATAAGAGATATATTTTAACAGTGGCACATAAATAAACTAAATGGCTGTGATCATTACATTGGTATTCGTATGTAAGTTTCAGATATTCATGGCAGATATTTTTAAATAATGCATGCTTATCGTAACAGAAAAATTGTATTACTTAGATAGCTTAGATTACTTGTATGATTGCCCATATTGAAACCTTATAACTTGAAAAATTTAATTTTAATAAATTACTAAAAATAATTTAAATACTATTAAAAAAATAAATCATTTTCATGTGTAAAGATAATGTTGGTAAACTGAAGAATAAATACTATTTTAAGTAAAAATATTTCTATGAACTTAAAAAAAAAAAAAAGAATTATTTGTGTTTTTATGATGTCAACGAAGAATATGTCCTCGAACATTGTTTCATGCATAAGGATGGCGCATTGTTGATGTTTAAAATATAAAATATACTTACTAATAATGAAATAATCATTATGAATCTAATACAGTACAAGAACAAAACCCTTCTGATTACATGACCTGCGAAATAATTTTAGATACTTTCGGTTATCAGGATTCTGTGTTTTAGCTTTTGTACTGTAATACAATCTGTTCTTTTTATCTTATTTAATGGTCTATCGATACATTATTTTATTTTTTTTTCCATGTATATTTTCTAGTCAAAATGTTATATTGCTCTAGTCCTACGTTTTATTCTTTTTAGTATCATCTTAAATGTAATACTTTGATTATTTCTTCTGTAAATATTCTGATTATTTTTTTTAACATCTGTAAGGTAATCTCCAACTCCAGCAATTAAAAACTTCTAGTGTAATTCTTAAACTTAATGGAATTTATAATCCGTTTAATTTCGAAAATTTTTTATTTCAATATTCACAATATTCGAAATTATCTCCATGAATAAAGAGGTTCAGTAGAAAATAACTATTCCAAATCTTCTTAAAGCATTTTTTGTATTCTGATAAGAACAGAGATATTTTTTATTAGCTACGTGCCAATGTAAGATAATTAGAAATAAAACCTACCATAAATTTTTACTAATCAGTTCTAATCTAACACAAAACCGAAAGAAGCAGAAAGTAGAAGATTCTTTATCTAAAGAGGTTAAACTGGTTTAAAAACCACCGTCTGCTTCACAGAAAGAGAGATAGCATTTTTTAAAAATTACTCTCCATTTTTTTCCTTAATTTTGATACATGTACTTGTGCACTGCATTATGTTCTTTGTCTAAAAGAAAATTCAAAATAATTAATCAAGTAATAAAAAATATTAATTGAAATTCTTATAAAGAAACTTAAAACGTTTTAGAATGCAAAAATCATTAAAGTATCGTTCTTTAAAACTTTGGCACTCTTAACACGTTTTGATGTCTTTCAACTTTTTTCAAATATAAGGTTTCTTTAATACTTTAAAGATAATTGAGATTACAGACAATTTATTACAATTATATATATTAAAAACCATAAAAAGCATTTTAAAAAGAACGTTTCGGATTCCATGGAATCCCTCGGCAGCAAATTTTAACGTAAAAATATAAAAAGTTATAGAAAATCAACTCACAGAAAACATTGCATCAGACAGTGAAGGTGAGAGTTGTGGTTACATTAACACTCAGTATTTTCTGTTGCAATCCATCCAGCTTCGTTAATAGTTAAATCGATAGTTCTGATGTACCATGCTTCCAGCAAAGTACGAATTCTATAGTTTCTACAGTTCGATCTAATTACAAAAGATGTCACAAAATTTGGGAAATGGTCAATCTTTGAGCGCGTTCAGAGACCGAAATTCGTGTTACTCGTATAATTGTGGAAAGACGTCATCTGATTTTCTCAGGGTAAAGATGGGTTAAAGCGGCTGTGAACGCTTTTGGGTAAAGTTATGGGCATATTTACAATCAAACACTTCCGTCAACCAATCTACCATTACATTTTGATCGTAGGAACATTGCAGGAATCATCCTAACGACGTTGGCCAATTATATCATAGTCCTGTTAAAAGTAGACCAATCAAGTGGACAGTAGGTGTTATAAAGAGCGACAGTTAACAGTTGCAGTTAGCTATAAAGCAAACAAACAAATCAGATTTCAAAATCACGTGATCACTTTATCCAACACAATTCTCCAGGTAATGTCTTACACGAAGTTTGGGTAATTTCCGACCGTGACCGCTACGGTTAACCCGCAAAAAGTCAGGTGATATCGGTCTCTGAACGCTTCAGGTTACCCATGTGTTACCCTATATAACTCGAGGTTCTGTCCGTGAACGTGTCCTTCAAAACATCGTCCACAATTTTGAAATTAAAATTTTTATTTCGAATGCAAACTTGTGCTCCTTCAGTCTTATTTCGAGTGTTTCCACTATATAACTTGCGTTGCACTGTATGGTATCCCACGCCAACTAAATTAAATTTAATTACTTTCCTAATATTCCACTATGTACCGTTACTCGCGTAAAAATGTTAAGTTGAACAACTTAACAGAATACATTATAAAAAATACAATAAAGCCTTTTTACACCAGTGAGCGCTATTGTCGTAAAATGTCATCAGCGTATAACATAATAACATAGAGTATTGTAGTGGTGGAAAGGTGAGCTGACTACTGTACGATAGCTGTGACGCCAACTGTGATGGCGGAGGAACCGTGCTTAGTCCCTCCGTCAGCTGAGCCCATTCTCTCATTTTGTCGCTACTAGTAATGCAGCTTTACACGATTTCAGTGAAAGAGCGAGCTGAACATGCATAATCTTGAAAACCTGTCAGATTCTGTTTGAAGAATATATTTGGAAACTTGTATTCGATTCATACTATATTGATTGGTAACGGAGGACGCACTTCTAACGGGCATGAGCATTCAGCAAAGAAAAAATATAGACAATTTGCTCCTCCTGCTTAGTGAAATTCTGTTGGACTATCGCCATCTTGTAGAACTGTTTCCCAAAATCTGGAGCTCAAGGCAAGCATTTATGTTCCAATTATGAATAGATCTAAGATGCTAACCACACAATATCCAACATATAATAATAAAGGTGCTTATTTTTTTATTATTATTTTAACATTTCCAGTTATTTACTGAATACACCTTTTATTCATCAGTCACGATAAACCTGCTGTACTGAAAATACTAGAATATTTGTAAATTTTCCTTTTACAAAACTTTTGCTGACTTTTTCGTTGATCGAATATACTCAAATATATTTTAAACTCAAGTTCAATTTCGTTAAATAATATTTGATACTATCCATAAATAATATGTACGTTTTATATTATATATATATATATATATATATATATATATATATATATATATATATATATATATATATATATATATATATATATATATATACGATATTTATTATAAATAATGTTTAAAATGTACATTGCTGAACTGTTTTTTCTATAATTTATATAAAAACATTAAATGTAATAATCCATCAATACCGTTTGAGACTATTTCTAAATGTACATATGTGATCTATTTTTAAAAATAGCCCTATATTTTACAAACACAGACGTTTAAAAATAAAATAAACCGATATTCGAAGAATTTTTTACAAATGCTTTCTGCTAGTTTTTCCTTTTTATAGCATTTATCAGATTTTAACAGAAATGTTTCAAAGCATTCTTTCACTAAAATTGTTACAGTGAAATTTTATTTTTGCTTTTTCATACGGTTTTATTATTTTTTTTTTCGAAAACGAAACAGCTGTATATTTTGGCTAAACGTATGGATATTTATATAACTTTTAAAAACAGTTTTTCTCCGTAAATTTATGTGTTATTCTTTGTTATGTTTAGTGGTCTCATTTATCTATTATGATTATTGAACTTTAGAAGCGCATTATAATGTAAGACATTAACTTTAAATATATATATATTTGATAATTTAATTTTTGATAACAACTTGTCAGAATGATAGTCACAGTCAGGTTGTAGCAGAGTACCTAGCTACTCTTTTATAATGGTACTTGTTGTGGTTTCTTAAACAGTATAAAGTGTAAACTAATCTTCATTTTTTTAGGATGCTTTTACAATGGTAAACATTGTAAAAAAAATCTTATCGATGCTAGCTTGATTGGATTGTCAAATGTGAAGACTGACTGTTTATTTTATTTGTTTACCTCTACCAAAGTTGCAGGCAGCATTTGTGTATTTTTTTTTTAAGTCACCTTCGCCTTGACACAGTGGAATTGTCATCTTGCAAAAGTATGTAAATCTTATTTGTTTTTCTCCTGTTCACTATGTTTCTCACTAAAATATTTTTTCAAAACCATATTCATTTTTAGAATTTATATTTAATGTGAAATGTGCTGATAACTCAAAACTTTTAATTCAGTATTTGATTTTTAAATTTTAAATTCAATATTATAGTTGGAGAGGAAGTGTCATTGATTAAATTATTTTGATAAGGTATTTATCTTGAAAAGTAAATTGTTATTGATATAAAGTATAATATGAGTACACACATGTCATCACTTTCTTTATTGTCACTTTTAGAATAATTTAAATGTAACTTCTTGCATGTTCTAACATCTAACCTCTTTTTTAACATCTAAAATTATGCATGTTAATTCTTAAACTATTATTATTGGTGTATTATTTAAAATGGTTGAAAATACATTAAACTCTCTAGGTGTTTGAAAATCCACAAATTAAAAAAAAAATGTTTATGCATATGAAAAATGTATGTTTTGGATCCAAAGATTGTTTTAAGTCTTTACATCTAAATAAAATGCTTATGTATTTTACATGTAAAAAAAAATAATAACATGTTTATTCTTACAAATGTTTGAAAATTTGAATTAAACATATTCATTAAGCATTCAAGATATTTAGTTTAAATATTTTGTGTGATAATTTTTATAAGACCAATATTATTAAAGTTATGTGGTAGAATGATACATTTATTTATGTACTTTTCTGAGAGCTTAAATATCCTCTCTTTGCCATTATTTACTTTGAAAGTATTATTGTTGTTGCAAAATAACACGATATTACAGTAATTCAACTAAGAAAAGTTGAATTCTTAGAAAGTGCTATATATATATTTTTTTGTTTTTATGAGAGTCTAAATATCCTCTCTTGACCATCCTAAATATTCTCTCTTGACCATTTGCTACATTTTGAATTTTTGTTATGGGAAAATTCTCAAATGAGTAATTAATTGAATTTATATAATAATTATTCTAATAAAAATGTTAATACAAAATTGAAATATAGTTCATCGACTGTGACTAGAAATACAGTTGTAATTCAAAGGTCTTATTGTTGCTATTTCTTTTCCAAAATGGAACTGTTTTATTGCTAATGTTATGCTATATTGAATGAGGAAAGCCATTATTAGTATGATTACCAATTTGTATCATATAATATTATTTGTTTATGTGTACATTATTACAACCTTTTTTACTCTTTTAGTATATAGTGAACTTACTTTATAGCGTTGTATTTGCTATTTCACATATCAGTGAAATGGACTTTTAGCAGCTTTATTTTGAAAGACTATGTTCGCGTTTTGGACTTTTAGCGACTTTATTTTGAAAGACTATGTTTACTTTTTGGACTTTTAACAACTTTATTTAGAAAGATTTTGCTTACTTTTTGCACTTTTAGCAACTCTATTTTGAAAGACTTTGTGTATTTTTTGACAGAAGAATGTAAATTTTTTAATATTTTTATTTGGTTTCTCATTATTTGAAGTTATATGTATATTGTATATAGATGAGAAAATATTGACTTGATGTCAAAATTGTTGAATTTCTCCATCTCAGCAATATTTTCTTTTGGGGAGGCCGGAATATATGTTGTGTTTTCTTACAAGCACTGCCATATTTTTATTTAATTTAATTTAAGAAATATTTTATTAGCCTTTATTCATTTAATATTAAAATTCGCATTCAAAAATTATTTTAATTCCTTCCTTTTTAAAACTTCCCCTGTAAGTTTTTTCTTTCTTACATAACATTTCGCTTTATTTTAAAATGATAATGATCGTTTTGATGTCTGTACTTCCGGCATTGGTTTCATGCAGAACATTCTGTAACATTCTAATCGTGAGCTCACTTCCTATGGTAGCTCCACCCCTCGCCAATCAAATTCAAATTAGTTTAATAAGTATTTTCATAGGTTGCTGTTTATCACTGCCGATTGGCATTTTTAATTATGGCAACTCCCCTTTTCTCTCTTGCATTTCCGTGGCTGTGCGCTTTCGGCTCACTGGTATTATTATTATTCTAACTACAGATGCAGATAGTAGTAGCACACTTGCCTTCTGCGAAGAAATCATGAGCGGACATCGAATAACAGTAATAACGAATTTTTTTTTTGTTATTTATGATGTTTTGATGGGATGAATGTTTTCCTCTGATTTTACGGCAAGTATGATAACTGTTACACAAACGTAGATGCAATGACGGTTGTGAGTGTTAATAGGTCGCTGTAACCTTATGATGATATATGGCAGGAGTGGCTTATTTTCATTCGAATGGTGGTGCGTTTTGTGTATTCAAATTGCTTGATAAAATCATATGGTGATTTAATTTTTAAAACCAACATCTCCGTAATTCCCGAGAGAAAATTCCATTATTTTTCTCATGATGGGTGTTTATTTAAAACTTCTGTTGTGCACATCTGATTTTTTTTAAAAAGTGAATCGATAAAAATGAGATTCCATCATAAATACAGTTTTTCATGATTCTTTATAAATAAAGATTTATTAGAAGCTGAAATTTTGCAGTGCAATTATTTTACTAAAATTCACCACTTGTGTTTTATTTTTTTTAGATGACTTCAGGTAATATTTTTACTTTTATCTTCATTGTTCTTGATTAACAATTTATATGAATATTAATTTTAACGAATCATTTTTTAATAATGATTGTCATGTCGGCGTGGTCTTTTGCGGACATAACACAGTGTACTTGATGTTATATTCTGGTTGATGAATCACTATATATATTATTGGAATATTAACATGATTCCAGTGGTAAAAGAAGAACTTATAATCCAACCACCACAGTACTCTACTGGATGAGTGAGTTTTGATATTTTGTCTGCGGTTGTGGTATCTTTATTCCTAGCATTTGTGCGTGAATGAGACTTAATCTGCCATTTCTTTAAGTTTAGCAAAGCATGCATGAATCACCGAGAATTTGTTTGCCACGATTATTTTTGCAATGATATGCTAATTAGGTAATTATGGTTCAGTAGTAGCTATATATACTGCGCTAGGAGAGGAAATCAGTGGATTTGGAACGCATCTCGCCCTCGGATTTGCTCTTTTCTGAAATTAGATCCACGTATTGATTTAAAATGTAGTTTCTGAATTATTTCTGAGTGAGCTTGCTATTTCGAATAATGAGCGACATCGGAATACACGGAACTCCGTGTATAGTGGTATTATCTGCCAAAGTGACTTTCTTTGGAACAGTCTATTAAGTTAGTTAAATTTAATAAGATTTGAGAAAGGATTTTCCTTTTCTCAGTCTTTCATAAAATTGAGATTTTATGATCTACATTTAAAAATACTCGCTCCATTTCTATTTCCCTCTTTATTGTTATAAATAATTTGTTGTGTTTGGTTAAATTTGTTCCAGGCCTCCTTTCCAGTTGCCAGCTCCGAAGAGTATGTCACAGGATAATATTATATGTACTTCCCTTGCATAGTTTTAACCCTTAAAACAATAATGAAAAAAATCTTTACAATAAAATTAAATGTGCATAAATTACTTCTAGGATTTTGTATTTTATGTGGAGTTTATGCTGGTGAATTACTAAATATGTCTTGCGTACACTTATAGGAAACTAATTATTTCTAAAATAAATGGAAAATCTATGAAGTAACTGTTTATTTAAAAGAATCATGACCTATATTTTATCAGACTTGCGAAAAAAGGAAAATAAAGAGAACTAGAATAAAAACTAACGCGACTCCCTAATTTTTGAAAATTAAACATTTTCAATTTCTTTCTACATACTTATAGAAAAAGGATTTTTTCCCTTTTAGCTATGACATTTCAAAACAGTCAATACATTTCCAGTTGCATAGTTTCGTTCGTCAGCTACTTTAATTCCAGCCCTGTAACCGAATTCCCTTTTGCGTCTCTGTGAACAAACGATTGATGCTACGCACTCCAAAATCTATATAAAACATGTTGTAGTGAGTGCCCCATGGTGATCTTTTTTAATTTCATTATGTTTGAGGTATCCTAACATAAATAAAATAAACCGAAAACAATTTTTCCATAAATAAAATATAATGTAGTGTAAATATTTGTGTGTCCCTCTAAACGAATTATAAATGCTGCACACTTCATTTTCATTACTGAACATTCTACTGTAAACCTCAATAACATATATTCATTTCATGACAGTCCAAGTATATTTAAGAGCACGGACAAACCGAATTCATAAACAAATTTCACTATGTTGGAAAGTGTTAAAAACGCATTTCGAAAAAAGTGGACTTACGTAGTTTTTTATATCACCGATTAAAAAAAAGCAACTTATTTTAGAGGTATATATTGGTATTTCCCTCTGTATTTATAGCATTTAATTATGTAGTCATAATTAAATAAAAATTAAAAATAACTAATCTCAATATTTATTAACATAATCTAAATATAATAAAACGCATTGTGTTGATTCCAGTGCGAACACAGCCATATTACAACAGTGGATTATTTCTATTATTGCAGAGAAAAACAGAAATTATGAAAAATTTTCTGACACGCATCTTTTTTTGACGTATGTTTTTTAATTTTCAGGTGTCTGCATGTGTACTAACGTTTATAAATGATTAAATATTCCTATTTACTTTGACGTCACGAGAATATTGTCTACCGGGTTTTAATTAACAAAATGTCAATGATCTGCGTAACCGACAAACTGTTTCAGAAATCATGTTTAATTTTGGTAACGTGAACAATAAGCTGTGTTGTGAGTCATTCATTTTCTAGATACATTCAAAGTTTGTTTGAAGTGAATGTTTTATCAGAGTTTTTGTTTAACAGAGAAATTTTGCTTTTTGCATATTTTTTTTATTAATGCATGGCAGATTTCGAGACACCTTTTGAAAGGAGACGCCGCGCCGTTTAAATAGGGGCTACATGCGACGCCACAGAAGTAGAGTCTGATATGAAAGCCGGAATATCACAAGGCAACAAATAGCTGCTGCGACTGGACATGCCATTGCACATAACGTTTAGCATCACTACTCCTGTAACTATGAATATAAATATCATAAAGAAAAAACATCTGTATATATTACCAATTTTATAAGCAGACATTATATAGATAGTCACTAAAAACATGAGTCTTTAAAAAATGGCCAACAGTTTGCATAAAAACCATCACTACAAAATAACGTTTTCGCCTCCGGTCTGGATAGTCCTCAGTTGTAAATCCAAACTCCTGTGTGCTGCCGTTTATTAGATCTTTGGGGATTGAGAGATATCATTTACTACAACGTTTTTCCCTTTATTTGTTTATCCTACATTTCTTCTCCCTTTATTTCTTCTTCTCCCCCCCCTTTTCCCTTTTTTAATTCAGTTTTTCTTCTTCTTGCACGTTCTGCATTCTTCTCCAACGGGTGTCAATAATAGAATGTATCATAGCAATGCAAACATCTTACGTTGATTAATTAATTTCCAACTGAGGACGCTTCGGACCGGAGACGAAAACGTTATTGTGTAGTGATGGTTTATATGAAAACTGTTGGCCATTTTTATCAACTATCTATATAATGTGTGCTTATAAAAAATTGGTAATATATACAGATGTTTTTTATCTATAAAATACAGACATTAACTCATTTTAAGATATAAATATACCTTTATATTATAAAATATCAGTTTTGCAAAGTATTGCATTTCGAATTTCAAAACCCAACAGATGATATGTTTAACTTTTGTTGTCAGAAAGGGCGTGAGAAATTAATGTCTAGACAACAATTCCCTGCCTTTTTACTGAGCAAAATGAGTAATCCACATGATCCAGATACAAAAATTTTAAAGACAACATCTGTCAATATAACAGCTCAATTTCTTTTTCTTCAATGGGAGATGAACTGGCTGGAAACTCACCAGGGCATGGACCTTATTGTATTAAAGCACAAGGACAATTTTACCATGTCACTTCGCATTTACATCTAGGAAAAGGTCAACAGAGAACATATTGGTACTTTTCTGTTATATCAACATCATTGTCGCCAAGCATAATAGTTGGCGCAAAATAAAATTCACGTGAAATAAGTAATTTGTAAAATAACATTGTTATCACAAAATTGAGCATTTAAAAGCATATCATTTCAAAGTTACAGATTTTCGCGAAATATTTTATTTAATCAATCCAAAAATGTACATAAATATATATATATATATATAATAACTTTTAAACATATCTAAATATAAAAATTTACGAGTGTCCGTATATTTTACTTTGAAGCCACAACTACCCAGCTCAGACCACTGGTGTTTGTGTACGGCAATAGCCTTTAGTCTCCCATCGTGCACTATGACGGTTGCATGTCGGTAGCTCTAGGAGTGTGAGAGATATGGTGGTTGAAATTGGTCGATCTAGGGCATTTTAATACTATTTCTACTAAAGTGTTCTATAAATATGTTTGGAATCTTCTTCAACAGGAGTTCGTTCATTTAACTTAACATGAACTAGTTAAGATATAGATAACTAAGAAATATGATTTCGCACCCCCTATCAGACAAAATTTAAACTAAACGATATTACCGTACATTTCACTTTGCAGCCACAACTACCCAGCGCAGACCACTGGTGTTTGTGTGATTTTTGGCTAATTTTAGCCTCTGGATAATTAAAGATTGTTGGAATTTCAACCACCAGTTTAATCATTTATAAAAACAAAGCGCCCTTTGCTGCCCCTGATTTTCGGAAACATTTCCTAGTAGTATGTATTGTGTATTAATAATTTTTCTCAAACAGAAATATCGGTTTTTGGGAGGCTATCAATTCTCAATTAAACGTTTTTAGTTGAGTAACTGAATTTATATATGCAAGAGTAACGAAACAGTCTATAATTTTAATGTTAATATTATTTATACTGATTTAGCATTTTTGTCTGTAAAACATTTTTGTTGAACATGAAAACGTTGACTCGAGAATGAATCACTCTAAAAACGACATTTTCAAACTGAGCAAAAAATACTCAAATCTGAGTATGTGGGATAGTCAAAATGACTCCGAATCAAAATTACTCAAGTTTGAAACAAGAACATACTCATTTATGAAAACATGCACACACAAGAAGAAAACATCGTGTGCTCATATTTGAGTATGTCCACGTTTACAAAATGAGTATGAACTGATTGCTATGTGCACATTTTTGAGTATTTCTATGTTTCAAAAATTGAGTTTTAACTGATTCTAATCATTTTTGAGCATGTCCATGTTTCAAAAATGAGTATGAACTGACTTCTGTGTGCAAATTTTTGAGTGCTTCAATGTTTAAAAAATGAGTTTTTACTGATTCTAATCATTTTTGAGTATGTCTATGTTTCAAAAATGAGTATGAACCGACCTCTATGTCCATGTTTCAATATTCTGAGTACTTCTTGTATTTCAGATTTGAAAGCATTGGGTCGTCATATTTGAAACAAAAAGTTTCATAACAAAATGAAAATATCAATTCACTCAGATTTGAAAGTGTGATTTTTCTTAGTGATAACATCCAAAAAACCTAGTGTATGTTAAATTCAGAACTCTGAATAATACATTAAAAAAACTACTCGGAAACGTTCCCGTATATCAGTGGCACAAAATAAAAATTGTTTATAAATGCTTCTTTATATCTCAAAAATATATATTGGTTTAAAAGGATCCTATAGATAACGAACGATTTTCATGAATCGTGAGTAACTGAGAAGAGATTTTTGAACCTTTTCGTTTGTGGTTACATTATATTTTCCTAGATTAAGAAACATTTGTCTTTTATTACAGTGTATTTCTGACAGATGAAGTGGTTTGCGACTCTGGGTGTCTATGCAAAAATTATTCGTCTACTAGATGAGTGTTATCATCTCTTCTATTTTGTAATCGCAGTTTATGAACATCCTGTACATTTTGTCTTTGGCTATTGTTAGTTAGATGTGTAAGGGGAAAATTAAAACTAAAGAAAATCATACATTCTAATACGAGCAAATCTTGTGTATATATATATATATATATATATATATATATATATATATATATATATGCAAATTTTATTTTAAAAACGGCTCTAACGATTTTGACGAAATTTTGTATCCTACCGTTTTGAGGCACCAGAAAACCTTTGGGCTAGGTCAAATGTTCGAGAAAATTTGATTAGTGGGTCATCTCGGGTCACTTTGGGTCACCATCAAGCTAATTGTATCTAAAAAACGAATCAAACGATTTTGACTAAATTTTGTATCCTACCATTTTCGGGCACGATAAGATTATTGGGCTGGGTTACATGTTAGAGAACTTTCGATTAGTAGGTCCTTTTTGGGTCAACCCGAGTCAAGTTAATTTTATCTAAAAAACGGCTCTAACGATTTTGATTAAATTTTGTATCCTACGAGTTTCCAGCACGAGGAAATCATTGGGCTAGGTCACATAGCCGAGAAAATTCGATTAATGGGTCCTTTTTGGGTCTCTGTGGGTTAAGTTAGTTTTATCTAAAAACGGCTCAGAATATTTATACTAAATTTTGCAGCCTATGGTTTTCAGGCACAAGAAGACTGTTGGACTCGGTCGAGAAAATTCAATTAGCAGGTCATTTTGGTCATGGGTCATTATGGGTCAAGCTATTTTTATCTTAAAAATGGCTCAGACAATTTGAACTAAATTTTGTATCCTACGGTTTTGGGGGCTCGAGAAAATCATTGGGCTAGGTCACATGCCTGAGAAAATCCGATTAGTAGGTCACTGTCGGTCAAGCTATTTTTATCTAAAAGACGGATCAGACTATTTAGACTAAATTTTGTAACCTATGGTTTTCAGGCACAAGAAGACTGTTGAACTCGGTCACAGGCTTGACAAAATTCAATTAGGGGTCATTTTGGTTATGGATCATTATGGGTCAAGCTATTTTTATCTTAAAAATGGCTGAGACGATTTGAACTAAATTTTGTATCCTACGGTTTTGGGGCACAAAAAATCCATTGGGTTAGGTCACATGTTCGAGAAAATCCGATTAGTGGGTCATTTTTAAGTCACTGTGGGTCAAGCTAATTTTATCTAAAAAACGGCTCAGACTATTTTACTAAATTTTATATCCTACGGGTTTCGGGCACGAGAAAACAATTGAACTTGGTCGCATGTTCGAGAAAATTTGATTAGTGAGTAATTTTGATTATGGGGTCATTATGGGTCAAGTTATTTTTATAAAATAAAAGGCATTATAGTAATAATACAGAGAGAAAAATATATCTAGTTGAACTCAAAGCTAATTTTGACCGAGCTGGTCATCTCTATCCAGATGATGAAAAATGTAATATCTTGAAAATATTCATCTGCATTTTTCATTTCCTTTTCATTAAAAGACTGCTTAAAATATTAAATATTCCATTATAATAAGGAAATGACATCTGAAAAATATACATATTCTTTAAGTAGTTAGACGTTTGTTAAATGAATTTATTGATTCAAAAATACATAAAAATATCAGGAAATATATTCATAAAACTTTCATGCTCAGGAAATTCTATCTTTTTAATTTATTCAAATTTAAAAGATTTATTCTTTGTAATTTAAAAATGTTACATATGAATACCATTACTAATTAATTTACCTTTTTGTGCATTATTTCGACTGGAAATAATGTTTATTTTGCAAATCCATTTAGTTACAGAACTGATTTTGTTAAAACTGTAACATTTTGAAATAAATAACATTTGTTTTGTTAAGGAGACAAAACTGTGCATTATTAAACGAGGGCAATTACCAATGCAATAACCGAAGGCATTAAAAATTAAAAAAGATAACATGCAAGAAAATATTTTGTATTTGTCTCCAAAATGTTAGTTTATACATATATTATATTACTTTTAAATGCTAAAGGTGTAAAATTAACAACTATAATATAAATTAAAATAACTTTTATTAGTTGTTTTACATGTTTCGACTCTTCTGAGTCATTTTCAAAAACAAAATGAGAATATTCTAAAGCTGCACGGGCTTTGAAGTTATTATTTACATGTACTTTTTAAAAAATTACGCACGTTATCTATTATTTTTTACTTGATTGTTTATTTTCATATCTTTGAGCATGGAGTAATTCTAGCCACAGTTTCGGTAAATTAAAAGATGTCGCATCGTTACATATTGTATTTTTGCGCGTGAGTATCTCTATGGTTTCTCTTATTATGGATGGATAGTGTAGACTGGAGGGAAATATTATTTTACTTTCATTGAAATTTATTTGGATGATTTCTTCTTGATATAATCTTGCTAGGGCTGTAGTTTTTCTATTGTATTTAATATCAGCTATATGCTCTTTTTTTCTGCAATTAAATTTCCTGCTGGTCATGCCTATGTAGTAATTCTTGGATCCGTCTTCTTTAATAAAAGGTATTTCATATACTCCTGAATAATTCTCAAAATTAATTGGGTCAATTTTACTGCAAATGATATTCTTTAATTTCTTAGGTGGTTTGGCTATTAAGCAGATATTGAAACGTTTAAGGCTGTGTTTTAATTTTTCGAAAAAGCTTGGATAATATTGCAGAGTATAAAGTTTGTATTTTTGTGAATCAAATTTCTTTTCTGAATACTTATTATTGGTGATATCTATGATTAATTTATTAATATGGTGTACTGTAAAACCATTATTATAGGCAATTTTACGAATATTATCTAATTCATTATTCAATTTATTTTCAGTACATATTATAAAGGCTCGTTTTATGAGAAATCTGTAGGCTGAAATTTTGTATGTAAAGGGAGAACATGCGTTATTTGGTATGGTAGATTGGTTAGCCATGTTTTTCCGGAAAACAGCTCTGTTGATAGATTTATTTGTTCTTGTTAACATAACATCAAGGAATGGAAGACTTTTATTATGTTCAATTTCAATAGTGAATTTAATGTTATTGTCGATTGAGTTTAGTTGATTTATAAATATTTTAAGTTCATCAAGACTATGCTGCCAAATTATAAAAATATCATCAACATATCTGAGCCAAGTGTGAGGTGTTAAGTGAAATGTGCCAAAAACTTTATTTTCCAATGGGCGAAGAGTATATTCAGCTAATAAGCCTGAAATAGGTGACCCCATTGGAGCTCCGTGATTCTGCTTATAATATTTACTATTGAATGTGAAATAGTTATTATGGATGATTAGATTAATTCCTCTTTTTATTGTTATTTTCATATCATCACTAAATTCTTCTATCTGTTCAATATCATCACAAATCTTATTACATACTACATGTGTGTCAATTGATGGATACAATGGCTAACCAATCTACCATACCAAATAACGCATGTTCTCCCTTTACATACAAAATTTCAGCCTACAGATTTCTCATAAAACGAGCCTTTATAATATGTACTGAAAATAAATTGAATAATGAATTAGATAATATTCGTAAAATTGCCTATAATAATGGTTTTACAGTACGCCATATTAATAAATTAATCATAGATATCACCAATAATAAGTATTCAGAAAAGAAATTTGATTCACAAAAATACAAACTTTATACTCTGCAATATTATCCAAGCTTTTTCGAAAAATTAAAACACAGCCTTAAACGTTTCAATATCTGCTTAATAGCCAAACAACCTAAGAAATTAAAGAATATCATTTGCAGTAAAATTGACCCAATTAATTTTGAGAATTATTCAGGAGTATATGAAATACCTTTTATTAAAGAAGACGGATCCAAGAATTACTACATAGGCATGACCAGCAGGAAATTTATAGGCAGAAAAAAAGAGCATATAGCTGATATTAAATACAATAGAAAAACTACAGCCCTAGCAAGATTATATCAAGAAGAAATCATCCAAATAAATTTCAATGAAAGTAAAATAATATTTCCCTCCAGTCTACACTATCCATCCATAATAAGAGAAACCATAGAGATACTCACGCGCAAAAATACAATATGTAACGATGCGACATCTTTTAATTTACCGAAACTGTGGCTAGAATTACTCCATGCTCAAAGATATGAAAATAAACAATCAAGTAAAAAATAATAGATAACGTGCGTAATTTTTTTTAAAAGTACATGTAAATAATAACTTCAAAGCCCGTGCAGCTTTAGAATATTCTCATTTTGTTTTTGAAAATGACTCAGAAGAGTCGAAACATGTAAAACAACTAATAAAAGTTATTTTAATTTATATTATAGTTGTTAATTTTACACCTTTAGCATTTAAAAGTAATATACTATTACATGGTGTTATATTTTATTATATTGTTATACATATATTTTTTTTTCTGGGCAAAAAGGGCAATAAAGGCTTTGATCCATTTATTTCATACCAGTAAACTGAATTTAAAATTCTATATCCTTTTTATTTTTTTAAACAAACTGATAAAAAAATCACTCGCAATTTTATTTATTTATTTTAAAAAAGATATTTATTTCAATCGATTATCATTCAATTTTTTTTTCCTTTTTGTACATTATAATAAAAGCTTGTCTTAAATTTGTTTTGTGCTTTTTTTTTATTTTTTATTTTTTACTTTTTACTTTTACTTTTTCTTTCAGTGTATATACACAAACAATAAAAGAAATCCTAAAATTGTTTTATTATACGTAGCAAAAATGCAAATATACCATCATTTAACAAACATTTTTACCGACAAAATTACATGCAAGCAGCGTTATACATAAATTCTCTCTCTAACTTGAAAATTATCTGAGAAACTGTGATACTTGAAAGATCAAATATCATGCTTCTTTGCAAGTCAGCGTAAAATGAAATAAAAAGAATTTTTATTTTTTTCTTGTCGCATATAAATGGCATATTCACTGATTTTAAGATCCTCATATAGAAAATTTTATATCCTTTGTTTGGAAAGTGTTAAGCCATAAAATGCACTTTGACAATAGATATCTTACAAAATAACCGACAAATTAACTTTTTATTTCGATGCGAGCCAACAAGTTCTTTTTTTTTTAAGTAAAAAGTTTTTAAGAATTTTTTCAAGAAAAATGGCGAAATATAACTATTTAAAACTTTTTTGTATAATTTTACCAAGTATTATTGATTATACGTAATAAAATAATACAAAAGCACATACATATGTATATTAAATCACAGGATAAATCAATATGCCAAGTATTATTGTTATTTCATGTATAATAACTTCATATGAAGTTGTATTGTAAAACAACAAGAGAAAAGTGTGCATATTTCATTTTTGTTCTTTCATCGCATATAATCCTCATATTAAGTTCAATAATAATTGTGAAATACAGAAAAATGTGGCAAAACCATTTCTTTTTAACCTCTTTTTAATTTCTCTTTTTCTTACCTTTTCTTTTTAATTCCGTTGGAAAACTTGCATCAAGGTTCTGCTCAAGAGAACAATTTCCCAAAAAAATTTCTGCGCTCGGATCTAAACTAAAAAGTGGTATTTTTTTTGTTACTCTCTACATCCATATTATAAACCAAAAGCATGTTTTGGTGAAACGCTGACATCATATCGATGGTAGCAATGATGTAAGCAATCCATTTCATTTTTTCTGAAAATTGAATTATTTCTAAAATCGCATAATATCGATTTTTACACCAAGAAGGGGAAAATGTACTGTCAAATAGAATTTGTTGGAAAATTGTATCTCAATTTACTGATATTGAGTGGTTTTTAAAATAATTTTCACGCATATTTTGTTTTAAATGTATCTCTATCGCGTGCAGCTTTATTACCGAAGATTAACCCTTTCGCATTTAAAATAATATAAGTATTTTAACTTTTGTTTCGGCTAATAATTCATAACGAAATTAACACTTCATCAAAAAGTTAGTAAAATAACATAAATAAAACAAAAATTTAACAGACATATAATGGAAATACGCGCTTAAATCATTTAAATGATGAAAATCATAAAGGTTTATCAAAATCATCAAATTAGGGAAATTTTTGACGATTTCTTCGGCTATTAACACCTGGTATGCGCCTATTACGAAAGTATCGCTTTTAATAAATTTGAAAACTCTATTTGAATGCATTATTCATATTTTTCATATAACAATGGTTTTTGGTGTTGTTAGTGGGGGAGGCACATAAGTGTAGTCTTTTATAAGGCTCCACGAGAAGAAATCGCACATTGAGAGGTCAGGCGATTTTGGAGGCCAGACAAACAATGATGCGGCGGGTGAAGGAAGAGCGTTAGCGCTACCTGTCGGCAACTGCGTGAAACTCGAGATTTTCCTCTTTCTACCTATAAACAAAAAAATATATATATTGGAATTTTCAATTTAAAAAAAAAAAGTGGTTTTCACCTATAGGGAAGCCCTGGTTGGATCTCCTAGTTGTATAAATGTTCCAAAGTTAAAATTATCAGTAAAACTATTTAATAACTAATAATAGTAATTTTCAAGTGCTTGTAAACCCTATATGTGTCTCATTGTGTAATTTTGTAATAATTGCAAGATTTTTTAGTATTGCTGTTAAAAATTCTACAGAGAGTTTAAAAAAGAATCCCCCGTTAAAAAAAAGCATAACTATTCTGCTTTTAGTTCGTTTTGATCGAATAATGTATAGGTAGAAAGAGGGAAATCTGGAGTTTCATGCAGCTGCCGACAGGTAGTGCTAACGCTCTTCTTTCGCCCGCCACATCATTGTTTGTCTGGCCTCCAAGATTGCCAGACCTCTCAGTGTGCAAAAGACTACGTTCATGTGCCTCCCCTGCATTTGCTGAACTGAAGATACGCATACCAGCAGAGTGGAAACAGCGCATGCAGACATGCTCGCAAAAGTTTGGGACGAATTTGACTATTGTTCAGACATATGCAGTGCATCCAAAGGTGAACATTTTTATCACCTTTAAGTTGGTTTATAAAAAAATTAAAGTTAAGACATTTATTAAATTAATCTTCAGTGTCCATGTTCTATATTTTTCGCGCTGTACAAATTTCAAATCGGGTGATTATCTTTTAAAAACTCTGTATTTTAAATATATTTTAAATGCACAGTAATTTCTTCCACTATAAAATAATGCATGCATGAGAGAGTTAATGGAAATTTCCAGGTGCGGCTTCGAAAAAAAATTAAAATATTTAAATCCGATGATAACAGGGGTTTTATTACAGTTTAACAGAATTAATATTGATAATTGCGTTTAAATACCAATAAATGCAAAATGTTAATTTAATGATAAAAAAATAAGTAAAAAATAAAGAAAATTTAAAATATATATTTCTTACAGCGGAAGCTGAAGATTAATCTTAAGACATTTCGATGTTATTATCTTCATAATTAATTGAAATAATAATGTCAAAAGATAAAATTCTTCATAATCAAGAGAATGAAATTTTTCAACTAGATAACTCATCTTTCAAGGTTGGAGTAGAATAGTAGACTTCAACAATGCTACTACAACCATGAAAGATTATTTATCTAGTTGAAAAATTTCCTTCTCTTAATTATGACATAATTACTTCATATATAGGCGTTTCCATGATATCACACTTTCAGAATGTAAATGCTATTATTATAGCTGAGATGAATGTGTCTAGCGTTGCAGTTCGCAGCCATTCCAACAAATAAGAGTGAATAATGCAAGCCAGGATAACGTCCGGGTAGCTCAAAAGGAAGAGTATTGGCATGGCAAGCCAAGGACGCAGGATCGAGGCCTGGCCTGGGCATTTTTTGTTCTTATGCAATAATCCTCAACTGTGCTACTCCTACCTTGAAAGATAATTTATCTAATTTGAAAATTTCCTTCTCTCGATTATGATATAATTACATTATATATAGGAGTTTCCATGTTATCACATTTTCACCATAAAAATGCTACAGCTATAGCTCGGATGAATGTATCTAGCGTTGCAGTACGCAGCCATGTGCAGCAAATACGAGTGAATTAGGCCAGCAAGGGTAACTCAGCAGCAAACAAAGGACCCAGCATTTTTCGTTCTGTTGGAATAAACCCCAACTAAGCTACTCCAACCTTGAAAGATGATTTATCTAGTTGAAAGATCTAGTCTTCTCTTGATACCTGGATCCTTGGCTTGTCGGGCAAAAGCTCTTTCTACTGAGCTAACCGGACGATATTCTGGCTTGCATAATTCAATCTTATTTGTTGGACATGGCTGAGAACTGCAACGCTAGATACATTCATCTGAGTTATCGAACATGGTATTTAGGAGTTTCCATGTTATCACACTTTCACCCTGTAAATGCTGCAGTTATAGCTCGGATGAATGTATCTAGCGTTGCAGTACGCAGCCATGTCCAAAAAATAAGAGTTCAGGTTCAGCTGAGCGTAATGGCCTACCGATTGGCTAAAGATCTACAAGCCCCGCTCAGTGGGGATATCCACTATCCAAGGACCCTAACCAAGCGTCAGGGCTCGACCAAACTCCCGACTAAACTATTTATACAAATATAAACAAATACAAAACTGAAACAAAATGAAAATATCAAATTAGTTACAATATAAGTCTACATTAAAGTATCTTTAAATTAAAAACTTGTTTTAAATATGAGATTTCTACTAAAGTCAGTAAACATAAACAGTCTTCAAAACATAAAAAGTCAATAATATCACATGTCACCAATATCACAGAGAATCACCAAAGTCACTAATAACCCTAAATCGCAATAACCCTAAAAAATATCAAGCTGATTGAAAAATAAATGATCATATTCCAATTAGCCTAATGATCCTAGGTTATTTGCAATAAGCCTGAAAAAAAGCAGGGTGATTGGAGAGAGGATAGTCCAATTAGCCCGGTTCTTTGCAAAATGCCAGATTCATACGATAGCACTCGTATTTTTAAACTAATTTGGATGTAACAAAGCATGTGAATTAGGTTCACAAATATCTCGACCGCGTTCGTTCGCCAGCTTTGTCCACCATCTTGTTTCAAAATGGCGGCCACTGAAAGATTTAAAACTCAAACAAATATACAAAAAATTAGACATTCAAATTTGTTTTTGTTTAAGTGTTAGGTTTTGATACAAGAATTTCGGAGCATTTTTTGTTTTGCCTCTATCTTAAAAAATGGCTGAGATATAGCAGTTTGAAATTTCAGGGTGGCTGACATTTTTTAACAAGACAGCAGACTAAAACAAATCTGGGATCAATTTATGAGTTTTTGGGAACGTGATTTCTCACAAATTAATTATCTTTTATTTTTGTAATCATTTTCTCAATAATACTTATAAAACTATATTCATATCCGTTAGTATTAAATTCTCGCCAAGTTTGGCGACACTTGGTGAAATATCGTCGAATTTGGAGACCAAAAATAAGTTGCGATAAATGAAGCCAACTTGGCTATAGCAGATCATTTTGCCGAAATTTTTATTCAAATTCAGTATTAACAAATCTCCTCGAATAAGTTTATTCCCATTTTAGCTTGGTGTTTTCGCGTAAGAATAGCTAAACTTTTAAAACGAATATATAGGAAATCAACTTTTTCCTCCCGGTAAAAGCCGAAGGACTTACTTTAATATTTTCCAACATACTTGAAAAATGTTTTTGGAGTCTCTGTTTGTCTACCATGTATCTGCTGTTTACCGTCTTCTTGTACTCTAAGTTTCGTAAATGTACTCGCATTGCCATGTACTTCATAAAAGTTATTGAAGTTTACTATGGCATGTCTGCTTTTTGAATATGGAGTGTGCAGCATTTATTGTTCATTTACAAGGACACTTGAAAAAATCCGATATGTTCCTTATTAAATTATTACTTGCTGTAAGAAATCCCGTTACGTAACACTCCATTGGGAAAAATCGTTTGCGTTGTATTTCATTGATGGTGCACTATTTCAAAGATAGATATGCATTTGACACTGATATGTATTTATGCATGCATGACATTGATATGTGTTGATGAAGTGCACTAAAATATTCTTTCTGTATAATATGGAGGGAAAAGCATTTATCATTCCTTTACAGGGTCACTCAAAAGAACTCAGTTACATACCAGTCTACGCGGGAAAATTGTTTGGATCTTATTTATTAATGTTACAACATTTCTAACATATTGAAATTTATATACATTATTGAGGTGCATTACAAGATGCTTACAGCAGAATATGACGTGCATAACAGTTATCGTTCAATCACAGGTACACCTTAAAGATTTCCGTTACAGTACTGGCTAATAAGCCATAAAAGCAGAAGGTAGTAATTTTTAAAAGTACGTTTTGATTGTGCTGTGCGTTATTTTTCAGAATTAAATTTTAATTTAACATGAGGAGTGTACAAAAATCTATTCATAATATACAGGGCTGTACAAAATTATTCGAGTACATTTCCGTCTATTGGCGGAAATCGCTGAAGGTGAATTTCTGACTATGACATGCGTTTTCTAATTAAGCTATATTTTAGCACACTATCTAGTATATATACAAATCTATAGATCATATACAGGGATGCACAAAAGAACTCGCGTGCTTTTTCGGCTATGGACAGTAATTGCTGAAAACTGGTTTCACCATTTTAAGCTGTGACGTTGTGTTGCAGTATTCTGAAAGTGTTGAAAAGAGTTCAATTATCTATGTTTGGAACAAGATTTTTCTTTCTTGTTTAAATAACTGCTCGAAGGATTGAAAAATAGATGCACAAACTTTCTGTTGTATGCGTCAAGAATTTTCTGTAGCGATATTAAGAACTTTGAAGAAAAATTAAAACTGAATTTAATGTTATTTTTACTAATTTTAGTTATACTAATTTTAAAAATGTATTAACTACGGAGAATTTGTTTTGAGGAAAAATGCACTTGAAATACATTCTGACATGTTCTTTTCATTACTTTTATTAAAAAAAAAATTAAAATTCTTTCTGCCACGTATATAGCAATATATTGATATTTTGTAAATTTTAATAAAAAATTTTCACACAAAAACAAAAATTTTTATCTTCCGTTTTCAAAGTCCACCTCACTCAAAGTCCCTCTTAAGCTATATTGGAAGAAACATTGAAAAAAAAAAAACATCATTTAATCAAACTTTTTCAATTTAATACTTATATTTTTCTAATAATTATATCAATAATATTATCAATATAAAAATCAATATATCAATGACATAAATAAATTAAAGGATCTTTAAAAACTATTAGTTTTCACTCACATGAAATTGAAAAAGATTAATAGAGAAGAAATTTAAGAACGTTTAAATAATTTCCATAAAATTTGCCACAATAACTTAAAAGAAACTGAAATGAAATACAAAACAAAATCTAGCTGCATTTATATTCCGCAGATTTGTCTCTCATTTAAAAATAATGAAGGAATTTGATAATAAATTGAATTAAAATAAATTGCTTCTTTTATTAAATTGCCGTAAAATAATATTTCAAGAAATTTCATAACGGCGTCGAAAATAAGTGACACAATTAAGCATTTTTGCATTTCTTATGGGCGGAAATATGATAAAAAAAAAAAAAAAATATTTCTTCCTATATTTCGCAAAGAGAATTTAAAGTTGTTTTTCCTTCATTTGCTCAAATGATGTCGCTTTTAGATATTTTATATCGCATAAAAGCGCAGTTAATAAAATCTCATTAAATACTGAAATCATATTATTTACTGCAGTTAATAAGAGATAACTTATTAAGAATTTGTTATAGTTATGTTTAATGTATATGTACCCTTTTTTCGCAGAAAATTGTCTAATATAAAAAACTTCATCTTTATGAGATGTTTTTATGAAAATGTTATTTTCAGACTGTGAAATACAACAATAAAATACTTAAAAAACATTAATAGATAATATTACAAAACTGCCTTTAAATTAATATTTTATTGAGTTAGAAAGAACTTAATCTTCCTTAATTCATATTATATTGCATGTTTTCGAAATCAATGCAATGATTGCTTTTATTTTACAATTTTAAGTATATAAATAAATGCATTTAAATATTTAAAAATTTAATTTAATTGACAAAATTTCAGAATATCAAAAATTTATTCATTGTATTTTATTTATAAATAGCATGTTTCTTATATTCAAAGAAAAATATATTACAATATAATAAATTATAACACCTTGTAATGATATATTACTTTTAAATGCTAAAGGTGTAAAATTAACAACGTAATATAAATTAAAATAACTTTTATTAGTTGTTTTACATGTTTCGACTCTTTCCGAGTCATTTTCAAAAACAAAATGAGAATTTTGTTGAATGGTGAATTTTTCTCATTTTGTTTTTGAAAATGACTCGGAAAGAGTCGAAACATGTAAAACAACTAATAAAAGTTATTTTAATTTATATTACGTTGTTAATTTTACACCTTTAGCATTTAAAAGTAAGAAAAATATATTTTCCAAAATAATCAAGAAAGCTTCAATACATTATATATTTTTAATAAAAAGTGTTCATAAATATAAGATGAAACTTGATGCTAATGAATATTTAAATAGATGTTATGTAATAGTAATTTTTTACGTTTCTTTTAAAATTCCTTAATTTATTATTTAGAAAAATGAATTAGAAAAAGTATGCATAAAGTACAGATTGCTGCACACTGTTATAAAATTTACGGATTTCTTTCTGGGTGATAAAAGTAAATTTATAATTAAAGATATAGATTCTAAGCCGATAAAGGCAATTTATTTGACAATTATTCCAGAAACATTCTGCGAAGATTTCAATTCGTGTCACAAATAATGAAGAAAAGTAACGTGGTAAAATCAATAAATAATACTTTCAAGGTAAATTTTGCTCGTAAGCAATACTGCTTAAAAGTGGAACTGAACCAACTCATCTTAGCGGTATTATTTGTGTAGTTTTCCTTTATAATTACGTAAACAGTCAACAGTGATGATGTATTTATTGTAAGAGAAAATTCCAGAAAGTTATAGAAATTTCTATATAAGTATTTGGTGACCAAAATGATCATTAAAGTCACCAGGTCACCGTCAAATGACGTCAAATTAGTCGTTTTGGTCAACAAGTGTATAATGCAGTATACGACCTGTCGTTTTAAACGTAATAATTGTTGGCTCTTCCTTAATTCTTAAATTTTTACTGTTGGTTTTCCTTATAATGCTGATTGACAAACTTTGTAACAATATTTTATTTTTTATTCCTAATCTTATTTCAGTAACGCATTAAATTCTTTTTTGCATATGAAGTATAAATGGAAGAAAACAATTTTCGAATGTATTTTTGCATAACTTGAAGGCTAGATGGATGATAGAGAATTCAAATTCAATATCAAATACATCTTTTGAAATATTTTTTTTAAATATATTATACTCAAAACAATTAGAATTAGAAAATATATTTTAATACACTGTAAAAAAGTGAAGAACATTTTCCTGATACAGCAGAAACTTTTCCGAAAGATCTATGTTACCTGGTAGATTCCGACGGTTCCAGAAATATGTTTTCAGAAACGAATAGTAAACAGACCAATCAGGTTAGAGGTATGCACGATACCGAAACTGGGACGAAACTGACGAACAATTTTTTTTCTTTAGATTTGTACCGGGCTCCGACCATACAAAAAAAAAAATAATGATAGTAATAAAACTTAAAAATAAAATATATATACATCAAAGTTTAATTTAAAATTTAAACTTAAATATTTTTTTTTATTAAGGTATAAATTTTTTATGAAGGTTTATTTTTTAAAGGTTTTCTTTAATTTTTATATGTAGATGTTCCTTTATGATAAAAAAAATTGTACTTCTTTGTAGTAGCTTCACCCCACATTTACTATTGCGCCAAGATAGCAGTTATGATATCGCCACGCCTATAAGTATATGCTTCATATTTACACACACACACACATATATATATATCTAATATGTAAAAATGAAAATGTGTCTATATGTCTGTCTTACTATACAAATCCACAGTTTAGAAGCAAGAATTGTGAAATTTTAAGTACAGGTGTATTAAAACATGGCCGAGGGAACTAAAGAAATCCGGAATCGAAATAAATTATAGTTATTTTTAATTTATAAAAAACCGACAATCTAACAGTCATTTCCAATACAATTTAACCATTTATCGTTATAGTTCGTTACAAGCAATAAAATTCTTTCCACAGCAATTAATTTTCAATTTAAAGATTTCCACGTGAGGAACTAGTCGTTGGGGGCCACCGTAATACTTACCCATCATGAATATGCATAATGTAAAATATTAAAATAAAAATGTGTAAACTACTTATAAAATGCATTGCAATTCAAATAAAATCGTGGTTTGATGACGTCATAAACTTTAAAGGCTCGATTACTGAATTGCATGAAAGAAACATCCTTATAACTCCAAAAATAATAATCCTATTAACTAGCGGTTTATTGCATCTGATTAAGCGTCAAATTTCCAATTAAAATATATCTTTGAAGTGAAATTTGGATGAAATACAGGGTCATGAAAAATTGAAGAGTGTGGAAAATAGGATTACAAATATCTAGGCAACTAATCATCCGATCGACTTCATGCTTTATGCAAAATTTATGTTGTCTTTTATATTCATTTCTTAAAATAAATAATTTCGAAAATTTTCATATACCTTTTATCAGAACGAATATTTCGAGAGTCCGAAAAAAATAGTTCCGGTTAATCGAGGTTACTGAAATTCAATAGGCTTCTTCCCATTATTACATACTAAGCACATACCAAATTGCAAGTCTCTATCTCAATTTTTTCGGGAGATAGAGCGTTTACAGACACACAGACACACAGACACACAGACGGACGGCAAAATTTTTTTTCTAAAAATATGTTTTTCGCAATCTCCAGTGTCTGAAACGTGTAAATCCGTCAAAAAAATTTTCGATTTTCAAAACGATTACAAGACTTACCTTATACTACGTATGATGGGTAAGTAATAAATGAAATAAAAAGTTTCAAGAATTAAAAAGATGAATATGACGCCATATATATGAAATGGACTTTTTCAAATATTTGACAATCATACTAAGGAGTAGTGCTCGCGAATATACGTTTATATACGTTTAAAGGTATCTAAAGTTTTTTCCATATTATTGCCTATCCAAAATCGTTACCGGTTACAATATGCTTTAAACGTATTAAGCGTATATTCGCGAACACTACTAAGGAGAGTATCAATATAAGTAAGTGCAGAAAGCAAGTGGATATGACGTCATCAGATGAATATAACGTCATATTTTATAATATATGAAATAAAAATTTGTTTGTTTGTATATCTTTCAATACAAATCCACATTTTAGATGCAAGATTTGTGAAATTTTACTACAGGTGTATTAATACTAGGCCAACGCAATTAAGTGATTCGGAATCGAAATAACGTATAGTTAATTTTTAATTAATAAAAGACCAACAATCTAACCGCCACTTCCTATAAAAATTTAACCATTTTTTGTTATAGTTCGTTGAGAACAATATAATTCTTTCTACAGCAATCAATTTTCAATTGAAAGATTTCCACATGAAGAACAAATGAAATAAGAATTAGAAAGATGAATATGACCTCATATTGGAAGTACAATGGACATTTTGAAACATTTCTCAATAATACAAGGAGCATGAGTATGTACAGAAAATAGGTGAATATGACGTCATTAAAAGAATTGAAAATAAAATGAATGTGACGTTATAGTGCAAGTTTAACGGACTTTTTCAAACTTTTATTTGACAATTATACTAGGAGAGTATCAATATGAGTAAGTACAGAAAGCAAGTAGATATGACGTCATCAGGTGAATATAACATCATATTTGAAATAAAATGAACATTTTAAAATATTTGCAAATAATACAAGGTGCATCAATATGAGAAATAGGGTTCGCAGACAATTAGCGTATTTTAGTGAACGTTTATTGACATGAGCATGGCGCAAATTTAATTTTAATGTATTAACCTGCTTTTGTTTTACTTTATGTACACAGGCATTGTGAGGAACGTATTGAATCATGATAAAAATCCGATTATGGAAAAATTGGCATATTTTAACATTTTGATGTTCTCTGAATTCTTTTTCATTATTTTTAAATCTATTCCACATATATATGTGTGGGTGTGCGTGTATATTAGAATTTCCAAAAATGTTTAGTTATCCACAGAGCTCATTCTTACTGAAGAACTGAAATAAAGAATTCAGATTTTTTAAAAAATAAAATGTCAAATCATTGTATGGGATGTATGCACCATGTCACACAAAATGCTTTACAGGCCCTCCATCAGACACTTCATTTTTCATTGCCGATCATTCTAAAATGAACAATGGCGTATGAAATTAACACATGCCTGAAATCTTCAAATTTTTGGAGGGTGTTCGCAGTTTGCAATTAACTACAAATAGGAGAATTCATCTGCATGCAAACATATTGGACGGTCAATTTGCTGTCCATAGTGTAAACAACAGCAACTTGAAGATTCAAGAAGAGTTACCTGGAGAAGCTCTATTCTACAAATCAATAGATACTGTTGTTCCAGAAAATTAGGCTATGTACTACCCTTCTGAACTTTTAAACTATTTGGACCCTCCCGAAATGGCACTGTATAACTAGATACTGAAGATTGGATAACCCATTATGCTTCTGAGAAATTTAAATCCCACAAGACATTCCAACGGTACAAGATTAGTAGTTAAAAAGTTCCAGCCTCATGTCATTAAAGCAGCAATTTTGACAGGCTGTGCCAAAGGTGAGAATACTTTCATTCCGCGCATACCCCTCATTCCATCTAATATGACATTTCAATTCAAGCGTCTGAAACTTCCAGTTTACTTAGGTTTTGTCAGGTCGATCAATAAAGGACAGAGGCAATCTTTACATGTAGTTGGAGTCAATTTGGAATCACATTTCCTTTCTCCCAGTTTTACGTTCCGTGCTCAAGAGTTGGCTCTTCAAGAAATTTGTATGTATTTCCCTCTAATCAAGGAATAAGAAATATAGTTTATGAAACTGCTTTGAAGTAATTGTCTTTCAGTTCGTTCCGTAATGTACAAAGTTCAAAGACAGTTTGACATTTTTCCTTTTTAGTTTTTATTGCTCCAATGATGAATGGAAGCAAGCTGATTTGTAGCTGATGAGTTTATTATATAAATTTAAATATTTTTAGATTAGTTTGTTATTAGATTCATTTGTATAACATTTCGACTGCTTTCTTTTATTATATTTTTTTATGCTGTACGTTTAATTTTGAAATTGGTTTTTCTAAACACCATCCTTAAAATCCCGAGCAACGTCGGATACTTCAGATAGTACGTTATAATCCAAACGCTCATAAAAGCACCATATACGTCAATATACACTTAATATTCACGCTTTATAAGTAATATATACCGCATATTCGTCTTGTACCCATATCATATATATACGTGATATATGCGTCATACATGATTATAATTTGTGCATATACATCATGAAATATCACATACATCATATATGATTATAATGTCATATATGTCTTATAATTTGGCGATACATCTTGGTTTGCTTGGTGTGATATAGAATACAGAAGTACCAAAAAAAGCATACGCACTTACTTAAAAGTATTTTTTATGAAAATAACAGGTACTTTTTTTATTCATAAAATAGTAGTTAAAGTGTTTTTTTTTTTTTTTTTTTTTTTTTTTTTTTTTTTTTTTTTTTTTATAATCTGTATTTGTCTTGCGTGTAAAATTGACAAATATTTTTTATCTGGAAACAAAGGTTTAGAAGAAAGCAACTTTATAATCTAAGCACGGCCGTATTTTCTAGCAATAAAATTCCTCATAGAAAACATAGAAAATCCGTTTCCGAATTTCAAACCTTTTAAATTTTAAATTTATCAATCAAACGCTGTTTTTCGGAGACGTGAAACAAATAGAACCGATTTCGAAAGAGATTAGGAAAAAAAGGCTTTGCTTTAGAAAACAGAATCTTGTGATGTGTTAAAAAAAAGTATTTCATATATAGGTTCTTTTTTTGAAATTTGCGATTTATTCGTGGCTTTTTAAAAAATTGACAAACATATTAAATTATAAGGTTAAGAAAAAAAATTACGATTTTTTTACATAAGCTATGCATTTTCAGTGTTTTAGTTAAACTTGATAATAAAATCATGTATTTTATTTTTAAAAAGTGTTTAAAACTGAATGCGGTCCTAAAACATTGCATAGATATGTAAAAGATTTTTAGACTTTTAAAGGGAATTAATACGCACATTTCATAAACAAACCCAGTATTTTCAAATTCTATAAATTACCCCTGACCGCCGAGCAAAAGGGTGAAAATCAAATTTTTTTTCTCTGTAATATTTTGTAAATGCTAAAAAAAGATGATTTTCTAACATGGTGTAATAAACTTAATTACCTATATGAATATAGTCTTTGAGAGTATTAATCATTACTGAATTTTTAAAAACTGCATTATATTTGAATAATTATATTAATTTAAATAAGGCTTCTATTGTAGTGAAACCTACAGCTTAGTGAACGGATATATCAGTTTACGACAGTGATAAGGGTAAGAAAAAACGAATATATATATATATATTTATACCATGATTGCATGAGCCTCATACGTTCACTCGAACCATCGTCAAGTGTTAGATCACGACACTATAATGCACTGAACAGATTGTTCAATAACTAATTTAAAAAAGAAAATATTTATTAATTAAATGAATATTTATAATTAATTAAGTATTTTATAATAAAGTGAACCCGAATTTGAAAGATTAGCCTTTAAATTATTCTACTGGATAGATTTTGTTACTTATTATTATGAATGAATTGTTGCATATGAAAATAAAATTTTTCTTAACATTTCAATTTTAAGAAATTAAAAATATTTTCCTTCGTGTTTTCTTTAATAATATATTACTAGAGTCCTCTAATTTTTTTAAAAATAGTTATAACCCTTTAAGACCGAATATATATGATCGTGCGGGTTCGAGTTTATTCAATTTCGGGAATTTCTGACAAGTCATTCATGTCCTAAAACGTTATGAGACTTAAAAATACGTAATACAAAAAAAGGTACTTCAAAAGCAATTGGTTAGACATATACAAATTAATTTACTTTTCATAAAAAAAAAATTTCCTGCTCCGAAAATTTCCTCCAGCAGTATTAAAAGGATAAATATTGATTAGATGCGTTATAAACATGATAAATATCTAATTTTTCTTTCAAATTAGGTTACATCGTGTTTACTGACATTATTATTTTGCTAACCTAACTTAAAAACCTCTTTTCTTTTACTGTTTGAACAAATTAAAAACACATCGATCATTTGCATATATTATCATGAGTTACATGAACGATTACTCTATACCGATCCTTAAAAAATACATTAAACAACGTTTCAGTATGGAATCTCCATTATTACGCTTTGCACTTGAATAAGGTCAAGAAATAAATCGCTTCATCCATCAAGTAGTGTTAAGGATAAAAGAAAAAGTATTTTTGGATATAGGCTTTTTCAAAAAAAGTTTCAAATAGTACTTACTATGTGAACTTTTCTGCCTGAATAAGCAAGGGAATGTATTTCACAAAGGGTACGTTTTTTATTGAACCCAAATTGTTTTTCACTTTTTCTCCAAACATATCCTGAAAAAGAGCTTTTATGACATTTGAGGATGCATGCCGAAAATATTTACTTTGCGTAGAAATAAACTGTATAAATACATGTAACTTTTAAGCAATTGCGCAAAGATATTTTTATAAATAAATAATGAAATATTTTTGAGAATATGAAACTGTAAAAAGTTCATTTTAAATAATTCGTTTAATAAATGTGTTCTTAGTAATAATTGAAATTAACAGAAAATATTTTTTCTACATGGGTTACAGTTTAGAATAACAACACATTTTCTAATTCTGTTAAAAGGAATCAAGTTTTTCAGTGAAACGTTTTTAACCAATTTTCTCTCTTTGATGCATCACAAAATAAAAAATTATACCGGGTGATCTAAAAGTCAGAAACATTTTGAAAAATCATTAACTAAACAAGTCACAATGATGCTACATATAGAGAATGAAAATAAAGCAGGTTTTACTCATTCAGATTTAAGCAGGAAAACGGCCCACCCAGCACACTGTAAAAAATGACAAATGTTTCTTAATTTACGAAAATATAATATAATTACAAATACAGGGTGTTTCACAAAGGACCCCTAACTTTAAAAATAAATAACCCGGAAACGGTGATAGATAGAAATATAAAACCAGTGGTATGTTTATTAAAAAAATCGTAAGAATCTTATACATAAATCTCGAAATTTAGTTAAAAATAGCACCGATAGATGGCGCTGAGACCGCTAAGAATCCTTCTAAAGAGAGTTCAGAAGCATAGAAAGACTAGTCATCGAAGATTTCGTCATTGAAATCTGGACGCTATTAGCGTATAGTGAAAATAATTCCGAAAGTGGTGTATACCGTGGAGGAACATGTGTTTATTGTGTTGGAGTACCACCGATTAAATCAGAGTCCTACTACCACAAGGAGAAGTTTTCAAAAGCGATTTCAAGTCGCAAAAGGCCGAGATGGAAAAACAATTCTTGAGCTTTTCAAAAACATTCAACAGACAGGCACGTGGCCGAAGCGAATTATTTTCACTATACGAAAATAGCGGTCAGATTTCAATGGCGAAATCTTTGACGGCTAGTCTTTCTATGCTTCTGAACTCTCTTTAGAAGGATTCTTAACGCTCTCAGCGCCATCTATCGGTGCTATTTTTAACTAAATTTCGAGATTTACGTATAAGATTCTTACGATTTTTTTAATAAACATACCACTGGTTTCATATTTCTATCTATCACCGTTTCCGGGTTATTGATTTTTAAAGTTTGGGGTCCTTTGTGAAACACCCTGTAAATTTATAATATAGACTCATCCTCGTTAACCATGTTTCTGAAAAGTGTTTCTTTATCTTTAGAAACCTCACGCGTAGGTAAAGCAAGGCGTGCTAGGGTAGCTTGGCATAAGTCCTAGGGCTCGGTTGCCTAATAAGTTTCCGGCTCCGAAGCTGTCGGAGCACTCTGGTACGTCCCTAAGTGTGATGTGATGATGTCCTAAGATTATTGGTTCCATCGCAAATCACAACGACCTCTGTCGTCAAAGTTTGGGTGAAGGGAACTGATGGACAAGTAGTGGAGCTGCTCTTAGTTGAAGGGCCCGCCTGTGAGGTTGGGTCTTTCTGGCGGATACCCGTACGGGGTCACGAGAGCCTGGATTCAGCGGTGAAGTAACTAGCATTAGGCTAGGTAGCTTAATTTTACCGATAAACATTTCGTTTAGATATGAATCGCGGGTGAACTATGAAGCTGGAAGACAGATTTTAATGCGAAGAAAATAAGATTCAAGCAACGCATTGTAGAAATTTATTATGAATCGTATTTGATTTATACGGTGATTAACGTGTTAAAGCCCTGTAAAAAAATATTATTATCAATAAAGACTAACACTATCTCCATACAGTATAATCTTTTTTCGAATTTTGTAGCTTTTAAAAATTCAAGTAAAATAAACCAAAAACTTGTCTGTAAGAAAATCAAACAAAGAGTGTTTGCCTTCAAAGAACATAGTTACAAGAAACTCACTTTGAGTAAACTGGTTACATGTATTTTTCTTTTAAATTAAAGAGTAGAAGTTTCGAATAATTACAGCTTTTGGAAAGCTAGCAAATGATAAAATCTAGTTAAGGTATGTGTTCACCTTCTGAGCACTTTTTTTGAAATGTGTGGAATTTTTTATGAAACACATGTGTTTTTACTTAAAACTGGGAATAGAACAATGGATTCAAATAAAATTTAATGGAATGTTAATTAACTTTTCATATTTAGGCAATATTTAGTCAAATTTAGTAAAAAATAACATTTATGCCAAACCTTCTATAACAAAATTTAACCAATATATTTCACTGTTTTTCAAAAATATATTAGTAAATTACACTTACCTTTGTTATTAGGCAAAATATTTGCAATACTGTTTAAATTAACTGACTTATACCAAATTTTGTATATATAACATGATTTTGGTAATTATATATATTTTTAATAAAAGTAGCTCTTAAATTAATAAATACATACTTGTAAGCTCTATTTTTCTTCATAACATACCTATAGATAAGTAGTGACAAATTTGTATTTCACTATCTTGAAAACCTTATAAGAAATAAGATTTTTCGTGATTTTTTTTAGGTCACTTCCTTTCCAGAGAGAAAAATTTAGTTCCGGTTTATAATATGGGTTCGAACTTTGCTTTTAGTTATTGCTGAACTAAAGTAAAGCATTTTTGCAAACCTAAAAGTTTGAACTTTAATTTAAAACAATACAAAAACATTCAGAATTCTTCATACAGCAATCATCATAGCGATTTGGGGATAGGCACATGCCTTAAAATAATGAAAAGAAGAAACATTTCTGTAATATTGAAAAAATATTTAAGAATATTGCATTATTTTTTCTAAAATTCCAAAATAACCGTTTCTGTATTAAAGACAATCAGCGCAAATATAAAAAAGAAATACATTAAAAAAAAAACTAAAACAATGCATGTTCACATTGTTTAAGACAGTAAAAATATTATTTCATTTATTTCTATCATCATAGGAAAATATAAAAAGAGTTGTGACTAGTTTTGTAGGGAAATCGTTTGTAAATGAACAAAAAAATAGATTGCCGTTTTTTTAGAAAGTTTTATTTTTGTACTCTGTAAGGAATGGGAAATCCAATCTCGAGCTAATTTTCAATCCTGAGATTTCGGCATTGAATAAATAAAATCTCGAGATTTGGCGAACAAGATAATTTTTTCATATTGCTAATTTTTCTTCAATAACTAAAATAAGTAATATTTTAGAAATGGTAATTTACGTGGAAATGTAGTTTATGTTTCCGAATAAAAAAAATATGTCACCCTCTTTTTAAAATACAGAAGATCCAAAATGGGCTTCCCGGGTCACAAGACATACTGCCCGGTGTACAAAACATCGGTAGAAACCATTTTTAATCGAATAATCTAATAAATATTTTACACCTTTTTTTTAGCTCGCAAGCCTGAGAGTTAATATGCCCGCCGGTTGTGTATGTACGTATGTACGTAACGCAATAACTCTCGATAGACATATCGTTTTGCTTCAAATTTTGTTTTTAGGCTCATTGTGATAAGTCGCTTCCTTGATTAGTTTTGGTGGTTCATTGGTTAAGTATAAACGGGGGGGGGGGGGTTGACCGGAGACTAATCCCCCTTAATTTAGATAATTGGTTTTTCATGCAGAATTATCCGATTTGCTTCAAATTTTGTATATAGGTTCATTGTGATAAGCACTACCCTGATTATTTTTGGGTGTTCATTGTTTAAGTATAAAGGGGGGGGGGGACGGGGAGCTATTCCACCCTTAATTTAGATAAATGGGTTTTTCATACAGAATTAACCTATTGGCTTCAAATTGGCATACAGCTTTATTCTGATAAGGAGCTTCCCTGATTAGGTGTTGAAATTCATTGGTTAAGTATAAAAGGCGGAAACGTGGGGGGGGGGGGTAATTCCCACCTTAATTAGTGTGAACAGTTTGTGAGCTCAATGCCATCAGTTTAACTGTACACTTTTCTTTATATTTTTTACTTGCCAACTAACACCTTCGAAGAGCATTTTTATATAAAAAATACTAATTATTCAAATAAAGTTTTGAAATTTATTAAAAGCGATACATTCGTATGAGTTTCGTGCCAGGAGTTAATAGCTGAAGGAATCGCCAAATATTTCACTATTTAAAGCAGCTTTTTTAATCTTGATTATTTCAGTGTTTAAGCGCGAAGTTCGAGTATATGTCTGTTAAATTCGTGTTTAATTTGAATTATTTTATTTATTTATTAATGCAATTCTAATTTCGTGCTAGAATATTAGCCGGAAACAAAAGCTGAACTATTTATTGTTTTAAGTGAAAATGGATTTATCGTTTATCTTCCATAATTGGGCTGCACGCGATAGAAAAAGATTTTTTAAATACTGAAGATTGGAAATATTTTTTAAAACCATAACAACTCAGTAAATTGAGATTCAGTTTCCAAACGAAATGAAAGTACATTTTCCCCCTTTTCTACGATGTAAAATTAAAATCATACCCTGTTCAAAAGTAATTAAATTTGCGGGAAAAGATAATAGATTGTTTAGACAATTGCCATCGACGTCAGCGTTAATCTCGGGACTTCTTTTTGCTTTATAGTATGGATTAGATAAAAGAAGAGATGATATGATTTACGAAGTTTATGATACATTGCTGTTAATCAACTATATTATTGATTTTTTTTTAATGTGCTGATAGAAAACTAGTCGGATGTGCCAATCCCAAAACTTTCGTCTATCTCAATAATGTTAATACTTCAAACTTCGCTATCATATCGCGAATAAAATCCATATTTTTCGTCATTTTGTTGTACGTCAGCTGCTTGCAAATCGTCGGGTTACCTGGATGTGATCAGCCTATGTACACTAAACTACGAAAAGTGCTTCTGGTCTGTACCGCCAAGAACAGATAACTTCCCTATTCCTTGGTTTTAATATTTTAGCTAATTTTACTGGAAAACACGAAGCTAAAATCGTGAAACCCGATTAAAGAAGATTCATTCCCAGTTCTCCTCAATATTGAATTTGAATGAGAATATCGCCAAATTGGTCCTCTACAGCAAAGTTGGCTTCATTTATACCTATTTTTGTCGCCAACCTTGGCGAGAATTTCACGTTGGCGAATATAAATGTATAGTGTTAAGCATATCAGATTTGGAACAATGGTTACAACAATGAAATAAAATTTGCCGAAACTATGTTGACTAATACTCATAAATTAAACCATTTATGGATGAATTCTGCAGTCTTGTTTCATAATGTCAGCCTCCCTAAAATTTCAAACTGCTATATCTCAGCCCTTTTTTAAGATAGAGGCAAAACAAAAATTGCTTCGGAAGATCAAGGCCAAACATTTAACGAAAAAAACTTTTAGGCTTTCTAATTTTTTTGTACATCTTTTTGAATTTGAAATCTTTAAATGGCTATTACAGCGCCTCTTCCGTTGGAATATCCCCAAATTCAAGTAGAGCCTGCTGACCATAGCCAAAAAAATATACAAAAAGTTTGGTTCAATTATCTGCATAACTTCATACACTTTTCGATGATACAATAGTGAAAATCGAACAAAAATCGCGATCACAGTGCCCCCTTTCCTTGGAATATCCCGAAATTCAAGTGGGACCTGCTGGTCATAGCCAAAAATATACAAAAAAAAAATTGGTTCAGTTATCTGCATAACTCCATACACTTTTTGATGATAGCATGCAGACGGACAGACAGACAGACAGACAGACATTTTGTAAAAATATGTTTTTCGGAATTTCTGACCCCTAAAACGTGTAAATCCATTGAAAACCGGAAGTCTACAAAAATTTCGATTACAGTAATTTCTGCTATTATAGATAGAAGAAAGTAAAAATGTTCATTGGTCCATGGTCAAACTCAAATTTTATTTGTAACTAGCAAAACCCGCGGCTTTGCTCGCGTAATTCTTGAAAAATGTAAAGTGGTATTCGTTGGCCTATTTTCATTAGAGGAAATTTTACTGCCACAGATAATTCAGAAATTACTAATTAAACCACACTAATGTCGAAAAAAAAATCGAAATTTTGGAACGTTTTCGCACCATCCTTTTGAAAATGGTTATGTAGTTCCAGAGATCCCATACAAATTGTAATTTAGAATGTTTTAGACCGTTTTTCGCTCATTTTACCCTTTTAAATTTCGAATTTTTTTAGAATTGGTTCTTAGAGAGCATTTACATCTTATAAGTAACTACCATGACAAATTTCATTATTCTAGCTTCTTCTGTATAAAAAAAAAAATCGAAATTTTAGAACGTTTTTCGCTCCTGCATCCCCCTAGGGGTAGTGGCATCGACATAAAATATAGCCTATGTTGGAGCAAGGATTGTCACCATCAATTTGCCACCATCACTTTTGAAATCGGTTCAGTAGTTCCAGAGATTAAACCCTACAAACAAAGAAACAAACAAAAAAACAAAAAACAATCTTTACTTCTTTATAATATTTGTATAGATAAAGCAACATGTTGAAATGTTCACTCACTCTCATTGAACAAGCATCGGCGATAATATTAGGAAATATTGTTAGTCAATTTTCTCTATGGGCGCCAGGTTAGTCTTATAAGGTATGCTTATAATCAGCTTTTTGATACGTAAAGAAAATTGAGTTCGGTTTCGGTCTTCAATCAATTCCAAGCGACTAATGTGAATGAATACTGTGATTGAGTGGAAATTATTTTAAGTCTTACGTATACTAGAATAAGAATTTGAGTTCTTTCTCTTCAGAAAGTCCTTCTGGAAGACAGCGACTGAAAATTTGATTAAATTTGGCTACTGCCAAAATATATTCACATATTCATAATATACACATCCATGTGCTAAATAATGGTCGGAGATTCATCTATTCTCAGAAACACCATCTGGCTCCTTAGTGGACTTAAAAATTCAGATTGCTTTCAACAAGGTTACAAAATTTTCTGTACTTTACGTTTTAACTGAGCTTTTATTTTAGTTTGCTTTCTGTTTTTTCAATGAATTATTCTTATAACCGTTATTTAACCTTTCAGTTAGAAATTTTACTTAATCTTCTATTAAGAATTTAAAAAATAGATTGACAGCAGACCTCAATTTTATATTTTCTGACAAATTCTTTTAAAGTTTATAATTTTTTTTAAACTATGTAATTCTCAACATCGTCTTCTGCAATACAATGCTTCTGATTACCTGTTATTTAATTCTTACATATGTCTGTTTCTCTTACACTGTTAAAGAAAAGCTGTAGTATTGTGCCTAGCTACTCTTTTATGATGGTAGTCTGTGGTCAAGTGAGTTTTGAGACTTTACGTGCGAAACGTTGTCCATTCTAATATACGTGCGTGAATGAGCTAATCTTTTCTGTCACCCCTTCTAATTTTTGAAAAGTATGTCTGATCTCCAAAATCTGACTGTCACGGTTATTTCTTGCAGTGATATGATAAGCTATCTGTGGTTGAATTCGATGGATTTAGATGGCCTTGATGGTAATCTAGTTCTAATTGGGAGCGCCGAGTTCTCCACGTGGTGAGTGCAAGCAGAGTTTCCCATTACTTGCTTTGAATAAGAATCTAGGGTGGTGAATTTTGCAAGCGTGGTAAGAAGTTAGATTTAGTGTTATGAATAAACAGATCATTCAAATCCACATAGTTTCATTTTATAGTGGCATTACAGTGATTGTAGTAACATTTTATAGTGATATTACAGTGTTGTTTATAGGAATATTTGATAGTAATATTACAGTGTTTGTCACATTTCACATTGACATTGTTTTTTCTTAAGTTCCTGCAGAAGGAACAGTGAGTTAAGTGTTTGAACTTAATAAGTATTTTTGAAAAGGATTCCTCCCTCTCAGTCTTCAGTTATTTGAGATTATTTTGATCATCTTTAATGAAAATCTACCAGCTCTACTGCCTAATTTCTTATTACTGCTTTTAATAAATTTTTGTGATCCTGCTAAGATGTGAGCTGCGGCTCTCTTTCAAGTGAAATGCGCGGAAAGATGTGTCACAAAACTGCTAATCTAAACTTTTTCTATTACTAGGATAAACTATTATCCAAGTATTTGAAAATGTATATTTTATTTTAAAGAAAATCTACCAATCATCGAATAAACCATTTCAAACAGGTCTTCCCTTTTCCCTAATATTTGTAAGTGACAGATTTTTCTTTGTAAAGTTAGAACTCTTTTCTTTTTTCTTTTCGTGCAAGTAGGTTGATAGATTTCTCTGAAACTGAAATTTATTTTCGACTTTTTAGGTATTACATAAAATAACGGACAAGTTAAACTTTATGTATTTTTTTCTAAAAGTTATTCACGAATCTTTCAATTCAATTTTAAACATTTGCGTAATTCAATCTTAAACATTTGCGAAATCCAATTTGAGTTTTTAAAGGGTATACTATTTATATTATTCATTCATACTTGTTAATCATCGCAAAATATAGCCGTCTTTTTGATAATTTTTTAAACAAAAATTCCATGATTAAAGTTTTATTTATTATCTAAACATAAGCGGTTTTTTATTTAATTTAATTTATTATTAGTTTTATTTATTTATCTATTTACTAGCAAGCTACGCCCACTACGCTGGTCAATTTCTCTTAACGAACCTGTAATCAAACAAAATATTGACATTTCATAATTCACTTTTATATTTTATCAGAATAATAAGGCTACTATAATTTGTGACTCGTGCTATAGCTAATATACACGTCAAGACACGTCGCCCTTCTCATTATCTTTTTAAGCGTGAAGGTTTCGCTATAGTACTCCATTGTGAAATTTGGTAATTTTTGAAATTCAATATTTGAAAAATGGCATAATCATTAGATTTGAAATTTATATCAAGAAATATACAATTTTTTACATTTTAAACGCAGTTTGTCTAACAATTTTCTGACAAATACTTTTCGAGCTATTATTTTTTTCAGTAACTTCAAATGTTTCATTTTTCGAGATTAATCTGTGGCAAAGATAAGCGAAAAACCCAGTCGTCAGCAACGCATAGCTTTATATTAAAGAGTATGTTGGAGCAGGGATTGTCACAATCACTTTTAAAATCGGTTCTGTAGCTCCAGAGATTCCATAGAAGTTGTAATTTAGAATGATTTTAGAACGGTTTTCGCTCATTTCACTCTTTTAAATTTCGAATTTTTTAAAAATTTATTCTTAGAGAGCATATACATCTTATAAGTAACTACAAAGCCAACTTTCAAATTTCTAGCTCCTTCAGTATAAAAAAAGTCGCAATTTTCGAACATTTTTCACTCCTTAACCCCATTGGGGACTGAGGCACCAACATAAAATATAGCCTATATTGGAGTAGGGATTGTCACCATCAATTTGCCACCATTACTTATGAAATCGGTTCTGTGGTTCTTGATATTCCATAGAAATTGTAATTTAGAAGGTTTTTAGAACGCGTTTCTCTCATTTCAACCTTTTAAATTTCAAATTTTTTTTAATTTGTTCTTAGAGAGCATTACATCTCATAAGTAAGTAACTACAATGCTGAATTTCAAATTTCTAGCTCCTTCAGTATAAAAAAAATTGCAATTTTAGAACCTTTTTCGCTCCTGCACCACCCTGGGATTAGTGGCACCGACGTACAATATAGCCTATGTTGGAGCAGGGATTGTCATCAAAAATTTGCCACCATCACTTTTGAAAAGGATTCGGTAGTTCCACAGATTCCATAGAAATTGTAATTTAGAATGTTTTCAGACCACTTTTCGTTCATCTCACCCTTTTAAATTTCGAATTTTTTTAGAATTTATTCTTAGAGAGCATTTACATCTTATAAATAACTACCATGCCAAATTTCAAGTTTCTAGCTGCTTCAGTATAAAAAATCGAACTTTTAGAAAGTTTTTCGCTCTTGCACCCCCCTGTGGTAGTGGCACCGACATAAAATATAGCCTGTGTTACAGTAGAGACTGTTACCATCAATTTGCCACCATTACTTTTGAAAATGGTTCTGTAGTTCCAGAGACTCCATTGAAATTGTAATTTAGATTGTTTTTAGAACGCTTTTCGCTCATCTCACCCTTTTAAATTTCGATTTTTTTAATTTGTTCTTAGAGAACATTACATCTTATAAGTGACTACAATGCCAAATTTCAAATTTCTAGCTGCTTCAGTATAACAAAAATCGAAATTTTAGAACGTTTTTCGAACTTGCACCCACCTGGGATTAGTGTCACCGACATAAAATATAGCCTATGTTGGAGCAAGGATTGTCACGATCAATTTGCCGCCATCACATTTGAAAACGGCTCTGTAGTTCCAGAGATTCCATAAAAATTGTAATTTAGAATGTTTTTAGAACGCTTTTCGCTTACATTTTAATTTTCGAATTTTTCTAGAATTTGTTCTTAGAGAGAGTTTACATCTTATAAGTAACTACCATGCAAAATTTTATGTTTCTAGCTCCTTCAGTATAACAAAAATCGAAATTTTAGAACGTTTTTCGCTTCTGCACCCCCCTGGGGGTAGTGACACAGACATGAAATATAGCCTGTGTTGGAGCAGGGATGGTCACCATCAATTTACCACCATCACTTTTGAAATCGCTTCAGTAGTTCCAGAGATTGCCCCTACAAACAAACAAACAAAAAAACAATCTTTACTACTTTATAATTGTCTGAGTGCAACGAAGACTCATACACAACGCAGTATTACTTTGCCCCATATATAGCTACGATGGATATTAAAACATTTCGTCAAGCATAACTCAAAAAATATTTAACGAGTTTCGTTCAAATTTTTACAGCAGGTACCTATGAAGGTGACAACGACGTCTATTTATTACCAAGAATAAATGTCAAACCGTTTGGAAATTATATTAAAGAAATAGATAAAAAGCACAATTAAAGTACATACGTCACAAAAATTTTGTGCGTACATCATTTTCACCGGCGGGAGATTTTCGTAGACAATCGGAATTGAAAAGTTCATGGAGTACATGGAGAAAAAAAATATGCACGCACTAATATTCAGCACAATAAAATATATTTCAATTTAGTAGAAATCGAAAATTAAACTGGATTTTTTTCTGTTTGAAAGAAAAACCCCGCAATAACTTGGTAGACTTGGTATTAGAGATTTGGCGCAAATCTCAGCAATAGCAGCTTTTTTTATTTCGCGTGTGTAAATTTGAAAAAAAAAATTCTTTGGTGATTAAATAAAAGGTTTCTATTTATGGCATTATTTCTTTTTTTTTCTCTTTTTAGCATTTTAAAGGGGATTAGTGAAAGGCCTGTATTTTAACTTAAATGAGTGAAAGGTTTATATTTAAATGAAATGAATTCAATATGAAAATGTTATAGGAACAATATTTGGCGATTTATCAACTGCGCCAGGATAACATAAAAGTACCAATATATCAAACGGTATGTAGTACGTGAAATGAGACAATCTTCTAAAATAAAAGCGTAAGTCATGTGACTGTCATCAACAGTTCCGGGATGGCCGTTTCACTTTTTCATATGCCAGGGGGCCATTTTTATTCAAAATTATTTTTTCGAATAAAACTGCATAAAAGTTACATTTTAAGAAAGATTGTTCAAAATAAATTAATATTTGAGAGATGACTTACATTCAATTATGTATATATTCTGCAATAACTTCAGTCGAAATTAGATTCGCAGTTCAAATTCTCTATTCATGAAAGTAAACAAAAAAAAAAAAAAAGATTGATTCGTCGTGAACATTTAAAATATTAAACCATGGAGGTAATCATTCGCAAAGCAAGTTCTCTGTGAATGAATTTTTAGACTGCTGCCTCGCGTCAAAAAAATAATTCGCACCAGTGAGATAATCAAAGTTTACCATAATTATGTGCTATGCCACTCAACTTCCTTCCGGATCTTTTCTTGACGTAAATTGAACTCATGTAATAATATTTAATGAATCAGATTTTTAGCATTTTTAAAATCGCTGATACAGCCTTTATTTATCGCGTGTACAAATTAGAAACGATACTTTGATTTTGAAATCAAATGTTTTGATTAATGAGATTATTTCTTATTTATTTATTTATTTTCTATTTTAAATAAAAAGTGTGAACGGCATGTATTTTAAATTTATGTAATATAAGCATTTTAGATTAAAGTTAAGTATTTTAAATGAAATAAGTGACAGGTTTATAATTTAAAATTAAATTAATGTAGTATGAATGATGGTGATGGGAACAATATTTGGTGATTTATCATCTGCTCCCGGCTAACAAAAATACTCATATTTAAAAATGGTAAATAATATGGAATCAAATTAAAATAACACAATAAAGTTGAGTATTTTAAATGAAATGATTGACAGGTTTATAATTTAAAATTAAATTAATATAGTATGAATGTGATGGTGATAGGAACAATATTTGGCGATTTATCATCTGCTCCCGGCTAACAATAAAAAAAGGAAATAAAAATAAATAAATGATAGTTTCATGTAAATAAATATTGCTATACATATCAAAAATAATTTATAGAATTAAAATAAAAAATAAAAGTAAATAAACAACAATTTCCATAACAAAGTTTTCGCCAAATTGACGGGAGGGAAAAATCGCGCCAACGTGCGTATGTGACACCTGTGCCCAAAAAATATGCGAAATGCTACCATGATCGCAAAAGTTCATGATTTGTCTATTAGAATCTTCCGATTTGGCGAAGAATTAAGGGAAAAATAAATTATGAATAAATGTAACGTGTTGCAATGTTTAACATACATTTAAGGGAGACCAAACTGGTCGCCAGTGGCGGCTAGTTATATTATAATCACCCTTCGTACAAGAAAAAAAAACTAACATTCTGCATTCATAGGGAAAAATCCATCTCCTGTGCCGTAAGATTTGGCGAGTTCTTTTTTGGTGATAAGTTTTTCGATGTGATTGTTCGGATCTGCAGGATTTAGCTTACTTTTTCTAAATCTTATTCTTTTGCAGATGTAGTATTATGTAAATATATTTTTTTGCAGATATTTCTCTATTTTGTATATATATGTATATATATTAAATTATAATGGCATTTGGAAAAGAGATTTTTACCTTTTTATCTGTGCTTTCGGAAATATTAAAAAATAAAAAAAGATTTACATATATCAAGCGTATAATGCTTTGTTTTGCATTTTTATACGGACCACTTCTCCATTTTTAGATTTTAAATGCTATTTATTATTTACTAGCCGTTTATTAATTGTTTACAATTTACTCTTCTGACAATAACAATTATTTATCACAAAAATGCCTCTTAGGTGTTAAATACGTTTGTTTATGTATTTTCATTACTTATTAAAATATCGAATATGGCGATAAAATTTTATTTTAGCATCGTGCTTAAATTTTTAAGATGGTGCACAAACATGCTTTAATAGACGTATGTTTGTAAATATTTGAAAAACATGTTTTACCGCTCTCTTGAAAAATTTTGTAAGATGCTAAAACAAACTTTTGGCACCATTTTAAATTTTTTTCGCCAACCGACATTGGATACGAAACTTTTCCACATTCAGATACACAGGCAAGGCTGGTCTCAAACAAGAGTAAAGCTAGCAACAATATTGTTTTAACTCTATAAGAGTTACAATAATGATATTAAATGCTCCGATTGGCTTTTACAAAAGCTTTAATTTATATGTATATATTTGAAACCCTTCCACCCCAAAAAAAATAAAAGAAAAAAAAAGAAAAGAAAAGAAAAAAAAGTTACACTAATGAATTTAAAATGGCGTTAAGCCACGCTTTCTGACATAAGCAATTGGCTGCAAACGCGATAACGAAACTTTCACTTAACTTAATAACATGTAGCTAATATAGCCCTCAGGGTACTTTGCAGTTATACAGACCTTGTGTTTTTTTTTAAAGCTTGAGACCATTCAGGTTTAAGAAGTTGAGATGTACTGTCAAATGATATAAACAGCCATGAACACAAAACTGATGAATTATTATTCAGGTTTATGTATGTATTTAAAAAAATTGTATCTGATTACACTTATTAGATAAATTACTTCTGTTTGCATTTAATAACTGATAAACGGCTTCTGTATATTAAATGAATTGTTTAAATATTGGGAAGAGGTGGAGAGAGGTAGAAAGACGAGTGCACAAGCGGGTAGACAGACGGGTAGTGAGATGGGTAGAGAGACGAGTAGCGACGTAGGTAGGCTGACGTGTAGCGAAACGAATAGACAGACAGCTAGAGAGAAAGGTAAAAAGAGGGTTGACAGAGGGGTAGCGAGATGGGTCACGATACGGGACCCCGTAGACAGGAATGTAGCGAGAAAGGTTGCGAGACGCGTAGCGTGGTAGATAAAGAGACGAGTAGAGAGATGAGTACAGAGACGAGTTGACTGACGGGTAATGAGATTGGTAGCGAGACGGGTAAATAGTCGGGTACAAAAACAAACGGATAGTGAGACGGGTATACAGACGAGTAGATAGACAGTACATGGGTACGGAGATGGGTAAGAAGATGGGTAGAGAGGCGTATAGCCAGACGGGTAGAAAGACAGATAGACAAGTTGTGAGACAGATAGACAAATGGGTAGAGAAGTGGATAGAGACACGGCTAGACATACAAGTAGTTAGACGGATAGACAGACGGTTAGAGAAATAGATTGGCGGGTAGCGAGATCGGTAGAGAAATATAGAGACAGATAGCGAGACGTGTAGAGAGATAGACAATCGGTTAGAGAAACGGGCAGAAGAACGGATAGGGAAACAGACCGATTTTGGAGAGACAGACAGACAGGCAAAAGAAAAGTCTGCGGATTGGCGCAGTAAAGGCGCAGGGGGCAGAGCCTCCTATAGAATAATCAAGAAGTATCTGTTAAGCTTAACTTTGAAATATATATAATTTTTTAATTTTGCCGATATGGAGATTTAATGTAAAAGTTATTTTACAGTAGTCATCGAAAGATTTTTTGTATACTTTAATAGTAATTTAGACTATAGTTTTGCAATCTGGTTTGTAGCAAAGCATGCTATCAATGTGGTTTGAAGTGTAAATGTTTCTATAAACAGTTATACAAATAATAGATATATAATCAAGGAAAAAAAAATTTAAATTCACACACAAAAAAAAGGTGCAACAATGAAATTAAATTTGCGTTAAGCCACGCTTGATAGAATAATCTATTGGCTGCAAATCCAATTACGTAACTTTAAAAAGCTTGGCGTTTTAAAAAAATCCGGCGTTTTTTTTTTTTTTTTTTTTTCTTTTTCCCAAGTTTTGCGCAATACGCGCTTAACCCCTTCGGCCCTGACGTCCTACTAATAGGACATATCTTTTATTGAGTATTATTTTGTCTTAAACATTATTTTTATTAATTCCAGCACCTAATAGTGATAGTATGAATCTCTACATTTCCTATTATGACTTCACTTATGTTTAGCATTTAGTAATAATAATAATAATAATAATTTTCATAATTATTAGCAAGCCGTTGGCATTTCTTTTAATTAAAACATACGTTTCACTCTTTAAATAAAAATTTGGGAGTCCTTTTCCGAATTGGTAATTTGTGATAAAAGATACAAAATATTACTAAACTTTTATGCTTGCTTAATTTAGTTGTAATACAACATTTTCCAAATGTCTTCAAAAATTCTTCCTTAGACTATTGTTATATTAAAAACACGCAAAATAACTACATTTGTGAGGTTTTGGTATAGAACGCATTCGTTAACTTTCATTAAAACCTAACTTCTGTGATTCCAATAGCTATTTTTAATTTTGTTAGCATAACAGTAATTTTTTCCCAAAATTGAAAAAAAAAATCAGAGCCGAAGGAGTTAAGAAAATGAGATTCTTTGCCACATGTTAAAAAAAAAAATATGACAACACATCTGATGAACGGTACTTCTTTTCTATTTTTTTAACAGTGTATATGAATTTATATATGATATTTTGTAATTCTATCATTTAATTTACTCTTTTTCTTGATATTGTAATTGTTAACCCTATGTTCTCAGCAAAAGCACTCAGACTAATCCCTTTGAGGGAAGTCCTAGTATTAGTATAGATTTATTTTTGCAAAGACGAAATGTGATTTTTGTTACCACCAAAATGTGAGTATTATGTCCGATTATTTTTCACTCATATAATTTCATTTATGTTCATTCTCTTATAATTTTAATTTCTAACTTCATGTTCACTTAAGTTAAATACCACAGGAAATGTAAATAATAATTTAAACATAGGATTAATAATGTATTAAGTGACGTATGCGAGTAAAATTACTAAAAGATAAACAGCAAAAATCATTGTTTATTCTAGTTTTTCCGCAACGCTACACGTTGAAAATGGAATTGGATAAAAACAGTTGTCATTATACAAATTTCAAACTTCGAGCAGCACATTGTGTATTGGAATTTAAAAGATATTAGAACTAAGAATAAAGATATTATGTGGTATTAGATTACTTCAAGCAGTACCCTTACCCAGATCGATTCTCTTGTATGGCCATAGAAAAAATTTTCACCCTTACTATTACCGCGTAATGTCATTTTAGCTCTTGTGAAATGTAGCTGCGGCTCATTTACAAATTCTAATTAAACAAAAATTTAAAATTTTTGCATTGCCTTTTCAAGAAAATAAATAAAATAATTGCGTAATATTACCTTTTTTCAATAATAGTATATTGTTGTCTGCCGTATAAAACTTTCTGTTCACTAAAAACAAACAAACAAACAAAAATATATATATATATACTTGTGAAACAAATTTTATCTCTTCAAAATTTCAAAAGCATTTTAAAAGAATAAATGAATTTTAGTATCCAGAATTCATTAAGTGATCTATATGGACCAGACTTTTAATACAAATAACTAATTCAAGATGAAACAATTATACAGTTAAATGGAGTAGAAATCACTTAGGGCTTAACCGAATTGCGTAATTATGTTTGAAGAATAATTATCACTATCACATATTATCCATGAAGGAAACTCTTGCCTGGTTGAATAGTGAAATAATAGTTACAATTAATATATTCAACATCTTTAACAATAATTTATAAAGATTTGAAATAGTGAAGTTGTAGTTTATTATCTTCTAATGAAAATTCCCTGAAGTAAAATTTGATAGTCAAATGTATCGCAATTATAATTAAATACAACTGTAAATAAGGTTTTGTTTTTGTTCATACACCACATTTTCAATCAGTCCTCCAAAATAATCTAAAGCAATTTTTATAATAAGTTTAATTTGAAATGATGATTATACTTGTGATTGAACTGCAACCTGTTCTGTTTCAGACTGATAAATAAGCAGAATTACTAAAAAATTATTTCTAGTTTTAAGTGACTAGTTTAAACTTCTTATTTAGAGTTTCCTTTTAGGTACGTTCGTAATTATATAAACACGTAGCACCTATAGTCGTCGTTTGGTCCGCCCTTCTGCCCGCATATAACATCACAAAAACTACCCAACCGAATGGTTTGAAATTTAATATGCATAATCGTTGCAGAATTTTGTCGAGTCATTTCAAATTTTCTAAAAATCGAATCAGAACTTAAAAATATATTAATAAAAGTTTTCTTCATTCTGTTAACTCCTATCATACATAATCTATATAATAAAATCGCAAGTCATGTGAAAGAGGTAAACAAATATACGGGCTCATATTGCCAAGCGGTCATTTTTATTCAAAATTATTTTTTCGAATAAAATGGCATAAAAGTTACATTTTTAGAAAGATCGTTCAAAAAAATTGTTTATTTGAGGGATGTGTTACATTAAAAAATGTATAGAGTCTGTTAAAATATTCTGTTAAAATCTAATTTCAGTTAAAATTAGGTTACCAGCCGAATATTTATCCTAATATCCATTAAAGTAAATAAACACAAGAGTTTCGTTCATCGTGAATCATAGAAATATTAAACCATTGAGGTAATCATTCGCAAATCAAGATCTCCATGGTGAATTTTACAGCGCTATCTAGTGTCGTAAAAAAATCGCATCTGTAAACGTTGAATACGTAATAAGAGAAAATAAAGGTATGCTCATTTCGCTCATAACAGACGATATAATCCATTTCATTGAAATAATAACGAAGATTCTTTTTACGTTGTAAAACTATTTATAGTAAGAATACACCTCATCTGTCACGTTTAACGTACAAATTCCAACTTGTTTAAACTAGCTTTAAAACTAATTTTGTTTCACTGCAATATACAGGGTGATTATAAAAAAAACTATCCAGATATATGAGTCCTTAACTGTCCCACCGTTCCAGAAACTGACTGAAATTTTGGTTTTAAGTATTTTGAAGTATGCGCTCAAGAATCGTATGAAAAACTACAGTTAAACTCTAACAGTTACGGTTACAGTGACAAAAGTTTGAAAATTTCAAATGGCAACACCTATTTTTTTTATTGGAATGTGATCTTCATCGTGAAAAACCATAAAAAGCGTTGGAACGGTACCTGTAGTACGAAAATTGCCGACGCTAGACAGACTAAGAAGAAAAGTGAAAACAACCAATAAAGGAGAGAGAAGCAACAGAAAGTAAAACATTTTATTATTCAGTGCTATCCACCATCTGCCGCATGCAACGTGTCTTCGTGTGTGACGTGGAAAATTTGTGAAACACAATAAAATGTTTTGTTTTCTGTTGATTCTCTGTCCTTATTGTGAACGGTGTGACAGTTAAGGACTCATATATCGGGATAGTTTTTTTTATAATCACCCTGTATATAGAACACCATGAAAGGGCATTCTTTCTGTGGAATGTCTATCAGGTTTTGATTATGCTATAAAAAATTATAATGCTTTAAAAAGAGAATAATTAAGTGATCCAAAACATGTTAGAGTTGCATGTTCAATTTCTGTATTATCGCTGTGTGACTTGTCTTCCAGAAAATGATGCCGATCGATTGAATTCCTTCATTATTATCCTATTCATGATGAATTAAAAAAAACATACATTAACTAAAAATTTGGAAAATTTTGGATTTAGATTTATTAATGTTTAATCTCTTTTATTCAGCAGTAACTTTTTTAAAAGATTATTTACATTTATTTTATATTTACATGTCTTATCTAATTTAATAAGACAGAAAATTTGAAAACATGTGAGAAATAATACTTAATTGTCTTTGAAGTTCATTTTTATGAACACAGAATTATTTTCTTTCTTTGACTGTTTAACGTATTACGATTGAAATTTTTGTCTGTGCTTTCAGGTTATTTCTATATTAAATGAGTTTGATTTTCAGATGTAAAATGCAATATTATATCTTATAAAGATACTTTTGTAAAATAACCGAACAAATGTTACTTACTATAAATTATAGATAGTGTAAATAATGATCGTGATAGTAATGATCTCGTATTATAGTGCAATGAAAAAAATATATGGAGCGCCCTATGGAGTGCTAAGTTATCAAAGATTGATCCAGTATCGACGATAAATTTAATATTAACCGTGTAGTACTTGCTCTAAAACACGATGTTTTATATATAGGGTTATATATTGAGGATAATTCTGAGTATTACTATAATGACGATTTAATACTGCACCCATTCAATACTGGACATGACAGGGCTTTTAACCGATTTCAGACTATTACAATAGAGCTCACCAACACACTGAGAGGGGCCGAAGGAGGTACAATCCCCAAGCTAGGCCCGAAGCACCCACAAGAGCGAACCACACGAGCAGTGTGGAGTCAGTACCTGATAAATACTCTAACGCCAGTACGGAACGTGAAAAGCCTACAAAGGCGACAATTAGCTCCTTGCCGGAAGACAAAGAGACAACAGCAACAACACAAAACTAAAATATTAGTAAAAATAAATGAAAATATAAACATAAAAAATGGGAAAATTAGTCCGCCACATCCTGCGTAAGCCCAGGTGACTTAGGCCAGAGGAGTCAAGGCTCTGGAGTAGGGAATAACAGCAAACATTTGGTCCTGGTGGATCGGATGATGCCCTTTGGGCCCCTCATCCACCCTATAAACAACCTGTTTTCTATATTTTGGGCGCGTCTCTCGTCTAAGTCTCAGTGGCTAAAGATTGAAGTCCGCACTATGCTGCCACGAAAAGGGATTCTTCAGACACACATGATCTCAATGACGTAGTCATGAGATCCATTCGGCACCTGCCCCCGTCTGGGACTTTGCTTAGACAACTCTCCGAAAATGGGTGATGCCGCTACAGTGTCTCGATCAACCTCCTGCGCCATGGTTATGTTGATTCGGGATCCCTCATTTGGACTCGTGACCATATTACTATAAATAGAACCTTTGTAAATATTATTTACCTTAATACAGGATGTTCGGTTACCACCGCACAAACTGTGCAGAACGACAGTCCTTGCTAGGAATATTTAAAAGTTACCAAAAGAACCATACCTCACAGTTTTCGAAAAGACTGCAAAAGGAAAAGTATGACGTTACATATTCCCTAGCAGTTTGTACTGCATTACCATTGCACTGACAGAAAGTAAAGTAAATATCGCAATTGTCACCCACTGAATGCGTTATAACTATGCGAAGATTGCTCATAGTTTTCAGCTGCCGCCTTTTAAAGCGAACCGAACGGCAGCTTTTCATTTGCATATTAGAAGTAGATTTTTAGTATATTCAGTGGCGGCTGCTCTATTTGAGCATATGAGCATATGAACCTCCAAAGAAAAACGAAGAAATAATGAACAAATTAAATAAAATAATATTAATCACATTTCTACATTTTTGTCAATTTCCAGAATGAATTTAAATATCCCCCTCCCCCCATCTTTTTAAAATATGTACATGACAAAAGATTACACTAATAATGCAAATTTTGAAATTTATCAATGAAAATCGCCCGACCTTCACAGATCGCACGTGCGATCGAAGAAATGGCTTTCGAAACCAGCTTATACGGTCGAAAGAGGCGAGAGCGAATCTGAGGCAAAGATACTAGTCCTATCTTTGCAAACGCAAAACTTTCACTGTTTGGGAGCTGGCATTTTCCGCTGTCTCTTTCTTGATTGTTGTTTATCCGAAATATCCGTTGGTTATCTATATTCAGTTCATTAATTTTTGTTTGTTTATTTGTTTAATTGTATGATCTTCCTTCATAGAAAGTAAAATGTTACATTTTTTCTAAGTGCTGGTTATTTTGTTTAGCTGCATCAATTTAATTTAACTTATGAAAACTCGAATCTATTACAACCGGAATATTAATTCGTACTAGCTGATTTTGTTTTTGTAATTTATGTATTGTGAACACCCTTTTAAACTGGCGCCACTGAGTATATTTTTATTTGGCAATAGAACAAATATAATATGTCACGCTTTTGAAAATCTTTTGTAGTTCAAAGACGGGAAGTCCTTTGACGAGTGATTGTGCAACTGAGAGTCAAGAGAAAAATGTTATCTATAGAGGAAGATATTTGGTGCCATCCCTTCATATATATAAATGCGTATGATTTGGAAAAATAGAGAGGGTAAGAACAGCACCGCAACAACTCTATTTGGTGCCTTGTGCGAAACCCCTCTTTAGTTTTTCTACAGATCGTAGATGCAGGAGTAATGATTAGTATCGGTGACGATTAAGCTTGTCACCGCCTACACTTGTTGCGGTCCTTGGTAAAGACTGCTTTCAAATACATAAGTTCATTAACCTTTACACGGGAGCTCGGTCAGCATCTGTCCGAGAATACATGCAAACTTGGACAGATGCTGTCCGAGTCCCGGTAAAAATTAATGGGGTTGAATTTGACCCACCAGAAGAAGTGATATCATCTATTGTAAAATACTATGAATATTGGTTTATTAGATCAGCGACTTGAAAGAAGATAGCTTTGCTAAAAATCATCACTGATGATCAAAGAGAAAATAACTTTGTGTAATTTGGAAAATAAATAATTATATATTGTAAGAAAAATTAATCCCTGTAAAGAAATGTTGCATTCATTATTAATTTATTCATTGATCCATCTTTGTGCATTTATTTCAATGGAAATATCTGATTTCGAGGTAAGTAAACATTTACCAGTGCGTATTTTTGTATGGTTTAAACATTTTTAGTGTATATTCTTGGTTATTTTAAAATATTTTAGCTCATATTTGCATAAATAGTTTGAGATGATTTTAGCACATATATCCCGGACTCTGGTCGCCGATTTTTTTTTCTGTGTTATTCGCATAATACGTGCACTTGTCAATTTTGTTGGTATTATCATATTATCATATATATGTGTGTGTGTTTTTTATATAAATATTGATTTTTGATCACTTTTCGTATGCCAGAATGATTCTTTTTTAGAATATATACATGTGCATTTTATTTTTCGTATTATACAATCAAATGTTTTTAATCTGTTCTGAATTTTGTGAAATCTACTTTTCAAGTGTTAGTATATTGTAATAATGTCCTTCATTGCTTTAATTTTTTTTTTAATATATTGAGTTTTAATGCACTTTCTTCCTCTACAATGAACATGGAAGTGAATGAGCCTTTTCTTTTTTCTATTCTATTTTCTTTTTTGATTTTTGTTTTACCTTACATGTTGTTCTGATTGCAATTTAATTTTTTTTTTCGCATTTAATGTATTTGAAATTTTGCATTACGTTGAATACTGGTATGTAGCATGGAATAAATATAATTAAATGAAATTTAAATTTTAATATTAATTTCATTTTTTTGCGTTTTTAGTTTTAGGACGAGCTCTAAAAACTTTTTAGTAATCATTTAATTTTATATAAATACCTACAAGTGCATAAATGTTTATATTATTATATTTTTCATTTTTCAAAAGAAAAAATATAAGATATCACGCTTTCAAAAATCTCTTTCAATCCCCAGACGGGAAGTCCTTTGACGAGTGATTGTGCAACTGACAGTCAAGCGGAAGATATTTGGTGCCATCCTCTCTGATATGTTTGAATGCGTTTGATTTGGAAAAATATAGAAGCTAGGAAGTATTTTCCAGTACATAGCTTCATTAATGGGGTTGAATTGGACCTACGAGAATAGGTGATCTCATCTGTGGTAAATTATTCTGAATATTGTTTTATTACATCAGCGACAGTTAAAAGGAGATACGTTTATCTAAAAATCATCTTTGACGGTCGACAAAATAACTTTGTGTAATTTGGAAAATATATAATTACATATTGTAAGAAAAATTAATACCAATAATGAAAAATTGCATTCATTATTAATTATTGTTCTCTCTTTAACGTGCTTTTATTGGTTGTGGAAATATCCGACATACCGTGAAAATTAGAGGTAAGTAAAAAATTATCACTTCATATTTTTACATATTTTTAAAGTCTTTAGTGCATATTTTAAAAGATTTTATCTCATATTTGCATGCATATTTTGAGCTGATTTTAGTACAATATATTGCGGACTATGGTCATCATTTAAGCCCCATAAAGTTTTTTTCTGCGTGATTCGGAAAAAGTACATTTCATGTGACAGTTTTTTTGTGTCATTATCATAAGCAGCATATACAGATATGTTTTACTATAAATATTGATATTTGTTCCCTTTTCGTATAACAAAATGATTCTTTCTTAGAATATATACATCTGTAATTTATTTTTCGTACTATAGAATAAAATGTTTTTAATCTATTCTGAGTTTTGTAAAATCTACCTTTCAAGTGTAATAGTGTAATGCTTTCCTTCAGTGTTTCTTCAACATTTTTTTATGAGATTGAGTTTTAATTCACTTTCCTCGTCTATAATGAACTTGGAAGTGAAGAAGCTTTTCTTTTTTCTATTATAATTTATTCTATTATTTTCGTTTTGCTTCATATGTTGTTTTGATTTTAGTTTAAATTTTGTTTCGTATTTAATGTATTTTAAGTTTTGCCTGATGAATCTTGATATGTAGCAAGCAATAACTATAATTAAATAACATTTCAATTTCAGTCTTCATTTTTTTATTGCCTTACGTTTTTAGTTTTAGAACGAGCTCTTTAAACGTTTTAGTGTTAATTTAATTTCATATAAATACATATAAGTGCCTAAATATTTATAAAATTCATCAAACGTGCATATTTAATATATTTTTCATTTGGCAAAAGAACAAATATAAAACGTCACGGTTTCGAAAACCCTTTTCAATTCCCAGACGGGAAGTCGTTTGACAAGTGATCGTGCAAGTGACAGTCAAGAGATAAATGTTCTCTAGAGGAAGATATTTGGTGTGATTGTCTCAAATGTTTAAATGCGTTTGATTTTCAAGAAATACAGATAGTCTAAGAGCTAGCAACGTCAGAAAACACGTGATTTTAGCAAGGATAATTTTTCTATCTCCGTCTTTATTGTGGAGTACGAATGCGGCCGGTCTGGCTGGTGGAAATGGTTGCGTTTACCTGTGGGGGGATGGGCAATGCAGGTAAAAAAGTGACAAAATTACGTCATTTTAGCGTGGATTTTGTTTATAAAACTTGAATTTGCTAACTATTCGTGATATTAAACCATTATTGCCAGACCGTTTCAATGTTGCTAAGACCGTGCCAGACCCTGATTTAGAGGTAAAATAAGGTGTCAAATTTACGTCATTTTAGCAAAGCTGAAATTTTAGTATGTTATACTTTGGCTATCAGATAAGCTATAATTAATTTGCCAGATCGAAATTCCGTTGCTAAATTACTGCCAGACGCCGATTTAAATCTGGCAGAGAAAGCCCCAATTAGAAGAGTTGGCAGCTTTTGTAGTGCTTTGGCTATTGGTACACTGCCAAGCCGTGATTGTTGCCAAAGCAATGATTGTTACATTCTATAAAAGTATATCTATGTATGATTTGTCAAAAAAGGCTTAATTTCTGTAATTAATGTATCAATTAATTGTAATTCTTATTTGGCTAAGTTAAATTTTGAAAATAAAATAGTTATCCACAATTTTTTCTAAGTTTTTTTAAAATAAACATTTATTAACAAGCCGTCTTTGCCCGTCTTGCCGGTGACTTCCGTGTAGGGCCAAGTTTCCTTGTGAAGCGTTTAGCCCGGACTTCACTGAGGAACCAGAAAGTGCATTTTACATGCAAACAAAAAACTATAAATAAAATACTATATTTTAAACTATACGAAAATATCTTATAAGTATATTAATAAAGCACATAAATAAAGGTTTCGCGACATAAATACAGTAGAGTTATTCCGAACCCCACTATTTCGAAAATCCGCCTATTCCGAACAGAGATCAGAAAATTACCGATTTTTTTTAACTTAAAAACAGGAAAAATTATAAAGACGTTCATGAAAAAAAAGTACATTTATTGTTATACAAAGAAGTTAAATAGAGACATATATAGAGCCTAAGCTTGATGAAAACGACTGAAACCAAATTGAAATGAAAGCTGGTTACTTACAGTACATGTCGGCCCCATTTATACAATTCTGTAGAATCATTTTTAATCACTGCTAAACACAAAAAATAACTAATTTACACACACTTAAGAAGTAAAGTCAGGGATTTTTTTTTCTAACGAAGAGCACTGAATCGAATTGAGGATGCAATGTTCCGTTATCGCCGCATGAACATAACATCATTTGGTGTTGATTAAGCGTGTTGTTCGACATAGCGTAAGGCGAGGTCAAGAGCATTTGCCGCGTCTGTGTGTGATATGAGTTCAGTTTGAGCGTTCAGCTCCTCCTCGTTTTCCTCCGAGTCGATCTCAGCTTATGAGTCCTGGACCATTGCTAGGATGTCTTCATCTTCGTACTGCTGTGGCCATTCTCGTCAATAGCAGTACACTCCTCAACACAACTTTCTTCTGCGTCTTCACAGCCAGGGATTTTCTTGACTAGTGGAAGAAGGTGACAGTCTTTCACTGGTGTAAAAGTTGTTTCAACAAATTCCAATGTAAGCCAGAGTGATAGGTAGGGTGGGTGGGGAGATGAGTGGTCGAAGGTCACTGCCCTTCCGTTCCCACTTTCCCTGAATCTGTTCACCACGAGCCGATCAACGCTGCATAGAAGTGACACTCGCCGATGTCACCGCATTAATTTACGCCTTAACAAGTCAATACATTGATTATTATTAATGAAATCCTCCTATTCCGAATTCCCGCTAAACCGAACAGTGATCGGTCCCAATTAGTTCGGAATAGCGGGACTCTACTGTAATACGTTTTTCTCCATTAGCCTCTGACAAAGACACGCTCGGCACTGCCCATGGGAATGGAAGAGCTTTCAGATAAAATATACAAAAATGAGATAGCATAAGATACATGGCGATCGTTGTAAATGGGCACTGTGATATTACTCCCATAAATTGTTAATACGGTGTTCAAAATAACGAGGACTTGTGTGCTTCTCAGCCATATATCTTTAGCCAGCCGGTCGCTTCCGAGTGGGGCCCAGATACCTTTTGCAGCGTACAGCGCTGACTTTGTTTGGGGCCCAGAAAGTGCATTTTACATGCAAAAAGAAAAATGTAAATAATATACTTTATTTTAAACTATATGAAAATAACTAATAAGAATAATAAAAAAAAAACGCAAGTAAAACTTTCGTGACAAAAATAATATATTTTTTTCATGATCCCTCTAAGAAAGTACTGCTCGGCCTTGCTCGTGATTATCTAAGGGGAAGGGAGAGCTTTTAGATAAAATAACAAAAAAATGAGATTGGCTAAGATACACTAAAGATACTAAAGATGGCTAAGATGTGGTTTCACTCCCATAAATTGTTAATGTCGTGGTCAAAATTAAAATGACCTGTGTTTTTCTCACCCATATATCGTTAATACAGCGATTATTATAAAGAGGTTCAGTCATTATGCGTGCATAAATCCTTAATTTTTCGTGAAAATTTTGTAGTTTTTGCCCAATTTTTATTCTAATACTTCTGTTGACGAAAATCCAAACTAATTTATGTCTTGATATCTCGTCTTTTTAAAATGATTATTGTTTACATTTATGTATATTTACTTATTTATTTATCGTATTTATGAAATAAGGCATTTTTTTATTTGCATTTTCTATTTAAAAAAAATTAAATGATTAAGAAAAAATTAACAAAAGAATATATCCTTTTAATAGTTGATTTGTTCTAAATATATTGAAATATGTTAACTGCTGAAATACTAAAGTATTTATCATCACCGACATCGACATTTTTAGTTTATTAAATATGGAACTAATTGTGTGATATATATAGCAAAAATATTCTAAACAAATTCCGTATTAAAAATCGCCTTTAAATACATTCTTTACGCAAATTGTTTTAACAATATTGGAAGAATGTATAAATTAGCATATTATATTTTCTTTAAATACTTAAATTGTGATAAATATATTAAAAAATGCATTACATTTGAAAAAGAAATTATTTCAAACGTGGTAATTGTCTGCAGAGGAAGCTAAACGAAATGGATAAAAAGAAAATTTTATTTATTCTGATATTACCGTAAAAGTCATTGCAGACGATTTTTTTTCAGATTTTTTTTATATGTATTGTAATTTACAAACGATTTTTCATTTCTAGTTGAATTTTTCTAAGTATTATTTTGGAACGGTTATCAAAATATAAAGGGTAAATAATAATAAACAAAAAATAAACAAAATCTAGACATAAATTAGTTTGCAATTTCGTCAATAGAAATATTAATTTCAAAACTGAAAAAAAAAAGATGTAATTTTTCACGAAAATTTCGAAAATGTAAATGGAATTTATTAGGAAAATATCAAAAAGTTCAAAGAAGCAGAATTCATAATTCTGCATAAAACTTGTAACGCGGCAAATATATAAAATTTATTAAAAAAAAGGTAAAAGCCACATGAGAGGACAGAACCCTCATCTCCAGATCTCAAATCGTGAGCGCTAGCCCTGCACCACAGAAACCTTGCTTAAGATCGCGAACTAATGGGTATTTGAAACGTATGCTGAACTTTAACCCAAAATTTCTCGAAAACTAAAGCCCATTTGAAGGAAACCTTTGACCTGAATAGTTAGGGGTATGACCCCTACAACATACTTTAAAATCATCAAAATCTGTGCGCATCATGTTTGACGGTTCCCTTGTTAGACTAAGAGGGTAGGAAGTGTTTTCAAATACATAGTTTCAATAATGAAGTTGAATTTGATCTACCAGAAGAAGTGATATCATATGTTGTAAATTACTCTGAATATTGCTTTATTACATCAGCTACTGTTGAAAGATCATATTTTTAAAATACATGATCTTTATAAAAATTATTACAATTCTTTATAAATAGTATAATAGTAATAAGAGGTTTCAGAAACATATTAAGATATTTTTCATGTTCGTTGCATTCAGTACTGTTTTTCAACATCCTCGAAATTAAATCAAAATTGACGTCAAAATTAAGTCAAAATTGACGAAAACGTTTCAACTAAATTTGTTTCATTGTTTATATTCTTTTGTGAACAGAATAGTTTTTCTTTGCATATAAAGGAGCTAATGGTGCATACTGTTTTTAACGTTAACTCAAGTTATGTCTTATTATTTGATAAAGTAATTTGAATCTCTCATTTTATGAAACTTGATTATTTTTTATATGCTCATTGGAATGAAAAGTCATATTTACGAAATGATTACGAAATTCCCAATCAGTATAACTTTGAAAACTGTCTTCATGTAATGTATATTGTATAGTTTATTTTTTAAATTAAATTAAAAAAATTCCTTAACAAAATAATAAACGACATATATACTCCTTTTAAAGAGTTTAAATGTGTCAATCGATTGTCTGCTATCATGTAAATCTGTCTACCAATGGCTCAGACATGTAATTAGGGTTATCTCTGATATCCTTCTAATGCTACCTCATTAATTACAGGTATTGTGTAAAGAAATGATCTGAAATGCTGTATAAAAGCTAACCAATGGTGATCTACGAGGGGTATAATAGTTTTCAGTTAAATAGACACTAGTAATTTAATATTTACAAGTTTTTTTAGTACTGTTAACAGATAATTAAATAAGTCCAGTACATTTATCAATAACAAGAAAAGTGCTTAGTTAAACTGAGGGCATTGAGGTAACAGGCTTTTCACTGTAATTGTATGTTATACTCTTATGTCAACGAATAATGTCCTTAGAAAAATAATGAAATCGACAATAAACCTGCAAACCAAATTTGAAGCAAATCGAATAATATGTATGAAATACCCATTTAGCGAAAGTAAAGGGAATTTGCCCCCCGTTCCCCCCTTTATACTTAACCAATGAGCCCCCAAAACTAATCAGGGAAGCGCCTTATCAGAATTAACCTATATACAAAATTTTAAGCAAATAGGATATTTCTTTCAAGAGTTATCGAGTTAGTACAAAGAGAACCTGCGGGCACATTAGCTCTCAGGCTTTGATAGCCCGTGAGCTAAAAAGCGACTGAAAAATTTATTTTTTAGCATATCATATATCAATTTGAATTTGATTAGTAAATATATATACGTGTATTTACCCTGTATTCTGGCGTATAAAGCGCACCTAAAATTTTAGACTACAGTTTCCGATTTTTATGTATGTTTGCCGTATTACGCGAACCCCATTTATTGCAAAAACATTTTCATGTGATATGAAAGATGAAAACATAATAAACTGCATTGAAAGTATAATATAACACAGGGCTGCCAAACAATACTTTTTGTTGTTTTAACTTTGATGATTGATTTTTGTTATTTTTAGTGAAATCCATTTTTTTTTTATCACGTAAGGATTTTTCACAAAGGGATTATATTTTGAAAGAAACACTTGAAATCACGAAATTTAAAAATTTCATTAATTCATAAATCCATATAAATCACATTTATATTCTAGTTCAAGTAATTGTTAAGTATATGTAGAAAGTTACAAGTACTTATAGTAACGATTTTTCTTTACATCAAAACTTTTTTTTCTATTTTCCTCTTATGAACTTTGCAGGGATTGCCTCTTTGTAGCATCCAGCAGTAGTCGGCTATCATCCTGACATTCCATTTTCCTTGATATCGCCTCTCACTTTCCTTTATATGCTGCACTTTGTATACTGCACTTTGAATACTGCACTTTGTTCTTCGCTAACTGCACCTAAATTTTCAAAAAATAGTCCAGGTGCGACTAAAGAAAATGAACTTTTAAGCTGATACTACAGCCTTTTGACATTTTTTACCATCTCTTCTACAATAGATTTGTATTTTGGGTCATTTTTGTTCCAAGAAAGTTAGTAATAACTAGTTTTAAAGATTTCCAGGCTTTTCTTTCGTTTGTTTTCATTTTAGTCTCAAAATTGGTTTTTACCTTGAAACCATTGCCTCAGTTATTCTACACAAATACAACGAAATTTGTGTGGAGCCCACGGCATGTCTTGATCCCCTAATTCCATGCCCAAATAAACGAAAGACTTTTTTTTACAAACTCCGAAATGATTCTTTGTTGTTTTTTCACTGTATAGTTTCATAAATATAGCAGAAATAATTCGGTGAATTAAAACAACTTCTGGAAGCCATATTGCTCTCTAATGCAACAAAAACTGGAAGTAAAAATTATTAATATAACGTATAACTCACTTGCCGAATATAAACACATGTGTACAGCACAGAGCAAAGAATAACGCTGATTGAGGAGTAGAGATAAGGTCAGTGAAAAGGGGTATGAGAAGAAGGTGTGGAGGGCAGGTAGGAGATTTATCCAGTTTAAACTGGTTTCCTCTGTCTTCAATATTGTGTTTAATACGCAGTTTACTAATTCAGAGGAATATTTTGGATTGAAATAGTTTCTTCTTTCTTTTTTGTTAGTTTAATGCACTATTTTACTATTTTAAGTCCATAAATATGTTTATCCAACTCATATAAATAATACTGTTTTGGTCCGAAATATACTAAATTCGTAAGAAATAGACTGCGATTTGTGATGAAACTGCACGTGATGGAATTTTCTCATTATTTTCCCACTCATCAGCATCCAAAAATGTATAAAATACACCACTTAATTTATCGACAATTTTTTCATCGCAGACCTGTGTAATTAGCACTGAGGGCTTACAGGTCATTTTTTTGTGTACCACTATTTCCGAATTCTCGTCGAATTCTCCGAGTAAAGAAAACGATGATCACTGTTCTGAAAAAGTAACACCCAAAAGTAAGCGGCTCTACTTTCCGTGTAGTTCAAACACACACACAAAAAAATTCATAAAAAAATTCAAAGTAAATGTCATGTTTGTTAATGTAGAAATCACAATTCTGCTTTATTTTATTTAATTTTTTTGAAATTTTTATCTTTAATTTTTATGTTCGGCGACGTGCAACTGTAAATTTTGATCATTTTTCCGAAATCAAAATTGCGCGTTACATGCCGGAATATACGGTAATTTCAGAATTTTTACGCGACTTATTCTACAAGTTGACATTTATTAGTGAATAATTAAAAATATTTTTTTACTGCTAATGAAAGAAACGTTTAAATTTTCCGACAAATGCATAATTTAATGTTCAGTTTTATGCAATAATGTAACAAAACCTTGCTTAACTTTAAATTATAAATCCAACACTACACAGCATCTTTAATAATCAAGAATTTAATTTTAGAAAAAAATAGAATTTAATGTATTTTAAAAAAACTACGACATCTAGAGCCATGGTTAAGTAAAAGCATCACTCGATGCTATTTTACCATAAAATTGTCTGAGATAGAAGCAAGAGGTACTGTTCCACTAGGAATTGTGTTTACTTTATGAATGTGAATGTGTTAGAAATGGCGGTCGTCTAAATATTAACAATTGCAACAATTTTTATTTGCAAATGACAACATTTACTTTTGACACTTTATATAATATCCTTTAATCAAGGCAGCCCAGGGAAACATAGGTTTATACACTTTTATTTAAATCTCGATGGAGTTAGAAAAAGTTTGTAGATGGTAAAGTTAAAGCCACATGAAAATCATTAATTTATATCGTCCCAAACAAATCATGCGATTGATTTTTTTTTTATGAGATAGAATTAATAAACCGAAACATAATCCAGACTTTTTTTTTAATTCAAAAACAGAGTTTTAATTATGAAACTTGTTAATAAATTCATATAAAAAACAGGAATTATGACATGCATTAATTTTGACATTAAAAGAACGACTGTGGTATAGATCTTCAAATAGGATCTAGAATCGTCTCGTTATGTACAAATATTCGAGTCTTAGTAAATTTGTTCCTTTTTATCGCATCTATATTTTTTAGTTTTATGCGATAGGATGTATTTTTTTTAATTTGAAGCAAATAACTTATTTTATTGAATGACATCTCATTTTAAATTCGCAAAATAAAACTTCCTAAAATAAATAACGATTGACATTTATTTAAGCGGTTTTGAAACAGCAGTGATCCAGGACACAAATGCTCATTATAAACGCAGCACTCAACCATGTTGTCTTGTTTTTATAACGTAAGACGATAATGTACTTTTGCAAGCATTAAAAGTAATTAACTGTCACATTCATTAAGATAAATATACAGACGTAACATTTTTAATTTTACAATTTTTAACAAAGAGCAATGTTTCTATTTCTATTGTTAACAAAATATTCTAAAATAAATTATAATTAAAAGCATATCTGGAATAATATTATTCTTAGTACTCTGTGCATAATTTAATTTATAAATTTTAATATATTTCTAACATAAAGTCTAAGTACACCATAGAAAATTATATTATCTTTCTCAGAAGAAAAAATAACGTTTAAAACGTAAAACGTACTTCTTTTTTTTTTTTTTTATCAAAGCACGTTCGAAGAAAAGAAGCTTTAAATTCTTAATTAAAAAGTTTGTTTCTTTCCTACTCATGCAACTTATTTTATTAAGTAATAAAAACATTTATGCACAATTCTAAGCATTTCCATTTAAGAATGAGAAAAAAGGTGTTTATATACATATCTTTACTCTTTATTTTATGACATGTTTTAATACAAGTTTAGAAATTCTTAATTAAAATGTGAATATTTTTAGAACATAATATTAAAAAGTTTTCTTTAACTAAAAAAAATTCATTTTGAGTTTATTGTCTCTAAGTGGAACAGTTCTTTGAAAGAGCAACAGAAAACGCATTATTTATGTGGATGATGTTATTTTACTCACCGATACTTAAAGGAGTAAGATTTTAATTTGTTGAATGTATTTACTAGATTCTTACACTGAGAAAAAAAATATACCTCCTTCAACTAGAATGAATAGTTAGACTGTTTCTAAATCCCTAAACTAGAAATATAGAAGTCCGAGCTATGCGAATAAGGTAAGGAACTAACCTGAATAGACGAAATGATCGAGAATTTCTAGTCTCTTGTTTTCTAGGTAACTAAACGATAATGAATAGTGTAAATTGCGAGAAATTATCGCTTTATTTCGGGAATGGATTTATGAACTAGCATTATAGTTACTACAACTAGCGTCTTGTGTCCGCATCTATTTGCAGACATTTTTAAATAAGTTTGACCACGAGAATATAGGAACACACTCTTGAATTCTAATAGGAGACACTAGAACTCTCTGGCAAAGGGAACTATAATTTATAGGGATGAATTGGAACTATTTTTTCTAAAGCCACAATTTAGATTCTAGTTGAGAAGGTCAGATTTTTTTCTCAGTGTAAAAAAAAAAAAAAAAAAAAAAAAAAAAACCAGTGGCACAACTATTTAAATAATTAACAACTTATTTAAATAATTGTTTACTTACGTGATGATGAGCAGCAGTTCTATTAATTTATCAGCAATGCTAGATTTACAACTTCAAACACAAAAGCACTGCATTACAATATTTCTTATTTATACAATATACAGTATATAATTATTAAGACTTTACATTAGTAAGTTAATTGTATGATACATTATATGTAGCTAGCTAAATCAAAGAAGAAAATAATGAATTTCAAGAATTGTCACAATTATAATATCTATGTTGAATTAAGGGAAATGTGCGTTGAATTGTGTAGCAGCACTACTGAAAGCATTCCCTTTTTCTAACACTCGTACGTGTATTTCAGGAACCAATAGCGCACAGGCAAGCATGCGGCGCGAGATGCGCCCGCATCGCCCTACCTCACACCCAACTATACACAATACATATACATACTTATATAAAGAGATGTCGGTTACAGTAACATTGTCGCGAGTTCAATGGTTTTTTCCCATCTCAAAAAATGCCCAATGCGCCTAAGGAAGTTTTCACTTCAAATATACAGAGGTATCGGTTACGGAAACAGTGTCGCAAATTTAATGTTTTTTTCCCATCTCAAAAAATGCCCAATGCGCCTAAAGAAGTTTTCACTTAAAAAAAAAAATCTTTCAAATTGACAGAAAAAAACTGTCAATTTTGGCGCCAGTGGAAAACAGTTTAATTTAGAGAAAATACCTTTATATTTCCATTAAAACAGTTTTTTCTGTAAAAAATACAGATCTTTTCTGTAAAAATCACATAATCCCCATTTTTTTACAGGAAAAAAACTTTTCTTTAAAACAGTTTTTCCCTGTAAAAAATACATTATTTTTCTGCCAAAATTACAGATTTTGTTTTACAGTGCAGCGTGGAAGCAAGGTAACAGCAAAAGTTCGTATTATGGATACCTCCAAACATTCTCGGCGCCACCTGCATCAGCTTACAGAAACTGAAAACAGCAATCAAGAACCGTCGACGTGACATGCTGTGCAGAAGAGTTATTCTACTAATTGATAACACCCGCATTTATGTGTCTGACTTGCGCAAAGATTTGTTGCAGCGATTCAAAGGAAAGTTCTAGAACATTCCACGTATACCCTGACCTCTCACCTTGTAATTATCATGTCTCTGGACTACTCAAAAAGGCTCTTAAGGGGAGGCTTTTTTTAAACAACAATGAGGTTCGGACCGCCGCCGTTGAAGAGTAGCTCAGCACCCAGTTCCGGAAGTTCTTTGCTCAAGGTATTCACAATTTCGTGGAACGCCAGGACGAAAATTTCACCTTCACGGCATTTATGTCTAAGCCATTATGTTCGTATATATTACCCTTTATTATGTGCACATAACACACTGATAGCATTAAATTATTTTTGATAACAGAAAATAGAATTCTCGCTGAAAGAATTGAAGCCCACTTTCCTTCGCTTATGTCAATCAAATCTGGAAATGGATATATTTTTTTCCATAAACTAAATTTCTTTAACTATAGAGAGGAAGAAAGTTATGATGGAGATGCTGCCGCCTGAATGAGATTCTTGAATGTCTGAAAGAATAGATTTCAACACAGCGTGTGTTTCATTTTAGAAACTTTCCGAAAAACAAATTCAGTACCACCTGAACTGTTAAACGTTTTTAATAAGCTTCTTTAGCTTCCTTTGGATCGTCTGTACAAGATAAATGCAATATAACCTAACCTGCCATGACAATCAGTCGATCGACGATGTTCAATTATCATGAAAAAATGCCTAAAGGTATTATTGTGCTCAATAATAAATATCAAGAACTACTTTTAATAATCTATATCGGTTTATCGATTTATGGGCGGTCTTACAAAATCTTAGAATATCCGTGTCAGCAAATCAGACGTAGGACGTTATGTTGAGTTTGTGCCAACTAGTTGTGGTTGCTTTGTTACTAAATGTTGCAGGCCTATCTGCCATTTTATTGATTTAGTTTGGAATACATATACTGTCAGCAGCTTAATAAGCGGAGTTTAAAAGCAACGAAGATGTGACACTTGTCTACAGATAACTCCAGAAACAAAACTACTAAACAACTGCTCTGAATGTCTTCGAAATGACAAAAATAAAAAAAGAATTTTTTTATTATTCTGGCTCATTATGATCTGCATAATTTAAGTCAAGTTTATATTGTTGCAATGTCGATACGCAAATTCTCTTACCTAAGAATCAAGGTACATCATTAGATGGCGCTTCAAGTGAAAGAATGAAAGAAGCGGATAGTCGGCTAATCTGACATGTGGGCGATATGACCTGCCATGGTATTGAAAGCGTCCTTCTTTTTTCTAAAGATACTGATATTGTCGTATTAACAATCTTTTTTTCATAGTTTAAATGCATCGGGACTGAAAGAGCTCTGCATTCTGTATGTATCTCTCCGAAATTAAAGATATGTGCATATTCAGCTTATACTATAAAAAAAAATTCGAGACGAACAAGCCATTTCCCTATATGGAAAATATGGATATATTTCACGCGTTTTCTGGCTGTGTAGAGTTTACGGGTTTAGTGACAAAGGTAAACTCTCTGCATGGAAGACGTGGAAGGCTTATGAAGAAGTATACAGAGCCTTCATTGTCATTTGTAGTCCGCTACCCTCACTTCATCATGACATAGGATAACTTTTAGAACGCTTTGTGGTATGAGGATGCATCACTATGTGTATGAGGATGCATCACTTGAATTTGAGACGTTTAAGGCATCTCGCAAATACCTCTTTGCGACCAAAATGAAACCATTAGCGAAACAATCAGCAATACTTACATTGCATACTCTTCGAGCCATATATCAAGCTGGGCATATATAGAATCAGACCCTAGACAATGCATCTTCAGAGCTTTCTGAAGGAAAATGCGTATTTTTCAATGTCCCTGTATTAGTTTCATCTCGAAGAAATGAAGCTTAAAGAAATTTAGAAACAAACTCCATTATATTGAGAGCTCGGTTTGAGAAAACATTATAAATATTTTACAAATGATTATTGCCGAATTAAAGGCTAAATTTTAAATTGTTTTATTATCCCTCTGACCGTTTATCCCGCGATTTCCACGGGCAAGACATGTGTGAAAAAATTTAAATAATACACAATTTTTGAAGTAATTTTATTAAAAATATTCCACAGTCAAATTAGGAAAAATGCAAATGATAACTTTACTACATATTTCAAATACATGATAATTTGAAATATGTAATAATAGAGGAGATACTGGTCGGATACGGGAAGGTCGGATAGTATCGGAGAGCGAGTTGTATCGTAAAAGTAGTGTTTCAAGCTTTCGCTGATGGTAACAGCACCTCTCACGCCACTGTCATGTCTATTAAGTTAGAAAAAAGACACTGTCATCATTTTGGACCAAGTTGTCTCTGCGTTTACAAGTGTATGTAAGTTTTTAGTTGTTTCCGAGTTTTCTAGTGCACGTAGGTAACTTTGGAGCTAGCTTGTGTGAAAGTAAATACAACAACGTTTTTAGAATTTTGTTAGATGCATGAGTTACTGTACTTAGTCTTAAGTTGATAATCTTAGTGGATACTGTAGGCTGTATATATGTCTTGACCTGGCAATACACATGATAGGTATTCAGAGTATTATAGCATTCGGATTGTATCGGACAAAGGTATACAGGTTTAAAAAGTTAAATTCTTATGGTTTTCTCCATTGTATTGTAAGGATGGAGAAAATACGTCATACGTGGGATAAAAATCACATGAAAGAAGATATAGAAAAGTCCGGCTTCATGAAATGACAATCAGGGAAGTTAATGAAAGATATTGTGTACCCAAAAGCATCATAGGTGATGAACTCAAAAAAGTTAATCCATTAACTGCCAAACCTATGTGGGCGGAATCTTCGATATTTTAAATGAAATTCGTTTCCCACCCAAAATTCAAAAAGATAATATTTGATAACTTTAATAGCAAAGTTTTTTCCATTAAATAAAGTATTTTTTAACGTATTAAAATAGTGGTGGCTAGGCAGGGTTTTTTTTTTTATCATACACTTTTATTTTGAATGTTGACAACCACGAGTATACTCGTGGTTGGCAGCGAATGGGTTAATGTGAAAAGGACAAAGTAAAGTCCACAGCAAATAAACAACAGAAGAAGAGTGTTATGCCTAGTTTTAAAACCAAGGAAACACCTCTCGAATCAAAAGCTAGAAAACGTTGACGAATAATTGCAGGAAGATGATGAATTGACTCACTGTATTATTTGCAATGAAACTTTTTAAGAAGAGTGGATCTAGTACGAAGTGGATGCAAAGGTTGGATCCATGAAAACTGTGCGGATCTTGAGCTTAATAGGCTTTTTTACGATTCTGATACTTGTAATTCAAATATTATTTTTTTTCTTCTTTCTATATCTGATAAGCAATGTCTATGTATTTTTTTATATATTTTTTTGTATAAGAATGTATACATGTAGTAATATTAAGTTGTTTCTAAATCCACAGCCTGATACAACCCTCTAGAAATTAGAAGGGTCAAAATGTAAGGTTTATAAAAAGTGAAAGAAAACCCAATAAAGAGGATTCTAAAAGAAATGTGCTTTTTAAAGTATTGAAACAACATGTTAAACTTTTCCTTAGAGTAGAAAATATTAAAATTTAATTATATATATATTTTTGAAAATTCGAAATAGCTTAAACGTCCGATGCTGTCCAACCTTTCCCTACATATTCGTCAAAAGGATTTTGAAAAAAAAAATTAAGCTGTCAGAGAATTGATTTATTTGCATCAATATTTTCAATCAAATTCTAGTTTCAATAGGTTTTTTTCATATATTACATTTTAAACTCCGTTTTAACGAAAGGGGAACATATGCATATTTTGACACAAATTTAGAACTTCTGTTTTATATGGATGTGAACAAAAATTTCATTTAAAAACATGTAGCCCACACAAAAAAATAAAATAAAATAAATGAAAATGTTTTAAAATAATTTTTATTTACGTATATTGTCAAATTTATCAAGTTCTGTTAAATATATCTAATTATGTTTCAGAAAATTAATTAATACATACAGTGTGATTATAAAAAAAACTATCCCGATATATGAGTCCTTAACTGTCACACCGTTCACAGAAACTGACTGAAATTTTGGTTTTAAGTATTTTGAGGTGTGCGATCAAGAATCGTATGAAAAACAACAGTTAAACTCCACCAGTTACGGTTACAGTGACAAAATTTTGAAAATTTCAAATGGCAACACCTATTTCTTTTATTGGAATGTGATCTTCATAGTGAAAAACCATAAAAAGCGTTGAAACGGTACCTGCAACACGAAAATTGCCGGCGCTAGAGAGACTGGCTGTCTGGCTGTCACCCGCCTTGAGGATCCGCTGTTGGCATATGATCGGGACAAGCCCCAAGCTCAAGGCAGGAAGGTCGCTACCGTCCAAACGACACCACCGCCTCCGGAGCGTGCCCGGAAGAAGCAACAGGGGGAGAATTCCCTGTTTATTTAAAACTAAAATTTCTTACATCATCAATCATAAGTGGCAGCCCTATTTGTTCAGGGCGTGCCATGGGAAAACATTTACAAATTGAAAAGGGAATGATAGTAAATTATACAAACTCTAATTCACAAATGGTAGCCCTATTTATTCATGGCGTGCCTGATTTTATACATTATTTGAATATTATAGATTATATACACAATATTTAAAGCTACAGTTTTTTACAGGTAAGTAGATTTAAAAAAAATAGAAAATGTATACACAGTAATTATATAAGCTACATGTTTTACAGATTTCAATATTTGCACATTATACATGATAATTCTTGGCAAGATGATAACAGTAATTTTCCAAGTTTTACAACATTTTCCATTCTTTAAAAGACAACCCTAAGAAATGTTTGCCCTCATGATTAACCATGCAAGAAGTAGATGAATGAATATATGAATTGTAGAGTGGTAATTATGTATTTACAGGTAGTACACTTGATATATTTACATTTTACTAGTTATCGATTATATTGATTATTTTAACTATTTAATTGTTAGCAAGATTTTCTGAACATTTATACACTTAATTATAATGAATAATATACTCGAATAATATACAAATATACACGATGAATAAAGCACTGAAAAATTTATATTTGAATAATAAGCACTTATATACAATGAATAATACTATGAGTAATATACTTGATGAATAAACACTTATAAACAGAAAATATAGTTGAAGATACATAACACCACAAATTAAGAGGACAGCCGTCTCCATGAAGCGAAATAACCTCCACAGGACGAGCAATAGCAGGATTAAAAAATATATTTTAGATTTAAAAATAAAATTTGTATTTTATAAAAGAATATTTCTTATTTAAGATATTATAATTTTGATATAATTTGCCTAGTGATTCATTATTATTAATATCCATCATGTCCTCGAGGAGTGTTGGAAATTTCCTATGAAATTTATATTTCATAAATCTACACTTCCCGAAGACATAATGGATAGGATCAACCCTCTGGCCACAAACACATAGATCATTATTTATTTTACCGATTTTATTTAAGAATGTAGGACAGCTGCCGCAGCCCGTGAAAAAATATATTGAGACTTTATCATTAGTTATTAATTTAGTGTTGACTTTTGGCACAAGCTGATACGTAAATCTGCCGCTCCCTGAGTTATCCCAGTTGTACTGCCACCTTTCCAGTAATTGATCTTTAATACATTTATTTAAATATGAGCGCGGAAATTTTATTCCGCACTCTACTGGAAGGTTGGAGTACTGAGCAGCATCATTAGCCAGCTTGTCCGCCAGTTCGTTGCCTATTGTACCCGCGTGTCCTTTAACCCATGTTAGATAAAATATTTTGTTTTTATTTTGATGTATTAGTTGCTGTATATCATAAATTGCTTTAAGTGTTGGAAATTGATTTGTTAATGAAAGGATTGTTGATTGACTATCTGATAAAATTTGAAATTTATTAAAGTTAGAATTTATTGCCCATTCTATTGCTGTTATGGCCGCGTGCAGCTCTGCTTGGTAGACTGTGTTTTCTGGTTGAATTTTACTAGTTTTTTCGTATATTTTTATGTTGTTCAGAAAAATCACCAATGAGAAAGCTGTATTAGAATTCACCTTAGAACCGTCTCTGTATATGTGTGTAATATCTGTGTTATTTAAGATTTTGTCTATTGTTATTAGATCATTACGCTAGAGAGACTAAAAAGAAAAGTGAAAACAACCAATAAAGGACAGAGAAGCAACAGAAAGTAAAACAATGTATTATTCAGTGCTATCCACCATCTGCCGCATGCAACGTGTCTTCGTGTGTGACGTGGAAAGTTTGTGAAACACAATAAAATGTTTTGTTTTCTGTTGGTTCTCTGTCCTTATTCGTTGTTTTCACTTTTTTTCTTAGTTTGTCTAGCGCCGGCAATGTTCGTGCTACAGGTACCGTTCCAACGCTTTTTATGGTTTTTCACTATGAAGATCACATTCCAATAAAAAAAGTAGGTGTTGCCATTTGAAATTTTCAAAATTTTGTCACTGTAACCGTAATTGTTAGAGTTTAACTGTTGTTTTTCATACGATTCTTGAGCGCATACCTCAAAATACTTGAAACCAAAATTTCAGTAAGTTTCTGTGAACGGTGTGGCAGTTAAGTACTCATATATCGGGATAGTTTTTTTATAAACACCCTGTATAAAGGCATAAAATGAAACGGTCTAAAATCCTTTTCGTTCATTCACAAATTTATATTCAAGAAAAACTTTTCTTTTATATTTTATATTTACGATGAAAAAAAATATTCTACATTTTCATACAATATTTGCTTTTGCATTTCTCAAAGCATTTGGAATTCTTTTATCTTCATTCTTACAGCTAGCAAATATGAATTTATGTATAAATATATGTACATCTGTAGCAAAAATGTAAAATACAAATACCATCAGGAAATAAAATTCCCATAAGTCTTTACGTTATAAAACATTTATGATGAATAAAAACATGTTGGCTATTTTTAAAGCAAAATTTCATGGGCCGAAAACTTTCGTATGCATATCTAATACGGTTGATATTTAATCATTATTTCAAGAAAAGTTCAAATAATGTTTAAAAATCATAATAAATACGAAATATATAATATTAAAAAGAACTGAAGAAAATAATACTGATTATTTTTAACGCTTTAAAAATTCTTTCGTTTCTTCATTTATTTCTTTTTATTTGGCTGGACTACTAATAAGACAATAAAAAATTTTTTTTATTTACTTTTATTTATTTAAATAATATTTTAACTTTTCGGAGAGTCCATGAAAATAAAATTTTCTGCCTTAGTAACTGTTGCATTTTATCGCTACTTCCATGGTTTTAATTAATCGTTTTTATTTTGCGCCTCGCGCAAACGATATTTTTTATTGACAAACGAATCTGTCTTAGAACTTTATGAACTGAACTAGAAATGTAATTATGGAATATAAGATGTAATATTTAAGAAAAAGATGTGATGTGCGCGAAAACGTTATGTATATTTTGTTTGTGATCATTAATATATATGTTTCTGTGTTTACATTGTGTAGATTTAATTACTTCTTAAACAGTATGAACATTTACTTTAGAAAACATAGAAGAATTTAAGATCGCTTTTTATCTCCCGAAAAAGGACCTTTTAAGTAAGCCTAACTCATTCGTATGTTCTAGTTGTATGATATTTTAACTTTGAAATGAATATTGATAATTAAATATCAATATAAATAATATTGAAGACAGAATTTTATAGAAAGGGACAGATTCAATAGTAACAATGTCTTCTTGAGTTCTGCATTACCTCCTCGGACACGAAATTAGACTAATTCTCTGTCATAGTTTTCACACCCATATAATGACACTAGACCACAAAGAAAATAATTTTTTTTTCTGAAATTGATATTTTAGGCTATTTTAGTTTTAGGTTAATATATACGGATTTAAAATTACTAGCCTTCTAAAATATCACTTTAATTTTTAGCAACTTAAGTTCACACAATAAGTAAATTTGATGGCTAATAATCTACAAAGATCGAATTTCTTTACTGTAAAATAGCTAAGTTAAACATTTATGAATATTGCTTACGTTTACGATCTTGCTGACTTCGAGAAATTAAAAAAAAAGTTACGTGAAAACAATATTTATTTTATAAAGAAATCAGCTGGATGCTCCCATTTATTCCTGTCGTTTTAACGCAAAAGCTATGTCAGATGTATATAAGTTAATCAAAGTCTCAAAAATCAAATGGTTTAGTTTTTAAGGTTGCAAAGATTGAAATAAACATACTTAGATCCCAGGAATAAAAATAATTATGAGTTTGGATAGATTACAATTAAATTTACAAATAAAGATGTTTAAAATTTATTGTGTCTATAGACAGCTCAACAGTCATTTAGTCTATTCTTCTTTTTCTATTTGTTTAATTGTTGTGCTCAAGTTATTACAATATAATAATGTTATAATAAAATCGTTATAGAATGCGAATTAAAAAAGGTAAAATAATTTTTTTACACAATACCACATTTTCACTACATATAAACTACTATAATTTTTTTTTATCTTATTTCATTTTAATAAATAATAGCTCTCAATTCGAAATACTATAGATTTTTTTTTTAACATTGTACTTTTAAGGGTAATACTAGATAATTCTATCAACTGATTCAAACAAATTTTGGGAGTTAGGTTTGTAGAAAATAATTTCTGTAATCATAATATATATTTTCTTTTCTTTAATCTGCCCCTTGCGAGCTATGCTCGTCAACCCCCACTCAGACATCTCAAAATCTAAAGACATGCTAACGTGCTCTGTTTTAAAAAGTTTTCCATGTTACGGAAGATTGAATGATATCATCACGAACGGCGACGATCTTCTGTAATCGGGTTGCTATGTTTTCTCGTTTGACTGGGGCATTTTTCGGTTCCCATGGCCTCACACACCACTGTCGCGACAGCTGACGGCTGTTTTGAGGATAAGTAAGATAAAATGTGGATTTCCAAATCAGCTCGTATAAAATGGTTAAGTAAAAAATGTCGCAGCCTCTCGTAGTTTTATAACGACGCTATGGCGAATATTCTTCCTTTGTATTCAAATCTACAAAAATTCGTCTGCTTGGGAATAACATTCAGAACCGCGGCATCGAAAAACACTGTGTATAGAAAATTTGCCCTTATATTATATGTTTCGAGTTTTAAATATTTTCAGGAACAGGTATATCTTATGCATGAATTTTTTTCTCTATTTTAATGCATCTGTATGCATATGTTCCATGTCATTTTACAACGTAAATTGTTTATTTTAATTAATAAGTATACACGAATTTTCTAATATGTATTTATTAAATAGTAACTAGAATCCCTACAAAATAAATGTTAAATTATTTTACGCATGCATTTGCCTGTTCTGTATTTATCCTGCAGCAAGTAATGAAATATATAAACAAACTTGCTAGCCGCGCTATTTTTACCCCGTGTAATACCCACTGTGTAAACCTTAATTTATCACTATTCTGACAAATAAGAATGCTTCATAATATGGGCAAGAAATCGTTAGCTATGAAAACGATTAAATGACTGGACAGTCTGCTGCAGATTTTTAACAGCTCCAGTTTAAACCTTTCTTTTTTCTTTTGTGTGTGTGTGTAGTTTTTGTAACTCTAGTGAAGTGAAGAGGAAATATGTCATTAAAATTATTTACTAAAGCTCAAAATATTTTGTAACTCAAATTTTATAATTAAACAAGAATAAACAGAAATGATCATTGGGATATAAGGAAAAAATAGAAAATTTTCACCTACGAAAATCGGTAGTATATTAATAGATATATAATATCAAATACAGTACAGATGCAATATAATATAGATACCAAAATATCTACTAATCAGAACTCTCATACATTTAGTAATAAAAGCTGTTGAAGAAAATCGAAAGTTTACATCGTTGTAAAAAAAAGAAATATCAGCTCCAGCTGTGGCAGTCTCACAGAAGTACAACGGAAGATTAATTTTATAAAATTTATGTGCTTGACATATGATTGAGTTTCTAATTGCTAAGTTTAACGATGAAAATATGTCAAAGGTTGTAAATGAAAAAGGCAAAACTATATAATAACCCAAAAATGTTGCTTTAGAACATTGTATCTGCATAACTCATTTTGTTAGATTACGATAATAATTCGCTTCACAGATTCGTTAATATCTTATATAACTACAATTATTTTTCAATTCCTACTATTAGTTCCCTATATATGATTATATATCTTGTTCAAATTTTCAATCGTTAGTAAAATACTTTTTATTCATCCACTCAAGTTCAAATACGTTTTTTAAAAACTTGTAGTGGATAACACTTGATGTTAATACAGTGTTTTCAAATATTAATTCATTAATTAAATTTATTTAATTAATTTTAGTTTTATTTGGGAGAAAAAATATCAACATGCAGCCTACTTATTTCAGACATTAGTTCCATTTAAAAGCCCTCGTTCACAAGTCTTGATAGCGCAGTCGGTTAAGCTCTGAGCTCGTAACCACAAGATCCCAGGCTCGAGCCTCTCCTGGGACGGAAGGAAATTCTCCCGTACTAGAAATTAAATTTCTCTTGTATAAGATGTTTAGCAGGATATAAATTTAGGAATAAATACCGTCAGTGACGAAGCGTGTAGATCGCTGGAAAAAAAAAAAATTATTTTTGATCTAAGTAGGAATTGACTTAATTTTTTTTATATTACTTGTTAGATGTATGAACATATGTTTAAATATTGTTAACGAACCTGCAATGGGTGTATTACGATTATCAAATGTATTATGTCACCTAACATCCATCTAACAATCATTAAATTTTGTTGGGATTAGTTTTTTATTCTCTATATCCTCGCTGTATTTTCAAAGTTTAAGAGTCTCGCGAAGACACTCGTAAGCCAATGTTAAACCAATAGCAGCGTTTATGTAAAACTTCTAGTTTGCATTTAAAATTTTTTAAATGGATATTTTTTTCATAGCATAGCTAAAGTTGATCTCTAACCGGGTATTTCTTTATTTGTTCGATTTTTGTTGCATATTTTGTTGCCAAAAGAAAAATCATCCTCATAAAAAACGGCTGCAATTTATTTCGCTAAAATATGATTTTATACTGAGTTTTTAAAAAGTTGAACACAGTATAAAATCCGCCTAAAATTGAAATTTGTATTGGTTATTTTGAATATCATGAAATATCTGATATGCATAACTTCATAATGTTCTTCCTAATAGAACTTTTTTTCTGTGCATTTTACGTGACATAATTTTTTTAATTAGATTTTTTCCGAAAGCTTAAGAGTCTCAGAGAATTCATTATTGTTCTTTGATCCATTTTCATGTATTGCGAGGAAAGAACATCATTCTACAATTTTTTTACAGTCTGACACCGTGTTTAACATATTCGTTGCACAGTAGCGAACTCCTCTCCCAAACATGGCGAAAAGTCGATTTTTTTTTCTTTTCAAAACCTTATTCGTAAACAAGCTAATTGAGAATATCTTTACTAAATAAATGGTGATCTGTATTTTATTTTAGTATGTAAAGTTCACAGATAAGTAAAAGTGTAATTTTATGATTATCAATTTAAAATTGAAAGCATTTTGTGTATTTATTTAAAGAAGCAGCTTAATAATAAAAAACAGCATTTTTTCTGAAAAAAAAATTCGCACGAAAGCAGTTAAAATTTTTCAAGTTGTAATTTGTAAAGTTGGTAAAGTTGTAATTTGTTTGTCGCAATCATTATTTCTTCGGGATATGGTGGAATATTAAACTTCTTCCAAAGATATATGTATAAAAATATGAAATTATTCTTTGTTCGGAAGAGTGGGGGGGGGGGGGCTTTTCTTACAATACATATGTAGATACAATCAAAACTGGTCTATACATCCTTCATGAAGCACAATTCATCATATTTAAAACGAATTACTTTTTAACGTAAAGATCGTTAATTTTCCAAACATTCAACATGACGACAGTATGAGCTAAAATAAACCATTTTGCATTTACCTTATGCAATAAGGATGAGTTGTCAATATTTTTAAGTACATTAATCTACAAATACGTGCAGCTGTGCGCAAAAAGAGTGAAACATTAATTTCATTGCATTGACCAGCATTTTGGAAAATTGCGTTAGAGTGCAGTGGATTCGAACAGCACATCAAGTCGACATGCTGTCGCAATCGTCACAAAAGTGATAAAAAGGTGCCTCTTTATTTCGTCATGAGATGACCGTCACTTCTTGATTCCACTATAAAGTCACATTGACCGATTTTTAGTTATTTGCACCTTGTCACAAAACAGGATATATAGACTTCACAATGCAGTGGATACGATTGCGACCTACGCTATACATGGCCAGTCCATGACGTTTAAAAGTTTACACGGAGTGGATCATCTTTACACGGTGATTGGTATAAAGCCCATCGTTATGCATTATTAGTGAGTCGTAACTCACTTGCTACGTCATGTGATTGAAATGTGGAAAATAAAAGTTGCATTTGGCTCGCATGTCTTTCATATTTTAGTCACATTCAAGTCACGCCTTTGTAAGGTGAATTGCCAATTGTTACGCTTTTGGTAGAAGAAAAGAATAAATCTTGAGTTTTAACTGCATTATTAAATTTAACCAGAATTATGATATCGTTAATATTGTTGACTCTGTTTAATATAATGGCAGTCTAATTTATACTCTGCTGAATATGATGTCTCATATTATGCTAATCAAATTTTACGATAACATTTTCCGATAAATGTAATAAAAAATTATTTTAAGCTCGAATGCATGAATATTTTTGATATAATAACTTGTTATACGATGTTTCTTAATTTTTAAATAATTTTGATATCACATTTCCCCATTTGCTGACTAAAATGATGATGCAATGTATATTCTTCTATACATTTGTTTAAAGCGATTTAATTGAAGCTAACTATATAATTTTCTTAACATGCATTTCTAATAACTTTAAAACTTTATCAAAAAACAGTAAACTTAGTCTAAGGTGGATTCAATTGAGATTGAGAAAAATCTTCGTCATAGCAATATTCCATGTTAGAGAACGTCTACTCTATGCCTATGGATTCACCGATGTCTATGGATTTATTTATTATATCAGTTCTAAAAATGCTTAAACATATAAAAATAAAAAAAAATCTTTCATATATCTGTTCAACATAAAAGGGATATTTTACGCTACAATAATATACAAATATATTTGCAATTATTATAAAAGTGTATGCTGTATTTAATACATAATCTATTATTATTAACATAATAAAATATTATCTGATTACCTTTAGATATAGAAAAATTTTTAACAACTAGCACGAACGTAATAAAAGCATTTTTATTTTAGAATTTTAAATATGCTACACGTTATTATGATAAGAGTGAAGAGTTTTACAGTACATAAAAATCAATTAATCTGTTTTAGCATTTAAAGACATTTAAATTCTGGTATGCTGTGAACGTCGTAAAAAATTCTTCTATATCATTCTAATGTATCACTTTATAATAGCATCAACTGTTATAAATATAAAGCATAGTGTATTTCTTCGAATTTAACAAAGGTGTAGAGTTACAGTGTAGAGTGAATTAAGAGATTAACAGAACAACGGCGCTCCCTTTCGGACATCAAAATTTTAAGTTAGATCAACAAATATATTATTAATCATAATATTCAAACATGAAATTTGATGAATTCTACACAATAAAAAATTAGATACATGTTCATCACAAAAGCATAGAACTGATACTCCATACACAGCCAAAAGTTAACGTCAAAATTGAGCAATTATGGCAACAACGTGGTTAAGAGTGTGTGAGAGTTACAATAATGGAGTTAATAATACTGCAAACCACGTTCACTAAATTGTATTAAGTGATTCTGGATTCGTTTAAGAATCTTCCAACAAGCGCAGAATTGTAGCTCCTTCTGTTTTGTGGTCAAAGTAAGTCAAAATTGAATCAGCATCTATTTATGTCAAGGTCTAACAGAATATGTAGATTGATTAAATTTGGTGCATGGGATTTTAGCTATTGCGAAAAATGTGAAAATACAGCATAGCAGAGCCACAGGTGATATACGCCCAAACCTAATCAAGATGTATTTATGTCAGGATCTAACAGAACATGAAGGTTGATGAGATTTCGTCACGGAAATGGTGGAACATTCAGCATAACAGCGCCATCTCTTGAACAATATACGATTTCAAAAATAATGACTTCAAAGCCTTATCAGTATCAATTTATCGCAATGTCTAAATGGATGTTGAAGTTGGATTAATATACAGGGTGTCCATAATTAAACGACCCTACTTTAAAGTTGTCTACAGACGAAACTATTAGTCAGAAAGTTGTGAAATTTTGTGAAGGACATAATGAAGGAATGGGAATTTGTTTAAGCAAAAAAAAATTTAGTTCCAAATTTCACCGCCAGAGGGCTTTTTTTAATGACTTACACATTTAGCACACATTTATGATAGGTTACAAATTTTAATACAACAAAACATGTTGAATAAAACTTTTTTCGCGACATGTTTTTAGCATTTCCAAGAAAACACTGCGGTCAACTGTGGAACATGCTATCTTACGATTCTAGACGATAGCTGAAAATGATAGCCATCATGTGGAACATGTTTTGTTGCAATAAAATATGTAAACAATCGTAAATGCATGCTAAATGTGTAATTCATTAAAAAACTGCCCTCTAGCGGCGAAATTTTGAACTAATTTTTTTTTTTCGCTTAAACAAATTCCCATTCCTTCATTATGTCCTTCAAAAACTTTCACAACTTTCTGACAAATAGTTTCATCTGTAGACAACTTTAAAGTAGGGTCGTTTAATTATGGACACCCTGTATGTGCATGAGTTCTTGAGATGGAACGGCAACACTATTTGTGCCAAACACACACAGACTATCTGGAAGACTAACAGAATAATATACATACATACATAAAGACAGACAGACATTTTCCAAAAATAGTCAGCTTGTGTTCAGGTCATCCCAAAACATGTATTTCATCAAACAAGTTGGAAATTGTACGTGAAACGTGACAAATGCGTTGCGTTCGTACTATAGCTAGTTACATAAATATTCAGATCTTGATGATTTTTAATTCTGTGAAATGAATTATATCGTCTGCAGATTAATTTCTGTCATAAAATAAGTATCTCGATCGCTTGACGATTAAACCTCGGAAGCTCCTGTAACAAGAAAGCACCATTTAAAAAAAAAAAAAATCAAATTTCTTCATAAATGTTTTTATTAATATTTTCTAAAGTTTTGATTCGATTTTCTTAAAATTAGAAATGTTTCGACAAAATTCTGCAGAGATATTATATCTTAAATTTCAAACCATTCGGTTGGGTAGTTTTTGCGTTGTTATATGCGGACGGACGGACAGACAGACGGACGAACCAGACGATGACAATAGGTGCTACGTATTTATATAATTACGAACGCACCTAAAAACAGAAGTCGGAAATTTTTTCGATTCCAATGCTTTCTTTTTTTGTATGTAAAAGAAAGTCATAATATTTCATGCAAATATATTTCGAAGAAGAATTTTTCAGAATTAAAGTTATATGTTACAAACTAAATTAAATGTATAGAATCTTTCAGTAGGATGTCCTTTGTTGTAAAATTCTGTTCCTTTATTGAATCTTTTCTACAACATGTCACTTTCTGCACCATAGTAATGATTTTGTAATTACCTTATGAGATTAAAACGAGCGACTGTTTTACGAAAAGGTTACTTAATATAATAATGAGCTAAAATATTATTTTTAAGTATTTTCTTAACATCACATGAAGGAGCATGTTTTGTGTTCAAAGTAAATTTTCAGTTGTTTGGTAATGTAGTTAAAATTAAAATACGCAGTCAGAGAAAATTTTAAATTTCGATCATTTTGGAATCGAGAACGTTAAAGAACGAATTATAGAATATTTATTATAAAGCACAGACTTTAAAAATTCAAACATCAAGAACAATAATTAAGAAAAGTGCAAAACATAAATAAAATGGGTTTGAATTTTTTTTTTCTTTTAAATTTCCATTTCGTTTTCTTTAAAGTAATCACAAACACTTTCGAAAACATATTTCTATGTTGAATGAATTATTTTATGTTTAACGTAATTCTAATGCGAATAAAAATAAGTGTTTGCGTGCATGTGTGAGGGCAATGGGCTCAAGAATATAGCACACGAAGAGGTCTGCAAAAATTGGATCTGGATAGACGGACAGATATTCGTAAGCAACTAGGCCTTCGACTTTCAACTTTTTGTTTACATTTCATTTTAGCTTATGTTTTATGCATAGTTTCACATTTTTTTACGATTATCCTTTGGGCAATTTTTAAACATTCTTCAAATCAGTCATTTCAATCTTTAAACTACTATATATTGTTCATCTGTTTTCTTTCAATAAGCTAAATTTGGAAGTCCTACAACGAATTCATTCTTTTTATGTAATTTTTTAGAACCTACTTTCAAAGCAAATACTGATCTTTTTATTTATTAGACGAATCCAATCTATGAATTAATCATTAATTTAAATAGCATTTACGTATCTAACACGTTTCTTCGGGAGTGTTTGATGCACCTAAATAGCATTAATGAAAAATCAAGCGTAAATGATTAATATTGGGTATTCCAATAAAAAATATTCTGCTCTTTTTAGAAATAAATAGATATTCATAATTTTACAAAAAGAAAAAATAATAATAATTATCCATTTCCAATATTTAATTTAGATTTATTTAAATTTTATCTTTTAAAGTACAAATTCTTGTTTTTCCAAAGAAATTTGAATAAAAAATAATTTGAACGGTTTTGAAATCAAGTTAAATAAACACCAGATTACTGATTCTCATTAAACTCGACTAACTATATTATACAAACTTTTCAAAATTTTGTTCATTTAAACATTAGAATAAGAACCTTCTAATTATTTCTAGGATTTAATTTTGCAAATATTTTGTCATGAAGATAGTTTGAAGTACTTAAAAGTACTCTATAAAAACTTTTACTCTTTGTTTCTGAAATGTGTGTCAGAAATTTAATTTTAAAGATTATAAAAAAACTGTTTAAAGGACTGGAAAATTAATTTTAATCCGTGTTACAATTTCAACTAAACATTCTTAATGATTTGGAATACAAATTAGAAAGGAAACGTATTGCGAAGCTCAAAGTATTTACAAGAAGCTCTAAAATAATTAAAAGGGTTTTACTATATATTTTCAATATGATACATGTTCTCTTTCACATTAAGGATACAAAGATATGTACAAAATAAACTAAGATATATATTTCATAATGATCCAAACATTTTTCAGAACTTAATGTTTAAACTGACGCAAAAACAGGGTGGTAGACAGATTTACCGATATCGGGATGGCGTAAACTTTTTTTGAGTAATAAAATACTGCTAAAATTTTAAATATAAATTTATTGTAACCAGTTTCAATCAATAATTGCTTATCTACGGTACAGTGAATATTTTCTTGTAGCTCTGTAACTAAAATAATTAATTCGTAAACAAAGAATATGTTTATAAAAATTCCAATGGTATTTGAAGTATAATGCCATTAAAATGTGTTATAAATTAGCAGTGATGTAATAGAATAATTGGTGGGGCTTTGTCAAAAAACGTATCATTTCATACGCATATAATTTCCTCTATTACTCTATTCCTGCGTAATAGCTTTTTTAAAACCATTCACTTTTGATATTTTTCACTTGTTTCCAAAACGATTTTAAGCAGCAAAAGAACCAGTAGTCAGAAGTGAAACAATTAGTGGAGCCAGACAACCATTTTAGAAGCTTTATGTAATTTTGGATTTTCATAAAAAATTTTCGTACTTAAACATACGAAATGTAGTTGCAGCAAGACATATTCTGAAAGTATTTCTTGCTTATGTTTTAAATGGATGGCTTCAAAATTCTTTGGACGATAATTTCGTACAATTTTACCTCCAGACATAGCAAACAGAAACTTTATAGAAGCGACACGTATTGGCTGCGCAATGATTAATACCGAATCGCTGCACCAATTTTTTTCCTCCCAATTTATATTTTGATTCACCATTTCTTGTCTGTATCAGTTAAATATATACGCATTATCAATGAGATGTGGCAATATTTTCTCACTTTTTAACTTGCATTTTTTGTACCAAGGTCGATTCAGTCGCATTTCGATGATTGTTCATAGTCGTCGTTTATAGTTTATTAATATTTAGTGTCCATTATTACTATCTTCTAACATCAGATCTTTATTAGTATCTTCTTTAACTTTTTATTTGAAGTGATGAGACAAAAATTTCATTGTGATGGCATAACGTTTGCAATTAGAAGAGTCTTAAAAGATTAGCGTTCTGACTCCCATACACCTTCCATGAAATGCCCAGTTAGCGTTATGATATTGTGTTGAATGATATCGAAAAGTGGAAACATAATTTGTATGATTTATGGGAATATAAATGCCAAAAATGCGATACATGAACCTAAATTGAAGTATTCGACACGTAATCATTTATAAGATAATGGAGTAGAGTTCTAGTTGATAAAATTCAGCTGTATGTCATGTTGCTGTTGCCTGCATAAAGTGTTTTGAGATAATCAAATCCCAGAACTGGAATGATCTGATAATATTTCAGACCTTTACGCAATTGAAATCCAATGGAGACAACTTAGGAAACTTGCTTGTCGGAAACAAGTGTACAATTAAGCCTCATTAACAGAAAAAATAACTGAAGCTTGACTCCATATCAAAACAGTCACAAAACATGGGAAGGCGTTTCATGGGAAGGCGTTTTAAGGGTGATATTAACGCTAAAGTTTATTCAAATAAGAATTTGAATAAACTTTTTAATTTATGTTTAGGATTGGTGAAAATTTTTGTACAGCTAATTTTTTCCATATGTTCCATTTCCCCAAGCCAACTGTTATCACAACAGAAATAGCCTTTTAACAATTACTGATTGGATTAAATTATGCATTAAATATATGGATTAAATACTTTTAAATTGATACACGATTTTATGGCTTTACTTCAAAGTGAAGCGCGGTTATGAATTATCAAATTTAAAAATAGAGTTTTTCTTAAAAAGTTTTCTACATTTTGGTCAACACCATGTGTATATTTTTAGGGTGTTTTCAACTGAGAACATTGGTCACTTCTGACTATTCTTTTAGAGTTCATTCAAAAATAGAATATAGTGATGGGCAGATTAAATAAGAAGTAACGTAATAAGGATTAATGAAATATTTATTTTAAAACAAGCTGATCCGTCCGGCGTTGCCCGGAAATCAGTAACTATATTTTGCGTTTTCGATAAAAATAGTCATTTTCGGCGCGCATTCTGATCCAAACAAACCTCTTTCCGAACGAAACTCCGGCAGTCGTTCCCGTTGCCTACGACATTGTATAGCAGTTGTGCTACGCACGCGCTGCAAAATCGTTTATCTTCAATTTTCACCGCTAGGGGGCGATAAATCATCTTATTTAGTTAGCTGCATCTTAATAAGTTCATATTAAGTTGAATGAACCAATTTCCGTTGAAGAACATTCCAAATATTTTTTAGAACATTTTGGTCGAAATATGAAAATGCCCTAGAGCGACCACATTCAACCACCCTATCTTCCATACCCCACATATACCGACATGCAACCACCATAGTGCACGAGGAGAGACTGGAAGCTACTACCGTACATAAACACCAGTGGTCTGCGCTGGGAAGTTGTGGCTGCAAAGTGAAATATAGGGACACACACCTCAATTTATATATATGTGTGTGTGTGTGTGTGTGTGTGTGTGTGTGTAAGAAGTGGTATGAATTAAGTTGAAAATGTGTGCTTTGTGAAAAATGTTGCACTCTGAAAAATTGTGATAAATATCATTGTTATGATTTTCTCTGTATTTCCCCCTTTTATGATTGTAATATGCATAAAAATTATGCATAATAAATCTCATAAATGATAACACTGTAATGTAATATTATTCAATAACGTAAAAAAGAAACTCAACACTTAGCTATATAAGCAATAAATTCACTCGAGATGAAACATATGATGAATTAAATCTTCTTTTTTTTTCTATGTATAATGCTAACATGTGAGAATTATATGGGGAAAAAAAGAAGATTTATTTCATAAATTAGCTATTTATTTTAAAATTAATTAAAAAATAAACAAATATTATGTTTTATTTTGACGTTTACCTTGAAGAAGCATTTTAGTGTTAATCTTGTCTTCCATATCCTATTTCAAAAATCAAGCCATCTTTCTATTATTTCTGTTATTTTTTTCAAGTCAATTTTGATTGAAAGTTATAAATTTTCGTTTTCGTGTTCGAAATATGGAATATCGGCATGTAAAAATTCTCTTTACAGACTAGTCATGATGATAATAATGCGTCAATTCTTAGAAAAGCAAACTGTTATATTCCATATAAATTTATTATTACTTAAATAGAAAAATATAATTTTATGTATGCGTTAAAATATACTGTTATATGATAAACGAGAAAGATATTTAATATGTTATGGATATTTACACTAAATTTAATGCAGTGTCATTTTTACTTATGCATGATTGAAGGGAAATATTTAAGAAACCCATAAGGGAGAGGGTCTTCTGTCGTAATTCATTAAACACGTATCGAATAGAAAACAAGTTGGAAATTGTACGTTAAACGTGACAAATGAGGTGCGTTCGTTTCGTGCTATAACTAGATTTACAATGTAAAAAAATAATCGTTATTATTTCAGTGAAATTAATTATATTATCTGCTATGAACGAAATGAGGATGCTTTTTTTTCTTATTAAGTATGCCACGTTTACAGATGCGAATTTGTTTTTCGACATCAGACAGAGATGTAAATTTAACATGGACATCTTGCTTTGCGAATGATTACCTCCATGGTTAATATTTCTAAGACTTACTTTGAATGAATATTTTGTTTATTTACTTTAATGGATTGAGTTATTCGGCTGTTAACCTAATTTTCACTGAAGTTATCTCAAGTATTTTTTAATGTAACTCAAGCAAACATTTTTTTGAACGATCTTTCTAAAAATGTAACTTTCACGCAATTTTATTCGAAAAATTAATTTTGAATAAAAATGGCCGCTTGGCATATTGAAAAAAATGTGGTTTGTCCATATTTGTTTTCCCCAGACACATGACTTGTGCTTTTATCATATAGATTACGTATGATAAGATTTAATAGAATAAAGAAAACTTTTATTAACATCTTTTTAAGTTTTGATTCGATTTTCATAAAATTAGAAATGACTCGACAAAATTCTTGAACGATGCTATATATTAAATTTCAAACCATTTGGTTGGGTAGTTTTTGTGCTGTTATATGCGGACAGACGGACTAGATGACGACTATAGGTGCTACGTATTTATATAATTACGAACGCACCTAAAACTTAATACTTTTAGAGGGTAAAATTATGCATAATAAATCTCATAAATGATAACACTGTAATGTAATATTATTCAATAACGTAAAAAAGAAACTTAACACTTAGCTATGTAAGCAATAAATTCACTCGAGATAAAACATATGATGAATTAAATCTTTTTTTCTATGTGTAATGCTAACAAGTGAGAATTATATAGGGGAAAAAAGAAGATTTATTTCATAAATTAGATATTTATGTAAAAATTAATTTAAAAATAAACAAATATTATGTTTTATTTTGCAGTTTACCTTGAAGAAGCATTTTAGTGTTAATCTTGTAAAAAACAATCAAAAACAGTAATTTTTTTTGCATCAGATATCAATGGATAAGAGAAAAATCTATAGTAGTTCCATTTTGTATGACAGTGTAATCAGTCATCTTGAGTGGCGTACTATCGTTTCGCAACCTTAGATCGAGGCAAAAATGAAGGTAATATTTTTATAAATCCAGTTGAAAGTATGAAAAAAGGGGAAATAACAATAAAAGTCCTTTAAAAAACAAAGTTAACGATTGGTGTAAAGAGAAAGAACTACGGAAGTTGATGCTCATAAAATAAATAACGGTGAATAACTATCATGCGACTATTATGAATTTTACTATGACTATTATGGTACACGATTTCATATTGTTTTCATGTACAAAATATTAAGAATTAAAATGCCTATTAATTTCATCTATCTACTATATTATAAAGGGCAAACATGTCCGTGCGTAACGCTGACGTCATTTTGCGAATGGCAACTCTTGCCGATGAATTTTTAGTTTTGCGATTATCGCTACTGCAATTTTTTTAATTTCTAAACATCGCATATTTTTAATTTTTACACCGTTATATAAAGAAAAAAATCTACTTTCAAATGCAATTTGTTTGAAAACTGTATCGGAATTGGCTCATTTATTATAGCATTTAAAATAAATTTCAAGCATGATTTAAAATAAAATCTGCCTCTATCGTTTGCAGACGATATCAAAATATTAATCCGTTTGCACTTTAAACACTGTAAAAAGTTCAGCATTTGTTTCCAGCTAATATTTAATAACGAAATTAAAACTTCACTAAACAATCAATAAATTAGAATAAATAAAACACAAACTTGACAGACGTGTAATTGAAATAAGCGCTTAAAATCGTTGAAATTATCAGAATAAAAAAAAAACTGCTGTAAATAACGAAATTTGTAACGATTTCTTCGATTATTAACTTCTGGCACGATCCCAATACGAAATGACCGCTGTTAATAAATTTCAAAATTTTATTTGAATATATAATTGACATATGTCATATGAAAATGCTCTTTAGTGTTGTTAGGAAGCAATCTAAAACAAATTATTAAATGTAACTTAGAATTTTCAGAATTAATCTATTAGAATTATCTATTGATCATATACTATAAAATATCTTATATATATTAGAATAATCTATTGATCATATACTATAAAATATCTTATATATATTAGAATAATCTATTGATCATATACTATAAAATATCTTATATATATTAGAATAATCTATTGATCATATACTATAAAATATCTTATATATATTAGAATAATCTATTGATCATATACTATAAAATATCTTGTATATATTAGAATAATCTATTGATCATATACTATAAAATATCTTATATATATTAGAATAATCTATTGATCATATACTATAAAATATCTTATATATATTAGAATAATCTATTGATCATATACTATAAAATATCTTATATATATTAGAATAATCTATTGATCATATACTATAAAATATCTTATATATATTAGAATAATCTATTGATCATATACTATAAAATATCTTATATATATTAGAATAATCTATTGATCATATACTATAAAATATCTTATATATATTAGAATAATCTATTGATCATATACTATAAAATATCTTATATATATTAGAATAATCTATTGATCATATACTATAAAATATCTTATATATATTAGAATAATCTATTGATCATATACTATAAAATATCTTATATATATTAGAATAATCTATTGATCATATACTATAAAATATCTTATATATATTAGAATAATCTATTGATCATATACTATAAAATATCTTATATATATTAGAATAATCTATTGATCATATACTATAAAATATCTTATATATATATTAGAATAATCTATTGATCATATACTATAAAATATCTTATATATATTAGAATAATCTATTGATCATATACTATAAAATATCTTATATATATTAGAATAATCTATTGATCATATACTATAAAATATCTTATATATATTAGAATAATCTATTGATCATATACTATAAAATATCTTATATATATTAGAATAATCTATTGATCATATACTATAAAATATCTTATATATATTAGAATAATCTATTGATCATATACTATAAAATATCTTATATATATTAGAATAATCTATTGATCATATATCACTAATAGTGATCTATCTATTAGTGAATATTCTAATAGATTAATCACTATTAGAATTTCAAATAAAAAAAAATGGTTCTCACCTATATTCTCTATCCCGGGAAGCTCGGGTGGGATGCCCTAGTTATTCATAATAGGTTATTTAATTGCTAACATAATCAATCCTTGCCAATATTTAAAATTTCAGCTACAGCTGTTTTATTAATAAATTTATTTTGAATCCTTTCATTCGAAATTGATTCTCTTTAAATTTAATAAAATGATATTGCAAATCATTTTGATGCACTTCTTATTATTTAACGTAAAATCAAGGCTTCATATTAAATGTCTGATCATATTAAAGTTTCAATATATAAACATGTATGGAAATATCCCTAAATGTCATGGATAGATGAAATCATTTAATTTGGAACTGAAGTACAATTTTAGACTTCAAATAAACTATAATTCAAAACGGTTGTTCGAACGTATTCATTATTTATACCAAATATCATTTCATGCATTAAAATACTTAACAGAATGACATTTACTATATAATGTGCATAATTTAGATATACTAAGTTTCATTTTGTTCAATGCAAATTTTGTACGAAAACAGTTGAGCTTTATTCATTTACACAAACAACAGTTGGGTGAAAACAGAATGAATTATATATCAATGGTGGAAATTTGAATTTAATATGAAGAAAATGGATGTATCTGGTTTAAGCAAATTAAATCAGAGTGCTTTTTTATCATATATTATTATAATACGAGCAAATCTTGTGTGTGTATATGCAAATTTTATCTAAAAGACGGTTCTAACGATTTTAACAAAATTTTGTATCCTACCGTTTTGGGGTACGGGAAGACCATTGGGCTTGGTCAAATGTTCGAGGAGAAAATTCGATTAGTTGGTCATTTTGGGGTCACTACGGGTCAATTCATTTTAATGGGAATGAAGGTTGAAACAGTTATTAAGTTGTTGAACAGTTGGCAACGTTTTGCCAATTGTGTCGATATTTCATGATATGTTGGTGACATTGGCGAGATTTGGCGGGAAAATCGACCTTCGAAATTATCAATGCCAAAACACAAGCTTGGCGATAAATGAAAGATTGTCGCCAAGTTTGCGACTTTTTGCCCAATTTTGGCGACATTAGGCAAAAAAAGAAATCAAAGAAATCAAAGATTTTCAGAATCTGAAGGAATTTGCGAGAATTTCCCAATAGGAGCCGAGACACATGATTCAACCAATCAGAGTCCAGAAGATTCTCGAAAAAAGAATTCAACCAATCAGAGTACATAGAACTTTCTCGCAATTAATAATACTGTTATAGAATAAAAAACTTTATAGCAATAATACAGCGAGAGTTTATTGTTATATCGAGTTCAACACAAATCTAATTTTAACCGAACATAGCTCGGTCTGCCCCGCTAGTTATTTTAATTCAATCAAAATTATTAATGCAGAAATCATGGGAGTTGAAAATTTTCGAAATGAGTGAAAAAGTCTCCAGGACAGGAGTCGAGTATCGGACCTTTGGATTAAATTACCAACTCTCCACCAACTGAAATACCTGGACGATTCTAGTCACCCCAATTCAAAATATATAAGCACTAGCTTACCCGCCCGGCGTTGCCCGTGCCAACAACCTTAAATGTACCTGAAATCAGTGTTGAACATTTTTTTTATTTTTAAACAAATCTAATGTTGGGGGCCCAACTACCTGAGACAGCAAACACTGGGCGTGCCATACACACTCCCATATATTACCGTAAGTCAAGTCGAAAGAGCCATACCCCTTCATGATCCAGCCCATAGAACAAGAGATAGAAAAGCACCCCTGGTGGTGAAAATCGAAAAGCTCTATCTATGTAGAGTCGAATGAGCCATACCCCGTAGTGATCCAGCCTACAGAACCAGATATAGGAAAGCACCCCTTGTGGTGAAAATCCGAACTAAAATCAGTCAGCTCTATCGATGTCAAGTGGAAAGAGCCATACCCCATTATGATCCAGCCCATAGAAACAGAGATAGAAAAGCAACCCTTGGTGGTAAAATTCAGAACTAAAATAGGTAAGCTCTATTGATGTTGTGTCGAATGAGCCAAACCGTGTCGTGATGTGACCCATAGAACCCGAGTTAGCTGCAAAATCCTTTAGTTACACCTTCCACCGCCAGGGGGCACAATATGTTCGAAACGAACATAACTGAATTCATTAAGGTTATCGATGTCGAGTCGAATGAGGCATACCCCGTCATGATCCAGCCCATAGAACCAAAGATACGAAAGCGCCCCCTGTGGTGAAAATCCGAACTAAAATCAGTAAGCTCTATTGATGTCGGGTGGAAAGAGCCATACCCCGTCGTGATCCAGCCCATAGAAACAGAGATAGCAAAGCACCCCCTGGTGGTGAGAGGAAGTTGATGTAGAATAAATGCGATATTTAATAAAAAGTCGTTCCCACCACACCCCCTTTATCTCGCCATTTACGCTAATTATTACAAATGTTTCTTAATTACATCTAATGTCTCGATCTGATAATGGGGTTTCCCTATCTACCTATCCTAATCTGCTTCTCCCTATCATAATAGAAAAAAGCATATTTTATCAAAGAATCGCTGGCAAACGCGAATTTCGTCAAAGGTTCGCAAGAAAAACACGCATTTTATCAAATAATCGCTGAAAAAACATGAATTTTGTAAAAGGATCGCTAAAAAAGCAAATTTCATCAAAGGATCACGGAAAATGCGAATTTCATCAAAGGATCGTCGGGAAAATGTAAATTTCGCCAAAGGATCACAGGAAAAATGTGAATTTCGTCAAAGGATCGCTGAAAAAAAAACACGAATTGCGTCGTAGGATCACTGAAAAAACATGAATCTCGACAAAAGTATGTGGAAAAACACGAATTTCGTTTAAGGATCACAAAAAAAGCAAATTTCGTCAAATGATTGCAAGAAAAACTTGAATTTCATCGAAGGATCGCAGAAAAAATACGAAATTCGTCAAAGGATTGTGGAAAAAATGCAGATTTTGTGAAAGGTTCACAGAAAAAACTTTCGTGAAAGGGTCGCGGAAAAATGCAACTGTCTTATGTTCACAGCTGAGAGCGGCTAGCCACAGATTTCATTGTTTTGTTTATGTTTGAGTTTTATTTTAAAGAAAAGGTATATAATTTTGGCTAATTGAGGTTCACATAAGTTAGTTTCAATTGTATTCATTCTTTGTATGCGTAGTTGCCCCCATATATTATGTGTTTGGTAAGAATATATTTTGCACTTTATTGAATGTTTTCGTAGCGTTAGACATATCAGCTCATGTTCTTAAATGAAACAAATTGTTTTCAATAACAATTCTTAATGAATCAAATTAATCTTACATTTTACTATAAAATGTACAGTTCTACAATTTATCGCATATTACAACGTTCTTGGGAACTAAAAATGTAGTCCAATAACAGTAACAGAAAGAAAAATTGTAAATAACAATAAATAAATAATCATAAATTTCACATCATTGAATTAACAAACTCATATATAAGATACAAATTTAAACTGATATGCCTCATCAACTGTTGTCGAAATCAATATAATGTAAATAATTGTCTGAGTGACACGAAGACTCATACACAGCGCAGTATTACTTTGCCCCATATATAGCTACGATGGATATTAAAACCTTTCGTCAAGCATAACTCAAAAAATATTTAACGGATTTCGTTCAAATTTTTACAGCAGGTACCTATAAAGGTGACAACGACGTCTATTTATTACCAAGAATAAATGTCAAACCGTTTGGAAATTATGTTAAAAAAATAGATAAAAAAGCACAATTAAAGTACATACGTCACGAAAATTTTGTGCGTACGTCATTTTCACCGGCGGGAGATTTTCGTAGACAATCGGAATTGAAAAGTTCATGGAGCAAAAAAATATACACGCACTAATATTCAATAGAATAAAACACATTTCCATTTAATAAAAATGGAAAAAAATCTGGAATTTTTTCTATTTGAAAGAATGAACCCGCAATAACTTAGTATTAGAGATTTGGCACAAATCTCACCAATGGCAACTTTTTTATTTCACGTGTGTAAATTAGAAACATTTTTTTTATGTTTAGATAAAAGGTTTTGATTTCTGGCATTATTTCTTCTTATTTTCTTTTCCTTTTTAGTATTTTAAATGGAATTAGTGAAAGGCATGTATTTTTAATTAAATGAGTGAAAGACATGTATTTTTAATGTATGTATTTCAAATGGAAAGAGTGAAAAGTTTATGTTTAAATGAAATGAATGCAATATAAAGATGTTAAGAGAATAAGATTTGGCGATTTATCAACTGTGCCAAGTTAACATAAAACTACCAATGTAATAAATTATAACACCTTGTAATAATATATTACTTTTAAATGCTAAATGTGTAAAATTAACAACTTAATATAAATTAAAATAACTTTTATTAGTTGTTTTACATGTTTCGACTCCTTCCGAGTCATTTTCAAAAACAAAATGAGAATATTCTAAAGCTGCACGGGCTTTGAAGTTATTATTTTCATGTACTTTTTTAAAAATTACGCACGTTATCTATTATTTTTTACTTGGTTGTTTATTTTTATATCTTTGACCATGGAGTAACTCTAGCCACAGTTTCGGTACATTAAAAGATGCCGCATCGAGATATTAACCATACAGATACTCACGCGTAAAAATACAATATGTAAGATGCGGCATCTTTTAATTTACCGAAACTGTGGCTAGAGTTACTCCATGGTCAAAGAAATGAAAATAAACAACCAAGTAAAAAATAATAGATAACGTGCGTAATTTTTAAAAAAGTACATGAAAATAATAACTTCAAAGCCCGTGCAGCTTTAGAATATTCTCATTTTGTTTTTGAAAATGACTCGGAAAGAGTCGAAACATGTAAAACAACTAATAAAAGTTATTTTCATTTATATTAAGTTGTTAATTTTACACCTTTAGCATTTAAAAGTAATATAAAACTACCAATACATCAAATGTTATGTAGTATGTGAAATGAAACATGACATTTATGTCATATACGCACCACGTTGGCGCAATTTTTCCCCCCACCAATTTTTCGAAAACTTTGTTTTTGAATATTATTTACAATAACATGCACGTAATTTTTTATTTCAATATGAAAATAAAATAACGTAAATAATGAAATAGCTTCTATTATTTTAAAAAAGGAAATAAAAATAAATAAATGATAGTTTGATATAAATAAATATTGATATACATAATAAAAATAATTTATAGAATTAAAATAAAAAATAAAAGTAAACAAACACAACAAACAGTTTTTGCCAAATTCGCGGGGAAAAAATCGGGCCAACGTGGTGAATATATGACATCTGTGCCGGGATTTTTAACCTGTTGTCTGCGCTTTCGGAAATATCAAGAAATTAAAAAATACTTATATCAGGCATATGTTTTGCATTTTTATACGGACCACTTCTCCATTTTAAGATTTTAAATGTTATTTATATCAGATATTTCTTTCCTGAGATTCCCATAAGTTATTTTCGGTAAGTTTTTAGTTTGCTTATTAAATGTTTACAATTTTCCCCCCTGACAATAAGAATTATTTATCACAAAAATGCCTCTTAGGTTTGATAAATATGTTTGTTATGTATTTTCATTACTTATTAAAATATCGAAAATGGCAATACAATTTTATTTTAGCATCGTACTTAATTTTTTAAGATGGTGCAAAAATATGGCTTAATAAACGTATGTTTGTAAATATTTGAAAACATGGTTTTCCGCCTTCTAGAAAAAATTTGATAAGATGCTATAACTGAATTGTGGCACCATTTTTAATTTTTTCGCCAATTGCACCAACTGGCACAGGACACGGAACTTTTCCCCATTCAGATACACAGGCAAGGTTGGTCTCAAACAAGAGTAATGCTAGCAACAATATTGTTTTAACTCTATAAGAGTTACAAACAATAATGATATTAAATTCTCTGATTAGCTTTGAGTCCGATTACGGAAGATTCTCCTAGAAAAAACTGTAGAAGAAGTCTTACATTTGTTTCGAATGAAGATTGGTCAACAAAGTATTAATTAATAATACAAACAACACTAATATTAACGTGGGGGCGAAAGTTTGAATTTAAGTGTAAATATTTGGAACCCTTCCCCCCTCCCCCCCGAAAAAAAAAGAAAAAGAAAGTTATAGAAATGAATTTAAATGGCGTTTAGCCACTCTTTCTGACATAAGCAATTGACTGCGAACCCGATTACGAAACTTTCACTAACTTGATAACATGTCTCTAATAGCCCTGAATAGCCTCTTCCCAGTTATACGGGCCTTAAGGCTTTTTTAAAAAGCTTGACGCAATTCGGGTTTAAGAAGTTGAGATTTACTGCCAAATGATATAAACTACTATGAAAATAAAATTGATGAATTATTATGCTGGTTTATGTGTGTATTTAAAAAAATTGCATCTGATTACACTTATTAGCTAAATTACTTCTGTTTGCATTTAATAACAGATAAACGGCTTCTGTATACTAAATGAATTGTTTAAATATTGGGCAGAGGGGGCGAGAGGTAGAAAGACGAGTAAACAAACGCGTAGTGAGATGGGTAGACAGACGTATAGCGACATAGATAAGCTAACAGGTAGGGAAACGAATAGACTGACGGGTAGCGAGACAGATAAAAAAGAGGGTTGACAGAGGGGTAGGGAGACGGGTAGCGAGATCGGTAGACAGGCATGTAGAGAGAAAGATTGCGAGACGGATAGCGTGGTGAATAGAGAGACGAGTTGACAGATGGGTAGTGAAACGGGAAGCGAACACAGATGTGTAGCGAGACGGTTAAAGAGTCGGGTAGAAAGACAGACGGATAGTGGGACACGATATAGAGGCAAGGCTAGACATGCGAGTAGTTAGACGGGTAGACAGACAGTTAGCGAAACAGATAGGCAGGTAATGGGACCAGTAGAGAAATATACAGACAGGTAGCGATATGAGTACAGAGACGGGTAGAAGAACGGATAGGGAAACATACAGATTGTATGCTTTCTATAGAGAGAGACGGCAAAAGAAAAGTCTGTGGTTTGGCGCAATAAAGGCACAGGGGGAAGAGTCTCCTAGAAAATAATCAAGAAGTATTAACTTTGAAATATATATATATATATATATATATATACAGGGTGTTCCGTTAAAGGGGTCCAATATTAATAGGGGTAATAGAGGAGATCACACGGAGCATAAATCAGTATATAATGCCTGGCCGGATCTCAATAATTTTCAAGTTACAGCAAATAGAATGAAAAATCGGAAATTTGTAAAAAAACCCTCATTGCTAAACTATCGATAATGCTACATAAAAACGAAGCACATATTTAGAAAGAGCAGAAAAAATCCTACGAAATGACATAAGTTGTTTTAGAATATTGAGAATTAATGGCGAGTTACAAGCTCTGAAACAGTGAAAAAATACAAAATCAAATATTTAGCAAAATAGTTAATCGTTAATTCCAAAAATGCAACTCTACCTACATCAAGGAAAATGTTATAAAATTTGGTCCATTCCGAAAGCTTTCGAAGAAGCTGACAATAAACCATATCAGTTTAATTGTATGGGAGAAATCAAGCAGTTCCCTAGTTACAACTCTGTACTGTTGCACGCTCGGAAAGAGCGAAACTCCACCCATGACGATTGTAAACACCCCGTTTTAATATCTTTCAATTATACATTTCTGATCAACCTCTATCAATACCCTTTCATTATTCAGTCTGGTCAAGTGAATGACATATTGTGCAGCTCTCGCCTTGTCTTAAAGCAAACTCCGTGACTGCTGCGTTTCCTCCATGAACTTTCAGGATGATGAAGAAGAAGTACTTTTTATGCAAATTTTCTATGTGTATAGGAAGAAAAGTGTAATAAAACAGCAGTCATCAGTGGGCGTTATGTTAAAGGGAGGCTGTTGTAAGTGGGATTGTAGTAAGTTGATGTATAATAATTATGCCGGAATACTCTAACGAAGAATATGCGGACATGCATCTGATGTACGGGCAAGCTCATGGAAATGCATGTCTAGCACAGCGCATGTACCGTGAGCAATTTCCAAGGAGACGTTGCCCAAGTTCGAAACTCTTCATAAAAATCGATAGACGATTACGGGAGACTGGATCGTTTAATACAGCAAGCATTGATGTAGGGAAACCTCGACATGTACGAACACCTGCAATGGAAGAAGATGTACTGAATATTTTTAAAGATAACCGCTCCACGAGTACACGAGCTGCTGCGTCTGAAGTCGGTGTTTCTCAACAAAGTGTGTGGCGTGTTCTGCGTGCAGAAAACATGCACCCCTTTCATGTGCAGCGGGTACAATTGTTATCAGCAACAGATTGTGCTCAGCAGACAGAATTCGTACGCTGGTTGCTTAATGTAACAGAAAATAATCCACAATTTCTGGAAAATATTTTATTTACTGATGAAGCAACATTTACGAGAGAGGGCGTGGTAAACACGCACAATATGCACACATGGTCATATACAAATCCGCACACTGTTTTCCCGTCGAACGCACAACAAAAGTTCAGTGTGAACATATGGGCAGGTGTCCTCGGCGATTATCTCATAGGACCATATTTACTCCCAGATGTACTCAATGGCAGTACGTACTTGGTTTTCCTACGGGATATCTTACCGCAGTTACTGCAAAATGTGCCAGCAACATTGCGCCACAATATGTGGTTTATGCACGATGGCGCACCGGCACATTTTTTCATAGGTGTTCGCAATCACCTCAATTCAACATATCCTGGGAAATGGATTGGACGCAGTGGACCTGTTGCTTGGCCTGCACGCTCTCCAGACCTCAATCCGTTAGACTTTTTTGTTTGGGGACACCTTAAATCGCTGGTGTATGAAACGCCTGTGGATACACCGGAGGATTTACTAGCGCGAATCGTTGTCGCTGCAGGAGACATTCCCAACTCCGTCGGAGTTTTTCGGCGTGTTCGCCAATCTTTACGACGTCGCTGTCGGCTGTGCGATTATGTTAATGGGCGCAACTTCGAACACCTATTATAATAATGTCCGTTCGTCTGCCTTCCGACATTGAACTGTGCAGCGCAGGCCAGAAGACTATGCTTCACATATGTCATAAAGTACGTGGAATGTAATTCTTTATTTGTCATTTTTCTTTTATTTTCAACACTTTTTGGCACAGTATTTTGTAAGTCACAGACTGTGGTGTACTCAAATTGTAAATTACAAAGTTTGTATGAATTAATTTAAAATTTAGTGTCTTTTTTAAATTTATAATTAATAAAATTATTATGCTATTTGTTATTATTATTTCCTATCATAAATTATGATGCACATATACATACAATAATTGTCCATGTAAAACATGTACTGAAACTTCTTGCATAGTTGCAAATCGCAATATTTTTAATTATTTCCGAATTTTCACCACCAGTTTAATTTTAAGGAATTTAACTTAAGCTTTATATCAATAAAAGACCACTTTAAAATGTAGACTATTATTGTAAAGTTATTTTGGTTCATTCAACTCTTGAATAATTAAAAATGTTGCATCTCAGAAGAAGCATGATCGAAAATGTATAGTTGAGAGTAATTAAAAAGGCGGTGTTTCCAATCGTGATGGGCGGAGTTTAACCTTTGCTAGTGTCAAAGAAAGCGGAGTTGTAACTAAGAAACTGATTAATTTCTCTCACACAATTAAACCGATATGGTTCATTGTAAGCTTTTTCGAAAGTTTTCGGAATGGACCAAATTTTACTACATTTTCCTTGTTGTAGCTAGAGTTGTCTTTTTGGAATTAACGATTAACTATTTTGATGTATATTGGATTTCGTACTTTTTTCACTGTTTCAGGGCTTGTAACTCGTCAATAAATATTGCTATTTTAATACAATTGATGTCATTTTGTAGGTTTTTTTCTGCTCTTTCTAAATATGTGCTTCGTTTTTATGTAGCGTTATCGATAGTTTAGCAATGAGGGTTCTTTTACAATTTTCCGAATTTTCATTCTATTTGCTGTAACTTGAAAACTATTGAGATCCGACCAGGCTTTATATACTGATTTATGCTCCATGTGATCTCCTTTATTACCCCTATTAATATTGGACCCCTTTAACGGAACATCCTGTATATATATATATATATATATATATTTCAATTTCGCCGATATGGAGATTTGATGTAAAATTTATTTTTATAGAAGTCATCGAAAGGTTTTTATATACTTTAATAGGCATTTAGGCTACCGTTTCGCAATGAGGTTTGTAACAAAGCATGTTATCAATGTGGTTTGAAGTGTACGAGATTCTATAAATAGTTATACAAATAAACACGGAGGAATATTTTAAAATTCAAATGCAAATATTTGTCACAAAGAAAATGTTGCAACAATGAAATTAAATTTGCGTTAAACTGCGTTTGCTAAAATACGCTATTGGCTGCATATCCGATTACGTGACTTTAGAAAGCTGGGCGTTTTAAAAGATCCGGCTTTTTTAAAGTTTTGAGCAATTTCAGCTTTAAAAAAAAAAAATGAGATTCTTTGCGAAATGTTATAAGAAATATATATGAAAATATAACAGTGTATATGAATTTATATATGATATTTTATAATTATATTATTTAATTTGCTCTGTTTCATTATATCGTAATTGTTAACCCTATGTTCTCAGCAATATCACTCAGACTAATCCCTTTGAGGGAAGTCCTAGTTCTTAAACATTATGAGTTTGCTAAGAAATTAAAACATTCAGTGCAGTGTAGGATGTATTTTTTCCTCAAAACAATTTAATTTGTAAATATGAAGTAAAAAAAAAAAAAAAAAAAAAAAAATCACCGTTTTCTCACATATTATGAGTTTTCTCAGCAAGTTAAAACATTAAGTAAACTAGAGAATCGAACCCGGGCTTCCTGGGTTACAGAACGCAGGCAAATACCATTTTTTTCCCTAAATCTGTTTTTTTTCATATTTTTATTTGTCAAAGTTGCTGCATATGGTGATTTTTTTACTGGTTTCTTTGCTTTTCTTATGCGTGAAGCGCTCATACATGCGGTATCCATCCAGTTTTTTTTTGTACTAAGCGTTCATACATGCGATATAGTGATCGCGACATTAACGAATTTCATGGGTTTTGTTTATTTTTAATTTTTTTGGTATTATTAATACACGAATTTGGCTGCATCCAGTGATGCTTCTTTGTTAATTTATTATTCATCATCATATGCATGGGATATAGTGATCGCGATATTAACGAATTTCATGTATATTCGTTTTTTCCAACTTCGCAATGACCGTTAACATTATTTGTAATACTGATGAAATATGAATTAAAACGTTGTTTCTTACTGCTCATATTAACTTTTTATATGCATTTTTATTAAATTTTTGAAATAATTTTTTTATATTTTATTCATAAAAATGCAATATCTTCTGTTTATATTATCTGTTAAAATATCCCATGTTTGTTTATGGTGTAAACAAATAATTTTCTTTTGAATTTTTAAATTATTACAAAGCTTCCTTTTCTCCAAAATCGTCTGAACTAATCAAATTTTGTATCCGGTATAACGCTACTCTCATATAAAGGCACCCTATTCTTGTGACGTTTTTATTTCAAAATTCATTAATTTTACTACCTGTAACTATTTAAAAATTTATAATGGCAGCATTCTTCCATTTGTTTATTGGGCGTTTCAAAATGCATGCTTAAAAATTATTTTATAAGCCATAATATATCAGGCAATTAAGATTAGTTTTCAAACAAATTGCATTTGAAAATAAAGAGGAAAAGTTTTTTTCCTCTATAACGGTATAAAAATTGAAAATGTGCTATGTTTAGAAATTAAAAAAATTGCAAGAGTAAAATTCACAAAACCGAAATGTCATCGTCAGCTGTTGCCATTCGCAAAATGACGTATGCGTTACGCACGGACACGTTTGGCCTTTATAATATAGAAGATATGAATGATTTGTGGAGCTGTTTCTATCAAAAATTCAATCACATCGCCCAAAAAAGCTCAAAAAAATAATTATAAAGAGTGCGATGACAACATAAATTTGCATGTCCGCATTGCATGTCCGTTCTTGGGCGATTCTTATAAAACACAAAATTTGTCACAAAATGGTGATTTTTTTACAACATGCTTACAAATTAAAATGGTTTATAATTATTTTAAAAAAACTCTGCCAGAAATAACATTGATTTTACATTTTTAAAGACTTATTCTTTATAATTATTTTGAAACAGCTCTGCAAATCATTCATATTTATTTATTGTTTTACTTTCGGATGAAACTCATAATGTGAGAAAACGGTGATTTTTTTTTTTTACCTCATACTTACAAATCAAATTGTTTTGATGAAAAAATACATCCTACACTTCACAGAATGTTTCAAATTCTTAAACAAAATCATAATATTTAAGAAATATTTACATTACATTGATTTCGACAACAGTTGATGAGGCATATCAGTTTAAAGTTATATCTACCCTATATATATAAAATCCTAATGAAACGATTTTGTGAAACGATTTTATGAAACGCATTTATGAAACGATTTTATGAAACGCATTTATGAAACGATTTTATGAAACGACTGATCAAACGACTGATTATGTTTCAGGGCTATTTTAAATAAAATATTAAACACTTGATGGTGAAATGAATACCAATTCTACAAGTTGTAAATTTCTAACTGGACGAAAAATGTCCGGGCCAGGATTCGAACATGGGATCGCTTGGCTGAAGCCGCCACGCTCTCCCAGGTTCGAATCCTTGCCCGGACATTTTTCGTCCAGTTGGAAATTTACAACTTGTATGATTACTTTACCAATTTGAAATAATTGTGTTAAAAATAATCCAGTGAATACCAATTGTCCATAAAAATCCGCGGATGTCAAAACTGGTAATAGAATTTTGAAATTGGAATTAGTTTTCGAGATATTAATTTTTTTCTAATTTTAATGACATTTCTGTAATGATGGCAACTAATTACTCAGTTTTTTTGTGACAAAAAAGGGAAAAAAATTGAAAAGGATCCCGATAGGGATTATTGATTTGTTTTTATTCGTCATTTTCAAATTGAAATTGAATTTATCTTTTATTTGAATCGATAATGAAGACAAGATTGTGATTAAATTATGCAAAAAAATTAATTTATTATTAAATTTGAAAAAAATCACATTTCTATCGTCAGGATTCAATTGTCTGTCAGCATTTAATTTAATTTATAAACTGAAAATATTTTGAATAAATTCGTCCAAATGACGTCATTTATGTAAACGCAAAAAAAAAGGGGGGGAAAGGAATTTATTTAATATAAAGAAGCCAATTATCTATTTTTATGTACAAAAAGAGGTAAATTGAAAGACAATTATAAATACATGTATAAACAAGCATAAAAGTTCAGTGCTTTTCCAGTATATGGGGTCTTGACGAAACAGGGGAAATAGCCTTGACGGAAAAGGAAATTTGGCAACATACTTTCTGTCAACCTATTAACTTTGTCATTTCGTATACAGAAGCATTTTTTCAATATTTGTACAATTTGTTTAGCGTAAAATGTCATTTATCCTATTTTATATATAATCAGAAGTAATTTGTATAGAAAAACAATAATAATATACAAATAATTAACCTACGCATATAAACAAAAAAAATCGTCGAATTTGTTTCCATGGCTGTTTATGTCATTTGGCACCAAATCTCACTTTCTGATGCTCGAATTGCGCCAAGCTTTAAAAAAAAACTTCAAGACCCATATAACAGAAAAGTACAAAAAGTTCATTGGGTTTGTTTTCATAACTTTTGACAACAAATCTATGTATATTAACGAATCTATCCCTTTTTGATGCTCGAATTACGCCAAACCTAAAAGCAAAAGATCCTATACTGGAACGGTACCCGATTTTCTTATGGACAATATTCAAGTGACATAACATGGTGTAAAATTATCGCGGATAGCAAATTTTTTTAAATATCTCATCAATTGATGCCGAATAAAATGCAGGCATGCATGCACAAAATATTTAATTAATTTTGTATGATAAATAATTATTAGAAAATTTGTATATACATATTAATTAAAATAAATAATTTACATATTTAAAATAACATGAAAATATGCATGATGGTGCACTAAAACAGAGAGAAAAGTAAAACCTGTTACTGACAATGTCTAAAACATAGTACTTTTCAATACCGTGGTTCTTAATGTTTTTCAGAAGAAGATGGAATTTTTCTCATCCTTAAACGCAAAGGAAGAATAGAATACAGATCGTTGTTATAAAAGTCCGAGAGGTAGCCACAATTTAAACCTAACCATTTTATACAAGCTGGTTTTCAAGGTGTAATCGATTTTACTTATCAATCTCGAAAACCGTCGTCAGTTGTCGCAACAGCTGTGTACGAGGACATGATAATCAAAAAATGCCACATTAAAACTTTAAAAGCATGGCCACCCAATTATAGATTTACCAATATTTTTAAAACAAAGCACGCTGTCATATTTTTAGAGACCTCGAAGTCTGAACGGGGGTTGGCGAGCGTGTCTCGCAGGGGGTAGGCCCCCTAGTCTTATATATATGAGTTTGTTAATTTACAATCTTTCTGTTACAGCTTTTGACTACATTTTTAGTTCCCGAAAACGTTGTAAAATGCGATAAATTGTAGAACTGTACATTTTATAGTAAAGTGTAAGATTAATTTGATTCATTAAGATTTGTTATTGAAAACAGTTTGTTTCATTTCAGAACATGAGCCGATATGTGAACGTTTTGAAACCATTCAGTAAAATGCAAGTTATATTCTTACCTAAAACATAATATATGGGGACAACTAAACATACAAAGAATGAATACAATCAAAACTAACCTACTTTAATCTCAATCAGTCCAAAATATAATCCTTTTCTTTAAAATAAATCTAAAAAATAAACACTGTGCTACGACCATAAACTGTCGTCGCTGGTCGCTAGATCCTGGATCCTGCACCTGTTCTCATTGGCTGGCTGCTTCGTTGCCACGGATGGCGTTGCCGAGGCTATTTCATGGGAGGAGCTTGAAATAGCCTCGAGCCCAAAATTCCATATACACGTTTTAATTTTTTTTTAAATCTAAATTAAAATTTAAAAATCCGGCCGCGAGGTATACTGTTCGGTGACAGCATCTACACATGACAAAAATTTCTGAGTCCTAGGTATTATAATTACGGTGAAAACCGCGGGCAGGCAGACAGACACCTACTGTTTTATAGAGATAGAGATTTATTTTTTACATTTCGGAAAGGAATATACAATTTTTTGAGAATTATCCAGATTTAGATGATTTTAACATAGTTGAAAGGTGCTTATGATTTCGGTTTGTCTATCTGTCTGTTTGTCCGTGCTCTAACTAACATAAATATACTCGTATTGACTTGAAATTGATATATGTTATTGGGGTTTGCCAAAGCATGTTTGGTACTGAAATGAAGTACGTAGCATTTATGTTTTTTTTTCAGGGACACTTAAAAGAATTACATTACATTACGGTATATGGGGAAAAATCGCTTGCGGCGAATTTTAACTATGTTACACTATTTTAAACATATTCAGATTGATACAAATCACTGAGATGCACTAGAAGGCGCTTGCTCTAGAATATGGTGTGCATAGAATATATCGTTAATTTACAGGGGCACACAAAATAATTCCGTTAGATTCTGGTTTATGGGGAAAAATCCATTGCAGCGTATTTTAGCGATGTTTCATTATTTTAAACGCATTGAAATTGATATATATCCCTATGATGCACTATAAGGCGCTTACTGTAAAATATGGTATGCATAGAATGTATTGTTCATTTACAGGGACACTCATAATTATTTGGTTACAGTACTGAACAATAAATGTTAGTAGCTTGTTTTGAGTGTTGGTACGCGTTTTTAAATGGACAATTTTTGTATATTAATTGCTGCATATAAATTCTATATATCATATACAGGGCTGCTCAAAAGATCTCACATACATTTCCGTTTATTGACAGAAATTACTGAGGAGAAATTTTGTATTGCGCTATGTATTTTTTAAGTGAAGTAAATTTTAGCATACATGCAGTATCATACAAATCTACAGGTCTTATACAGGGCTACGCAAAAGAAATCGGATTTTTTGTTGGACTATTGGTAGTAATTTCTGTAATTAAGTTTTCGAATGTGTTATGTGTTTTCTAAATTGTTTATTTAGCAAACTGTGAAGTTTTTTTTTAAAAAGTATTCTGGAAGTGTAGGAAAGTGTTTCATAATCTATGCTTGATGCATGATTTTTCATTCTTGTTATTTTTAATTTTTATTTTCATTTTACACTGATGAAGAGGATCTCGAGTATCCTTGAAACGACCGTATGTAGTTTAATGTTGTGGTAGTTGAATTTGTGTGTTTTAAACGTTGTAAATGTTTTGTTCTTGTCTTTGAATTATTTATATAATTATATTTCAACGAAAAAAATAGCTTTTAGCAATAGTTTTACGGAGAAAATTCATTGACAGAGAAAATGAAAAATTCATGTTTTTAAGCTAATAAATAATCACAGGCAGAAAGCATCAGTATCAAGTTAAAAGCCGAAACCTTCACATTTTTATAGTTGTGGTGTGATGTAATTGAAATTCGAAATATATAACTATTTAAAGCAGAAATTTCATTTAGTGATATTTTTTAATTTTTACAAATAAAGATTTTATTTTCTTGAAATATCAGGCCTCAGAGCTTCTTGAAAGAGGTATCTACGTTCTAATTATTTTACTATTTGACTCAGATGCTAACACATTCGGTAGAACCCGGCTTATCGGAATCTCGATATCCTGAGTATCGGCATAGCCGAATAATTATAAAATCTGACCTGAATTTGAAAAACATGTTAAAATACTGCTTCAAAATTCATTTTATTTTAAATTTATCATTTAACTAACTGGGATGTGTTTATTACATAATATATTACATATCAAAATGTAAATTTCAGCCTATAGTATTAGAATAAATAAGGTATTGCTAAACTTATGCAAGAATAAATACTACAAGATGCTTAATTTGGCAATTGAATTTTATTTATTTTCAAAGTATGATGCTATTTGTTTTTGCTGTTCAGTTTAATATCGCATAAAGCCTCTTTGTCGCGTCATCTTTTAAAAGAGTCATTCCGACCGATACTGAGAGGAAAGGGTATCTTCTATATTTCTTGTTTTCAAGAATTCCGCTTATTTTATTCAAATACACGAAAGTAAAATGCGTGAAACCCGATTGCAGAAGATTTCTAGTTTTCGTCAATAATGAATTTGAATGGGAATTTTAAAAAATCTGCCACGTATCACCAAGTAGGCTTCCTTTATGACGACCTATCTTTGACACCAAAATTGGTGATTTTCTCTGATACATTGATGCTGTCAAATATCACTATGTTGTTTTACGCCTATGAGAGTTGGAACAATGGTTACAACAATCAAAGAAAGATTTCCAAGAAACTTTGTTTAATAAAACTGATAAATTAAACCCGTTTATGGAAGAATCCCTAACATTAATTATATTGTTTTGTTTCAAAATGTCAGCCACATGAGAATTTCAAATTACTGCATCTCAGCAACTTCTTAAGATAGAAAAGAAACAAAAAATGCTCCGGAATCGGTTCATAAATACCAGTGCTATCGGATCACAAAAATCATGTACGGAGAATCAGTGAAAGTATATCGAAAATGATCGGTGAAAATATATCGAAAGTTTCGGAATTGCTTAACTCCGAACGACTTCCATAGATAGCTTCGTAATTTTTGTAATGGAAACTACTTAATAGATAATACCAAAAATAGTACATTTGCTTTGAACGAAAGACATTTTTTTCTTTGTGCATAAAAAATAAACCTAAAAGGCCTTAAAAATCAAGCAGTATTGTGAGAACCTCTACATTCGGAGGCAAGAAAATTGCCCTGATCCCATCTTTATCTAGTTTCAATTTCTGCTGGGTGTGATGTGATTTATGTAAAATTACGAAGATGACGTTTTGAAGAATGTATTTCTTTTTTGGTAAGCACTTCACTTCTGGAATTAATTATTTTAATAACCAGGTTCCCGGATAACCAATACAAATATAGAATCGCTGTTAACCGAAATAGCTTTCGTTCCATGCTTTTCCTATTATCGTGGTTCTACTGTATTTGTTTTTCGTCCATTTTAAGGTCATTGAATGGGGTGTCGTCGTGCCAAGAACTTATATCATTGAGGTTAATATTTGTTTAACTACATGTATCTTAGAAAATGTTCGACAATTCATCTGGCGTAAGTGTCGATTAAAAACTTTTTCATGAGTTTTAAGGAAGAAAAGTGGCAAATATTATTACACAATTCCTGTTTTCATGCCTGCTGTTATTGCATTTCTAACACATTATCCACAGCACTAATCCGTTGCATTCTTAGTGAAATACATTTATGAAGCATATTCTAGAATGATATAGCTTCTAATAGAGATTTTGCTTAAAAAAGCTTTAAAAGAATTATATTAGCACATGTAAAAGCACGATCATTGGATAGTATCGAATCTGCAAATTTCGGCATTAAGTTTTTATTTTTAGGAAATTGTGCGGCCAAACTTACAGTGTTCAGTACACTTTCGTCACCTTCATAAATATAAGTAATCGTTTAATACATTCCACTTACGTGTTTTTAAAAATAGCTACGCTTTCCACTATAAGGATATTCAATAAAAACTTTGCAATAGGTAGTAAAAAAGGGTAAATTCATTTCAAATGATTATAAAGCTAATTAAGTACTGCATTCGACCAACGCTAGTCATCACAAGCGTTTTACCTGACATCCGTACGCCATGCGCAATAAGGGAGAGGGGCCGGTACAGGTCGGTTACCCAGCTCACGTCTTCGCATCATCGCCCCCCAGACACATGACAGCCCATAGGAGCAAACCATAGTTCGAAGGGCTAAAGAGGAACCCTCACCAAGTAATTACTCTATCGCCTGTTTGGGACATGGAACTTTTTCAAAGGTTACCACTTGCCCGGGTGATGTGTCAGTAAAATTAAAGATAGGGACAAAAAATTTGAAAATTATCACCACAACTCGGGTACAACAAATTGATTAGGTCTGTGAGTTTGGTTCACGAGAGAAGAAGTTAAACTAAAGCAAACACTGATTCGGCCGGACCTTGGTGCTGTCTGTCCACCAGTTGCTCATCCTCTCCACCGGCGAACACCTGCTTCTTCCAAACGACATGAGATACAGAGCAGTAAAGATTGTCTATGACGTCCCTAATACTACGTTCAGATCGTATAGTTAAGATAACCTAGACCGTCGAACTCACTGAGAGAGTTCCAGAAACTCACTTAGTGAGTTCGAACTTCCTATTGCTGGATACAGCCAGTACCATTCACTCTGATTGGCTCTGGAAGCCGATTGGCTGTTGAGGTTGCCTTTAACATATGCGCAAGCGCACATTCTATGTTTGTTTAGATCTTGAACACGGTGATGTTCAGTGAGTTATCTTAAATGAGTTTTGCGGTGTGGACAGGTATTCAATTCCGCGAGAAAACCACCTCAAAAATGGCGGTCTAAGTTATCTTAAATGTCCGATGTGAATAGGGTATTAGTAGGTAGAGGTTCTGCACGATTTCGTCGATGGATCGGAATCCTCCGATACACTTGAACACCAGACCACCACGACTACGTCATGGAGGCGGAAGTGGTGGTTCATCGACACCTGTCCCCGTCTGGGACACCGCTTTAGTCTTCTTTTGAAAATGAAATGGACCGTCACGGTATATAATAACTGAGATATAATTATAAAATATTCCTAAAAATGATGAATATTTTGATAATTGGTAATAACCAACAATGTGTTTGAAAACGCTATGTAAATTTTTGGCGGCAGGTATAGAATACTGATATGAACCATATGCATATGGGAAAGAAAAACTAGAAACGAATTGGTGGCGCCGTACGCTAGAGCTTGGGTCTAAAGTGGTAGTCTTGTCGTATTCTTCTCACAACATTCGCTTGATTTATTTAGCGCCGATTTCTTTCTTTGGCGAATGTATCAAGCCAATGAATGTGAAATACACATTGCTTCTATTCTACTTCTCGTGTCAAGAACCACCATCGTTGGTGTTACTATCGGTGTAACTCCGGATATCTTAGAAAATGTTCGACAATCCATGTGACGGAGGTATTAATCGCTACGAATTGTCCGGAATTTAAACATTTCTTATGAAACAGTTTTCTGTGTCCACCAGTTGTTGTACTGTTAAATTTCAAATAATAACGCGCTGTACACTGTTTTCTATAGTGGGTTATGAATCTGTCTTATGAATGGGTTATGAGTGGTTTATGAATAGGTCTTATATCGACCATACTCATATTCCTTCAAAAATTGCGTGATGATTTTTAAGACACCCTGTATATAAATATGAATTTAGATTTTAAAAATTAAGTCAAATGTGGAAAAGTTCATTTTAAAAGAAACCTGAAGAATAAATTATATTTTATCAAGACATTTATTCGAAATACTGAAAGAACAGGATTGTCATACTTCTATTTCAGCAGGGAAAAAAATAGATATATATTTCTGCAGTTGAGGAAAATATTCACTCATTCAAGTCTCAAGATCTTTTTTAATGCAAATAAATCATAAAACTGTACAATACTTGTAGTAATAAATCAAAACACTGAAGTAGTCGAGACACAGTCATTAATAACTCTCTTTATTTCAACGACGATAAAGAATTTGTAATTAGTTTTGTTTTATTTTTGTTTATTTGAAAGGCCAGAGTTCTATATTATAGCTTTTTTAACACTTTCCAACATAGTTGAAAAGTGTTTATGACTTTGGTTTGTCTGCCGTTTGCCATCTAGCCGTCTGGACGTCTGTGCTTTAACTCGCGTTGAATCGCCGCGAAATATACGCGGATTGCAATGAAATTTTTGCACGTTATTGTCGTTTACTAAAGCATGTTTCCCTATTAAAAATGAAGTGTGTAGCACTAATAGTTTTCTTACAGAGACATTCAAAAATATTCCGTTACATTAAAGTCAATGGGAAATAATTGTTTCAAGTGCATTTTGATGATGCTATGTCATTTGAAACACGATGAAATTGATATATAATAATGAGGCGCATTAAAATATGCTTTTTGTAAAATATGGGGTGCAAAGCATTTATTATTCATTTACAGGGCCAAACAAAATAATTCTGTTACAAATTGTTCTACGAAAAAACTCGTTTGCAGTGTAATTTAATGATGTTTCACTATTTCAAACATAATGAAAATTATATGCATTACCGAGGTGCACTATAAATTGCTCACTTAAAAGTATGGTGTGCATTGTGTTTATCGTTCATTTACAGGGACACACAAAATATATCGGTTACAGTATACGTGCGATAATTACAACCTTGGTCTGCATTTTTTAGTTTCACTAAATAGTGTCATAGTACGTGGTGTGTATAAACTCGATAGATCATATACAGGGCTACACAATGGAATTTGTAAGTATTACAGACTATGGGAGTGATTTCCTTAAGGGTAGTTTTTCATTGTGTTACGCATTTACTGCTGAACTATATTTGGTAAACTAATAGGAGAGTTTGTGGAATATAAATAAACTCATATATAGGGCTACGCAAAGAACAAGATACATTATCGTTTACGGTTGGTGTTGCTGGAAGTAAGTTTTGCCTTATGCGTCGTTTACCTAAATGCGTTTTTTACCTTTTAGTTTAATATGTGGTTTGCATTGCGTTTATTTACAGGGACACACAAAAGATATTGGTTACAGTACATGTGCGATATTGACAGTCTATGTGTGATAAGTGCGTTTTCAACTTTGGTTTGCATTTTTAACTTTTTTTTTTCATAGTACGTATATGTTTATAAACTCGGTTGACCATATACAGGGCTACACAAGGAAATTCGTAAGTACTACAGACTATGGGAGTGAATTGCTTAAGGGTAGTTTTTAATTGTGTTTACGCATTTTCCTGATGAACTATATTTAGTAGACTAATAGAAGTTTGTGGAATTAAAAAAAATTCATACACAGGGCTACGAAAAACTCTACATTGTCGTTTACGTTTGGCAATTTCTGCAAGGGAACTTTAAGTTGCCTTTTAGCTTAATAGGTGGTGTGTACAAAAGTCTTTAGCTAATATACAGTGCTGTACAAAAGATTTCGAGTGCATTTCCATCGATTGGCGAAAATAGCTAACTGTGAATTTTCTAACTGGACTAAATTTTATCATGCCATGTAGTATATATATCCAAATCTATAGATCATATACAGGGCTGCACAAAATAATTCGACTACTTTTTTGACAATGGAAGGTATTTCGAAAACTGTATTTTTCAATGTGTTATATGTTTCCTAAACTGTTTACTTACGTATCTTCTTTCACTTTAATTAACGATGAAGTTTCGTTACAGATTTCTGGGTGTGTTGGAAAGTTTTTCATAATCTATGCTTGACGCATGATTTTTCGCTCTTATTTTTAGTTGCAGAGAAAGTTTACATAATTTTTTTATTAATGTAATTTTTTTGTTTTTTTTTCTTTTGTGATGATTTTTTTTTCTTTTTTTTTATTTATTTATTTTTTTTTGCATCGTTAGTAATGTAGGTTTAACCATAAGTAAATTAAATATTTTTTAATTTATAAACCTCATAATTCATATCATCATTAGTGTACAGCTATTAATGATTATAATTGTTTTTTGAAGATACATTCATGATTTCGTTTACTATTCATGTTATAGATAATGGAGAGTATTATGCGAATTTCACGATTGTGTATACTGCATTCAGGATATAAAGCTAACACTCAATTTTTGTAAAATGATAGAAATTTTAAAACTTTTGCCTTTTTGTGAAATGTAGATGAATAAAAAAAATCAGTACATAATTAGTGCAAGGGGCCATGTAATAATCTTGAATAAAGTTACAAACAAAACTCACATACAAAATTGCAAGCTAAATCTTAGGTGATGTTGTACATTTTTAAACGCAACAAACTGTTTTTTTATTGAAAACACTTTTGCACTAATTGTGACGTAAAATCGCTGTTGAAAGGGAAATGACGAAAGGTTCAAGCAGAAGTAACGCAGGCTTTTACCAGTGAAAATAATTTTATTAAAAAAAACTTATTGGCATTTATAGAACTCATCAAACATTTTAAAACGATTCTGTTAAGCTATTACCTTACCTCAGAAGCAGCAGCGAAAATGACGTCATTTTCAAAAGAAAATATGGGTTTTCAGACGTGAAAAAAATATTTTACTATGATTGTGTCATTTTAATTTAAACTGCTGCCTTGTTAATTTTATAATTAAGCTATTACTAATCGTAATTTAACTTCGCATAAATCTGAAGCGTGTAAAACAATGTAAAGTTATATTTTATTGCAAAATTTCACGTCTGTGTGTTTCAAATTATTTGACCGTGTTATAATTGCCAACTACCACACATACATAATGACAAAAAAAAACACTATAACAATTGTCGATGTTAGCACCGTGATGTCATTTGGCCTAATGCTTTATCAAATTTTCAAATGCGATGGTAATCTTGTGCTGTCATTTACAAAGATGCTAAAGAACAAGTTTGGAAAATCAATTTATCTTTGTATTTTCACTCCATATTTAAACTTATTATCGGTACAGAAATAACAATTTCGAATGCTATAATTCTCAATAAAGATTAAGAATATAATTAACATGATATTTTGGGTTTTCTTTAAATTTAATTTGAAAATATTTTTAAAGTATTTTAGAACGTAATAAAATCTGAAATTGTGATCAATCTAAGTAGTCAATATTTTGAAGATAGACTCAGATTCATTCTTTAAATATTACTTCTGTGATATTGTTCTAATCTTAAGGAACGACAGGTAATATATGCAAAGTCTGAATTGACAACTTACATAATATAAATTAAACCTATGCGTTAATGACGTGCATTTCTTTTTACTGTTTATGTTATTTCCAATTTCTAAATTTTCAACAAGCTAGTATGTATATTAGTTGAAAAAGACTTAAATTTCCATAAAAATACCTCTTAGATTGACGTATGCTTCAGTAAATCACCTGGTTCCATTCATGGCATTTCGTTTCATTGTACATTGCATGACAAGCAAAAGGACGACGTCGTTCTCTTAAACAAGTGAAAGATAGGAGCTCTGGATTTATTTGAAAGCAATTCGTATATTTCTAAACTCTGAAAAGATGCTTAGAATAAAACGGACATGCAAAAAGAGAAAAATGTCAAAGTTTAAAGGATTGAGACGATGTTCCTGCTCAAATTTTGTTTTCTTTAAAAAGAAAAATGAGCATGAACAATTCACGCAAAGACTACAACAGGCATGGTCAGCTAGAAGAGAAAAATAAAAAAAATATAAGAACAGTTTTCCAAAAGAGACAGACGATATGTTTATGTAATATGTGTTTGTCTAATTTTGTATTATATTTGATAACAATCTCAAATAATTCCTTGTTTAAGTCTTGAAAACTATAGGATTAACATAATGGTAATAAATAATAACATTTCAAGTGTATAAGACATAAATAAATTATATGCGTAATTATATTATTACGTTCTTTTTACATTTATGGCGAATGCTTACAATTTTATTAACACGTTCGCTGCCAACTACGAGTACGTATACTCGTAGTGCTATCTATGTTTCTTCAATCTAAAATTAGTTATTCGCACCGGAAATTTCAAAAGAAGAATTTTTATTTTATGTAATCACGAAATGTCTGTAATAAAACAAAGTAAATATTGCTATTCGTTTTTTCTGGTACGAATTTGAACTTTCTAGATAAAATGAAAATTCCGGCATTTTTAGCTTGGCAGCGAACGTGTTAAGTTCATATATAGCTATATTAATAAAATAAAGGTGTTTGCCCGTCTGCCCGTGTGTCTGTGTGTATCAAGTCTACCGCACGTAGAGGTCATAAACTTTGGATGAGGATAGACGAAAGCAGGTCTGAATGCACCTAAAGCTCGAATTTTTCATTTTTCGTTCATAACCCGAGATATTAATTAAAACCAAACTGTACACCGCAAAATGGCGCGCCGATATGTCGATTGTCGGAATTTCCAAAGCATTTCGAAGTTCTACAAGTCGAGAAAAAAGAAAAGGGAAAAAAGTTCCTTTCTTTGCATTTTGAAACTGCCACATACACTTTGTATGTCAAAATATGAAAAAGTAAAAAATACCCTATTATTCTGGGTACTTTCCTAATCCAAAAAATATTAATATTTATCCTTTCAAAAAATTGTTTTTCAAACGTCGATTTCGTTTCTTTTCCCCGCATGTTTATAATTCGCCTTCCGCTATCCTGATCAAATTACAAAAAAAAAAAAAAATAGCTATTCTAATTTGCCATTCTAATGATGCCTTTGTCATTCTAATGATGTCTTTGTTTTAAAAATATATTAATATTTACAGTTTCAAAAAAATATTTTTTAAATGCTGATTTCGGAATTTTTGTTTCTTCTGGAATTTTTCAAAATCCGCAGTCAACTTCCAAATCAACAAGAGAGAGAGAGAGAGAGAGAACATACTTACTTATTTCTGCTCCAATTATTTTACTTATTTTTCGGTTCCAATGATGTCTTGGGTTAGCCTACGGAGCCAGTTTTAACCTGATGTGGTACGGTAGAAAGGCGGAATCTCGTCTCCCTAAATTATTCCCTTGATGCAACTTGTCCACTTTCGGCGTCCCATCTGCTTTCATCCCTCCTCCAAACAATTCTTCATTGTGGACAAGTAATCACCACCTATTAGGCAACAAAAAATCCTGGAGAATCCTTCCAATTAGTGTGATACATGAATGTGTGGAGCAGGAAATTAAAAAGATCTAGTTTCGTCAAGTAACCATCCAACTAGGCAACTCAACAAAGTAACAATTAGGTTCTGTAATTATGACGGCTTGGGTGCCTGTCAAAAAGAGCGGCGCTACGTGGCGATGTCGCGATCTTTACCCCGTCACCAGAGAGTAGGGGTCTGGTCATAGATTTGAAATAGCAGATACGAAGCCATCTACGCTAATGGCGCCTGGTGCATGTAAAATCCTTCGTGGGTGCAAAGTCCACCAAGTTCCCTGTGAATTATACCTCTGGAGGTGCCTAGTCAGGTGAAGGTCTCGTCACCTGATTATGGTTCTAAATTATTAAACCAATTCTTTTCTCTTGTTTTAATTTTTGCTTTTTAAAAATCTGTCAATTCAACAAAATTAAATAGAAAGCAAGACCCGGCAAATAAAGAAAACTGTATCAAACCACTAGATAGCACCACAGCGATGCCAACAAAGTTCTTGTTAGGTGGTGGATCACAGCCATGCTATGATCAGCTGTGATATCGCCCCGCGTCCAGGTACTAAATCATAAAGCTCGGCACTCATGCCCGGCAGGTAGGGACCTGGTTAGCTGTATATTAAAAATATATATTTACTATTTTAACAAAGGGATTTTCTGTAAACCCGTTCACTAATTTGCTAGACTTTTTCGTTATCTCTCTCGGTGCCTTTGAAGATAGTTTCCAGGTTTGATTCATCTTTAGAACATTTTGGAAAGGGCTTTCGCTTCTGCGCATCTGCTGGGAAATCTCTACGTTTCAAACAGTAGGGGATATCATTTCGAGTTTTAAAAGAGGGAGGGGAGCGTGTTTCATATTAGTTAAGTTTTCTCCGGAACTTTTCTGCAGAATTGACAGTTTAATATATCTATTTAATTAGGCAATCACTATAAAGAAGACCCCTTAGTTCGTTTTGATAGATTTTTATTTAATAATATAAAATCATGCAAAAGATTTTTATTTAAAAATATACAATAATACACAGAGGGGTACGCTGCAAAAAGGCAGAGGGGACCCCCAAAATTAAGTTTTATTTTAGGAAAGTTTATCGTTTAAAAATATAAATTCATTCAATATTAATTTTAGGTAATTTAAAGGATATTATCACGGGCTGGAAATACACCGATCTTTCGTTCAGGAATGTAAAATGAAAACAGACAAGAGCGTGTGCAGCACGCCAGGTATACGCTGCCGAAGGGAGTGGGCCCGCCAATTCTATGTTCGTTTCTATATATTTTCTTTTAAAAATGTAAAATCTTGCAACTTCGAGGGTGTACACTGCCTGAGGCAGTGCGTTCCGCATACGCGAGTGCCTTTGGAAATATTTACGTTAAAAAAGTATAAAATCAAAACAGACAGAAGCGTGCGTAGCGCTACCTATGTTTGCTGACAAAAGCAGTGGGTCACCCAATTCTATGTTCGTTTCAATAAATTTCCTTTTAAAAATGTAAAATCATGCAAATTCGAGGGCGTACCTGTACACTGACTAAGGCCGTACGGCCTCAAACGTGAGTGAAATATTTAAGTTTAAAAATATAAAATCAAAACAGACTGGAGAGTGCATAGTACCTCCAATGTATGCTGACGAAGGCAGTGGGTCCCACAACATTAGGTTCTTTTATGCATATTTTTATTTAAATAAAATCATGTAACACTGATTTTAGATATATTTAAGATTATTATCACGTGCCCGGGCAACGGTAAGCAGGTGGTTCAGCTATAGTACAGAATAAATCAGCAATGCAATAAAGATTGTAAATACGCTGCTGAGTTCTAAAGAAAGTATTTGCATATCTTCGTTATTTCGCTTAAAACTAAGTTGTGATTGCGACATGCCCGTGTGATGTAAATAAAGTTCTTGAACTGCTCTGTAGAAGTTAATGTACTCAAGAGGTGTATCCTTTTATATTGGTACCGTTATCATATCGTTGTTTACAGATATTTTGAATATGTGTCTAGTCCTAATGAATCATGTGCAAATTTGCACCTGTGCTCTTACATCGAAACACTTGACGAAATATTCGCACGGTGATCCCAAATTTATGTTACAAACTTTAAGGGTTGATACAGAAGACTGTAACAATCGTTTATTGTTTAGAAATAGAGGGTTAGAAATCCATTTATTTAGTCAAAATTACAGGGCGTCTCACTCGAATCCGAAGTCACGTTCCCGTTCATAACTTTAATAGTAGTGAAGATACATTAATGAAATACTTACAATATCCTTACAACTCATACAAAGACGAGTCTGCTGCGAATTTGTTAAAATATCTTCACTACCGTTAAAGTTATAAACGAAAACGCGGCTTCGGATTGGAGTGAGACGCCCTGTAATTTTGTCTAAATAAATGGATTTCGTACCCTGGCTTCCTATGCAATGAATGATTTTTGCAGTGTAAAGTACCAATCTTTAAAGTTTGTACGATGAATTCCGAATCACTATACTTGATGGAGCATTTGTCTATACACCATTAGCTACATATCTAATTGCCATCGACATTTGTTCCTGGGGGAGTGATTGATGTTGGGAAAGCAATCGAGAATGACTGCAAAATACTTAGCATCCCGGATTCGCAAAATGATTTATTCTAGAATAGTTTGATCCATTATATTAATAAGTTCATATTGGATTCTTTTTTTTTAGATAATGATATTGTATTTCTTTATTTTGGAATTTTTGCAATTGATCTTTCATAAATGAATCAAACTTTCTTCACAAGTCAACAGCACCAAGGACATTTTTATTTTGCAGTGTTCCTATGTGTTTCTAACAATTATTATTAGCTTAAAAAATAATTCACTCTAGAAAATAGCATTAAAACTATTTTTGCCCTAAAATCACAAAAAATTGCGTTGTAGTAAATTTACACAAACCACTGCTGTTCTCTGTAAAACATGGGAAGTGATGTTATACATAAGATATATTGCAAACAGTTAGCGTGTGATTTTTAAATAGCCCAGTTTAGATTACACTCTAGCGCGGAAACCAGTTAGAAGCGATCGGTGCAGCCGGCCCATGTTTTATTCCCACATATACATTTTAAAGCATTTGAAAGCTGCCAAAGTACTCATTAATGCGAATTAGTTACTTTTAATTAAATGTGTATTACTTTTAAAATGTTGCACTACCAATGCTTCAGAAAATATTATTGATAATTATTACTTTATGTGCTAATGATAATGTTTGTATTTTGGTCAAATCTGACAAGTTACTTCAGCTTTTGTGCTACTGCTTATTTTTAGGATTTCGTTCATCTCACGAAACCCTATTCGTCTCGCTACGTTCTCTGTCCGTCACATAGCCGGTTCTCAGAAACTATATAACTCACAGACTTGAAATTTCGTGTACTTATAGCTGAATACCTGCTATGAATCTGAAACTCATAAAATTTTGAAAAAAAATCGTATTATTTTAATAAAAAGAGATAAAAAACCAAAAATCTAACAGCCTTTCCTATTAAATTTAAACATTTTTCGTTATAGCAGTTGCCAACAATTAAAAATCCACAATAAAATTCTTTCTACAATAATTAATTTTCTATTGAAAGATTTCAACGTGAAAAATGAAAATGAAATAAAAAGTTTCACGAATTGAAAGAAAGATTAATATGACTTCATATTAGTAATAAGACGGACATTTTCAAACATTTCTCAGTAATACAAGGATTATGAGTATGTGTAAGTACAGAAAGCGGGTTAATATGACGTCATTAGAGAATTAAATAGAAAATTAATCTGATGTTATATTGGAAGTTTAACGAACTTTTTCAAATGTTTGAGAATAATAGAAAGAGAGCATCAGTATGAGTAATAGAGAAAGCAAGTAGATATGACGTCAGCAAGTGATTATAAGGTCATGTGAGTTTGGGGAACGTAGTGAATCAGGATAAAAACCCGATTATGGAAATGTTGACATATTTTAACATTTTGTCTATACAACATGTTTAATTTTGAAATTGATTTTTTTAATACCGCATTTAGTCCACATGACAGATATTATTATGTAAGAGTATAATAGTGCGCTTCGACCGCTATCGGGCCGGTTCAGATATTCGAAAAGACGATAAAAATAGACCGGTAAATTTTTACTTTATAAAAAACATGACTTTTTTTTTTTCTTTTTGGAAAATTAAATTTATTCGGATTCATTAAAGAAAGGATAAAGTGTTTTGAAAGGAATATAACGGAAACCCTCTGTGTGATCTTCGATCACTCTTACCCACTTGTTTCTTTTTTTAGTCTGACATGTGATGATGACCTATATATTTTGAAAAATTTGAAATATTAAATTCCTGAGGGGAAGGGGGCCAACTGCCCCCCTAGCCTTGCCAAATGTCGCCCATGGAAAGGACACGTCTAAATGAAAATGACACATATAAAGATGAGACTGAATATTTTACAATTTTAAGTTAATTTTAGTACTGATATAATTAGCGCAATTATTAGTAGTAATTAGTTCAATTGTATGTGTATTTTTAATATATTTATTATTTTCTTGGGAGTAATGGTATGAGTAACGGTTAATACGAGTAATTTTTTAATTCCTTTGCTTCTCGTATGAACCGAGTTAGACTGCATATCAGAATCAAAGTATTCGACTGTATATATTGTATTCTGTATTAAAGTTAATACCTACCAAATGTTAATTACTAACACTTCTTGGGGATTTTAATTGATTTTCTACATCATACGATGAGAAAACATTACGTTCGTAATATTTTTATTGCAGAAATAAAATCGACATTTTTATTTCAAAATGATTTGAAATAACCTCTGTAGAAACTTCCATAAAGATGATTTAATACAGATTCATTCGTCATAAGAACGTTCATAAAGATTACTGAGTTATAAAATATAACCAACACGACATTTTAGCGTTATTTTTATTATATCATTTGTAAGATCTTTCTTAGTAAGTGAAGTTGAAATACTGACATTTTTTCCAAAACCTCGAAAGTAAATTCTAAAGTCGTTTATTGAGAAAAGCTATTTTATTTAAGACATTAAGACTGCTATAAATAACAAAAACGTATATATGAAAATGATATTTCGACGAAAAATATAACAAGGATTGAACGAAACTGCTGAAGAGCCTTATTTGTTTCCTCTTGAAGTGATGACTTTTTTAATAAACTTTTTTACCAAAAATAGAACCGACTTCAAAAACTACTAAAAAGCGAAAAATAAATTTTTTAACCAAAAATAGAACCGACTTCAAAAACTACTACAAAGCAAAAAATAATTTTTTTTAGGTAATAGTTAATAAGAAATTAAATTAAGAGCATTGTATTTACCATGCATATTACTATATTTATGTACATTAATTTGATTTTTTGGAGTCGGTGCCAGCCAAGCCAAGTTAAAGCCCTGTTACCATTTTTAAACATTTCATCTGATGTTATAAATGTGTATTTTCAAATGAGATTAGAAACTATATGTCGACAAACATTGCTTTGGAAATTAGTTCATTTCATAAATCATTTAAATCATTGTATTTTCTACCATTTGATGAGTTATATGTATTTTTTTATTGTCTCATATTTATGTAGATATAATTTATACGCGTGTTACGATTTATATTGGATATTTTGTTTTCAATTTTGTACTTGGCTTGGCTGGCACCGACTCCAAAAAATCAAATTAATGTACATAAATATAGTAATATGCATGGTAAATACAATGCTCTTAATTTAATTTCTTATTAACTATTACCTAAAAAAAATTATTTTTTACTTTGTAGTAGTTTTTGAAGTCGGTTCTATTTTTGGTTAAAAAATTTATTTTTCGCTTTTTAGTAGTTTTTGAAGTCGGTTCAATTTTTGGTTAACAGTTTTTTTTTCGCTTTTTAGTAGTTTTTGAAGTCGGTTCTTTTTTTTTTTGGTTAAAAAGTTTATTTATTTATTTTTTACTTTAGTGATATCCATATTTACATTAAACCATATTGTTGTTAATATCTTTTTTATTTCACGTTAACCTGGGCAGTATACTGCCCAGGTTAACGTGAAATATTAAGATTTAAAAAGATTAGAAAATTTATCATTATTCTCATCTAATGTCTTTAAAGCCTTTAATGATATATATATTTACAATATTAGACTCGAGTACGGAAGATTAGAAAATTTATCTTTATTCTCATCTAATATCTTAAAAGCCTTTAATGACATCTGTATTAACATTAAACCATATTGTTGCTAATATATTTTTTATTTCACGCTAACCTTGGCAGTAGACTCGATTACGGAAGATTAGAAATTTTATCATTATTCTCACCTAATTATCTTGGATAATGTGTCATAATCGGGCTGTATACTACAGTTTTGATAACTGTGTAACTCACTGATTTCGGTGCTTATGTTTAATGTGTACTGATATTTACGATCCGTACAAGGTAAATACACTGCGCCAACAATGTCGCCTATAATACTATTTGGAGTAACCCCTTTCTTTCTTTCTTTCTGTATTGTCACTCTATAGTTAATATTATGTAGTAGAAATATTAAAAGACAATTGCAGAAGCATTCATATACAACTGTATTGTATAATATAATATAGATATTGGATATTTTAAAGGCAGTTTCCAACTAGTGCGCCACAGGTGATAAATCGCCAAATATTTTCTGTAACTCGTACATTTGTATGGGATTTGAAACAACAATGTATTTAATTATGCGCCAATAAACGCTCGTCAAAATATGCCAAACCGCTGTGAAACTGCAACAATGGAACTTTTAAAAGATTCAAAAGTAGATTTGTTGTCTCATAATTTATAGTTTTTATCCGTACGTTGTATTATATTTATCCAATTCACAATTTTATGTAATTTTGCTTTCCAAATTTGGCAACACTCAAAACTTTTTGTTTAGATCTTAAAAAGTTAGTTCTATGAAAATAAATCCGACAAGTTAAAGCTGATTTAGATATGTCAGTCTTTTTATTATTTGCAACCTGCTGAAAGTCGTCTGCCCAACAACTGATGACCCGGACGTAATAACTCTTGATAATTACCGATTTGCTTAAAATTTTGTATGTTCATTGTGATAAGGAGCTCATTGATTAAGTATAAAGAGGGGACAGTGGCTAATCCCCCTCTTTAATTTATTCATGCAGAATTATAATCCGATAAGTTAAAGCTGATTTAAATATGCCAGTCTTTTTTTTTTTTTTGCAAATTCACGTAATAGAATATTTTATGATATTAAATGAAAGTCGTCTGCCCAACAAATTAACTATTTTTAAAATGCTTATTTTTTTTTCGTTTTTATTGAATTTCTGAAAAAGTACTAATCGAATTTTTATAAAATTTAAATGGGACCAATTCAAGAGAATTCTCTTTCGAATTAAAAAAAAATCACATAAATAGGACGCATAGTTCCGGAGTTATCGGTGAACATACATAAAAGATTTTAAAAGATTCAAAAGTAGATTTGTTGTAGCATAATTTATAGTTTTTATCTGTACGTTGTATTATATTTATCCAATTCACAATTTTATGTAATTTTGCTTTTCAAATTTGGCAACACTCAAAAGCCAGCAAATTAACTATTTTTTAAAAGTTTTTTTTTTTTTTCGTTTTTATTGAATTTATGAAAAAGTACTGAACCAATTTTTATAAAATTTAAATGGGACCAATTCGAGAGTATTCTCTTTCGAATAAAAAAAAATCACATAAATAGGACGCATAGTTCCGGAGTAATCGGTGTACATACATAAAAAAAAAAAATACATACACGTCGAATTGATAACCTCCTCCTTTTTTGAGTCGGTTAAAAAATATTTCTTTCGTAAATAAGGTTTTTATTAATACTGTATTTAGGTTTAATTAGTATGCAATATGTTTCTATGTTCAATCAGAAGTATGTCTCTCGTTATTTTTCTGAAGCGTTCATCATATACACATATTTTTTAAGTATATTAAGATATATCTTGTTTATATATTGAATATAACAAATTAAACTAAAAATTGTTAACCAAAAGTATATGTAACATGCGTTCGAATGAACTTATGATTACTGTTTTTATATATTTATTTGTTTCTTTTACCTTTCCTATTTAAAATAATAACTAATAATTTTCGAAAATTTTTAAAATTATAAATGCAAAACATACATTTTTAAACCTTGGCGAACACTTCTTAATTTTATTGTTATTTTAGGTGTCTACTATAGCAAATACATGAAAACCCTTTTCTTATAAGTATGTTTAGCACGTATAAATACAATCAAAGTTGAATATATTGCAGAAGTAAGAAAAAAAAATGTTTCTGATTGCGAAAAATTCAAATTTCAGAAAATAATTAAACGTGTTTTTTTTCCCTAGTGTAATGGGAAATAGATTCTGTATACCTAAAATTTCAACTCTCTCTTTCTATATATATCTACAGGGTTGTCAGGAAAAAAATCATCCGATTACAAAATTTAATATTTTCCCTAATTACAAACAGAAAATTATAATTAATATGTCATTGCAAATTGAAAAATGTTAAATTTTTAGTTTGTAACAGTGTATCTTCATCAAAGGTCTACGGACCGTTCTTTCTTTTTTTTTTTTTTTTTTTTTTTTTTCGAAAAATCAGTGAGTGGTATTACCTACCTCGATATGTTGGAAATTTGGCTTTTCCCTATGTAGAAGGAAAATATGCAAAATTGCATTTTCTAATAAGATAGTGCATCGCCCCATTGGCATTTGGAGGTTCGTACCTTTTTAAACAGAGAACTACCACACCATTTGATTGGCAGCCGCGCAGCCGATGATTTGGTCCTGCACAGCTACCCGGGATTCCCGGGTTAGAGAACATCGCTGAAAACATTTTTTTTCTTTTTATTTAAAACACACGTCAGGACACGTTATCATCATCTTTTTACGCGTGAAGGTTTCGCTATGGTACTTTATTGTGAAAGTTGGTAATTTTTGAAAACCAATATTTGAAAAACGGCATAATCATTAGATTTGAAATTTATATCAAGAAAAATACAATTTTTTATCTTTCACACGCAGTTTGTCTAACAATTTTCTGACAAATACTTTTCGAGCTATTCATTTTTTCAGTAACTTCAAATGTCTCATTTTCCGAGATTAACCTGTGGCAACGATTTTAGCTGATTTAGATATGTCAGTCTTTTTATTATTTGCAACCTGCTGAAAGTCGTCTGCCCAACAACTGATGACCCGGACGTAATAACTCTTGATAATTACCGATTTGCTTAAAATTTTGTATGTTCATTGTGATAAGGAGCTCATTGATTAAGTATAAAGAGGGGACAGTGGCTAATCCCCCTCTTTAATTTATTCATGCAGAATTATAATCCGATAAGTTAAAGCTGATTTAAATATGCCAGTCTTTTTTTTTTTTTTTTTTTTTTTTTTTTTTTGCAAATTCACGTAATAGAATATTTTATGATATTAAATGAAAGTCGTCTGCCCAACAAATTAACTATTTTTAAAATGCTTATTTTTTTTCGTTTTTATTGAATTTCTGAAAAAGTACTAATCGAATTTTTATAAAATTTAAATGGGACCAATTCAAGAGAATTCTCTTTCGAATAAAAAAAAATCACATAAATAGGACGCATAGTTCCGGAGTAATCGGTGAACATACATAAAAGATTTTAAAAGATTCAAAAGTAGATTTGTTGTAGCATAATTTATAGTTTTTATCTGTACGTTGTATTATATTTATCCAATTCACAATTTTATGTAATTTTGCTTTTCAAATTTGGCAACACTCAAAAGCCAGCAAATTAACTATTTTTTAAAAGTTTTTTTTTTTTTTTTCGTTTTTATTGAATTTATGAAAAAGTACTGAACCAATTTTTATAAAATTTAAATGGGACCAATTCGAGAGTATTCTCTTTCGAATAAAAAAAAATCACATAAATAGGACGCATAGTTCCGGCGTAATCGGTGTACATACATAAAAAAAAAAAAAAATACATACACGTCGAATTGATAACCTCCTCCTTTTTTGAGTCGGTTAAAAAATATTTCTTTCGTAAATAAGGTTTTTATTAATACTGTATTTAGGTTTAATTAGTATGCAATATGTTTCTATGTTCAATCAGAAGTATGTCTCTCGTTATTTTTCTGAGGCGTTCATCATATACACATATTTTTTAAGTATATTAAGATATATCTTGTTTATATATTGAATATAACAAATTAAACTAAAAATTGTTAACCAAAAGTATATGTAACATGCGTTCGAATGAACTTATGATTACTGTTTTTATATATTTATTTGTTTCTTTTACCTTTCCTATTTAAAATAATAACTAATAATTTTCGAAAATTTTTAAAATTATAAATGCAAAACATACATTTTTAAACCTTGGCGAACACTTCTTAATTTTATTGTTATTTTAGGTGTCTACTATAGCAAATACATGAAAACCCTTTTCTTATAAGTATGTTTAGCACGTATAAATACAATCAAAGTTGAATATATTGCAAAAGTAAGAAAAAAAAATGTTTCTGATTGCGAAAAATTCAAATTTCAGAAAATAATTAAACGTGTTTTTTTTCCCTAGTGTAATGGGAAATAGATTCTGTATACCTAAAATTTCAACTCTCTCTTTCTATATATATCTACAGGGTTGTCAGGAAAAAAATCATCCGATTACAAAATTTAATATTTTCCCTAATTACAAACAGAAAATTATAATTAATATGTCATTGCAAATTGAAAAATGTTAAATTTTTAGTTTGTAACAGTGTATCTTCATCAAAGGTCTACGGACCGTTCTTTCTTTTTTTTTTTTTTTTTTTTTTTTCGAAAAATCAGTGAGTGGTATTACCTACCTCGATATGTTGGAAATTTGGCTTTTCCCTATGTAGAAGGAAAATATGCAAAATTGCATTTTCTAATAAGATAGTGCATCGCCCCATTGGCATTTGGAGGTTCGTACCTTTTTAAACAGAGAACTACCACACCATTTGATTGGCAGCCGCGCAGCCGATGATTTGGTCCTGCACAGCTACCCGGGATTCCCGGGTTAGAGAACATCGCTGAAAACATTTTTTTCTTTTTATTTAAAACACACGTCAGGACACGTTATCATCATCTTTTTTACGCGTGAAGGTTTCGCTATGGTACTTTATTGTGAAAGTTGGTAATTTTTGAAAACCAATATTTGAAAAACGGCATAATCATTAGATTTGAAATTTATATCAAGAAAAATACAATTTTTTATCTTTCAAACGCAGTTTGTCTAACAATTTTCTGACAAATACTTTTCGAGCTATTCATTTTTTCAGTAACTTCAAATGTCTCATTTTCCGAGATTAACCTGTGGCAACGATGGATGGCTGTAACTTTTCACAAACATGAATTTTACTGTACACTGAAAGAATGAGCCGTGTTTTTTTTTTTTTTACAATGCCATATTAATTATAATTTTCTGTTTGTAACTGTGGAAAATATTAAATTTTGTAATCAGATGATTCTTTCCCGATAACCCTGTAGTTTTTTAGTTTTTTACATATTCAAAACAGATATTCTTTGCTAGACTAATTAATCTACTTTCAATAAAATTACTCTTTGAATTTTTCATAGATAGAATAAAATAGGTTTGTGGTGATTCCAATTATGGTGTTTTTAATACATAAAGTGATAAATTTTACTGTTGAGTTAATATTTAAACTCTAATTATACATGGTAAAAGGTTTTAAAAACTGGTATGACACACAGTTGTAGCCCAAAACATCACAAAGAACCAATAAAAATAAGAAATTTTCAATGTGTTTCAAAACAATTTTGTCTTTGTTCATAAGGTGCAAAGAAGACGTCCCACCACTTCCAAAACAGGAGCAATAAAGAAGATTTTGTCTTTAATTGCGAAATGATTATCCAGAATGCGAAAATAAAACAAGAGATTTTCGTTTTGTTGCGAAGTAATTTTATTAAAACATTTGCAAAAAAGACAAAATTCAAAAAGTTTAAAAATGTATTTGTATTCATATTATTTGTCATTATTTATTTATTTTTATTATATAATATTTTATATACAGTATTAAAATTAAACTCCTTCGATGGTAAGTACAGGTTTGCATTAGCTTTAGATCTTACGTTTTGTTTTATAATTCAAGAGTATTTTTGGTATAAGTTGCTTTTTAAATTATAAGTAATCCTTTAAAGATATCATGACTAATTTTGAGCATTTATTTGAAAATACAAATTGAAATGAAAACTGTCTGAACATTGCGAATACGATTGCATATTTACATGTATAAAATTTTCGTATTTTGGTATCGGATTCCTTTTTTAATTGCAGTTTTTTCGCTAGAGAAATTTTATACCCTGCTTAAACTTTGCCCTAAAAAAAGAACTCATTCCTTCTATGTTTTAATTTTAGAAGTAAGATACAGTGAAAATTGTAAAAGCACACTTTAACAATGGAGTTTTGTTTCAAGCTTATATTCAACAAATATTTTATAGCTAAGCATTCTTTCACTTGTAACAAAAAATATCAAATATCCCCTTATTCTGCAAAAAAGATTCCTTAGATTTTTTAAACGTGTGAAAAGATTTCTTTCTAAATATAGAAAAGGTCTAGAATAACATAGGTTCTGCGAAAAACCGATATCTTTAGAAACATTAAATAAAGTGCATTTTTAATATAGGTTTTGTTTTGATCTATTGTATTTCGCAAACACGTAGAATATAATCGTCTATTGATAAAGTAAATGGTTATCAATGTTTGTAGTTTTTCTTTATTTGGGTTAATTTTGATGCGTTTTGGGCACTCAGGTACACTGCAAAAAAATTTTTGATTTTACGGTATAATAATGGCATCCCAGCTGCCAGTATTATATCGTAAAATCCGCATTTTTTTTCAGTATCTATTGCCGATGACAGGAAGTGGGTTAAGAATTGATTACAAAATTTCATCTTTATATACGAAAACCAAGTTGTGTTAAATAAAAGTGTGTAATAATCTAACTATCTTTGAATAAGGTAATTTTTTTTATCTCGCGTCTAAATATGAATAACAACAATAAATTAAAATGTCATTCAATTATGCAGATATAATTTACTAATATAATGCTGGACGATTACACCATGAAACAGTACTACATTAAAGACGTGAGTATAAAACATCACAAATTTACTAAATGGTGTATACAAATGTCAAATTAAAAATTTATACATACATTAAAATTAAATTAAAAATATCGACGTTCCGACCAACTTCTGTGGTCATCCTCAGGAAATATTTGTTACATTGCTTCTAAAGTTTCAAAGGTGAAAAACAATCCATCCGTTGCCACATTATTATTTCCATCCACAAATTAAAAGTTAATTATTTAGTTGGTTGGTAAGATGGTTGATGATTAACCTAGTTAATGTTTAATTGGTGAGCGGCAATAACAATGTGGTAACGGACGGATTCTTTTTCGCCTTTGAAACTTTAGAAGCAATGTAACAAATATTTCCTGAGGATGACCACAGAAGTTGGTCGGAACGTCGATATTTTTAATTTAATTTTAATGTATGTATAAATTTTAAATTTGACATTTGTATACACCATTTAGTAAATTTGTGATGTTTTATACTCACGTCTTTAATGTTGTATAATTTACTATTTTTAATTTAAAATACCGTTGTAAAACCATACGGCAACTTTTCTACATAAATTGTTGAATTGTCTTATTAAAAATTGGAAAATTTAGATGGCACATGTAAAAACGTAATATTAATATTAAATCACTCTGAACAATCTTACTAGAAGAGTTATTCATAATACATAATGCGCTTTAAAAATAGGCAATTTGTATCATTTAAGAAACATCATGAGAAGTTCACTCTCCTTACTTATTCAGTTGGTAACTTCAACCTGTGTAAAACATAATTTCTCAAAAGAAATTTTATTTATTGTGAAGAAAAATCTGCAGTAAATTCTTATTAAATATTAGTCCTTGGATCAACGTTGCTGAACAAATGCTATGCACACCGTACTCTACAGCAGGCATCGTTCAGTGCTGTATATCAGTTTCAATATTTGATGTAAACAATAGTAGTACTACGTCAGTAGTACTATTTATAACTACAAAAGATCATTGAGATTACAGACAGTATATAACAAATATAAAGAATGTTAAAAATACTAAAAACATTAAGAAAGTTTTTAGGGCAGAAATAATATATATATATATATATATATATATATATATATATATATATATATATATATATATATATTGCAGCTAAATTCGAATGGCTGGCTACCCGGCAATATTTGTTAATCGTATATTTTTCGAACCCCTACGAGCACACTTGAATACCGTTCCAACGTACTAAGATTAACCATCAATAAAATATACATTAAAACATGCTTAAAAGGTGACAAAAGATGTTAAAAACGTTAAAATACAATCATTTACATCCGGAGACTTTCGATCACTAACGCGATCATCTTCAGTGGGGAACTTTTGACTGAGCTGAGTGTAACATCTTTTGTCACCTTTTAAGCATGTTTTAATGTATATTTTATTGATTTTAAATACATGGTGAATATTTCATTCCACTTCAATTTCGTTTTTATTTTGAAATTTTCTGTTAAGATTAACCACATCGCAACCATTCCATATTACAAATGCACATCAGAAAAGATTTCGCATCTTTTACAACCTCTTGGTATCCACGCGGCTGTCATTCCACAGAAACCTCTAAAGATTTTTTAGGCAACTACAAACACTGATACCCAGTTCCCAGATTAAATCCCAGTGGTATATGGTATTCTATGCAAACGGTGCAACACAGTTTATACAGAGGAGAAAAGGCGAACACTCGAAGTAAGACTCAAGGAGCACAAGAATGCATTAAAAAAAATAATAAATTCCAAAAGTGTGAACCAAGCCGTAAAGGCTGACCATTTCCCATATTTTGCGAAATCTTATGTAATCAGATCGAACTGTAGCAAATATAGAGGTCGAACTTTCCTAGAAACATGGTACCGAATTACCGATTTAACTATTAACGAAGCTGCATCAATTCCAACAGAACACTCCGTGTTAATATAACTACATCTTTCACCTTGACAGTCTGATGCAATGTGTTCTGTGAGTTGATTTTTTACAACTTTTTATGACTTTACGTTAAAAATTTCCTGATGCGGGATTCTGTGGAATTCAAAACGTCCTTTGTAAATGTTTTTAATATTTTTAACATTATCTAATTGCAATATATTGTCTGTAATATCAATTATCTTTTACAGTTTTAATATGTTTGAAATAGTGTAACATCATTAAAATAAATTGCAAACGCTTTTTTCCCCAATTCGAGTTATATTTAGGGGAGTTAGAACAGATAGGGGGTAGACAGGCGACAAACAGCAGATAGACAAACCTAAATCATAAATGCTTTTCAACTTTGTTCGAAACTGTTAAAAAGGGAAAAAAACTGACTTTATATACTTTTCTCTAAACAAACTTATTTAAATCTTGCAATGCTGTTTTCAGTTATGGGTTATTTATATCGGTCAATGCGTTAATCTTGAATGGAAATATGTTCAGAGAAATACGAGGTAGGGTCAAAAAGTTCCCGGAATAGATCAATTACAAATTATTAAAATAATAGAATAATAATTTTACCTTATTGGCCTTCAAAGTACTTTCCACCTGCATCCACTAGCGTTCGTATAACTGTTCAGAATATACCTTGAATCCTTTTTTTGAGACGGCCTTCAGCTTCGTCGCATTTTCGATCACTTCATCTGAATCCATAAAATGATGTTCCTTCAATTTCATTTTCAGCCGTGGAAACAGGTAAAAATGCGTTGATGCTAGGTCGGGAGAACAAAGAGGGTGTTTCAGAGTGGTAACACTGTGTCTGGCAAGGTAATTTTTCGCAATCAGAGCGCGATGTGGTGGATCATTGTACTGTAAAAGAAACAAATCGTTTGTTGTCCATTTTTCAGGTCATTTTCGTCTATTTGCATCTGGTAGTCGTTTACGGATCTCCAGGTAAATTCTTTATTGACAGTTTGACCTTCAGGAATAACTTCGTAGTGAATGACGTCCTCGTAATCAAAAAACACCTCCAACATCACTTTCCTTCGGCTTTTGTCCAAGCGAAATTTTTCGTTGCTTGGTGAAGTTTTTGCTTTCCATTCACTTGACTGACATTTTGTCTGAGAGTCATAAAGAAAGCACCATGTCTCATCACCTGTCATGATTTTCTTGAAGAAGCTGGCATCTTCATTAGTCATATCAATCAAATCCCTGCCCATGTTCACTCTTATTCCTTTTTGTTCAGGTGATAACATTTTTGGAACCATGTGCAAATAAACACGATGCATGCTCAAATCATCATGAAGAATGCTGTGAACACTCCCATGTGAAATTCCAAGTTCAGAGGCAATGGCATCAATGGTTATTCGTCTGTCGCACGCACGATTTCTCGAACACGGTCAACATTTTCATCTGCAGTGGAAGAGGAGGGGCGCCCAGTCCGAGGGTCATCTTCAATGTTTGTGCGACCGTCACGAAAACGCTTATGCCACTCGTATATAACCGTTCTTTTTCATGGCATCGTTTCCGTATACTTTCTTCAGTATCTCGAGTGTCGCAGAATGTGATTTCTCGAGCAAAACGCTGAATTTGACGACGTTTCAAAATCCGACGAATGAAAATTTCGCTTTGTCAGAAATGATCCGCAGCTAATACCGACAGTACCGAAAATGAATTCCAGATGCCTGTGTGTTTTCCTTATCAGTGCTGCCAACCTCCAAAAAAGATATTTCCCCTGAAACAAACACCTGCGTATATGTAAGCGACTATTCCGGGAATTTATTGACTCTACCTCGTAAATAGAAATAACCTACCGCAAAATGACTGTAGAAGATTGCTATAAAGAAAAAAAAATTACGTTAAAATATTTCCGTCAGTTCTAATGTGTTTTTTTTTCTAATTTGAGAAAATATATCTAATAAACTCTGTTGAAAATACCTATGAAGGTAATTTTCGTCATATCCCCCTGAATTCAAATTATAAGAGCTTTTTTAATTACTATTATTTTAAAACTGACAAAAACACTAAAACTGTAATTAACAGTAACTGTAGTAATTAACTGTAATTAAAACTGCAAACCGTAAAACTAAATTGTATTTTATTTCGATTATTTGAAATAGTTAAAATATTTACTAAAATTTTCAATTTATTCCAGTTTCTATATATTTTTAATTCTTTTACTGAAACCGAATTTAAAAACAGACTATAGAAATACTTCAGACACTGGAATGTTGGTAGAAAGTTTGAAAATACAATTATTTTACAGAAACATTTCTTCGAAAAATAATATTATTTAAGAAATTCAAAATGTGTGCTCACTTTAGATATGAAAACTTTTAAGTAAAGCATAAGGAACAATGATTTCATTCAATAACATTTCCAACGCCCATTGTCTACATGTTTCAAACAAATATGCAAGAATTTTAAGCAGGCCTAAACAAACTTCATAAGTATTTGCACTAAATTAGTCTTACTCTATACATAGGATATATCATTTGATTCATACTTTGTGTGCCCGTTCGTCATTTATAACGTCTATTTAAAATAAATATTAGAAAATACTTTTACAGTTTTAACGTACTTTTAAAACCTGTCTTGTTCAGAATAGTTATTGGAGTTCCTTAGAATTCCCATGCATAGAAAATATATTATTTCAAATGATAATATAAAATTTTGATTTTCAATAATAGTTTAAAAATATATTTTCACTGTTAAAAAGAATAAGCTTAAATCCTTCACTACGGGATTTTTGAGAATTTAATATTTAATGTTGTTTAAAATTTTTAATGTATTTTGATTTTTGTAATATATATATATATATATATATATATATATATGATGGTATAGAGTGATTTTATTGTGTATGGTCAGTTTCATATGTTTCAATGGTTACATTTTACAATAAGTTTATATATATATATATATATATATATATATATAATAGGACGGGTGGGTGGGTAGATGTTAGATTACGGAGGTGTGGCGGAGTTGTATGGAAAAACGCATGGTTAATTTATTTATTATTAAAAAAGAAAAAAAGGGGGGGAGGGCATTTTGATTTACACATACGTTTGCTAATGCACATTTTATAATGGACTATGATTTGATACGTTTATATGCAAATTAATGTAGTTATATTTACATATTCATTAATTAATTTAAATGTATTTATATTCATTAATATTAAGAATGTTTTTGATTAATTGTATTTACATTAATGCCCACTGTGGACAATATCATATTAACTTCTGATATAATGTATACTTTCTTAAATGCTAATATAATACATGTATTAAATTTTATTAAATGTTCTACCCTATCTACTTATATCATGTGTATTTAATTTTTAACATTGTTTGCAGAAACATTATATGTAACTAATTAATTTCTATATTTAATTAATGCTAATTTTAAATCCTTAGCATCTTAATTCTTATAATTTATTATTTTAATTTGATTATAAATTAATTTATGTGATGTTGCAATTTTGGCAAAGCTATTTAATTGTGGCTATGTCATTGCTTGGTACAATTTTTTTTGTGTAGCATTAATCAATAATTATTAATTTTACCATTTTACATATCATTTTTTAACATAGAATTTTTCATTAATATATCCATTATTATTTAAATGTAATTGAATATTTTATCATTATTATTTTATTCATTATTTAATTATATTTATTTATTATTTAACTAATTGTAATAATTCTTTAGACAGTATTTGGTTTAATCTTTAACTAATAATTTTAATCCACTGTTTTTATTAATTCATAGAATATTCACAAATTCTCATAGATGGCAGCACCATAGTTTGAGTTTTGCTTTGCTCTACAATAATATTCCATTGTCAACCATCTTTTAAAACTTATTTTGGCAACATGTAATGATTTTCTGCTTTTCTGCAATTCATTGCCTGTGTTATGTGATGACTCCTGTATATCTGGTAACTGATGTGCTCTTTTACATATATCCTTTTTAATCTAGTTGTATGTTTACTTTATGATTAAATTTCAATGTTTTTTATGGGTAAGGTTTCTTTCCTTTTTAATATTGTTTTTATTTTTTGAACTTTATGATTTTTTCACAGATTTTTTTCTATATTATGATGTGGTAGTCTCAAAGTCATATTCTTTGGCAATGTTAGGGCTAATATGATCGAATGTGTTATGGCTAATATGATAAAATGTGTGAAACCACACACTTTATTTGTGGTATTTAGGCATTTTGAACCTGAAGAGTCTGTCTAAATTCCACAAATTTCATTTTTTCAATTTGTAATTTAATTTCTTCTTCTTTTAAATAAGTATATGGTGTCTATATTTAGTGTGTTGGGGAACTCTATCATTGCCAATTAATTATTACATACTAATTCATAATTTCAAAGTTTTTGTTGGTGTTTCGGTATGTTTCATTAATGGTTATATATATATATATTGAGATATATATTAAGTCAATGAATTGTAGCATTCGTGAAGTTTTAACAGCAACTTGACAGATATGGTATAATCAATATTACTAGTTGTCTGTGAACATACATATATTTTTTGATACTATACTTTTGAATATATATTCTATACTAGTAAAAGAATGTTTCGCTCTGTCTGTGTCTGCGATGGCTAAGAAAATCTCTCGTACGTGGAAATCTGAAAATCTGGATGAGGATAGTTCAAAGCAGGTCCTGGTGCCCATGAAGCTTTTTTTATAATTATCCGATATATTAATTAAAACCAAAACGAACGTCCATCAAAGGAGCATTATTTCTCCAAATAAGCCAACACAGAAAAAAGGAAAGACCGAGCGACTTTTTTATTTGTCCCATATTTGTAAACGCATGTTGACCTAACCGTTTGAAATACAAATAAGCTAAAAACATACTCTTAAATTTCGTACTTTTTACTTTCGAACTCTGAAACCGCATAAAAAATGCGAATTTTAAACATTTCAAAAAATTTTGGTAAAAAGTTGGATTTTGCGGGGTATTTTTCCTTCTATTTCCGTGGCTTGCATCGGGGTCAATTTTAAAGATATGGACAGAAAAAACCAAAAAAAAACCACTTAATTTGGATATTTTAATCTCTACGACGGTCTAATTCGTTTTGAAAAATACGATGACCCTTCGATTAGTGTTTCGTTACGAAACACATTTTTCATTTTTATCTGGCGTCTAATCTAATTCTAATTAACATCACAAACTTCATTTTTTTTCCAAAATTTCTGGTAGTATTTGGATAAAAAAAAATTAAATTTGACAGATAAAGTTCTGCGCATGCCCGAATGATTTATTCGAATAATCAAAATAATTGTTATGCCCATGACTACTTCACATGTGTGTTTTCGATGACAGTACAACATTTAAATATTTTTGGAACCTAATTATAAATTTATAAATTAATTTTAAGGCATTTTCTGTTAGCTGGCTTCAAGTGATAAATTACCAAATATTCCTTTAAGGTTACAACTATTTACGAGCTGCAAAAACAATAGAATGAATAATGCGCCAAACCACGCTCGCCAAAAGGCCAACTGGTTGTGAAACTGCATCAATGAAACACTTTAAACACTAAAAAGTAGAAACTGTAAATTAAAAATAAACAGTGTAATATTTCTTTTACAAAATGCTTTATCATTTAATAGTAATATATTAATTAAATTATTATTATACGTTGAGAAAACAATTTAGAAATTCTTGATAGATAGTTTAAATAATATATATATATATATATATATATATATATATATATATATATATATATATATATATATATATATTAAAGCATAAACACTACGTCTGATTACTGTATTTTACAATATAAGAACACACATTTTATCAGACAATTAAATACACTAAACCAACATGAGTGAGTGAGAGAAATTGCCGGGCTTAGGATATCGATCGGGGGTGCTTAGTGGCAGAGCATCAGAATGGTACGCTGAAGGTCCAAGGTTTGCGTCCTGTGCCAGGTCTATTTTCAACTCATGTTCGTTTAGTGTATTTACTTTTCTTAAGAAAATATGAGTTTTTATATAGTTTAAATAATGCTTATTTTGTTATCTGTTGCTATATTTTTAAAAAAGTAAGAGCAAAAGTTATATTTTTTTCTATAAGTTTACTAGCTTTCTATAAAGCGTAAAACTGAGCACCGTCGCTAGACGGGTCAACCGCCGTACTCAGGTTCTAAAGAACTTTTAACGAGCTCGACCTGGATGAGTCCTGTATGCTCTACGGCGGGTGGGGGCACCGCCACCTGAGCGTCACCCCCATTCTCCCAAGAGAATGACGACATAGTCGCTGCGACAACATATTACAGTGGAAGCCGTGCCCTGAAGGGAACCACCGCTTAACATTTAGGGACGTGCGTTATATCCCGCAACAAATTCGGGTTCAAGACACCCAAAAGGGAGCTGGGCTATAGGCCTTAAGCCAGGTTTCCCCAGCAGGTACTTGCCGTGCCAACGCTCAAGGACGTGAAAATCTACAGAGAAAATCACTAGTCCCTTTGCTATGGTTTTCTATAAAGCGTAAGTCAAAGTGGTGAATTTTCAATAATCGGAATTACGCCAAATTAACGAATTGTAACAGAATTTTTTTGGAACTACATGAATTGCAATCATGAAATTAGGTATGATTTTTAAGATAAACATTGAATTCTTATAAAAGAGGATTTATTTTTTTAAAAACTATTTTCACTTTTATTATTTTCACATCACATCTGAAAAGAAACTGCAACTGTATTAATGAAGTTGTGCCTCAATATATTCAAACACAAAAGCTTTTAAACATAATATGTTACATTTTTTTATTAAATTAAAACATTGATTAAAAATTCGACCTATCAAAAGTTTTGAAAGAAAATCAATATAATTTCTCTAAAGGCACTTTAGAATTTCAACTGATTAGTAAAACAGCAGCATGCACAAAAGACTTAATCCCCGACAGGCAAGAAATTCGGCAGCATATTTAAAAGTAAAAGGAAGCAGATGATCTTCAAAGTTAATAATTTTCTTATTCTCAATTTTTATCAGGCAAACATAGTTAAACATTTATGTTAGAGAAATATTCAAAGAGGTCGTTTTCTGTGTGGTGGTTTGAAAAATCTATAAATATTAATTCTTACTTAAACCATTTTTACAATTTAAACTATAGGAAAGAATGTTTTACAATGTTTCACAATTATTTGCTTGATTGTAACTCATTATGTATTAGGTGTATAAATGTGATTCCGATCTTTTACGAGTAAAAGAAAAACACCTATCGCAAATACATACATAGCGATTTTAGAACATCTGGGCTTGACTGGTTAATAGCTTCGTTTAAAGCATTTACAGTCTTCGTAAATGCGCTTCTAAGCGGCGTTCTTTTTATTTTTAACGCATCCATACTTGTACAGTTTTCCACTTAAAAAATATTACTTCCTATGTCCTTCTGTTCGGGCACCAATTTTTCGCAAATACAAACATAGCGATTTTCGAAACACTAAAACTACTCGTTTTAATACTTTTTTTAAAGCAAAGGAAAATAATACTTTAATACGTGAAAAACAGTCTTCTTAAAAAACATAACAAATATCTTTTATTCTCTGACTTCCGTGTCGACAAAAACATTATACAAAACCATTTTTGACAACCACATTTTTTCAGACAGCTTAGAAAAATACAATTTCGAAACAAAACCATCTTTCTCACGCAGCTTAGAAAGATACATTTATGAAAACAAAAAAAATCTTTCTCACACAGCTTAGAAAGATACATTAATGAAAACATCTCCTGTTAGTAGGAATTCAATTGGATTCGCGACAACCTCCCACCTTGAGTTTCCAACAGGAAAACTCAACAATAGGCACAACAAAATTCAAAATAACACAAAATATGTGCAACATTATACTTACATTACATGGCCAAAGTATATATATTCTTAACTAATTTTCAAAGACAAATTATACAATTTCCTGCAAAAATTCAAACAAAAATTAAACATATTATTACAAATTCCAATTAACACTAGGAAATGAGATATACTAAAAATAAGGAAAAAAGGCGTTTATAATGTTCAATGTTCAAAAATAGTCTTATGACTGATAACGTTTTGGAACAGTCACTGTTCTGCCACTTCTCGTTCGTAATACTGGTTAGAAAGAGTGTTCTTTTGGGATCTCTAGATTGTATAGTTTTTGTATTGGTCTTAAAAGTTCACCATTTTCAGTTTTTACCCAAGCAACTCTCGGGTGACCATATTTTCCAGAAAATAGTTCTTGCACACGAGCTAAAGTCCAATACGTACGTTTCTTATCAGACTCCACGAGAACGACATCACCAACGGTCAGTTGCTTGGCATTCTTTTGCAGGGAATTTTGTTGGCGGAACTGCCCTAAATACTCAATACGGAATCGTCTTCTAAGATGTTCTCGAACTTGTTGTCTATAATTTGCTCTTCTGTTTAATTCTTGTGCGTCAATTGCTTCAAAATCTATCACATCTGAAGATCTTATTTCTTGAAGAAACATTGATGCTGTTAAAGGTGCTAGATCATCCACATCTTCTGAGACATACGTGAGTGGTGTAGCATTTACAACTTGTTCGCAGTCACAAAGAATTGTGATAAGCTCTTCATAGGATAATGAGGCTCTACCTAGTATTTTCCTCAAGATGCGTTTCACCATTTGTATCAACCTCTCCCACCAACCACCCCACCAGGCAGCAGTAGGCGGATTGAATTTCCAACGAATCTTTTGTACAGCTGCTGCAGCTGTGATCTGTTCCCAATCGATGTCTGAAAAAGCTCTATCTGCACCGACAAATTTTTTACCATTATCAGAATAAACGGTCGTCGGTCTTCCTCTTCTTGCTATAAAGCGCCTAAAAGATTGGAGGAAGGTATCTGTTGCTAATGACGTCACTAACTCTAAATGTATGGCCCTGTACACTGCATAAATGTACAACACAATCCACACCTTTTTTCCATTTTTCAAATATAAAGGCCCAGCTAAATCTACTCCAATTATTTGGAATACTGCCGCATCTTGAACTCTTTCTGCTGGCAATGCAATAGGTTCTGACTCTGTCTTCTGTGCACTAAATATTTTGCAACGCACACATTTCTGAACTACTGCTCGAATGGTTTTCCTGGCTTTCAGGATCCAGTAGTCTTCTCGTATAACACAAAATACACAAAACTCCTGCCAGACTTTAGCCACTCCTGCATGTGATAGCTCTTGGTGTTTCCAGGAGATCAATCGTTGGACTACAGGATGATCAGACGGCAAAAGAATTGGGAACTTAAAATTGACAGTATCTTCTCGATAGATGACTTGTGTTTTTACTCTGATGATACCATCTTCATCTAGGATTGGTCTTAGGCTACGAATTTTCTCATTATTCTTTTCAAAGCTGTCTTTCTGGATCAAAATCATTAATTTTCTTTCAGCTTGTTCTATTTCAAAACTTGTAAAATCAGATACTTCTTTTGAATTCGGTTTTCTTGAATTACTTATGAATCTTAGAATCCATGCGATCAATCTTATTATTTTTTTGTATGATGAAAGTCGTCGAAAATACCAATCATTAGGTTTCGTGTTCTTGTTTAATGCTGAAATGACACTTTTCCGTTTCTCAGCATTAATAACTTCTTCATCAGGTGATTCGACACTTTGAGGCCAAGTAAATTCTGGGTCAGCCAGCCAGGCTGGTCCCTCCCACCACTTTAGCTGCAAGAACTGTTCAATGGAACAACTTCTGGAAGGAAGATCAGCCGGATTAAATTTTCCTGAAATATGTCGCCACTGATCTTTCTGTGACAAAGACCTGATTTCTTCTACACGATTCCAGACAAATGTTCCCCATCTATCATCTCGCTTTATCCAGCTTAAAGCTGTGGTTGAATCACACCAATAACAGATCTTCAAATTTGGAATTCTTAAATCAGCAATGACACGACTACCCAATCTGGCTCCAATGCAGCATGATAAAAGCTCTAACCGTGGTATAGTTAGGTTCTTAAGAGGAGCTACTCTTGCGCGTGCTTGTATAAAACTCACCAAAATTTCATTTTTCTTCTTTACTCTTAGAAAAATACAAGTAGCATATGCGTGTTTACTTCCGTCACAAATTATGTGAAGACTTACATCATTTTCAAAATTATCTAGATTCATCCAACTCTCAAGTTTGATGTCAGAAATTAATTTTATTCCCTGCACCCACTTTAAAAATTGTTTAGCTAAATTATCTGGCATTAATTCATCCCATTTTAATTTCAACTTCCAGCACACTTGTAGAATAAGTTTAGGGAGCAAAGTCACGGGTGAGGCAAATCCCAAAGGATCAAAAACCTTCTGAGCCAATGAAAGTAGAGCTCGTTTTGTAGGAATAATTTGCTCTTCCTCAATAGGGCCAATTTTGCAAGATAGGGCATCATTTTCCAGATCCCAGTTTAAGTCTAGTACTGGTGTTATGTTAACTGTTGAAGTTCCAGACATAATTTGAATTGGATAATTCGACAGCCATCCCCTTAAATCGAATTTCGCGGAGGACAGTAACATTCTCGATTCAATTATGAACTTGTTTAACTCTTCAGTTGTGTTGAAACTACAAACACAATTATCTACATACAAACATTCATTCAAAGTTTCTGATGTAGAAACAAAATTGTCAGGTGTACTTTCCAGATGGTGTTTCAGAGTAGCCGCTAGTAAAAAAGGGCTGCAATTGATTCCGAAAACCACACGTTTATGTCTGTAAATTATATTATCCTTCCATAAAAACCGTAGATAGTGTCTATCACTTTCTGTAATACCTACCTGTAGGAATGCCTTTTCTATATCAGATACTGCACCAACAGGAAATTTCCGAAAACGATGCAATATTGAAGGAATCATTTCAGTCATATTTAATCCTTTATCCAGACAATCATTTAATGAAGGAAAACCTTTCACATGAGCCGAAGCATCAAAAACCGGCCTTACTTTAGTAGTTTCACTCGATTCTTTAAATACAGGCCTGTGTGGCAAATAATGTATTTTGGATTTCTTATTATCGACCACCCTTTCAATTATTCCTGCATTTAACCATGTATCAAATACTTCATTATAAACTTCAGTTTTATTCAAATTTGATAACCTTTTCTTCGTTGCAGCAAGCCGTTTTTCGGCCAATTCTCTATTACTAGGTAAGCGGGCATTATCTAGTACCCAAGGCAATGCTACTTCATACCTCCCATCTGAATCTATTCTTATGTTTCTTTTAAAATGTTGCATAGTTTCTTCATGAATTTCATTTTTAGTTTTAGATTCAACCGGATCAGCTATACCAAGAAAATCTAGCTTCCATAAATTAGCAACGGAACTTTCGTTCCAAAGAGACAAAATAACCATAAGAGAATCATTTGTTTCAGATTTAATGCCTGGAATTTTCCCCATGAGAGTCCACCCCAAATGGGTCTTTACAGCAACCGGACCACTTTTTTAAAACTTTAATATTTCCGGTCAGTAATTTTCCCGCCACATCGGAACCAATTAACAATTTAATTTCATTTTCGGTTTTACATACATTATTTTCAACATCCGAAATCTTAATACCATATTTATTTAATTCTTTTAACCAAGGTCCATTTGGCACCTTTTTATATTAGAACAAATATCAGGAACATCTAAAACATATCACATTTATAACTATTATCAATACTACTTAAATGAATTCTATATTTGTTGTGGTTTGTTTCACTCGTTTCAACACCACCAAATAATTTATGAATTAATTTAACTTCATCAATACTTTTATAATTCAAATATTTAATTACATCTTCTGTTAAATATGAACGCTCAGAGCCCGTATCTATGACTCCCCGTACAATTTTTTCTTTACCATTGTGCTTTACACGTACATGCAAAGTTTGTAATAACACTGTTGGGTCGGAACCTTGAGTAGTCAAAACAGTATCACTACTCTCTGACTCATGTTTACGACTTTCTAACGCCGTATTACTCTCTTCATTACAAACATTTTGACACATTACAGCAAAATGCCTTTTACCACAATTTAAACATTTAATCTTCGATTTACAGTGACGTGAAATATGATTTTTCTTAAGACAGACAAAACAAGCTCCCTTTTTCAAAATTATACTTCGTTTATCTTCAAAAGAAAACGAATTAGCTTTAAAACATTTTCTGATAAGTGACACTTGTCACAAAATATACATGCTTCATCATATTTCTTAATTAAATGTTTATCTTTAAATTTATCACCTACAAATAAATCAGTAGCAGTTGGCATAGAATTATATTCAACATTTTTAAATCTAGTAAAATTCTTAGATTTATCAAAACCAAAACTAGTACGCGCCAATAAAATACGTTCTTCAGACAACACTTCATTTTTTAAGAAATTAAGTATAGAATTTAATTCACTCTTACTTTGATCAGACTTTTCACGATCCCGTTCCCAAATTCAGAGAACATCATGAGGTAAACACGATTCCACCAACGGGAATAAAATGCTCGCATATTTATCCTCTGTGACCCCAAGAGATTCCAACGATCTAAGTTTGGTTTCTAGGTTGTCATATAACGATGACAAATTGCACTCTCTTTTCGATGTATTATTATTGCATAATACCAGCTGCAGCAGATCGCGAACATAAATTTGTATCAAAGTGTCTTCTCTTCCAAATCTTTCTTTTAGATGTTGAATTACTTTAGCATAATTTTCAGCCGATATAGGATAACTTTTCACAATTTGAGACGCTTTCGATTTCGGAGTAATTGCTTGCATCAGATATACGAACTTCGAGTGATCGTCTAACACAGTGTCTTCGTGAATTTTCTTGAAGGTATTCCAAAACGTTAGCCACGATCAAACGGCTGTAAACTAATTTCAGGCAATCTGAGTGTGCGGGATCCCATTCTTTCGTTTTCTATCGAATTAGGTAAAAGAGGCTGATGTTCGACGGTAGGCTTAACAAAAAAATGTCTTACACTTTCCTTCACTGTTATTAATTTTTCATGGTATTCCTCGCATGCGTCGAACTCTTTTACATAATCTTTTTCTGGAGACCCATTCGACAACATAAAATTTAATATTTCGTCATCTGTGGAACGTAATCTTTGATGCTTTGTCTATTAATTGATCTAAAAGCTCTTCTATTAGATTAACATCTGGGCTTGACTGGTTAATAGCTTCGTTTAAAGCGTTTACAGTCTTCGTAAATGCGCTTCTAAGCGGCGTTCTTTTTATTTTTAACGCATCCATACTTGTACAGTTTTCCACTTAAAAAATATTACTTCCTATGTCCTTCTGTTCGGGCACCAATTTTTCGCAAATACAAACATAGCGATTTTCGAAACACTAAAACTACTCGTTTTAATACTTTCGTCATTTTTTAAAGCAAAGGAAAATAATACTTTAATACGTGAAAAACAGTCTTCTTAAAAAACATAACAAATATCTTTTATTCTCTGACTTCTGTGCCGACAAAAACATTCTACAAAACCATTTCTGACAACCACATTTTTTCAGACAGCTTAGAAAAATACAATTTCGAAACAAAACCATCTTTCTCACGCAGCTTAGAAAGATACATTTATGAAAACAAAAAAACATCTTTCTCACACAGCTTAGAAAGATACATTTATGAAAACATCTCCTGTTAGTAGGAATTCAATTGGATTCGCGACAACACCCTTGAAAAAAAAACATGAACGAAAATTTATGCGTCAAGCATAGATTATGAAACACTTTCCAACACAGCCAGAAAACTGTAACGAAACTTCACCGTTAAATAAGGTAAAAGATGATATGTAAGTAAACAGTTTAGAAAAGACATAACATATTGAAAAATACAGTTTTCGAAATTACCTTCCAGCGTCCAAAAAGTAGTCGGATTATTTTGTGCAGCCCTGTATATGATCAATAGATGTGAATATATAGTATGATAAAATTTAATTGAGTTAGAATATTCACATTTAGCAATTTTCGCCAATCGATGGAAATGAAATCTAAATCTTTTGTACAGCTCTGTATATTATCTGATGGCTTTTGTACACACCACCTATTAAGCTAAAAGGCAACTTAAAGATCACTTGCAGCTATTACCAAACATAAACGACAATGTATCTTTTTTCGTAGCCCTGTGTATGAATTTATTTATATTCCACAAACTTCTATTAGTCTACTAAATATAGTTCAGCAGGAAAATGCGTAAACACAATTAAAAACTACCCTCAAGCAATTCACTCCCATAGTCTGTAGTACTTACGAATTTCCTTGTGTAGCCCTGCTATATGGTCAACCGAGTTTATAAACACACACGTACTATGAAAAAAAAAGTTAAAAATGCAAACCAAAGTTGAAAACGCACTTATCACACATAGACTGTAAATATCGCACATGTACTGTAACCAATATATTTTGTGTATCCCTGTAAATAAACGCAATGCACACAAGAAGGCAATTTATAGTGCACCTCAGTAATGCATATAATTTTCATTATGTTTGAAATAGTAAAATATCATTAAATTACACTGCAGACGATTTTTCCCCATAGAACGATGTGTAAAAGAATTCTTTTGTTTGAACCTGTAAATGAATAATAAATGCTTTGCACCCCATATTCTACAAAAAGCATGTTTTAATGTGCTTCAAAATTATATATATCAATTTCATTATGTTTTAAATGACGTAGCGTCATCAAAATCGCTTGAACCGATTATTCTTCATTGACTGTAATGTAACGGAATACTTTTGACTGTCCCTGTAAAGAAAACTATTATTGCTACACACTTCTGTTGAAATAGGGAACATGCTATAGTAAACGACAATAACATATAAAAATTTCAGGATAATCGAAGCATATTTACGGGAGTTAGAGCACGGACAAACGGCAGAAGGCAGACGGCAGACAAACCGAAGTCATAAACACTTTTCATCTAGGTTGGAAAGTGCTAAAAAAATAAGGACGAAAAAGTATGCGTCAAGCATAGATTGTGTAAAACTTTCCAACACTTCCAAAATGATTTTACAAATCTTTACCGTTTAATAATGTGAATAATTGTGTGTGAATATCTAAGCAAACAAGGGGATGACCACTCAGCTTTCGCTTTAGAATATAAGTGAAGTGCAATCCCGGGGCGAAGACACAAACCCACTGTTTACTTTGACATACAAAGTGTAAACTGTAAATATAAAAAAAAAATATTCTAAAGTAATTATCAAAAGAAACAAAGTTAAACAAACTTTAATCAAATTTTGCGGAACAATGTCTTGATGTATCATTAATAATTTTTTTTAAATTGGAAAACGCATAACATATTTAAAAACCCAATTTCAAGAATTACCAACAATATTCAGAAAAATAGTCGAACTCCTTTTTGCAGCCCTGTATATGATCTATAGATATGAATCTACACTACATAGAATTCTAAATTTTAGTTCAATTAGGAAACACTTTGAAATTCCAATTCTGGAATTTCCGTCAATAAACGAAAATGTACTCGAGAACTTATGTGTTATACACAAAGTATAAGTAATACACAAAAAATGAATTAAATCTAAAAACGTGTTCAGCAACTGAAAAAGCACTTCCAGCAGTTATTATTAACAGACAGTACTGAATTTTTTGTGTGTCCTTGTAAATGAACGATGAATGCTATGCACACCATATTCTATAGTAAGCTTTTTGTAGTGCACTTCAGTGATATATATCGATTTTAATGCGTTTGAAATAGAAAAACATTATTAAAATAAACTACAAACGATTTTTCTCCATAGACTGTAATGTAACGGAATTATTTTGAGTGTCTCTGTACCGAACATACAATAGTAAACCACAATAACATATATCAATTGCATGACAATCCGAATATAATTGCGTGAATTAGAGCACGGACAGACAGACAGACAAACCAAATTCATAAACACTTTTCAATTATGTTGGAATGTGTTAAAAATGAAAGGCATATTTATTCACAGTATTTACCGTCAGAAGCTTCAACATTCGTTTATTTGTCAGACAAACAGTGAATTTTGATATGCAAGAAGTCTGGTTGTTTTGAAACAATAAACTTTTGAAGCCGATGTAGGATTTCTGTATAAGAACACAACAGCTGTTCAAAAAGAATTTTTTACATGGAGTGAAACAAATGTTAAATTAAAGTATCAACATTTGATACAATACTGCCAAATCTGGCAGATTTTTCATTCAGGAATTCCAAATTCACACGAGAACCACTGTTTAATTTTGATAAATTTAATAAATTTTGAAGAGTAAATTTGCTTTATTTTACGGAATGAAAAATTAACTATTTAACTTTGGTGAGAGTTTTGAATTTCTGAATAAAAAATCGCCAGATGTCACAACACTGATTTAATCAATACAGAAGAGAAGACGTATCCCAGCGAAGTGCTTCTACAGTTTAATTTAACGAACTTGCAACAAATGAGTGAGAAGTGTCCAGTTTGAAAACAACCTTCTGCTTTTTTTCGGCGTAATTCTGGAATTCCTTCTCTTCATTCCCTTCAATTCTTTCTTTAATTTGCTTACTTGGTGCTTCTAACATTGACCACTGATTGTCTGACGCGGATGATAGAGTTCATAGTAGACTATACATTTTTTTGTCCCATCAGATACACAACATAAACTTACTGCCACAAATGTGCAGTTTCAACAGTGATCAAAGTGACAACACTGATTTAATTTATACAGAGGAGGAGAAGAAGAAGCGAATTGCTTCTAGACTTTAATTTAATGACCTTGCAACAAATGAGTGAACAGTGTCCAGTTTGAAAACAACCTTCTGCTTTCTTTAGGCCTCATTCTGGACTTTTATTTTCAATTTGCGTACTTGGTGCTTCTAATATTGACCATTGATTGTCTGACACGTGTAATAGAGTTCATAGTAGACTGCGCCTTTTTTTTTTTTTATCAGATACACAACATAAACCTACTGCCACGAACGTGCAGTTTCAGTCAGTGACTGACCTTCTTTGCTTGGGAATCGCAGATATGCCGTCGGGGCCTGATTATCCAAAAGGCACGTGATGCCCATGCTTCCCCTGTACAATTTTAATGGTATTCCAAAATAATTGCGAAGATGGCTTTCTAATTCCCATCTCCATTCTTTTACATAGTATTTTTTATTTTTTGGAAAAGAAAGTTTGCTTAATCCAAGAGAAAAACCACGCACTACTAAACGAAACTTATTAAACAGGGAAATATGAATGTCATTAACAGGATGTTATTTAATCACATAGCATCCTGATGTGCGTGTTAGAAACCACACGGGGAATTCAGTATACAGCTATGTCTACTAAATATAGCTGAAGTATATACAACATAAAAAAAGTTTAATGAATTAGACTGCAGAAAAAAAATTGTTAATTTTACAGTACAATACTGGTATCCCAGCTGCCAGTATTATACCGTAAAATTAACAGTAATAAACAGTAAAATAAGCAGTAATAAGCTGCATGCGTGGCAGCGTATTACTGCTTATTTTACTGTTTATTACTGTTACTTTTACGGTATAATACTGGCAGATGGGATACCAGTATTGTACTGTAAAATTGACAATTTGTTTTTGCAGTGTACATGTGCCCTCGGATAAGCTACTTCCGGTAATAATATTAGTATCATTGGTGAGTTTTCAAGAGTGAAGAATTAAGAAAACTTTTTTCAAAAGGAAAGGGGCCCACAAAATGATACGTGATTCCCCTACATTCAGAAGTTAATCGGGCCCTGTATACCGTCAGTCGTTTTGGACTGACACAATGAAGATATTATTTATCTTCAATAAGAATTCGATGCAGAAAATGTGTTCTTTCTTGTTTTTCGACGGTCCATCGTCACATGAAACCCAATTTGCTTGTTTTTGAAATACACTGCAAAAAAAAAGTGTTGATTTTACAGTATAATACTAGCATCCCAGCTGCCAGTATTATACTGTAAAATCAACACTTTTTTTTTTTGCAGTGTAGGCTTACTGCATGTAAACGTTGCGAAGTGCATGACAAGGTAATAAATAAACGTTTCGCAACATTTTCAATGCAGCAGACAATTCAGATTGTTTTTATCAAAGATCTTCATCATAGCTATACATCTCTAATAAATTCTTTATGTTACCTTTAAGTACACAATAAATTTACTAGCGTATTGTTACACCCAGGTTGTTACAAATTTGTGCAAATTTGGTAGTCAACAAAAAATTCTAGTCGCCAGTAAAAATATTACCCCCTCCCTCCCCCTTCAGCCGTAATTAATTTTAAAAAGCGCGAGAGTTTTTTAGGAATTACTTGAAAAAATAATAATAACAAGCATAGATTAGAATTATGAGTTACATAGTTTAGATAAGTGCACAATTTAGAAAGATGGTATAAACGTATCGAAAATTATCAAAATTATATATCTCTGGAGAAAAAAAAAATATTGTAAAGGCTAAATTAACCGACATATTCGGGAAATGCTGATTGCCGAATGCTTCAAATTTCCGGGTAGTTGAGTGCTACAAAAAATCTGTGTCACATGATGCGCATTTTTTCGCATTGTATCCAATTTTAGGTGCCACAAAGGCTGGATTACAACTATTACTTACTGAAACATGCCCCCTCACATTCTAATTACATGGCATGCTAGCTGGCTAGATCGGAAATGAGTGCGTTTTCTGTGCATGAGATAGAAAATGCCTTTTAAACTTGATTCTTCAATTAAAAGTACCAGTGAAAAGGAATACCACAGCTTGCCGCGCATTAGTAAAGGTGAGGGGAGAGAATCAATGCCAGGTTGCCAGTGGCGACCTGGTGACCGCATTTGCCAAGCCATATATGTATTTTACACTTTTATATATTATACATAAGTGACTAAAAATAACTATATTTAGCCATATTTACATCTATTATAAAACAATTTACGTTACATATGTTTAAACCAAAACAGATTTTTTTTATAAATTAACTCATAAAAAATTGGGAATGATTTTATTTATTTCAAAAATTGATGTAATATTTTTTTTTCTTTGCCATTTTTTTTTCTTTTAAAATTCTTTCATGTTACAATATATTATTCGAAAATTAAATATTCATTATACGTATAACTTAAGGCATTTTATTTTAGTTTCAAGCATTTGTATATACATATTGTTTAAAAAATTCACTATTATTTAAATATTCTTGTAACTGGAAGCAGAAAATTTCATTTTCTATTTATGTATTGCTTTATGCGAAAGATTTCTGTTTAAATAAAATATGCCTTCTGAAAACACTTTTTCTTTTTAATTTGTCATGTAATCTTTCTTTTGCAAATTATATAACAGACTAGCTGTTACCCGTGACTTCGTTCACGCAACATTAAAAGAAGAATAAATACATTAATTAAGCAAAATATTTCACTCCCGATAGTTAAAATCGTTGATAATTAACTAACTATTTATCACATTTCATAGGAGACAATACGGTATTTTTTATCATAGGGACCTTGACAAAATTTTGTGCCAAATAATCACGAAAATGAAATTGCAACCAATGCAAAAAGGAGGGCCAAATAAAATCGTGGAAATAGACGAATTGGGTAAAAACAAATGTCAATTTTACCTGATAGACAATTTTACTTTTAACGCCTTTGTGAAACGTTTTAACAGACATCCTTCAAAAAAACATTAATTGGAAATAGCACATGCTTTTCCTTTAAATTCAATTCTGCCTCCTTGGTTTAATGTATAGCTGAAACAAATCTTGTTTTCTAAATGACAGTATGTTGACAGGCAATTTTTGTTCTCCAGAATAAATTGATTCATGAAGTTTGAATATGTGAAAATATGTTTTTATTTTTCGGATAATTTATTGTAATCAAGATTTTGTTTTCACCATCTATTCAAAGTGAAAATAAATTCTATTTTTCAGTTTTAATGAGAAAATGGTGTAAAAAATATACTGATCTGTTTTACTTCTCCTTTTTTATACACAAATATGGAGTAATTTACTTTCCGTTTTTAGAGAAACTTCGTTAAAAAAAATGGCATTTAATTTAATTTTTTTAATTCTGAGAGTTTGTGTGACATCCTCGGATCAATTATAACCGGTATTCGCTAAACCGGTAGTAAACTAACCGGTAGTAAATCGCGTTGCGTTCGATAGTCTAGGAGTAGTTGCGAAATACAAACACACGGTCAGATTTTAATATAATAGATTCGTGTTCATCCTCCTTTTCTTAAAATTATGATGTGATTTTTAGCAGAAAACTCGGATACTCATGCGGAACGAAATAACGGATACTCATGCTTAATAATCAGTATAGATAACAAAACATTTAATTTTTTTGTTATAAATATGGCGTGAAACTCATCTACTTTCTATACTTATTGATCCTTGTATTATTAATGTAAGGAATTGATTCACACTCATTTTAAAATATATTGAAAAATTCCCGTTTTATTTCAAATAGGACGTCTCCTTTTCCCCCAGAGAAATCCCTTTTTAATGACATAATTCTTGTTAATTTTATTTTCCAGGCAATTAATTTCAATACTGGCATAGGGAAAATTGTGTTACTTTAACGAAATAATATTAAATCTTTAGGTTTTATCAACAAAAAAGGAACTATTAACATTCGTCATTTTTTTTAAGTAATCGAGTTATTTCTTTTAGTTTTAAGAATGAAAAATCACTATTTATCGCGATCCATGACATCATTTACGACATGGATAATTTTGCGGAGCATATTATTGATATTTGCTAACTATTTTCTTTAGAAACTTCTTTTTACTTTTTTAAAATTTAAATAAAAAATACGGTATAGTTAGTTATATTAGCCGTGCGCAGACGGTAAAACGGCAAGTATTGTTACCATACAAAAGAAAAAAAAAAGAAAAAAAGTGAAGAAAAAAACCCAAGATAATTTTATTTCACCAATCAAAGCATATCCGCTTTATTTTCAATAAATGACGTCATATTCACCTGTTTCCTATGGTTACGCATATTGAAACCTTGTATTATTATGAAAAACTAAAAAAAGTACGTTTTATTTCTAATAATATTATTTAATCTTCTTCTTAATTCTTTAAGTTTTTAGCTCACAGGCTATCAAAGCCTGAGAGCTCATGTGCCCGCCCGTTCTGTATGTATGTATGTATGTATGTATGTATGTATGTACGTATGTACGTACGTAACGCGATAACTCTTGACAAAAATAACCGTTTTTCTTCCAATTTTGTTTATAGGTTCCTAGTGATAAGGCGCTTCCCTGATTAGTTTTGGGGATTGATTGTTTAACTATAAAGGGGGGAACGGGGGGCTAACCCCCCTTAATTAAGATAAATGGTTTTTTCATGCAGAATTGTCCAATTTTCTTCAAATTTTGTATATAGGTTCATTGTGATAAGGTTCTTTCCTGATTAGTTTTGGGGGTTCATAGGTTAAGTATAAAGGGGCTAACGGGGGGGGGAATCCTCCCCCTTAATTTAGATAAATGATTTTTTCATGCAGAGTTATCCGATTTTCTTCCAATTTTGTTTATAGGTTCCTTGTGATAAGGCGCTTCCCTGATTAGTTTTGGGGATTGATTGGTTAACTATAAAGGGCTGGGGACGGGGGGCTAACCCCCCTTAATTTGGATAAATGGTTTTTTCATGCAGAATTATCCAATTTTCTTCAAATTTTGTATATAGGTTCATTGTGATAAGGTTCTTTCCTGATTAGTTTTGAGGGTTCATAGGTTAAGTATAAAGGGGGTAACGGGGGGGTTAATCCTCCCCCCTTATTTTAGATAAATGATTTTTTTCATGCAGAGTTATCCGATTTTCTTCAAACTTTCTATATGGGCTCATTGTGGTAAGGGGCTTCCCTGATTAGTTTTGGGGGTTCATTGGTGAAGTGTAAAGGAGGGAAACGGGGGCTACCCCCCCCCCCTTAATTTTGATAAATGGGTTTTTCATGCAGAATTATCCAATTTACTACAAATTTTGTATATAGGCTCATTGTGGTAAGGCACTTCCCTGATTAGTTTTGGGGGTTCACTGGTAAAGTATAAAGGGGGGAACGGGGGGGACTAACCCCCCTTGATATAGATAAATGGGTTTTTTAAGCAGAATTATCCGATTTTCTTCAAATTTTATATATATGTTCATTGTGATAAGGCGCTTCTCTGATTAGTTTTGGGGGTTCTTTGGTTAAGTATAAAGGGGGGACGGGGGGCTAACCCCCCCCTTAATTTAGATAAATGGATTTTTCATGCAGAATTATCAGATTTTTTCAAATTTTGTATATAGGTTCATTGTGGTAAGGCGCTTCTCTGATTAGTTTTATGTGTTCATTGGTTAATTATAAGAAGGAGAAACGGGGGATGGTTCCCCTCTCTTAATATATTGTCGATTTCTTCATTTTTCGAGGGCTTATTTCAAATTCTTTGAAATAAGAATATAATTTACAGTTAGTGTGAATAGCCTGTGAGCTCAATGCCGTCAGTTTAACTGGGCAGTTTTCTTTTATTAATTTCATTTTCATTTTTCCCGTGAAAATTTTTCAATTGAAACTAAATTGTTGAATAAAAATTATTTTTTTGGGTTTTGAATTAGTTTTGGGAACGATAAAGTATTAGCAACGGTAGAGTAAATTTAACCATTTTAAAATGCTATACGAAAAAATGTCTATTTATTCTCAATGAAAATAACGAAATTTTGAATTATTAAGAAAAATATTTGAATAAAATAAACAAAACAAAGCCTATGTTCATATGAGGGTTAAGTCAGCCTATATGCAAAGATACAGGATCATTAAAGGCTCCATTTTGACACTGGCTTCAGCCTAACATTTGCACACAATCAGATTTATAATATTATTAGGATTTCTTATTAAATTTCTATAAATATTGAATTTAATATAAAATCCATAGTTTATAAAAATAAATTTATCCGCCGTTTTTTTTTTTTTTTTTTTTTTTTTTTTACTTCAAGTGTTTTTATGCTTAAAAATAAATCAATTCATTCAATATTACTGCATGATTTGAAATAAAAAAGCTCTTCTGTCTTGTACCGGGCGGAAAAGGTAGCTTCACTATTCCTTGTGGTTTTAAGATTTTAGCTAATTTGACTGGAAAACATTATTCTAAAATGCGTGGAACCCGATTATAGAAGATTCATTCCCAGTTCTCGTCAATATTGACTTTGAATGAGAATTTTGTCAAATTAGTCAGCTTTGTCAAGTTGGTATTAATTATGGCAACCTGCTTTTGTCACCAAATTTGGGAATATTTTTGCCAAGTGTCGCTAACCTTGGCGAGAATTTGACACTGGCGGATATGAATATATAGCTTTAAGCATATGAGAGTTGGAACAAAGGTTACAACACCAAAAGAAAATTTGCCAGAAACTATGTTCACTAAAAAGAAATCCTATGCTGTCTTGTTCCTAAATGTCAGCCACCTTAAAAATAAAAATTGTTACATATCGGCCATGTTTTAAAAGAAAGGTGAAACAAAGACAGCATCCCTTGTGTCGAGGCCGAATGCCTGTCGTAAATAACTTTTTGGATTTCTAATTTTTTATACATCTTTTTGAATAACAAATATTGGCCGCCAATTTGAAACGAGGTGGCGGATGAAGCTGGCCAACGAATTCTGTTAAGATCTTGGAAAATTCTATACGCATGTTCAGTCACATCCAAATCGGTTCATAAATACGAGTGCTGTCACATAACAAAAATCAGATAGATGTATCAGATAGATATAAATCTACATTTGGACGGAGGGTGGGTTTGGTGTCTGGGGGTCATGATCGGTGAAAAGACATGAAAATTTTCCGGAAGTGCTTCTCTCCGAACGGCTGCAAAAAATAACTTCTTGCTTTGTAATGGCAGCTACCTAAAATGAAATGTTGCGAAACATTCTACAAAGTAACTGAGTTTTTTCCCATCAGTAATTTTTTGTAGGAAATATCTTACCGCAATCTTTGTAAAACTTTTAACTGCAGTGATTGGTTGATATTTAGGCCGTATTTTTTAGGCTATTTCCTTTTTGTTTACTTTACTCGAAAGCTTCCAAGATTAAGCACGGGCATCATCGAGTGAGTCTTCTAGTCATCTAATAAAAACCAAATATTAACAAGTGGGTAGGTGTGATCGAAGATCGCTCAAAGGGTTTCGTTTAATATTCCTTTCAAAACACTTTATCCTTTCTTTAATAAATCCAAATACATTTCATTTAGGAAAAAAAAAAAAAAAAAAAAAAAAAAAAAAAGTCATGTTTTTTATAAAGTAAAAAATTACCGGTCTATTTTTTCTTTTTTTCGAATATCTAAACCAGCCCGATAGCGGGCTAAGCCCGCTATTATATTCTGTCATAATATTATCTGTCATGCGGTCTAAATGCGATATTTTAAAAAAATAATTTCAAAATTAAACATGTTGTACACCTTCAAAATGTTAAAATATGCGAATATTTCCATAATCGGATTTTTATCATGTTTCAATATGTTTCTCAAACTCATACTTTACTATTCTCTATTACTCATATTGATACGCGCTTTGTATTATTCTCAAACATTTGAAAAATCCGTTAAACTTCCTATAGGACGTCAGATTTTCTTTTTAATTCTCTAATGACGTGATATTAATCTGCTTTGTGTACGTACACATACTGATACTCCTTGTATTATTGGGAAATCTTTGAAAATTTCTGTTTTATTACCACTATGACGTCAATCAATTTTATTTCATATTAATCTTTTTTTCAATTGGTGAAACATTTTATTTCAGTTTCATTTTTCATTTTTCATGTGGAAATTGTCTGAAAGAAAATTAATTATTGTAGAAAGAATTTCATCGTGGATTTTTAATTTTTGGCATCTGCTATAAGCGAAAATGTTTAAATTTAATAAGAAAAGGCTGTTATAATTTTGGTCTTTTATCTCTATTTTTTAAAATAATACGAATTTTTCAAATTTTAATATTTTGAGCTCTTTATAGCTGGTATTCAGCTATATACACAAAGTTTCAACTCTGTAAGTTACATAGTTTCTGAGAATAGCTCTGTGACAGACAGACAACAGAGCGGGAGTAATAGGGTTTTGTGAGATGAACGAAACCCTAAAAATGAGAAACAAAATTAAATGTACAGTTTATAAATTCCATTATTCAATTTTCGTGACTGGAGACTACAACAAAAAACTTATCCCCCCCCCCCCACACACACACACACAAAGTAAAGAAAATCAGTGAGCTTGTATTACCTATAATGTAAGAAGACACATTCGATATAAATAAAAAAGTCGATCATTTCTGTTAGTTATTTCAATTCAAACAAAGTTATATTCTGATATCCGAATCTCATATTTAATATGACAAAATGAAGAGCTATTTGATTCAAGATGCCAAAATTCTCTATTTCAGAAACTCATAAACAAGAAATACAGCTTTCGTGGGTCGTACTGCAAGTATTATTATTATTATTATTGTTGTTGTTATTATTATTATTATTATTATTTTCAGATAAATTCAGAGTAACTAATAGTCTTTTAATGTTATCTAACTAATAAAAATTTAAATGTCTAATACACAGAAATTGTAGTAATTTTACATAAGCTTTTAAAATATAAAATTTTTAACAGAAATCAATTTTTAGAGGTTTTAAATTTGCGAATGCGCAAAATTACATATCATTTGCAAATGTAAGTTTTTTTTCTTCTGATTGCAGTTTGTTATGCAATTAAAAATCCGTTTAACACCAGGAGTTCCAAACATTATTCTCTCCCTAATTCATACACTTCTTCGCCGAATGACTTGCTGTTTGTCATACGAAAGAGAAGATTTTACGAAGAGTCCAAATAACATTCAATAATTTAGTGTTTCGTAGTTGAGTTTTAATCCAAAACAGCAAAAAATGCCCGGACAAGGACTCGAACATGGGTACCTTGGCTTTAGTGAGTCCTGGCGATATTTTTTGTTCTGTTACAATAAACCTCAACTTATGATACTCCGACCATTGAATATGATTTACCTAGTTGAAAAAACTTTCTTCTCTTCATTATGGCGTAATTACATGGTATACAGGAGTTTCCATGTTATATCACACTTTCATTATTTAAATGCTATAGTTATAACTCGGAAGAATGAAATTAGCGCTGCAGTTCGCATCCAGATCCAAAAGGTAAGAGTGAATTATGACAGCCAGGGATTCGTTCGAGTTGCTCAGTAGGCAGAACATTGTCACGGCAAGACAAGGTACCCAGGTTCGAATCCTGGTCCCGGCATTTTTCGCTCGGTTGGAATAAACCTCCATTATAATACTCCAACCATAGAATATGATTTAACTAGTTGAAAAAACTTCCCTCTTTTCATTATAAATCCAAATAATGTTTGACCAAGAAGCAAGGCTACTAAACTTATAATTTTGTTATTCAAAATTAATTATTAAGTGCTAACACTTACAAGGAAGGTCTCCATAAGGGCATACTCAGAAAATTTTGAAAAAAATACAGAATGTTCTTCTCATGGGGATATAAACGTCTATAAAAAAATTTCTGCGGAACCTCGATATAACGTCCGTAAAAAAATTATGAACATTTCATTTATTTGGCGTTTTATCACCGATTGGTGACGGAATAAAATTTGAAAAAATACGGTTTTATGACAAATACTCTTTAAGGAAAAACTTTTTCATGTTGAACGTGTTTATGAAAGTTTAACTTACATAATAAATAATTTTTTATAACTACAATTTTGTGTAAACATTTATATGTAAATATAATGAAATTTAAAGATCGCAATTTACGATTTGAAACAAAATTTTAATTGATTGAAATTGTTTCAAGCTCAAAAATAAGCCCGATTCTGAACATTGTTAATTCAAGAAAAAATATTGTTGTTATGGAAACAACGACTTCTTCGATATGGAAATGTATAACGAATGCGTTTGCCATCGTGCTTTTCTTTTTAAAATACATTTAAAAATTACTTATATAACCGGTAAATCCGTTTAAATGAGAAAAAATCGTGGAATGAGAGACAAAACAATAGCAAACTTTCATTTAATCGGTAATAAATAGAGAAAAAAAGAAGTGAATGATTTATTTAATCTGATTTAAAGAACTTTTTAAATTAATATTACTTCAAACGTACAAAGAGTTGAGAATATTGAACGCAAAATGCAAACGATTCTGAACAAGAGGGTATGGTATTATGAGCCCCAGAATTAATCGATTAATATAATTTTTTTAAGTTAATGACAATTTTACGCTTTCAAATTTTATAAAAATGTCATATACATATTTGGAAATTCAAAAAAGAAAACTGCCCAGTTAAACTGAGAGCATTGAGCTCACAGGCTATTCACACTAATTGTATATTATACACTTATTTCAAAGAGTTTGAAATAAGCCCCTCGAAAAATAAAGAAATCGACAATATATTAAGGGGGATCATCCCCCGTTCCCCCATCCCCTTATAGTTAACAATTGAACCCCCAAACCTAATCAGGGAAGCCCTTTATTACAATGAACATATATACTAAATTCGAAGCAAATCAGATAATTCTGCATGAAAAACCCATTTATCTAAATTAAGGGGGATTACCCCCCCGTATCCCCCTTTATACTTAACCAATGAACCCCAAGACTAACCAGGGAAGCTCCTTACCACAAGGAGCCTATATACAAAATTTGAAGAAAATCGGATAATTCTCCATGAAAAACACATTCATCTAAATTAAGGGGGGAGGTTAAGCCCCCCCCCCTTTACCCTCTTTATACTTAACCAAAGAACCCCCTAAACTAATCAGGAAAGCGCCTTATCACAATGAACCTATATACAAAATTTTAAGAAAATTGCATAATTCTGCATGAAAATCGCAGTTATCTAAATTAAGGGGGGGCAACCCTCCGTTACCCCCTTTATACTTAAACAATGAATCCCTAAAACCAATCAGGAAAACGCTTTATCACCATTAACCTGTATACAAAATTTGAAGAAAATCGGATAATTCTGCATGAAAAACCCATTTATCTAAATTAAGGGGGGATTAGCCCCCCCCCCCTTTACCCCTTTATACTTAACCAATGAACCCCCAAAACTATTGACAGAAGCGCATTATCAAAATGAACCTATATACAAAATTTGAAGAAAATGGGATAATTCTGCATGAAAAACCTATTTATCTAAATTATGGGGGGTTAGCCCTCCATTTCCCCCCTTTATGCTTAACCAATGAACCTCCAAAGCTAATCAGGGAAGCGCCTTATCACAAGGAACCTATAAACAAAATTTAAAGTAAAACGGTTAGTTCTATCAAGAGTTATCGCGTGACGTACATACATACATACGTACGTACATACAGAACCGGCGGGCACATAAGCTCTCAGGCTTTGATAGCCTGTGAGCTAAAAAGCATTGCTGAAAATACAAAAATTATTCAAAAAATAATAAACTTTCATAGTTTAAGTTTAAATTCATTAAGTATTGCGCATTAGAATAATCATTTTACAAGCAATTTCAAAATCCATTAAAATCGTTTGCGTTTGGCGAGAGAAAAATATTGCTAGCCAGATTGCGTCTTTTTGCACCAAATACTCTATTTTTTTTTTTTTTTTTTTTTTTTTTTTTTTTTTTTTTTTTTTTGCGGATTTTCTTCTGTGATTCCGCAGCTAAATCTTACCGTTCCTTTATTACATACATGAATAGCTTCATTAGCATTTTTTTTTTCAAAATTTTCTGAGTATGCGCTTTAAGGAGATCTTCCTTGTTAATAAAGTTTTTTAAAGGTAAATCAATGATTATTAATTCGTATTACAAATATTAAGCTTAGTTTGCTCGTTGTCTAAAAATGTCAACCGATAAGAAAAAAAACCTTTTCAGAACGGGTTGCCTAATACTGGGAAAGCACTGCTGGAAGAGATAAAGCAACGACCGTTAACTATTTTCAAAATAGAGAAAAACAATGTTGTATTAGAAAACAATAATAGTATTTGAAATCCATGTAAAAGAGAGCAATAAGTATTATATATAATTAATTTTCTAATAATAAAATTAAAACTTTAGTAACATTAATTTTTTTTTCAGGCTCTGTGACAAATTTATTTATTTCAGATTTTTCGAGTTATTAATTTAAATTTTTTAGCAGTTGCACGGGTAGAAATAGAAAGATTTCTCTTGGACAGGTATTCTAACTTTGAGAATGATTTTTAGTGTAGATTTGTATGACGTACGACCTTCAGGCTTTTTGAATTCCGTAATTTTCATATCTCTAAAATATTCGATAAATCACCAATTTTATTTTTATTTCTTTTTTTAAATGGTTAATAGTCGTTTTTTTAGCTCACAGGCTATCAAAGCCTGAGAGCTTATGTGCCCGCCGGTTCTGTATGTATGTATGTATGTATGTATGTACGTATGTACGTACGTAACGCGATAACTCTTCATAGAAATATCCGATTTCCTTCAAATTTTGTTTGTATGTTGACTGTGTTAAGGCGCTTCCCTGATTAGTTTTCGGGATTGATTGGTTAAATATAAAGGGGGAAAAGGGGGGGCTAATCCCCCCCCCTAATTTATATAAATAGGGTTTTAATACAGAATTATTCCGTTTTCCTTCAAATTTTGTTTATAGGTTGACTGTGCTAAGGCGCTTCCCTGATTAGTTTTCGGGATTGATTAGTTAAATATAAAGGGGGGAACAGGGGGGGGCTAATCCCCCCTTAATTTATATAAATGATGTTTTAATACAGAATTATTCCGTTTTCCTTCAAATTTTGGTTATACGTTCACTGTGTTAAGGCGCTTCCCTGATTAGTTTTCGGGATTGATTGGTTAAGTATAAAGTGGGGAATGGGGGGGCTAATCCCCCCTTAATTTATATAAATGGGTTTTTCATGCAGAATTATTCCGTTTTCCTTCAAATTTTGTTTATAGGTTCACTGCGTTAAGGCGCTTCCCTGATTAGTTTTTGGGATTGATTGGTTAAGTATAAAGGGGGGAGGGGGAACGGGGGGGCTAGTACCCCCCTTAATTTTTATAAATGGGTTTTTCCTGCAGAATTATTCCTTTTTCCTTCAAATTTTGTTTATAGGTTCACTGTGTTAAGGCGCTTCCTTGATTAGTTTTCGGATTGATTGGTTGAGTATAAAGGGGGGAAACGGTGGGCTAATCCCCCCCTTAATTTATATAAATGGGTTTTTCATGGAGAATTATCTCATTTGCTTCAAAATTTGTTTATAATTTCATTGGGTTAAGACGCTTCCCTGATTAGTTTTCGGGATTGATTGGTTAAGTATAAAGGGGGGGGACGGGGGGTGCTAACCCCCCCCCCCCTTAATTTATATAAATGTTTTTTTCATGCAGAATTATCCCATTTGCTTCAAAATTTGTTTATAGGTTCATTGGGTTAAGACGCTTCCCTGATTCGTTTTCGGGATTGATTGGTTAAGTATAAAGGGGGGGACGGGGGCCAATCCCCCCTTAATTTATATAAATGGGTTTTTCAAGCAGAATTATCCGATTTTCTTCAAATTTTGTATATAGGTTCATTGTGATAATGCGCTTCTCTGAATAGTTTTGGGGGTTCATTGGTTAAGTATAAAGGGGTAAAGGGGGGCTAATCCCCCCTTAATTTAGATAAATGGGTTTTTCATGCAGCATTATCCGATTTTCTTCAAATTTTGTATATATATATTCATTGTAATAAGAGGCTTCCCTGATTAGTTTTTGTTTGGATTGATTGGTTAAGTATAAAGGGGGGGGGACGGGGGGCTAATCCCCCCCCTTAATTTATATAAATGGGTTTTTCCTGCAGAATTATTCCGTTTTCCTTCACATTTTGTTTATAGGTTCACTGTGTTAAGGCGCTTCCCTGATTAGCTTTCGGGATTGATTGGTTAAGTATAAAGGGAGGGAACGGGGGGGGGGTAATCCCCCCCTTAATTTATATAAATGGGTTTTTCATGCAAAATTATCTCATTTGTTTCAAAATTTGTTTATAAGTTCATTGGGTTAAGACGCTTCCCTAATTAGTTTTCGGGATTGATTGGTTAAGTATAAAGGGGGGGGACGGGGGGCCAATCCCCCCTTAATTTATATAAATGCGTTTTTCAAGCAGCATTATCCGATTTTCTTCAAATATTGTATATATATATATATTCATTGTAATAAGAGGCTTCCCTGATTAGTTTAAGGGGTTCTTTAGTTAACTATGAGGGGGTAACGGGGGGATAACCCCCCTTAATATATTGTCGATTTCTTTATTTTTCAAGGGGCTTATTTCAAATTCTTTGAAATACGAGTATAATATACAATTAGTGTGAATAGACTGTGAGCTCAATGCCCTCAGTTTAACTGGGCAGTTTTCTTTTTTTATTTATCTCTTCCAGCAACGTTTTTCCAGATTCGGATAAAGCGTTTTGTAACTGCTTTATCCTCTTTTCGAATGATGTTTTAAAATAAAGAGCAATGTCGTACACAAGAACAATGTTGTATTGCGAATAACAAATACATGTACTTATAAAAAAGAATAATAACTATTAGGTATAATGAATTCGGTAATAAGAAAACTTAAACTATAGTAATTCTATTTCTTGTTCACCTGTCACAATTAGGTGTTCGTATACAAAATTTAAAAGTTTCATAGAATTTCAATTTGGAGACGATCCCTTAAGCTTATTTTTGTAAAAACATAAATCTGTGAATGCGCTTTAAGGACACCTTCCTTGTTAGTCTGTTTTTACAGCTAAGTCAATGATTATTAATTCATAGTACAAACATTATGTTTAGTTTGTTCTTTGTTTAAAAATGTAAGCCGATAAGAACAAGTTGGAAATTGTACGTGAAACGTGACAAACGAGGTGCGTTCGTACTATAGCTAGTTATATAAATATTCAGATCTTGATGATTTTTAATTCTGTGAAATGAATTACATCGTCTACAGATTAATTTCTGTCATAAAATAAGTATCTCGGTCGCTTGACGATTAAACCTCGGAAGCTCCTATAACAAGAAAGCACCGATTAAAAAAAAAATTCAAATTTCTTAATAAATATTTTTATTAATATTTTCTAAATTTTCGATTCGATGTTCATAAAAATTGAAAAGTCTCTACAAAATTCTGCAAAGATAATATATCTTAAATTTCTAACCATTAGATTGGGTAGTTTTTGCGTTGTTATATGCGGACAGACGGACGGACCAGACGACGACATTATGTGCTACGTATTTATATAATAACGAACGCACCTAATAAAAAGCATTTGCAAAACGGGTTGCCTAATCCAGGTAAAGTATTGCTGGAAGAAATAAAGCAACGGCCGTTAACTATTTTCAAAATAGAGAAAAACAATGTTGAATTAGAAAACAATATCAATCCATGTAAAAGAGAGTAATAAGTATTATATATAATTAATTTTCGAATAATAAAATTAACACGTTAATAACATGAAGTGAAAGGAGACATAATTCAAAATTGTATGGGCATGTTTTCTTTTCTCTGTGACAATTTGATGATTAAAATGTATGAATAGTTATATATATATTTTTTTTTTCAGACGACTGTACCTTGAATATAATAAACAATGAAAATAATAAACTGAAATCTGCGTTATAATCCTGATGAAGATTGTAACGTAGAATAAAAAATATAAAAGAATACTTTTCAGTTTCACTTTCTACTAGTTCAAAGTATCTTAAATCTTCCATTCCCATTTCACAAACACAAAAGAAATTCATTCTGAAAATAACATTTGTCTTTTTTATACAAATGTAAAAAAAAGAAAGCTTTTCAAACAAATTGTAACAAAACATTAGTATTTCTGTTTGGCGTTTAAATCGAACCATGTAATTTTCGTCAATTTTTTATCACCCAAAGGTACTGTTAAGTTAAGTAAAAATAAGATGGTTTTCATCCATAATCCCTGACAGTATCGATTGAGCAAAGCAATCTATATAATCTGAACTCTCAATCTATATAAGCCGAATTCTCAATCACCGACGAAATGTTCTTGTGTCAGATTCAAAATGGGAATGATTAATAAGTCATCAGTGTGCAGGGAATGTAAAGTGATATAGTAAACGTCGATTGGTTGATTACAAAAGCCGTTAAAGTATATAAACACGAAGCAGTATCGCCTTTTTAACCGACTTGAAAAAAGGAGGAGGTTATCAGTTCGACCCGTATGTACAGGGTGATTATAATAAAACTATCCCGATATATGAGCTCCTAACTGTCATACCGTTCACAGAAACTGAATGAAATTCTGGCCTAAAGTATTTTGAGGTATGCGCTCAAGAATCATGTGAAAAACAACAGTTAAATTCTAACAGTTACGGTTACAGTGACAAAACTTCGAAAATTTCAAATGGCAAAACCTACTTTTTTTATTGGAATGTGATCTTCATAGTGAAAAATCATAAAAAGCGTTGCAACGGTGCCTGTAGCACGAAAATCGCCGGCGCTAGGCAGACTAAGAAGAAAAGTGAAAACAACCAATAAAGGACAGAGAAGCAACAGAAAGTAAAACATTTTATTGTTCAGTGCTATCCACCATCTGCCGCATGTAAAGTGTCGTCGTGTGTGAAATGGAAAATGTATGAAACACAATAAAATGTTTTGTTTTCTGGTGCTTCTCTGTCCTTATTGATTGTTTTCATTATTCTTCTTAGTCTGTCTAGCGCCGGCGATTTTCGTGGTACAGGTACCGTTTCAAAGTTTTTTATGATTTTTCACTATGAAGATCACATTCCAATAAAAAAAAGTAGGTGTTGCCATTTGAATTTTTCGAAATTTTGTCACTGTAACATTAACTGTTAGAATTTAACTGTTGTTTTTTATATGATTCTTGAGCGCATACCTCAAAATACTTTAAACCAAAATTTCATTCAGTTTCTGTGTACAGTATGATAGTTAAGGGCTCATATATCGGGATAGTTTTTTTATAATCACCCTGTATATATGTTTTGGTGTTGTTCACGCATAACTCTCGTAAATATGCATTTTGATAATTTTTCTTTTGTTTGAAAGCGTAAAGGCCCCAGGTAGTCCCATTTCAATTTTGTGGAAATCTGATCATTAGAACAAATTATTAAAGAGTGCTGGTCAGTGCTCCAGTTCCCCTCACTAATGTTAAATCTATGGGCGTAAAATGCATTATTATTTTTTAAATATTTCCTCAGAAAATTAAAATGTACAACTTCGTTTTTTTGTACATTCTTATCAAATTTTGTCTCTTCCATTTTTAGTTGACAATATATTTCTAAAATCTATGCTTAATATTTTATGTGTTAAAAGCTTAGAGAAACTGACGAGCTGAGAGTTAGATTTCAACACTTCAAATAAAATTAAGTATATATTTTTGAAAAGTTTGTAAAATAAACAAGAAAGACATCCTTTAAGAAGTGTACACAGAAAAAAAAGTTTAAAATATTAAATTTCAGGCGAGTTATTTCAAAAATACGAATACATTCCTCGCACATTGGTTTAACATTAGCGATGGAAATTTCAGATCTCATTAACCAATATCCTTAATGATGTCAATGTTTGTATGATTAAACAATCTCCCTTTTAAAAGTATAATAGAATGAAGTTTTATTTTGTGTAAAGTATTACTTCTCACATTATTTTAAAAGAAATTCTCTAACATGTTTTACTGTCATGAACATGAAATCATAAAGAAAATTTTAAAATGCACTCGTTTATACAGTGTGCAAACTAAAGTCGGGGTACGCTCAAATAACCTGTAAAATGATAAAACTTGAGTCGTTTAACAACCGTCTACTTGAAAAAAAAATATGCTCTATCATATGAGAGCAACGGCAACGCTATTTGTGGCGATTTTTGGAAGTTACAGACCCTATCTTGAAACCTGAGACAAACGACGAAAAAATGTCAACTACAAAGCTATAGAAAGTACTCAATTTATTATGTAATGATGTCGTACGTGTAAAAACTTTACTAGAAGGTTTGAAATATAAATCTTTCGATATTCGATCACCGGTAAAAATGTCATAATCCTCAATAAGAGCATTACGATTACGAAGCAAATGCAAAATACAGATAACAAAAGTGAAACAAGGTACACGTCTGGACAAAAGAGTATCACCCCTCCCCCCCAAACGCAAATCATCGTGCAAAAATGTGCCTGGTGCCAATCAGTTAGTAATAAAGTCTATTAATTAATGCTATACATAAATTCTGTTTAGGGAATCCTCAACATAAAGAACTTATAACAAACTTGAAAATTTCCAATCCTATCGCTTAATTTTGACATCATATTTGGAAACTTTGATACATTTTACGTTTGCAGATCATAGATCAAGTCATTTAATTAAGTGGTTTAGGGATTATGAATGTTTAAAGTTTAGAACTCTTAACGTTAAATTTATTTTTAATCGCTGCAAAATAGATTGCAATGTATAGTTTTTAAAGCGTAACTCAAAACGTACAGAATGAGCTGTAATTTTGGATTCGCGTATTTGAAGCTTCTAGAAATCTATTTTATGTTAAAAAATTCATCACTTACAGTTCATATTGTTTTCTAAAAATAATTTCAACACGTATGTAGTTTCGAAAAAATATGAAGTTTAACATATGATTTTTTTTTAACAGAAATTGATTTGTATATCTTTAAATATGCGGATCCAAAATTACAACTCAATTTCGCAAATAGTTTTTGAATTATGCTTAAAACACTACCCACATTGCAATCTGCTTTGCAATGATTAAAAATTAATATAACATGAAAAAAAAAACATCCAAATAAATTTCAATGAAAGTAAGATATTTTTTCACTCCAGTCTATAATATCAATCCATAATAAGAGAAACAACAAAGATAGTAACACGCAAAAATACAATATGTAACGATGAAGCATCTTTTAACTTATCGAAATTGTGGTTCGAGTTACTCCATGGTAACAAATATGGAAATAAACAACCAAGTAAAAATAAAAAAATAACGTGCGTAATTTAAAAAAGGATATGAAAATTAAATGATAGCATTTCAAATAATAATTTCAAAGACCATGCTGCAATTATAGAATATTCTCATTTGTGTTTGGTAATGGCTCGGAGTGAGCCTAAACATGTCAAGAATCTCATAAAAGCCATTTTACTGTATACTAAGTTTTTAGTTTACAGCTTTTAGCATTTAAAATAAATATATTTATTATATATATTTTTTATAACATTAGGTATTCCAAATTTTAAATATTTATAATTCGCAAACTACTAGACCGAATAACTTACCGTTTGATATACAAGGTTACAATTTACTGAAGAATCCAAATATGTTGTCAAAATTAGGTGTTAGTATTGAAATTTTTAAAGATTGTTACAAATTCTTTATTTAGACGACCTTTTAAGCAAAAATTAAGTATTGTGTTAAATAAAATTCCTTATTGCTAATCAATTGCTGCCAGCCACAATTTTATACAATGATTTGTGGCACACTTAACAGGGGGCGTTCTCACTTTTTTGGACGACTGTACATTGCTTACATGTGGTATTTTTATTACTGAACGTGCATCGGCCTTATAATAACGCAATTTTGTAGGGCGACTTGTGAAGTATTTAAGCGCGCGATTGGTCGAATATCGAAAGATTTATCTTTCCTGGCTTCTAATAAAGTTGTTTATACATGTAAAACATCCTTTCATACTAATTCGAGAATGCTCTACACTTTTGTGAGTGACTGATTTCACTATTTCTTATAGTTTTCTGGATAAGATCGATAACTTCTAAGTTTCGCAACTAAGGGCGCTGAGGTCATTCTATGATAGTGCATAGACGTTTTAATGTACCTAGCACGAATTAGTTTAGTTCTTCCTCCCTGAAACACTGTATAAAAGACAAATATTTCTTAATCTAGAAAAATGTAATATAGCCACGAACGGAAAAATACAATAACCTCTTGTAAGTTACACACGATTCCAAAAAGTCTTCTTTTTCGTTAGAAACCTCAGAATCCAATATATTTTCACGATCTAAAAAGGTTTTTATAATAAAATAAGTTTCTTTTGCTGCCACTGATTTTCAGAAGCTTTTCCGAGTGGTTTTTAAAGTGTATTAATTAGTTTTCTCGACCCGGAACAAAGGTTTTTCGGGTGCTATCCATTCTGAAATAAATATTTTCATGTTCAACAAACATGTTTCACAGACAAACTTGGAAAATTAACAACATTAACATAAACATTAAAATTAATATTATTTTCTTACTCTTGCATCATGCATACATTCAATTACGCAGCTGAAAATGTTTAATTGAGAATTGATACCACTGTAAAAACCGATATTCAGGTTTGAGAAAGCTGATTAATACACTATGAAAATTACTCGAAAACATTTCCGAAATGGCAGCAAAAGAAACTTTGTCCTTTTTATAAATGCTTCTTTAAATCTCAAAAATATATTGGTTTCTGTGGTCTATCAGCGGTTCCCATCCTGGGGTACGCGTACCCCTGGAGGTACGTGGCGGGCCTGCTGGGGGTACGTGAAAATAATATCAGTAATTTCGGAAATCACAAAAATGATTTAAATGAGAACACATAAATAACGTTGATAGTTTTAGATTACAAAGTTAGTCTCAGGTGTAACTTCAATATGTCACTTTAACTCCAATATGTTACACTCAAAATAAGCTTAAAAGCCCACTAGACTTAACAGGGTTCGTATGCCACCTGGAATTTTGAGACTAGAAATTCTTCGGTACCAGTATTTTCTTACAGAATATCTCTCCTTAGAAGAAGGCGAAGTTTCGCGAGTTTAACCTAGATTTCTTTTCCATAAAAAAAATACTGGAATATTCCCTGATCTGTACGAACCCTGCTTAATAATCCATTCATTATTCTATGTCTTTAGCTCCGCCCACTGCTAATCATATTGCTTGAGTATTTATATACTTGCCCAATCTTTGCGAAAACTACCATTGATCATTATACAATGTTCTTTTCCCCCGCCGTTTTATTTTTATTCCCGTTTTTAATAATAATTACAAAACGCCTAAATTACGCCAGAGCTTTTGGTTTTATTGTTTTATTTTAAAACGTGTTGAAAAGCAGGCCCTTATTTTCGTTTTTTAATAGGCGGAATTATATCATTAACGTATACTAATCGGAAAGCTTCCTTCCTTTTAATGAGGGTTTAATTTGAAGTGTTTATTTATTATTCGAATGATTTGGTTTTAGATTTAAAATTGATAACTGGTTGAAACTCTTAAGATTACTGCAAATGTGATTGAAATTCAACCTGATGTTTCGGAAACTGCGAGTTCTTCGAAACAATCTGATTATTTTGAAATACAAGAAAAACTGAATGCAGCTGTTCATAGGCATGTTCAAATAACTGATAAATACTGAATAATAATAATTTATAATTTATAATACTTTAAATAATACTGAAAATATCAGTGCTTCCTCAATGAATAGAAAATATAATAATGAATAATTCTTGAAATGTGGATTTTGCATTCACGGGAGATGAAAATTTTAGTAATATGGGGAGGGGGGGAGGGAGTGAATGGGTGTTTATGATATATGGGGGGGGGAGGTACTCGAAATGAAAAGACTAAGCAAGGGGTACGTGAAAGAAAAAAGGTTGGGAAGCGCTGGCTAGAGAAAGAATACTTTTTGTAATCGTGGATTACTCGGGAGAAGTTAGTGTATTGGGTTGTCTGGAAAATTCGTGCCGGTTGGGAAAATCAATTCGTACTGGAAAATGCTGAACGTTAATTATTATACATTAGATATCGGATTTAAAGTATAATAATTATATGATAGAATTTTCCGGTACGAAATGATTTTTCCAACCGGCACAAACTTTCCGGACAACTCAATATATTTTCGTTTCATAGATTAAGAAACATTTGTCTTTTTTTAGAGTGTAGGTAGACACTTGCTCCCAATTATCGTTTTAACCATCAAAAAGTTATTGAAATGTATCTCAACTTTCTTTATCACCACGTATAAATATTTATATATAATAATAAATCGTTAATATCAATAAAATTGTTTTGTATGTTGAACTACAGTTACATTAATCGAAGCCGATAAGAAATAAGAATTGAAAGTGTACGGTTGTAAATTAAATTCCTTTACCAATGTCTATATTTTAACACTTTCAAACCCTATTCATCCATATTAATTATTTTTATTTAATATTCAGAATGGTTATCTGACAGCCTTTGTATTTCTAAAGCTAGTTGTTGGCTGCCACCGTAATACTTACCCATCATGGATATGCATAATATAAAATATGAAAATTAAACATGTGTAAACTACTGATAGAATGCATTGCAATTCAAATAAAATCCTGGCTTGATGACTTCATAAACTTTAAATGCTCTATTACGGAAATGCGTAAAAGAAACATCCTTATAACTCCAAAAATGATAATCCTTTTAACTAACGGTCAATTAAAATATATCTTTGAATTAAAATTTGGATGAAATACAGGGTCATGAAAAATCGAACAGTGTGGAAAATATAATTACAAATATCTCAGCAACTAATTATTCAATCGACTTCATTCTTTATGCAAAATTTATGTTTTTTATTGTCTTTTATTTCCTTAAAATAGTTCCGGATAATCGAGGTTATTGAAATTCAATAAACTTCTTCCCATTATTACATACTAAGTACATACCAAATTTCAAGTCTCTATCTCAATTTGTTCGGGAGATAGAGTGTTTACAGACACACAGACATACAGACGGATGGATTTATTTTTTTTTTCTAAAAAAATGTTTTTCGGAATCTTCAGTGTCTGAAACGTGTAAATCCGTCAAAAAAATATTTTTTTTCGATTTTTAAAACGATTACAAGACTTGCCCTATACTACGTATGATGGGTATAAGTAATATATAAAGAAACAGCTTTAAAATAAGAATTATGTACATGATTTTTATTATTATTATTAATTATTTTTTTAACAGAAAATATTGATTTTAATAATACATCAACATGTATTAAAGTATTAATTATATTTTCGTTTACATGTGATTTTTTTATCGTTTGTATAGTGAACGAAAGTCACATTATCGAAGCCGATAAAAAATAAGAACTGGAAATGTATGGATGTAAATTAAATTCCTTTACCAATGTCTATATTTTAACACTTTCAAGCACTATTCAACCATATTAATTACTTTTATTTAATATTCAGAATGGTTATCTCACAGTCATTGTATTTCTAAAATATATTAGTGTTTAAAAAAAGGCTTTAAAATAAGAATTCTGTACCATGTTTTTATTAATTAATTAATTTATTTATTTTTTTACTGAAAGTATTCATTTTAATAATTTATTGAGACATATTAAAGCATCAATTATATTTTCGTTTACAGATGACTTTGCCTTTATCTATAATCATTAACCAATAATAACAAAAGAAAAATAGTACTTAATAGAAGCTAAATGGTGAAATCTCAACCAGGCAAGAAAGTTTTTCATCCCTGATACAAAAGAGGAAAGATTAGTCAATCGGAGTGACAGTTTTGTAACATGATCTACTACCGGAATATCGATTAGTTTATTGTAGAAGGTGCTAAAATAAATGAGCTAAAAATAGCTCAATTTATATTTTCAAATATTAAGTCTCTTTATCAATGTCAATATTTTTTTAATTATTATTTTACATTTTCAACATTATTTAGATATATTACAGGTTTAGATTTTCTTTTTGGATATTTATCGGTTTGAATTATTAGCGTTCATAAAATACTTAGAATAAGTAGATAACATTGGATGATTTAAATAGACAACTAACAATCGTAGAAGTAGGTTATTTTGTGTATTTTTAATATTTTTTTATATACTTGGAGCAAGGATTCTCACTCTGCACAATTTATGCGGTCTTGACAGAACATCCTCTATTGTATAGCAAACAGGTGAATATATTATATTAAAATCTGATTGTGTATTTGTATTTCACAAGTACACTTCAAAAATATAGAACGTTGAGTGATTAATTTTGTAGTATCATTTCATTTGAATTTTATCCTGTCTCTTCCTAGTTGTTCACAAATGTGATTTTATTTTAAATATACTAAGGGGGCTCCGCTCTCCAACCCCCCCCCCCCCACGTAATCATTTCGCGATTCCCTTCAGTATCAAGCAGCAATCCCTATTTTCTAGACCAAAAGAAAAGAAATCAAGTTGGAAATTGTACGTCAAACGTGAAAAATGAGGTGCGTTCGAACAATAGATAGCTATATAAATATTCAAATATTTATGATTTTTAATTCTGTGAAATGAATTATATCGTCTGCAGATTAATTTCTGTTATAAAATAAGTACCTCGGTCGCTTGTATAACAAGAAAGCACCGATTTTTTTTCTAATCAAATTTCTTAATAAATATATTTATTATATCGTCTAAAGTTTTGATTCGATTTTCACAAAATTTGAAATTTCTCGAAAAAATTCTGCAAAGATAATATATCTTAAATTTCAAACCATTCTTTTGGGTAGTTTTAGCGTTGTTATATGCGGACAGACGGACGAACGGGCCGACAGACGGACGGACCACACAACGACAATAGGTACTACGTATTCATATAATTACGAACGCAACTAGAAAAAGATCTACGCAGATTGGTCCATTTCCAAATCGTCTGGCACATTTCCAAATCGTTACTTATTTTAATATAGAGGGATATATGTATATACCAATGGACCCACGAGAGGTTTTCGCACTGGAGTCTAATAATTTTTAGCAATATCTAATATTTCTCAGATGCATGTTTAAACTTAAAAAAATTTTATGATCAAAATATCTACAAACAACATTAGTCCAGCCAGAATATCGACTAATTTTTTCCGTCAAAGTTACAGTAAAAACTAATTAATGGTAGCAAAAGGCACGCGCGAAAAAAATTTAACAATCGTGTTTTAACTGGATTAGAAGATGACATCTTCTTGAAAATCATAACCGCTTCTTGAAAATCATGAAAAAAAGAAAAAAAAAAGTTGTATGCATTTCAAATACAATTTAATCTAATATAACAAAGCATACATTTTATTCTAAACTTGATTGGCCACTGCTTCGATCGATCTGTTGTGTCTTTTTCTTCTAAACATTTCAATTTCACTTTTTGACGGTAAATATAAGATAAACCCGTGTGGAGAAGTCATACTTTATCTTTTTTGTACTATTTATTTTTTTATAAACGTTGTTGAGCATCTATAATGCGGTATTTTCTTTTTGTGGCAACACTAATTTGAGAAAAATATTTTATTTCATTTATGAAAACAATGCCGATTTAATTCTTGATTAACAACAATTGTTAATCAAAAAACATGTTTTAAGGAAATGTGAGAAGCCGCTTTAAAAACCTTTTGAATGATACAACATTCGTAATGCTTCGTAAATTCATAGAAAAAGGGATGTTGAAAACAGAAATAATATATATGATATCTATCTATCTATATCTATCTATCTATCTATCTATCTATCTATATATATATATATATATATATATATATATATATATATATATATATATATATATATATATATATGTATGTATATGAATATTTATGAATATTTATGAATATATATGAATATTTGAACGGATGATTTTAGTGCTCGGGGGGTCATGATTTGTAAAAATGTACCAAAATGTTTTAGAATTGCTTTCACCCGGACGGCAGCAAAAGGTAGCGTCTTACTTTCCTAATAAAAGCTACCTAAAAGAAAGAAAGAAAGACAAAAGTAAACAATCGGAAATCATCTGCTATCGAAACTGGTGAACCAATATCTTTACTTTTGTGTTTTTGTATAAATCAATTTGACGATTCATAGTTTACATTCGATTTATAAAGATGAAAATATATATATATCTGTGTGCTCCTTTTTCTACACTTACTACAGCTATTATTATAAAATTGAAAGATTTCAATATTTTCAATTCGTATAAAACACAATTTTCCGAATTTGTTTAAAATGGGTATGAATGGATTCAATAGAAAAAGAGCCTGATCATAAGCACAAAATGTATGTTCAGATTGGATGTTTTTATCCATAGCAATCCACAATACAGAACGTGCCGACACTAATCTGGACCGAATCGCTTCAGCAAGTTAGACAAGTAAATATACATTAGTTTGACATCATAATGGCAAGTTTGCGAAGATTTTGCCCAAAATGTCCGTATGTCGCCGTTTTTCTGTAAAGATATCCTAATATAACTAGTAAATCTACAGATCATGAGCCACAAATTCAGCACTAAATGTCATTGTTTTTTAATCTCACTTTTCAAATTATTTAGCATCTTACAATCCACAATTTAATTTTTTTATATTGCATACATATTTATAGGCATATAAAATACTTCAGAAGTTTCTGTTCAGAATAAATGTTGTCAGCAAGTTATACATAAAACTCAGCAAATCGCATAATTATCGTGATGCAATATTCTTGAAGTTGTTTTGGTGGCAATTTCAAAATTTTATTTTTTACGCTTTTTCACGTTAGGTTTTATAAATGTTTAGGCTTATGTCTACCCATGCATACCTCTAGAATAGTTCTGTATGGTTAATGTATAAGATGTGTGTATCTTTCTACCATCACTAAAGTGAGAAAATATTGTTTCATGTTCTGAATCACATGAATAATGGTACCAGTCATCGTTTGCAACCAGCGGAGGTGCACCCCTGCTTACTGAAAAGTTAGACAGGACTAATGTATATAATGTGTAGAATTTATACACAACAAGTAATATGCAAAAGATCAGCTAAATTTAAAAACGCATACAACTGAAAACGAAAAGGTAAATATTATCGCTTATATCCATAACAGAAATATTTTGTGTGTCTCTGTAAATGAACGATAAATGCTACGCTGACCATATTCTACAGTAAACATATTGTAGTGCACATCGGTGCTCTATATCAATTTCAATATGTTTCAAATAGTGTAACATCATTAAAGTACATTGCAAGTGATTTTCCACACTGCACCATAATGTAACAGAATTATTTTCGTGGTCTGTATAAACGAACTATAAAGGCTACAAATTTCATTTTCTATACCCAGATTGCCGTATTAAACTTAAATAACATGTATCATTTACATGGCAATCTGAGTATATTTACACGAGTTAGAGTACGGAGAGATAGACGGCCAGGCAAACCGAAGTCAACCATGTTGGAAAGTATCAAAAATGAATTTTGTGCTGTTCGTTGTATTGTTCCTCTTTTTCATTTTTTTAAAACTGTATAATTACTGAAATACTAAGCACGTGAATCCCTTGGTATAGCGCACCAAGTGCTGTACCAATTAAGCTATCCAGACGACATCCAGTGTTTCAGCTCTGCTGAAAAATTAATTAGTGTATACATATTCACCGATACTGGGTTTAATTTGTCTCATGCATACCAGCGGTGTTGTGCTCATGATTGACTTTCCATCTTGTGCTGCGTGTTTTTAGCCTTGCCATATAAGAGTGAGAGAATGCTAGACTGGATGTCGTCTGGATGGCTTAATTGGTAAAGCACTTGTTGCGCTATACCAAGGGATCCGAGATCGAACCCCGGTCTGGACATTTTTTCACTCTAATGGTTGTACGCTGTTTAGTAAAGTGATAATTCACGTCCTTAGTATTTCATTAATTTACAGCGTAATTTCATCCGTGCTGAAAAATTAATTAGTGTGTAATAACTTTTAAAATAAAGTTCATAATTGTAAACTGATACAGAGTGTACCCAAAAGTTTGACACACTTTAACGGTTTAACTGTTGGAGATAAATATATGCTATAAGTATTTGCTCTATCACCTCTCATCTGAAGATTTCTGTCAAGTGGAATAGTATTTATGATTTAGATCACTAACTGGATCCCTATCAGTCAGATGTTCTGTTTATTAAACATTCGTGCATTTTTTATGTCTCCCAATGTATAATATTAGTTAATTGAAATGTACCTAAAATTAAATAAACTGAAACAAATCTTAAAGAAAAGCATTATTGAAAATAAGAAAGAAATCAACCAGATCAATCATCAGAAATTAAAAATTAGAGCAAGTTAAGTTAAGCAAAGCTTTAATTTTTAATGATATTTCGTAAAATAAATTTCAAAGATACAGTTTCAAACATTTTTCTTACTAACACATGAATTATTGTTCTTTTACTCTAAGTTTAATTATCATAAAGGCAATGCCAGCAATCAACATTATGTGCAATTCCCCATTAGATGACATAAAATTCCTATTTTGAAATATGTAACTGTTCTTAATTGATATTACTGCGGCATTCAATCGATGGAATATGAATACTAGTCGATTAGCATTACATAAAAGCTTTCGCAGATATCAAACGACTCTTTGTAACTGTAAATTTAATGCACTTCCCTTATCAGTCGATTTAAAATGTTTGTTGTTATATTTAATAATAATTTTGTATTGAATTAATTTATGAACCTTTATTGTATCTGTAATAGCTAAGAATATTTCTACCAAAAATATTATGAGGGAGGATCAATGAAATATTAATTATGTAATGATGACAAAAAAGAAAATTCTGCATCTTTTCATGGAAAATTTTGTTTATTAATAGAGAAAATGGTTCAAATACGAGCTAGGGTTTAAATGCATGCTACTTGCTGAAATTGGGAGAAGGGGGTTGTGCATGGTCGTGAGAATGGAACCGAACAGTATAGGAATTTTGAGGAACTCAAAACATTTCGGCGTATGTGAAATTTAATTTCCCCCTTTCTTAGTTCTCTAGTAAAGTGGCTGTCTGAACTTCATGTAGAGCACCAGTTTCGATAGATTTGTTTGTTTTGTAATGGCTGCTGAGACCATCAACTTGAAGTACTGGATGGTGTAAAAAAGTTCTATCATACTGCCGACAGTGACGATAACGAGTTCGCGGTTCCTCTGGGGTATGAACCTGGTGACGGCAATGCTGTATGTATTTTCTGCGATGGACTTATTTCAGATGATGTTAGAGAGAATGTTTGGGTTCAATACTACAAGGTAGGAGTTAGGAAACATTCCGAACATGCTGGAATGGAAAAGGAGGTATAAATCTCAGTAGTAAATAGGTTTTCGATGATAATTTGGTGTTCTATTATTTATTATGAGATACATTATTGAGTAACCCGTATTTGAATCACGTGTTGAAAATCAGTCATTTTCACTTTTTGTAATACAGTAAAACCTCCATAACGGACACTCCCGAATAGTGGACACCTCTATTTAGCGGGCACTTTTCAAATCCCCACTCCCAAAATCTAATTTTTTGTATATTTAACCTCTGAATAGCGGACAGCAGTTTTGGCGATCGAGGATGAAAAATGATTTTTTAACGAAACAGAAAATGGGAATAAAAGTAAAAACCCTCAAAATTTATCGGGGCAACGTTTCACAAATTTTGTGACCACAGATAAATGTAATGGTCTCAGGAAAATCCCCAGTGGCCTGGGGAATCCCCCAATATTGTCTGCATTTTGTATCGATTACTGTTTGATTCTTCAGATTTAATTGACATTATTCAAAGCTTCAAAATATGTTAAAACCATTTTTATCGTTTTCTGAATATATTGAGTTCTACGTACTGAAATTAATGTCTTGTTTCTGATTAATGCTTCGAGAATGACCACAAAACGAAAGCGATTAACTTTAAAAGAAAATTTGAAATTGTAAGTGTAAGTGAATCTGAAAAACAGAAATTGAGTTTACGAATACTTGCCGAATGTTTTAAAATAGGTAAAACACAGGTGGAAGTTATTTTACGAAATAAAGAAGAAATAAGGAAGTTGTGGATTACTAACTCTAACGAGGACACCAAAAATGCGAAATGGAGGTATACGGATTCCATTGAAATTGACTCTATAATTCTGAATTGGTTTACTACACTTGTTTCAAAAAAATTCCTATCAGTGGGTCTTTGATTCAGTAAAGGCTTTAGAAGTCGCCAAAGAAGTCGGATTACATGATTTTAAGGCTTTGGGTAGATGGCTGGAAAAGTTCGGTCTCGGCACAACATCTCTTTCAAAACAATATGTGAAAAAGCAAAATCTGTAACTCTGAAAAAAGTGGAGGATTGACATGAATTACTGCAATCAATTTGTGAAGGTTATGAGAGAGAAACATTTTTAATGCCGAGGAAAGTGGACTCTTTTTCAAATTCATTTCAAATAACACTTTGTACTTGAAAAAGGATGGCTGTATCGGCGAAAAAAAATGAAAAAAGAGCGAATTACTATTTTATTATGTTGCAATGTATTACGGGAATTTTAAATCCTTCTTATAATTCAAAAATCTCTGAAACCCATGTGTTTCTCAAAGAACATCAAATTTAATAAATTTAGTGTTATGTGGAGAGTGAATAAAAAATCGTAGATAACCATTTAATCACTAAAAAACTGGTTAACTTCTTTTGATAATAGGATGAAAAAAACAAAGAAAAGTTCTTTTGTTTTTGAACAGTGCAACTTTTCATCCACAACACTTGAATTGGACAATGTTAAAACCACAGAATAGGATATATAAGGGTTCTATTATCTGTGGCTAAAACTGTGTCCCCCACTCCCCCCCCCCAAAAACAACAACAACAACAACAACAACAACTTCCGTATGCCAGCCCTTTGATCAAGGCGTTATACACAATTGTAAAGCCTGGTAGAGAAAGCTTTTATTAAGCCACATTCTTTCGAAATTAGTTTTTATGAATACAGTTGAGAACAGCCTAAAACAAGTTAATAATCTTTCCGATGCTCTCGAATTCAGATTTCTTCAGCTGTAAAAAACATATAACCGGAATGCATACGACGTTTCAGAAAAACAGGCTTTATATTAAAATAAAATGAAACATTATTTCCGATAGAAATGAAGAACTATCGCAATAAGTGAATTAATGAAAGATATCAGGAGTGAAGAAATGCCGAAATGGCCATCAACATTAATGATGACCTACTGAAGAAGAATCAGTTAACGTAGGCGATTATATTCCTTCAGAATCTTCGACAAAAGCTGACTTTATTAGTGATATGAATAAGATGCTAAAACCAGGGGATGTTTCCTGCAATATCGAGAATTTCCAACAAGCGGCAAAATACAGTGAGCAGGTATACATTTTTTTTTCTTTTTGCAGAAAAAAAAAAGATGATTCAGAAGGATTAAAAGTACTGATAGCATTAAAACGTCACACAGAAAAACTAACTACATGTAATCGCAAGCAAAAGCAAACTTTTGTAACAGATAGTTGCCGTCAGAATGTAATAAACAGTGAAAAAATGTATGTACAGTTTCATTTCAGTTTTATTGCTTAAAAAAGTAATTTTAATTTCTGATTAATCATATAATAGAAGTTCTCGGACATATAAAAGCCAATTAATGAAACGTTAAGTATTTCTTAGAGACTTTGTGAATATCTGAAGTTTTCCCAATGGAGGACACCTCCGAATAGCAGACAATTTTTGCGCTCCCGAGGTGTCCGTTATTCAGAAGTTTTACTGTATAATGAATTTTGAAAATTAAGACTTGTTTGTTAGCATTTTGAACCATCATATCACCTTCAGGACTATTTTTAGAAGTGTCACCGAAACTGTCCATTTTGAGAATCGTAGGTATCAAAATGAAAGTGGTAGTCCGTTTTTGGACCATTTCTGCTAAATTCAGATAGGGAGAAAAACAATTGAAGTTTCGTATAAAGTAAAGAATATAAGTTTTGTTGAGAGAACCAGTTTCATATCAGCAGGAACAATCGAATTATGCAACGAAAATTAGCGTTACTTGAACCCACAACAATAACAACAAAAGGTTTTAAATAAGTACAGTGTCATTGTGTTGGGAGTATAGATGTGTTTCACCGAGTATTGTTGAATTTTATCAATGCCCTCTACTCAGTAGAACCGGGGAAGATTTAAAACTTTTTTGTCGTAGGTCCAGGATCCTAGTAACTGCGGTTTACGGTACCGCAAAGAAAATGTCGATGACAAACTTTACTAAAATTTACTTCCCCTTAAATTAAACATTGAGGAAGATATTAAATATGGCACCTCATTCTCTTTTGATAGTCTTGATGAGTGTTTGTAGATAATAACTTCGTAACGGAAACTTCAACACAGAAATGGAATAATGTCATTTTGACTCTTTGTCAGGCTAAACGGGATACTAAGGTGTGTGTGTTTGGGGGTGGGTGGGGTGAAAGGTGTGGATCGCGCCACTCTTTGGGGGAAACGCCTCCTTCACCTCAGTCACCTCAGTCAGATTAATTTTTGATTAGGATTCAAAATGACTTTCAATACTTCCAATGATGAAGGCAAGAGGGGTTCACCCATTCCAAGAATTAATTCATATTGCAGAGGGTTTTTTTTTTTTTCATTGAAATAAAAGTTTTAATCAAATAAATCTATTTTTTTTAATTATGCTGCTTGGAAAGTTTAGTATAATTTTAATGATATAGGAGTTCAATCGTTCAGCTGACGCAAATTTTATGACAAAAGCGATAATTCTCAAACATTCTCTAATGAACCGCACCTGTCTCAAGGTCATTGGTATTGTTCAATTCAACTCTTCATTTGGGATTAAAACCATTTTCTTCAATTTCCAACGCAATATCGTTCGTATTTGATAAAAATTGCCTTCGGCAGAAGCTCTAACAAGTATATAGAGTAGCTGGCAAAAGTTTTGAGACGATATGTTTTTCTGTCCTAACTTTTTCTGTAAGCAAAATTTCTTAATAATGTAAATTAGTAATTTGTACCCCTTTTAAAGCTCAACAAAATGCAACATTAGAACAATTGAGACATATATATAAATTAAAAATAATTTGGAAATTCGCAAAATTAAATAAGCAAACGTTTTGAGACGATTCAGTTTTTCTACACTTTTATTGAAATTAAGCGTCTCAATGCAACGAAATACAGCAATATTTAATATTTACTTGCAAATCCTTTTGCTTCGGTACATCGTCTGGACATTGAATTAACAAGGCTTTATTAGGTGGACCTAGGCATTTTCGCCCATTCCGATTGAAGATCCTGAAGGGCCTCCTTGAAGAATGCTTCCGTTTCCGACTTCTCTTCCAATGTGTTCCCAAAGATGTTCAATTGGATTGAGGTCAGGGGACTGACTCGGCCAATCCAAAACTTTAATTTTCTTAGCTGTAAACAAATTTGTCACCAATTTGTAGGTGTCCTTTGGATCATTATCCTGCTGAAATATCCATCTACGAGGCATTTGTTTTAAGAGTATAAGGCAGCATGTGATCTTCTAAAATGATTTTGTAAACAATTTGATCCATAATCCAATCGATATGTACGAGAGGGACGATACCATCATGATGGAAAGCTCTCCAGACCATTACTGATCCCTTTCCGTGCTTCACTGTTGGGCGTCGGTACAGGGGATCTACTCTGGTGTCTTTTGAACAACACATAAAACGTCGGCCATCACTTCCAAACAAATTACATTTGGATTCATCGCTCCAAAGGACCTCTTTCCAATCTTTGGTTGTTCACGTTTCGTGCTCCTTAGCGAATTTCAATCGTATTTTCCTATTCTTTGCCCGGATGAAACATTTTTTTTGCAGGGACCTGTGCACACAATCCAGCGGATCCAGATGACGTCTTATGGTGTTCTCACTCACTGTGAGTCCATGTTCGGTGGCCATCGCTTTACATATTTCAGCAGCATTCTTGTTTGGGTCAGCGACCGACTTCCTTCGGATCAACACGTCTTGACGTTGAATCGTTTTTCTTGGGGCTCCTAATCTTGGAAGATCGCGCACACTTTTACTAACATTCCACTTCTTTACGATGTAGACAAGAGTTCATTTTGGAATTCCCAACTTGCTGGAGATAGCAGAATATGACATTTTCCCCCCTGCTTCTTTTTTTATACCGCTAACCAGGCCCCTACCTGCCCGGCATGAGTGCCTAGCTTGACCTGTTAATACCTGGGAGCGGGGCGGAAATCGCCTGATCACAGCATGGCCGTGATCCACCTGACTATAGATTTGTTGACATCGCTGCAGTGCTTGCTCTTTTGTGGTTTGCAACATTTATCTTTGTTTGCCGGTTCAAGATTTCTTTTTAACTTTGTTGAATTGACAGATTTAAAAGGTCTCGTAATTTAGAACCCTGATCAGGTGACGAGACTCTCACCTGACTAGACACCCCCAGAGGTATAATTCACAGGTAACATGGAGGGCTTTGCATCCACGACGGATTTTACATGCACCAGGCGCCTTTAGCGTACATAGATTTCCATATTTGTCGTCTCTGTTGACCTGTCACGCTCATGGTGGATTGTCGCTGTAGTGTTATCGCCTTTTTTAGGGGGCTGATTTCACTTTTCGTTTTTATTTGTCTCTGATTTTTTTTTGCCGTTTTTATGGGCTCATCCCTGTTGTGGGTTGTTTCTGTCTGTTATCATTCGTTGGGTTTTGTCTCTTTCTTGATAAATTGATACCTCTAGCTTGTGCTAGAGCTGGTTGTTACATTTTAAAACTTGGTCTTCTTTCGAGAGTTTCACTGGTTATTATGTCACTATCGTGGGTTTTGTCACATTGTAACTTTTGTTACTGGTGGTTGTCACATTGTTACTTTTGTTATTGGTGGTTGTCACATTGTAACTTTTGTTACTGGTGGTTGTCACATTTCTGGATGTTGTACACTCATTTTTGTTGTTTTTATCAACTTATCTCACCCATGCATTATAGCTGGGGGTTTTGATTTAATTTTTTTCCCTTCGTGAATACGCTTAAGTCGATCAGTCCATTGAATGCTAATGGCTGTTTTCACTGCTTTTGAATTTTGTGCAACTTGTTGATTTGTTGTTTGAGAAACTTGTATCACTAATGGAATGGGGCTTGTTCCGTGGCCGTTAGTCCGTCATATATTTATGAGGCTGTATTCACTTGATGAGACATTATATTTTTTGTTCCCTATTCACTTTATTTGGCAGGTGTGCTTTGCGCATTCACCAATTAATTATTATGTTGTGTTTGGTTCACTTTTTGTTGGCTATTTGACTTCATCAGTTGGTGAAATTCAGTCCGTCACAGATGACTTCCACTTGACACTAGTGCTGAAGGAAAAACTCGATTGTTTTTGGCGTAGCAAAGAGGTTTCATTGCTACTTTTTTTAAAGATATATTAGAAAATATACTTACCAAAGGGATGGCTTTTGAGGCTGGGAAATGCTTTTGAGAAATCTCCCTGCTGGGAAGGTGTATTTATTCTAATATGAGATCGATGTTTTCTACTAACCATCTCATCACTGCTCTTCCTTTTGTTTTTACTTGTTTGTTGTTCGCTAACTGGTTGTGCCATATTTTTTCGTTGTTCGGTGTGATGTGGATCAGATGTAGTGATTGGGTTAGTGAGCAGTCTGTTAGACTGTGTTTTGGGGTTCCCAATTCCCTGCATGAGCAGTTTGGTGCGTCTTTGCGCTGACACCTGAGTAAGTAGTCCGGTAATGCTCCGTGTCCCGTGTAAATTTGAATTAGTAGATTTCAGCTCATGATTCTGCGAGAGTCTACTTTTGGGAAGTATTCATATGTCTTCCTGCCCGTTTCCCCATAAACCCACTCGAACTGCCATTGTTTGATAGTGAGTTCATTTAGTTTTCTTTTTAAGTTTGATATCGGTCTTTCTAGATGGTATGGAATTACTTTAGTTTGGTTTTCAGCAGCCTTTTTTTCCTAATTCATTGGCATCCTCGTTTCCTTGGATGCCCACATGAGCTTTGTCCCAGCTAATTTTGAATTTATGGTTTGAGTCTTTTACTGTTTTTTGTATTGCATCGTTTAATTTTGCTATATTAAAGGGTTTACTGAGTTATTGGAAGGCTGACATGCAGTCCGAGCGAATGCTGTATTCCTTCCCTGTGCTATTTCCCCATTCTGCTGCTTTTAGTATAGTCAGTAGTTCGGCTTGGAAAACACTGTTGTACTTACGTAATGGAGCTGACCATGTTTTTATTTTTTTTTCATTTTTTAAAGCTACGAATGCCGAACCCGTTGCGCACAGATGAATGTCCAAAGTCGTAGACATAAGCAATTGAGTTTCATATACAACAACCCAACTGAGGTGCTGGGTTGTTTCGTGCTTTATCGCATATTCTAGAATATTCTAGTAACATAACTACGCAAAGCTACTAATTTGCATACCTGCGTAAAGTTATCAAAATTATAAAGTCATTTGCATACATGCATACAGCTCGAATAGAAAGTAAATAACGAGAATGTAAATTAAAAGCCAGGGACGAGATTCGAACCCACATCTTCTGTACAATGTACGTGATATTGTACATGTTATCAACTATCTTTTCAAACTCAGGAAGTGTAAGCACGACATGCTCAGGCACGAATTGGAGACTCATATTTTTCCTTTGGAAAAGTCTTTGGAAAACGTAAAGTTCTACACCATCCTTCACTTGCTTTGAAATGCACAAATCTGTTTCGATAACGGTCATCTTTTCCGAAGGTTTATGATTTAATACAGTCTTGATTTCACGACACAAGGATTGCCAAACTTTGGGAGTTAAAGATACGCCATCTTTAGTAGGCTGTAATTCACCGTCGGGATCAACAACATAGAAGAAAATTTTTTCTGGCTTAGAAAAAAAAAAAATATTTTTATGTTTTTAGAAAAAAAAAAAATATGATTTGAAAAAAAAAATATTTAGGAATAAAGTTTTATGTTAAGTAATAATATTTTTGCGTTTAGGAAAAAATATATTAAAAAAAAAAAAAATTGCGTTTAGGAAAAAATATATTTTTATGTTTAGGAAATTTTTTTCTGACTTAGTAAAAAATAAATATTTTTATGTTTAAAAAAAAAAATTCTGAGTTAGAAAAAAAATTGTGTTTCTGAATTAGAAAAAAAAATTCTGACTTAGAAAAAATATTTTTATGTTCAGAAATATTTTTTTCTGAGTTAGAAAAAAAAATTATGTTTAGGAAAAAAGAAATATTAAAAGGATCAAAGCATGAAAAAATATATATTTCTATTTTCATTTTCTGAAGTCTAACTTTTTTTTAATTCTACCTGAAACATTCTTATTAATTTTATGAAAAATCAAGACTAAAAAAAAGACAAAAAATACTATGCAAATGTACATTTATTCAGATCTTAAATTTACAAAGATAATTGCAAGAAATCATTTTCTTCTTGTGGTTGTTGCTCTTCTCCAACATACATTTTTTGAACAGATTCCAAAATTTTTGGAATAATTAATGCATCAAAAAAATCTTCTTGACCAAGTACATATTTAAAGTCAATATTTAAGTTTTTCTGCACAATGTCTTTTGCAACATCACGCATGCTTATGGAGTACAATGCACGGTCAGAAAACTCTAGCCATTTTTCAGTTCGAGTTTTTGTTAAACAATCGTGCATAAAAGGAGCTTGATAAGACTCTCGACATCCGAAACAGTTTATCAGTTCAGTAATTTTGATAGTAATGGCAACAGTCAAACATTTACTCAAGGAATCAAGAAGTTCTAAAAAAGCGTCAGGATTATCTATTATATTAAACTGCAAACTGGCGTTGTTCAGTTCTTCATAAATAAAGTAAGATAATGAGTATGTGATACTCATTATCATGGTATACTCATTATCATTGATACTCATTATTATGGTAATGTGAACTCGAGTTTGTCCCAGAAAATAATTCATGGAAAGAAAGTTTTCTCCACCTAAGTATTTCATATCCTTTGAATCATGCCATTTCACTTTTTCTAGAAATAATTGAACCTAAAAAGAAAATAAAAGAGAGACAAAAATAAATAAAAATAAAAAAAACAATTTAATAATGAGTTAAAAAGTATAATTTTTTTACAAGTATTAAAAAAAAAACTTACCGGAGTTTGATTGTTCTTCATTTTCTTGTTGCTTTCTTTAATTTCAACAAGTTTACGCTTGCTTTTGTTATCTCCATTCTGAAAATTAAGTCCGTCTTCCATGGCGCAAAGCAAAAAAACTAAAATAAAAGCGAAGTCAAACTAACAAAGTCAGCTAACGATTCAACAGAAAAATCTGAGCAACTGGCAAATTCTAATGATGCCAACAGTAGAAAATCATCAATACAATCGTTGCCAAACCTGAATGCAAAATTCTCTTCGACCAATCAAAAAATTCGAGCAAGCATAAGAAAAACTCAACCTGTCTACTTGCTCACGTCACAAAGTTCGAAAAGCCAATCAGATAGCTCAGATTGTCTGAACAAACGATTGCAACCTCGTCGGTCTGTTCCAGCATGCATGCGTGACGTCATCGACGCGAAATTTTCCTAAAAACCCTCCTTTCGAAAACTCGATGCCATTCGACAAAAGCGTAACTCGGTGTTGCCATCCATTAAAGAAAACTCTCGTTACCTTTCACGAGAAAATTTATAAGTCCAATCGCGAAACTAAATATTAATTAGTAAATAATTCATTGAAATAATTAAAATTATTCATTAGTTAAAATACACACCTCCTAAATAATTACCTCTTAATTCGTAAATAATTATAATTAACTGAATAACCGTTGCCATTCGTCAAAACCGTAACTCAGTGTTGCCACCCCGAGAAACGCTCGTCACCTTTCACGAGAAAAGATTGCCACTTTTCCCCAACAGATGGCGCTGTTACGTAACTATGGTAACGAACCAAAACAAAAAAAAAAATCTGAAAAATTTTCAAAGTCCCATACCGAAACTAATTGCCCGTTGCCATTCGTCAAAACCGTAACTCAGTGTTGCCACCCCCGAGAAACGCTCGTCACCTTTCACGAGAAAAGATTGCCACTTTTCCCCAACAGATGGCGCTGTTACGTAACTATGGTAACGAACCAAAACAAAAAAAAAAAAAATCTGAAAAATTTTCAAAGTCCCATACCGAAACTAATTGCCCGTTGCCATTCGCCAAATCATAACTCGGTGTTGCCACCCATCCCATCTAACAGTTGGGGGAAAAATTCACTCCCCCCTCTAACAGAACAAGAATTAAAAAAAAAATCACCACATTCCATCCTCATTCTCTTGTACGGCAAAGTCACGTGACATTCCATCCTCATTATCTTGTACGGCAAAAAAAAAAAAAAAAAAAAAAAAAAAAAAAAAAAAAAAAAAAAAAGTGGTCGTGGTCCATGTGACGTCACTTCCGGTCACGCCCCCTTTTGATTGACAGCTGGTCACGCCCCTTGTGACGTCACTTCCGGTCACGCCCACTTTTGATTGACAGCTGGCCATGCCCCTTCCGGTCACGTGACCTTTGGCCACGCCCCCTTGTGACGTCACTTCCGCCTACTATAGTGCTACCCTTACTACTTACATGTACAATATCATTTTTCTGATCTAGCAACTCAAATAGCGGAACCCTCGCGTATGTGACAATATCTCATGTATTTAAGTCAAGTATTGAAAACTTGAATTTTATCAGATCGTTTTAAAACTTCTGCTTTCAACTTTTTAAATTCACGTTTGGTATTTTTTAAATATACAATTTCCACATATATCATTAGTTGCGCACCTTGTAAGATGACTAAACCTACAAATTACTAATTTACATTATTAAGAAATTTTGCTTACAGAAAAAGTTAGGATAGAAAAACATATCGTGTCAAAACTTTTGCCACAGCTACTGTATATTAATTATTTTACTTTTCAAAATTAGCTTCAGTAATAATGTAATTGACATGTATCACATAGAGTTCTTATTTTTTATTTACATATCTAATTGAAAAATAATTAACATTTTTTAAAATATTAAGAAATTACTTGTATACATTTTACAAGATTAAGATTCTTTAAGGGGTTTCATACGTTCTGGGTGGCAAAAAATTGACATATTTCGGAATTTTTTTTTAGAAAGGAGCAAAATTAATGGAAAAACGAATAATTTCACGTTGTTTTATATTGCTTCAAGTGTTTTAAAAAATTGTTAAATTTGGTCACATATTACGTCAGAAACGCCGCGTTGACCTGTACCAAAATATCTAAAGCATCCTCCTAACTTTCTGTAGAAACAAAAAAATATTAAAATCTCACTTTCTTCTTGTAAAATAAGGTTGTAACTAATGGACATTTGCTCAAATTTCTGAATTTTTAAAATTTTCAATTATAAAATAATTGCGCCATTTATCTCTATTTTGAAATAAAAAATTTCATTTTTAGTCTAAACTTGTTGGAAAAATATAAAAAAAATAAAATTTTCAAATAATGGATCGATGGCCCTTAGACAATTTAATTATGCGTAGATAAACGCAAATTTTAACCGAAAATGTTTAAAATAGTTCAAGTTATCATGCTGCCCATGTTGAAAAATATATTTTCCAGACAATCGTGTTTAAAATTTTAGAAGAAAAAAATATACTGATATATTTTTTTTCAACTTACACTTAATTTTCTATTTCTGCGCCATGCTATGGACCCACCCGTGTCTTAATTTTCTCATAAAAATGTTTTTCTTACACCTACGAATCTTTATTAAAATCTTTTCGGCGAGGTCGGTTTTATCGATCGTGCGCGCGCTCACATTTTTGTCCATACATTTCTTAATAATTGTGACATCACGCTTAAATGCTGCTACAACTTTTTAATATATTTTATGCTAAAGCAAATTGCCTTTTGCGCATGTATAACAAAAGTGTAATGGAAAGTTTTCTATATACTGAACAAAACAGAATAGTAGTTACATAATTATCCGTTAAATTATCTGTTTATAATTAATTTAAACGGAAGACTTCAATAATTAATTTTATATATCATTAATAACGATATTAAACTCTTATTAATGTGCTTATGACTTTTAGATATTTAGATAGATTCATCAGTTTAAAATTACTTACACAAAATACTTATGTATCAGAGAAAGTTAACGTCATGTTACTAAAATAATAGTTTAATTTCAAAATAAATTTATCAGTTAAAGCATTTCAAAATAAATATAATCTTATTAATATAATGGGGATATTTTATATAATAATTTGCTAGCGCAATTAATGTACTTTAGCCCTTTACTTGCATTGGCAGTTATGAAACAGGAATTAAAATTAATGGAAACTTTAAATGATCTCCCATCATAATTTAGATAGTTTTTTTATTTTATTTCTAAGATGCGCAGAGATAGGATTACTAATCTACGATATAGCCACCAGAGATAACGTTTTCCGTGCGTAGGATTTTGTTTTCCGAAATTAAATATAGATTTTCGGCTATAATGTCATACACTCACGCACAGTTTTTCTTTTTTATAATCGGTTAAAAAGAAAAAAAATCGCCAAATTTAGGGGATTTTTTCCTTTAATGGCAATCTAGCTATTGTATTAAGCTATTGGTTTGGCGCAGGCTTAAAAACTGCGCCAACCAAAAAGTCGCCAAACGTCGGTGTGTGAGTGTATCACATCTGTTCCAGATTTTCCCCCAAATAAAATTCAGATTCCCATAAAGAAAGGTTTACCATCTTTGGCCTTAAAGAAACATAATTCTGGGAATTTTTAAAAAAAATTTAACTATAATAAATATATTAACTCAGTCTATTTTAGTGTATTCAGTGTTATCAAACTGGGCGGTAACATTTCTACTGAACTACTTGCCCGATCTTTGTTTTTATTTTCAACACTTTCGGACATAGTTGAAAAAAGTTTATGATTTCGATTTGTCTGTCTGTCATCTGTCCGTCTTCTAACTCTTGTAAATATGTTCGTACTGCTATGTAATTGATATATGTTATTGAGGATTACTATCGCATGTTCGCTATTGAATATGAAGTGTGTAGTATTTGTAATTCGTTTACAGAGACACTCAAAAGATTTCGGTTACAATACTGTCTATTAGCGATACCAGCTGGAAGAGAATTTTCAATTATGGTATGCGTTTTTAAGTTTAACTAAATTTTTGCATACTACGTAGTGCGTATAAATTCTATTTATCATATACAGGGGTACAGAAAATAATTTATGAGCATTACAGTGTATAGGCGTGTATTGCTTAAATTTGGTTTTTAATTGAGCTATGCATTTTCCAGCTGAACTATATTTAGTATATTAATAAATGTTTGTAAAAAATAAATAAATCCATATACAGGAGTAAGCAAAGTACAGCATGCATTGTCGTCAACGAGCAGTAATTTCTGGAAGTGTGTTTTTAGTAGTGTTGTGCGATTTTTGCATGAATTAAATTTTAGTTTAATATTAGGCACATATAAAAATCTGTGGACCATATACAGGGCTGCTCATAAGTATTCGAGTACCTTTTCGAATATGCACGGTAATTGCATAAATCTAGTTTTCAAATGTATTATGCGTTTTCTAAATTGTTTACTTGGGTATTTTCTTTACCTTATTAAACAGTAAAGTTTTTTTAAAGTATTCTAAACGTGTTGTGAAATGCTTCATAATCTATATTTGATGCACTATTTTTCTTTCTTGTTTTAAATGAAAAAAGGTGCTTTTGGCTAGAGCCTTTATAAACAATTTGTGCTACTTTTAGTAGTTAAATATTTTTATAGTGTACTAAACTTCAATTAAACCCAAAAAAAAAAAATTTTCTTTTTTCAAATGACCACCCTTTTGTCAATTATAAGCATTTTAAACTAAATGATAGTATAAGCTTCAGAGAATATCATAATATTTCAGAATCGAATCAGAAACTGATTTTAGATACTGTCGTGAGAAAAATAAATGCCCGGTTGAAGGACAATTGGACATACACTCCGTTACATAAAGCGAAATTTTCAAATATTGGAAGCCTATGCGAGAATTACAACAATGGTTTAAAACAACGAAAATGGGCAGTAAGGAAATTATACAACAATTTTTTAAGCGAAGTTTCTTATTTCTTATGTTCTTTTTGCGCAGCGACGACTTTAAGTACTAATTTTACCAAATTGTAGAACTGTTGAATCGTTTTTCCTTTTCATATGGAATTTATTTACACACAAAAAAATGGCAATAAGGTCGTTTAATATGATATTCTATACATTTAGCTTTTTATGTCAGATATGTGATATTTATTTCATAAAAACGGACTATCTATTTTTTTTAAGTACTATTATTTTCAAGTCAGTCAGAAATTCAATTTTATTTGATTTTACAATTGCTTATTTCCTAGAGGGACCATTGGCCTATACAGAAACATATTTTTTAAACATACAGTATGTCGCACACTCTGTTCACATTCCAAAAATTCATAAAAATAATTAAACTAACAAATTTTCGTATCGGAGTACAGTTTGCAGTGTAATAATTATCAAAGTGTTGCACTTGACTCGAACCAGGGTCATCATGATAGCACACTGACTTTCTACCAACTGAACTACTTGGAACGATACCCAGCCTAGCACTTCTCACTATCATATGTTGGCAAGGGTACAATCGCAGAAATATTCCATCTTGTTCTGCGATTGTAGCCTTGCCAACATATAATAGTGAGAAGTGGCAGGCTGGGTATCGTTCCAAGTGGTTCAGTTGCTAGAACGTAAGTGCACTATACTGATGACCCGGGTTCGAGTACTGGCTGGGATACTTTTTCACTATGTTGGCTATACGCCTTTTAAGCAATTAAAATTTTAAATATTATAAAAAAGTTGTACAAATTTATCAAATTGTCCTATCGTGATGCGTTTTATACCATATGTCTTGGCAAATGGTTGGAATGTTTGTAGCAAAATCTAGATCAAAGGAATTTGTTTTTTTTTCTTTTGTGAGAAACTGCCTGACACTTTTCAAAATCTTACGACTCAAACCACACTGCAATGCTACAACTTGTTAATTTTTTTCTGAATGTTGAAAGCGTGAACCAACTCACGGGACATGATCTGCTTAAAAATATATTAAGTGACTAGTAAACACAATTTTTGGCACACGAAACAATCAATATGCTTCTAAAGCAACTTTTTACGTTGGTTTCATTTCCAATTATGAAATCAAAAATTTTTCCTCATCCAGAGATTTTACACGATTTCTTTTAAGTTTTCTTTTTTCACAATTTTTAATGACAGTTTTTGTATGTAAAGCTTTTTGTGTGTTTAATATTTCAAACTGGACTCAAACAATTCACTATTATGAAGACATAACCTATATATTTCTAGTAACACGCAGTGTTTTATACAGAATCATTCATGCACAATTGTGTTTTGACATCGCGCCAGATGTGTGCCTGTTGCACCGAGAGAATGTGATTATTTATAAACTTGTCATCGTTCCACAGGCTTTTACCCAGTCATGTCTTACTCTATTTTGTCTTCTGATTTATATCTAGAGTATGAGTGATTTGTTTTAAATATTGAACAAATATGTGAAGAAAGTTTATAAATCACCTGGATAATTTCTCTTATATATGTGGTAACGTGACATTTAACGATAAATAATAAAACTTGACTTCACTAGTTAAAAAATGTTATGAACTGTATTTTGGATGTAAATTGAGAGTTCAAGATAAGACCAAGGAACTTCATTTTTCCTGTATGCCTAGTGTTAAACGCTTAACAGAATGAGCTAAGTGTTCTTGGCACATGAACTTTGTCAGACACACGGTGCGGCATGAACTAGTGATGGGCGCTTTTCGATAATACAACAATCGAGAAAATTTTCCTTCATAGAAAATTAAAATCGAGAAAGTCATCTATTAATTTCCAAATGTCTACAGTCAAGATCTTCTACAATCGACTGCCTCACCGAGAGTTTAACAATCTCTACTGCAAAACTTAGCGACTATTCTGACAGGAAATTTGATCGTAGTGACGGGGGTTGCTCGATAATTCTGCAGTCGCAAATGATGGCCTCCTAATTGAAGATAAAAAAGAGAGGAAATAGTGATGAACTATCATTTGTTCGATGTTTAGAGAAGACGACCCTATGCAAGAAACTATATAAAGATATACAAGTGGGGCCATTGAAGGTTTATTTTATTTATTAAATCTATACAAGAAATGGGGGGTGGGGTGGCACGTGAGAATTTAATAGGGCTGATGCCTGTTGCCGGAAGGAGCCAAGTTGCTATGGGAAAAAAGAGGGAGGGCAAGAATGAATCCCAAGGAGAAAATAATATTCAAAATAAGAGCTATTCGTTTCAAGCGCCAAGATATAAAAAAGACAGGGGAGCAAAAAAGAGAGGGCTTACTGTATTTAGCTGGAATTTATAAACAGAATTAAACAAAAATATAGAGAGAGGAATGGCTAATGCTCAAGGTCCTTAAAATGAAAAAAAAAATGAATGTGAGAAAGAAATTAAAGGGATGGAGGAGGGAAAAAACGAAAAGTGGGGGAAAATCCTCCTAAATCTCAGAACTATGGCATCTAGCAAAAAACTAAATGTAGATTTAAGGAGGACGACCTAATGCTCCTATATTGAGATACCCTACAAGCGGCGTCCATTGAAGATTTATTTTAGTTATAAAATATATATAAGGATTGGGGGGAGGGGGAAATTGAGAAAAAAGTAGGGCCGACGTCAGTTGCCAGAAGGAGTCAAGTTGTTGAGGGAAAAAGAGGAAAGGACAAGAATGAATCCCGAGAAAAAAATAATATTCTAAATAAGAACGATTCACCATAAGCGTTAAGAGATAAAGAAGACGTTGGAGGGGGGGAGGGGCAAAAAAGAGAGGGCTTACTGTATTTATCTAGAATTTACAATCAGAATTAAACAAAAATATAGAGAGAGGAATTACTAAAGCTCAAGATCCTTAAAATTAAAAAAAATTGAAAGTGAGATACAAATTAACGGGGTGGGGAGGGGAAAGACTTCTAAATCTCAGAACTATGGCATCTAGCGAAAAACTAAATGCAGATTTAAAGACGACGACCTAATGCTCCTATATTGAGATACCGTACAAGTAAGGTCCATTGAAGATTTATTTTGGTTATAAAATATATAGAAGGAATGGAGGGAGGAGAAATTGAGAAATAAATAAGGCCAACGTCCCCTGCCTGAAAGAGCGAAGTTGCCGAGGGCGGGCAAGAAAGAATCCCGAGAAGACAATTTGGGGTTGTGGGAAAAGAAGCAGGGGCAAACTGTAAAACATGCAAAAATGCGGGAAAACACCTGATTTAAGATATTAAGGAAGAGAGTTCCTATAAGACCTATAATAATATCCGAGATTTATGTTCCCTGATGGCCCACTAGGCCATTAAAAAATTATTATTAAAATTTATTAATTTATATAGTACAATAGCTCAGTACCCGAAAACCTTATTAATGATGAATCACCCCACTTCACCCGCTGACGATTCTTGATAAGAACGACTCGGATATAGGATAAGAAAGCAATTGATTGACTAGAGTCATCGAGAAACAATTGAAGCTATAGGATAAAATTGATATATCCATACTATCGAGAATATCTATAAAAACATCTCGTCATCCCCAACACTAGCATGCAGCACCATTATCATTCATTAGACTGTAATTTTTGCAGTACGAAAATAAAGGAATTAGTAGTAAAAGCTGACACAAAGTAAAATACTCAACTTTGCCATCTGCTATGAGGCCTGTACTTGACAGTTACCTGTACAACTTTCTCCTTTTCATCTAGTGGTGGAGGATGAATCAAAACAAGAAGCTGCTGAAGTTCAAAATAAGTAGCTTTATAATCCTACCTTTGAATTAAATATCTCTTCCTGTAAACCTCATCTATTAATGCAAGGTAATTCAAACGACCTCGTTCGAGATTTGAATTTCTCCTGAAAACAAGCTGAACTTTTGGGTTCTAAGAAGAAACTCTGGAATTTCCTTTAGAAAGATACTAAAGTATGTTTCTTTCATAATTGAAGATTTAAGACTTTGAAAATTTCTATTCTGAAGAAAATGATTTGGTGCTTTGTAATGATATTTCTGTGTAGACTGTTCCTAAATTCTTTAAAATTTAGTTTGAAAGCTGTATTATTTCACAATGGAAAGAAATTACCTTCTGTTCCACTATTTTATACAAATAATATGAAGGAAAGCTATAAAAATATGAAAATCCTGTTAGAAAAAAATCCGTATGACATATATTGTTGATCAAAGTGTTGCGATTTAAAAATCATTGCATATTGATTGCAGATTGATTTGCAGCTTGGCTATATTAAATTTTATTGTATTTTGGGCAAATGGGAAAACAAGTACAAGACTAATCTTTATATCAAAAGGAATGGCAAAGGCGTGAGTCATTTATTCATGTCGATAAAAGTGTTATGCAATCTCCATTTTTTAATTCAGACAAAATTATTCTACATCTTCTTTCTATAAAGTTAGAACTTTTTATAATTTTTGTCACATCAATGAATAAAAATGGTGCTAGATTTCATTATTTGTAGGAAAAAGTCTCCCATATAAACGATGCTAAGATAAAGGAAGGCAATTTTGTAGGCCATCAGATGAATTTACTTATTAGAGATGAAATTTTCGAAGATTTATTAAGCCCAGTTAAAAAATCAACATTGAATTTATTAAAATGCGTTAGATATTCAAAATTTTTTAGGATATGTTAAAGCACTCAACTACCGTGGAATCGCGCATTTACTGCTAGACACATAAATAGATGTGGGTTGGAAAAGTGGATGTGTCCATGTAAAGATGTATGAAGGGCAATATTGTGAAAGTTTACATGCTGATTTTGAATACTGTTGGGCATTGGAGAGAGATATTCCATATGCGAAACATCAAAGAAATTCAACAACTCTAACATTTTAGGTAAGTTTATTAATATAATATATGCATGTAAATCTTTTCCTTCAAAATCAGTTTTGATGGCACAAAAAACTAAGGGTGATGGAGAAATACTACTTACATATTAGTATTCAGTATGAAAAATTCAATTTGGATTTAACTGTACAATTCAATTCTATTTTACTTCATGTACCAGTTAAAAGGTTAATTTTGTTTCCCATTTTGTGGTTCATAAATTGATTTTAACTAATTTAATAAATTAAAACTTTTTAATTTAATAAATTAAAACTTTTTAATTTAATAAATTAAACGTTTCAACATTTGATGATTATAATGAAGATAATTTAATTAATGCTGAATGTTAAAATAGTGCTATTATGAGTCATAACAGATTTTCTCCCTCTTTTATTTATGTTGTTATTTCATTAAATGTTGACGATTAGACATTGTGTCGTATGCCAGTAATTTAAATGAAATAAATTAAACTTCGATCTGTTTCATGGTTTCAATCACAGTTGGAGCTTTAACTTCTAAGCTATTGACACTATGTGCAGTATTAACGATCTTGTGAAACGTTGTTTACACAGCTTATATCAAATGAATAATTAATGCAGAATGGATAAGTATAATTTAGTCGGATACTTCAGAATATTGTTGGTATGATATCATAAATTTAATATTTCATTTTAATTAGCTTATAACAATGTAAACCTTCAAAAATGTACTATTTAGCATAGAACATGTATAGTGCAGGATGAATGATAGTATTAAAATACTAAAACGTAATTTAAATCAAACATTACACAGGTCTAAAAAAATTACTTTTGTGAAAACGTTTCTAAGATGTATACTGATTCTATAAATTTTTCGATTGCTTATACAAAGATTGATCTCAATTATTTCTATCACGAACAGTATTTTTCACAATCTGCTTCAATATGAATTAAATTGATGTATATAACCTGTTGAACCTAACAATAGCAATTAAATAAAATAGGAAATTTTTGTTTTAAAATTTTTATTTAGTTGCACGTATACATATAGAATGCATTACAATCGATTTCAATTCTTCATCTTTCTTAGTCAAAGACATTATACTGTCTTTTTCTTTTGCTAGTAAAGTAAAGCTGAGTTTTTTAGCTGTACTCTTATGCAATGATTTTGCATTATCATGATTCAATATCTAGCAATAATTGGCAATCATATGCTTCACTTATCCTGCTACATTAGGTACAGAAACCTGTTTGTTTTCATTATGTAAAAGAACAGTTTTAAGACTTTTTTTAGTATAGTCAACTAAAAGATTCCATTCCTGGCATTTATATTTAACGATAACCAATATATTAATATCCTCTCAGTAAGCGTAATAACTATCATGGGTAAAGTAAGAGATAAACTTTTGTTCTCTGGTTATGTACACTGTAGTAGATGTTTTAGGAGCTAACAAGTTTTCTCTTTTAGTCTAGGGCGTAGATTTTCAGCAAATTCTTTAGACAACCCCAAATCTCTGTTTATCAGGTTGTTCAGATTGATTCAATAGTTGAAGGGCATCATTGTCTATATTACAATAAATATAATTGCCAGAAGCAGCATTATTTGAAACAGAATCGGGTGAATCTTTAAGTATGTACTGTAAAGAAGGGTCGGAAAATTTGTGGATCATATGGAATAGAGGTGAGTTCGGGCTCTGTTTTCGGAGTCCGATTTCGCCGATTTGAAATATGAGCCCGAAACATTTTCTGTTATAAGAGCCCGAGTCCGTCATAGCCCCATATTGAAAGTACTCAGTAAAAAAATGTTAATAACATTATAAAATTGTTTCAAGATTAAGTTTCTCGTTTAAAAATCTCTTCTTACATAGAAATAAGTATTAATCTTAAATTCTTCTTCATGACAACGTTTCGTGATTTCATATCCCTAAAAATCTGTTTAAAATATCAAATTTGTTATTTAAACCCAACCTCTGTCCGAAATCTGCAAAAGTCACAATTTTTATTATCTTAAAATAACATCGTACAACTGTGGCAAAAAAAGCATAAGTTCTGCTTACCAGTCATGCTGTAAAAGGGCATCAAACAGAAAGTGAGGATAGACAAGGGATATCCCACGTCTTCTTTATGCTACTAACACTCACCATGCACAGGTTTCAAAATGAAATAAAATATTTCTCTTTATATCCGATCAATAACATTGTAATTTTTAAAGGATTGTAAAATACATTAAAAAGCTTAGACTACATTCTTGTTTCTGAAATAGTATTTTTTTTCTTTTTTCAATTCATGAAAAACAAGATAAATACTTTGAGCCCGATCCCACACGAGTCCGAAAACTGGTGTAAAAGTCGAGCAAGAGGCCTGGAATCCTGATCTCGGGCTTAGGTTTAGCCTATAGCATGTCTAATACGGAATAAGTGGTAAAGCGGAGGAAGATTTCGGTAAATAAAGGCTTTGTTGTTTTTAGACTAACCACAGAAAAGACAATCAGAAGTATGGTATTTAAGCCTCATTCTATAGAAATGAGACACCAGACCAAATCTGAATGCTTATTCTTTCCTTTGAACAATATCATTAAATTCTACACACGAGCCCAATGCATGGAGCCCATTATCTATCATGATCCCCAGTTTTCACTTTAAACTCGGTGAAATAATTTCTTCTAGCGAAATGAGTAACACTACACACATTTAATTTCGTGGTAAAACAAAGCGGTTTGTTTAAAATAAACATTTTCTTTAATAGAATGCAACATATTTTAAGTAGAATTTAAGTAAGAATTTAAGTAGATTGCAACATCGCTTACATAAAAGCCAAGTTTGTACAAAATGGCATGTGATACACTACGTTTATTTTGGTTTATGAATTCATCTCCAAAAATGTCACTTGTGTTTTCATTATAAACCTGCGTTATGGTTTTCTTTATTCTTTCTACCCGGATAATTGTTTTTATTTTCATCCAAATCATAACTTATTTTCCTATAATTAAAAAATTGCATTCTCAAAAGTTTTTAGGCATTTAAAAAGGCTGTTTGTAAATTGCAAATTGGGTGAAATATCATGCATATCAGTAGAAATAATTCCCAAAATATCAAATTTATAAATATGTCTCAAATAAAATTCAAGGTCAAATATGTCTAGAAATATTTCATGGTTAAAGACAAAAAATCTTTGTGAAACTTATAAAATGATTTACACCACTGAAACCTTTATTAAATGCTTAAAGTAAGTTATCAACATGTATAAAATTTATGAAGAATAAATATATATTCACAAGCTAAAGTACAAAATAAGACATCAGAAGAAAGCAGATTAAGAAAATGTGATTTTTGATTGATTATCACATGAAAGCAGATAAAAGTGAAAATATTAATAAATAATTAATATTTAATGTTATCTTTTCGATAATTAGCAATTAGTTGTAAGTAAAAAAATTGTTTTTCAAACCCAGTTATAAAAATTTTTTTTAGATCAAAAGAAAAAAAAAATCTCTAAATATAAATATAAACAAATTCGTAACTAATGTCGTATTTTTTCGTAAACAACTTATTCTATATTATCCTATATATCAACAACGATGAATTTATATTTCTTTAGTTAATACAAGTCTCAAAATTCAATATAACGGTTTCTTATTCAAAAATTCACAAAATGCCTTTACCATATTTAATTTCTGGTTTAGTTTAAAACTACTTTGTCTTTCGGAAAACATTTATGAAAAGAAGTTATTTCAACTGTAGATTTTGTTATTCAAACTTTTTTTTTAAAAAGTATTTAAATGAACTTCATCAAAAATACTCATATAAAAGACTATGAATTCAATATTACTTTTTCGATGTAAAAAAGAGTTCCAGATATTCTTTTTTACAGAAAGTTACAGAAGTTCTTCAATTAGTAAAGACGTTTACTAGTAAGAGTTGTAATTACTTTTGAAAAACTAATTAAAATTATAATGTTTTCTTAGTTAAAGCGATTAACAAGTTGTAATTTTAAGTTTCCTAAGTTTTCTATAAAACATTCTAGATTGATGCGCGAAAACAGTTCTATAACGGGCGAAAGAAAATAATCATAAAACTTTAAATTTATCTTAAGGGTTATTTCCTTTAATTTTATATTAAACTGCAGTAAAAATAAAGAATTTAACAATTTACGAGCTTAAGAATTTTTTTTAAAAAGTTAATTTAAGAGTTTTAGTTTTAACAAGTAGTATTATAAATTAAGAGGATTAGGTAACGTTAAATTTGGAAAAATAACGAAGATATCAATTTTCCAATTTTTTTGCTTAAAATGAAATTGGAGATCCAAAGTAAATATTCTAACTAAGGGTCGTAAAGATCCGATAATTGAAAATATGCAAAAAAAGAGGGACTTTTTACTGCATTCATTTCACTTTAAATGATTCAGAATTGCAATCGTTAAATTCATTTTTCTCGGTTTCTGTGTTTACAATATATCAGTATAATCAAAATCCTAAAACATCAACATATACTTTTGAATTGAATTGATACTTTGAATTGATATACTTTAAGGATTATCGTTAAGATGCATTTCATAAAATTAAGGATAGGATTTTCCATAACATAAATACTAGTTTATTTCTTGTTAAATAAAAATGTTACGTACATAGTCCCTTTTACTTTATTTTTACGTCTGTCGTAATATTTTATTTTATTTTTTCATAAACTAATTAATTGTTTGGAAATCTTTTTCTTAGACTTATAGAGAATACTTGTAAGGAAAATATGAAAAAACACTGGCATTCTGGACGTGATATAGTGGCAAATTTTTCCCCTTTAGCAAGATCCCTTGTTTGATGTCACCAATGACATCTATCGGCGTAATTCACATAACTATTTTTTTCTTTTGCCTAACAAAATTCCATTGTTTCAAGAATAGTCAGATGGTATACCAGATCATTATGACCATTAGATTTTAAGTTATAGCGTCTTGAAATCTGAACTTTAATTATAATCATCGTGTATATACGTATATCTGAACGTATTTATATATTTTTTAAATTCTGCTCGACTTGCGTAGCCGCATACAACCGTACATATACAACCGTACAAGTGCCGCATAAGGATCACGGTACGCGTAGTGAGTAACACTGATTTAAATAACTCACCAATAAATTATATATAACATTTAATTTACCCATCATACGTAGTGTAAGTCTTGTAATCGTTGCGAAAATCGGAAAAAAAATTGGCGGATTTACACATTTCAGACACTGGAAATTCCGAGAAATTCAATTTTATAAAAAAATATAATCTGCTGTCCGTCTGTCTGTGTGTCTTTAAACACTCTATCTCCCGAACAAATTGAGATAGAGACTATAAATTTGTTATGTACTTAGTATGTAATAATGGAAATGTAGGAATGTAAAGGTTGCGCTGTGGTTATTTATACGACGGCATAATTGATTATATACGACTTTATTACTTTAACAAAATATATAAAATTCAACATCTTCAAATAAACATAATTAATTAATAAATAAATATAATGTTTAATAGCCGTCCAGCAGCCGATCTAAAATCACGATGCATCACTCGAGACTGCCGAAGAGCAAGTGTCAAAGATTCCGGTCGAATCCACCGTCAGTCTATACTTGGCAAAACTTTCCAACCGCCAAACTTTCGCCAAATGTGAGAACGCTCTTTTGCTCCGCTGGAGAAACTTAAATGGATTATGCTTCCTCTTCCATTTTCAAATAAGGCGAATTAGCACAATTAGCGTCGCCACATGACTCCCCCGCCAGTCTCACACAACCCGTGGGAGACGAAAACGAACTTTCCTTCCCGATCTCGTTATGTAAGTTGTAAGATCAGGCTCACCATCCTCATTCAACAGAAACGCAGGTTTTAAACGATCAATATTTATGATCTTTTCCTGGTTCCCGATAGAAACCACAAAATCTTTTAGCAGTCGTTTTACGACTTTGAATGGACCTTCGTAAGTCGGTTGTAAAGATCTCTTAAAAGGACCTCTCCGTACAAATACATGGGTGCAGTTCTTTAGTTCTTTCGGAACATAGATCTTTTGCTGCCCATGCCTTAAAGGTTGACAAGGTCTCAAGGAACACATAATTTTTTGTAGTTTTGAAATATAAGTCGGTGGGTCTGAGAAGGGGATATCCTCGTACAACTGGCCTGGAAGCCGTAGAGTCGTTCCATACGTCAGCTCAGTTGTAGATGCACCTAGGTCCGCACGTACTGTTGTCCGTAGACCCAGCAAAACCAGGGGGAGAGCTTCCAACCAATCCACCTTATAGCACATTAAGGCCTGCTTTAAAGGTCGATGAAGTCGCTCCACCAAACCATTCGTCTGAGGCCTATACGAAGCAGTTCTAGCTATAACAAAGCCTAGCATTTTTGCCAGACTTTCAAAAAGTATGGACTCAAATTGTTTACCCCTATCGCATGTTATCCTCTGAGGCGTACCAAAACGGGAAACCCACGTCTGAAGAAAAGCCTGAGCAACAGTTTCAGCAGTCATATCCACAATAGGTACTGCCTCTGGCCACCGGGTAAACCTATCAATCATAGTTAGGCAATATCTGAATCCACGTACTAGAGGTAAGGGACCAATGATATCTATGTGTATATGAGCAAATCTCTCGTCTGGAACCAAAAATTTCACCAAAGGAGACTTAGTATGCAGGTGTACCTTAGTCCTTTGACAGGGTATACACGCTCTACACCACACAGCAACATCTTTATTTAGCCCTGGCCAAACATATTTCGAACAGATTAGCTGCCTAGAAGCCCGTATTCCTGGATGCGATATCCCATGCATTGACTCAAACACCTTATATCTCAAGGTCTGAGGGACATAAAACCTGTTCACATCACCAGAAGTTTCACAATACAATAATGTCTTAGCATCCGGCATTTGTACTTTAGCTAAATTTCCACTAAACTCAGCCTTTCCGTCCAAAATAGCCTTTAGCTCCTCATCCTCTGTTTGCAACTTTTCCCACAACTCAAAATCTGCAAGTGACGCAAATTGAATCTCACAAACTCTAGATAAACTGTCAGCAACAAAATTTCCCTTGCCTGGCAAATAACGTATATCCGTAGTAAACTGAGATATAAAGTCTAATTGCCGAAGCCTTCTAGGGGAACATTTCTCTTGTTTCTGCTGAAATGCAAAAATTAGGGGTTTGTGATCTACGTACAATGTAAATACCCGAGCCTCCAACATATGCCTAAAATATTGGATCGCAGAATATGCCGCCAACAATTCCCGGTCATATGTTGAATATTTGCACTGTGTAGGGGACAACTTACGAGAGAAAAATCCAAGTGGTTTCGGACCATCGGGCGTAACTTCTTGTAACACCCCACCCATAGCAAAATCACTGCAGTCAGTTATAAGTGCAAGCTTCGCATTTTGAGAAGGGTGATAAAGCAAAGTCGCATTAGCTATAGCTTGCTTAACTTGCTCAAAACTGCTTTCTGCATCCGCATCCCACTGAATTTCTCTTTTATCCCTCTTTTTTGCTCCATTTAAGAACACATTTAGTGGTCTTAATATTTCTGCAATATGGGGTACAAAACGATGATAGTAGTTCACCATTCCCAAAAATCTCCTGAGATCGCTCACAGTTTTTGGTTTTGGGAATTCAAGTATAGCTTTCACTTTATCTTTGTGTGGAACACAGCCTTGGCTATCTATAGTATGACCCAGAAAATCTATAGTTTCTTTGCCAAACTCACATTTAGATTCATTAATTATAATCCCGTAATCTCTAAACCGCTTAAAAACTTCCTCTAAATGCTGCATATGCTGAGCGTGAGTTTCACTCGCTATTAAGATGTCATCGAGATACGGAAAACAATAGTCCAAACCTCGTAATACCTCATTTATAAAGCGTTGAAACGTTTGCGCTGCAGAGCATAACCCAAAGTTTAAAAATGGAAATTCAAACAAACCAAAAGGAGTTATAATAGCAGTTTTATGGATATCGGGAGGATGAACCGGAATTTGATGATAAGCACGGACTAAATCCACTTTAGAAAATATTTTTTTACCTTTTAACATATAAGTAAAATCTTGAATGTGAGGAATGGGGTATCTGTCTTGTACAGTAATTCGGTTAAGTGCCCTGTAATCCCCAGTTGGTCTCCAATCCGAAACGCCTTTAGGGACCATATGTAATGGACTAGCCCAATTACTTTTAGATGGCCTACAGATACCTTTCTCAAGCATATAGTCAAATTCCTGCTTAGCTATCCGGAGCTGCACTGGATGTAACCGCCGAGCTCTAGCTGTCACAGGTGGGCCAACAGTAGGGATAAAATGGATTGTATCATGTTTTACAGTTCGTTTATTCGTATTATTTAACTGGGTAATCTCTTTATACTTTTTTAGCAGTTCTATATATGCAGTGTTTCCGATGATAGTTTTAACCACCGGGACATCACACAGACTGGCGCGACCACGAGCAGAAAAGTTAGTTACAGGGTCTAATAAACGCCGCTTTTTTAAATCAACCAATAAACCAAAATGTTGTAGAAAGTCAGCGCCTATAATTGGTTTAGATACCTCAGCTATGATAAATGGCCATTGTAATTTACGTTTCAGTCCCAAATCCAGTGTCAATAGTTTAGTACCGTAAGTACAGATTTTTGTACCATTAGCGGCATACAATGTGAAATCACTCTTTCTAGTACTTTTAACTAAAAATGACTTCGGAAAACATGAGACATCACTGCCTGTATCTATCAAATAGCTGGATTGAGTAACCTTATCTGTAACATAAAGCCTGCGACTCAAGCCCATACGTGCAGTAGCCGTCGCTACTCCTGCGAGCGAAGGTCGTTTTTTGGTTTGTAAGCACACGGGGGTACACATTTTCGAGCCTTTTCCTTAAATCGAAAATGATACCAACATAGCCACCCCTCTCTGTGTGACCTATCACCTGAGTTAAATGAGTTCCGCCGGTAAGATTTCCTAGGCGACTTGGGACAAGAACCCGCTTTAACCAGCTTTGAAAGTTCCTGAACCTGAAATTGTAGCTGCTCCAACTGTTTATTTTGTTGACTAAGCTGAGTTTGTTCAGCCCCTCTCGATTCCAGAGAGTTAACACCAACCTGCGTACATTCACAAATCCTATCCGCCATCTCCGCTAATTTATTTAAACCCTCAGAGCTGACAGACAAAATTGTTTGCACAGATACCGGTAACCTCCGAAGCCATATATTTTTCAAAAAGTCATCGTCAACATGGCCCTCACTTAACTCTCTCATCTTACGCAATAACATTGAGGGGGACCTATCACCCAGCTCAAAATCTTCCAGCAGAGTCTTAACCTTCCGATTCTGAGAAACTTCAAATTCCGATAATAACCTCGCTTTAAGAGCACTGTACGGTTCTTCTGGGGGTTTACACACAATATCGGAAGCAAAAGATAAAGTTTCCGCATCCAAAGACGCCACCAAATGATCAAATTTAGTTTGTTCGACCGAGATTCCCGCTAACCTAAAACTAGCCTCTAGCTGTACAAAAAATAACTTTGCATTACTAGGCCAAAAATTTGGAATTTTTACCGACACTCTATTGCATCCTGTACTCCCCCCTTTCACAGTTTCACTAGGATTGTCGTCCGGCATCCCTTATACTATCAAAAAACAAACAGAAATCTCAAACTGCCGAACTAAACAACAATTTAATCCAGACTGAACGAAGGTTAAAACATCTTAACACTTAAAACAGCAATATCAACATCGAAACCATCCAACCATTGGAACCTAAAACAAGTTTAAATTATCTTAAAAGTCCTCAGAGGATACATGCAAAAGGAAATAAACAGTACGTAATCTCATACCTTAATCCTTGAAAGACATCCTAATAGACTGGACGAGAACTCATTATGAATTAATCTTTCTTTTACTCTTTTAAACCACAGCCAAAAACGTGTATACGGGTCACCACTTGTAGGAATGTAAAGGTTGCGCTGTGGTTATTTATACGACGGCATAATTGATTATATACGACTTTATTACTTTAACAAAATATATAAAATTCAACATCTTCAAATAAACATAATTAATTAATAAATAAATATAATGTTTAATAGCCGTCCAGCAGCCGATCTAAAATCACGATGCATCACTCGAGACTGCCGAAGAGCAAGTGTCAAAGATTCCGGTCGAATCCACCGTCAGTCTATACTTGGCAAAACTTTCCAACCGCCAAACTTTCGCCAAATGTGAGAACGCTCTTTTGCTCCGCTGGAGAAACTTAAATGGATTATGCTTCCTCTTCCATTTTCAAATAAGGCGAATTAGCACAATTAGCGTCGCCACAGAAAGAAGCTTATTGAATTTCAGTAACCTCGGTTATCCGGAACTATTTTTTTCGGACTCTCGAATTTTTCGTTCTGATAAAAGGTATATAAAAATTTTCGAAATTGTTTATTTTAAGGAGTAAATATAAAAAACTATAAAAAACATAATTTTGCATAAATAATGAAGTCGATCGGATAATGAGTTGCCGAGATATTTGTAATCCTATTTTCCACACTCTTCGATTTTTCATGACCCTGTATTTCATTCAAATTTCAATTCAATGATATATTTTAATTGTAAATGAGACACTTAATCTGACTCAGTAAACCGTTAGTTAATATGATTATCAATTTTGGAGTTATAAAGATGTTTCTTTTACGCAATTCAGTAATAAAACATTTAAAGTTTATGACGTCATCAAGCCACGATTTTATTCGAATTACAATGCATTTTATAAGTAGGTTGCAGTGTTCCATGTTTTCAGTCGTAAATAGCGAGGTTTTTTTTTTTTTTTTTTTTTTTCCCAAATGCATTCTTTATGGTGTATGGAGTTCCTGAAAGCTGTTGTTTATCCAATTCAGAACCCAAAATAATATGTGTGCATAACAAATATTTAAGTCAACTAATGCACAATTCATCAAAAAGACGAATTTGCGATCAAGTGGACTAAAACCTGTGTTGTTTTCAGTTTTAAGATTACTTGCAGTTTCCCTTCACGCGCCAGTATTGATAGATTTGCATACAAAAACTGGTACGTGAGTCATAATTTGGGAAACCCCTTTCTACATGTTTCGAATTACGTGGAATGGCCTGCCAGTTATTTTTTTCTGTGATGAAAGGATTAAATGTTGTCTGGAGGAATATGATTTATTTTCCATCGTCTCTTTTCTCAATGTTGTACGGTTAAATAAATTAGATTAAATGTATAAGAACAAGAAATATTTATCATGTGAAATTTCAAATTTTAAACATTTGATGAAATTTGTAATTCATTTGTAAAAACATGCATAAAATAAAGACACTTCGGTTACTTTTAGATCTTGCAATTCCTGGCATAGACTATAAAAAAGGCTTTCTAAATATGGTAAACAGATAAGACACATTTTTTATCACTCCCCCCATTAAGGTATTTTTCCCTTTTTTAAAAAAAGTTTTAACTGTTTTAACATATGGTTTACTTTTTAATAGGCTTTTTTATACACTTATTAATCTCTCTAATCTAAAAAAGTAACTCAGCCTGTTGCTGAAGTAATTGAATATATTATGATGGGGATATTTTCTCATCTTATAATAGAAAATTATTGCATATAAAAATAAGAAAATTAGTAGATTTATAGAGACATGTATAATAGATACAATGAAGCAGACAGTTTTTAAATTGAAGAATTATTTCAAGCGCTATTTAATGTTGAAATAGGTCAAAATAGTTCAGTTAAAAAAGTTTTATAGGATCAAAAACTATTAGAAATTTATATCATATTTCGGAAAAGTTATTTATTTACCTATTGTTGCCAGATTAAAAAAAAAAAAGGCACAAATAATAATTTTCTTTTCAATTAACAAATATATTTACACGTGAATATTAAAAAAAGAAAGAGAACGTTAAAACAAAATTACATTATTACGTACGAAAAGCATTAAATGTGGAAAATTACGTTACACTAAATAGCCCAAATAATATTATTGCCACTTTCAATTGAAAAATATATTTACACGTGAATATTGAAAGAAAAGGAAACTTTAAATATATATAAATTATTACATGCGAAAAGCATTAAATGGTAAAAATAATGTGATATTTAAAACGATATATCTAAAACGTCATATTTAAAATGATTTTCTTATAATGGTCTAAAACGAAAACTTTTCTTCTAGATGTTATTATAAAAATCCGGCAGGCAGCGACGTTTTTTACTTCATTGTATTCAAGTATATTTTCAAATGTGTGACAGATCTTACTTAATCAATCAGGAAATAAGACGTCAACTTTCGCGATAGAGGTGAATGCGGAATTGGGGCCAACAATCCCTTCAGTTAAAGTTAAATGAAGGGCAATGTGATTACAGAAGATTACCACTGATCGTGGCAATATCATTAAATATTGTTAAATCCAGTAATTTTTTAAAAAAGAGTAATTTAGTGGTTTTTTAGAACCTGCGGGGTTTGGACGGTATTGGTGAACGTAGCTTGCAGGGGACACAGCGTCCTAATATATATATATATATATACAGGGTCATTCATAATTCCCTCGGGGGTTTCGAAACGTTATAGTAAAAAAACGAAGACGAATATGAAAAAAAGAAACATATGAAATTATTCCGAAACTATTCAAGTTTTACTTACATACATTACAGGTGTTCTATGTGTGAACCCTTAGTCACACGGCATACATCCATGCGATAGTCCAGTTCCTGCCATACTCCGTTTCTTTAAATCTGAATCAGTGGTGTCAGTTCAACGGGCCTTTCGTAATAAATATCGAAAACAGGGACCAACTGACAAAACAATTCATGTGTGGTACCGGAAATTTAAAGAAACGGAGTATGGCAGGAACTGGACTATCGCATGGATGTATGCCGTGTGACCAAGGGTTCACACATAGAACACCTGTAATGTATGTAAGTAAAACTTGAATAGTTTCGGAATAATTTCATATGTTGCTTTTTTTCATATTCGTCTTCGTTTTTTTACTATAACGTTTCGAAACCCCGGAGGGAATTATGAATGACCCTGTATATATAAACTATCGTTTTAAGAGCGCTTCATACAGAAAGAAATCGAATTGATTTAATTGAAATACACTGAAATTTGCTAAATAACCTATGTTTCTGATCTTGTGTATCACATTTAAACAATCTTTAAACAAAAATAAATCAGAGTGACTGTAAATCAAGATTCCAAATTATATTTAATCAGTCCAAACATTTAAAAAAAGGGAAAAAAAATCTGACCCTATCAGGCGGCCAAAACTGAGCTTTATCTATATCAACCGCTTTTCTTATATTTTGAAAGGCATTCAATTTTTTCCCCACGGAACTATCAATTTCAGATATCTTTAATAAATTTTCCATTGCATCCAAAAATCTTTCAACGCTCTAAGTATATTTGAAAAAACGTGTTTTAAAAACTTAGATTTACTTTTAATCAGAAATAAAAATTGCCTTTAAAGAATATCTTTTAATTCTCAATTTAAAATTTTTTTCTCCTCGATAAAATTCTTATTTTAAAAGCTAATAATTAAATCGTTCAAGGGTTATTTTTTCTCTAGATGATAGTTTAGTTACTAATTACTCGTGGAATTAATTTCTTTAAAAGAAATTCGAAGACTTTTCACTAGTTGAATGTTTATTCTAACTTTTTCCAATTCTCAGTTCTTATATAAGTACTAATTTTTTATGAAGAGTATAACTTTACAAATAATAATTTTATAGTATTTTTAGCTCACAGGCTGTCAAAGCCAAAGAGCTAATGTGCCCGCAGTTTCTGTTATGTACGTACGTACGTATGTAATATGCATATGTATGTATGTACATAACGCGATAACTCTTGATAGAAATATCCCATTTGCTTCAAATTTTGTATATATGATCATTCTGATAAGGTTCTTCCCTGATTAGTTTTGGGGGTTCATTGGTTAAGTATAATGGTGGGAACGGGGGACTAATCGCCCCCCTTAATTTAGATAAATGAGATTTCATGCAGAATTAACCTAGTAGCTTCAAATTTTGTATATAGATTCATTGTGATAAGGCGCTTCCTTGATTCGTTTTGGGGTTCATTGGTGAAGTATAAAGGAGGAAACGGGGGACTAACCCCCCTAATTTAAATAAATGGGTTTTTCATGCAGAATTATCCGATTTGCTTCAAATTTTGTATATAGGTTCTTTGTGATAAGGCGTTTCCCTGATTAGATTTGGGGGTTCATTGGTTAAGTATAAAGGGGGAACGGGGGGGCTAATCACTTAATTTAGATAAATGGGTTTTTCATGAGTTAGCCGATTTGCTTCAAATTTTGTATATTGGTTCAGTGTGATAAGCCGCTCCCCTGATTAGTTTTGGAGGTTCATTGGTTAAGTATAAAGGGGAGGAACGGGGGCTTATCCCTCCTGAATTTATTGTCAATTTTCTTATTTTTCGAGGGCATTATTTTTTGAAATAAGAGTATAATATACAATTAGTGCGACGAATAGCTTGTGAGCTCAAGCCATCAGTTTAACTGGGCACTTTTCTTTTTATTTTAAATTATTTTTGTATGTATTATGCCAATAATAAAGTATGTATATCATAGAGCTTTTTTTATTATTATTATTAAATCTAAACGAAATGTTATTGATTGGCAAAATAATTTACTTTTGCAATCTCAAATAAAAGCAGAAATCTAGATATATAAAACTAAAAATGTTTGCAAACAATTCTCTGATTTTGTATAACTTCCGTAACTTTCCGTAAATATGATCCATACAGATTAAAGTTAACAAATAAAAGTTTCGCATTATTCACATAACAAATATTTCAGGATGAGTGTCTTTACTTTGCACTCGTCAAATACACTGCTCAAAACAATTAAAGGATATTGCAGTTTTAGGTGGATTTTGTATCTGGGAAACTTTTTAGCTGATTGATACATGGTCGACAGACATAGTAGGTTATATGAGAATAAATTACACATGTTTGGCAGAAAGAAATGCATTTTATTGCGCATTTGTGTACAAAAGGAAAAAAGCACAATTTGTGCATATGAGAAAAAAATAATAAGAAAAGGTGTTTTCTTCAAAGAAAATCATTTTCAGTAGGGGGTATGGTTTCCACGGGCGGCCAGCAACGTTGAACACCTTTGAGGCATGGACTCAATGAGGCTATTAATGACGAGTTGGGGTATTCTGCCCCACTCTTCCAGAAGAGTTCTTTCCAGTTCTTGGAGAGTTTGTGGGGGTTGTTGGCGGCCAGAAACTCGTCTTCCTAGAGCGTCCCAAACGTGCTCTATTGGATTCATGTCTGGAGAACACGCTGGCCATTCCATTCGAACGATTCCTTCCTCGAAAAGGAAATCATCCACCAGATTTGCACGATGTGGCCTGCAGTTATCGTCCATTAAAATGAAGTTATCTCCGATTGCTGCAGCGTAAGGGACTACAATAGGTCTGAGGATCTCATCCCTATATCGGCGACCAGTCAGAGCTCCATCTCGAATGATGTAGAGGTCAGTGCGCCCGTCAATGGAGATGCCACCATACACCAACACTCCTCCACCGCCAAATCTGACACTTTCGTGCACGAACGCAGGATTATTCCTACTGCCACGGTCCCTCGAGATGAAAATACTCCTATTATCCGGATGCACAGAAAAACGGAACTCGTAAGAAAACAGAATAATGCTCCATTCATTTCTCCTCCAGTTGACATGCTCGGTTGCCCACTCCCTGCGGTCGCGACGATGCCTTGATGTTAATCTAACACATACCATCGGTCGGCGAGCATACAGACCTACAGCATGGAGCCGGTTTCGGACAGTCTGAGTTGAAATCGTGGTGCCTGTAGCCGAGCGAAGGTGTTGTTGGAGAAGAGTAGCGTTCATGTTTCGGTGTCTCCGAGCTGTTAACGCTAAATACCGATCTTCATTGGGCGTTGTTGCCCGTCTACGACCTTGCCCTGGTCTTCGTCCTGCACATCCACTCTCCAAAAAACGGTTCCAGATCCTGGAAATGACACTTTGTGACACTCCAATGGCTTGCGCTACTTCGGCTTGAGTTTGGCCCCCTTCTAACCTACCAACAATTCTCCAAGCTTCTGAATCTGTGAAATGACTTCGCTGAGACATCGTACTCATCGAAACAAAGCAATCACTGAATGCCGATCATCCTTGTCTTCATTCTCTTTTATCCAGTTGAAAGTCAAATTTCATTCGCTGCCGCTGAAGCGACGTTTTTGACGTCGAACTCAAAATTTGCATACTCCACAGTTTGAAAACCAGAAAACTTTGCATTTGTGATTCTCTTCTTCTATTTTCGGCAAAAAAAATTTCGTTTATATCTTTATTTTATATAAAACTTCAAATATCCTTTAATTGTTTTGAGCAGTGTATTAAGAAAACTGAAACAGGATCGACAACTGAAAAAAAACTATGATATTCAAGATATAAATATTAGTTAGATCTTTTAAACGCAAACAATTTATTTGAATCTATTTGAAACTTGTCAATAGATATCTAAGTGCCTCATTTTAGAATAAACATCAGGCGATACGTTGTTTGACTTGAGTTATTTATAAGATTTATTTTACAATTAGGAAAACATAAAAATGATAGACAATCAAATGTATTAAAACACACAGAGCCACATATATTATATTAATATTATTATATTATATTATTATTATATTATTTAATATTTGTGTATCTTTAATCAAATGTATGTAAAAATTTAAAGAATTAAAATTTTAAAATAAAAATAAACTCTAAAATAAGAACAAATTTACATTTTCTCTAAAACAGTAAATTACCATGAGAATTAACTAAAGAGTTCCTGGGGTCAAAATTCTCAAAATAAAAGTCTTATATATATATATATATATATATATATATATATATATATATATATATATATATATATATGATAATAAAATACTAAAAAGTTAAATAAATTAAATAAGGCAAACCGCGTATTTCTACAATGATTACATCAGCAGATATAATAATTTTTGTGTCGTACTGTAAGTCCTGCTCCGCCCATAACTAAAGCTTTTAATAAGTCCATTTATCTCAGAATGGATTTATTTTTAATTATTATTTCTTATGTTTAATAGAATATATCTAAACTGTCTTTCAAAATATGTGCGTGAATTTTTATATTATGTTTTTAATAAATTGTCTGCAGGATTTTTAAATTCGTGTGCAAATTTTGAGAATATATTTCTCGGAGTAAAAATAACCCTAAAAAATCCCCTGTTTTTAATTTTAAATTTACTATACATTTTGTAAGTAATATTTTTATAAATCTTAAAAACAAATTAACGTACGTAATTATGGTTCTTATTTACTGCACACAGTAAGTTTTCTGCGCACAATATGGAAAAAATTAATGAAACCGGGAAAATTGCTCATGACTCACATAAAAAATTAGATGTCTAACATTTAAAATTAACTTTCTTTTAGGTTTAAAATTTTTCAAAAACTTTTTATCTCAAAAGTAATATTTATATATAGACACATTTTAGGAAAAAAATCCATTAACAACGCCAATAAACAAAGAAATTAAAAATTTGACCCCTGGATTCTCTTACATATTTTGAAATAAATGTAAAATATTTTGCAACTAAAGTTCACTTCATCTTTCTTACATACGAAATTTTAATATATTAGTTTTTATAAAAAACGACTATTTTTCTAATTAAAAATACAGGGTGCCCCAAAAGTCCTTGACATATTTTAAAATTCAATAAAAGATCAAGCAAGTGTCTACGAAAGTGCGGTTTGGACGAAATTGGTTCTTATGACTGCAAATTTTGTTAAGTAAATAAAAAAAATAAGTTTTAAAATTTTCTCATAAATGGCGCTACTTCTGGAAAATTATCGAATAAGTAGAATGCCTTTATACATAACAATGGCGGAAGACGCACAATGCGTATGCACAGTTTTTGTCCAAACTATGGCAACCGACATTCCAGAATTTAACAATACTCGCCCTCGTGAGTTCGGTTAGAGGAGTGAGGATGGATAGAAGAGTATTGTTAACTTCTGGAATGTGGCTTGCCATAGTTTGGACAAAAACTGTGTATACGCATTGTGCGTCTTTCGCATTGTTATGTATAAAGGCATTCTACCTATTGGATAACTTTCGAGAAGCAGCCTCCTCTATAATACATTTTTAGAACTTTTTTTTTTTTTTTTTTTTTTTTTTGCTTAAACAAAATTTCAGATAATAATAAGCAATTTTCATCCAAACAGCACTCTCCTACGCCAATTGCTTGATCTTTTATTGGAATTTGAAATGTGTCAATGACTTTTGTGACACCCTGTATAATTCTTAAAATTCAAAATAATAAATTGCATAGAATTCTTATCGCAACCTCAGAATGATATGTTTAAATACTTGGAACACATTATTTCTTGTTCTAATTTTTTGACATTTGAAATCAAATAATTTTTTTGCTAGATATGAAAGAAAAATTAAATGGATTTCTTAATCAATTTTAAAAATACAACTATAAGCAAGATGAGGCAATAATGGGACATTTTCAATAAAAACTGATCTTTGCTAAAAACCTTTGCTAAATATATTCTTTTCAGTTCTTCTTCCGTACATCGTGCGGCAAAAATGTGTAGTATTGTCTAAAACTAAACAAAATGTGAATCAAACTATTTAAAAATTTTTATTTCCAGACAATTTGTAAATTAGGAAAATTTTGCCCCGCTTCTCTCTCAACTGTTAGGGCAGTGGGACTTGTATCTAAAATAGAGGAAAAAGAAGAGGGAATATATATATATTTTTTTCACAGCACTAAGCTAAATGAAAGCATGATTTTGCTTTATTTTTCACTATGTGTTGTAGGAAATTTGTAGCTGAAAGATTAAAAACATCTATAGTTAAAAAATCTCTTTCTTATAGATCAAAACTAAGTAGTAGCGAATTTTATTTTGAAATTGATCTTTACATTTATTAGAAAATAATTTTACAAGAAAAGAATAGCTAAGATTTAAAATTATGTAAATAAATATTTTTAGCTGTTCAGGAACGCAGAAAAAAGACATGCCCCATATCTCCTTCTGTCTCAGTGTCCCATTTCTTCTTGCGGGTAGTAAATGTAGTATACGGCTTAATACGAAGCATACTGCTTTTTAACTTTATTAATGACTTAAAAATACAGGATATAAAGAATTATAGTTATAATATTTTTTTTGTTACAAAACTATTAAATGTCAAAATAAATTTCAAATCAGTATCCAGCATTCAATCTGATCTGTAAAAATGAGACTAGTGTTTATAATCTTGAGAATGCAACAAATGTTTAATCTTACAACTGTAACATTTGTCGCATATAACGATTGATTTATAAGTACTCCATCTTATGTAGAAATAAAAGTAAATAATAGTGTATAGTTTAAGCAGACTTAATATCGTCCACTGCCTCTCTCCGTGCCACTACGTGCTTCATCTCTCCTAAGTACATATTATTACCAACACGCATTTGTTTTCACGTTCCTTGTAATTTTGAGAAAATGGAATAATGAATACTAACAGTTATTTCATAAAAGTGATGAATAAAACAATAACAGTTTTACAAAAATGAAAAAATATTTTATAATATACAAAATTCCTCCTCCACAACTAATTTATGACAAACCTCCATTATTTTGTTAGACTGATTCGTTTATTGAAAGTTTTGGCACCTTCATATTTTAATCACGCTCATAAAATCTACGAAATTCTTTCAGATTTGAGTTAAGATAATTATAGTTACTACTGACACACACACACACAAAAGGTCATTTTTATAAAAAAATACTACTTTTTACGGTCCCAGAGGGATAAATATTAGGACATTATATTATATTATATACAGCAAATGTAGCAAATTTCCTAATATTTTCATTTATAAATATATTTAAGTTTTGTAAGCTATTAAATACATTTTAAGTAAGCTATTAAATACATTTCTGACAAAATAATTTTTATATTTAATTTTGCTTTTAATGCATTTAAGTCGAAAGCCCTTCCGTGGACGTCCGTACATCTGAACCACAACGTTAATTACACTGTCGTTTAAACAATTGCAATTTTTTTACCATTTCTTTTTCAATAATAACTAGTTAAAAGTCTGTAGTTAAGTTCTAACTTAATAATTTTTTAATAGTTTTATTTTACTAAGGAATTAACTGATAAACTTTCTCCCTAGCCAAAATAGTCTCCCTCTGTGGACATTGAGAATATTTTTTTTAAAGTGCCATAGATAAGAATACATACCAAATCATGATTAAGTAGTTTGGAAGAAAGACAGCTATTTTGTTTTTTAGATATACCTCATTGTTTTGTTGTGAAGTTATTGTATCTTTTCCAATTTATTAGTTCCATTTGGAGTTTGGGAAAATTCTCAGTGTATACATTGTGTTCGTCATAAATGAGGTAAGAAAAAAACTAATTTATAATTATAATACAAATTTTAGACAGATTTAACATTCCATTTAAAAAAAAGGAAATGCACAAATTTAGCAATTTGAAACCAAAGTACCTAAAAATTCAAACATACATTTTTGTCCCCTCCGTGGACTTGGTATTTCGATTTTCACTGTTATTGTTTAGTTTATTGGCCATTTATCAAACATTGTGTGCAGTATATGGTGGTCTCAAATACACAGAGTTTGATAAGTAATGAAATCCTGATGCACATTGATTTTCAGAAAATTATATTCTATAAATTAAACAGTTTAATACAACTTTTTTAGACAATTTTGCTTTTACTGTGAGATTGTTTAATATGTGATAAATATGTGCTAATTATGCCCATTAATTACTCAATTATGTCTTCATTTATTTTTTTTAAATACAAATTTTCCTTTTCATGGCTTCCGTGACCATGAAAAGGCCATGAATTTTAAAAAATCGAAAACTTGTGAAAAATAGTTTAGAAAACGTGACCACTAATATAGGGTTATTTATTAAGCATAAATGAAAATATCCATGCAATTTTTCAGATTTTTTAAAAGTATTTTTATAAAATAGACCTTTTTTTTTTACAATTTTGTGTATATTCGTGAGATGACCCAATAGACTCATGCTCTCTCTCTCCCCACAATATATGTATATATATATGAAAGAATAAAAAGTAAAACTTTTTTTAAAATGCAAAATTTAAATTTAAAATTCAAAAATCAAAATTTAAAATCCCAAAACATTTTTTTCTAATTTCATAAATACGAATTAAATCTAACTTGCCCCTGATATCTTCGTTTTCCTGCATCGCAATTATTACTTTCAGGCATCATTTGTAACACTTTCCAACCTAGTTGAAAAGTGTTTATGACTTCGGTTTGTCTGGCCGTCTGCCGTCTGGCCGTCTGGCCGTCTGGCCGTCTGTCCGTGCTCTAACTCCCGTAAATATGCTCGGATTGCCTTGCAATTTTTATATGTTATTGTCGTTATCTATAGCACGTTCCCTATTTCAACTGAAGTGTGTAGCACTTATAGTTTGTTTACAGGGACACTCAAAAGAATTCCGTTACATTACGGTCTATGAGGAAAAATCATTTGCGGTTTATTTTAATGATGTTACGCAATTGCAAACACATTGTAATTGATATATATCACTAAGGTGTATTACAAGAAGCTTAATATGGAATAGGGTGTGGATAGCACTTATAGTTAATTTACAGGGACAGTCAAAAGAATTCCGTTACATTACGTCTATGGAGAAAAATCGTCTGCGGTTTATTTAAATAATGTTTCACTATTTTAAACTCATTGAAATTTATATATATCACGAAGGTGCATTACAAGAGGTTTACTACAGAATACTGTGTGTATATCAGTCATCGTTGATTTACAGGGACACACAAAAGAATTCTCTACTGTCTGTTAACAATAATTCCTGGAAGTGCGTTTTCAGTTACTGAACGCGATTTTAAACTTAACTCACTTTTTGTTTATTACGTGGTGTGTATAAATTCTGTAGATCATATACAGGGAATCACAAAAGTTCGCGAACACATTTCCGTTTATGGACAGAAACTCCAGAAGGAGAATTTTAAACTGTGATACGCGTTTCATAACTGAACTAAAATTTGGCATCCTATGTAGTATATATACAAATCTATAGATCATATACAGGATTGAATAAAAGTATTCGGATATTTTTCCGAATATTGTATACGTTGGAAATTCCTGAAATTATGTTTTTAAATGTGTTATGCGTTTTTCAAACTGTTTACTTAGATGTTATCTTTCAGCTTATTAAACGGTATGATTTGTAAAATTATTTTGGAAGCGTTGGAAAGTGTTACATAATCTATGCTTGACGCATGATTTTTCGTTCTTGTTTATCTCTCCTTAAGTTTAAAAGTGCTGAGTATAACGCTTTTTGCAAGTGCTGTGGTTTGGGCTTGGTGCAGGAACTGGCCTGGTCAAAAACCTGGGCAACATGCGAGAGCGAAGTAACCAATTAAATGTCTGTCACTACCTACTCTTAGAAGCGCACTCTAGCAAATAATATTGGAGTTAGGCTCCAACAAAAAGCAGGAGCACGGATTTTTCGTGGCTTTTTCGGCCGCTCCTGACTGCTATGAGGAACCACGCTCGGCCATTTCGAAATTATCGTTCTCGGGGCTTGTTTGAACGTTTCCACCTTCTAAGAAGAGCGACTGAAGATGCTCCGTCGTTCCCGGCCTCCAACGGAAATCGGCTCTCGACACCCCTGGGGCTAACTTGGTAAAAAAGAGACTGTATTGACAAAGGAAAAAAAGTCAGACTCCAGGAAAAAAAACTCTGGTCTTATTTTCGCAGCCACGACACGGTGTCGCACCCGACCCCGGCTGCACGTAACGTAAGAGGATATGCCTAGAATGTTTTTAGACCGCTTTTCGCTCATCTCGACCTTTTAAATTTCGAATTTTTTTATAATTTCTTCTTAGAGAGAATATACATCTTATGAGTAACTACAATGCCAAATTTCAAATTTCTAGTTCCTTCAGTATCCTAAAAATCGTAATTTTAGCACATTTTTTGCTCCTGCACCCCTCTGGGGGTAGTGGCACCGACATAAAATATAGCCTATATTGGAGCAGGGATTGTCACCATCAATTTGCCACCATCACTTTTGAAATCGGTTAGGTAGTTCCAGAGATTACCCCCTACAAACAAACAAACAAACAATCTTTACTCCTTTATAATATTAGTATTTGTATAGATAATTTATTGAAAAGTTTTGCATTTTAATATCTACAAACAAAATGTATTTTTTCTATGTCATTAGTAAAATACGATTTCTATAAATTCTGATTAAGAACATGAAAAATACCTGCAGTTTTTTTATAATGTTAAAAGTGTTGATACATTAAAGATTATCAGCGAATTAATCTTTTTTCTCTATACAGAATTGATTGATTAATTTTTTGAAGATTCTCGGTTCATTAATAGATTATCGGTATTTTTTCTATCCAGAGTGATTGATTATTTTGTGGAAGAACGTTGATCCATTAACAGATAATCAGTGACTTTTCGCTGCTAAGCGATAATGTATTATCTTATTGAAAAGTTTTACAAGATAATAAAACTTTCGCCGCTTTTTTCTTTTTATATGTCCTATATTTCTTCCAAAACTTCAATTCATATGTTCTTAAAAATAGGTTATTTTTCTTAATAAATTAGGAAGAAATGTTTAGAATGAATCATGAAATTCACTCGGCTATTTGTGGTGTCATCCTTAATTACTACCACCATTATTTAATTTTAAGTAATTGGCATAAAATATTCGTAAATGCATATGCTTTTGAAAAATTAAAAGATTTCATAAAATAAGATATTTGTTTTTAGGTGCGTTCGTAATTATATAAATACGTAGCACCTATAGTCGTCGTTTAGTCCGTCCGTCTGTCCGCATATAACAGCGCAAAAACTACCCAACCGAATGGTTGGAAATTTAATATATATAATCGTTGCAGAATTTTGTCGAGTCATTTCGAATTTTATGAAAATCGAATCAAAACTTAAAAATATATTAATAAAAGTTTTTTTTTATTCTATTAAATCTTATCATACGTAATCTATATAATAAAAGCGCAAGTCATGTGACTGAGGAAAACAAATACATACTAATCACATCTTTTTCCATATGCCAAGAGGCCATTTATATTCAAAATTCATTTTTCGAATAAAATTGCGTAAAAGTTACATTTCTAGAAAGATCGTTCAAAAAAATTGTTTGCTTGAGAGATGAGTTACATTCAAAAATGTATAGATTCTGAGATAACTTCAGTGAAAATTAGGTTAACAGCCAAATATCTCAATCCATTAAAGTAAATAAACAAAATATTCATTCATCGTGAGACATAGAAATATTAACCATGGTAATCATTCACAAAGCAAAATCTCCATGGTAAATTTACAGCTCTGTCTGGTGTCGAAAAAAAATTAACATCTGTAAACATGGCATGCGTATAAGAAAAAAAAAGGTATCCTCATTTCGTTCATAGCAGACGATATAATTTATTTCACTGAAATAATAACGATGATTTTTTACATTGTAAAACTACTTATATCACGAAACGAACTCACCTCATTTGTCACGTTTAACGTACAATTTCCAACTTGTTTAAAGTAGATGTCATTCATCTATTTTTCTCTCTATATCACTCTTCTTTCTTCTGTAAACAATATTACATGATACGAAATAAAAAATCAAATCAATATCTATAAATGTAATAAATGTAAAATAAAATATATAGAAATGATAAAAAAGAATTCCAAGGAATAAACTTGTCCAAGACACTTAATCTTAGAGAAAGCATATAAAATGTCAAGCACTTTAATGTTCTTATATATAATGAAATAAATATGCAAATAAGGATTATCAGAAGTGTTTTTTAGTATACCATGCCATAAAAAGTCCGTTAATTGCGTGTGTTTGTAATTATCGAGAGTGGATTTTTTTGCTTATTTAATGCATAGAAACTTCTTTAAATCCTATGTTAACGAAGTCACGGGTAACAGCTATTTTTACATATATTATTTTAAGAAATTTTACTTTTGTTTAAAATAGTTTAAACTTTCAAAACTTCACAGCGTACTTTCGGTCAAAAGAAGATAAAAGAAACGAAAAAAAAAATCGAAAACATACATTTGACTGGAAATAATGTCTTCTCACAAGTTTTGTTATAAAAAGTAACGTTAGGGGTCGTCATCATATTGAAATTGTACCCAACTCTGAAGTTTTTAATACGAAAATGTAACTTTGACATCATATTCCATCTTTTCGGTAAATTATAACTTATGACACGAAACGAGAGGACATTCAGTGAATTAGTGTACACTGTAAAAATCTGCGTAATGTTCCTGGCGTTTGCTGTGTAACATTCCTGGGTTTTCTCTGATTATTTCTGCTGATCCGAGAATACTGAGAAATCAGGTGTAATATCTTCCACAATGTTGTGTAACTTTTCGGAATACTTGAGAAAGTGGAATTTACTGATCAACTGTGAAACGTTTCATATGTTTTGTGTGTAACATTCCTTAGTTTTCTCAGGTATACTTTTGAACTTTTGTGTAACTTTTCGGAATTATTGTAAAAGAGTCATCGTTGATCTGTGTAAAGTTCCATATGTTTTGTGTGTAACCGACTTGTGTAAGTATCCTGGTATTTCTTTGGTGAATTTCCTGGGAAAACCTGTGACAAAAAGATGACACAAGTTTTCTCAGGAACTTTACATCAATTTTTTTACAGCGTAGGAATTATGAAAGTTTAAAGTTTAGAACTCCTAACGTTAAATTCATTTGTAGTCGCTGCAATACAGATTGCAGTGCCGAGTAGTTTTTTAAACTTCACTCTAAAACTACTCGGCGGCATCATCCATAATTTTGGATTCCCATACTTGGAGCTTCTACAAAGCATTTTTTGTTAAAAAGCTTATAGGATACAATTCGAATTAATTCCTTTTGAAAACATGTACTCTTTCAAAATCACTTTTCGAAGAAAAATATGAATTTTGTAAAAGAATTCGATTTTTGGAAGCGATTTTTAGAAGCTTTAATTATGCGAATCAAAAATTACAGATAATTTCGCTGAGCAGTTCATGACTTTGTTTCCTAACTTAAATTTCACGCACTAGACAATATTAAACACATATAGGGTAACTTGGGTTGAAATGCCGGATTGGACAAGATGCCCTGTCACGTGGTTTTCCTAGGCGCAGGCGCTGTAGGAAAACGCCACTTAGTCGCGTGGAAGAGGCTTCCCTACTGATACTTTAATTCCAGTTTACGTTGTTTTAGGGGAGAGTAGCCGAGGACCACTTAACTTATTTTCAGATGTAACTCATTTCATTTTTGGAATATCTGCAAAATATCACTACACGTGGTCGATCTTTAAATCTACTAACTAAATAAATCTTTATGAAGATCTCTTTTTGAAAATCTTAAGTTTTATTTTAATTTGAAAGATGTGTTAAAAGTAGTCCAAATTCAGCGACTGGTCTCCTAAGTTGGAACCCCAGTCTCCTAAATTGGACCAAACAATATTAGGCTGTTTTAATGAGTAGGGAATATAACTAATTTTATTAAATGCAAAGTTTGCGATTAACGAAACAATCAAACAAAAGAACATCAATGAAATATAATGAAATCAAATGTCTGTAATTGTTTTAAATCATAATGTATTCAAAATATAAATCTAAGTTATAAGTAATTAAGAATAGAAATCATAGAACTAATTGCCAGTTACTTGAATATCATGTAAGAAGTGATGCAAGGCTTACGCATGCATTTCTTTTTTTCATTTTTTATTCCAACGCAGACAACTGAAACCATATTTGGCAATCTGAACTCTGAATCATTTCTGCTATTTTATTTTTCTTACAAATTAGACAAAACCAATCATGACTGTCTTGATTTTTCTTTTTAGATTCCGACAGTCATTAGATATTTTTTTTTTTTTGCAACAGAAGTTTTCTTTACCTTTTATCTGTAGTTCTTCCCTTCCATCATTTTCTTTCCAATTGAATTACGCCTATATGTTATTAAAACTTTATGTTCCAATTTTTTTGTGCTTTGAGAGCTTCCTTTTTGTCGTATTTTTTATTTAGTTTTTTGTTTCTTCATTTCAAGGTTTACTTTATATGGTGAAGATGTTAACACAGCTGTTTTTTTCGCTTCCTCTGTACTTTGACTTAACCGATTTTGACAAAGGATATACCATTTCTAATGATTCTATGGCTTTTTATTTTTGTTGGGGGCGGGGAGATTTGTAGCTGCAGCTTTGTCGCAGGACAATCTCTTCACAACTTACACTTTTCTTCTCGTTTGCTATATCTTTGACAACTTTTGCTGTCACTGATGTTTTTCTTCTAAACTGTGTCGTTTTCATTTTTTTTTTTTTTTTTTACTCTCTTAGTTTTAGTAGGTTACATGATTACTGACTCTGACTTCAAAAATAGTGTCCGAAGCGTACAGCAGTCGAAATTCATTACTTACTTTTCAAATTTATAATCGTATATCTGGTCCACTTTAAGCAACTCAAATTGATCCAATTAAGGCAACTGCGCCATTCATTAAAACAGATAATCTCAAGCCTAAGAACAACAAGAACGAAAAATCATGCGTCAAGCATAGATTATGTAACACTTTCCAACGCTTCCAAAATAATTTTACGAATCATACTCTTTAATAAGCTAAAAGATAACATCTAAGTAATCCGAATACTTTTATTCAGCCCTGTATAGGATCTATAGATTTGTATATATACTACATAGGATGCTAAATTTTAGTTCACTTAGGAAACACGTAGCACAGTTTAAAATTCTCCGTCTGGAGTTAAATAATACGGAAATGTGTTCCCGAACTTTTGTGCTTCCCTGTATAGGATCTACAGAATTTATACACAACAAGTAATATACAAAAAGCGATTTAAAATTAAAATCGCGTTCAGTAACTTAAAACGCACTTCCAGGAATTATTGTTAACATACAGTAGAGAATTCTTTTGTGTGTCCCTGTAAATGAACGATGACTGCTATACACACAATATTCTGTAGTAAGTCTCTTGTAATGAACCTTATATAAATTTCAATGCGTTTAAAATAGGGAAACATTATTTAAATAAACCGCAGACGATTTTTCTCCATAGACGTAATGTAACGGAATTCTTTTGACTGTCCCTGTAAAGTAAGTATAAGTGCTATGCACACCCTATTCCATATTAAGCTTCTTCTAATGCACCTTAGTGATATATATAAATTTCAGTGCGTTTAAAATAGTGAAACATTATTTAAATAAACCGCAAATGATTTTTCCCCATAGACCGCAATGTAACGGAATTCTTTTGAGTGTCCCTGTAAAAAAACTATAAGTGCTACACACTTCCATTGAAATAGGGAACATGCTATAGATAACGATTATAACATATAAAAATTGCAGGGCAATCCGAGCATATTTACGGAAGTTAGAGCACGGACAGACGGCAGACGGCCAGACGGCAGACGGCCAGACAAACCGAAGTCATAAACACTTTTCAACTAGGTTGGAAAGTGTTAAAAACGAAAGCAAACAAATCCGCATGAAAAATATGCGCAATAAACACATGAATTTAGATATGTATATGAAAACATAACAACTTACCTTTTTTTTAAAGTAGGCTCTTACGTTTAGTAGGGAAGAAGTAGATCAAAAAAGCTAATTTAAGGTTTTTAAAATTTGTCTGAAAACAGCACGTGTAAGGCGGCTGCTTCTTTTAAGCATAAATGACGTCATTCTGATGAGTAGGATTTCAGCAGTACATGGCGTCTCTTTCTGTAATTAACGGTAGAATTGCAGCGGTCCATTTAAAGTGGCGGTCTAAATATGGCTACTCTCCTCTATATATATTTTAATGTAATAAGTTCAGATTTCTTTTTTTTCAAAATAATAAGATTACATACAACGCAAATGCAACACATAGGGTTATCAGTCATTAAAAGTAAACTTTATAATTTTTGAACAATATGATTTTTAATACTGCCTCTTCTTTATTTTTTTATTTCTAAAATAACGTCAATTAAAAGTTAGTGTATTTCTTTTTAAAAGTTATAAAAATTTTAATGAACTTTATATGACAATTTAAGTAATAAATTGTTTAAGAATTAAATTATCTAGTAAAATATATTTGTTATAAAATGAATTGTTTTCGCTCCTATTAATGATTCATCTAAAATTTAAAATTATGAAAGAATACCAGATTTCTGTTATGCCTTAAATTTAAAAGAAATGAAAAATTAAATCAATTCATACTTCATCGTTTGATATATTAATAAAAATCATTCATATTGTAATTACTAATATCTTTAATAAAGAATCATTTACGCGTATTGCTTTGGAAATGATTAAAAAAAATTTGACAATGATTTAGTTAATAAATATATATTTTTAATATTTTAATTTGAAATCTTGAAAATATTATGTGGAAGTTACACATTATGAGCATAATCTAGATATATTTTAATTTTGGCTTTCTGCAGAACATAAGCTGTTAGATTATATAGGTTCCCTTTAAAAATGAATCTTATGCAAATTATATTAGCAATTATAATGCAAATTATATTAGAGCAATGTTATATTTCTATTTTAACATGTTTCTAATGAGAATGGGATGATTTTTAATGGCAGAAAACTTCTACGATGACAGCAAAAATAAAATTCTAATACTTGATTCATAATGATTATATTTAAATTCGCAAAAATTATTTTAAATGGGTGATACATTGTATTATCTACTCCCGCGATAAAGTTTCCCAATGAGTAACACGACTTTAAATGAACTCATTAATTAAATTGCAATCAAATTACAACTAGCAACTACTAGAATATACTTTTCCTTTAAATGGTACATTTCCTTACCATTTGTGTCACCACTAGTAAGAATCTAATTTCCCCTTAACTGTTTCATTTCTTTACCATTGGTGTCGCCATAAGAAATAATCTAGTTTTCACTTAACTAGAGCATTTATTTACTAGTTGTGTCAACACGAGTAAAAATCTAGTTTTTCTTTAATTATTTCATTTTTTACCATTTGTGTCATTATTGTAGTAAGAATCTAGTTTCCCCTTTACTATTTCATTTCTTTACAATTTGTGTCATTATTAGTAAGAATCGAGTTTCCCCTTAACCATTTCATTTCTTTACCATTTGTGTCGCCATAAGAAATAATCTAGTTTTTCCTTAACTAGAGCATTTATTTACCATTTGTGTCAATACTAGTAAGAATCTAGTTTTTTTCTTAAATAGTGCATTTCTTCACCATTTGTGTCACCATTAGTAAGAATCTAGTTTTTCCTAAAATAGTGCATTTCTTCACTATTTGTGTCACCACCAGGAAGAATATACTTTTCCCTTAACCCTTTAGCGGGCGGTGGTCACAAAAAAGAACACCTAATTTTAATTCCAAAACTGACTATCGGCACCAAGAATATTTAATTAAAATTTTCCTTTTATAAAGTAAGGGAAAATCAGCCAGTTATTCTTTTCTAAGGAAATCGTTTGTAAAATCTGGTGTCAGCCCATTATTTCATTATTTTACAAACAAATTTATTCCGCGCAGGAAAGGGTTAAATGGTGCATTTATTTATCATTTGTGTCACCACTGTAAGAATCTAGTTTTACCTAACAATTTCATTTCTTTACCATTTGTGTCATTATTAGTAGTAATCTAGTTTTTCCTTAAAACCCTCTGACTGCCCAACGAAAGGGCAAATTATAATGTTGTTTTCTCTGTATATTTTTTAAATGATAAAAAAGATGAATTTCTATAAATCATATTTATTTAGCATTTTTTTTAATTACAGGGAAAACAACAATACGGCATTTCTTCATCATTTGTGTCGTTTGGCTTTTTTCTTACCCCGTAACATCGCGAACAAAGCATTCCAGCAAAGAGTATACAATTAGTATATTTTATAGTTCGTTTACAGGGACGTACAAAATAATTCCTTTACATTATAATCTATGTGGAAAAATCATTTGCAATGCATTTTAAAGATATTAGGATACTTCGAACATAATGAAATTTAAAAATATCACAAAAGTGCACTTCAACTTGTTTTGTATAGATTATGGTGTACGTAGGAATTTTTGTTTGTTTACAGAGACACACAAAAATTTCGGCTAAAGGGCCGACTCTGATCGATAATTGCTGGATGTGCGTTTTCCGCTGTGATATGCAGTTTATACTTATCTAAATTTCAGTGTGTTATGTGTTGTGTACAAATTATATAGATCATATACAGGGCTGCACGAAAGAATGCGAAGAAATTACCAGATATGGACGGCAATTTCTGTGGATTTTTACTGCGTTATGTGTTTTTTAAATTGCTTATTTAGCTATTTCATTTTATCGTATGAGAAACTGAAATTTCTTAATATTATTCTGTCAGTGTTGGAAGGTGTTTCATAGTCTATGCCGAATGCATAATTTTTTTTCTTGGGTGCTTGTTGTCAGATTTTATATTACAGTATGAAAATTTAGCTTCCATCTTGTCGTAACAAACAAATCAATTCTCTGCTCATCTCTTTTGAAAGTAACATTTCGAATAGCTTCGAAACAGTGTATCTATAATTAAAGCACATATTTAATGGTGTATCTAGATGCATCCATCGATTCTCATAATTATATGTCAGAAACATTATTCAGTGATTTCAATTAAAGATTATTGTTCGGAATAAATTTGGAAACGATAAACTAGGAAGCAAACATTTATTCAATACTGGTAAATTATTTACTTGGCTTTATAGAAATTAAGTGCTAAATTATGAAGGAAAAAAGTATTAAGTTAGACTATTTTCACTGTGTAATAATTTTCGTTTGTTTATATATTTTGTTTTTCGTTTTTTTTAATTTCAGTTACATTTTTAAAATATTCATACCATTTAGTTCTTTAGGTATTGTCGAATAATATTAGTTACGTGCATGCTAAAACAAAATTTAATTAAAAATGGTTATATATACGGTGCTGTTTTATATTGTATATCGGTTACATACAGTCATTGTTATTACTTGGTTATATCTTTCTTGATAATATTTTATAATATTTTACAGTAGTTGCTTATAATTGCACTGAAATATGTAATTTATATTAAAAATTTTAATGAAAACCACAAAAAGGGGTTTCTTCTGTAACTGTCTGCGGAGGGGAAGGGGAGAGTGTTAAAAATTATAGGGGAAGGAGGAAGGGTTACTGAAAATCAGCTGGAAGAAACGGGGAAAATGCGGAAAAAGAACCGAGTTAAATAGGCCCCATAGACAATGCATATAGATGCAACTGAAGGACAAATCCACTGTGAGTAGTGACCCAGGGTGACAAAACTAAAAGAACATAAAGAGAAATGAAAGAAAATACCAACGAAAGATACCAAAGAAAAAGTTTAAGCGCGATTATCGTTAAGTTAAACGCATCGACCAGCGGGTTCAGAAGAGTTCTTGGGCTCAATATAACTGAATAGCTGTGGTCAAAACCAAATTATGAAGACTGTTGTTAATATGCGGATAATATGAGGACTATGGTTATTGCTCTTAGACTACTGGTTCATCAATCATATTTACCAGATGCACGTAACTTGATATTTGATTACTGCTCTTATAGAAGCAAATGCCATGTCTAGTTCCTAACATACTAAGTATACTAATTATATTCACGTATCTGTCTATATATACAAAGTACACAAATAATTTTGGTGCATAAAAATACCCTTTATTTTTCTTTAGATACTTACATATTGTCAATATATTGATGTCATACGATGATCTAGGTATCTAGGTGATTGTTTCAAGTTATCATTGAATTTTTATTTTATTAGGTAAAAGCATGAATAAAAAAACTCAAAGGACAAATTTGTCTCCTTGCACGCACATAAATGCTTTGTGAACAGAAAACGTTTTTTACAGTTATACAACCATTTAACGAAAAAAAGGATTTGATATTAGCTCCTGTAGAATGGTCTATACATTCCACTTCTGTGATGGTTTGGAATAAAAACTTTTTTTTGTGAAAACTGATGTTAAAATCAGTCAAAAGTACTTTGAAAATTTTATTCTCTTGAACAAACTATAAAACGCGTACTTAAAAAAATTGATTTTCCAGAAATATTTTGAACCAACCTATTTTCTTCGCTAAATTAGGATGTAGGTATTTAGGTGTGTGTTTCAAGTGATCATTGATTTTTGCTTTTGTTAGGTAAAAGTATGAATAAAGAAACTTAAAAGACAAAATTGTCATAAAATATCAATATGAGATTCAATAGATCTCAATGTTACTTAACAGGTGACGTTAAAAAACACAAATAGATGTTAAAAGATGTTTTAAATGTTTAAAAAACCACCAAGCACTTTCCACCGGCAACCACGATCATCTTCAGGGAGCGAAAATCCTTTCTACTGCTGTCTTACGCATCTGAACCCTAGCTTCGTCTTGAGGTGGAAAAGTTCATTATATCTTGGGTGTTGCTTGAATTGGTTTAATGGATATTCTGATTGATAATGTAAACAACTTTTAAAACTATAAAAAGAGGGGGTGGACTTCTATTTATCTTCTAACATTCAGGACATTAAACCTTATATTGTGTATATTGTATGATACTGTATCGTTGCAACCCTCATTTCCTTTATATAAAATATCTATGGATTCTTTGATAACGGATGTATAGTAGTTTGATGATGGATAAATGATTTTTGCTTGATTGAAATCTATTACAATATATTTTGTTTACAATTTAACTGCGATAAAGCAGTAGGCGGGCTGCCAAACCTAATATCGGCTTTGTGTTCTTTAACTCTTTCACAAAATTTTCTATTCGTCATGCCTATATATTCCATTGTATTATTGTTGTCGGTTGTAAAACGGATAGTGTATACAGCATCAATTTCATTTTTCTGGATTGAATGTGTTTTAGTGCAAAATAAATCTTTCAATTTGGACTAAAATAGATCGAATCCCGAAAAATGAAATTGCTGGTGCGTATCCCTTTTACAACCGACGACAATAATACAATGGAATATATTGGATTGACAAATAAGAAATTTGGTGAAAGAGTTAAAGAACACAAAGTAGATATTAGAATTGGCCGCCCATCTACTCCTTTATCACAGTTAAATTGTAAACAAAATATTATAATCAATTTCAATCAAGTAAAAATCATTTATACAACATCAAACTACTATACATCCGTTATCAGAGAATCTGTAGATATTTTATGTAAAGGATATCAGGTTTGCAACAATACAGTATCATACAATACACCCAATGTATGGTTTAATGTCCTGAATATTAGAAGATAAATAGAGCCCCAGTCCCCTCTTATCCGCATAGTTTTTAAATTTGTTTACATTATCAATCAGAGTATTCATAGAAACCAACTCAAGCAACATCCAAGATGTAACGAACTTTTCCACCTCAAGACGAAGCTAGGGTTCAGATGCCTAAGACAGCAGTAGAAAGGATTTTTGCTCCCTGAGGAGGATCGCGGTTGCCGGCCGAAAGTGCTTGGATGGTTTTTAAACATTTTAAAAATCTTTTAACATCTATTTGTGTTTTTAAATGTCACCTGTTAAGTAAAATTGAATCTTATATTGATATTTTATGCATAAAGTAAGGTGAAAATTTGCATTTCGCCCTATGTGTTTGTGACAAATTTGTCTCATGGCACGAACATAAATGTTTTGTGAATAGAAATTTTTTTTTTACTGTTGTACAACAATTTAACGAACAAAAGGATTTGATATTAGCTCCTGTAGAATGGTCTACACAACCCACTTCTGTGATGGTTTGGAGTGGGGAAACGTCAGATGTAAAAACTTTTTAACATGAAAACTGGTGTTAAAATCAATAAAAAATACTATGGAAAACATGTTCTTGAACAGACTATAAAACATGTCCTTAAAAAATTTGATTTTCCAGAAAGAATCTGCACGAGTACATTTTCTTCGTTAAATGATTGTTCAACTTATCACAACTTTGAAAGCTGTTCACAAAACATTTATAAAAGTACAATTAGACATTTCTTTTGAGTTTTTCTATTTATGCTTTTCCCTAACAAACAGCAACAAGAAAAATTAATCAGCACTTGAAACACATATATAAATATATCATTTAACATCAGCATGTTGTCCATATTTAAATATCTAATTAGATAAAAAAATTATTATTTTTGAAACATAAAAACATTTTTCACACTTTTTATTTATCAATCTACCTGTCTATTTCCAGACAATTGTAACTAAATATATGTTTTTACATTTGCTCAATCTAAAGTATTTAACCGCATTTATTTGAAACGGGGTGTGTATAATATTATAAACAATGACATAACTTTTGAATTAAAAAACAATATATATAAAACTGAAAAGAAGCTCAAAGCGCATATATTTCCAAACAACACCAAAAAGAAATAATTTTACCTTTTACTATTCCTATAAAGTCAACATTTATTCTATACAATTAAGAAATAAAATTCTAAACTATTATTTAAACTATTTAAATTGGTAATAGAAATTTTTTCGTCATAGAAAATAAAATGCCACCATACTTACAGTGTCTTTTTTCTATCATGAAATAATCAAAATTTAAAAATTTATTCAAATATACTTTTCGGGAATAACTTTTTAAAAACCCTTATTCATTATTATAAATCAGTGATAAGAATTAAACTAGTAATCTGATAACTTTTATTGTATTAACCTTAAGAAATGTCATTATACTCCTTCACATAAATCTAGAAAAATATTTAATTTTATTAAATCTTCCTCGGCGTCAGATTATAAAAATTTACGTCAAACTTAAATAAGATTATTTAAAAATGATAAATAAAGGTTTAAAGCAATATGTATTTTTTACATTGTTCCAAAGTAAAATGTATATACGGATGCATTTATTTCAAATTAGTTAAATTTTTAATATTTATTTAGTGACGCAAATAACTATACGAGGGTAAGTCATAAGGTAACTCACAAAATATAATTAAATAATAATTTACAATGATATTCACTCCAAAACTATTTTTATTTCTCAACATATTCTCCACCGATATTTATGTACTTATATCACCGTTTTATCAGTGCCCCAACACCAGCTGCATAAAGTTCTTTGGGTTACTGTCTAAGGGTTGCTGTATCCACATTAGGACTTCAAGTGGAACATTTTGTTCATCTGTGAACATCATCTTGCTTCCAAGATAGTTTTTTAGTGGACTAAACAGATGAAAATCGCTTGGTGCTAAGTCGAAGCTGTATGGTGGATGTGGAAGAAGTTGCAAGATGATGTTCACAGATGATAAAAAGGTTCAACTTGAAATCCTAATATGGCTGAGATAGCAACACAAAGAATTTTATGCAGCTGGTGTTGGAGCACTGATAAAACGGTGATATAAGTGCATAAATATTGGTGGAGAATATATTGAGAAATAAAAATAGTTTTGAAGTTATTATTTAATTATCTTTTGTGACTTACTTAATGACTGACCCTCGTATATATCACATTCGTATGTATCACATCGTATGTATCACATTCGAAAATTTAAAAAAAGCTTGTTAAAATTTATAAGAAGCAAAAGTCAGTTATATTTTTTAATGTATAACTAAAAATAGAAAATTCCGATATTTTAGAGAATAACTTCATAAGCAAGTATTTAATGCACTCGCATACACACGCACGCGTGTGGAATCTGCTGCTAACGTTTATGGACTAGTTGCCATTTATTCGTTGATTTAAAAGAAACTTTAAGAAGAGGACTATGCAAAGATGAAAATTATATCTTACTATCTTCGTGCTAACGTTTTAGCGCAGTCAAATGGTAATTTTGTCTGGAAAGTTTTGGCGATTTTTCTCTTTCTTTTCTTTTATGTTTAAGGCGATGCTAACTTAACACACATTTTAACTTTGTGAGTTCGGAACGTGAGGTCTTTAAGATGTATAAGTGAAGAACGATCAAAGAACGATCAATCTTTTTTTCGCTGTTCTTCCATTGTATTTTAGAAACGGTTCAGAAAAAAAAAAACTTTTAAACCAAATTAAACTATAGGAATTTCCCTACATTTTTTTTTTTCTGGTGACAAAAGTCCCGGCATGCAAGTAAAATTACATTCGGCGATGTATTGAAATTCCAGCATCAAAGGACGAAAAAGCGATCTAATCATTATGCATCCATTTCAATTACCAATTTGAAGTTCTTGAAACCATTTAAGGCTATTTGTAATTACATTCTAACTAAGTTACTGCTTGTAATATACACTTATTTCACTTTTATAGCAGCAAAAAAAAAATGAATTGAAATGCAATGGTTGGGAAAAATATGAAAAGTAAGCACTCAAAAGTGGATTAGAACATCAATATTAATTTCACTAATAAATTGAGTGAAATAATAAAATATGTAATTGATGAGAACGAAAGTTGTAACACCCATTAATCGTACTTCGATCGCTTTCGAGCGGTCGAGAAGCGAACAATATAGACCTGTCTTTTTGCATCGAAAGTTTCCATGGTATTTTTTACTTCAGTACCAAACTGTGCTGCCAGTCCGCTACTTTTAGGTAGATTTCGTAAGAAATACTACCTATTACATTCTCACTTAAGTTGGAATTTTTGAAAATTTTTTCCAGATCTACGCCGATTATGACTCCCAGAACCCAAAACCACCACCAGTTCAAAACTTTTTATATCTATCTATCTATCTATGTCACTTTTTTATGGACATGATAACTCCAATAATTCTGCACAAATCTCTTCGAAACTGATACATACAATCAAGGGGCATAAAATCTCGGTCAAGTTCGTTAATGGGCAAAATCGAACCAAGGGGGGGGAGGATGGGGGGATTTTTGTGAAAACAGAAAAAACCCATAATTTCTTAATTATGATACGTATCGAATCCGTTTAAAGTTATTATTACTTCTAGGAGAAAAGCCAAAAATGTATGTATGACAGATTTTTTATATCATTAAAAATGACCCCAAGGGGGGGGGGGGGGGAGGTGTTTTAGAAGATAAAAATTCATAACTTCGTCAATTCACAAGATTTCAAATCCGCTTAAATTTTTTATAAATCCTCTTAATATTATCTAAAACTTTTATATTGACAAGTTTTTTATAGGACCAACTCTTATAGCAAAAAAAAAAAAAAATTAAAAATCCCTGCTGGCTCCGCCTGCAAACAAGTTAGGTTTCGAAGTAGGCGGTTCCAACTGCCGCATCAAGGCAAAAAGATCCTTTCTTCCGCAATTCCCAACAAACAGGCGCCCCACGGTCTGCGTCTTCGAAATCTACCTGTGCCTGTAGGCCGAGCCGTCAGGGATTTTTTTTATTAAGATTGCTTGATTTCCACCAGTTCATTAAAATCGTATATGTCGTCTTATTTTCGAATTATATTTAATCTACCTTTAAATACGCTGAATATTTCTACTTTATAAAAGTGGTGGCAATCAAACAATCTGAACTAAAAAGATTATCGAACTGACATCACAATTGGAAGAGATTTGTCTGAGAACAGCTTTCGATGCTGTTGGTTACAACGTTGCAATTGTCATGATACTTTCTTAGTTTTCTTCGAACCCAATTCTTTGTTACTTTCTCATGTCCCAGCAATTTCTATACAGTGGCTATTAATATTAAACCTGGAAAATATATTGGTTTATGAAGTTCTTAATGATAAAGATCACTTTTCGGATTCGTTAGTAATGCGGAAGGGATTATTGTATATTTTCGCTCGTGTTATATTATATTTTCGTAGATTAAGAAACATTTTTTTTTAGTGTGGAAACAAAGCATGTTATAATATTTTTTTTTCGCTCAACGAACGCAATACGGACCACTCATTAGTAGCGTTTGCATCATGCTTTAATCACATGCTTTATTTTTAAAAAAGGAAGAAAAAAGAAAAAAAAACTCCTGTCTGTTTTAGTCTACAAGGAACTTCAAGTTCCTGCAGTATCTCTATTTCTCATTTATCTTTTGCATGGATTATATTGAAACTCATTTTGCGAATCTGTTTATTACAAACTATATGTTAGTACTTTCGTATATTTTCAAATATAATCTAAGCGTTGTTGTCTGTCTGTTGTCTCATTACAAACCATGCAACACCGTAAACAGACATAACAAATTAGGGAAGTTTAATTTGGATCACCAAGTTTTTTTTTCATTAGTAACATAGATAGTGCGAGACGTTGAGGACATTCTGAATGTACTCGGCAAACCCAAGTTTCCAGAAATAGCAATGAAAATATTCTTTTATCGTTATCATGTTTTTGTCAGTTTGTATTATAAAACAAATTTCAGAGCACTAGATGTAAATTGCTCTTTTATAGGTGATTGCACCAATTACTACAGTCTTAATATTATATTTAAAAATAATCTATCTTTGTCAAATTCACACCTAATATCCACAACATCTGATGTTTTCTAAGGAAACAATAAAAAAAAGCATTATTATGATTTACATTATTTTTTATTACTTTGATTAAAATAATGGGTAATTCAAATAATAAAATAAATATGTGAATAATGTTGTTTGAAAAGGAACAATTGCTTCTTTACAAAATAAAAGCTAATGAAACGAAATGCTGATAAAAGTTAATGCCTGGGGGTGTTTTGATATCCCATTTCAATGATTGAAGATGACTCAGCTCGTTTACACAGCTAAATTCAGGAGTAAAATTCGATTTATCTTGTTACAAGAAATCTTCGATTTCTGTATATTTACGATTCAAAGACAAAAAATATAAGAAAATCATTTTTCTTACAAATTTTCAGAACCGTTGCTTATATTGCTTCTTTATTTCTTCTTTTAAATAAATTGATTAGTCATGATTATAAAGAGTTCACTGCATTTAAGATGATATATTTTTGTAATGCTTTAAACCTGTCGTTTCCTTGCAAAAAAATTAACAAAAGACAAAATAATAAATAGGTTACTTTTACACTTTTCGAGCATAGTTTCAGTTATTACTATATCCATTACACATTGAAAAAAATCAGTAAGAATTATTAATACATTCATATTATGTTTAATTTTTTTTTCATATCTTATTAGTAGTACCGCTGAATTTCAGCCTATTGGTTGAAATATAAACTACTTTAGAAAATCGTATAGTCCAATTGTATCAAATAATATTTATATAATAACATAGTATCCCATTAACTTCAGAACGGAGGCAGCTATAGTAAAAAAAATGGGCGGTGTCTGGGTATAGTACGTCACTACGCTACGCTAGGAGACCTCTTACAGCGCTACCTGTTGGGAAATTGCGAAATTAGAATTTCTATCTCGAAAACGCTATGCGATAATGGTAAAAATTACAAAGTTGTAGAATATCCTCAATTTATTTTAAAAGGAGGTGATACAATTAAAAATATCTTTGTTAGAAATCCTGAAATGTATTTTTTTATATTCAATCACCAGCTTAAACCCCCACTAACTGCAACGGATGTGTGGAATTACAAGGCAGACAGTGTGCTTTTAATGCCATTGGTTTTAGAAGAATATCAGACATCCCAGACATATCTCTGACACAGCAAAGCGCTATACGCCATGTAAAATTTTCGAAAAATGACAACGAAAGACGTATTTTTGAATAAAATGTTATACAAATATTGGTTTTTGAAAGTTCAAAGTATGTTATTTTTCTACAAAATCCTACATATTTCTATCTCAAACTTTAATCGAAAAAATATCGGGTTCAGGAATGATTCATGAACGTTTTTTTTTTTGTTTTTTTTCAAATTTAAAAATGCACGCGAAAATAAAACGCATTGGCAAAATATTTTATGTTATTTGAAATAGCATTGATTTCTGTACAAATGAGTGCATTTAGATTTTAAATTTATTAATTTTTATAATCATTAAAATATAATGTCAAGTGGACAAAAGTGGAACGTTTTCGACACCATTTGATTTTTCCATTCTGCATGCTCACCAGATTTGGCACCGTCATATTTTCAGCTGTTTCGCACACTTTCACACGCTTTGCGCAGTGAATCGTTCAATAAAGGCGTAGAATTGAGGACTTTGTTGGATGAATTGTTTGAGCCAAAACCTGGAGATTTCTATTTCCGAGAAACAAAAAACTTATTGAACAATCACAATGGGAGGAAATCGTAAATAACAACGGAGATATTATTGAATTACTTGTTGTACTGCTTTTGTTTAAAATAAATTGAAAAAAAATTAAACACTCATAAATTATTCCTCAAGCCAATACCTTTATAAAATATACCTTTTTTTTTTAATTTTTTCGAAATAAGCATATTATTTCAAAGATCCCTTTCTCCCTTAATTAGAAACGTTGGTCTGTACTTGCAAGAATAGCTAACAATGCGTGCATAAATAGTGATTTTTACTTTTCTTTTTAGTGTACCACAAAACATAAGTATAAATACAAATTTTACGATTGTTTTTGAAAAAATTATTATAATTTAAATTTGAAATTTTTCAATTCAATTTTGATATGCTCTTAATTTAAAGAATAAATTGCATAAAATACCTCATTAATTTGTTTATTGTTTAATGTACTCATCATATTCCATTTTTAACATTTTCCAACATAGTTGAAAAGTGTTATAAATTCAGATTGTCTGCCCGTATTTCTGTCTGTCTGTCCATCTGTTCGTGTTCTAACTCGTGTAAATATAGTAGGATTGCCATGTAATTTATTTTTGTTGTTAAAGTTTACCATGGCGTATTCGGTATTGAAAATAAAGTTCGTAGTATTTATAGTTCGTTTATAGGAGCACTCAAAAGAACGCTGTTACTATATGGTCTATTGGGAAAAATCATTTTCAGAGTATTTTAATGATGTTACACATATAGAGGCGCACTAGAAGTTTCTTATTGTACAACATGTTATGCATAGCATTTCTCTATCCTTTACAAAGACGCACAAAATAATTCGGTTACAGTACTGTCTACTCGTATGAGCAATAATTACTGGAAATTAGTTTTCAATTATGGTATGCGTTTTTAAATTGAACTAATTTTTTGCATATTACTTGATGTGTACAATTTTACAGATCGTATACATCGTATATCGCTGTACAAAAGAATTCGAGTAAATTTCCTCTTTTTGATGGAAATTTCAACCATGCTATGCATTTCTAAACTTCACTAAATTTTGGAATACTATGTAGTATAATATATACATATCTATATATATCATATACAGGGCTAAACAAAATAATTCGAATATTTTTCCGACTATAGATGGTAACTTCTGAAATTCGGTTTTCAAATGTGTTATGCGTTTTTCAAATTGTTTATTTTGAAAACATGCTTCATCTTATTAATCGGTGAAGTTCTGTTAACAGTATTCTGGATGTGTTGAAAAGTGTTTCACAATCTATGCTTTATGCATGATTTTTCTTTCTTGTTTAATCTTTTGTAGAGGGAATAGGTAGAAGTGGTAATGTTCCCAAATAGGAGCACCATAAACAAATCACATATAAAAAAATTCAAATTTTATTGAATAATATCTTTAGGAGAAGGCATTAGGAGAAGAAATATTGAAAACAAACAATTTTAAATGCATTATTATATCAATTCGATCCGTAAAAGATTAATAAATTTAATAAAATGTTTGATCTTTACGTTTTTTAATAATACATTACCTTTAGCAGTAAAAATAAATGGTTGTGTAGCATACTTAAAACAATTTAAACTGCTTTCAAACTTTTCTTCTAAAGTACCGTAAAACATTTCTCATATTTTTCAGATATGCCATCTTACGTTTGCAAAATTTTTTTTGGAAATTCTCAAACAGTCAAATTGTACTTTTGAAAGAGACGTGACCTGCAATAAAATTCGGAAAACTGAAAAGAAATCAGTGAATTTAAGAGAAGGTAACACACAAAGTTTTGTTTTCAAAAACTAAATAATAAAAAATAAATAAATAAGTAAAAATAAATAAATCCTTTTTTCAATCATTTTTTCATTGCCCAATTTTCTTGAATTAAGGTTGTTCGTAAATCCAAACTGGCTATTTTCTGACTGAAATCATTTTTATTTCTAAATGCATAAAATTGAGAGGTGCTCTTTTTCAGAAAATATGAAATTGAATAGAATTTTAAATTTTTCAATAAAGTAACAGGATTTTCCCAAAATGCAGTCAAAGTTGCTGCTTTGAAATGAATTTTTATGACAGTCCGATAAAGGTCGTCATGACAGAGAAATCAGTTATAACTCTGTATATAATCCATTTGTCGAAAAATTAAAAATGCTATTCAAATTCAAATCACTTCAATAGTCATGCATTCTATGTTCAAGCTTTTGTGTTTTGAATTGAGAGCGTGAATGTGTTACTTTGTGCTATAGATTTGGTTTAAAAAAACTCTAAGGATCATTTTATAATAATATATTTAATGTTATTTTTATTATGACGTTCAAGGTATTTTTTTCTATAACATTAAACATTTCGTATAATCCCCTCCTAAAATTCAAGATTTATATTATTTTGCAATTTAGGAGGCTGATTCATAATTTTAAAATATAAAGATACATCAGTAGCGCAGATTTTGCGCAACTGGGCTCGAAAAGTAGCTACTAGTAATTTACATACCGTAATTTCGCGCGTATGCGCCGCGGCCTAGTTAAGTCTTTTTCAAACCGGAAATTTTATTGAAACTAAGAAGTCAAATAAGTGCTAAGCAGAAGTAAGTCACAATTTACTCAAAATAAATTCTGGTAGGAAATCGAATTGTCTGAGGCGCGGCGTATACGTGCGAAATTACGGTATTTGTGTTAGAAGTCTGCACGGGTAGAAATTTCCAGGCCCGGCGTGGTCCAGCCCGACTCGAACAGAAACTGTCTTAGCCCGGTCAAGGGGGGGGGGACACTAAAAGTTCGGCCCGAGCCCAAACCCGATTATATTTTTGTAGTTCACGACCCGGCACGGCCCGGTCCACGAGAAATACAAAGAAATCCAGCCTAGCTCGTCCGGCCGGTCCATGAGATATACAAAGAAGCAAACCTGGCCCGGCCCGAGCCAAATTCTACAAAAAACTAAGTTAGGCTCTTAAGGTGCGTGCAGTAATTCTATCACACAAAGCAGGAAAAGACGCAAAGGAATCCAAAAATTACAGACCAATATGCATACTACCAGCAATAAGCAAACTACTAGAAAGAATTACACGTCAGGACAAGCCACCACTTAAAACAAATAGTTTTTGGAGTAACAAACAATACGGGTTCAAACAAAGCACTTCAACTGAACACGCATTACATGATTAATTACCTATTAAATCTTAACCAGATTTGTTTGTGATGAGTGAGGAAAGAATGGATTACACCACATTGTATGTCAAAGTTAGAACTAGCGGTCCCTAGTAAACGCTTATATGAGTATATAATTTTAGATATGAGTAGTAATTTTATTTATACGTATAATATGTATTATACAGAATGTAGATTTTGGATACGTACAATAAGACCAAGGGATTATACGTATTATACGAAAAAGTATATACGGTACAGCGTATATACAGAATTTACCGCAGTGGTTAAACTTATAAACGTTTAAACGGTTTTCGTTCATTGCGTGAAAAATGTTTTTCTCCTGCTGGTCTGCGGATCAGACATTGTGAAACACCTGCTAGAGTGCATTCTCTTTATAGGGGCCATAGTGATTGCAAGTAGCGAGTACTTGCAAGAAGAATAAAATCTGCATAGCTTTTCCTCAGCTTAGAATTTTGTTGTTTTATCCTCAAAAGTAAACTATTAATTATGAAATGTTTTACTATGGCGTAGCGGGTAGCTTCGAAGCTACCTGCTGTCTGTAATATGTCTGCAACACATGTAACACACATATAGCTTCTTTTAATTTATGGCGTGGACATTTCGCGTAAAAAATTATTTTTTCATACGGCCGCAGAACACAGACTTACATTGACTTTATATTTTGTAGTGGCATTGATCAATCCAACTCCTGGGAAGTTTCATAATCATACTTTTCTTGTATTTAAAAATATTTTTTTTATATTAAAAATATTTGGAAAATACGTTTTACAGCAAAAAAGAAAAGAGAAGGCAAGTCATTTTAAACGTGTGATTGCGTTCTAAAACCTACAGTGACGATTATTTGTCAGGCTATAAGTAATTGAAATTTATAGCTACTTCACACAAAAAATGAAATTTGTCAAGATTAACAAAAAATCTTAAACGTAAAATCTTCTAATTCTCATACACTTTGTACAAAAAATACCATGAGTGTTATGGTTAAAAAAAATGAGCTTGAGTTATATATTAACACAGAGTAGAAAACCTTATCACCGTAGAAATAATAACATTTGTGCCAGGAGCAATCTTGAGCATACGCACACACAAATAAAGCATTTTTTTTAATTCAAAAAGAAAAACCATACTTAATAATGATTGACAATAAATCTGAAACGTGTATATTCGCCTCCTTTGCTCAAAAATTGTTTACTTTCGTTATATATTTGCAATAACCGTTTATAGGGGAATATATCAAGATTCTATGTGTGAAACATATTATGCAGATTGCTACGGTAACACCGCCCATTTACAGCTTGTTCTCCGTTCAGTGACGTAAGACTGATGATATCGAGGCTTCGTTAGCCTCGGATGAGATCCATTGGTATTGAAAGTAAATACGATACTTGAATTATACGTATACTTGAATTATACGTTTAACCGATATGCGCTAATACGTATCTGGATACGTTTAAACAAACGTATAGTTTAAAGTATACGTACTTGTTACATACGTATATCAGTTAGACGTATAACTGAAATACGTATCGCATCGAGAGCACTAGTTAGAACATACAAAAACGTTGTTTTAAGGCTGTAACTTTTTATTGCATTGAGTTAGACGCTCGACATTTTTTACAAAACAATGTAGCCGTAGACGTTATTATTTTATATTAATTCTAACTTAACACCTTTAGCCATTCCTAAAAAAATGGTTTTAGCAGACAGACGTACAACAAAGTGATCCTATAAGAATTCCGTTTATTCTTTTTGAGGTAAGGTACAATAAAAATGTTAGAAAATTATTGAAACACAGTTTTATGATGAACAGGACAGATAATAGAAGCTCTGAAAACTGAAATTACTATTAATTCACCAATTTCTTGTGCAATAATGCTATTTAAATTTAAATTAAACTGCAATTTGCTCTCTTAATAATTTTACTATTCCGGAATAATAAACTATTTTTTCGAAAGTGTATATGGTAATGACCAGTAAATTTTGCAGTAAATTATTTCATTGTTTTTCCTTTTCCGTTCTTTACTCTTTTCCATTTAATATTAACTTCTCACGACGAGCGTCCGTATAAAATTCTTTATCTTTTATCATCATTATTTCTAAATAGAAATCTTTGTCTAATTTACTCGCAGAAATTATGAGATTAGATAAGGAAGAAATTACTGGTAGGAAAAATTAAAGACATATGCATTCTATACGTCACGTATACCTAACGCTCGTGAGCGAAGGGGGTTAATGATGCTGCATGTTAATATTAATTATCTATTGTATCATTCAAAGTTTGTGTTAGTGTGAAACAAAATTTAACAGAAACAATAGACACAAAAATAAACAATATTAAGAATACAAGAAAACAGAATGCCCAAATTCGATAGGAATTTCAAATATTTAGAGATTACTCCTCATACCTATTTTTTTTTTTTTTTTTTTTTTATTATAAAACAAACACTAAAGTTTTATACTCCCTTATTTATATAAATATTTTATCGGCAGAAAAGCAACGGAAAAAGATATAAAACCAAAATATTCCGTGTCATAAGATTGATACTAGGATTGAATTTTCCATAACAATATGAGAGCTTATATTTCATATAAGAAACTTCTTACAGGAGGACATTTATCAATATTTTATGAAAATTGATATAATGTATTTTAGAAATCCAGTGAAATGAGGCTTGTCGATAAATTTTAAACCTCTTAAATGATGATTATATATATATCATCTACAGGTGAGTTCATTTGAAAATTATGCGTCGGTGCTTTTATACTTTAAAGAAAAAGTCAGTCTCTGAAAAGCTATGATCCATTATTAGATTGAATGATTTTCTATCACTTTTTGTAGTTTTGATTTTTGATTTTAGGGAGGGTATTATGCAGTCCGAGTTTATAACAAAAAAAAAATTTTAATGTTACATATTTTATCAATTTGTACATCCACGTATACATATGTAATATACAGATAAATTATTTTAGTAATTACAGATTATTTATTTTGTAATTGCAGATTAATAAGTTTCAAACCTATGCATAGTAAAAGAATTAAAATTCTGATTTCTAACATATTTCAACATATTTTCAAATACGATTTAATTTTGAAGCCCAGCATATTTTTTTCTTTTAACTTTTGACTGTTTATCGCTGTACAAGACGCCGACTTCGCCCTTAGTTTGCAAACTCTGGACTTTCAACAGACTTGTGCGTTGCAAAATTGTTCCTAATTCATCCATTGATAGAAACACACTGTAATTAATCCAAATAACAAATTTAAATTGTTGAATTTAAGAGCATTTTATGAAATTTAAATTGTGTATGAATGATCAGACTGGCAGACAGTTTGATTACACATGTCTTGCGTTTGACTGTTTTATGTAAATATTTAGTTGATAGTTTGGTATGAGTAATGAATTGCTAATTTGTAGTTATTTCTATATTCGTAATTGAAATTTTGTTTCTATTAGTTACTGAATTTTAAATCAAAGTAATTATCTTAGATATTTTCTTACAGTAAAAAATAAAAAATGATCTTTATTTAAATAGCCTATTTCCCTTCTGGATCTGTATAAATGGAAAAGAAAATTCTGTTAAATCAGTACCATATATTTTTATCTTAATGCTGTTATACAAGAATACAAAAAAATATATATGTACTAGCTGTTACCCGTGACTTCGTTCACATAACATTAAAAAAGAATAAATGCATTAATTTAGCAAAACATTTCACTTGATAATTAACAACATATATAATTAACCAAAGCTTTATCACATTTTATAGGAGACCATACGGTATTTCTTTGCTATAGGGGCCTTGACATAACCCAGTCTTAAAAAAGTGAAATTTCATGCCAAATAATATATACAATCGCGAAAATGAAACTGCAACTAATGAAAAAAGGAGGACCCAGTAAAATCGTGAAAATCGAGGAATTCCTTTTCGTAAAACGCAAAACAACACTGGCAGAAGTCTTCTATACAACAGTGCATTTTAGGTGGTATTTGGTGTACCATTTGTATATGTGTGCATTGCTAAATGGGCATTATTATATTGTATATTTACATAGACATATGTTATATATTTCTTACTACATTATCTTGTTTATGTATATATTAAATTAAGTGTTTCACGCTAAGTGGTGTAAATAGTGAACAAACTGCTTGTGGATTTTATACACTGATAGATATTTCACAAAGATATAACAATCTGATGCGATTCTAAAATGTAAATAAAGGTTGCTAGAAAGTACTTTAAATTCTGCCCAATTTAACCTCGATATTTTCTCTATCGCGTCAAGAACACTATTAGCAAATAAATACTGACGACACAAATCTCATTATCTAAATTTACATATTTTTGTTAGTATATATAGGATTATTTTAATTTATTTCATGCGCTTGAAATGTTTTACGCTTTCTCTAGGGTTAGGTGTCGAATAAATGTACTTTCTTGTTATTTTCTTTTGCCATTTCAATTTATTCTATTTTCCATTCATTCCATTTATGGATATTGATTTAATTTACATATTCGTGTCAAAGAATATTCTTTAAAGTTATTATCAGGATTAGGATAGGATACGATAAGAGTTAGGATCAGGAATAAAAATTGAACGACAATGGCATGACCGAATCAGGTTTAAAGTATGAACCATCATGAAGCAATAAGAAAATTAGAAAATTATCGGCTAATAGTTTTTAATATTTTTTACAGTCATAGTTGGCATCAGAGGTGAGCGGGGAAATGATCATCTAAAATACCATTAGGTGTTTACCACGCAAAAAAACAAATCTGGTTACAACAATGTATTTAATTTTGCGCCAAATTTCACTTGATAAAAAAAAAAAAAAAAAAAAAAAAAAAAAAAGCAAATTGACTATGGACTTAATTACAGACCCCTAACCTTGTTATTCTCGGAAATTTTCTACCTATATGTAAAAAAAAATTCTACTATATAGAACCCGCTTTCACGTTTATAATGTTATGAATTGGCACGATCGGCTAGTTCAAGTTTACACAATTCGGCTGGAAGAAAAGATTCATTAATTTTTGATTTCTTCTTTGCTTTTGCATTACGCGAATTTGTTGGTAAAATCTATTTTCTTTTCGATAACATTGTTGTTTTTTAAGTTTAAAAAATATTGTAATTTTACTTAAACATTGCTTTAAAATCTATGCAATTTTTCTTATCCTACAAGACTTTACAAAAATCTATTATGAAACAACTTTAAAAAAAGCTATATTTAAAAACGACAACAAAGTTTTTCCTATTTTAAAACTAAAAGAAATGTAAAATTAAATTCCGGTTCGAAACGACGATTTACAAATGTGTTTCGATTGTGGAAAAATGATAGAGGAAAAATGCTGTTACTTCGACACAATCATATTAAATCTTTAGCTTTTATGAGAAAAGCAACTTTCTTTTAAAAATTATAGTTATTTTTATTAAGATTTTCTGATTTTCGATACGAATAATTTTGCGATGCATATCATTGACATTTGCCATCCAATATATTTTTTTTTTATTTTTTTTTATTTTTTTACTTTTTAAAATTTAAATTTAAAATATGGTATCTTTATGTTAGCTGTGTGCAGACGATAAATCGCCAACCTATCCCATCATTCGTATTGAATTCATTAAAAATATAAATATTTCACTCATTTCATTTAAAACACAGAATTTTAATTTACAACACATACATTTAAAATACATATATTACGTACATTTAAAATAATTCCTTTCATGTCAAAAAGAAAAAAAAAAAGAGAAATTAATCACAAATAATTTGATAACACAAGATCATTTTACTTCAACATCAAAACAAATCTGTTTTATTTTTCTATATATGACATCATATTCGCTTGTTTTCCATACTTACTCGTATTTATGCACTTTGTATTATTATCAAAGATTTGAAAACGCACGTTTTGTTTTTAATATGACATCATTTCATATTCTGTTTAATTCTTAAATCATTCATTTCATTTTCATTTTTCACGTGGAAATTTTTCACTTGAAAATAAATTGTTGATTAAAAATTATTACTAAGGGGTTTTATTTTATATTGGCAACGATAAAGTATTAGCAACGGTAAAATTAATGTTACCATTTTAAAATAAGCTGCAAAACCGGGCCCTTTGGGCCAAACCAACCAAATCAACCAACCATTTTAAAATATACGAAAAAATGTCCATTTGTTCTCTATGAAAATAATGAAATTTTGAATTATTAAGAAAAATATTGAAATTAAACAAAAACCATTCTATGTTCATTTGAGGGTTATAATCAACTTATATGCAAAGATACAGGATAATTAAATGCTTCATTTTGACGCTGGCTTCAGCCTAACATTTGCACACAATCAGATTTATAATATTACTAGCGGCCCGTCCCGGCTTTGCACGGGTAGACAATGTAATTTTTTTTATTACCTTCGTTTTCCTGAATTTCGCGCTCCAACCTAAAACTGTTGCTGAGATATGGCGAAATGACCTAAAACTTTCGAATCCCCCTTTAACCACCTTCGAGGGGGGGGGGGGATTTCTAAATTCACTGAAATAGGTGTTTAATCATTTGTTTAGTAGATTTGTTTTCCTGAATTTCGCGCACCTACATAAAACAGCTGCTGAAACATGGCAAAATGTCCTAAAATTTACGAAACCAGCACTTTAAAACCCATCGTGGGGAATTTCTAAAATCACTGAAATGCGTGTTTATCCATTTTTTAGTAGATATGTTTTCCTGAATTTCCCACTCCTACCTAAATCCGCTGCTGAGATATGGTGAAATGATCCAAAACTTTTGAATACCCCTTTAGCCAACTTCTGGGGGGAGTTTCCAAAATCGCCGAAATACGTGTTTAACCAATTTTTTAGTAGATTTGTTTTAATTAATTTCGCCCTCCTACATAAAATCTGTGATATGGCGAAATAACCTAAAAAATTCGACACCCCCCCCCCCCATTTAACCACCTTCTGGGGGGAATTTCCAAAATTGCTGAAATATGTGTTTTATTCATTTTTTAGTAGAATTGTTTTCCTGATTTTCGCACTCCTATCTAAAACTGCTGCAGAGATATGACGAAATGATCTAAAACATTCATCCACCATTCATCCACATCATACATTCATCCATCATTCATTCATTTAACCCCCTCCGGGAGGGGAAATTCTAAAATCTCCGAAATACATGTTTAGTCATGTTTATAGTAGATTTGTTTTCCTGATTTTTGAGCTCTTAACTAAAATTGCTGCTGAGATATGACGAAATAACCTAAAATATTCGACCCCCCCCCCCATTTAACCACCTTCTGGGGGGAATTTCCAAAATTTCTGAAATATGTGTTTTATTCATTTTTTTGTAGAATTGTTTTCCTGATTTTCGCGCTTCTACCTATAATTGCTGCTGAGATATGGCGAAATGACCTAAAACATTCGACCATCCCCTTTTACCCCCTTCTGGGTGGAATTTCTAAAATTGCTGAAATAGGTGTTTAATCCTTTTTTTAGTAGATTTGTTTTCTGGAATTTCAAACTCCTACCTATAACTGCTGCTGAGATATGGCGAAATGACCTAAAACATTCGACCACCCCCCTTTAACCCCTTTCTGGATGGAATTTCTAAAATCGCTGAAATAGGTGTTTAATCATTTTTTTATTAGATTTGTTTTCCTGATTTTTGCGTTCCTACCTATAACTGCTGCTGAGATATGGCGAAATCATCTAAAACATTCGACCACCCCCTTTAACCCCCTTCTGGGTGGAATTTCTAAAATCGCTGAAATAGGTGTTTAATCATTTTTTTTAGTAGATTTGTTTTCTGGAATTTCAAGCTCCTACCTATAACTGCTGCTGAGATATGGCAAAATGACCTAAAACATTCGACCGCCTCCTTTAACCCCCTTCTGGGGGGAATTTCTAAAATCGCTGAAATAGGTGTTTAATCATTTTTTTAGTAGATTTGTTTTCTGGAATTTCAAGATCCTACCTATAACTGCTGCTGAGATATGGCGAAATGACCTGAAACATTCGAACCCCCCTTTAACCCGCTTCGGGAGTGGGGGGGGAATTTTCAAAATCCCTTCTTATTGCTTGCCTAGGCCATAACAGCAATCTACAGTCCAAATTGCGTGACCCTGACTTTAGTAGTTTCGGCTGGGCGTTGATGAGTCACCCAGTCAGTCAGTCAGTCACCGTTTCCTCTTTAAATAATAGTATAGATTAGGATTGAAAATTGGTTAATCTTTTTCTCGCTAGGGATGTTAACAGGGTGAAACTGTCCTATCAAATTTTAACTTGGAGTATGGAGTAACTTGGGGTATTAAATTTGAACTTGGTTGTCATATGAGAAAACATAACAAAAAAATTAATTTCAGTTGTGCAGTTTCCTATCAGAGGCGTTACCAGCGTAAAAAAAAAACCCCTATCATGTAAAACGTTTTATGAAAATATAAAATACACATAGCAGAAGCTTTTTCTTTAGTTTTATTATAAGAAAAAAATTATTTAAATTTAATTATTCTATTTACGGTCAGAGGACGCTATAAACGTAAAAAAAAAAAAAATTATGTTGATTCTGTGCTACTTATTTTTAACTTCATAATAGCTGTCATACAATGAAACATAAAAAAATGAATTTTATTTAAATTTGGTTACCCTTCCAGAGGGCAAAACGCAAAAGAAAATTTTGATGAATCTGTATTCCTTAATTATAACTTGGAGTATGGTTGCCACCAGACATTGTTGAGAAAACATGAAAAAAATCCATTTTAAAGTTTTAGTTATGCAATTTCGCACAAGGGGAACAACCAACGTAAGAAAAAAAAAGTTAAAATATTTCAAAAAACATTAAATTTGACCATGGAAGAAGCTTATTCTGAAGATTTATAAACAAACCCATAAAAAAATCAAATTCATTTAAATTTAATTACTTTATTTCCCACCAAGAGACACGATAAACACCAAAGAAAATTGCGTCGAATCTGTTCAACTATTTTCTTCTTGAGTGCAATTTATATTTATCTTAAAGCTGTCATTCACTGTAAAAAAATCTGCGTAATGTTCCTGAAGTTTACTGTGTAACATTCCTGGGTTTTCTCGCGTCATTTCTGCTGATCCGAGAATACCGAGAAATCTGGTGTAACATCTTCCACAATGTTGTGAAACTTTTCGGAATACTTGAGAAAGTAGAATTTACTGATCAATTGTGAAACGTTCCATATGTTTTGTTTGTAACATTCCGTAGTGTTCTCAGGTATACTTTTGAACTTTTGTGTAACTTTTCGGAATTATTGTAAAAGAGTCATCGTTGATCTGTGTAAAGTTCCATATGTTTTGTGTGTAACCGACTTGTGTAAGTTTCCTGGTATTTCTTTGGTGAAATTCCTGGGAAAACCTGTAGCAGAAGGGTCATACAACGAAACCTAAAAAAATCAATTTTACTTAAATTTGGTTACCCTATTTCCCCTCAGGAATGGTTATAAACGCAAAAGAAAATTGTTCAATCAGTACCTCATATTATTTTATTGAGTACGGCCGTGTTTGAGTGAAACATAGAAACCACTTATTTAAATGTATTTAATATATTTGTCGCTAGTGCGTTATCGGCGTAAAGTAAAGTTTAGTTTAAATTACCCTATCTGATTTTAACTTGAAATATGGTTGCTACATAAGAAAACATTAAAAAAAATCATTTTAAAATTTTATTTACGCAATTTCTCACAAGCGGCGCTAAAGAACTAACGAGGAAAATGTTATTAACACACAAATCTGGCAACGGCGGAAGCTTTTTCTGAAGATTTGAGTGAAATTCGTCAATTCAGCTTAAAATGTGTTCGAAATATCAGTTGAAGACGCAGTACAAGCAGCATTATAGGTTAAATAAAACAGCTCTTCCAGCAATAAAAAGGAATGCATCTGTATTTTTTTGTTTTGACCTGTGAGATAGCTATAAATGTTACACTCCACATTTGCAATGGGGAACATGCCGCAGTAAGCCTTATTAGCAGAGACGAGTTCAAATTTCGTAGAATTTCAAATAACATAATGGCACTAAAAGACATTTTAAGTATTGACCACCCTTAGACAGTAGTGTAATGGAATTCTTTTTTGTGGAACTGTACAATAACTATAATTGCCATATAACCGTCTTTTATAAAAAACATGCTGTAGGAGACTGTAACAACAGACTAAAATTACATTACCCTCAGATTTCTGCAAACTCCGCATCCAAGAGTTTCAAAAAACCGTTTCTTAAATTCGTTTCATAAAATCGTTACATTAAGGGTTTATATATATAGGGTAGATATATAAACGGATTAATCGCAATATGCCTAATTTTAATTAATTTCTAAAGAAATTAACCTAAAAGCTAATTTTCCGGTGTCTTGTTCAAAGCCAAAAATAGCGTCAATGACAAGCAATATGATAAGCAAAGAAATGATAGCGCTGTTCAAAATCTATTAAAATCTGATGCTATGATTGTATATTTCAAAACTACTCCAACAAGAACATGGATCAATGCGCGATAAATCTAACATCAATTATTCACATAAATCAAAAGTCATTTCAATTTTTTTTTTTTTTTTTTTGTAATAGTGGCAAAAACATTTATCCATTGTTGACAAAAAAAAGGGAGATAAATAATAAGGTTATTATAATTTTCTTGCCATTTTCTCGTTGAAATAGAAACGAAAAAAAATTACAATTTGAATAAATGGTCTATCACAATTATCGTCTGCTATCCGAACTGGTGAAGATATATCTCTCATAAATCGAGTGAATGATTTTTGATTACATTTTCTTTAGAAAATATATAGTAAAATATTTTCACGTGATTAATTTCCTCATTTAATTAATTATTTACAAAAACCGAAAGGATTGTAATTATATTCACCCGTATATGAAATACCATTTTCTGAATTTAGCGTAAATATAGATTAATGGCCCCTGATAGAACATGGAGCTAATGTAAATAATTTAGCTCAGTCTCGATACTAAAGGTTTAGAAGAAAGACACCTACATTCACCATCACATACCCCAATTATTGAAAACTGCCGGGAAGGTATTACAACTACGGAGGACATCATCGTAAAAATAAAAAATACATTCCTTAAGTAAAGGATATGAAACAGTGGGCCTGGGCAAGGAGGAGCGTGGCAGTTAATACATATGAAGTGTTTTTCAGCTCACTCATTACTCTCTGTGAAATCACTCTTCTACATGACACCCCATATTGGTTATACAAACAAATGACAGCTTGAGTTTTATTAATGACAGCTTGAGTTTTATTAATGAATATACCGCTTTGCACTGTTTTTTTTTTTTTGTTGTTGTTTTTTTTACACCAATTCCGCTGTCCGAAGTCTTTTGTATACTATAGATGCGTTTTAAGATTGCTTTCCAAGATCCTAAAAGTGGAATGATTTACTGGCTGAAACTAATATAATTTTAACCCCTTCAGGGGCAAAGTATTCTTTGAGCTAAAATATTGTAATGATTTATTGGCACCAAGATTCACAAACGTATTTATTTTAAAATAAGTAAAAGCTTTCCTTCATGTACCTTATAAATTCAAAATTTTATAATAAAATTCTGGTGTCATTGTGGTATTTTGGGATTAAAATTAATTGGATAAAACTGAACTCTTAAAACTGAAATATTTTTGTATGTGTAAAAAGGGTTTAATTTTCATAGCACTGGTTTCGAAGTTTTTTAAAGGACGAAATGTTGTCAACTTCGAAAATATCATTATTGAAATCGTACAATGAGCACCGTTTTATTATAATTTAGATGGTTGGTTGGTTGTATAGGGTTTTATGGCGCAAGGTCCCATTGGGGACAAGCTGCGCCAAAGAAAAAATATTATAATTTAGAATGTCATTATAAGATAAAGTTGACTAAATGCACACTCACATGAGAAGATATAATGGCGAGATTCCCAAGTTTTTATCCAAAATCCCCTCCATCAATCAAAAATTTGGTTTTTAGTTAACCGTATGTCGCCATTCTTTTATAAACGCACTCTAACAAAATTGTATCACAATCACGTAACTTATTAAATATATATTTTCAGATAAACTACATTTTAAATATAACTTCTTCCGATAAGAAATTTAAGAAAATTAATATTATAAATATATATATATATATATATATATATATATATTTAATATAGAAGAAAACTAGATTTGTTTCCCCAAAAAAATCGAAAGATATGCCATACAATGCAAATGCAATAGATAAGGTTTCTACGCAACTAGTATTAAATATAATTATGTCAAAGATGATAACTGGAAAATGTAACTTTCATAATTTTTTTTAATTCAATGAACACTGGAACTAAAATTCTACTGAACGTCAGACATAATATAAATGGTTGCATGTAAAGCTTTGTAATAAAAAACGAAATGAATTTCCTGCAGCAAGTATTCATTTTGTACTTTATTAAGAATGAAAAATGATTTTTGGAGACGAGGACTTACTAATAACTTGATATAAATTAAACGATCGTTTCAAAGGAAATGAGAAAAAAAATTAAATGTGAAATTTAATATTTGTCATTTAACTTTGTGTGTTTCTTTCCTTTAGAAAAATGTATTAACAGTAGATTATTTCTCGCTCTTTTTTCTCTCTCTAAGTTATTTTCGTCATTATCATTACTATGGGGATATAACAGCCCGGAATATAGGTAAAAATTATATATTAATTTTTAGATTGATAGATTATCTTAATTTAATATATATTTTTAGATTGCCTCCTCACAATACCAAAATACATTTTTATATGAATAATATCAATTATGTATTCAAATAAAAATTTGAAATTTATTAAAAGCGATACTTTCGTATTAGCGCATGCCAGAAGTTAAGATCCGAAGAAATCGCCGAATATTTCGCTAATTACAGCAGCCTTTTTTATACTGATAATTTCAGTGGTCTATACGCGTAGTTCGATTACATGCCTGTTGAATTTGTGTTTCGTCTATATCAGTTTATCTATTTATTGATGAAGATTTAATTTCGTTCTGGAATATTAGTCGGAAACAAATGCTGAACTATTTATATTGTTTTAAGTGCAAACAGGTAAATCTTTAGTAATCGGGATGCCCGCGATAAGATAGGTTTGAAAAAAAATCATGTTTAAAAGTTATTTAAAAAAATCAGAAACCATCAGAAAATTTAGATACAATTTTCAGACGGATCTGAAAGAATAATTTTTCCTCTATTTTACGGTGTAAAAATTGAAACTTTGCGATGTTTAGAAGTTAAAAAAAAAAAAAAAAAAAAAAAAAAAAAAAATTCAGTAAAAACGAAATTTATTGGTCAGGCATTGCTATCCTTGATATGACGCCAGCGTTATTCGCGGACATGTATTTGTTGCTTTGTAATATCGATTATCCTTTTGTTATAAGAATTAGATGAAATTAAAAAAAAAAAATTCTGATTATTTCTATGTTCTATTGGTAAATAGCTACTGTATGACATTATTAAAGACTAGTAGCGTAAATAAATCACATGTTCACTAACAATTTTATATAAATGATTTTTTTTTTTTTAACACTCAAAATAAATAATATGCCTTATAGTTCCTTTTTACATAATAATTTCGACGAGTTTAATTCGTTTTATATAAATAATTACACAGATCTTCAGAAAAAAAACTTTTGAAAATTGTTTTAATTTTCATGACTGATTTTTAACACTTTCCAACCTAGTTGAAAAGTGTTTATGACTTCGGTTTGTCTGCCGTCTGCCGTCTGGCCGTCTGGCCGTCTGTTGTCTGGCCGTCTGGCCGTCTGCCGTCTGGCCGTGCTCTAACTGCCGTAAATATGCTCGGATTGCTCTGTAATTTTTATATGTTATAGTCGTTATCTATAGCATGTTCCCTATTTCAACGGAAGTGTGTAGCACTTATAATTTTTTTACAGGGACACTCAAAAGAATTCCGTTACATTGCGGTCTATGGGGAAAAATCATTTGCGGTTTATTTAAATAATGCTTCACTATTTTAAACGCATTGAAATTTATATATATCACAAAGGTGCATGAGAAGAAGCTTAATATGGAATAGGGTGTGCATAGCACTTATAGTTACTTTACAGGGATAGTCAAAATAATTCCGTTACATTACGTCTATGGAGAAAAATCGTCTGCGGTTTATTTAAATAATGTTTCCCTATTTTAAACGCATTGAAATTTATATATATCACTAAGGTGCATGCCAAGAGGCTTACTACAGAATAGTGTGTGTATAGCAGTCATCGTTCATTTACAGGGTCACACAAAAGAATTATCTACTGTATGTTAACAATAATTCCTGGAAGTGAGTTTTAAGTTACTGAACGCGATTTTAATTTTAATTCGCTTTTTGTCTATTATGTGGTGTGTATAAATTCTGTAGATCCTATACAGGGAAGCACAAAAGTGCGCGAACACATTTCCGTATTATTTAACTCCAGACGGAGAATTTTAAACTGTGCTACGCGTTTCCTAACTGAGCTAAAATTTAGTATCCTATGTGGTATACAAATCTATAGATCCTATATACAGGGCTGAATAAAAGTATTCTTGATTACTCAGTATTCTTGTTATCTTTTAACTTATTAAACGGTATGATTTGTAAAATTATTTTGGAAGCGTTGGAAAGTGTTACAAAATCTATGCTTGACGCATGATTTTTCATTCTTGTTATATTATTTCTCAATGCTGATTCTGAAACTGATATCCATTTTCTTCTATCACGGAGGGGTTTTTTTTTCACAAAACAATTCTCAGGGGTCCGAAAAACTACTTTTTTATTGCAGCGCACTACAACTACAACTGTTTTATCAAAAATATAGTTAACTATAACTACAACTACTTGTTTAAAAAGTAGCGACTACAAACTACTTTTCCAAAGTAGTCACTACTTCGCTACTATCAGATTTTGTTAAAAGGTTCAATTTATAGTCGAAATTTATGACATGGATTAAATAATAAAGCGACCCTTCACTATATCGCGTCTTCCGCGATACAATTAAATAAATGCGATATAACAGAGGACATTAAAATTTTGAGAAAGATTTCCTCCAAGAAAATGTTTTGTGTTTGTCTCAAAAATGTTCGCTTATACACACATTACATATTTCGTAGCAAAATTAAGAGAGATATTTTATAAAAGCATAAAAAAAATTCTTCTTAATAACATCATAAAAATAAGGAATGCGTTATTAAGAAGTTTTTTATGATTTTATAGTATCACACCAGTTTATTCAATTCTTTAATGAGAGATATTATAATGTAAAAAATTACAGAAAAACAACTCTAAATGCAAACAATAAATAAATCTGTAAATAAAGCAATTCCGAATAATAGGAAACCCAGCTTCAAATATGAAGACCTAATAACGAGTAAGTAAACAAGTGTTGTCGGCAATTAAATTAATTCCTTTGGTGGATTAGTGTCTGATTTAAGCAGCAAGTGTCAGTAAGAAAAATCTATGACTGCTTGCGGCGTGTTGCTATAAACTGCACCTGAGATTTGTCGCCGAGATTCGCAACTTGTTGAGCAGACCAAATTTTCCACAAAAGAAGCAAGTTTCGACCAAGCGATTTGCAGAATGGCACTCCCCCCTCCCCCTTAAGTAGCATTAAAAGTAGCATCGATTCTCACTACAAACTACCGATTTGTTGTATGGAGTACTCGCTACACTACATTGTTCAAAATATAGCACGCTACACTAACTACTATAAAACTAGCGACCACTGTAGTTTCGCTACTTGTAGCTCGCTACTTCCAACCTCTGAAATTGCTTATATTGGAAAATTTTATAATATAACGCATAATAAGAAATAATGACAATAACCGAAATAGCGATATTTTGACACTTCACTTTAAATTCATTTGAAGGTAGATGTGAGTGTCGAACAAATTTTCCCAACAGAGTGAAAATTATCTATTTCAGGATTCCAACCTGGGTCGAATCCTAATCTAGATGCTTTTCACTCTGTTCGTTATCGACCCCCATCTACAAATGAATGTAGTTTTTGACTTATAGATGTTTTAAAAAAGTTTTATACATCGTTTTAACACCGGTATTAAATATCCCACGTGTTTTCTTTTCTTGATATCGAAACAGTGAAGAGAAGATCTACGAAATGAGAGAGGAATTTGTATTGGATAGAAACACATAAACAAAATGCAAATAAAGCTATTTCGTGCTTTCCTACAATTTTCCAAATTTATCGCCTATTAATTAATTTCCGCAATAATTTTACAATGTCGGAATATAATGCATATTATTGTTCACAGAGATATACAAATTACCTTTTACACTGTTATCTGTCCAGGATAATCAATACCTTAAACTTTGCAAATATTTGTTGTTTTACTTGTAAGCAAAAAAACACAAGTTCCTTTAAATGAGAAAAAAAAATTCAACTTATACGACACATCTGAATATGAATGGAAAAACATTAGCATACATACTCAAGCATTAACCATGTCCGTATTTTTAAAAGTATTTAGTGGATTGAACTGAAAATAATGTAGTAACGTATAACGCATTTTTATAGATTTTTATATTATTCTCACTGCTCTTTCTAAAGCTGAAATCCATTTTTTCTATCACGAAGGGTTTTTTTTTTCACAAAAAATTGCTTTATTGAAAAATCAAATAATATAAAGAATAAAAAGAAATAATAAAAACAATCGAAATAATGAAATTTTGACATTTCAGTTCAAAAAAACAAAATTAAGATGGAGGTCAATATGGAACAAATTTTTCCACCAGAGTGAAAATTATCTAGGTCAGGACTCTAACTTGCGACGAGTCCCCAGACCAAGATACTTTGTACTCTCGTGGAAAAATTTGTTCGACTTCCATCTGATTAAATTAAATCTAGTATTTCGGGGTTGAAATCTTAAGTGTATAATTTAATTTTAATTTTATTAATTCACTAGCAGGCTTCGGCCACTCGCTCGCCGATTTCTCCAAGCAAACCTTGAATCAAACAAAATTTATCGGTGAATTTGTCCTTCTGTTTTAAATTAATAAGGACCTATACCTGTAATGTCATTCCGCATTGCTGAAAACAATACGAACTCCGTTGTACCATTATATTTTGTAATATGCGGACAAAATTTGAGCTGATAAGACCAAATCTTTTACTTGATTATTTAGTATATGATTTGGTAACGAATGATAGAACGATATGCAATATACTAAAACAATTCTTAAATAAATATTTAACGAACAATGCAAATAACTAGCTAACAAATTCCATCCAGTAGAATTTTTTTAAAGGCTAATCTTTCATAATCTTGTTCAGTTGATTATAAAACTTTCCCCATAAATCTATAACTAAGCTGCGTAAAAAATTATGCAATATATTAATACCATCCCAAAATATGTCTAACTAACAATGCAAGTTTCTTAAAAATCCACCCAATAGAACATTTTAAAAAGGCTATCTTTCATGAGGCCATCTTTTCCTGATTGCAAAACTTCCCCCTATAACTATATTACTAAGCAAAATACATCGATATGCAATATACTAAAACCATACCTGAAAAATTATCTACCTAAGAATGCAAGTCTCATCAAAATCCATTCAGCAAAAAAGTTTAAAAATGCTAATCTTTCATAATCGGGTTCAACTATTTACAGCTTTATAACTAAGCAACATAGAACGATATGTTTATGAAATAAAACCTTCCCAGAAAAATTATCTAACTAACAGTGCAAATCCCTTCAAAATCCGTTCAGCAAAACTCAAGTTACAAGCAGCCGGAACGAAATTCTTATTTGCATGTCTATATTAATACACTGCAAAACAATATTGTTGATTTTACGGTATAATAATGGATGTCTGTATTATACCTTAAAATCAACAATATTTTTTGCGGTGTATAATAGAGAACTCCTGACTGATTGACTGACTGACTAATCAGCATTTTTTCTGACAAACTATTTTTTTGCATTTTTTAATTGCGAAATTTTCTGTGCAAAAATACTGGTATCTAAATTCAAGGATTTTGCACGTATATCCATATAAAGTGTGAAAAATCTCTGAATTGGGACACTGGTTTTTGTAAACTGAACATTTCGCCTTATCTAATCTCAAAACTTCCACTAGGCAAAAAATTTTTGTTAGAAAAAGTGGTGCCAGAAAAATAATTGGAAACAACACATTTGGGCAATATAAAACTTGGCAGTCGAGAATCTGGCGGCATTCGTCCGATAAGCGTTAAATTACAAGAAATTTGAGAAATTAACATTTTTATACAACATTAAAAACAGAAATGACTATTTATTTCGTATCACCGTTTCTTGATAGAGCAAAAAGAATTTAGTATTTATTTTCAGTAAACAATGACAAAATTTTATAATTTTATGCATCGCATTAAATGATGAAGATTTTATTTTTTTAAGAGCCCATCAAATATAATAAAAATATATTCTTATTACGTTGTTACCATCTTAATGACCGTTTCACGAAAATATATTTTTGAAAAAAAAAGCACTGTTAATGTATTCTTTTTGTACTGTTTATAAACACTCGGAACTAAATAAATTCTTTAAACACATTTTTGCATTTAAGATAATACTTTTCGCAATTTACGGAGTATTGTAACCCGCATGGAAAAAGAGTATAGTTATTTCTTAGTTATCATTCGCAAAAAAAAACCGTTAATATTTAAAGAAATATCTTGATAAACTGAATAAATTGCAAATTGTACATTAAACAAATACTACAGGGTAATTCCATCTAACTGGTACACTTAAAGACGCTTTATATATTTTTTTATCGATATTTTATTATTCATCTTGAGACAACGCCAGGATTCTAAAATGGCCCATTCGTCTATATGCAGGGTCTTCCAAAATTCGACCGACAAATTAATAGGAATGATAGGAGGCATCAAGAGGATGAAAACTTAACATGGGGTCGCAAATCACGTTCAGTGGGAGAAAATTGCAAAAATAGTTATGACGTCGAGTGGAACAAAAATGGCCAATAATAAGTTGGATAAACATTTATATCACGTCATGCATGATTACAATGAATTGCAGTTCAACGTCAGAAAGGAGACGATGACACATTTTTATAGAAATTGTTCGAAGTTGCGGCCACGAAGGACGCACAGCCGACATCCTTCGTTTTACTTAATTTTTTTTAAGTGTGTTTGTAGCTGTTGGAATCATCGGTTAGTGGTTTTCGCTGTCTTTAAATACAAATTAGGTTACGTTGCTCAAACTACAGAGTATAAAGGCAGGATTGAGTGTTGGTGTCGGCGGATCTTGGGTGGAGATCTACCTTCTATAGGAATGCGAGACAAGCCTACTGCTTTTGGAGTGTCACATTCTCTAAAGGAGTGATAAGTGGTGAATTTTCCATAATCGGAGAACACGCTATATTAACATATAGTAACATAAATTTTGGGAACAGGAATTACAGTCGTGAAATTTGGTGTGATTTTTAAGATATACATTGAATGCTTTGTAATCGTGTTTTTTTTCTTTTACTGTATTTTCAATTTTATGCTTATTCATCGTATTTTTAAAAAGTAAAAAAAATACTTTGTATAAAGTATCCCAGTAATTAGAGTTTTGATTGTGACAGATCTAAAACTAAACACATAAACAAGTGTTTAAGTGTTTATCAGAAAAATTATCTAATGCTTTACTCTTAAATGAAAAATTGCTGAATGAATAGTTTTTTAAAACTAAAAACGTGCTAAAGTGTGATTAAACATGACTAACATTTTTCAAAACAATTGAAAGTGATATGCCCTAAATCAGTCCCGTCTCCTAAATTCGTCGTCATTTTTAACTTTTATGAATATTTCTGACACCTCTTCGCAAGCTTATGAAATCTTTGTGTATTTCTCAATCGAACATTGCCTGTGATATGGATAACATATATTATTTTTAGTGCAGTATTTTTAATTTTTTAAGTAAAAAAACAACCAACCTTATTTAAAAAAAAAAAAAAAAAAAAAAAAAAAACATGATGAAAGTTCCGGCTAAAAAATATAAATTCCAAGCTTATATTAAAGTACTTATTTAACATTTTCCATTAAATAAGTTACCATATGTTAGTCGAGTGCCTACGTATATATATTGATAGAAATCTTTTCCCTTGTACTAAATGCATCATACTAAATACATAAATAAATGATAAACGCACACCCTATTCTATAGTAAGCATCATGTAGTTCACTTGAGTGATTATATCAATTTCAGCATGTTTTAAATAGTGTAGCATTAATAAAATACACTACAAACGATTTTCTCCGTAGCCCGTAGACCATAATGTAACGGAATACGTTTGAGGTCTCTGCAAATGAAGTATAAATGCTACATGCTTCATTTTCAATACCAAACATGCCGTAGTAAACCTCATTAACATATATCAATTATATCGAAATCCAAGTACATTTAAGTGAGTTAGAGCGCGGACAGACAGGCAGCTAGATATACGAATTCATAAATACTTTTCAATTATGTTGGAAAGTGTTTAAAAAAAACAGCTTGAAATCCCCAGAAGAAAGAACTAAATTTCGAAAAAAAAAAAAAAAAATTCGTTTTAAAAGTTACTTGACTCTTTTCAAAATGGTGCCTACTTTAATGTATCAATTATAAATTTAAGTATAGAGACGGAATTGCGAATTATTCTTCAAAATTCTGATGATTGGTTTCCTTTCGGTTTTGCTTACTCAGAGGTTAGAACAATTAATTCTGCCCCGGTTCCATACTAGCTTCCCTTGGTAAAGAAAAGAGCTTCTCTGAGACATTTTTAGCTCTGTCATAAGTTTCCAAATAACAAATTGTTTTCTTAGGGCAATCGATATTTGGGCATTTTCTTCTATATTGTTACGCAGTTCAAGATGTGTTACTATATTTACCAAAGTGCCGGAGGCTGATTGTATGAATTGCAAGGGATTGCAGGTAATGTTCAATTATTTTGAGAAAAATAATTATCTGGTCTTTCATTTTCAAAGAAAACTTACAACACGTTTATTTGTAAGAAAAGCAGATAAAAATGACAGTAACGTAACTAAATTTTTATTTACAAAGTAACTCGATTATAAAAAGAATTGTGAAGGGAAATAAATTTCTTAATTTTTAGTGTTTAAATGTTACATTTTTATATAAAAAAATAATATTACAGGAAAATTTGTGCCTGAAGGACTTTGATCGTAATTGAAACAACAAAGTTAAATTTTAGTGTATGTGAGACTATTAAATTATTATGATTTACTTTTAGACGATAATACATTACAATTTTCTTTATGGATCGTGTAGAAAATATTTCAGTTAACAGTATAAATCAATCATAAAGGTTATAAACATGATAGCTAATGTCAATTCAATCAATTCTAGTTAAATTAATCACCATAAACAAAAAAAAAAAAAAAAAAACAAAAAAAAAAACAGATAACAAACAGATAAGCCTAAATCAGAATTAAAAAAATAAAATAAAAAAAAAAAAAAACCTTTCCAGAAAAAAATGGATAAAATGTTTAAAATGAATCATCATATTTTATTTATTTTAAATATTGAATAAATATTTAAAATAAATGACATTATTGGAGTGATATTAAGATGAATTTGAATAAGTTCGCACCAATAAAAGATAGTAAGAAAATAGTATACCGAACGTGAACACAGCCGAGAATAGAATAAAAACTAAAATCCTTAAAAAAATCCTCCATATAAAATATTTAACTTGATTCAACATATTGTGTCTTTTAGGTTAAAATCTTTTATAAGTTACAAAACTTTAAAACAATATAACCTTCTTTTTTAATCATAGATAATTATTTTGCAAAAACGTTTTGAACACAGAAAAAAATCGCTATTTAAAAACATTGCTGTCAAATCCGTACCAATATTTGAAAAAAAAAAAAAAAATGGATGTGCTCTATTATATTTATTATTATTTAACTAAATTTAAATTGAACATCCTATAAAGGATTACTACTTTTTATTACACTCGAAACATATATTCATTTACAAATTAAAACTAGAAAAATTACCAAATATCAAATAATAACTTTTAAAATTCTAAATAATGAAATCATTGCAGAATATTAATCAAGAACATATTCACACATACGATGAATCTTTTGTCCTATTATTACTAATTAAAACAGAAAACTTAATACAATGTTGTTTATTTTTCAACCTACTTTGCGTTTAAACCTAAAAAAAACAATTCTGTCTATTACTTATTTCTATTCAGGGGCACTTAAAGAAATAATTTCCTACATAATCAGATCTCTAATAAAGGGAGCGTCCAGCTGACAGCTGGTCGCTAGAATGAAAAGAAACGTTATTATTAGTATCTTTTCCTTCAGAAACACTGTAATCAATTTTCTCGCTCCAAGGAGATTGTGGTCATCTTATAATCTACCTAAATGATTCATCAAGAATCGCCACAGAGAGTACCACCAATAACGGAGTGCCTTCACACAAACTGTACTCCGCATAGTTATCTTGAGTTCAATCAGATGTTTTACGCATTTATTTTTCGATACCTTATATGTTCAATCTTTCTTTGTTCTATTTCCAAAACTAGAAAACCCACCCGGAGTTGTCTGTGTCCACAGAAAGGTACCTTCTATCCGTGGTTATTCTTTGTTTTTCTGTATTTACATCCAGACCAAGTGTTTACAATTTTAAACTGCAGAAAAATCGGAAAATATGAAAAAATCCTTCGAAAAGACTTTTTGAAATTATCAATATTCATATTTTTTAAATGAAAAGTACCACTATTACCATGAACGTACCAACAACAGTAGGTATTTTTAGTTTTGTTGTAACTCTATCCGAGTGAAGGTGATTACCATTTTAAAACTCACAAAAAAAGTAAAATATGAAACAATCTTCAGAAAATGTTTTTTGGGGAAATACGAACTATGAACTATTCATATTTTTTTTAAAGAAATGAAGTTCTTTCATTAGCGTTCGATGGGGATTTGAAATTAATCTCGTTAAATTTGAATGTCGGAATATAATGCATCAACGTACCTATATGGACTCTGAAAAGAACCTTTTCTTATACTATCAATAAAAATGTAACACAATATCATCTATCAGAACATCATACATTTGCCAACTATTTAAGTGTATAAATATATGCTTATTTGCGATGAAAAGCGACAGCATTCTACTATTGCTAATCAACATCAACAATTTCATAACTTATTCTCTTTTTAACGAATGAATTTTGTAACTTCAAACATCATTCTTTCTATATGTAATCTTCGTAGGATTGACATACGCCGTAGAAAGTATATCTACAAAAACAACTTTTCAAAAGTAAAAAAAGCCAAGCGTAAAAAAAAAAGATGAAAAAAAAAAGAAGTTGTGGCTAAAAAATGGTGTGATATCAAATTTCCTGACTATTATATAAGTTATATAACTTTTTTCCATTAAATAAGTTATCATATATGCAAGTCGAGTGCCTACGTATATGTTAATAGAAATCGTTTTCTCCTGTACTAAATACATCCTAACGAGTTTCTGAAAATTAATTTTTTTTCAAATTATGCATTATGGGCTTGGCGGCCATCTTTGCATATTATTCACAAAATTCTAAGCACTCAAATCCGTAATTAAAATCCGAAGTTCAAAATCGTTATTTAAGCAAATGTTTTAAGCGTTTCATTTATAGACTTATATGCTCTGAAAATTGTGGCTTAAGATACTGATGACTTATCTTAAAAATTCATCTTATGATTTATTTTTTAGAGTAATTAGTAATTTCAAACTAGTAAAAATCAATTTCTTAAAGTATCAGTCTTATCTAATTTATCTGTCCGTAGTTAAAATCTGAAGTTCGAAATTGTTATAAACATATTACATTGCAAACATATTACGCTTTTACTTTAGAAATTTGGATGCTTAGAAATATGGAAAGATGGCCGCCAAGCCCATTATGTATAATTTTAAAAAAATTGAATTTTCAGAAACTCGTTAGGATGTATTTAGTACAGGAGAAAACGATTTCTATTAACATATACGTAGGCACTCGACTTGTATATATGATAACTTATTTAATGGAAAAAAATTAAATAAGTAATATAATAGCTTAGAAATTTGATATCACACCATTTTTTAGCCACAACTTCTTTTTTTTTTCATCTTTTTTTTTACGCTTGGCTTTTTTTACTTTTGAAAAGTTGTTTTTGTAGATATCATTTCTTTTTTTAAAAATAGATTAAACATAATTTAAATAATCTAAACATGAGAAATAATTTAAAATTACATTTTACTTTCAGTCATTGTTTAAAGGGTTAACTAGAAATACCAGTAGATTTTTTTCAATTAAACTAATTACACTCTTAAAAACAACATACTAAATGTGGTTTGTTATAATATTTCTTATCCTCCGTTAAAAAATATCACTGACTTATCCATGAAATGAATAAAAATGGAATACGTACATAGCGTGTCAGTGCTGCATTTGATATCAAACGTGATATCACGCTCTTTTATTATTAGCACTAGCTGGCTTCGCCCGCTAGCGGGCCCCTAATTTACATCAAGACCTCGAATCTTGTAAAACCTCGAATAAGATAAACCTCGAACCGAATGAACCTCCGACCTGGTTCCCCGCTGCCTTCGGCACCGGATAATCCCTTACTTTTCACATCGAATAGTATAAACCTCTAACCAAACGAACCTCCGACACGGGTCCCCGCTGCCTTTGGCACCGTGTAGCAGTCGTGCTGCGCACGCTCAAGTTCCATCTTCCACCACCAGGTAGCGCAATCTGTTCTATATGAACCTCGGGCACTGAAATCGTTAAGGCTATAGATGTCGAGTCGAATGAGCCATACCCCGTCGTGATCCGACCCATAGAAACAGAGATAGGAAAGCGCCACCTGGTGGTGAAATCTAATCACGTTTGGGGGGGAAAAGTGGGGGGATGAACACCGGAGATGCATAATAGGATTAAGCGGTCACAGACCTTTCCAACGATGTATTACATGAGGGGTTTGTGCAAAATTTAGAAAATACCCCCCTCCCCCTGCATAATATGATTAAGCATTCACAGACCTTTCCAACGATATATCACATGAGAGGTGTCGGCAAAATTTAGAAAAGTGCCCCCTTTGGGGGGGGGGGTGAAAGTGGGAGAATGGACCCCGAAGATACATAATATGAATAAGCGGTCACAGGCCTTTCGAACAATATATCACATGAGTAGTGTCGGGGGGGGGGGCGCAAAATGTGGGGGTGACACCTTTGATGCATAACATGAATAAGTGGTCACAGCCCTTTGTAACGATATGTGACATGACGGATATCGTTAAAATTTAGAAAAGTGTCCCCCCCCCCTTTAATTTTCGACGCGGCATTATTTTTAAAATTTATGTTATGTGTTATAAAATATCGTAAAGTTTCAAACAGATAGCCTTATTATACTTTTGTTCACGCCCCTCCCCATCCCCTCCCCGAAATGTGACGCGCCATTCTTTTTTGTAATTTTTTTATCATGTGTTATATACTATCTTAAATTTTAAAACTGATCGCATTGGAATTTAATATATTTGCTGAAATTACAATTATATATAGAATAATATAGAAATAAACCCTCCTTTAGCTTGTAATTAAGATATACGAACAATTTTTAGAATTTCTGAAAGCTGATTTTTATTTATTTATCTATTTATTTATTTTTTGTTTATTTATTTATTTATTTACTTTTTACGGAGTTTCTTCTTGCATTGCTGTGTGTGCGGTTGGCTGGATGTGGGCTTTATGTTTTCATCTTGTAGTGCTGGTGTGTTGTCTGTTGTGGCCGGTGTTTTCTTGCTGATGGTGTTTTGGACTGCATCAATGATTTCGGCTGCTTTGGGGAGCTTCTGCATTATTTGCTGACAGTTCTGTTGTGAGACTTCTAGATGTTCTTCCAGGCATCGAACCCGTTCTGTCAGTGTTGTGATCTCATTTTGGAGTGCTAGCATTTCTCTTAGGGTGAGTGTGTCTATTTGATCTACGTGATTTAGAATTGTTTTGAGTGATGGTAGACTTTGTTCTTCTGGCTGACAATTTCTGTCTAGTCTACCTGCTATCTGTATGAGGATTCCCCTGTCTTTGTTGGTAAGTTTAGCTAAAGTAACGTCTTACTTCTCCTCCTTGTAGAGGGAGGAATTGCTCATATGATGATGTTTTGATTTTAGTGAGACTCTCAGCTGGTTATCTGTGTCTTCGTCAGTGCTTGACGGAGCTTCGACCGAAGGTATTTTGAAGGTGGGAAAGGAATCCTTGCGTGACATTCTAGAACCTTTGTTATTTTTTGTGTTGCTTTTAGGAGTGTGGCTCATGCTAGCTGTGGAAAAATTTTGAGAAGTAAAATAGACTACAGACCCTTGGGCACGGGCAACACTCTTCCTGTCCATGATGTCTCCATAGGCTTGCAGCATGTTTCTAATGAGAGAAGGTGAGTGACGAGAATTTTTGAGGTGTTTGCCATGCACTACTAATAGGAAAAAGAGGTCACGGAAAGAATGGGGAAAGCTGAAAAGAAGGGGCTGGAACAGAGCCAGCACCAGCAAGACGCATGCCCGCAGAGTGGCCACTCAAAAGTATTTTGCATACTAAAAAGAGTTAAAGTTAATTTGAGTTAAGTGTTCAGTTCTAAAAAATGGTGAAAAATGACAAAGTTAGTTTGTGGAGAATTAGTTAGAGTCCAATTGGGGTGTAAAAAGTTAAAATTTATTTGAGTTAGGTGTTCAGTTTTAAAAATTGGGTGAAAAATGACAGTTATTTTTTTTGTCGAAAATTTGTTAGAGTCCAATTGGAGTGTAGAAATGTTATTTGAGTTAGGTGTTCAGTTTTAAAAAATGGGTGAAAATGACAAAGTTATTTTTTGTCGAAAATAAGAAGTCCGAATTGTGTGATGTAAATGTTAAAGTTTTGAGTTAGGTGTGCAGAACGGGACTCTAACGAAATAACATGAAATGTCAAAAATTTCATCAGAGTTCGCTATTCCCGTGTGCTAATGTCTTAAGGAAATTTGCAGAGGGGTTTGGACTTGGACGGAATTCAGAACATTAATGACTTTGACAAAAAACAATAAACTTGAAAAATTTAAAATGAAGTTAAAGTGTTATACTTTTATGAGGTGTTAGAAAACATAATAAAAGAAGCTAAAAAGCGAAAATTAACGAAAATAAATAGAACTCAGCCATATTTTCGATGTGGTGAAAAAGGTAAACATTAAAAATTAAAAGTGTGATAGAACTGAAAATAAACATAGAAATGTTTTAAAATTTTTGGTGTGTAATGAAAAAAATATGCTTAATATAAAAACCAGTTTGCAGGGAAAATGTATGTGCGAAAATTGAAATATTTAAAAAGTTTGATAAGTGCAAAAAAACGCTAAAACCGTGGAAAAATTAGAATATGAAAAGAATAATTTGGATAGGGGAAGTGATTAAGTATTGTTTAAATTGAAAGAAAACCAGTTAATGGGAATTTTGACGGAATTGTTTAATTATTATCTGTGTTTGAAGTTTGAAAGTTGATGTTCCGTTGTACGCCTCACCCATCGAGGTCGACGGTAGGGATGGCTAGAAGTCCCCAAGCCCTGGTGGATAGCAATCGCCGTACTCGGAAAAAAAAGTTTGAATTTTAAGAAAATATTTGGAGAGGTGAATTTAATTAAGTTAATTAGATGATCAACAAATTATGGGTGACTTGAGAGAAATTTTTAAATTTTTGAAAAACTGTGAAAATATGGCAAAGTTCCACTAAAGAAATTTAGAAAAAGTTGAAAAATAAGACTAAGTCATATAATTGTGCAGTAAAACAAATAAAAAAAAAATCAAATATTTAAAATTTGCATTAAAAAAGTTTAGAGTCCAGCTCATGAAAATGACTAAGAAAAATAAATTAAAATGTTATGGAAAAAGACTAAGTTTTACTAAAATACTGAATTGATGTAGAAATACAAGTTATTTAATTGGTAGCTAAACAGGTTAAAAATATTCTATGTCGAAAGTCGATGAAAAACTCTAAGTATTGGAATTAAAGTGGAAAGTTGGGAACATCTGAAAAAAGTTAAAGTACCTTCATTAGATAAATTAGATAAATTAGTAATTACAAAGCCCAATCAAGCGGACCTCTACTTTGGTCTTGGCCAACAACGCCGGCCATTGTTCCAGCTCCAACTGATGTAACTGCAGACTAAAACTTAACACATGGCCTCTCTAACCCGTGATGCCAAGTGGCAGACCCCTAGGATGACTGTACAAAATAGTAGGAATCAGAAATAGTAGATCTTAATATATATCCCCAGAGCCCCAAAAGATGCAATTCAGAGAGGTACCATGTGGGCAAGAGAATAATTAAAAACTTTAATACAAGGCAAAATTATTAAAAAAAGAATCTAAAGTTTAACATCAGCGGAAAAAGAAAAATTTTTAGAACAAAAATAACACTAAGAAAATAAGGTTAAATTAAGATTTAAGCAATCAAAAGGCAGAAAACAAAAGATACAATTAAAATGCATGGCAAACAGAATAAGTATAGTAATGAGCAATTTTAATAATTGCTCATAAAACAATTACTAAGTGGGCTAGAAACATGCTGCTTACCAAAAACAATAGTTGAGACATTCATGAACTGGATTCCAGCGAGTGCGCTCGGCCCTCAGGTCTTTGAAGGGCGCTTAGCCTTGCATTTGCGGGAGCCCCTGCAACACACAACCTCTCCACACGCGTCGACCCGTCTCACTTAATTTATTGTCGATTTCTTTATTTTTCGAGGGGCATTATTCTTTGAAATAAGAGTATAATATACAATTAGTGTGAATAGCCTGTGATCTCAATGCCATAAGTTTAACTAGGCCCATTTCTATTTATTTTAAGTTATTTTTGTATGTATTATGCCAATAATAAAGTATATATCATTTAAAGTATCCCTCATACTTTTTTTTAAAATCTAAACGAAAAGTTATTGATTGGCAAAATAATTTACGTTTTGTGAGCTCAAATAAAAGCAGAAAGCTAGATATATAAAAGTACAAATATTTGCAAAAATTCTCTGATTTTGTATAACTTACGTAAATATGATTCAACAAATAAAAGTTTCGCATTATTCACATAACAAATTATTCAGGATATATGTCTTTACTTGTCACTCGTCAAACATTAAGAAAATTATTACAGGATCGACAACTAAAAAAGATGTGATAATCAAGATATAAATATTAGTTAGATCTTTTAAACGCAAACAATTCATCTGAATCTATTTGAAACATGTCATTACCAATTTAAATGCCTCATTTTAGAATGAACATCAAACGATACGTTGTTCCACTTGCGTTATTTATCAGATTTATTTTACAATCAGGAAAACATAAAATTCAAAATGATAGACACTCAAATGTTACATATGTAAACATTTAAAGCATTAAAATTTTAAAATAAAAAACTCTAAAATTAGACAAAATTTACATTTTTTCTAAATCAGAAAAGAAGATACTAAATTAGCATGAAAATTACTTAAAGAGGTCGTGGGGTCAAAATTCTCAATATATATATATATATATATATATAAATTATGTATTTGCCTTATTTAAATTAAATAAAGCAAACCGCGTATTTCTACAAAAATGATTACATCAGCAGATATATTAATTTTGGTGTCGTACTATAAGTCCTGTTCCACCCATAACTAAAACTTTTAATAAGTCCATTTATCTCAGAATAGATTTTTTTATTATTATCATTTCTTATGTTTAATAGAATATATCTAAATTATCTTGCAAGATATGCGCGTGAATTATTATGTTTTTAATAAATTGTGTGCAGGATTTTTAATTTCGTGTGAAAATTTTGAGAATATATTCCTTGAAGTAAAATTCACCCTTAAATTCCTCTGTTTTTAATTTTAAATTTATTTTAAATTTTGTAAGTAATATTTTTTTAAATCTTGAAATCAAATTAACGTACGTAAATGTGGTTCATATTTACTGCACATAATAGCTTTCTGTGCACAATATGAGAAAAATAAAGTAATGAAACCGGGCAAATTGTTCATGACTTACATAAAAAATTATATGTCTAAAATTTAAAATTCACTTTCTTTTAAATTTAAAAGTTTTTAATTTTTTTTTATCTCAAAACTAATATTTATAGATAGACGCATTTCAGGAAAAAAATCATTAACAACGCCTATAAATAAAGAAAATAAAAATTTGACTCCTGGATCCTCTTAAATATTGTGAAATAAACCACAAAAGTTCACATCATCTTTCTTACGTTCAGAATTTTAATCAAAGTTTTCAGTGTATACCGCGTGGTCATCACAAATAAGGTAAGAAAAAACTAATTTATATTTATATAATACAAATTTTGGATAGATTTAACATTGCATTTAATAAAAAGAAATGCACAATTTTAGCAATTTGAAACCAAAGTACTTAAAAACTCAAACTTACATTTTTGTCCACTCCGTGGACTTGGCATATCCATTTTTACTGATATTGTCTATAGTTTATCAGTCATTTATCAAACATTGTGTGCAGTATATGGAGGTCTCAAATACAAAGAGTTTGGTAAGTAATAAAATCCTGATGCACTTTGATTTTCTGAAAATTACATTCCATAAATTAAACAATTTAATACAACTTTTTTTAGCTAATTTTGCTTTTTCTGTCAGATTGTTTAATATGTGATAAATATGTACTAACTATGCCCATTAATTACTCAAAGAGCAGGGAAGACCGAGCTATGCTCGATCAAAATTAGCTTTGAGTTCAAATATCATGACCCATGGCCAAAGTGGCCCACTAATCGAAATTTCTGGAACAAGTGACCTATCCCAATAGTCTTCTCGTTCCTAAAACTGAAGGATACTAAATTTAGTTCAAATCGTCTGAGCTGTTTTTAAGATAAAGATAGCTTGACCCATAATAACCCCTGACCAAAATGACCCACTAATCGAAATTTGTTTAACATGTGACCTAGCCCAATAGTCTGCTCGTTCTCTAAAACTGTAGGAAACTAAATTTAGTTCAAATCCTCTGATAAAGTTCCGTCCGTATTCTCGTTCCCTAAAACTGTAGGATACTAAATTTAGTCCAAATCCTCCGATCCGTTTTTAAGATAAAAATAGCTTGATCCATAATGACCCATGACCAAAATGACCCACTAATCGAATGTTCTCGAACATGTGCCCTAGCCCAACAGTCTTCTCATGCCCGAAAACCATAGGATGCAAAATTTAGTCGAAATCGTTTGAGCCGTTTTTAGATAAAATTAGCTTGACCCACAGTGACCCAAAAATGACCCACTATTCAAATTTTCTCGGACATGTGTCCTAGTCCAATGTTTTTCTCGTGCCCGAAACTCGTAGAATACAAAATTTAATCAAAATCGTTAGAGCCGATTTTTAGATAAAATTAACTTGACCCACGTTGACCCAAAAATGACCTACCAATCGAAAGTTCTCGAACATGTGACCCAGCCCAATAGTCTTCTCTTGCATGAAAATGGTAGTATAGAAAATTTAGTCAAAATCGTTTGAACAGTTTTTTTGATACAATTAGCTTGACACTGACCCATGATGACTCAAAATGACCCACTAATCGATTTTTCTCAAACATGTGACATAAACGAATGGTTTTCTGGTGCCCCAAAACAGTAGGATACAAAATTTCGTCAAAACCATTAGAGCAATTTTAAAGATAAAATTTGCATATATAACCACACACATACACACAAGATTTGCTCGTATTAGAATATATGATTATGTCTTCATTTATTTTTTTAAAATACAAATGTTCCTTTTTATGGCCTTCGTTGCAATGTCAGAATTTTAAAAAATGGGAAACTTGTGAAAAATAGAATAGAAAACGTGACCACTAATATAAGGTTATTTATTAAGCTTAAATGAAAACATCCATGCAATTTTTAAAATATTTTTAAAATACTTTTCAAAATAGACTTTTTTTTGCTATTTTGTGCAGTTTCGTGAGATGACCCAATAGACTCATGCTCTCCTTATCTCCACAATATATGTATATATATATATAGAATCATCAAATCAATTGAATGAGGAATCAGGAATTGATCACGAGATGGATATAATTTATTGAAAAGATTTGCATTTTAATATCTACTGACAAAGTGTATTTTTTCTATGTTATTAATAAAATACGATTTCTATAAATTCTGATTAAGAACATGAAAAGGACCTGTTTTTTTATAATGGTAAAAGTGTTGATACATCAAACATAATCAGCAATTTTATCTTTTGTCTCTATACAGAATTGATTGATTAGTTTTTTGAAGATTCTCGGTTCATTAATAGATTATCGGTATTTTTTCTATCCAGAGTGATTGATTATTTTGTGGAAGAACGTTGATCCATTAACAGATAATCAGTGACTTTTCGCTGCTAAGCGATAATGTATTATCTTATTGAAAAGTTTTACAAGATAATAAAACTTTCGCCGCTTTTTTCTTTTTATATGTCCTATATTTCTTCCAAAACTTCAATTCATATGTTCTTAAAAATAGGTTATTTTTCTTAATAAATTAGGAAGAAATGTTTAGAATGAATCATGAAATTCACTCGGCTATTTGTGGTGTCATCCTTAATTACTACCACCATTATTTAATTTTAAGTAATTGGCATAAAATATTCGTAAATGCATATGCTTTTGAAAAATTAAAAGATTTCATAAAATAAGATATTTGTTTTTAGGTGCGTTCGTAATTATATAAATACGTAGCACCTATAGTCGTCGTTTAGTCCGTCCGTCTGTCCGCATATAACAGCGCAAAAACTACCCAACCGAATGGTTGGAAATTTAATATATATAATCGTTGCAGAATTTTGTCGAGTCATTTCGAATTTTATGAAAATCGAATCAAAACTTAAAAATATATTAATAAAAGTTTTTTTTTATTCTATTAAATCTTATCATACGTAATCTATATAATAAAAGCGCAAGTCATGTGACTGAGGAAAACAAATACATACTAATCACATCTTTTTCCATATGCCAAGAGGCCATTTATATTCAAAATTCATTTTTCGAATAAAATTGCGTAAAAGTTACATTTCTAGAAAGATCGTTCAAAAAAATTGTTTGCTTGAGAGATGAGTTACATTCAAAAATGTATAGATTCTGAGATAACTTCAGTGAAAATTAGGTTAACAGCCAAATATCTCAATCCATTAAAGTAAATAAACAAAATATTCATTCATCGTGAGACATAGAAATATTAACCATGGTAATCATTCACAAAGCAAAATCTCCATGGTAAATTTACAGCTCTGTCTGGTGTCGAAAAAAAATTAACATCTGTAAACATGGCATGCGTATAAGAAAAAAAAAGGTATCCTCATTTCGTTCATAGCAGACGATATAATTTATTTCACTGAAATAATAACGATGATTTTTTACATTGTAAAACTACTTATATCACGAAACGAACTCACCTCATTTGTCACGTTTAACGTACAATTTCCAACTTGTTTAAAGTAGATGTCATTCATCTATTTTTCTCTCTATATCACTCTTCTTTCTTCTGTAAACAATATTACATGATACGAAATAAAAAATCAAATCAATATCTATAAATGTAATAAATGTAAAATAAAATATATAGAAATGATAAAAAAGAATTCCAAGGAATAAACTTGTCCAAGACACTTAATCTTAGAGAAAGCATATAAAATGTCAAGCACTTTAATGTTCTTATATATAATGAAATAAATATGCAAATAAGGATTATCAGAAGTGTTTTTTAGTATACCATGCCATAAAAAGTCCGTTAATTGCGTGTGTTTGTAATTATCGAGAGTGGATTTTTTTGCTTATTTAATGCATAGAAACTGCTTTAAATCCTATGTTAACGAAGTCACGGGTAACAGCTATTTTTACATATATTATTTTAAGAAATTTTACTTTTGTTTAAAATAGTTTAAACTTTCAAAACTTCACAGCGTACTTTCGGTCAAAAGAAGATAAAAGAAAACGAAAAAAAATCGAAAACATACATTTGACTGGAAATAATGTCTTCTCACAAGTTTTGTTATAAAAAGTAACGTTAGGGGTCGTCATCATATTGAAATTGTACCCAACTCTGAAGTTTTTAATACGAAAATGTAACTTTGACATCATATTCCATCTTTTCGGTAAATTATAACTTATGACACGAAACGAGAGGACATTCGGTGAATTAATGTACACTGTAAAAATCTGCGTAATGTTCCTGACGTTTACTGTGTAACATTCCTGGGTTTTCTCGGATTATTTCTGCTGATCCGAGAATACCGAGAAATCAGGTGTAACATCTTCCACAATGTTGTGTAACTTTTCGGAATACTTGAGAAAGTGGAATTTACTGATCAACTGTGAAACGTTCCATATGTTTTGTTTGTAACATTCCTTAGTTTTCTTAGGTATACTTTTGAACTTTTGTGTAACTTTTCGGAATTATTGTAAAAGAGTCATTGTTGATCTGTGTAAAGTTCTATATGTTTTGTGTGTAACCGACTTGTGTAAGTATCCTGGTATTTCTTTGGTGAAATTCCTGGGAAAACCTGTGAGAGAAAGATGACACAAGTTTTCTCAGGAACTTTACATCAATTTTTTTACAGCGTAGGAATTATGAAAGTTTAAAGTTTAGAACTCCTAACGTTAAATTCATTTGTAGTCGCTGCAATGCAGATTGCAGTGCCGAGTAGTTTCTTAAACTTCACTCTAAAACTACTCGGCGGCATCAGCCATAATTTTGGATTCCCATATTTGGAGCTACTACAAAGCGATTTTTGTTAAAAAGTTTATAGGTTACAATTCGAATTAATTCCTTTTGAAAACATGTACTCTTTCAAAATCACTTTTCGAAGAAAAAAAATATGAATTTTGTAAAAGAATTCAATTTTTAGGAGCTTTAATTATGCGAATCAAAAATTACAGATAATTTCGCTGAGCAGTTCATGACTTTTTTTCCATAACTTAAATTTCACGCACTAGACAATATTAAACACATATAGGGTAACTTGGGTTGAAATGCTGGATGGGACAAGATGCCCTGTCACGCGGTTTTCCTATGCGCAGGCGCTGTAGGGAAACGCCACTTAGTCGCGTGGAAGAGGCTTCCCTACTGATACTTTAATTCCAGTTTGCGTTGTTTTAGGGGAGAGTAGCGGAGGACCACTTAACTTATTTTCAGATGTAACTCATTTCATTTTTGGAATTTCTGCAAAATATCACTCCACGTGGTCGATCTTTAAATCTACTAACTAAATAAATCTTTATGAAGATCTCTTTTTGAAAATCTTAAGTTTTATTTTAATTTGAAAGATGTGTTAAAAGTAGTCCAAATTCAGCGACTGGTCTCCTAAGTTGGAACCCCAGTCTCCTAAATTGGACCAAACAATATTAGGCTGTTTTAATGAGTAGGGAATATAACTAATTTTATTAAATGCAAAGTTTGCGATTAACGAAACAATCAAACAAAAGAACATCAATGAAATATAATGAAATCAAATGTCTGTAATTGTTTTAAATCATAATGTATTCAAAATATAAATCAAAGCTATAAGTAATTAAGAATAGAAATTATAGAACTAATTGCCAGTTACTTGAATATCATGTAAGAAGTGATGCAAGGCTTACGCATGCATTTCTTTTTTTCATTTTTTATTCCAACGCAGACAACTGAAACCATATTTGGCAATCTGAACACTGAATCATTTCTGCTATTTTATTTTTCTTACAAACTAGACAAAACCAATCATGACTGTCTTGATTTTTCTTTTTAGATTCTGACAATCATTAGATATTTTTTTTGCAACAGAAGTTTTCTTTACCTTTTATCTGTAGTTCTTCCCTTCCATCATTTTCTTTCCAATTGAATTACGCCTATATGTTATTAAAACTTTATGTTCCAATTTTTTTGTGCTTTGAGAGCTTCCTTTTTGTCGTAATTTTTATTTAGTTTTTTGTTTTTTCATTTCAAGGTTTACTTTATATGGTGAAGATGTTAACACAGCTGTTTTTTTCGCTTCCTCTGTACTTTGACTTAAGCGATTTTGACAAGGGAGATAACATTTCTAATGATTCTATGGCTTTTTATTTTTGTTGGGGGGGGGGGGGGTTGTAGCTGCAGCCTTCTCGCGGGACAATCTCTTCACAACTTACCCTTTTTTTCTCGTTTGCTATATCTTTGACAACTTTTGCTGTCACTGATGTTTTTCTTCTAAACTGTGTCGTTTTCATCTTTTTTTTTTTTACTCTCTTAGTTTTAGTAGGTTACATGATTACTGACTCTGACTCCAAAAATAGTGTCCGAAGCAGTCGAAATTCATTACTTACTTTTCAAATTTATAATCGTATATCTGGTCCACTTTAAGCAACTGAAATTGATCCAATTAAGGCAACTGCGCCATTTATTAAAACAGATAATCTCAAGACTAAGAACAACAAGAACGAAAAATCATGCGTCAAGCATAGATTATGTAACACTTTCCAACGCTTCTAAAATAATTTTACAAATCATACCGTTTAATAAGCTAAAAGATAACATCTAAGTAATCCGAATACTTTTCATCAGCCCTGTATAGGATCTATAGATTTGTATATATACTACATAGGATGCTAAATTTTAGTTCAGTTAGGAAACGCGTAGCACAGTTTAAAATTCTCCGTCTGGAGTTAAATAATACGGAAATGTGTTCGCGAACTTTTGTGCTTCCCTGTATAGGATCTACAGAATTTATACACACCACGTAATAGACAAAAAGCGAGTTAAAATTAAAATCGCGTTCAGTAATTTAAAACGCACTTCCAGGAATTATTGTTAACAGACAGTAGAGAATTCTTTTGTGTGTCCCTGTAAATGAACGATGACTGCTATACACACAATATTCTGTAGTAAGCCTCTTGTAATGCACCTTATATAAATTTCAATGCGTTTAAAATAGGGAAACATTATTTAAATAAACCGCAGACGATTTTTCTCCATAGACGTAATGTAACGGAATTCTTTTGACTTTCCCTGTAAAGTAACTATAAGTGCTATGCACACACTATTCCATATTAAGCTTCTTCTAATGCACCTTAGTGATATATATGAATTTCAATGCGTTTAAAATAGTGAAGCATTATTTAAATAAACCTCAAGTGATTTTTCCCCATAGACCGCAATGTAATGGAATTCTTTTGAATGTCCCTGTAAAAAAAGTATAAGTGCTACACACTTCCGTTGAAATAGGGAACATGCTATAGATAACGACTATAACATATAAAAATTGCAGAGCAATCCGAGCATATTTGCGGGAGTTAGAGCACGGACAGACGGCCAGACGGCAGACGGCAGACGGCAGACGGCAGACGGCAGACGGCCAGACGGCAGACGGCCAGACAAACCGAAGTCATAAATACTTTTCAACTAGGTTGGAAAGTGTTAAAAACGAAAGCAAACAAATCCGCATGAAAAATATGCGCAATAAACACATGAATTTAGATATGTATATGAAAACATAACAACTTACCTTTTTTTTTAAAGTAGGCTCTTACGTTTAGTAGGGAAGAAGTAGATCAAAAAAGCTAATTTAAGGTTTTTAAAATTTGTCTGAAAACAGCACGTGTAAGGCGGCTGCTTCTTTTAAGCATAAATGACGTCATTCTGATGAGTAGGATTTCAGCAGTACATGGCGTCTCTTTCTGTAATTAACGGTAGAATTGCAGCGGTCTAAATATGGTTACTCTCCCCTATATATTTTTAATGTAATAAGTTTAGATTTCTTTTTTTCAAAATAATAAGATTACATACAACGCAAATGTAACACATAGGGTTATCAGTCATTAAATGTAAACTTTATAATTTTTTAACAATATGATTTTTAATACTGCCTCTTCTTTATTTTTTTATTTCTAAAATAACGTCAATTAAAAGTTAGTGTATTTCTTTTTAAAAGTTATAAAAATTTTAATGAACTTTATATGACAATTTAAGTAATAAATTGTTTAAGAATTAAATTATCTAGTAAAATATATTTCTTATAAAATGAATTGTTTTCGCTCCTATTAATGATTCATCTAAAATTTAAAATTATGAAAGAATACCAGATTTCTGTTATGCCTTAAATTTAAAAGAAATGAAAAATTAAATCAATTCATACTTCATCGTTTGATATATTAATAAAAATCACTCATATTGTAATTACTAATATCTTTAACAAAGAATCATTTACGCATATTGCTTTGGAAATGTTTTAAAATTTTTTGACAATGATTTAGTTAATAAATATATATTTTTAATATTTTAATTTGAAATCTTGAAAATATTATGTGGAAGTTACACATTATGAGCATAATCTAGATATATTTTAATTTTAGCTTTCTGCAGAACATAAGCTGTTAGATTATATAGGTTCCCTTTAAAAATGAATCTCGCAAATTATATTAGAGCAATGTTATATTTCTATTTTAACATGTTTCTAATGAGAATGGGATGATTTTTAATGGCAGAAAACTTCTACGATAACAGCAAAAATAAAATTCTAATACTTGATTCATAATGATTATATTTAAATTCGCAAAACTAGTAAAAATATTATTAAAGGCACCAACATTATTTTAAATGGGTGATACATCGTATTATCTACTCCCGCGATAAAGTTTCCCAATGAGTAACACGACTTTAAATGAACTCATTAATTAAATTGCAATCAAATTACAACTAGCAACTACTAGAATATACTTTTCCTTTAAATGGTGCATTTCCTTACCATTTGTGTCACCACTAGTAAGAATCTAATTTCCCCTTAACTGTTTCATTTCTTTAACATTGGTGTCGCCATAAGAAATAATCTAGTTTTTCCTTAACGAGAGCATGTATTTACTATTTGTGTCAACACGAGTAAAAATCTAGTTTTTCTTTAACTATTTCATTTTTTTACCATTTGTGTCATTATTGTAGTAAGAATCTAGTTTCCCCTTTACTATTTCATTTCTTTAGCATTTTCTGTCATTATTAGTAAGAATCGAGTTTCCCCTTAACCATTTCATTTCTTTACCATTTGTGTCGCCATAAGAAATAATCTAGTTTTTCCTTAACTAGAGCATTTATTTACCATTTGTGTCAATACTAGTAAGAATCTAGTTTTTTTTCTTAAATAGTGCATTTCTTCACCATTTGTGTCACCATTAGTAAGAATCTAGTTTTTCCTAAAATAGTGCATTTCTTCACTATTTGTGTCACCACCAGGAAGAATATACTTTTTCCTTAACTACAGCATTTATTCACCATTTGTGTCAGCATTAGTAAGAATCTAGTTTTTCCTTAAATAGTGCATTTCTTCACTATTTGTGTCACCACCAGGAAGAATATACTTTTCCCTTAAATGATGCATTTAGTCACCATTTGTGTCACCATTAGTAAGAATCTAGTTTTTCCTAAAATAGTGCATTTCTTCACTATTTGTGTCACCACCAGGAAGAATATACTTTTCCCTTAAATGATGCATTTATTCACCATTTGTGTCACCATTAGTAAGAATCTAGTTTTTCCTAAAATAGTGCATTTCTTCACTATTTGTGTCACCACCAGGAAGAATATACTTTTCCCTTAAATGATGCATTTATTTACCATTTGTGTTACCACTGTAAGAATCTAGTTTTACCTAACAATTTCATTTCTTTACCATTTGTGTCATTATTAGTAGTAATCTAGTTTTTCCTTAAAACCCTCTGACTGGCCAACGAAAGGGCAAATTATAATGTTGTTTTCTCTGTATTTTTTTTTTAAATGCTAAAAAAGATGAATTTCTATAAATCATATTTATTTAGCATTTTTTTTTTATTACAGGGAAAACAACAATACGGCATTTCTTCATCATTTGTGTCGCTTGGCTTTTTTCTTACCCCGTAACATCGCGAACAAAGCATTCCATAACATTATAATATATGTGGAAAAATCATTTGCAGTGCATTTTAAAGATATTAGGATACTTCGAACATAATGAAATTTAAAAGAATCACAAAAGTGCACTTCAACTTGTTTTGTATAGATTATGGTGTACGTAGGAATTATTGTTTGTTTACAGAGACACACAAAAATTTCGGCTAAAGGACTGACTCTGATCGATAATTGCTGAATGTGCGTTTTCCGCTGTGATATGCAGTTTATACTTATCTAAATTTCAGTGTGTTATGTGTTGTGTACAAATTATATAGATCATATACAGGGCTGCACGAAAGAATTCGAAGAAATTACCAGATATGGACGGCAATTTCTGTGGATTTTTACTGCGTTATGTGTTTTTTAAATTGCTTATTTAGCTATTTCATTTTATCGTATGAGAAACTGAAATTTCTTAATATTATTCTGTTAGTGTTGGAAAGTGTTTCATAGTATATGCCGAATGCATAATTTTTTTTCTTGGGTGCTTGTTGTCAGATTTTATATTACAGTATGAAAATTTAGCTTCCATCTTGTCGTAACAAACAAATCAATTCTCTGCTCATCTCTTTTGAAAGTAACATTTCGAATAGCTTCGAAACAGTGTATCTATAATTAAAGGACATATTTAATGGTGTATCTAGATGCATCCATCGATTCTCATAATTATATGTCAGAAACATTATTCAGTGATTTCAATTAAAGATTATTGTTCGGAATAAATTTGGAAACGATAAACTAGGAAGCAAACATTTATTCAATACTGGTAAATTATTTACTTGGTTTTATAGAAATTAAGTGCTAAATTATGAAGGAAAAAATTATTAAGTGTAAGTAATTTTCACTGTGTAATAATTTTCGTTTGTTTATATATTTTGTTTTTCGTTTTTTTAAATTTCAGTTACATTTTTAAAATATTCAAACCATTTAGTTCTTTAGGTATTGTCGGATAATATTAGTTACGTGCATGCTAAAACAAAATTTAATTAAAAATGGTTATATATACGGTGCTGTTTTATATTGTATATCAGTTACATACACTCATTCTTATTACTTATTATTATCTTTCTTGATAATATTTTATAATATTTTACAGTAGTTGCTTATAATTGCACTGAAATATGTAATTTATATTAAAATTTTTAATGAAAACCACAAAAAGGGGTTTCTTCTGTAACTGTCTGCGGAGGGGAAGGGGAGAGTGTTAAAAATTATAGGGGAAGGAGGAAGGGTAATTGAAAATCAGCTGGAAGAAACGGGGAAAATGCCGAAAAAGAGCCGAGTTAAATAGGCCCTATAGACAATGCATATACATGCAACTGAAGGACAAATCCACTGTGAGTAGTGACCCAGGGTGACAAAACTAAAAGAACATAAAGATAAATAAAAGAAAATACCAACGAAAGATACCAAAGAAAAAGTTTAAGCGCGATTATCGTTAAGTTAAACGCATCGACCAGCGGGTTCAGAAGAGTTCTTGGGCTCAATATAACTGAATAGCTGTGGTCAAAACCAAATTATGAAGACTGTCGTTAATATGCGGATAATATGAGGACTATGGTTATTGCTCTTAGACTACTGGTTCATCAATCATATTTACCAGATGCACTTAACTTGATATTTGATTACTGCTCTTATAGAAGCAAATGCCATGTCTAGTTCTTAACATACTAATTATACTCACGTATCTGTCTATATATACAAAGTACACAAATAATTTTGGTGCATAAAAATACCCTTTATTTTTCTTTAGATACTTACATATTGTCAGTATAATGATGTCATATGATGATGTAGGTATTTAGGTGCTTGTTTCAAGTGATCATTGAATTTTTATTTTATTAGGTAAAAGCATGAATAAAAAAACTCAAAGGACAAATTTGTCTCGTTGCACGCACATAAATGCTTTGTGAACAGAAAACGTTTTTTACAGTTATACAACCATTTAACGAAAAAAAGGATTTGATATTAGCTCCTGTAGAATGGTCTATACATCCCACTTCTGTGATGGTTTGGAATAAAAACTTTTTTTCGTGAAAACTGGTGTTAAAATCAATCAAAAGTACTTTGAAAAATTTATTCTCTTGAACAAACTATAAAACGCGTACTTAAAAAAATTGATTTTCCAGAAATATTTTGAACCAACCTATTTTCTTCGCTAAATTATGATGTAGATATTTAGGTGTGTGTTTCAAATGATCATTGATTTTTGCTTTTGTGAGGTAAAAGTATGAATAAAGAAACTTAAAAGACAAAATTGTCATAAAATATCAATATGAGATTCAATAGATCTCAATGTTACTTAACAGGTGACGTTTAAAAACACAAATAAATGTTAAAAGATGTTTTAAATGTTTAAGAAACCTCCAAGCACTTTCCACCGGCAACCACGATCATCCTCAGGGAGCGAAAATCCTTTCTACTGTTGTCTTACGCATCTGAACCCTAGCTTTGTCTTGAGGTGGAAAAGTTCACTATATCTTGGGTGTTGCTTGAATTGGTTTAATGGATATTCTGATTGATAATGTAAACAACTTTTAAAACTATGCGAAAAAGAGGGGGTGGACTTCTATTTATCTTCTAACATTCAGGACATTAAACCTTATATTGTGTATATTGTATGATACTGTATCGTTGCAACCCTCATTTTCTTTATATAAAATATCTATGAATAATTTGATAACGGATGTATAGTAGTTTGATGATGGAAAAATGATTTTTGCTTGATTGAAATCTATTACAATATATTTTGTTTACAATTTAACTGCGATAAAGCAGTAGGCGGGCTGCCAAACCTAATATCGGCTTTGTGTTCTTTAACTCTTTCACTAAATTTTCTATTCGCCATGCCTATATATTCCATTGTATTATTGTTGTCGGTTGTAAAACGGATAGTGTATACAGCATCAATTTCATTTTTCAGGATTGAATGTGTTTTAGTGCAAAATAAATCTTTCAATTTGGACTAAAATAGATCAAATCCCGAAAAATGAAATTGCTGGTGCGTGTCCCTTTTACAACCGACGACAATTATACAATGGAATATGTTGGATTGACAAATAAGAAATTTGGTGAAAGAGTTAAAGAACACAAAGTAGATATTAGAATTGGTCGCCCATCTACTGCTTTATCACAGTTAAATTGTAAACAAAATATTGTAATCAATTTGAATCAAGTAAAAATAATTTATACAACATCAAACTACTATACATCCGTTATCAGAGAATCTGTAGATATTTTATGCCAAGGAAATCAGGTTTGCAACAATACAGTATCATACAATACACCCAATATATGGTTTAATGTCCTGAATATTAGAAGATAAATAGAGCCCCAGTCCCCTCTTATTCGCATAGTTTTCAAATTTGTTTACATTATCAGTCAGAGTATTCATAGAAACCAACTCAAGCAACATCCAAGATGTAACGAACTTTCCCACCTCAAGACGAAGCTAGGGTTCAGATGCCTAAGACAGCAGTAGAAAGGATTTTTGCTCCCTGAGGAGGATCGGGGTTGCCGGCCGAAAGTGCTTGGTTGGTTTTTAAACATTTTAAACATCTTTTAACATCTATTTGTGTTTTTAAATGTCACCTGTTACGTAACATTGAATCTTATATTGATATTTTACGCATAAAGTAAGGTGAAAATTTGCATTTCGCCCTATGTTTTTGTGACAAATTTGTCTCATGGCACGCACATAAATGTTTTGTGAATAGAATTTTTTTTTTACTGTTGTACAACAATTTAATGAACAAAAGGATTTGATATTAGCTCCTGTAGAATGGTCTACACAACCCAGTTCTGTGATGGTTTGGAGTAGGGAAACGTCAGATGTAAAAACTTTTTAACATGAAAACTGGTGTTAAAATCAATAAAATTACTATGGAAAACATGTTCTTGAACAGACTATCAAACATGTCCTTAAAAAATTTGATTTTCCAGAAAGAATCTGCACCAGTACATTTTCTTCGTTAAATGATTGTTCAACTTATCACAACTTTGAAAGCTGTTCACAAAACATTTATATAAGTACAATTAGACATTTCTTTTGAGTTTTTCTATTTATGCTTTTCCCTAACAAACAGCAACAAGAAAAATTAATCAGCACTTGAAACACATATATAAATATATCATTTAACATCAGCATGTTGTCTATATTTAAATATCTAATTAGATAAAAAATTATTATTTTTGAAACATCAAAACATTTTTCACACTTTTTATTTATCAATCTACCTGTCTATTTCCAGACAATTGTAACTAAATATATGTTTTTATATTTGCTCAATCTAAAGTATTTAACCGCATTTATTTGAAACGGAGTGTGTATAATATTATAAACAATGACATAACTTTTGAATTAAAAAAAAATATATATAAAACTGAAAAGAAGCTCAAAGCGCATATATTTCCAAACAACACCAAAAAGAATAATTTTACCTTTTACTATTCCTATAAAGTCAACATTTATTCTATACAATTAAGAAATAAAATTCTAAACTATTATTTAAACTATTTAAATTGGTAATAGAATTTTTTTCGTCATAGAAAATAAAATGCCACAATACTTACAGTGTCTTTTTTCTATCATGAGATAATCAAAATTTAAAAATTTATTCAAATATACTTTTCGGGAATAACTTTTTAAAAACCCTTATTCATTATTATAAATCAGTGATAAGAAATAAATTAGTAATCTGATAACTTTTATTGTATTAACCTTAAGAAATGTCATTATACTCCTTCACATAAATCTGGAAAAATATTTAATTTTATTAAATCTTCCTCGGCGTCAGATTATAAAAATTTACGTCAAACTTAAATAAGATTATTTAAAAATGATAAATAAAGGTTTAAAGCAATATGTATTTTTTACATTGTTCCAAAGTAAAATGTATATACGGATGCATTTATTTCAAATTAGTTAAATTTTTAATATTTATTTAGTTACGCAAATAACTATACGAGGGTAAGTCATAAGGTAACTCACAAAATATAATTAAATAATAATTTACAATGATATTCACTTCAAAACTATTTTTATTTCTCAACATATTCTCCACCGATATTTATGTACTTATATCACCGTTTTATCAGTGCCCCAACACCAGCTGCATAAAGTTCTTTGGGTTACTGTCTAAGGGTTGCTGTATCCACATTAGGACTTCAAGTGGAACATTTTGTTCATCTGTGAACATCATCTTGCTTCCAAGACAGTTTTTTAGTGGACTAAACAGATGAAAATCGCTTGGTGCTAAGTCGAAGCTGTATGGTGGATGTGGAAGAAGTTGCAAAATGATGTTCACAGATGATAAAAAGGTTCAACTTGAAATCCTAATATGGCTGAGATAGCAACACAAAGAATTTTATGCAGCTGGTGTTGGAGCACTGATAAAACGGTGATATAAGTGCATAAATATTGGTGGAGAATATATTGAGAAATAAAAATAGTTTTGAAGTTATTATTTAATTATCTTTTGTGACTTACTTAATGACTGACCCTCGTATATATCACATTCGTATGTATCACATCGAATGTATCACATTCGAAAATTTAAAAAAAGCTTGTTAAAATTTATAAGAAGCAAAAGTCAGTTATATTTTTTAATGTATAACTAAAAATAGAAAATTCCGATATTTTAGAGAATAACTTCATAAGCAAGTATTTAATGCACTCGCATACACACGCACGCGTGTGGAATCTGCTGCTAACGTTTATGGACTAGTTGCCATTTATTCGTTGATTTAAAAGAAACTTTAAGAAGAGGACTATGCAAAGATGAAAATTCTATCTTACTATCTTCGTGCTAACGTTTTAGCCCAGTCAAATGGTAATTTTGTCTGGAAAGTTTGGGCGATTTTTCTCTTTCTTTTCTTTTATGTTTAAGGCGATGCACATACGGGTATTTGAACGTTCTACGCGGCCAAAAGTCAAATTATTAAAGTACTAAGGGCGTGAAAAAGAACGACAACCTGAGTTAGGGGACAGTTTCGAGAACAATACCCAACCCTTTCGACCTTTCCCCCGTGCACGCGACTCGTTCAACTTTAGTCGAAATTCGACCGTTCAACTTGTTGTGTTTGTCTGTTCTCGGCATTCGTGTAAAAACATTAACTTTGCAGTGAAATATTTATTATTTTACGTTTATTTTGAAAGTGTTTGTGATGGATCCTAATACAACAGGTAATAATGCAAAACTTTAATATATATTTTTTATGTTTTATCATTCTGAAATTTAGTTGTTGTACTTTGAAGGTACCCTCATATTAGAGTAAGATTATTTCTAAACTATTTTACTTAATCGAGTGTTTCTTGTACTATCCAGTCACATCCTGTTATAATTTCTAACTGAATCGAAAGTTTGAAGCCTTGAGTTGTAAAAAATCAAAGAATCTGCCGCGGAAAAGCGCGGATGTGTATGTGTTGGCGCTTTGAACTATTTTTTACCAAATATAAAAAAAAATCACTATCGTAAATAGCATTCCAAAAGAAAATATTTTTATTATAGGTTCACAAGGTGCCTCGGGAGTAAGGATTGTGACCCGTACATATTTATTTGATCGAATGCAGAGCTTTTATTTGTCCAATTTAGAAGATGAATTAATTTTCTTAAAATATCAACTAATATCGGGTGAAGGTTACACAGAAGACCAAATTGAGAGCTAAAAACGCAATTTCGTACACTTTACATCGCAAATTAAGCATAGGTGGTTAAAATCCACAAGTCGATGCTACATATGTGGTGCAACTTCTAAGGACTTCAACAAAATTAATATTCAAAATGATATTAATTCTGAAGCTGTCAAGTTTGGCCTTTCAATTTTACACGCTAGAATTAAACTTTTTGAAAGCATTCTAGATTTGGCTTATATGTTGCCAGTAAATAAATATAGAGAGCGGAAGACTGAAGCAGAGAAAAAATTGAACTGGAAAAAAACTCGAAATCCAGGAAAGATTTTGCGAAGAAACTGGCTTACTGGTAGACATACCAAATGCAAATTTTGGCAATACCAATGACGGTAATACAAGTAGGAGGTTCTTTGAAGACCCCAAATTGGCTTTTGACATAACAGGTATTAGTTATGACCTAATATACCGCTTAAAAGTCATACTGGAGACAATTTTAAATGGACATATAATTGATCTGGAAAAATACGAGAAATATGCATTAGATACTGCTCGTTTATATGTAGATTTGTACCAGTCGCATCCAATGACTCCAACAATGCACAAAATATTAATTAATGGTGCAGTTATCATTAAAAAGGCATTAATGCCCATTGGGCAGCTTTCAGAAGAGACCGCAGAAGCGCGTAATAAGCACATTTTAGGCTATACCACCCAGACTTCGCGCGAAAAATCTCGAGGGAAAATTGCAACAAATATATTTTTAATCGGCTACTATTAACATCAGATAAGTAGCATGAGAAAAGTAAAAGTAAGAAGGATGAACTCCTTTTTGCCAGAAACATTTGCTCTTATTTTAACATTTGCTCTTATTTTAACAAAAAAATTGTGATATGATAATAAATTTAAGAATCACGATACTTGTTGAATAGCTAGTTGACAAATAATTCCATTAAAGTGATTAATCTTTAAATTATTGAATTGTGATAACTTCAGGGATTTTGCTATCTAATGTAAAGAGTTTTAATAGTTGATCTCAGTATTATTGATCAAACTTCATATTGTGTTATTATTATAATTGTTTTTTGAGACATACCTTGCCTTTATTATCTTAATTGTTCAAATAAAGTGAATTTTGTTTATTCACAAAGTTGGTATGTTTGTCTTTATATACTCTTTAAATAATTAATATTTTATATTCACAGTAAATCTATATGAAAGGCTTAACCTTTCAGCATGTGGGAATGAAATTATGAAAATCCCAACTTTACTAAATTATGATTTTTGAATTTCTTAAATTTGAATTCACTACCAGTGTTCTAATGAATATTAATTGAGGGTTACTCAAAGTTGATCACTTGTATTTTTGATCTTGTTTTAATGATGGATAAATTAATAAGTGATGAATCAATAATATTAAATTTAATTTCATAATTGATCAAGTTAATTTTTAATTGTCCTCTCTTGGAAATATTATTTAAAACAAACAATAGAATGTTTGTTTTCTAAAAAGTAAAAAAAAAAAAGTATTTAGTTATTTTAACGATTATCGTTAAGTTAAACGCATCGACCAGCGGGTTCAGAAGAGTTCTTGGGCTCAATATAACTGAATAGCTGTGGTCAAAACCAAATTATGAAGACTGTCGTTAATATGCGGATAATATGAGGACTATGGTTATTGCTCTTAGACTACTGGTTCATCAATCATATTTACCAGATGCACTTAACTTGATATTTGATTACTGCTCTTATAGAAGCAAATGCCATGTCTAGTTCTTAACATACTAATTATACTCACGTATCTGTCTATATATACAAAGTACACAAATAATTTTGGTGCATAAAAATACCCTTTATTTTTCTTTAGATACTTACATATTGTCAGTATAATGATGTCATATGATGATGTAGGTATTTAGGTGCTTGTTTCAAGTGATCATTGAATTTTTATTTTATTAGGTAAAAGCATGAATAAAAAAACTCAAAGGACAAATTTGTCTCGTTGCACGCACATAAATGCTTTGTGAACAGAAAACGTTTTTTACAGTTATACAACCATTTAACGAAAAAAAGGATTTGATATTAGCTCCTGTAGAATGGTCTATACATCCCACTTCTGTGATGGTTTGGAATAAAAACTTTTTTTCGTGAAAACTGGTGTTAAAATCAATCAAAAGTACTTTGAAAAATTTATTCTCTTGAACAAACTATAAAACGCGTACTTAAAAAAATTGATTTTCCAGAAATATTTTGAACCAACCTATTTTCTTCGCTAAATTATGATGTAGATATTTAGGTGTGTGTTTCAAATGATCATTGATTTTTGCTTTTGTGAGGTAAAAGTATGAATAAAGAAACTTAAAAGACAAAATTGTCATAAAATATCAATATGAGATTCAATAGATCTCAATGTTACTTAACAGGTGACGTTTAAAAACACAAATAAATGTTAAAAGATGTTTTAAATGTTTAAGAAACCTCCAAGCACTTTCCACCGGCAACCACGATCATCCTCAGGGAGCGAAAATCCTTTCTACTGCTGTCTTACGCATCTGAACCCTAGCTTTGTCTTGAGGTGGAAAAGTTCACTATATCTTGGGTGTTGCTTGAATTGGTTTAATGGATATTCTGATTGATAATGTAAACAACTTTTAAAACTATGCGAAAAAGAGGGGGTGGACTTCTATTTATCTTCTAACATTCAGGACATTAAACCTTATATTGTGTATATTGTATGATACTGTATCGTTGCAACCCTCATTTTCTTTATATAAAATATCTATGAATAATTTGATAACGGATGTATAGTAGTTTGATGATGGAAAAATGATTTTTGCTTGATTGAAATCTATTACAATATATTTTGTTTACAATTTAACTGCGATAAAGCAGTAGGCGGGCTGCCAAACCTAATATCGGCTTTGTGTTCTTTAACTCTTTCACTAAATTTTCTATTCGCCATGCCTATATATTCCATTGTATTATTGTTGTCGGTTGTAAAACGGATAGTGTATACAGCATCAATTTCATTTTTCAGGATTGAATGTGTTTTAGTGCAAAATAAATCTTTCAATTTGGACTAAAATAGATCAAATCCCGAAAAATGAAATTGCTGGTGCGTGTCCCTTTTACAACCGACGACAATTATACAATGGAATATATTGGATTGACAAATAAGAAATTTGGTGAAAGAGTTAAAGAACACAAAGTAGATATTAGAATTGGTCGCCCATCTACTGCTTTATCACAGTTAAATTGTAAACAAAATATTGTAATCAATTTGAATCAAGTAAAAATAATTTATACAACATCAAACTACTATACATCCGTTATCAGAGAATCTGTAGATATTTTATGCAAAGGAAATCAGGTTTGCAACAATACAGTATCATACAATACACCCAATATATGGTTTAATGTCCTGAATATTAGAAGATAAATAGAGCCCCAGTCCCCTCTTATCCGCATAGTTTTCAAATTTGTTTACATTATCAGTCAGAGTATTCATAGAAACCAACTCAAGCAACATCCAAGATGTAACGAACTTTTCCACCTCAAGACGAAGCTAGGGTTCAGATGCCTAAGACAGCAGTAGAAAGGATTTTTGCTCCCTGAGGAGGATCGTGGTTGCCGGCCGAAAGTGCTTGGTTGGTTTTTAAACATTTTAAACATCTTTTAACATCTATTTGTGTTTTTAAATGTCACCTGTTACGTAACATTGAATCTTATATTGATATTTTACGCATAAAGTAAGGTGAAAATTTGCATTTCGCCCTATGTTTTTGTGACAAATTTGTCTCATGGCACGCACATAAATGTTTTGTGAATAGAATTTTTTTTTTACTGTTGTACAACAATTTAATGAACAAAAGGATTTGATATTAGCTCCTGTAGAATGGTCTACACAACCCAGTTCTGTGATGGTTTGGAGTAGGGAAACGTCAGATGTAAAAACTTTTTAACATGAAAACTGGTGTTAAAATCAATAAAATTACTATGGAAAACATGTTCTTGAACAGACTATAAAACATGTCCTTAAAAAATTTGATTTTCCAGAAAGAATCTGCACCAGTACATTTTCTTCGTTAAATGATTGTTCAACTTATCACAACTTTGAAAGCTGTTCACAAAACATTTATATAAGTACAATTAGACATTTCTTTTGAGTTTTTCTATTTATGCTTTTCCCTAACAAACAGCAACAAGAAAAATTAATCAGCACTTGAAACACATATATAAATATATCATTTAACATCAGCATGTTGTCTATATTTAAATATCTAATTAGATAAAAAATTATTATTTTTGAAACATCAAAACATTTTTCACACTTTTTATTTATCAATCTACCTGTCTATTTCCAGACAATTGTAACTAAATATATGTTTTTATATTTGCTCAATCTAAAGTATTTAACCGCATTTATTTGAAACGGAGTGTGTATAATATTATAAACAATGACATAACTTTTGAATTAAAAAAAAAATATATATAAAACTGAAAAGAAGCTCAAAGCGCATATATTTCCAAACAACACCAAAAAGAATAATTTTACCTTTTACTATTCCTATAAAGTCAACATTTATTCTATACAATTAAGAAATAAAATTCTAAACTATTATTTAAACTATTTAAATTGGTAATAGAATTTTTTTCGTCATAGAAAATAAAATGCCACAATACTTACAGTGTCTTTTTTCTATCATGAGATAATCAAAATTTAAAAATTTATTCAAATATACTTTTCGGGAATAACTTTTTAAAAACCCTTATTTATTATTATAAATCAGTGATAAGAATTAAACTAGTAATCTGATAACTTTTATTGTATTAACCTTAAGAAATGTCATTATACTCCTTCACATAAATCTGGAAAAATATTTAATTTTATTAAATCTTCCTCGGCGTCAGATTATAAAAATTTACGTCAAACTTAAATAAGATTATTTAAAAATGATAAATAAAGGTTTAAAGCAATATGTATTTTTTACATTGTTCCAAAGTAAAATGTATATACGGATGCATTTATTTCAAATTAGTTAAATTTTTAATATTTATTTAGTTACGCAAATAACTATACGAGGGTAAGTCATAAGGTAACTCACAAAATATAATTAAATAAGAATTTACAATGATATTCACTTCAAAACTATTTTTATTTCTCAACATATTCTCCACCGATATTTATGTACTTATATCACCGTTTTATCAGTGCCCCAACACCAGCTGCATAAAGTTCTTTGGGTTACTGTCTAAGGGTTGCTGTATCCACATTAGGACTTCAAGTGGAACATTTTGTTCATCTGTGAACATCATCTTGCTTCCAAGATAGTTTTTTAGTGGACTAAACGGATGAAAATCGCTTGGTGCTAAGTCGAAGCTGTATGGTGGATGTGGAAGAAGTTGCAAAATGATGTTCACAGATGATAAAAAGGTTCAACTTGAAATCCTAATATGGCTGAGATAGCAACACAAAGAATTTTATGCAGCTGGTGTTGGAGCACTGATAAAACGGTGATATAAGTGCATAAATATTGGTGGAGAATATATTGAGAAATAAAAATAGTTTTGAAGTTATTATTTAATTATCTTTTGTGACTTACTTAATGACTGACCCTCGTATATATCACATTCGTATGTATCACATCGTATGTATCACATTCGAAAATTTAAAAAAAGCTTGTTAAAATTTATAAGAAGCAAAAGTCAGTTATATTTTTTAATGTATAACTAAAAATAGAAAATTCCGATATTTTAGAGAATAACTTCATAAGCAAGTATTTAATGCACTCGCATACACACGCACGCGTGTGGAATCTGCTGCTAACGTTTATGGACTAGTTGCCATTTATTCGTTGATTTAAAAGAAACTTTAAGAAGAGGACTATGCAAAGATGAAAATTCTATCTTACTATCTTCGTGCTAACGTTTTAGCCCAGTCAAATGGTAATTTTGTCTGGAAAGTTTGGGCGATTTTTCTCTTTCTTTTCTTTTATGTTTAAGGCGATGCACATACGGGTATTTGAACGTTCTACGCGGCCAAAAGTCAAATTATTAAAGTACTAAGGGCGTGAAAAAGAACGACAACCTGAGTTAGGGGACAGTTTCGAGAACAATACCCAACCCTTTCGACCTTTCCCCCGTGCACGCGACTCGTTCAACTTTAGTCGAAATTCGACCGTTCAACTTGTTGTGTTTGTCTGTTCTCGGCATTCGTGTAAAAACATTAACTTTGCAGTGAAATATTTATTATTTTACGTTTATTTTGAAAGTGTTTGTGATGGATCCTAATACAACAGGTAATAATGCAAAACTTTAATATATATTTTTTATGTTTTATCATTCTGAAATTTAGTTGTTGTACTTTGAAGGTACCCTCATATTAGAGTAAGATTATTTCTAAACTATTTTACTTAATCGAGTGTTTCTTGTACTATCCAGTCACATCCTGTTATAATTTCTAACTGAATCGAAAGTTTGAAGCCTTGAGTTGTAAAAAATCAAAGAATCTGCCGCGGAAAAGCGCGGATGTGTATGTGTTGGCGCTTTGAACTATTTTTTACCAAATATAAAAAAAAATCACTATCGTAAATAGCATTCCAAAAGAAAATATTTTTATTATAGGTTCACAAGGTGCCTCGGGAGTAAGGATTGTGACCCGTACATATTTATTTGATCGAATGCAGAGCTTTTATTTGTCCAATTTAGAAGATGAATTAATTTTCTTAAAATATCAACTAATATCGGGTGAAGGTTACACAGAAGACCAAATTGAGAGCTAAAAACGCAATTTCGTACACTTTACATCGCAAATTAAGCATAGGTGGTTAAAATCCACAAGTCGATGCTACATATGTGGTGCAACTTCTAAGGACTTCAACAAAATTAATATTCAAAATGATATTAATTCTGAAGCTGTCAAGTTTGGCCTTTCAATTTTACACGCTAGAATTAAACTTTTTGAAAGCATTCTAGATTTGGCTTATATGTTGCCAGTAAATAAATATAGAGAGCGGAAGACTGAAGCAGAGAAAAAATTGAACTGGAAAAAAACTCGAAATCCAGGAAAGATTTTGCGAAGAAACTGGCTTACTGGTAGACATACCAAATGCAAATTTTGACAATACCAATGACGGTAATACAAGTAGGAGGTTCTTTGAAGACCCCAAATTGGCTTTTGACATAACAGGTATTAGTTATGACCTAATATACCGCTTAAAAGTCATACTGGAGACAATTTTAAATGGACATATAATTGATCTGGAAAAATACGAGAAATATGCATTAGATACTGCTCGTTTATATGTAGATTTGTACCAGTCGCATCCAATGACTCCAACAATGCACAAAATATTAATTAATGGTGCAGTTATCATTAAAAAGGCATTAATGCCCATTGGGCAGCTTTCAGAAGAGACCGCAGAAGCGCGTAATAAGCACATTTTAGGCTATACCACCCAGACTTCGCGCGAAAATTCTCGAGGGAAAATTGCAACAAATATATTTTTAATCGGCTACTATTAACATCAGATAAGTAGCATGAGAAAAGTAAAAGTAAGAAGGATGAACTCCTTTTTGCCAGAAACATTTGCTCTTATTTTAACATTTGCTCTTATTTTAACAAAAAAATTGTGATATGATAATAAATTTAAGAATCACGATACTTGTTGAATAGCTAGTTGACAAATAATTCCATTAAAGTGATTAATCTTTAAATTATTGAATTGTGATAACTTCAGGGATTTTGCTATCTAATGTAAAGAGTTTTAATAGTTGATCTCAGTATTATTGATCAAACTTCATATTGTGTTATTATTATAATTGTTTTTTGAGACATACCTTGCCTTTATTATCTTAATTGTTCAAATAAAGTGAATTTTGTTTATTCACAAAGTTGGTATGTTTGTCTTTATATACTCTTTAAATAATTAATATTTTATATTCACAGTAAATCTATATGAAAGGCTTAACCTTTCAGCATGTGGGAATGAAATTATGAAAATCCCAACTTTACTAAATTATGATTTTTGAATTTCTTAAATTTGAATTCACTACCAGTGTTCTAATGAATATTAATTGAGGGTTACTCAAAGTTGATCACTTGTATTTTTGATCTTGTTTTAATGATGGATAAATTAATAAGTGATGAATCAATAATATTAAATTTAATTTCATAATTGATCAAGTTAATTTTTAATTGTCCTCTCTTGGAAATATTATTTAAAACAAACAATAGAATGTTTGTTTTCTAAAAAGTAAAAAAAAAAAAGTATTTAGTTATTTTAACGATTATCGTTAAGTTAAACGCATCGACCAGCGGGTTCAGAAGAGTTCTTGGGCTCAATATAACTGAATAGCTGTGGTCAAAACCAAATTATGAAGACTGTCGTTAATATGCGGATAATATGAGGACTATGGTTATTGCTCTTAGACTACTGGTTCATCAATCATATTTACCAGATGCACTTAACTTGATATTTGATTACTGCTCTTATAGAAGCAAATGCCATGTCTAGTTCTTAACATACTAATTATACTCACGTATCTGTCTATATATACAAAGTACACAAATAATTTTGGTGCATAAAAATACCCTTTATTTTTCTTTAGATACTTACATATTGTCAGTATAATGATGTCATATGATGATGTAGGTATTTAGGTGCTTGTTTCAAGTGATCATTGAATTTTTATTTTATTAGGTAAAAGCATGAATAAAAAAACTCAAAGGACAAATTTGTCTCGTTGCACGCACATAAATGCTTTGTGAACAGAAAACGTTTTTTACAGTTATACAACCATTTAACGAAAAAAAGGATTTGATATTAGCTCCTGTAGAATGGTCTATACATCCCACTTCTGTGATGGTTTGGAATAAAAACTTTTTTTCGTGAAAACTGGTGTTAAAATCAATCAAAAGTACTTTGAAAAATTTATTCTCTTGAACAAACTATAAAACGCGTACTTAAAAAATTTGATTTTCCAGAAATATTTTGAACCAACCTATTTTCTTCGCTAAATTATGATGTAGATATTTAGGTGTGTGTTTCAAATGATCATTGATTTTTGCTTTTGTGAGGTAAAAGTATGAATAAAGAAACTTAAAAGAGAAAATTGTCATAAAATATCAATATGAGATTCAATAGATCTCAATGTTACTTAACAGGTGACGTTTAAAAACACAAATAAATGTTAAAAGATGTTTTAAATGTTTAAGAAACCTCCAAGCACTTTCCACCGGCAACCACGATCATCCTCAGGGAGCGAAAATCCTTTCTACTGCTGTCTTACGCATCTGAACCCTAGCTTTGTCTTGAGGTGGAAAAGTTCACTATATCTTGGGTGTTGCTTGAATTGGTTTAATGGATATTCTGATTGATAATGTAAACAACTTTTAAAACTATGCGAAAAAGAGGGGGTGGACTTCTATTTATCTTCTAACATTCAGGACATTAAACCTTATATTGTGTATATTGTATGATACTGTATCGTTGCAACCCTCATTTTCTTTATATAAAATATCTATGAATAATTTGATAACGGATGTATAGTAGTTTGATGATGGAAAAATGATTTTTGCTTGATTGAAATCTATTACAATATATTTTGTTTACAATTTAACTGCGATAAAGCAGTAGGCGGGCTGCCAAACCTAATATCGGCTTTGTGTTCTTTAACTCTTTCACTAAATTTTCTATTCGCCATGCCTATATATTCCATTGTATTATTGTTGTCGGTTGTAAAACGGATAGTGTATACAGCATCAATTTCATTTTTCAGGATTGAATGTGTTTTAGTGCAAAATAAATCTTTCAATTTGGACTAAAATAGATCAAATCCCGAAAAATGAAATTGCTGGTGCGTGTCCCTTTTACAACCGACGACAATTATACAATGGAATATATTGGATTGACAAATAAGAAATTTGGTGAAAGAGTTAAAGAACACAAAGTAGATATTAGAATTGGTCGCCCATCTACTGCTTTATCACAGTTAAATTGTAAACAAAATATTGTAATCAATTTGAATCAAGTAAAAATAATTTATACAACATCAAACTACTATACATCCGTTATCAGAGAATCTGTAGATATTTTATGCAAAGGAAATCAGGTTTGCAACAATACAGTATCATACAATACACCCAATATATGGTTTAATGTCCTGAATATTAGAAGATAAATAGAGCCCCAGTCCCCTCTTATCCGCATAGTTTTCAAATTTGTTTACATTATCAGTCAGAGTATTCATAGAAACCAACTCAAGCAACATCCAAGATGTAACGAACTTTTCCACCTCAAGACGAAGCTAGGGTTCAGATGCCTAAGACAGCAGTAGAAAGGATTTTTGCTCCCTGAGGAGGATCGTGGTTGCCGGCCGAAAGTGCTTGGTTGGTTTTTAAACATTTTAAACATCTTTTAACATCTATTTGTGTTTTTAAATGTCACCTGTTACGTAACATTGAATCTTATATTGATATTTTACGCATAAAGTAAGGTGAAAATTTGCATTTCGCCCTATGTTTTTGTGACAAATTTGTCTCATGGCACGCACATAAATGTTTTGTGAATAGAATTTTTTTTTTACTGTTGTACAACAATTTAATGAACAAAAGGATTTGATATTAGCTCCTGTAGAATGGTCTACACAACCCAGTTCTGTGATGGTTTGGAGTAGGGAAACGTCAGATGTAAAAACTTTTTAACATGAAAACTGGTGTTAAAATCAATAAAATTACTATGGAAAACATGTTCTTGAACAGACTATAAAACATGTCCTTAAAAAATTTGATTTTCCAGAAAGAATCTGCACCAGTACATTTTCTTCGTTAAACGATTGTTCAACTTATCACAACTTTGAAAGCTGTTCACAAAACATTTATATAAGTACAATTAGACATTTCTTTTGAGTTTTTCTATTTATGCTTTTCCCTAACAAACAGCAACAAGAAAAATTAATCAGCACTTGAAACACATATATAAATATATCATTTAACATCAGCATGTTGTCTATATTTAAATATCTAATTAGATAAAAATTATTATTTTTGAAACATCAAAACATTTTTCACACTTTTTATTTATCAATCTACCTGTCTATTTCCAGACAATTGTAACTAAATATATGTTTTTATATTTGCTCAATCTAAAGTATTTAACCGCATTTATTTGAAACGGAGTGTGTATAATATTATAAACAATGACATAACTTTTGAATTAAAAAAAAATATATATAAAACTGAAAAGAAGCTCAAAGCGCATATATTTCCAAACAACACCAAAAAGAATAATTTTACCTTTTACTATTCCTATAAAGTCAACATTTATTCTATACAATTAAGAAATAAAATTCTAAACTATTATTTAAACTATTTAAATTGGTAATAGAATTTTTTTCGTCATAGAAAATAAAATGCCACAATACTTACAGTGTCTTTTTTCTATCATGAGATAATCAAAATTTAAAAATTTATTCAAATATACTTTTCGGGAATAACTTTTTAAAAACCCTTATTCATTATTATAAATCAGTGATAAGAATTAAACTAGTAATCTGATAACTTTTATTGTATTAACCTTAAGAAATGTCATTATACTCCTTCACATAAATCTGGAAAAATATTTAATTTTATTAAATCTTCCTCGGCGTCAGATTATAAAAATTTACGTCAAACTTAAATAAGATTATTTAAAAATGATAAATAAAGGTTTAAAGCAATATGTATTTTTTACATTGTTCCAAAGTAAAATGTATATACGGATGCATTTATTTCAAATTAGTTAAATTTTTAATATTTATTTAGTTACGCAAATAACTATACGAGGGTAAGTCATAAGGTAACTCACAAAATATAATTAAATAAGAATTTACAATGATATTCACTTCAAAACTATTTTTATTTCTCAACATATTCTCCACCGATATTTATGTACTTATATCACCGTTTTATCAGTGCCCCAACACCAGCTGCATAAAGTTCTTTGGGTTACTGTCTAAGGGTTGCTGTATCCACATTAGGACTTCAAGTGGAACATTTTGTTCATCTGTGAACATCATCTTGCTTCCAAGATAGTTTTTTAGTGGACTAAACAGATGAAAATCGCTTGGTGCTAAGTCGAAGCTGTATGGTGGATGTGGAAGAAGTTGCAAAATGATGTTCACAGATGATAAAAAGGTTCAACTTGAAATCCTAATATGGCTGAGATAGCAACACAAAGAATTTTATGCAGCTGGTGTTGGAGCACTGATAAAACGGTGATATAAGTGCATAAATATTGGTGGAGAATATATTGAGAAATAAAAATAGTTTTGAAGTTATTATTTAATTATCTTTTGTGACTTACTTAATGACTGACCCTCGTATATATCACATTCGTATGTATCACATCGTATGTATCACATTCGAAAATTTAAAAAAAGCTTGTTAAAATTTATAAGAAGCAAAAGTCAGTTATATTTTTTAATGTATAACTAAAAATAGAAAATTCCGATATTTTAGAGAATAACTTCATAAGCAAGTATTTAATGCACTCGCATACACACGCACGCGTGTGGAATCTGCTGCTAACGTTTATGGACTAGTTGCCATTTATTCGTTGATTTAAAAGAAACTTTAAGAAGAGGACTATGCAAAGATGAAAATTCTATCTTACTATCTTCGTGCTAACGTTTTAGCCCAGTCAAATGGTAATTTTGTCTGGAAAGTTTGGGCGATTTTTCTCTTTCTTTTCTTTTATGTTTAAGGCGATGCACATACGGGTATTTGAACGTTCTACGCGGCCAAAAGTCAAATTATTAAAGTACTAAGGGCGTGAAAAAGAACGACAACCTGAGTTAGGGGACAGTTTCGAGAACAATACCCAACCCTTTCGACCTTTCCCCCGTGCACGCGACTCGTTCAACTTTAGTCGAAATTCGACCGTTCAACTTGTTGTGTTTGTCTGTTCTCGGCATTCGTGTAAAAACATTAACTTTGCAGTGAAATATTTATTATTTTACGTTTATTTTGAAAGTGTTTGTGATGGATCCTAATACAACAGGTAATAATGCAAAACTTTAATATATATTTTTTATGTTTTATCATTCTGAAATTTAGTTGTTGTACTTTGAAGGTACCCTCATATTAGAGTAAGATTATTTCTAAACTATTTTACTTAATCGAGTGTTTCTTGTACTATCCAGTCACATCCTGTTATAATTTCTAACTGAATCGAAAGTTTGAAGCCTTGAGTTGTAAAAAATCAAAGAATCTGCCGCGGAAAAGCGCGGATGTGTATGTGTTGGCGCTTTGAACTATTTTTTACCAAATATAAAAAAAAATCACTATCGTAAATAGCATTCCAAAAGAAAATATTTTTATTATAGGTTCACAAGGTGCCTCGGGAGTAAGGATTGTGACCCGTACATATTTATTTGATCGAATGCAGAGCTTTTATTTGTCCAATTTAGAAGATGAATTAATTTTCTTAAAATATCAACTAATATCGGGTGAAGGTTACACAGAAGACCAAATTGAGAGCTAAAAACGCAATTTCGTACACTTTACATCGCAAATTAAGCATAGGTGGTTAAAATCCACAAGTCGATGCTACATATGTGGTGCAACTTCTAAGGACTTCAACAAAATTAATATTCAAAATGATATTAATTCTGAAGCTGTCAAGTTTGGCCTTTCAATTTTACACGCTAGAATTAAACTTTTTGAAAGCATTCTAGATTTGGCTTATATGTTGCCAGTAAATAAATATAGAGAGCGGAAGACTGAAGCAGAGAAAAAATTGAACTGGAAAAAAACTCGAAATCCAGGAAAGATTTTGCGAAGAAACTGGCTTACTGGTAGACATACCAAATGCAAATTTTGGCAATACCAATGACGGTAATACAAGTAGGAGGTTCTTTGAAGACCCCAAATTGGCTTTTGACATAACAGGTATTAGTTATGACCTAATATACCGCTTAAAAGTCATACTGGAGACAATTTTAAATGGACATATAATTGATCTGGAAAAATACGAGAAATATGCATTAGATACTGCTCGTTTATATGTAGATTTGTACCAGTCGCATCCAATGACTCCAACAATGCACAAAATATTAATTAATGGTGCAGTTATCATTAAAAAGGCATTAATGCCCATTGGGCAGCTTTCAGAAGAGACCGCAGAAGCGCGTAATAAGCACATTTTAGGCTATACCACCCAGACTTCGCGCGAAAAATCTCGAGGGAAAATTGCAACAAATATATTTTTAATCGTCTACTATTAACATCAGATAAGTAGCATGAGAAAAGTAAAAGTAAGAAGGATGAACTCCTTTTTGCCAGAAACATTTGCTCTTATTTTACCAATGTTCGTGATGATTCTTCAGAGAGTGACGAAGATGAAAGAAGGTTTTTAAAAATAAAGTTTGTGCTTTATTTTAATAAATCGTCTTTATAAATTTAATAAATGTATTTTTTATTTCAATTGGTATCCTTTAGTTTAGATATATAACATAAAATAATTTTGACCGCGTAGATAACGCAAATACCCGTATGTGCGATGCTTACTTAACACACATTTTAACTTTGTGAGTTCGGAACGTGAGGTCTTTAAGATGCATAAGTGAACAACGATCACAAAATCTTTTTTTCGCTGTTCTTCCATTGTATTTTAGAAACGGTTCAGAAAAAAAACTTTTAAACCAAATTAAACTATAGGAATTTCCCTACATTTTTTTTTTCTGGTGACAAAAGTCCCGGCATGCAAGTAAAATTACTTTCGGCGATGTATTGAAATTCCAACATCAAAGGACGAAAAAGCGATCTAATCATTATGCATCCATTTCAATTACCAATTTGAAGTTCTTAAAACCATTTAAGGTTATTTGTAGTTACATTCTAACTACAAGTTACTGCTTGCAATATACACTTTTTTCACTTTTATAGCAGCAAAAAAATGAATTGAAATGCAATGGTTGGGAAAAATATGAAAAATAAGCACTCAAAAGTGGATTAGAACACCAATATTAATTTCACTAATAAATTGAGTGAAATAATAAAATATGTAATTGATGAGAACGAAAGTTGTAGCACCCATTAATCGTACTTCGAAAGCTTTCATAGTCCTGGCTGAGGAAAATATAATGGTTGTAACAGTGAATTGTTCTTCATAACTTGAAGGCTCTGGTTGATGCTCCACTTATGTAAGTATGTCTTGGACGATAGGGTCATCGCTTTCCCCTTCTTTATCGTCATCGTTGATGAAGACAATAAAATATGTTCTCTGTCTATATATATCTTTTCGCAACGGCCATCGCAGTTTAGGCAGAAAAGAGAACAATGTAGACCTGTCTTTTTGCATCGAAGGTTTCCATGGTATTTTTTACTTCAGTACCAAACTGTGCTGCCAGTCCACTACTTTTAGGTAGATTTCGTAAGAAATTCTACCTATTACATTCTCACCTAAGTTGGAATTTTTGAAAAATTTTTGAAGATCTACACCGATCATGACTCCCAGAACCCAAAAGCACCACCAGTTCAAAACTTTATATACCTATCTATCTATCTATCTATGTCACTTTTTTATGGACACGATAACTGCAATAATTCTGCACAAATCTTTTCGAAACTGATACATACAATCAAGGGGCATAAAATGTCGGTCAAATTCGTTAATAGGCAAAATCGAACCAAGGGGGGAGGATGGGGGGGGGGCTTTTTGTGAAAACAGAAAAAACCCATAATTTCTTAATTATGATACGTATCGAATCCGTTTAAAGTTATTATTACTTCTAAGAGAAGGGCCAAAAATGTATGTATGACAGTTTTTTTATATCATTAAAAATGTCCCCAAGGGGGGGAAAAAGGTGGTGTTTTAGAAGAAAAATTTCATAACTTCGTCAATTCACAAAATATCAAATCCGCTTAAATTTATTATAAATCCTCTTAATATTATCTAAAACTTTTATATTGACACGTTTTTTATAGGACCAACCCTTATAGCAAAAAAAATTAAAAACAAAAAAAAATCCCTGCCGGCTCCACTTGCAAACAAGTTATTTTTCGAAGTAGGCGGTTCCAACTCCCGCATCTCTTCGAAACTGATACATAAAATCAAGGGGCATAAAATCTCGGTCAAGTTCGTTAAATCGAACCAAGGGGGGAGGATGGGGGGGGGCTTTTTGTGAAAACAGAAAAAAACCCATAATTTCTTAATTATGATACGTATTGAATCCGTTTGGAGTTATTATTACTTCTAGGAGAAGGGCCGAAAATTTAAGTATGACAGATTTTTGATATCATTAAAAATGGCCCCAAGGGGGGGGGGGGGTGTTAGAAGATAAAAATTCATAACTTCGTCAATTCAGAAGATTTCAAATCCGCTTAATTTTTTTATAAATCCTCTTAATATTATCTAAAGCTTTTATATTGACAAGTTTTTTATAGGACCAACTCTTATAGCAAAAAAAAATTTTTTTTTAATCCCTGCTGGCTCCGCCTGCAAACAAGTTAGGTGTTTCGAAGTAGGCGGTTCCAACTGCCGCATCAAGACAAAAAGGTCATTTCTTCCACAATTCCCAACAAACAGGCGCCCCATGTCTGCGTCTTCGAAATCTACCTGTGCCTGTAGGCCGAGCCGTCAGGGATTTTTTTTTATTAAGATTGCTTGATTTCCACCAGTTTATTAAAATCGTATATGTCGTCTTATTTTCGAATTATATTTAATCTACCTTTAAATAAGCTGAATATTTCTACTTTATAAAAGTGGTGGCAATCAAACAATCTGAACTAAAAAGATTATCGAACTGACATCACTATTGGAAGAGATTTGTCTGAGTACAGCTTTCGATGCTGGTGGTTGCAAAGTTGCAATTGTCATTATACTTTCTTAGTTTTCTTCAAACCCAATTCTTTTGTTACTTTCTCATGTTCCAGGAATTTCTATACTGTGGCTATTAATATTAAACCTCGAAAATATATTGGTTTATGAAGTTCTTAATGATAAACATCACTTTTAGTAATGCGGAAGAGATTATTGTATATTTTCGCTCGTGTTATATTATATTTTCGTAGATTAAGAAACATTTTTTTTAGTGCGGAAACAAAACATGTTATAATAATATTTTTTCGCTGAACGAACGCAATACGGACCACTCATGAGTAGCGTTTGCATCATGCTTTAATCACAGGCTTTATTTTAAAAAAAAGAAAGAAAAAAGAAAAAACAAGTGGATAAGAGTGATCGAAGATCGCTCAAAGGGTTTCGTTTAATATTCATTTCAAAACACTTTATCCTTTCTTTAATAGATCGAAATAAATTTCATTTAGCAACCAAAAAAAAAAATCATGTTTTTTATAAAGTAAAAATTTACCGGTCTATTTTTCTCGTTTTTTCGAATATCTAAACAAGCTCGATAGCGGGCGAAGCCCGCTATTATATTCTGTCATAATAATATCTGTCATGCGGACTAAATGCGATATTTAACAAAAATGAACTTCAAAATTAAACATGTTCTACACATTCAAAATGTTAAAATATGCGAATATTTCCATAATCGGATTTTTATCATGATTCAAAATGTTTCTCAAACTCATATATTTACTATTCTCTATTACTCATATTGATACTCGCTTTGTATAATTCAGAAACATTTGAAAAATCCCTTAAACTATGACGTCAGATTTTCTTTTTAATTCTCTAATGACGTGATATTAATCTGTTTTGTGTACATACACATACTCATACTCCTTGTATTATTGAGAAATCTTTCCGTTTTATTGCCACTATGACGTCAATCAATTTTATTTCATATTAATCTTTTTTTAATTGGTAAAACTTTTTATTTCATTTTCATTTTTCACGTGAAATCGTCTGATAGAAAATTAATTATTGTAGAAAGAATTTCATCGTGGATTTTTAATTTTTGGCATCTGCTATAGCGAAAAACGTTTACATTTAATAGGAAAAGGATGTTAGAATTTTGGTTTTTTATCTCTATTTAATAAAATAATACGAATTTTTCAAATTTTAATATTTTGAGTTCTTCATAGCTAGTATTCAGGTACATACACAATGTTTCAATTCTGTAAATTACATAGTTTTTGAGAATGGCTCTGTGACAGACAGACAACGGAGATGGAGTAATGGAGTTTCGTGAGATGAACGAAACCCTAAAAACTCCTTTCTGTTTTAGTCTACAAGGAAATTCAAGTTCCTGCAGTATCTCTATTTCTCATTTATCTTTTGCATGGATTATATAGAAACTCCTTTTGTGAATCTGTTTATTACAAACTATATGTTACTACTTTCGTATTTTTTCAAATATAATCTAAGCGTTGTTGTCTGTCTGTTGTCTCATTACAAACCATGCTACACCGTAAACAGACATAAAAAATTAGGGAAGTTTAATTTGGATCAGCAAGTTTTTTTTTTTCATTAGTAACATAGATAGTGTGAGGCGTTGGGGATATTCTGAACGGACGCGGCAAACCCAAGTTTCCAGAAACAGCAATGAAAAATACATTTATCGTTATCATATTTTTGTCAGTTTGTATTTTAAAACAAATTTCAGAGCACTAGATGTAAATTGCTCTTTTATAGAGGATTGCACCAATTACTACAGTCTTAATATTATCTTTAAAAATAATCTAACTTTGTCAAATTCACACCTAATATCCACAACATCTGATATTTTCTAAGGAAACAATTAAAAAAAAAAGCATTTTTATGATTTACATTTTTTTTAAATTAAAACAATGGATAATTTAAATAATAAAATGAGTATGCGATATGAATAATGTTGTTTGAAAAGAAACAATTGCTTCTTTTCAAAATAAAAGCTAATGAAACAAAATGCTGATAAAAGTTAAAGCCCGGGGGTATTTTGATATCCCATTTCAATGATTGAAGGTGACTCATCAGCTCTTTTACACAGCTAAATTCATGAGTAAAATTCGATTTATCTTGTTACAAGAAATCTTTGATTTCTGTATATTTACAATTCAAAGACAGAAAATATAAGAAAAGGTTTTTTTTTTTTTTTTTTACAATTTTTCAGAACCGTTGCTTATATTGTTTCTTTATTTCTTCTTTTAAATAAATTGATTACTCATGATTCTAAAGCGTTCACTGCATTTAAGATGATATATTTTTGTGATGCTTTAAATCTGCCCTTTCCTTGCAAAAAAATTAACAAAAGACAAAATAATAAACAGGTTACTTTTACACTTTTCGAGCATAGTTTCAGATATTACTATATCCATTACACATTGAAAAAAATCAGTAAGAATTATTAATACATTCATATTACTTTTAAATTTTATTTATTCTCATATCTTATTAGTAGTACCGCTGAATTTCAGCCTATTGGTTGAAATATAAACTACTTTATGAAATCGTATGGTTAAATTGTCATCATCATCATCTCAAAACATGGTTTCAGGCTATAAGCCTGTTCCGGCCTCAATCCATCTTTTTCGCGGCCTTCCTCTGTCTCTTTTCCCCCTTGGCTTATAATTAAAGGCTGCCCATTGTATACGATCATTATCCATTATTTCGATGTGGGCCCTCCATTTCCTTCTGTAATTTCCTATTTTATTTAATATTGGTATAATTTCAAGCTCTCTTCTGATGTAATCATTCTTTATTTTATCTATTATTGAACATCCCTTCACAATCCTCAAAAATTTCATCTCTGAGGATTGTATTTGTCTTTCATCATTTTTTGTGAATGTCCATGCCTCACTTCCGTATAACAAAGTTGGTATTGCCATTGTTTTAAAAAATTTTATTCTTGTGTCTTTTCTTGTATTTCGAAGAGTTCTTCTTATAGTACCACAGATGTATTGAAATTTATAGAGCTTATTTTGTATATCGTTGTCATAGTCATAAGATATATCACATCCTAAGTAATTAAAATATGAAATCTGCTCTATTGGTTTATTATCTAAAATAATTTTTGTTCTTATAGGTTTTTGCCCCTAAATGCCATTACCTTTGTCTTATTCTTTGAAATCCTTAAATTATAATCTTTTCCAATTTTGTTTAAAGTAAAAATTGCACGTTGTAAATTGTCTTCATTATCCTGAAATAAACAAAGATCATCTGCAAAAAATATATATTGTTAAACAGGATGTTTCCGAGATCTATTCCAGTTTTGATCTTATTTTTCCAAATTCTCATAACATAATCAATATATATATATATTAAACAGATGTGGTGATAAACTACACGCAAGCCTCACCGCCCCGACAAGGAAGGAACACCAACGAGAGGATGGTCAAATTGTATCAAATAATATTGATATAATAACATACTATCCCATTAACTTCAGAACGGAGGCAGCTATGGTAAACAAAATGGCCGGTGTCTGGGTATAGTGCGGCACTACGCTACGCTAGGAGACCTCTTACAGCGCTACCTAGAAGCAAATTGCGAAATTAGAATTTCTATCTCGAAAACGCTACGCAATAATGGGAAAGATTACAAAGTTGCAGAACATCCTCAATTTATTATAAAATGAATGTCATATATGTAAAAATATATTTGTTAAAAATCCTGAAATGTATTTTTTTTATATTCTATCACCATCTTAAATACGACACTATCTGCAACGGATGTGTGGAATTACAAGGCAGACAGTGTGCTTTTAATGCCATTGGTTTTAGAAGAATGTCAGACATCCCAGACAAATCTCTGGCACAGCAAAGTGCTATACGCCGTGTAAAATCTTCGAAAAGTGACCCCCGAAAGACGCATTTTTGAATAAAATGTTATACAAATTTGGTTTTTGAAAGTTCAAAGTATGTTATTTTTATACAAAATCCTACATATTTCTACCTCAATCTTTAACTTAAAAAATATCGGGTTCAGGAATGATTCACGAGCGTTTTATTATTATTTTTTTCTCATTTAAAAATACACGCAAAAATAAAACGCATTGGCAAAATTGTTTTATATTATTTGAAATAGCATTTATTTCTGTACAAATGAGTGCATTTAGATTTTTAATGTTATTGATTTCTGTGATCATTAAAATATAATGTCAAGTGGACAAAAGCGGAACGTTTTCGACACCATTTAATTTTTCCATTCTGCATGCTCACCAGATTTGGCACCGTCATATTTTCAGCTGTTTTGTTCAATTTCAAACGCTTTGCGCAGTGAATTGTTCAATAATGGCGTAGAATTGAGGGCTTAGTTGGACGAATTGTTTGAGACAAAACCTGGAGATTTCTATTTCCGAGGCACAAAAAACTTATTGCACAATGGGAGGAGCTCGTAAATAACAACGGAGATATTATTGAATTACTTCTTGTAATGCTTTTGTTTAAAATAAATTAGAAAAAAAATTAAAAACTCATAAATTATTCCTCAACCAAATATCTTTATAAAATATACCTTTTTTTTTTTCCAAAATAAGCATATTATTTCAAAGATCCCTTCTCCCTTAATTAGAAACGTTGTCCTGTACATGCAAGAATAGATAATTAGTGCATAAATTGTGATTTTTTTCTTTTTATAGTGTACCACTAAATATAAGTATCAAAACAAATTTTACGATTGTGTTTGAAAAAAATATTATGATTTAAATTTAAAATTTTCAATTTAATTTAGATATGCGCTTAAATTAAAGAATAAATCTATGAAAATACCTTACTATTTTGCTTATTGTTTAAGCACTCATCATATTCCATTTTTAATAGTTTTCAACACAGGCAAAAACTGTTATAAATTCAGATTGTCTGTCCGCCGTTCTGTCTGGCTTTCTGTCCATCTGTTCGTGTTCTAATTCTTGTAAATAGAGTAGGGTTGTCATTTAATTGATTTTTGTTATTAAAGTTTACCATGGCGTATTCGGTATTGAAAATAAATTGCGTAGCATTTATAGTTCGTTTATAGGGGCACTCAAAGAAACGCTGTTACATTATGGTCTATTGGAAAAATATTTCCAGAGTATTTTAATGATGTTACACTATTTCAAACATATTGAGGCGCACTAGAAGATGCTTATTATAGAATATGTTATACATAGCATTTCTCTATCATTTACAAAGGCTCACAAAATAATTCAGTTACAGTAGAGTCTACTCGTATAAGCAGTAATTACTGGAAGTGCGTTTTCATTTGTGATATGCGTTTTTAAATGTAATTAATTTTATGCATATTGCTTGGTGTGTACAATTTTTATAGATCGAATACAGGGCTGCACAAAATAATTCGAGTAATTTCTGCTTTTCTATAGAAATTTCAACTGTGCTGTAGCATCACGACCAAATGGACTGCAGCCAAGATGGCTTTTTAGAGGTTTTTATTACACTCAGCTACAGGACAGCACAATGTACTAAAACAACTAGACAGAAAGAATTCTTTAGACAATACAACTAGACTAACATTAAAATAGTGTGTCGACAGTATTACATACTGCACTCGCTAAACTTCTTAGCAATGTTCGTTGCTTCCCCGGGAACGTGTTATTTCGCCCGGTAAAATTATGAGCCTTCAGCCAGGTTTCGTACACTTTTCTCATGACCGGGCTCAGTTTCGGCTTTTACCTGCTCGCCTCACTAGCGAGAGGAAAATCAGAGATGCATCCAGCTCGCTGTCTTTCGATCAAGTCCTCTTTTGGCCTCTTTCAGCCGTGTATATGTCCAGGCTCTACTATTGTATTTCAAGAGGATGTTGAGTTCTTACCATATGGCCTCAAGCATGTGGATAATTATTACATTCTCATGTCAGGAGAGCCTTCAGATTTTACAAGTGTTTATAAAATTATGATACTTCAGCTTGTCAGAACTGAGTTTGGTTCAACACTCGAAAACATTTTATAGGTTTCGTACACCTTTCTCATGACCGGACTAAGTTCCGGCTTTTACCTGCTCGCCTCACTAGCGAGAGGAAAATCAGAGATGCATCCAGCTCGCTGTCTTTCGATCAAGTCCTCTTTTGGCCTCTTTCAGCCGTGTATATGTCCAGGCTCTACTATTGTATTTCAAGAGGATGTTGAGTTCTTACCATATGGCCTCAAGCATGTGGATATTTATTACATTCTCATGTCAGGAGAGCCTTCAGATTTTACAAGTGTTTATAAAATTATGATACTTCAGCTTGTCAGAACTGAGTTTGGTTCAACACTCGAAAACATTTTACAGGTTTCGTACACTTTTCTCATGACCGGACTAAGTTCCAGCTTTTACCTGCTCGCCTCACTAGCGAGAGGAAAATCAGAGATGCATCCAGCTCGCTGTCTTTCGATCAAGTCCTCTTTTGGCCTCTTTCAGCCGTGTATATGTCCAGGCTCTACTATTGTATTTCAAGAGGATGTTGAGTTCTTACCATATGGCCTCAAGCATGTGGATAATTATTACATTCTCATGTCAGGAGAGCCTTCAGATTTTACAAGTGTTTATAAAATTATGATACTTCAGCTTGTCAGAACTGAGTTTGGTTCAACACTCGAAAATATTTTACAGGTTTCGTACACTTTTCTCATGACCGGATTAAGTTCCGGCTTTTACCTGCTCGCCTCACTAGCGAGAGAAAATCAGAGATGCATCCAGCTCGCTGTCTTTCGATCAAGTCCTCTTTTGGCCTCTTTCAGCCGTGTATATGTCCAGGCTCTACTATTGTATTTCAAGAGGATAGTTCTTACCATATGGCCTCAAGCATGGGGATAATTATTACATTCTCATGTCAGGAGAGCCTTCAGATTTTACAAGTGTTTATAAAATTATGATACTTCAGCTTGTCAGAACTGAGTTTGGTTCAACACTCGAAAACATTTTACAGGTTTCGTACACTTTTCTCATGACCGGACTAAGTTCCAGCTTTTACCTGCTCGCCTCACTAGCGAGAGGAAAATCAGAGATGCATCCAGCTCGCTGTCTTTCGATCAAGTCCTCTTTTGGCCTCTTTCAGCCGTGTATATGTCCAGGCTCTACTATTGTATTTCAAGAGGATGTTGAGTTCTTACCATATGGCCTCAAGCATGTGGATAATTATTACATTCTCATGTCAGGAGAGCCTTCAGATTTTACAAGTGTTTATAAAATTATGATACTTCAGCTTGTCAGAACTGAGTTTGGTTCAACACTCGAAAATATTTTACAGGTTTCGTACACTTTTCTCATGACCGGATTAAGTTCCGGCTTTTACCTGCTCGCCTCACTAGCGAGAGAAAAATCAGAGATGCATCCAGCTCGCTGTCTTTCGATCAAGTCCTCTTTTGGCCTCTTTCAGCCGTGTATATGTCCAGGCTCTACTATTGTATTTCAAGAGGATAGTTCTTACCATATGGCCTCAAGCATGGGGAAAATTATTACATTATCATGTCAGGAGAGCCTTCAGATTTTACAAGTGTTTATAAAATTATGATACTTCAGCTTGTCAGAACTGAGTTTGGTTCAACACTCGAAAATATTTTACAGGTTTCGTACACTTTTCTCATGACCGGATTAAGTTCCGGCTTTTACCTGCTCGCCTCACTAGCGAGAGAAAAATCAGAGATGCATCCAGCTCGCTGTCTTTCGATCAAGTCCTCTTTTGGCCTCTTTCAGCCGTGTATATGTCCAGGCTCTACTATTGTATTTCAAGAGGATAGTTCTTACCATATGGCCTCAAGCATGGGGATAATTATTACATTCTCATGTCAGGAGAGCCTTCAGATTTTACAAGTGTTTATAAAATTATGATACTTCAGCTTGTCAGAACTGAGTTTGGTTCAACACTCGAAAACATTTTACAGGTTTCGTACACTTTTCTCATGACCGGACTAAGTTCCAGCTTTTACCTGCTCGCCTCACTAGCGAGAGGAAAATCAGAGATGCATCCAGCTCGCTGTCTTTCGATCAAGTCCTCTTTTGGCCTCTTTCAGCCGTGTATATGTCCAGGCTCTACTATTGTATTTCAAGAGGATGTTGAGTTCTTACCATATAGCCTCAAGCATGTGGATAATTATTACATTCTCATGTCAGGAGAGCCTTCAGATTTTACAAGTGTTTATAAAATTATGATACTTCAGCTTGTCAGAACTGAGTTTGGTTCAACACTCGAAAACATTTTACAGCCTGTGAATAAAAAGTTATTTATGGAAAGATCGCTCTTATAGAGGGATAATTCGAGTTAGCCTGAGAAAAACGTGACCTTTTACTTTTCTCAGAAAACCAAGGGGAATATCTCACAGTGCTATGCGTTAAGAAACTGAACTAAATTTTGGAATACTGTGTACTATATGTACAAATCTATATAGATCATATACAGAGCTGCACAAAAGAATCCGGATATTTTTCAGACTATATATGGTAATTTCTGAAATTCGGTTTTCGAATGTGTTATATGCGTTTTTCAAAATGTATTTTTTAGACAACGTCTTTCACCTTATTAATCGGTGAAGTTATGTTACAGTATTGTGAATATGTTGAAAAGTGTTTCATAACATATGCTTCATGCAAGATTTTTCTTTCTTGTTTAATCTTGTTTAGAGCAAATAGTTAGAAGTGGTTAATGTTCCCAAATAGGAAAACCATAAACAAATCCCATATAAAAAAATAATAAAATTCTATTGAATAACATCTTTAAACTAAAGCATTAAGAGAAGAAATATAAAAAACAAATAATTTTAAATGCACTATTATACCAATTCGATTTGTAAAAGATTAACAAATTAAATAAAATGTTTGATCCCTTACGTTTTTAATAATACATTACCTTTAGCAGTAAAAATAAATGGTTGTGTAGCATACTTAAAACAATTTAAACTGCTTTCAAACTTTTCTTCTAAAGTGCCGTAAAACAATTCTCATACTTTTCAGATATGCCATCTTACGTTTGCAAATTTTTTTTTGGAAATTCTCAAACAATCAAATTATACTTTTGAAAGAGACGTGACCGGCAACAAAATTCGGAAAACTAAAAAGAAATCAGTGAATTTAAAAGAAGGTAACACACAAAGCGTTATTTCCAGAAACTCAATGATAATAATAAAAAAAAAAAAAATCATATTTTCAATATTACCCAATTTTCTTGAATTAAGGTGGTTCGCAAATCCAAACTGGCTACTTTCTAACACTGAAATCATTTTATTTCTAAATGCATAAAATTGAGAGGTGCTCTTTTTCAGAAAATATGAAATTGAATATAATTTTCATTTTTTTTTTCAATAAAGTAATGGGATATTTCCAAAATGCAGTCAAAGTTGCCACTTTGAGATGAATTTTTGTGACAGCCCGATAAAGGTCGTCATGACACAGCAATCAGTTATAACTCTAGATATAATCCATTTGTCGAAAAATTAAAAATGCTATTCAAATTCAAATCATTTCAATAGTCATGCATTCTACCAAGCTTTTGTGTTTTGAATTGAGATTGTGAATGTGTTACTTTGTGCTATAAATTTGGTTTAAAAAAACTCTAAGGATCATTTTATAATAATATCTTTAATGTTATTTTTATTATGATATTCAAGGTATTTTTTTTCTATAACATTAAACATTTCGTATAATCACCTCCTAAAATTCAAGATTTATATTATTTTAAAATTTAGGAGGCTGATTCACAATTTCAAAATATAAAGATGCATCAGTAGCGCATATTTTGCGCAAGTGGGCTTGAAAAGTAGCTACTAGTAAATTACGTATTTGTATTAGAAGTCTGCACGGGTAGAAATTTCCAGGCCCGGCGTGGTCCAGCCCGACTCCAAAAAAACTATCTTTGCCCGGTCCGGTGTGAACACTAAAAGTTCGACCCGAGCCCGAACCCGATTATACTTTCGTAGTTCACGACCCGGCACGGCCCGGTCCATGAGAAATACAAAGACATCAAGCCTGGCCCGGCCCGGTCCATGAGAAATACAAAGAAGCAAACCTGGCCCGGCCCAAGCCAAATTCTACAAAAAAAACTAAGTTAGGCTGTTAAGGTGAGCGCAGTAGTTCTATCACACAAAGCAGGAAAAGACCCAAAGGAACCCAAAAATTACAGACCAATATGCCTACTACCAGCACTAAGCAAACTATTAGAAAGAATTACACGTCAGGACAAACCACCACTTAAAACAAATATTTTTTGGAGTAACAAATAATACTGGTTAAAACAAAGCACTTCAACTGAACACGCATTATGATATTTACATGATAATTACATGATAATTACCTATTAAATCTTAACCAGATTTTTTTGTGATGAGTGAAGAAAGTATGGATTACACCACATTGTATGTCAAAGTTAGAACTAGCGGTCCCTATTAAACGTTTATATGAGTATATAATTTTAGATATGAGTAGTAATTTTATTTATACGTATAATACGTATTATACGGGATGTAGATTTTGGATACGTATAATACGACCAAGGGATTATGCATATTATACGAAATAGTATATACGGTACAGAGTATATACGGAACTTACCCCAGCGGTTAAACTTATAAACGTTTAAACGGTTTTCGTTCATTGCGCGAAAAAGATGTCTTTCTCCTGCTGGTCTGCGGATCAGACATTGAGAAACACCTGCTAGAGTGCATTCTCGAGGTTTATAGGGGCTGCATAGTGATTGCAAGTAGCGAGTACTTGCAAGAATAATAAAATCTGAATCTCTTTTCCTCAGCTTAGAATTTGGTTGTTTTATCCTCAAATGTAAACTATTAATTATGAAATGTTTTACTCTGGCGTAGTGGGTAGCTTCGAAGCTACCTTTAATATGCTGCAACACATGTAACACACATATAGCTTCTTTTAATTTATGGCGTGGACATTTCGCGCAAAAAATTATTCTTTCATACGGCCGCAGACACACAGACTTACATTGACTTTATATTTTTGTAGTGGCACTGATCAATCCAACTCCTGAGAAGTTCCATAATCATACTTTTATTGTATTTAAAAATATTTTTTTTATATATTAAAAATATTTGGAAAATACGTTTTACAGTTAAAAAGAAAAGAGAAGGCAAGTCATTTTAAACATGTGTGAATGCGTTCTAAAACCTTCAGTGACGATTATTTGACAGGCTATAAGTAATTGAAATTTATAGGTACTTCACACAAAAAATGAAGTTTGTCAAGATTAACAAAAAATCTTAAACGTAAAATCTTCTAATTCTCATACACTTTGTACAAAAAATACCATGAGTGTTATGGTTAAAAAAAAAAGATCTTGAGTTATATATTAACACAGAGTAGAAAACCTTATCACCGTAGAAATAATAACATTTGTGCCAGGAGCATACGCACACACAAATAAAACATTTTTTTTAATTCAAAAAGAAAAACCATACTTAATAATGATTGACAATAAATCTGAAACGTGTATATTCGCCTCCTTTGCTCAAAAATTGTTTACTTTCGTTATATATTTGCAATAACCGTTTATAGGGGAATATATCAAGATTCTATGTGTGAAACATGCTACGGTAACACCGCCGATTTACAGCTTGTTCTCCGTTCAGTGACGTAAGACTGATGAGATCGAGGCTTCGTTAGCCTCGGATGAGATCCATTGGTATTGAAAGTAAATACGATACTTGAATTATACGTATACTTGAATTATACGTTTAAACGATATGCGCTAATACGTATCTGGATACGTTTAAACGTATAGTTTAAGGTATACGTACTTGTTACATACGTATATCGGTTAGATGTATAACTGAAATCAGTACAAAAACCCTTAACGGGTTAAAAGTTGTGACGCAGCACTTTCTTTTGGCTCTAAGAATTTTAAATATGGGTCTTAAAAGCAATGATATCAAATTTGAGTGACGCTATATTAATAATATTTTTTAAAATCATCATTTTCTTTTTAGTTTTATTTATATTCACAGGTGCAATTATTACCTTAACATGAAAAAATATATATAATTTATTTGCTGATGCTTTTTCATTCAGATCTCTCAGGAATTCAAAATATGGGTTTTAAAAGAAATGATATCAAAATTTGAGTGACACCTTGACGTGAATTTAGTAGGATTGTTTCAAAATTCAATTTAAATTATTTTTCGTTTGTCTTCTAAAGTATATTTACACATACAAACAATACTTTTAATTTTTCAATACACTGTTAAATATATTACTTTCACTGAGCCTATATTATGTATTGAAATGTATTTATTTCAATAAACTCATTTATGTTTTGTGCCACGCTATCCAAAATCATAAGTAAAATTTATGTAAATGATTATTTTGCGTCATATTATCCACTTGCATACATTTCCCTTTGTTTCGATACTATGACGCAAAATAATCATTTACATAAATTTTACTTATGATCTGGGATAGCGTTCTAAAAAACTAATTGAAAAAAACCTGCGAATTTTGTCGATAAGGCACTTAAAATCCTGAATTTCATGGAGCGAGCAGCGAATTTCATCGAATGGCGTGGAAAGATCGCGAATTTCAACGAGCAGTCGCAGAAAAAATTTGCAAATTGTCCATAGATCTTAGGAAAACATTATGAATTTTGTCTATCGGGTTTGCAAAATTATGAATTTTGTCGATAGGCATGGAAAATTGCAAATTTCGTCAATTGGGCGTGGAAAAATCAAGAATTCCATCGAATGTTTGTGGAAAAATTGTAACTTTCAACAACAAAAAAAAAAAAAAATGCGAATTTCGCCATTGTCTAGAGAAGAAAAATTGTGAATTTCATTAATTGGCCGACGGAAACCATATCATTTGAAAATCATGAATTTCGTCAATCAGGCACGGTAAAAACATGAATTTTGTGGATCAGGAGAAGGGAAATCATAAATTTTGTTGAACGCATGCATAAAAATCATGAATTTTGTTTATCGGGCATGTAAAAATCATTAATTTCGTCAAACGGATGCATAAAAATCAAGGAAGTCATCAATCGGGTGTGTAAAAATCTTGAATTTCATCGATCAGGCGTGTAAAAAATCATAAATTTCATCGATCAGGTGCATAAAAATATAGGACAAAATTGCCATTCGCCAATCGGCGAGTAATACTGAAAATTTGGCGATTGACTTTACTGCCACCACTGGTCAAACTTAATAGTCACACTTGCCAATTGCGATGATTGAATGGAAAAAGATTTTTTCCCCACTGTCGCTCGACAACTTTTGAAACAATTTGGCGAATTTCACGATTTTTTCCCCGAAATTATTTGACGGATTGTGATTTTTTTTCTCAAAGCCATTCGACGATATTAAAAAAATTTTTGCCCCGAAACCAGTTGTTGAATTTTGCGATTTTTCCACTATCAATGAATTTTATGATTTTTCTGCTATCGATTGATGAATTTCGCGATTTATCGACTATCGATTAATGAATTTCATGATTTTTTCCATGAACGAACAAATTGTGCACTTTCTTTCCGCTGATGTTCAACAAATTTTGCACTCTATTTCCGCTGCGGTTCAACAAATTTTGCAATTCTGTTCCGCGATTGTTAGACAAATTCCACTATTTTTCTCCCGAGATCATTTGACGAATTTTGTGATTTTTTTCCCCCGAACTTATTTGACAATTTCTCTATTTTTTTCACGACAGTTAGACATAATTATTTTTTTTCCTGCAATGCTTGATTTCTTTCCCGAGACCATTTGACAAATGTCGAAATTTCTTTCCCGACACTATTTGACAAATTTCGCCGTTTATTCCACAATCGTTTGAGAAATTTCGTAAATATTTTATCAAGTATTTGTAAATTTGTTATTGGTCAGTGCTGGAAAGCACTGACGAGTAAAAAAAATCCATGTTCGGGCCTCGAAAAAGAAAGAGATCGACAATAAATTATGGGGGGATTAGACCACCCGTTTCCCCCCTTTATACTTAACCAATGAACCGCCAAAACTAATCAGGGAAGCTCCTTACCACAATGAATCTATATACAAAATTTGAAGCAAATTGGGTAATTCTGCATGAAAAACCCATTTATCTAAATTAAGGGGGTATTAACCCTCCCCGTCCCCTTTATACTTAACCAATGGACCCCCAAAACTAATCAGGGAAGCACCTTATAACATAGAACGTATAAACCAAATTTTAATCAAATCGGACAATTTAGCATGAAAAATACATTCATCTAAATTAAGGGGGGATTAGCCCTTCGTTTCCCCCCCCCCTTTATACGTAACCAATGAACCCCCAAAACTAATCACGCAACCGTCTTATCCCAATGTACCTATAAACAAAATTTGAATCAAATCGGATAATTCTGCACGAAAAACCCATTTATATAATTTAAGGGGGGATTAGTCCCCCGTTCCCCCCTTTATACTTAACCAATGAACCCCCAAAAGTAATCAGGGAAGCGCCTTATAACAATGAACCTATAAACCAAATTTTAATCAAATCGAATAATTTGGCATGAAAAACACATTTTAACAATTTCTCTAATTTTTTCACGACAGTTAGACATAATTAATTTTTTCCCTGCAATGCCTGATTTCTTTCCCGAGACCATTTGACAAATGCCGCAATTTCTTTCCCGACAGTATTTGACGAATTTCGCCGTTTATTCCACAATTGTTTGAGAAATTTCGTAAATATTTTATCAAGTATTTGTAAATTTGTTATTGGTCAGTGCTGGAAAACACTGGCGAGTAAAAAAAATCCATGTACGGGCCAGTGGCCACTGAGTAAAAAAGTTGAAACCTATACATAAAAGTTGAACCTATACATAAAAATCATGAATTTTTTGAACGGGCACATAAAAATCACAAACTTGTCAAGTAGCCGCATAAAAATGACAAATCCATCTAGTGGGTGCATTCTTCCAAATTTGCAACCGAACAGTGCTGTATGTATGGATAATGCTAATTATCCCCCCCCCCCCCCAACATCTCCTCGAAACAAAATTCTCTCTGTGCTACTGATGGTGGTCCTCGACAACCCAACCATTTTTTTAAGTTGCCCTTCACTTAAAAAGATTGTGCACCTCTACTATCAATTAACAATAAATTAACCTATAGCTTGAGTCATGTATTCATGAGCAGTTATTGCGATGCAAATTCTTGTTTACAAGAATAAGACTCATATTAGGTATTTTATTATTTACTAGCCCGCTACGCTGGTCAATTTCTCTTAACAAACTTTTACTCAAACAAAATATTGACGTTCCATAATTCACTCTTATATTTTAACAGATTAATAAAGCTACTATAATTTGTGACTCGTGCCAATATACAGGTCAGGACACGTCGCCCTTATCATTATCTTTTTACGCATGAAGGTTTCGCTATGGTACTCCATTGTGAAATTTGGTAATTTTTGAAATTCAATATTTGAAAAACGGCACAATCATTAGATTTTTAATTTATATCAAGAAAAATACAATTTTTTACATTTCAAACGACTTGTCTAACAATTGTCAAATGACTTGTCTAACAATTGTCAAACGACTTGTCTAACAATTTTCTGACAAATAATTTTCGAGCTATTATTTTTTTCAGTAACTTCAAATGTTTCATTGTCCGAGATTAATCTGTGGTAACAATTAGTGAAAAACCCAGTCGTCAGCAACGCATAGCTTTTTATTAAAGAGGCTGTTGGAGCAGGGATTGTCACCATCAATTTGCCACCATCACTTTTGAAATCGGTTCTGTAGTTCCAGAGATTCCATACAAATTGTAATTTAGAACGCTTTTAGAACGCTTTTCGCTCATCTCACCCTTTTAAATTTCGATTTTTTTTTAATTTGTTCTTCGAGAGCATTTGCATTTTTAAGTAACCACAATGCCAAATTTCAAATTTCTAGCTCCTTCAGTATTAAAAAAAATTGCAATTTTGGAACGTTTTTCGCTCCTGCACCCCCGTGGGATTAGTGGCACCGACATAAAATATAGCCTATGTTGGAGCAGGGATTGTCACCATCAGTTTGCCACCATGACTTTTGAAATCGGTTCTGCAGTTCCAGAGATCCATAGAAATTGTAATTTAGAATGTTTTTAGAACGCTTTTCGCTCATTTCACTTCTTTAAATTTCGATTTTTTTAAATTTTGTTCTTAGAGACCATTTACATCGTATAAGTAACTACAATGCCAAATTTCAAATTTCTAGCTCCTTCAGTATAAAAAAGTCGCAATTTTCGATCATTTTTCGCTCCTGCACCCCACTGGGGTTAGTTGCACTGACATAAAATAAAACCTATGTTGGAGTAGGGATTGTCACAATCAGTTTTCCACCATTACTTTTGAAATTGGTTCTGTAGTTCAAGAGATTGCATAGAAATCGTAATTTAGAATGTTTTTAGAACGCTTTACGCTTATTTCACCTTTTTAAATTTCGAATTCTTTTTAATTTGTTCTTAGAGAGCATTTACATCTTATAAGTAACTACAATGCCAAATTTCAAATTTCTAGCTCCTTCAGTATACAAATAAAAAGAAAAGTGCCTAGTTAAACTGATGGCATTGAGCTCACAGGCTATTCACACTAATTGTATATTATACTCTTAATTCAAAGAATAATGCCCCTCGAAAAAGAAAGAGATCGACAATAAATTATGGGGGGATTAGACCCCCCCGTTTCCCCAATTTATACTTAACCAATGAACCGCCAAAACTAATCAGAGAAGCTCCTTACCACAATGAATCTATATACAAAATTTGAAGCAAATTGGGTAATTCTGCATGAAAAACCCATTTATCTAAATTAAGGGGGGATTAACCCTCCCTGTCCCCTTTATACTTAACCAATGGACCCCCAAAACTAATCAGGGAAGCACCTTATAACAACGAACGTATAAACTAAATTTTAATCAAATCGGACAATTTAGCATGAAAAACACATTTATCTAAATTAAGGGGGGATTAGCCCCTCGTCCCCCCCCCTTTTGTACGTAACCTATGAACCCCCAAAACTAATCACGCAACCGTCTTATCCCAATGTACCTATAAACAAAATTTGAATCAAATCAGATAATTCTGTACGAAAAACCCATTTAAATAGTTTAAGGGGGATTAGTCCCCCGTTCCCCCCTTTATACTTAACCAATGAACCCCCAAAAGTAATCAGGGAAGCGCCTTTTAACAATAAACCTATAAACCAAATTTTAATCAAATCGAAGAATTTGGCATGAAAAACACATTTATCTAAATTGAGGGGGGATTAGCCCCCCGTTCACCCCCCCCCCTTTATACGTAAACAATGAACCCTCAAAACTAATCAGGGAAGCGCCTTATCCCAATGTACCTATAAACAAAATTTGAATCAAATTGGATAATTCTTCACGAAAAACCCATTTATGTAAATTAAGGGGGGATTAGTCCCCCGTTTCTGTTGTGGTGTTTGGGGTTCTTTCTAAAACACAACTTACTTAATTTAAAAGGCTCATTTGTTACTCATTCTTCATTTGACAATTAACTGATTTAAAAAACAAACTGATTAACTCCACTGAAATCTGTTGCCATGGAAAAGGGAGCAAATCACATTAAACTTATCAAAATACCAACACTTAAAAATCCGAATAAGTTAAAACAACATGACATTTTTGAACTCATCATTTTAGAAAAATATTAAATGTAGCAAAGGGCAACAGATTTCTAAATCAAGTAGCATACTAAGATGCACAAAGAACACCCAACTCCACTCCAACCCGATCGAGCTCAAATCTCCATACACAATAAATTAGCAAAATCTAATCATCATATAATTTGGAAAAATGAAGGAAACCTGAAATTCCTCCAATATGAGGACTAAAAGGAAAAAGGAAAGTTTAACAAAATAGAGATATGATGAGATACCAAAATTTTAGAACAATTATGGAGATTTTGAACCAGATCAGATCGGTTAACCGAAAATCGTATAGTGGCATAAAATAACTGAATACTTTTTTTTTTTTACTTTTTAGAAAACAAACATTCTATTGCTTGTTTTAAATAATATTTCCAATATATCCCAATTAAAAATTAACTTGACCAATTATGAAATTAAATTTAATATTATTGATTCATCACTTATTAATTTATCCATCATTAAAACAAGATCAAAAGTACAAGTGATCAACTTTGAGTAACCCTCAATTAATATTCATTAGAACACTGGTAGTGAATTCAAATTTAAGAAATTCAAAAATCATAATTTAGTAAAGTTGGGATTTTCATAATTTCATTCCCACATGCTGAAAGGTTAAGCCTTTCATATAGATTTACTGTGAATATAAAATATTAATTATTTAAAGAGTATATAAAGACAAACATACCAACTTTGTGAATAAACAAAATTCACTTTATTTGAACAATTAAGATAATAAAGGAAAGGTATGTCTCAAAAAACAATTATAATAATAACACAATATGAAGTTTGATCAATAATACTGAGATCAACTATTAAAACTCTTTACATTAGATAGCAAAATCCCTGAAGTTATCACAATTCAATAATTTAAAGATTAATCACTTTAATGGAATTATTTGTCAACTAGCTATTCAACAAGTATCGTGATTCTTAAATTTATTATCATATCACAATTTTTTTGGCCATTCAATTTTAAAGATAATACATGTTAATTTCCCTAGAAGCATATATATATATAAATATAGTTGTAACTCTTGATCTCCCCACGCAATTGTAAATGATTAAAGAGTGGGAGAACATATAATAAAGATAAGACAAGAAATTACTTACAATCTAGTTTTATATGCAGTGGGCACGCTTTGCACATGTAGGACTTCGCCGTCATTTTCAACATCTCACTGTCCTCCCAATTTCCACTATCACTGGTATATGTCACTGATATGCTAAAGTTACTGAGTTTAAAGGGATGAGTCCTCTTTGATCATTTCCACACCAACACCGCCGCTCCGAGCATTCGTGGAATATCCGTTACTCAAGGAGGATCAACCCTACAATTCTAGATCCCTTCGGTGATTCACGATAACTGAAGACCTCACGACAGCATATACCCGCTAGTGGTATTTCAGCTCACCAGTATTTCACCGACTTCCTTTCATGATCGATGATAACTGAAGACTTCACGAGAGCATATACCCGCTAGTGGTATTTCAACTCACCAGTATTTCACCGACTTCCTTTCATGATCGACGATACCTGAAGACTTCACGAGAGCATATACAGCATCACTACTATAGAGCACCCCTCTAGACCTCTGACCGCCAGTACTGCACTACAATTTTTAAATCACAACTATATGTAACATGCTTCACTCTAAATGCAGTCATAAAACACTTGTATTCGTACATAATTCCAATCCAAAACGAGCAGTGATTTCTCGAGCCAAGCCACTAGTCAGATTTTTTTTTTAGTTTTTTTTTCTTCAAGAATTTATTCTTGCCTTTTAGCACACTAAACTAGTCACGAATTAATAATTATTTAAACACGAGAAACCACAGCAACAAGTGAAATGCTTCATTCCGACTGCCGTCATAAAACATGGGCGTTCGCATGCTATTCCCAGTGTTTCATCCTCCAACCAGCTCACGATCCAAACAAAAAGTCAGTTTACGAGCCAAGTAACAAGTGTCGTAAACATTCTCTTTCCCTCACCGCTTTCAAACTGGGCGGAACCAAAAAGGCTATTTTCCATGGGGTTCGGGGTAAAAACAATAAGAAATGGAATGACCCTTGCAACAGTCCACTTTCGCCTCACCTTACGCGCCGTTACGTGGGAAAAAAAAACTTGCCTCCCTCTCTCTGCGGGCTGCTAAATGGCACACATGAACGTATGTTTACATACGCGCCACTCAGACTGAAGGGGGAACCTGGCCTTTAGTTGTATGTTATAAAATACAATGCTTAATTGCGTCCATAGTCTATTCACCAGCCAACGTAATACCTCTTGGGGTGTACTCGCTTTCTTTTAGCCAAAGATAGACACAGTGTCACCAATCCCTGATTCCAAGCATGGGAAAGTGCATGGCTGTCTCCAAATTTGCCACCTGTGTGGTCTTTAACTGACAAACATCCCTCCTTGCTATCTACTTTTCGTATTTGAAAACAGGAAGCTACGCCACAATGAAAGTTGAAATTGCTTTGCTTAAAAGAAAAGGAAAGAAGAAGAAAAAAAAAACTGCTTTTATTATTATTATTATTACAATTACTTTTAATTTATTTATTTATTTATTAAAAACATAAAAAGAGTGTTGTTAAATAAATGTTGAGAAAGTGATTTAAATAATTTAATGTAGATAAAAAGGAAACTTTAAAACTAACCGTAACATTTCCCCCTTTATACTTAACCAATGAACCCCCAAAACTAATCAGGGAAGCACCTTATAACGACGAACCTATAAACCAAATTTTAATCAAATCGGATAATTTAGCTTGAAAAATACATTTATCTAAATTAAGGGGGGATTAGCCCCCGTCCCCCCTTTTAAACGTAACCAATGAACCCCCAAAATTAATCACGCAACCGTCTTATCCCAATGTACCTATAAACAAAATTTGACTCGAATCGGATAATTCTGCACGAAAATCTCATTTATATAAATTAAGGGGGGATTAGTCCCCAGTTCCCCCCTTTATACTTAACCAATGAACACCCAAAAGTAATCAGGGAAGCGCCTTTTAACAATAAACCTATAAACCAAATTTTAATCAAATCGAATAATTTGGCATGAAAAACACATTTATCTAAATTACTAAATTAGCCCCCCGTCCCCCCCTCTTTATACGTAACCAATGAACCCCCAACACTAATCATGCATCCGTCTTATCCCAATGTACCTATAAACAAAATTTGAATCAAATCGGATAATTCTGCACGAAAAACCCATTTATGTAAATTAAGGGGGGATAAGTCACCCGTTTCCCCCTTTATACGTAACCATTGAACCCCCAAAACTAATCAGGGAAGCGCCTTATCAGTATAAACCTATAACAAAAATTTGATGATAAACGGATATTTCTATCACGAGTTATCGCGTGAAGTACATACGTACATACATACAGAACGGGCGGGCACATTAGCTCTCAGGCTTTGATAGCCTGTGAGCTAAAAAGTGCAATTTTAGAACGTTTTTCGCTCCTGCACCCCCCCCCCCCTGGGGTTAGTGGCACCGACATAAAATATAGCCTATGTTGGAGCAGGTGTTGTCACCATTAATTTGCCACCATCACTTTTGAAATCGGTTCGGTAGTTCCAGAGATTATCCCCTACAAACAAACAAACAAACAATCTTTACTCCTTTATAATATTAGTATAGATTTATTGTTTGTTTACTTATTTTGATTTGATTTTCTTGTCCTTTTAGAAATTGACTTTAGATTGTTACTTAAATGGTAAGATGATTGTAAATTACCTGGGTTGGGGTTGGGTTGATTATTGACGGCCAATTATCTACACATGGGATATAGGCCCGGGGGGAGTGCCCTTCGTGGTGGTCTTTCTAAGGGAACCTAACCCGTATTTACGCATGGATAAATCCACGGCTCGAAGAAAACCACGAAAACTCCGAACGATTAGGCCGACGGGCGCGATTGGGATCGAACCCAGCACCTTCCGTCTACCAGCTTCGAGAGCACAACCTCTCAGCCACTGGTGGGGCCGTAAATTACCTGTTTTATCGATAAAAAACTATACAAGGTAAGGAAAGTGCATCGTGTCGACCGCAATGTAAATATGGTAGGAAGTATTATCCTACACTAAACTTTCCTCTGTTGTATAGCTTAATTTTATTGGAAAAAGACCCTGAAAATGTATTGTTGTATTAATGAATTATTTTTGCAGTTGTGTAAATTCTGTCATAACAATTTTCAACTCAGGGAAATCTTACATTGGACATTTAATCACAGTATTTTAAATAAGAAAACTTAAAATATTTGCAAATTAAAGAAATGAATGAAGAGATTTTGCTTAAAATTACATCTAAGGATTTATTTTTTTACAAAAAATGCAAAATTCGCCAGTCATTCGGGAAATTATCACAAAATTCTACTAATAAAATGGGACTGTAAACAAACCTGTTCAAAATGTGTCCTTTTTAAAAATTAAATTCCATCCCAGCGGCCCTTAGAGTCCACTACAGAAAAACCTTGTATATGCTTTTTATTTAAAAACTAGCTGACCCGCCCGGCGTTGCCCGAGCCCTTGTAATAAACTTAAATCTCTTAAAAAATGGAACTCTGGCCACGGTCTACGATGGCTTCGGAACCGTATACCCGGCATGCTCGTACGCTCTAGATAATCTTTTATTTCCCCCTACCAGCGCCAGGGGAGCATTCTGTTCTAAACAAACCTCTTTCCGAACGAACTTCTGAGACAGGTCCCCGCTGCCTACGTTACTGTATAGTAGGCGCACTACAAAATTGAGCTGGTTTCGATAAGATTGGAACATGATTAGCCCAGTTATTGCAATAAGGCACAGTTAGAGAAAATAACCTTGAGTGAGGTGCGAAGTCGAGGGGATCTTCGAGTGTCCTATAGAAAATGACTAATTAGGAGGCCCACTATGCATGCATAAAAATTCGTTCGTTTTGTTAAGCTAGGAACTTAATTACAAAGTTGGCTTAAACTCTTATTTGTAAATAGTGGTAACCGCTACTCATAAATTTAATTTAATGTTATAAAGGGTGACTATTAAGTTAAATATAATGTTTGGAATCACTTGCGTTGAAATCGGAAAGATAGTTGCTGATATATAGAAACAGTGCATAGTTAGAGAAAAACCTTGAAGGAGGGGCCGGGGGAGGGGAGGGTTGTTCAAGTGCCCTTCAGAAAATGACTAATTAGGAGGACCACTATGCATCTTTCAAAATTCGTTCGTTTGCTTAAGCTTTGAACTTAATTACATATTTGGCTTAAACTGTTATTCGTAAATAGTGGTAACCGCTACTCATAATTTTAGTTTAATGTTATAAAGAGTGACAATTAAGTTAATTATAATGTTTGGAATCACTTGTATTGAAATCGGAAAGATAGTTGCTGAGATATTAAAACGGAGCATAGTTAGAAAAAAAACCTTGAAGGGAGGGCCGAGGGGGGGGGGAGGGGTTGTTCAAGTGTCCTTCAGCAAATGACTAATTAGGAGGACCACTATGTATCTTTCAAAATTCGTTCGTTTGCTTAAGCTTTGAACTGAATTACAAATTTGGCTTAAACTGTTATTCGTAAATAGTGGTAACCGCTACTCATAATTTTAGTTTAATGTTATAAAGAGTGACAATTAAGTTAATTATAATGTTTGGAATCACATGTGTTGAAATCGGAAAGATAGTTGCTGAGATATGGAAACGGAGCAGAGTTAGTGAAAAAACCTTGAAGGACGGGCCGGGGGGGGAGGGGTTGTTCAAGTGTCCTTCAGCAAATGACTAATTAGAAGGACCACTATGCATATTTCAAAATTCGTTCGTTTGCTTAAGCTTTGAATTTAATTACAAATTTGGCTTAAACTTTTATTCGTAAATAGTGGTAACCGCTACTTATAAATTTAGTTTAATGATATAAAGGGTGACTATTAAATTAATTATAATGTTTGAAATCACTTGCGTTGAAATCTTTTTTAACAGAAAATTCTGTTAAATCAGTACCATATATTTTTATCTTAATGCTGTTATACAAGAATACAAAAAAAATATATATGTATTGAAAATTGGTTAATCTTTTTCTCGCTAGGGATGTTAACAGGGTGAAACTGTGGATAGTTGGAAAGATAGTTGCTGAGATATGGAAACGGAGCAGAGTTAGAGAAAAAACCTTGAAGGACGGGCCGGGAGGAGGGGGGGGGGTTGTTCAAGTGGCCTTCAGCAAATAACTAATTAGGAGGATCACAATACATCTTTAAAGATTGATTCATTTGGTTAAGCTAGGAACTTAATTTGAAATTTGGTTTACACTATTATTCGGAAATTCTGGTAACTGCTTTCTAGAAATACACCTTGAAGCTTAAATGTAATTAGACCCTTGTCCCTCTTCATTCCCGCAAATATGAAAAATAATCTGTTAAATAAAGTTTTCTGTATTAACAATCTCCATCATAGTAATAAATGCCATGAAAAAAAAAAAAAAAAAAAAAAACTTAAACCCGACTAATTGTCATGAAGAAAAATGGGCCTGGAAAATATTTCAATCAGTGGGACGTATGTGTAATTTGTCATGTACAGGTGGCGCGACATTCGCATGGTTCCTCTACGCTGATAACTTCAAACCATATTGATACTATTTAGTTAGAAATCCTTATTTATGCAGCGCTACTCTGGTTTATTTAATTACTTCTGTGAAGAATCGATGCAACCAACCAGTGAATCAACCTACCCAAGAGAATAAAAGCGTATTTTGGTGAGAGTTCTTTGTGAATATTAATTAATATTTCAGTAAATATTTGAAATATTAAAATTCTGAGGCTCAGGTGCACATGGCCAGACCTTGGACAATCCACACCTAAATTTCCAGACTTCTAGGTGGGCTAGATTTTGCTAGCTATCGCCAACAGACACACACACACACAGACAGACACACACACAGAGCGAAACTTTCTTTTATTAGTATAGAGAGGGTACTTAAATGTTAGTCGAGCACTAGCTGTTCGACAAAATTTTTTTAATCTCGCCAACCCTTTTTTCTAACCAATCTTTAACATAAGCTAATAAAGTATAGCCAACATTTTAACATTGCTATATAGTATCTTAAAAAACTTACTTAAAAATAGCTAAAATATAATCTTAATAAAATACGTAAACACAAACATATCAATACAAATAACAAAATCTCATGTAATCGGGTATATTAATGATTAGGCTTAGTCAATAAAAAAAATGTTAAAGTAAGCCATAACATAAACTATAGAAACATTGTATTTCACAATGAAAACATCGTATCTAATTTTATATACATAAAAGTGAAAATTTACGTTATATAAATACCCTATATAATATACCAAAGTTACCCAATTTCTTTATATCATTTTTAACGATAAAACAGGTCACTATTGACAATTATCTCACCATTTACGTCACTAAATCAAAAGACAATTTCTAAAAGGACAATCTAATCAAAATAAATAAACAATAAATAAATAAATAATAAAATACCTCATATGAGTGTTATTCCTTCAAACAACATTCGCGACTGGCTCATGAATACAATATTTATATCTACTCTACCACAATAACGACATAACGAGTGATTGGTTGGTTAACGGTGCTAGTTTTGTCTTCGCTCAGCAATAATAACTAAGAAATGGAAAATCTTTTAATTCTTTGAAAATCGAAAACTTATTATAAATAACAGTAAAATTGAATACATATAATTAAAAAATATCTCCTCATATTAAAAAATGAATATAAATAGTTTTTCGATAAAATGCAAATTTATAATTTCGAAATATTTTCTTATAAATGGTAATTTAATATAATACATATGTATTAAATATTAGAAGTGTATAATTAACTGTTTTCGCATTTAAAAATTTAATAAATTTACCTCCTACATGCAGAAGTTTTTAACTGTATTCGTGAAGCGATTATTTGGCATACGTTGATCGCGGAAGAAAGGAGTAAAAAGTCTAATGATAAGTCTATGGAAACACGTGAAGGAAAAGAGTCCGATTTTAAAACTGGATTATATAAAAAACAAGAGTTTTCCTACGTTATCTCAAAATCTTTTTCGCTTCATCTAAAACCGATTAATATAATATATTAATTTTAAAAAAATCCTTCGAGCCGTTTTGGAGATAATAGGTATGTGCCCATTACATTCCCCATTTTCGCTTAAAAATTGGTTTCCAGATCTCAAAATCTACTGCATGTAGAAATTTATAATTTTAAGGATAGAGTTAGGCCATAGATATAAGACTAATGTGAAAAAATCGAAACGGTATACCTCATATTTACTGAGATATTAAATGTCGGCGTTTCGATTTTCCTTTGATGTCCTGATAGCTGTATATATGAGAGTGACGTAATCTTCGGTTTTGGGCTTTCGTTTTTTCGTTTTTTCGCTGCGTCACTCTCGAGAAACTGCCGTCTCTCATGATACGTATCGCATCGAGAGCACTAGTTAGAACATACAAAAACGTTGTTTTAAGGCTGTAACTTTTTATTGCATTGAGTTAGACGCTCGACATTTTTTACAAAACGATGTAGCCGTAGACGTTATTATTTTATATTAATTCTAACTTAACACCTTTAGCCATTCCTAAAAAAATGGTTTTAGCAGACAGACGTACAACAAAGTGATCCTATAAGAATTCCGTTTATTCCTTTTGAGGTAAGGTACAATAAAAATGTTAGAAAATTATTGAAACACAGTTTTATGATGAACAGGACAGATAATAGAAGCTCTGAAAACTGAAATTACTATTAATTCACCAATTTCTTGTGCAATAATGCTATTTAAATTTAAATTAAACTGCAATTTGCTCTCTTAATAATTTTACTATTCCGGAATAATAAACTATTTTTTCGAAAGTGTATATGGTAATGACCAGTAAATTTTGCAGTAAATTATCTCATTGTTTTTCCTTTTCCGTTCTTTACTCTTTTCCATTTAATATTAACTTCTCACGACGAGCGTCCGTATAAAATTCTTTATCTTTTATCATCATTATTTCTAAATAGAAATCTTTGCCTAATTTACTCGCAGAAATTATGAGATTAGATAAGGAAGAAATTACTGGTAGGAAAAATTAAAGACATATGCATTCTATACGTCACGTATACTGACGCTCGTAGCAAAGAGGTTAATGATGCTGCATGTTAATATTAATTATCTATTGTATCATTCAAAGTTTGTGTTTGTGTGAAACAAAATTTAACAGAAACAATAGACACAAAAATAAACAATATTAAGAATACAAGAAAACAGAATGCCCAAATTCTATAGGAATTTCAAATATTTAGAGATTACTCCTCATACCTATTTTTTTTTTATTATGAAACAAACACTAAAGTTTTATACTCCCTTATTTATATAAATATTTTATCGTCAGAAAAGCAAAGGAAAAAGATATAAAACCAAAATATTCCGTGTCATAAGATTGATACTAGGATTGAATTTTCCATAACAATATGAGAGCTTATATTTCATATAAGAAACTTCTTACAGGAGGACATTTATCAATATTTTATGAAAATTGATATAATGTATTTTAGAAATCCAGTGAAATGAGGCTTGTTGCTATCGATCAGTTTTAAACCTCTTAAATGATGATTATATATATCATCTACAGGTGAGTTCTTTTGAAAGTTATGTGTCCGTGCTTTTATACTTTAAAGAAAAAGTCAGTTCCTGAAAAGCTATGATCCATTATTACACTGAATGATTTTTTATCCGTTTTTGTAGTTTTGATTTTTGATTTTAGAGAGGGTATTATGCACTCCGTGTTTATAACAAAAAAATATATTTTTTTAAATGTTACATATATTATCAATTTGTACATCCATGTATACATATGTAATATAGAGATAAATTATTTTAGTAATTACAGATTATTTATTTTGTAATTGCAGATTAATAAGTTTCAAAATTATGCATAAGGAAATAATTGAAATTCTGATTTCTAATTTATTTCAACATATTTCCGAATACAATTTAATTTTGAAGCCCAGCATATTTTTTTCTTTTAACTTTTGACTGTTTATCGCTGTATAGGACGCCGACTTCGCCCTTAGTGTGCAAATTCTGGACTTTCAACAGACTTGTGCGTTGCAAAATTGTTCCTAATTCATCCATTGATAGAAACACACTGTAATTAATCCAAATAACAAATTTAAATTGTTGAATTTAAGAGCATTTTATGAAATTTAAATTGTGTATGAATGATCAGACTGGCAGACAGTTTGATTACACATATCTTGCGTTTGACTGTTTTATGTAAATATTTAGTTAATAGTTTGGTATGAGTAATGAATTGTTAATTTGTAGTTATTTCGATATTCGTAATTGAAATTTTGTTTCTATTAGTTACTGAATTTTAAATCAAAGTAATTATTTTAGATATTTTCTTACAGTAAAAAATAAAAAATAGTCTTTATTTAAATAGCCTATTTCCCTTCTGGATCTGTATAAATGGAAAAGAAAATTCTGTTAAATCAGTACCATATATTTTTATCTTAATGCTGTTATACAAGAATACAAAAAAATATATATGTATTGAAAATTGGTTAATCTTTTTCTCGCTAGGGATGTTAACAGGGTGAAACTGTCCTATCAAATTTTAACTTGGAGTATGGAGTAACTTGGAGTATTAAATTTGAACTTGGTTGTCATATGAGAAAACATAAAAAAAAATTAATTTCAGTTGTGCAGTTTCCTATCAGGGGCGTTACCAGCGTAAAAAAACCTTATCATGTAAAATGTTTTATGAAAATATAAAATACACATAGCAGAAGCTTTTTCTTTAGTTTTATTATAAGAAAAAAAATTATTTAAATTAAACTATTCTATTTACGGTCAGAGAACGCTATAAACGTAAAAAAAAATTATGTTGATTCTGTGCTACTTATTTTTAACTTCATAATAGCTGTCATACAATGAAACATAAAAAAAAATGAATTTTATTTAAATTTGGTTACCCTTCCAGAGGGCAAAACGCAAAAGAAAATTTTGATGAATCTGTATTCCTTAATTATAACTTGGAGTATGGTTGCCACCAGACATTGTTGAGAAAACATGAAAAAAATCCATTTTAAAGTTTTAGTTATGCAATTTCGCACAAGGGGAACAACCAACGTAAGAAAAAAAAGTTAAAATATTTCAAAAAACATTAAATTTGACCATGGAAGAAGCTTATTCTGAAGATTTATAAATAAACCCATAAAAAAAATCAAATTCATTTAAATTTAATTACTTTATTTCCCACCAAGAGACACTATAAACACCAAAGAAAATTGCGTCGAATCTGTTCAACTATTTTCTTCTTGAGTGCAATTTATATTTATCTTAAAGCTGTCATTCACTGTAAAAAAATCTGCGTAATGTTCCTGAAGTTTACTGTGTAACATTCCTGGGTTCTCTCGCGTCATTTCTGCTGATCCGAGAATACCGAGAAATCTGGTGTAATATCTTCCACAATGTTGTGAAACTTTTCGGAATACTTGAGAAAGTAGAATTTACTGATCAATTGTGAAACGTTCCATATGTTTTGTTTGTAACATTCCGTAGTGTTCTCAGGTATACTTTTGAACTTTTGTGTAACTTTTCGGAATTATTGTAAAAGAGTGATCGGTGATCTGTGTAAAGTTCCATATGTTTTGTGTGTAACTGACTTGTGTAAGTTTCCTGGCATTTCTTTGGTGAAATTCCTGGGAAAACCTGTAGCAGAAGGGTGCCACATGTTTTCTCAGGAAATTCACACCAAATTTTTTACAGTGTACAGTGATACATAACAAAACATTTTTATTTAATTTAAACCCGTCCTATCTAATCTTAACTTAGTGTATAATTGCCACATGTGATAACATAAAAAAAACGCTTTTAAATTTTCCGTTATGGAATTTTCCATCAGGGGGGGGGGGGGCTACAAGCGTAAAAAATAAACCTATTCTTGAAGGTGTTTCTTAAATCATAAATTTCACCGTGGCATAAGCTTATTCTGAAAATTTATTTTTAAAAAAAAAACATTAAAAAATCAGTTTTACTAAAACTGGGTTATCTTATTTCCTCCCAGGTGGTGCTATAAACGCAACAGTAATTTATTTTGAATCTGTGCTACTTAATTTTAACTTCAGAGTCGCTACCATCGTAGTAAAAACTATCATATGAAAGTTTTTATCAAATTTCACCACGGCAGAATTATTAAATTATTAAATTATGTATAAAAAAAATAGAAAATCAATTTTATTCAAATTTTTATCCTATTTCCCTCCTAATTTTTATCCTATTGACCAGTAGACGCTATAAGCCCAAAAGAAAATTTTGTTGAATCTGTGCCACACATTTTTAACTTTAGTATAGCTGTCATACAACGAAACCTAAAAAAATCAATTTTACTTAAATTTGGTTACCCTATTTCCCCTCAGGAATGGTTATAAACGCAAAAGAAAATTGTTCAATCAGTACCTCATATTATTTTATTGAGTACGGCCGTGTTTGAGTGAAACATAGAAACCACTTATTTAAATGTATTTAATATATTTGTCGCTAGTGCGTTATCGGCGTAAAGTAAAGTTTAGTTTAAATTACCCTATCTGATTTTAACTTGAAATATGGTTGCTACATAAGAAAACATTAAAAAAAATCATTTTAAAATTTTATTTACGCAATTTCTCACCAGGGGCGCTAAAGAACTAACGAGGAAAATGTTATTAACACACAAATCTGGCAACGGCGGAAGCTTTTTCTGAAGATTTGAGTGAAATTCGTCAATTCAGCTTAAAATGTGTTCGAAATATCAGTTGAAGACGCAGTTCAAGCAGCATTATAGGTTAAATAAAACAGCTCTTCCAGCAATAAAAAGGAATGCATCTGTATTTTTTTGTTTTGACCTGTGAGATAGCTATAAAAGTTACACTCCACATTTGCAATGGGGAACATGCCGCAGTAAGCCTTATTAGCAGAAACGAGTTCAAATTTCGTAGAATTTCAAATAACATAATGGCACTAAAAGACATTTTAAGTATTGACCACCCTTAGACAGTAGTGTAATGGAATTCTTTTTTGTGGAACTGTACAATAACTATAATTGCCATATAACCGTCTTTTATAAAAAACATGCTGTAGGAGACTGTAACAACAGACTAAAATTACATTACCATCAGATTTCTGCAAACTCCGCATCCAAGAGTTTCAAAAAACCGTTTCTTAAATTCGTTTCATAAAATCGTTACATTAAGGGTTTATATATATAGGGTAGATATATAAACGGATTAATCGCAATATGCCTAATTTTAATTAATTTCTAAAGAAATTAACCTAAAAGCTAATTTTCCGGTGTCTTGTTCAAATCCAAAAATAGCGTCAATGACAAGCAATATGATAAGCAAAGAAATGATAGCGCTGTTCAAAATCTATTAAAATCTGATGCTATGATTGTATATTTCAAAACTACTCCAACAAGAACATGGATCAATGCGCGATAAATCTAACATCAATTATTCACATAAATCAAAAGTCATTTCAATTTTTTTTTTTTTTTTTTTTTTTTTTTTTTTTGTAATAGTGGCAAAAACATTTATCCATTGTTGACAAAAAAAAGGGAGATAAATAATAAGGTTATTATAATTTTTCTTGCCATTTTCTCGTTGAAATAGAAACGAAAAAAAATTACAATTTGAATAAATGGTATATCACAATTATCGTCTGCTATCCGAACTGGTGAAGATATATCTCTCATAAATCGAGTGAATGATTTTTGATTACATTTTCTTTAGAAAATATATAGTAAAATATTTTCACGTGATTAATTTCCTCATTTAATTAATCATTTACAAAAACCGAAAGGATTGTAATTATATTCATCCGTATATGAAATACCATTTTCTGAATTTAGCGTAAATATAGATTAATGGCCCCTGATAGAACATAGAGCTAATGTAAATAATTTAGCTCAGTCTCGATACTAAAGGTTTAGAAGAAAGACACCTACATTCACCATCACATACCCCAATTATTGAAGACTGCCGGGAAGGTATTACAACTACGGAGGACATCATCGTAAAAATAAAAAAAATACATTCCTTAAGTAAAGGATATGAAACAGTGGGCCTGGGCAAGGAGGAGCGTGGCAGTTAATACATACGAAGTGTTTTTCAGCTCCCTCATCACTCTCTGTGAAATCACTCTTCTACATGACACCACATATTGGTTATACAAACAAATGACAGCTTGAATTTTATTAATGAATATACCGCTTTGCACTGTTTTTTTTTGTTGTTGTTGTTTTTTTTTTGTTTTGTTTTTGCACCAATTCCGCTGTCCGAAGTCTTTTGTATACTATAGATGCGTTTTAAGATTGCTTTCCAAGATCCTAAAAGTGGAATGATTTACTGGCTGAAACTAATATGATTTTAACCCCTTCAGGGGCAAAGTACTGTTTGAGCTAAAATATTGAAATGATTTATTGGCACCAAGATTCACAAACGAATTTATTTTAAAATAAGTAAAAGCATTCCTTCATGTACCTTATAAATTCAAAATTTTATAATAAAATTCTGGTGTCATTGTGGCATTTTGGGATTAAAATTAATTGGATAAAACTGAACTCTTAAAATTTAAATATTTTTGTATGCGTAAAATGGGTTTAATTTTCATAGCACTGGTTTCGAAGTTTTTTAAAGGACGAAATGTTGTCAACTTCGAAAATATCATGATTGAAATCGTACAATCAGCACCGTTTTATTATAATTTAGATGGTTGGTTGGTTGTATAGGGTTTTATGGCGTAAGGTCCCATTGGGAACAAGCTGCGCCAAAGAAAAAATATTATAATTTAGAATGTCATTATAAGATAAAGTTGACTAAATGCACACTCACATGAGAAGATATAATGGTGAGATTCCCAAGTTTTTAACCAAAATCCCCTCCACGAATCAAAAATTTGGTTTTTAGTTAACCATATGCCGCCATTCTTTTATAAACGCACTCTAACAAAATTGCATCACAATCACGTAACTTATTAAATGTATATTTTCAGATAAACTACATTTTAAATATAACTTCTTCCGATAAGAAATTTAAGAAAATTAATATTATAAATATATATATTTTTTTTTAATATAGAAGAAAACTAGATTTGTTTCCCCCAAAAAATCGAAAGATATGCCATACAATGCAAATGCAATAGATAAGGTTTCTACGCAACTAGTATTAAATATAATTATGTCAAAGATAATAACTGGAAAATATAACTTTCATAATTTTCTTTTAATTCAATGAACACTGGAACTAAAATTCTACTGAACGTCAGACATAATGTAAATGGTTACATGTAAAGCTTTGTAATAAAAAACGAAATGAATTTCCTGCAGCAAGTATTCATTTTGTACTTTATTAAGAATGAAAAATGATTTTTGGAGACGAGGACTTACTAATAACTTGATATAAATTAAACGATCGTTGCAAAGGAAATGAGAAAAAAAAATTAAATGTGAAATTTAATATTTGTCATTTAACTTTGTGTGTTTCTTTCCTTTAGAAAAATGTATTAACAGTAGATTATTTCTCGCTCTTTTTTCTCTCTCTAAGTTATTTTCGTCATTATCATTACTATGGGGATATAACAACCCGGAATATAGGTAAAAATTATATATTAATTTTTAGATTGATAGATTATCTTAATTTAATATATATTTTTAGATTGCCTCCTCACAATACTAAAATACATTTTTATATGAATAATATCAATTATGTATTCAAATAAAAATTTGAAATTTATTAAAAGCGATACTTTCGTATTAGCACATGCCAGAAGTTAAGATCCGAAGAAATCGCCGAATATTTCGCTAATTACAGCAGCCTTTTTTATACTGATAATTTCAGTGGTCTATACGCGTAGTTCGATTACATGCCTGTTGAATTTGTGTTTCGTCTACATCAGTTTATCTATTTATCGACGAAGATTTAATTTCGTTCTGGAATATTAGTCGGAAACAAATGCTGAACTATTTATATTGTTTTAAAAGCAAACAGGTAAACCTTTGGTAATCGGGATGCCCGCGATAAGATAGGTTTAAAAAAAAATCATGTTTAAAAGTTATTTAAAAAATCAGAAACCATCAGAAAATTTAGATACAATTTTCAAACGGATCTGAAAGAATAATTTTTCCCCTATTTTACGGTGTAAAAATTGAAACTTTGCGATGTTTAGAAGTTTTTTTTTTTTTTTTAATTCAGTAAAAACGAAATTTATTGGTCAGGCATTGCTATCCTTAATATGATGTCAGCGTTATTCGCGGACATGTATTTGTTGCTTTGTAATATCGATTATCCTTTTGTTATAAGAATTACATGAAATTAATATTTTTTTCTGATTATTTCTATGTTCTATTGGTAAATAGCTACTGTATGACATTATTTAAGGCTAGTAACGTAAATAAATCACATTTTTACTAACAATTTTATATAAATGAATTTTTTTTGTAACACGACAAAATAAATAATATGCCTTATAGTTCCTTTTTAAATAATAATTTCGACGAGTTTAATTCGTTTTATATAAATAATTACACAGATCTTCAGAAAAAAAAACTTTTGAAAATTGTTTTAATTTTCATGACTGATTTTTATATTATTTCTCAATGCTGATTCTGAAACTGATATCCATTTTCTTCTATTACGAAGGGGTTTTTTTTTCGCAAAACAATTCTCAGGGGTCCGAAAAAGTACTTTTTTATTGCAGCTAACTACAACTACAACTGTTTTATCGAAAATGTAATTAACTATAACTACAACTACTTGTTAAAAAAAGTAGCGACTACAAACTAATTTTCAAAAGTAGTCACTTCTTCGCTACTTTCAGATTTTGATCAGATTATAGTCGAAATTAAAGACACGGATTAAATAATAAAGCGACCCTTCACTATATAGCGTCTGCCGCGATACAATTAAATAAATGCGATATAACAGAGGTCATTAAAATTTCGAGAAAGATTTCATGCAACAAAATGTTTTGTGTTTGTCTCAAAAATGTTAGTTTATACACACATTACATATTTCGTAGCAAAATTAAGAGAGATATTTTATAACAGCATAAAAAATCGCCCTCTTAATAACACTATAAAAATAAGGAATGCGTTATTAAGAAGTTTTTTATGCTTTTATAGTATCACACTAGTTTATTCAATTCTTTAATGAGATATATTATAATGTAAATAATTACAGAAAAACAACTCTAAATGCAAACAATAAATAAATATGTAAATAAAGCAATTCCGAATAATAAGAAACCCGGCTTAAAATATGAAGACCTAATAATGAGTAAATAAACAAGTGTTGTCGGCAATTAAATTAATTCCTTTGGTGGGTTAGTATCTGATTTTAGCAGCAAGTGTCAACGGGAAAAATATATGACTGCGTGCGGCGTGTTGCTATAAACTGTACCTGAGATTTGTCGCTGAGATTCGCAACTTGTTGAGCAGACCAAATTTTCCAAAAAAGAAGCAAGTTTCGACCAAGTGATTTGCAGAATGGCACTTCCCCCCCTCCCCCTTAAGTAGCGTTAAAAGTAGCGTCTTTTCTCACTACAAACTACTGATTTGTTGTATCGCGCTACTCGCTACACTACATTATTCAAAATATAGCACGATGCACTACAAACTACTGTAAAACTAGCGACTACTGTAGTTTCGCTACTTGTAGCTCGCTACTTCCAACCTCTCAAATTGCTTATATTGGAAAGTTATATAATATAATGCGCAATAAGAAATAATGAAAATAACCGAAACAACGATTTTTTGACATTTCACTTTAAATTCATTTGAAGGTAGATGTCAATGTCGAACAAATTTTCCCGACAGAGTGAAAATTATCTATTTCAGGATTCTAACCTGAGTCGAATCCTAATCTAGATATTTTTCACTCTGTTCGATATCGACCTCCATCTACAAATGAATGTAGTTTTTGACATATAGAATGTTTAAAAAAAGTTTTATACATCGTTTTAACACCGGTATTAAATATCGTACGGGTTTTCTTTTCTTGATTTCGAAACAGTAAAGAGAAGATCTACGAAATGAGAGAAGAATTTTTATTGGATAAACCCATAAAAGAAATGCAAATAAAGATATTTCATGGCTTCCTGCAATTTTCGAAATATATCGCTTATTAATTAATTTCCGCAATAATTTTACAATGTCGGCATATAAAGCGTACTAATATTGTTCACAGAGATATACAAATTAAGTTTTACACTGTTATCTGTCTAGGACAATCGATACCTTAAACTTTGCAAATATTTGTTGTTTTACTTGTAAGCAAACTAGTCGTTGGAGGCCACCGTAATACTTACCCATCATGGATATGCATAAAAAAAATATGAAAATAAAACATGTGTAAACTACTTATAAAATGCATTGAAATTCGAATAAAATCGTGGCTTGATGACGTCATACACTTTAATTTCCTCTATTACTGAATTGCGTAAAAGAAACATCCTTATAACTCCAAAAATTGATAATCATATTAACTAACGGTTTACTGCGTCGGATTAAGCGTCTCATTTCAAATTAAAATATATCTTTGAATTGAAATTTGTATGAAATACAGGATCAAGAAAAATCGAAGAGTGTGGAAAATATGATTACAATACAAATATCTCGGCAACTCATTATCCGATCGACTTCATACTTTATGCAAAATTTATGTTTTTGTATTGTCTTTTATATTCACTCCTTAAAATAAACAATTTCGAAAATTTTTATATACCTTTTATCAGAACGATTATTTCGAGAGGCCGAAAAAAATAGTTCCGGATAATCGAGGTTACTGAAATTCAATAAGCTTCTGCCCATTATTACATACTAAGAACATACCAAATTTGAAGTCTCTATCTCAATTTTTTCGGGAGATAGAGCGTTTACAGACACACACACAGACGGACGGCAAATTTTTTTTTTCTAAAAATATGTTTTTCGGAATCTCCAGTGTCTGAAATGTGTAAATCCGTCAAAAAAAAATTTCGATTTTCAAAACGATTACAAGACTTACCTTATACTACGTATGATGGGTAAGTAAAATAAGAAATAATTGGAAACAGCACATTTGGACAATAAAAATTGGCTGAAGAAAATATGGCGGCATTTGTTCGATAAGCGTTAAATGTCAAGAAAATTGAGAAATTGACATTTTTATACAACATTAAAAACAGAAATGACTATTTAATTCGTATCACCGTTTTTTGATAGAGCAAAAAGCATTTCATATTTATTTTCAGGAAACAATGGCAAAATTTTAAAATTTATGCGCCGTATTAAATGATGCAGATTTTATTTTTTTAAGAGCCCATCAAATCTAATAAAAACACATTCTTATTACGTTATTACCATCTTAATGACCGTTTCACAAAAAAATATTTTTGAAAAAAGCACTGTTAATGTATTCTTTTTCTACTGTTTATAGACACTCGGAACTGAATAATTCTTTAAACACATTTTTGCATTTAAGATAATATTTTTCGCAATTAACGGACTGTTGTAATTCACATGCAGAAAGAGAATATTTATTTCTTAAGTATCATTCGCAAAAGTAAGTTAATATTTAAAGAGACATCTTGATAAGCTGAATAAATTGCCAATTGTACATTAAACAAATACTACAGGTAACTCCATCTAACTATTACACTAAAAGGCGCATTATCTATATTTTTGTCCATATTTTATTATTCATCTTGAGACAACACCAGGATTCTAAAATAACTCATCAGTCTATATATAGCTACGTAGTACGATTTAATTTAATATTTGGAAGAAAAGATTATTTCTATAACAAAGTAAGTAATTTATAAAAACAGTTGTATAGTGTAAGTTACAACTGAGATGTAGAGTAAGTCATTTAAGATGAAAGCTCTTATAGAGGGCCATGTACCAGTAATGAGCCACTAATTTTCAAAGTAGGAAAAGAAAACCCCACCAATTTTCTAAAAACAAATGAAGGAAATATAATTGGATGTAACCCTAAATTGTTAACTGACCATTAAGTTGCTATGACTAATTCCTTTGATCTGTTGATGGAGATATTTTTTTTTTTTTACTAGAGTGTCTTAAAAATAGATTTTTTAGCAAATGCTAGTGCGCTAAGACTTTTTTTAATATTGTTTATTTCAAAGCATATTTCATTTTGAATTAAATTATCGTTTATATATTTTATTAAACTCTAAATAATATCTTAAATAAGCCTAAAACTTAAAAAATGAGTATTTTATGAGTTTTGAAGGGTTCCCCTCTCCTGACTTCTTAAATGTACCAATAGTGGGCGTGAAGGCCAAGCACTAGAACTTATTTTTAATTTATTTTGTAGTGGACTAGCAATTTCTTATAAAAAGAGTCTAATTTTTAGAGTGAGAACGTTCTATCGATAGTAATCTATGTGCATGAAAGCACCCTCTATCATTCGTTTTATTTTAATTTTTTGAATGTGTTTGTAGCTTTCGGAATGAGCGGTTAGTGGTTTTCGCTGTCTTTAAATGCAATTTAGGTTACGTTGGTCAAACTACAGAGTATAAAGGCAGGATTGAGTGTTGCTGTTGATGGATCTTGGGTCCAGATCTGCCTTCTATAGGAATGCGAGACCAGCCTCCTGCTTTTGGAGTAAAGTGTGCCACGTGCTCTAAAGGAGTGAAAAGCGGTGAATTTTCCACAATCGGAGACCACGCTATATTAACATATTGTAACATAAACTTTTGGAACAGTGAATTACAGTCATGAAATTTGGTGTGATTTTTAAGATAAACATTGAATGCTTTATAATTATTTTACTCTATTTTCCTTTTTATGATTATTCATCGCATTTTTAAATTGTAAAAAAAAAAAAAAAAATCTCTGTTTTAAATGTTCTATTAATTAGAGTTTTGATCGTGACAGACCTAAAACTAAACACCTAAACTAGTGGTTATCAGAAGAAATTATCTAATCATTTTCTTTACTCTTAAATGAAAAATTGCTGAATGATTAGGCTTTTAAAACTGAAAATGTGTTAAAGTGCGTTTGAACATGACTAACTTTTTTCTAAATATTTGAAAATGGTATTCCCAAAATCAGCCCCGTCTCCTAAATTCGTTGTCATTCTTAACTTTTATGAATATTTCTGACATCTCTTTGCAAGCTTATGAAAGGTTTGTGTATTTCTTAATCGAACATTGCTAGTGATATAGTGATATGGATAAGATATACATTATTTTTAGTGCAGTATTTTTCTTTTCAAAAGTAAAATAACAGACTGTTGCTTAATTTAAAAAAAAAAAAAAAAAAAACATGATGAAAGTTGCGGCTAAAAAATATAAATTCCAAGCTTATATTAAAGTACTTATTTCACTTTTTTCATTAAATAAGTTACTATATGTTAGTCGAGTGCCTACATATATCTTCTTAGAAATCTTTTTCTCTTGTACTTAATGTATCATAACATGTTTCTGAAAATTCACATTTTTAAATTCTATGCATGATGGGCTTGGCGGCTATCTTTTCATATTAAAAAAAATTATGAGCACCCAAACCGTAGTTACAACCGAAGTTCAAAATTGTTACTTAAGCAAACATTTTAAGCTTTTCCTTTAATGACTTGTATGCTTAAAAATTTGTGTCTGAGAATAATGGTGACTTATTTTAAGCATTCATCGTATGATTTATTTCTTAGAGTAATTAATCATTTAAAAGCAATGGAAACCAATTACCTTTCTAAAAATATCAATCTTTTTCAATTTATCTGTCCGTAGTTAAAATCCGAAGTTCAACATTGTTACTAAAGCAAAAAATTTATTCTTTTTCTTTACGGACATGTGTGTTTAGAAATTTGTGTTTTAAGATAAAGGTGGCGTATCTTAAGTGTTCATGTTATGACTCCATTTTTAGAGTAATTAATCATTTAAAAGCAGTGAAAAAGAATTTATTTTCTCAAAATAAAATTATTTCTCAATGTATCTGTTCGTGGTTAAAATCAGAGATTCAAAATTGTTACAAAAGCAAACATATTACGCTTTTCCTTTGCGAACTTGAGATAGATATATTATTTTTTATTGCGGTATTTTTCAATAATAATTTGAGAATAATCGCAGTATAGTTTATGATCAAATTCAGAACGTTATTATGATGTCTCAAAATTCTCTGCATTGTATCATCGTTATTCGTAAATTGGAGGGCAAGAGTTCCGTATCCTGTGCAGTGTGGCGTGGTTGGCGAAAAATTCAAAATGGCGCCAAAAGGCCTTTTTTAGCATCTTATTCAATTTTTTTTTATTATATTATATTTTATTTATATTATATTTATTTTTATTTTATTTATTTTTATTCACAAATTAATGAAATGTTAAAATAGACGCAACAACCACATCAAAACATTTATCGCCAAAAAAAAAAAAAAAAAAAAAAAAAAAAAAAAAAAAAAAAAAATTCGCCAAATTTTTTCGGCACAGGATATGGGACTTTTTTCAATTGAAGTATCTTTGTTAAGTTGAAACTCTTCATAAAAGAAAAAAAGCCTCACAAAAGCAAATGGTAAAAAATGCCATACGCCAAGCATAGATTATAAAACACTTTCCAACGCATTCAGAATACTGTAACCAAACTTCTCCATTCCATAAGGTAAAAGCAAAATGCGTAAGTAAGCAATTTGGAAAGCGCATAACACGTATCAAAATAAAATTTCAGCATTTATCATCTATATTTGGGACAATATCCGAATTCTTTTTTGCAATTCTCTATAGTATCTATGGATTTGTATATAGACTACACAACTTTAAAAAAAGTAATTTAGTTAGGAAACAACACAATTGAAAATATGCCCTTCAACAATGAGTCAATAAGTGGAATTGTACTGGAATTATTTTGTGCAGTCCTATATAAGATTTACAGAATTTATACGTACCAACTACTATACAATCAGTAGTTGAATTCTAAAATATCATATCACAGCTGGAAACGCACTTCTAGCAATTATTTCTCATAAACAGTACTGTAACCAAATTATTTTACATGTCCCAGCAAATAAACAAGAAATGCTATGCACACCCTATTCTATAGTAAGCATCTTGTAGTTAACTATAGTGATTATATCAATTTCAATATGTTTTAAATAGTGTAGCATTACTAAAATACACTATAATCGATTTTCGCCCGTAAACCATAATGTAACGAAATACTTTTGAGGTCCCTGTACATTAAGTATAAACGCTACATGCTTCATTTTCAATACCGAACATGCCATAGTAAACCTCATAATCATATATGAATTACATGTCAATCCGAAAATATTTATGCGAGTTAGAGCACGGTCAGACAGGTGGCTAAACAGACCGAATTCATAAATACTTTTCAATTATGTTGGAAAGTGTTTAAAAAAAAACAGCTTGAAATCACCAGAAGAAAGAACTAAATTTCGAAAAAAAAAAAATTCGTTTTAAAAGTTACTATTTTTTTTCAAAATGGTCCTTACTTTAATGTATCAATTATAAATTTAAGTATAGAGACGGAATTGCGAATCATTCTTCAAAATTCGGATGATTGGTTTCCTTTCGGTTTTGCTTACTCAGAGGTTAGAACAATTAATTCTGCCCTAGTTCCATACTAGCTGCCGTTGGTAAGGAAAAGAGCTGCTCAAATTGATTTCTGGGACATTTTTAGCTCTGTCATAAGTTTTCAAATAACAAATTGTTTTCTTGGGGCAATCGATATTTGGGCATTTTCTTCTATATTGTTACTCAGTTCAAGATGTGTTACAATCTTTACCAAAGTGCCGGAGGCTGATTGCATGAATTGCAAGGGGTTTCAGATAATGTTCAATTATTTTCAGAAAAATAATTATCTGGTCTTTCATTTTCAAAGAAAGCTTACAACACGTTTATTTGTAAGAAAAGTAGATAAAAATGACAGTAACGTAACTACTTTTTTAGTCTTCATTTTTATTTAGAAAGTAAGTCGATTATAAAAATAATTTTCAAGAAAATGAAATTTCTTAATTTTTAGTGTTTAAATGTTTAACATTAAATTTTTAAAAATAAAGAGAATCATTTACATGAAAAATTGAGCCTGAAGGACTTTGATCATAATTGAAACGACACAGTTCAATTTTATATGAGACTATTAAATTATTATGAGTTAAATTTAGACAATAATACATTACAATTTCCTTTATGGATCGTGTAGAAAATATTTTACTAGTTAACAGCATAAATTAAATCCTAAATGTTGTAAATATGATACTTAATCTCAATTTAATTATTTCTAGTTAAATTAAACACCATGACTAAAAACAGATAACAAACAGATAACATTTCCTGAAAAACAAATGGTTAAAATGTTTAAAAGGAATCATCATGTTTTATTTATTTTAAATATTGAATAAATATTTAAAATAAATAACATTGTTGGCGTGATATTAAAATGAATTTAAATAAGTTCACCCCAATAAAAGATAGTAAGAAAATAGTATACCGAGCGTGAGCACAGCCAAGAATACATGAAAAACTAAAATCCTTAAAAATATCCTGCATATAAAAGATTTGACTTGATTCAACATATTGTATCTTTCGAATTAAAATCTTTTATAAGTTACAAAACTAGAAAACAATATAACCTTCTGTTTTTATAATCAAAGATAATTATTTTACAAGATCTATAAAAACCTTTCAAACATAGAAAGAAATTGCTATTTAATAACATTGCTATAAAATCCGTACCAAAATTTGAAAATAAAATAGATGTGCTCTATTAATATTTATTATTATTTGACTAAATTTAAATTTAACATTCTATAAAGGATTACAATATTTTTTATTACACTAGAAACAGATATTCATGTACAAATTAAAAATAGAAAAATTAACACATATATAATAACTTTTTAAATTCTAAATAATGAAATCAATGCAGAATATTAATCAAGAACATATTCACACATACGATGAATCTTTTTTCCTATTATTACTAATTAAAACAGAAAACTCAATACAACTTTGTCTATTTTTCAACCTACTTTGCGCTTAAACCTAAAGAAAACAATTCTGTATATTACCTATTTCTATTCAGGGGCACTTAAAGAAATAATTTCCTACATAATCAGATCTGTAATAAAGGGAGCATCCCAGCTGACAGCTGGTCGATAGAATGAAAAGAAACGTTATTATTAGTCTCTTTTCCTGCAGAAATACTGTAATCAATTTTCTCGCTCCAAAGAGATTGTGGTCATCTTATAATCTACCTAAATGATTCATCAAGAATCTCCACTGGAGAGCACCACCAATAACAGAGTGCCTTCACACAAACTGTACTCCACATAGTTATCTGGAGTTCAATCAGATGTTTTACGCATTTATTTTTCGATACCTTATATGTTCAATCTTTCTTTGTTCTATTTCAGAAATAGAAAACTCGCCCGGAGTTGTCTGGGTCCGCAGAAAGGTACCTTCTATCTGTGGTTATTCTTTGTTTTTCTGTATTTACATCCGGGGCAATTGTTTGCAATTTTAAACTGCATAAAAATCGGAAAATATGAAGTAAAACCATCAAAAATACTTTTTGAAATTATAAATATTCATTTTTTTAAATGAAAAGTACCACTATTACCATGAACGTACCAACAACAGTAGGTATTTTTAGTTTTGTTATAACTCTATCCGAGGGAAGGCGATTACAATTTTAAAACTCACTAAAAAAGTAAAACATGAAACAATCTTCAGAAAATGTTTTTGGGAAATACAAACTATGAAATATTCATAATTTAAAAAAAATAATAATTTCGTACATTAGCGTTCGATGAGGATTTGAAATTAATCCCGTTAAATTTGAATGTCGGAATATAATGCGTCAATGTACCTATATGGACTCTGAGAAAAACCTTTTCTTATACTATCAATAAAAATGAAACACAATATCATCTATCAGAACATCATACATTTGCCAACTATTTAAGTGTATAAATATATGCTTATTTGCGATGAAAAGCGACAGCATTCTACTATTGCTAATCAACATCAACAATTTCATAAAGCAACAGAGTGGTCCAAACCTGGATTTGAATCACGATCGTTGGCATTGAGCGCCATTGCTCGCAATGCCAATGATCCTAGTTCGAATCCAGGCTTGGATAATTTTCACTCTGGTTTCACGCCTGATTTAGTAAAAAATAATCAGCGATTATAAATTCATCTAGTATTTCTACGGGCGTATGCCAATTCTACAAATATTACATATATATATATTCATCGATGCTGGATTAAATGGCAGTGTGCGTCTCATACTTTCCGCAAGAATTGTGGCGCATGAAGACATTTCTTCTTGTGCTGCAGGATTGTAGCCTTGCTAACTTGTAAGCGTGAGGAGCGCTTAATGGTAGCGCAGTGGCGCGTAATGCTAACGATCCTGGTTCGAATACAGGCTTGGCACTTTTTCAGTCTTTTGGTTTCACGCCTGATTTAGCAAACAAATTGCCGAAAAATGGGATAATAGGAAAAATACCTTCGAAAATACTTTTATAAATTATAAATATACATTTTTTTAATGAAAACTACCTCTAGTACCACGAACGTACCAACAGTAGTAATTATTTTTAGTTTTGTTATAATTCTATCCGAGCGAAGGCAATTACAATTTTAAAACTTTTTTTTTTTCTTTTGAGGAAATACGAACTATAATAACTATTCATAATTCATATAGAATTAGAACTATAATAATTATTCAGAACTATAATAACTATTCATAAAATAACTATTCATATTTTTTTTTTAAATGAAGTTCTTTCGTTAGCGTTCGATGGGGAAATGAAATTAATCCCGTTAAATTTGAATGTTGGAATATAATGCGTCAATGTACATATATGGACTCTGAAAAGAACCTTTTCCTATTATACTTTCAATAAAAATGGAACACAATATCATCTACCAGCACATTAAACATTTGCCAACTATTTAAATGTAGAAATATAGCTTTTTTGTGATGGAAAGCGACAGCATTCTACTATTGTTAATCAGCATCAACAATTTCATAACTTATTCTCTTTTTATCGAATGATTTTTTGTAACTTCAAACATCATTCTCTCTATATGTAATATTTGTAGAATTGCCATTCGTCGGTAGAAAGTATACTAGATAAACTGATTTGCTGTTTTTTTTAATTAGGCGTGTAACATCAACGATCATGGTTCAAATCCAGGCTTAGACACTTTTTCATTCTGTTGGTTTCACGCCTGATTTAGCAAAAATTTCAGTAAGCGGGGGCGCAAGCTTGGCTGATGGAAAGAATGAAGGGGACAAAGAAAACTCTTTCTGCGGGCACCATAGCACCCGTGGGCACCACGTTGGACAGCCCTAATGTAGAAAATGCGCACCCTAAAAAAAAAAAAAAAAAAAAAAAAAAAAAAAAAAAAAAAAAAAAAAACAGAGAACACTCCACACATGTTAATCCCCAGGTTATTGCAGAGGTATGTAAAATATACCTTTCGCTTGAAAATGTTTCTATTTTCCGAATATGGATATAATTTTTGTAATAAGGGACATCTACATTGTTTTTTTAAATCATATAGTTAGATGAGTTCAAAGTTTGAGGATAATAATAACTTCCCAAAAATCATCCGACTGAAAAAATAATATTAATCAGATACAATATGAATATGCCCAAACATATTTTCGATTCAAAATATATTTTTAATTATGAAAATTTTTAATGAATTCCTATAAAAAATATGAATACATACATATGAATACATACATGAATACATACATACGTATACATAGATTAATTTTTACATAAGATGAACTACAATCGTCAAAAACACGGGTGTGTAATTTTACAGCTCATTGCAATCATTAATTTTTTAGATATTGATAAATTTTATATTTTATAACATTTATCTACAAGTACATCTCTAAAATTTTAAGCGGTTTAAGGGAATCGTTTCCCGTGATCATTGGCATCCCCAGAAAGGAAATCTTATACAATCCCAGAAAAAAAACACTGATTTTTTTTTCTTAATTGATTTTAATATGTATTCAGAATTTTTATATAATTTTTCAGGTAACTAACCGACTGCTCTTAATAAGGAAAGGGCAGCTGATGTCACTGTTGGTTAGCAAGAAAAACCTGTTCGTTCGTTATGACTCCTACTGTATACATGCGATGGGGAGATTTGATTGATCTACGTTAAACTGGTCTATAATATTATTGGCCTACGTCACCATGACGATTCCTGCAATGATACCTATGACAAAAATGTAGTGGTAGATTGATTGATGGAACTGTTTATTTGTAAACATGCCCTTTCCTTATACTTCTCCATGTAAGATCTTTCTAGATCTCGCATCTCTATGCGACAATTTGGCGATTAAATTAGATATTCTCTTCTTCTTTTTAAAAAAATGACGACTATAGATACGCAGTCTTTTATCTTTTTATTAGGTACGTTCGTAATTATATAAATACGTAGCAGCTATAATCATCGACTGATCCGTCCGTGCGTCCGTCTGTCCGCATATAACAGCGTAAAAACTACCCAACCAAACGGTTTGAAATTTAAGATGTATTATCTTTGAAGAATTTTGTCGAGACAATTCAAATTATATGAAAATCGAATCAATATTTTAGAAGATATTAATAAAAATATTTATTAAGAAATTGGAATTTTTTTTTAATTCGGCGCTTTCTTGTTATATAGCTTCCGAGATTTAATCGTCAAGCGACCGAGATATACTTATTTTATGACAGAAATTAATCTGCAGACGATATAATTCATTTCACAGAGTTAAAAATCATAAAAATCTGAATATTTATATAACTAGCTATAGTACGAACGCACCTCATTTGTCATGTTTGACGTACAATTTCCAACTTGTTAATAATGTATAGAAACAGCTGAATATTTCCCCCTATTCATCGTTTCATACACTTGTCTAAAACTTAAGAAAATCATCCTATATTTTACATATTTCTATTGAAAGGCATTATTACTTAAAGTAATAATTTCCTACATAATTAGGTCTCCAATAAACTAGAACGCTCGGTCAATAGAATGAAAAGGAACGTTATTTTTAGTCTCCTTTCTGCGAGAAACATCCCAATAAACCTTTCTCGCTCATGGTCATCTTATAATCTACCCAAATGATTCCGTTAAGAATATCCCCAGGGAATACTTCCAATAACGGAATGCATTCTCAAAAAGTTTCCCCTAGAGCTGAACCTAAATTTTCCCCACGTAGATATCTGGAATAAGTTTTACCCATTTATTTGTCAAGGGTAAACACTTTATGTTGTTTAAATTTTCTTTGCTTCATTTATAGTAAAATCTATGAAATGAAAAAATAAATTTTTATTCCACAGACACATGTGAAGCAAAAGAAATTCACTCGAAATATTTTGCGTCATGTGGCATTTTTTGTGATATATTAAATCACATTGCTAATTATAGCTAACATAAATTTTAGTATGTTGCAATATATTGCGTAATGCAAAGTGGTTAATGTGCAATCTCATATGGATATCTGAACTGAGGATTAACGCTGGTATTTGTCTGGATTAAGCAGTAATGTATGTGCTCAAACGTTCTTTGTTTTATTTATAAATAAATAAATATAAATAATGTAAAATGAAAGGGAATTTTCACCTCAAACCAATTTTTACTTTCTGCTATGCCATAATAGACGAAAGTATTGGAATGGAAGTTTTTTTGACTTCAAATTTTCAACGGATTTACACGTTTTAAGGATCAGAGATCCTGAAAAACATGTATATACAAAATGTATGTATGTCCGTCTGTTCGTGTGTCTGCCTGTCCGTCCTCATTCTATCATCGAAAAGTGTAAGCAGATAATCATAGAATTAAACCAAATTTCATTTATAGGTAGACAGCCAGCAGGTTCCCCTTGTCTTATTGTGGTCTAAAGGCTCGAAGATCAATTTGAATCCAAAAATTCAATATCAAGAAGACTTGTTCTAGATCGCTCATGGGTTACAATCCCTGTACAAGATCACTTTCTAGCTCTTTTGGCCGAAGGAGGAGCATCACTACTGTGGCTCAGCTAATTTCAGAACATCGTAAAGTAACAGGGATGACAGTACCTGTGATTACGATGCATAGACGTCTTCACAATTAAGGACTCTATGCAAGACGACCCGCTGTGTGTGGCCTTTTTAATCGACAACACAGAAGTGCCTGTATATGTTGGCCAAGAGATCACGTTACCTGGAACACACAACAATGAGTCCTGGTTTGCTTTGGAGAGTGATTCAGTTCGCGTGCTGATCTGGAGAGAACAAGGCATCAGATTCTACTTTTGTAACATTGTTGAAAGACGCAGTTATAGAGCAGGTGGTATCATGGTTTCTCTTTTGGTCACAGTAACTTCCAGTGTGCCATAGAAGAATTCTGACTGCTGTGAAATATCGGGAAGAGATCCTTGCTCCGTTTGTTACACCGTATGGTGGTGCTACTGTTGATGTATTAATCTGAATGGTTGATAATACCCGATCGAATTGAGCTAGAGTTGTTAATGAATATCTAAAAGATCAAGGTTTGGAGCGAATGGAAGGGCCAGCACAATCTTCGGACTTTGATCCTATAGAGCATCTTTGGGACTATCTCAGTAGCCAGCTGCCTGCCGTAAGTTCTCCTCCAAAGTCGTTAAATGAGTTTGAACAATCGATGCTCCATGTATGGGTATGGGAGTTGTTTCCTTTTTTAATTTCCGACAGCTGAATTGGCAGTGTGGAAAGTCGATGCCACACATTCATTACAAGTAGGGCCGGACACATGCCCTATTAAAATCCGTTTATTTAATTTTGCTTTCCCAAAAGATTGCCATTTATTATTATATCAAACAGTGAACTTTTATTAAAAAAATGCATTTTTATTATTTGTAAATCATGCTTGATGATAAAAATTAAGTAAAATTCAATAAATAACTGTTTAAATAGCACAATTCTTCTAAATTCTGTGTTTTTATCTTCATTTGTTTTCAAATTAGACACAAAAGACTGGTTGTACCCTAATTACTTGTATTAAATAGTAATAATTTCTGAACATTTTAAAATAAATCGCATGAAATAATTCCTATATTTAATCAATGAATATTTTCAATGAGAAAACTTTAAAGTAATTTATCTCGAAATGTGACTGTGGCATTGTGCGCAAGGTAGTTAAAAAACTTTTCAATATGTTTTCATGAAATTTACAGGATATAGAGTGTATGTACGGTAGGATCTATAACGTGAACCTAAACTTTCCTATTTGTTTGTTGAAAAAATATTTTTTTCTTGGCGTTATATAGCTAAAACTTTGAAATTTGTATATAATAAGCAACATACAGTTTTATTATTAAAACATAAAAATGGTATAAACAAACAATGTTTTAAGTTTCGTGTAGCACAAGACTTTGGAGTATAATTAGATACCAAAAAAATTACATGCAGAACTTCTTTTGTAATCATATGCGCAACATTTGATTCCAGTTTTCTGCTCGACAGACGTCTAAAAGTTTAAAAAACCCTATGAAAACTAATTTTCTACATTATGAACTGAAAAAAAGGAAATGAAAGAAGTAACATGCATCTATTACTGCCTCTAAAAATTGTGTTTTTGTAATGTATACTTTTTAAGATATAAAATGACAAAAATGGTCAATTGTTTTTCACTTTCGACATTTTAAGAGTTTACTTACTAACGAATGTAATTTCTAAACGGTTTATCTTCGTTAGCCGATGTAGTTGTAATTGTGTTTTAACCAATTTCTTGTGTAAAATTACCAATCGCATAACAATACAATGTTAATATTCAAATTTAACAATTACCTTCTTTTGAAGATACAACATTTTAAAGTCTTCCTGTAACATTTAACTATGCTATTTTCACGCTCATATGTAAGCATAAAGTTCACATAAAACGAGTAAAAGTATATTATAAAAACTTTAGATAAATCTTACGTATCAACTTATTTATTATGTTAGTCATATTACTTATATGTACGAATTATATGTAATAAAACGTATTCTAAAAAGATTAAATCGCACTAAATTATTGATTACATTATTTTATGATAAGTATAAAAGCATATATTTTCTAAATCATGCACAATTTTTAAAATTACATTGCTTTGTAAGTATTGTGAAAAAGGTAAAGATAAAAATATCATTCCCCTACAAACACGCAGAAAGAATTTCTGCTTACGAATCAGCATTTTAAAAGAAACATTTATGGTATTTTATCTGTGAAACTCTTATACTGGGAACTAAAAAATATATTTTATGCGTCTGAGATATTAAATGCACAATAGCAGAAAAAAAACTTTATGTAAACATATTATTTCTACATAATCACATAATAAGATCACTAATTATAATTAAAATATAGATAAAATGCTTAAGCGATACAAAGAGGAACACAAAAGGCTTATAAAAACCTTTTAATGATCGACATATGTTTCAGCGCTCCACTTTCAAGGTATGTAACGATAAACAAAAATATTCTTGCAAATTTTTGAAAATAAACTTGGAAACATAAATCACGAAATCATACATGTAAAAAAGGAAGGTGCTTGAATTAGTCAACTGTAAACGTGAAAATTAATATTTCCTTATTGCTTTTTTGAAACTCAGAAGTACCTCATGCCAAATTTTAGGTAATTCAAATGAGGCGGATTCATTGCAAAATTTCACGTCACGCATACTGATTTCTATTGATTCACGGAAAATAGATGGGGAATAAAACATTGATGGATGAATTATTTTACTATTTTTCAAATCAATTTTTAAAGTTTCGATTCTATGTAGTCTTGCCAGTGCTGTACTACTTCTGTCATATTTGATATCTGCCATATGATCTTTTAATCTTGATTTAAACTTTCTCGAGGTCATTCCTATATAATATTGCAATGTTCCATCTGCTCTGGGTTAAAGGGATTTCATAAACACATAGTTGATATGGCTCTATTGGGTCTCTTTTATCAGAGGCCTCGCTAAGGGGGGGGACGGGGGGGGAGTCTCCCCCCCCCAAATGTTTGTGAATGCTATTACACTTGGCAAATTTACAAACTCTTATTTGGCAAATTTGCATAAAACTTTAATAAAAACTATAATATACTCTCTATTTTTAATAGACTTGTCAAAAGTTACAAATCTAATTGGGAATATTATTAAACTTGTTGAATTGGCGAGAACTATTTATTTTTCCTTTTCAATGAGTTGGCAAATACTGAAATTTGACTTGGCAATTTAAGGTCCTCTCCCCCCCCAATAAAAAGTCTTAGCGATGACACTGTCTTTTATTACAAACTACACTTTTTAATTTTATGGATGGTTTTGCGATAAGACATATATTAAATTTGCTAAGTTTATATTTCAATCTTTCAAAGCAACCAGGGAAATTTTGTAAAGTAGATAACTTTGAATTTTGTTTATTGAAGTTTTTCTTCTCCTTCTTCTCCATGCTCGTAATTACTTTATTAATAGTGCTTTCTTAATATCGGTTGTATCTTGCTATTTCATTTATTTATTTCACTGATTAACTGATCTGGAGTACAAACTGTAAAAGCTCTCTTAATAAAATGCCTAAAAACCGAAACTTTGTATGAAAAAGGTAGGCTTGAGCATTATGTGGGATAATGGATTGATTGGCTGTTGGTTTACTATATACAGTACGTTCTATACCATGGCAGGTTTTGATTAATATAGAACTTCCCTTCCAAACCAAATTGGAACTTAATAACAAAAAAAAACCTACTTCTTCTTAATCAGATTAATAAGGGGGAGGGGGGGGTTATACATTTCTAAAAAGGCACAAAAGTATTCAATTAGCACAGATCACAACACATGATTGTTTTAATGTCAATCCTATGGATTTTTTTTTTTCAAACTGATTAATTTCTCCCTAAAATTAGTATTTTCTGAACGAACTTTATCTCGATCATTAGCTAAAATGTTAATATATTGCATTCTACATATTATTATGCGTATATTATATGTATATGTATCTGTTATTATATGTATTGTATTGTGTTAAAATTTCACAGATTGTATAAAATTAGGGTTGTTTTTTTATTAAAATGCGCCTAATGTTTTAACGGGCAATAGAATCAAAGCCGTCAACATAAACGCGAAGTGACTTCAAAAAAGGATTTTTTTTTTGAAAGAGTTAATAGATTGCGCTGTTCGAAATGGAGATGAGCTCTGATTCAGAAGGTATGTTTCTTTTTTCATATTTTGATCAAAAGTGGCAGAATTTTAAACATTGCAGAAAAAAAGCTGAGAATCGCCCAGTGACTTTCGGAAAATAATTTTTTGAAAGGTTTAACATTAATATTTTTTTAAACAGACACCACCGTTTAAGAAAAAAAACACGTAGATATGGTCTGGTATTTGTTTTCTCATATTTCCATTACCTGAGCGGATGCAGATTTTTAATCATTGCAGAAAATGGCGAAAACCCCGAAACGTCGCGTAATCCGAAAACATATTTGTTTGAAATGGTTAATGTTCATATTTTTTAAAACAGACTACACCATCATAGAGAAGATTAAGTGGGTATTTTTTACTTTTTCGTATTTTGAATAGTTAAGCCGGTGCAAGCTTAGAAAAATGAAGAAAAATAAAACATGAAAAACCGCGTTTAAAAAAGAATGTTTTTCAGAGGGTTAATATTTTCGCATTTTTTTAAAGGAATTACACTGTTAGAAAGATGAAAATACGTTAATAGGGTGGGAGATTTCTTTTTTCGTGTTTCGACGTGCCGAGCCCGGTGAGGGACGCGAAAGACAAGGAGAAAGAGGTACATTTTCGACCTTCGGATTTTCGCTGCTTAGAATTCTTCGGAAAAGCGCGGAGCGGCGTGGCATTTCGGTTACAGCCCTGCGACATTTTACGCCATTTTGCAATGCTCAATATGGGTTTTAATTAATAATTAGGTTAATTAACGAAAAATGAAAAATCTGAGCTTCAGGTGCAGTAGGACCTGAAGCTCCTGACTTGGATTATCCTCATCCAAATTTTCAGACATCTACGTCGGGTAGATTTTCCTAGTTATTGCTAACAGACAGGTTTACACATACACAGAGGTCTACGGCTTTAAGTTTCATTAAAAATACAGTTTTTTGTTTTTGTTTTAGCATTGTTCTCGGTGTATAGTTATACACCAAAAGGAAAACGCATAAATAAGAATGCAAAACTTTAGAAAAAATAGTTTTCCTAGACAAAAACTTTCCTTTATTGGTATAGATATGTTATATGTATTTCACACTATTATTATTATTTTATTATTATATTTTATTAATATTTTTTATTATATTTTATTATTATTTTATACTGTTCATCCTATTATTATTAATACTTATTTTATTTATTTTTTCTTATAATTTCTTTTCTTTTTCTGACTATGTGTTTTTATTCGATTTGCTTCAGATTTATCATTCTGTTCTGTCTTCTTCTGATTAGCTAATGCTCTCTCTGCCATTGGCTGATGCATTCTGTCTTCCTATTGGCTGTTTTTTACCCTGCCCTTTTCTCTACCATTTCCCCTCAGTCTTGCTCCTGCTTTCAAAGTGGTAGCAGGTCTGTTTTGTGCCTCGCGAAGAAAGAGAAAGTTGTTTAAAAAAGCCTTGCGCAACTATTAATTTTATGGTGAAATTAAGAACTGTTTTGTCTTTATTTGTGAATAATACCACTTTGTTAAGAATTGCATACGTTTTAGAGACAAAATAATAAAGAGCGATTGAAAAAATTAACATTGCTCTGGTACATCTAATGCGGGAACTGGGAAGTTAAAAACACAAATTCAAATTATTAATCACAGATCAATAAAACAAAACGTAGTAAAAATGTTTTTATTTTGCAATGTATCACATCTGATCCATACTATAGAATTTTTAAAAGCTTTAAGGGTTTATAAGTATAATTAATCAGATAGTGAAATGAAATACAGCAAATGTATAAACTACTTTGAAAATGTTAAAAATAATAACAATACTGAAGGCATTAAAGATATGAACTGATCTATTTTCACGTGATATATTGTACCACCTTTTACGATAAACTAATCGATATTTCGGCACAGATCAATCTACAAAATTGTCGTTTCGATCGATAAATCTTTCCTGTTTCGTATTGGAGATAACAAACTTCCGTGATTGATTGTTATTTCACATTTCATTCATCATACACTACATTCTTTTTTTTTCTTTTTTTTTTTTTTTTGAGTATCATTGGTTAATCATTATAAATGAAAATATTACTTTTAAATGAAAAGTAATTCCAGTTAATAATGTGTCTCCATAATATGTTTCATAATATATCTATACATAAAACATATAATATAATAACATACATATTACATCGCCGTATACTAGACTACTCCCCTTTTATCTATATCTATATATATTATCAAAATTATAATGTAGCCATAATAACTTCTTAGAAAATCAAATTAATGACATTAATATAATTAAACTAAAGCTATATATGCTTAAAGTAATAAAACAGAATATATAAATGCTTGTAAAAACCATTTAATATAAAGATCGACATGTTTCGAACCCACAAACGGCGACATTTTCAAGATTAAAATGATAAATAAACTATTCTCACAAAAATGTTTGAAAATAAACATGATAAAAATAAACCACGCAATCATATGTATAATAAAAGCGGGTTCTTGAAAATAGTCAACTGTAATCGTGAAAACTAATATTTTACTTATTGCTTTTTTAATTTGTAAAACTTCTCGTGCCAAATTTTAAGTAATTCAAAAGAAACTGATTCACTGCATATGTTTTTGTTATGCATACAGATTTCTATTGATTCACGGATAATGGATGGAAAATAAAGTCTTGGTGGATATATTATTTTACTATTCCTAAAATCAATTTGTAAAGTCTATATCCTATGTAGTCTGGTCAAAGCTGTAGTTCTTCTGTCATATTTGATTTTCTTAGAAAATTTAGTGACAATACATACAAACAATTCTCTAAAGTGATAAAAATCCTGAAAGTATTTCAGAAATTTAATTTATAAAGATACAATTTTGAGTTCTGATATCTTAAAGGCTTTGATTTTTAATTGGACTCTCATAAAAATACATAGAATTATTTCTTTTACCGCCACTTTCGGTGTATAATTAATTATACATCAAAAGCAAAATGCATATAAGCTAAAGTGTATTTCAACTTTCACAAAGGTTCTCTAAAAATTCTAGTTAACACTTCAAAGAGATACTTTAGAAGAAATAATTTTCCTTGCACAGATTAAAACATCATTCTATTATCATTGCTGCCAACCATCCCTCTCCGAATCTTCTCGATATTTAATCCCAGAATTTCTGGCATTAAATAAAACGAATATTTCTCTTCAGAAAAAGTCATACTCAAAGAACGGGAGATGTTGGCTGCTATTTATTATTATTCAGAAATAAGAAACCTGATAAGTATTGCGAACATTTAAGAAAGATATACAATATATTTAAACCGTTTACAAATATTAAAGACAATAAATTGTCGGTTATGCTAATTTCAGCTATTACATATTTACAACTATAGCAATAAATTAATCGATAAATTGATATTATTTCTGGGTCTGACTGAGACAGATAAGAGGACACAGACTACGGATTTTCAGAGGCAGCAAATATTTTAACGAACTGGAGTCATTTTACCTGTTAGTGTACTATCTAACTTTACAAAGTTTAAAAGGCTTGGTATTACTAAATCTCTGAGTCTTGATAGGAAACTCCACTATATTCCATTTGCATGTTTAAAGATCCATCAAACTCATTTGCTATACACGATTTTCTATAACAACTCATGATGAATATTATTATTTATTTGGTATTCAATCTCTAAGTCTTGATAGGAGACCCACCATATTCCCAGTACCTCTTTAAAGCTCCATCAAATCTTTTTACTACACAATTTGCTATAACAACTCAGCTGAATTCGAAAACTTAGAAGGTTTAATAGAGAAATTGGAATCTTATACACTGATAAATACCAACGCTAAGACTCCCAAATTTATTTCTATATACATACACTGTAAAAAAAAATCCTGAGGTTACTAATTTTTTTTTTTGTATATTTCTATTCCACAGATTATTTTAGCAACCGGTACTATAAACCGAAATCGTTGCTAGCTGTTTTTCAGTAATTCTTACAGATTTTCTTGTACCTGAGTAAAAATACAAAAAAAAATTTAGTAATTGCAAAGATCAGTGAGAAAAATTAAACTTTTTAGTAGATCGACCCATTTTTATTTACAGTGTATGAAGGAAGTATTGGAATCGTAAATTTGTTTTTAAAAATGTACACTTCATACGGAAAGACCGCTTTTAAATTTAAATATTTTCACACTCAAAAGTAAATAAAAGTAAAAAAATCCCTTACCTGTTTTCATCACTGGATCCACCAGCAGTCGTTTCCGCTCACGTAATCCATCATTTTAGCTTTTTCATAAGCCGTATGGCAGAACCTAGTTATAATGACGGAAAAAGTGTTGATAAAACAATGATGCTTCTGTGTAGTGTGTGAAAATATATGCCTTTTGTAAGGAAAAATGTCTCCAGTGTTAAAAACTTGAATATGGTGTTTAAATTAATTTATAGGTTAAAATATTAATACGATGGATATACATTTCATGCGGGTGAAAAGAACGACCAGAAAAGTTAGTTACACATCAACTCAATTGAATAGAGAAAAAAGAGCGGAGAGCAGCGGACGCATCAACAATGAAAACCGCAAACGATGGAGAAAACAGCGTGCGCTGCAATTTACATATATGGTAGCGTAGTAACAGAAAGTAAAGAGAGTTTCTATTTAAAATGAAAATGAAAATTTTTAATTAATGTTTGTATCAGGGTTTATTCTGCACAACAAAAATATCTTACTTTCGTTTTTTTGATAGATTTATACGTTTTGTGATGTCTTGAACACGATTTGACCATTTATGGAAAATGTCTGCCTGTTTGTCGGTTTGATGACTGTCAATTTATGTGTGACACAAATTTTGTAACCGCTCTGTCTCAAGAACTAATACAATAAATTTTACAAAACTTTAAATTCAGTTAGATGTTGATAAATTGTGCTGATTATATTTGGATATATATCGTCCAATCGGTGGCGCTGCTAAACTGTATTTTTGAAGATTTCCGTGGTAAATATATCTCAGCATCTATAAGATGGAATTCCATACAACTTCATATTCAGTGAGAACTTAACTTAAATAGTGAAAGAAAATTAATCCATATTTTAATTCAATTATGGAAAAGTAGTGTAGAATCTCTAATATCAATTATATATTTTTTGTTTAAAACCGAATACATATACACCCATTATTATTCAAATATATAGTTTTTTTTTTAATAAAAAAAATATTTAGGTCTTTCTTTTGAAATGTCGAGTTAACCTGACACGCATAATCAAGAGTTAACGTGACACGCATAATCCAACTAACCACTAAGTCAGCTTATTTCAAAAATTTACTCTGCACAGTGGCGCAGCCAGAATTCGGTTCTAGGGGGGGTTTTGAGTTTATAATAAAGATTTTCGCCGGTTATATGAATCATCGGTTAATGGAATCAGTCTTTTAAATTAATGAAATCATAATGCTTTTCTCCGCAATTACGTTGGTTATGATTCATTTAAACAGCATTTACAAACTATAATAGATATACTATAATACAAACTATATATTATACAAGTTACAATATACAATATTATATCTTATATTAAATATATAAGATATACTATAATACAAACTATAATAGAGTTACAAACTATAAAATGCACCAATGAAATAACACCAAAACTAGGTTAGATTTATAAAGTGTTTAAAAATGATGAGGGGTAAACTTAAAGATGGAAGAGCACAGTACAGCAAATAACTTTTACGTAGAAAATAACAGTGTTGGAATCCATTTGTTCAATCAACAAGAACGAAAAATCAGGCGGAGGGTGGGGGGTGGGGGGGGGTATGAAGACGGTTATAAAATTTATAAAATTCAACTATGTCCATCATAATAACAAGAACGAAAATTCATGCGTCAAGCATAGATTATGTAACACTTTCCAACGCTTCGAAAATAATTTTACAAATCATTACCATTTAATAAGCTGAAACATAACATCTAAGTAAACAATTTGGAAAACGCATAACATATTTAAAAACGTAATTTCAGGAATTTCCAACATATACAATATTCGGAAAACTATCCGAATACTTTTATTCAGCCCTGTATATGATCTATAGATTTGTATATGTTACTATACATAGGATGTTAAATTTTAGTTTAGTTAGGAAACGCGTAACACAGTTTAAAATTCTCCATCTGGAGTTTCTGTCAATAAACGGAAATGTGTTCGCGAAATTTTGTGCTGCCCTATATATGATCTACAGAATTTATACACACCAAGTAATAGACAAAAAGTGAGTGATTATTCATCTTAGTGATATATATAAATTCCAATGTGTTTAAAATAGTGAAACATTATTTAATTAAACCGCAAACGATTTTTCTCCATAGACGTAATGTAACTAAATTCTTTTGACTGTCCCTGTAAAGTAACTATAAGTGCTATGCACATCCTTTTCCATATTAAGCTTCTTGTAATGCACCTTAGTGATATATATCAATTACAATGTGTTTGAAATTGTGTAACATCATTAAAATAAACCGCAAATGATTTTTCCCTATAGACCGTAATGTAACGGAATTCTTTTGAGTGTCCCTGTAAAAAAACTATAAGTGCTACACGCTTCAGTTGAAATAGCGAACATGCTATAGATAAGGACAATAACATATAACAATTACAGGGCAATCCGAGCATATTTACGGGAGTTAGAGCACGGCCAGACGGCCATACGACCAGACAAACCGAAGTCATAAACTTTTCAACTAGGTTGGAAAGTGTTAAAAATACACAAGGTTTCATTGCAAAGAATCACGAATTCTTATTCCTAACTTTAATAATAATGAAGCAATTTTAACAAAATTTTCAACAGACTTACTTACCTTGCTTTTTGCCAAATGTAACAAGTCATTTAGAACTTTTAGAGCTAGAGTCTTGAAATTTTATATGGATGTTACTTAAAAGACGTAAATTCTCCCCAGAATTTATTTTTTCATTACGAAATTTAAAAGAATGCAAGAGTAAGAATCATTCTAAAATTGCGATTTATGTGACACAATTGGTATGAAAATATGGAATTTGGCATGATGATTACTTTTATGTAGTAATTGCTTATAACATTTTTAAAAACATTTAAAAATTTAAAAGGACGAAATGAGCTGAAAACTTTCTAAAACCGTTCTAAATTATGATTTAGTTGAAACTTTTAGTGTTAGAAACTTGAAATTTAGTATAGAGATTACTTTTAAGATGGAAATGCTTATTGTCATAAAGAATTTATTATAAATGGGAAATTTAAAGGTGTGAAACAGCTGAAAGCATTCTAAATTATGATTTATTTAGAACCTCACGTCATATCGGGCCTTTCGAAGACGATCTTTTTTCTATTCTAAAAGTAACTAAACGTCTGTATTTCGACTAAATCCATTAAAAGCATCTTGGAAGATCAAAATTACAGCGCCTACAAAAATTTGGAAACGCTCTGATGAATAAAAGTATTTAAAAAAATCTCAGAATTTTTCGATGACAATGCAAAAAGAAATTTGGGTATTTTGGCGTGGGTTTGCTCAGCGTCGGCTCATGTTTTCAGTATTAAATGTGACTAAGTCTGTGACTTAGTCTTTTTTGACGTAACTCTGTGTTTCTGTGACTCTGTTCTCTTCGACTTTAGTCAAAGACAGACTTTTTTCATGGAATTTTGAAGAGGGGTGAAATACAGTTATATTGACAATCGAATAAAATTTCAGAGAGTTCGGACAATAACTTTTTTGTGTTGTTATTTTAAAGGACACGTCGCAAAAAAAAAAAAAAAAAAAAAAAAAAAAAGAAGAAAAAAAAAAAAAAGACGCGAGAAGAAAGCATTTCTTTTACAGCTAGATATCAATATTTTTCCACGGTCTCTAAAATCATTATATTTATAACCATGGCTTTACAAATTTGATAAAATCTGGTAGCCAGTAAAAAATATAAACGGCTCCCTCCGAAGTCACTAATTTTCAAAAGCACAAAAGTTTTTTATCAATTAATTGAGAAAAATAATAAGCCTATTGTCGGATTATTAGTTACATAGTTTAGAATAGTTACATCATTTAAAAAGATGGTATAAACAAAGTTTTCTAATGAAATTTATCAAAATTATTTATCTATGAAAAAAAATGTAAAGGCTGCATTAACCGGTATATTCTCGGAAATGCTGATTGCCGAAGGTTTCAAATGTCTGGATAAGTGAGTGCTGCAAAATCTATATCTGATGAGGGGGCATGGATGAAACCGTGAAGCAGGAAAACAATTTCTGCCTGTTTTCGTGTCGAAGTCAGTCAAATAATTATTTTTTATTAATTTAAAATTTGCATTTGTTAAACTTATTTTTACCTAATTGAAAATGCCGAAAATGAGAAAAAATGCCATTTATGGTCATTTCTTAGGTCAATTTTTGTACAAAAAATTATAATAATAAAAAAAAATCAGGTTAAATAACTTGGTGGCTAGATAGAAAAACTAGGTCGCCAGTGGCAACTTGGCGACTGCATTTGTCAAGACCTGTTTATAACTGATGAAAAATTTATAGAATTCAGACAACTGGGATTATTTTTTTTAAAACTATGAAACGAGAGACCCTTACGAGGAAAAGAAACAAACAAAACACCCAACCAAACAAGAAGGTGTCTTTAAAAAATGCTTTTCTGTCTAATAATCAATATTTTTTTGTGAAAATTTCATTTAAAAATATAAAATTGATATAAGATAGATAATCATACAAATTTGAGGTAATTATCATGAGCCCAGACACCGCCGGACGGGTCAGCTAGTATAATTTTAATGACATGCAGATAGCATTCGTTAAAATACAATAAGTGTAAATCAATGCATAACTAATTTATTGCTGATCAATTTAAATTAATGCATGGTTAGCGTAAAATTGTGTGTAATTATAGATAGTATTTTTCTAAAAAAAATGCATTTAGCGCACATTTAACGCCTTTTTTTTTTTTTCAAAATCCATACTCACGGGCAGGGCTTAAATTCTAGGAAAAAAGAGTACCGGGGCTCTAATTTTCAGCAGTAACAACAACCATCAACCCAAACCCCCTTTCATTAGAAGGAGGTATGCATTATGCTTGTTATCCCACCCGCATATTTATATTTCATACATTATTTGTAAAATTCAAAGCAATTTTGTCTTTTGTAAAAAAAATAATAATACATTTTGACTTTTAATAATGAAATTTAATAAATGAGTAGAGCAGAAAATAAGCAAAAAAAAAAAGTGCCCAGAAATAGAGGAAAAAAAAATAATGACAGAAGAAAATTTGTTAGAGAGAAACACATTCTATTTTTTTTTTTTTTTAACGCAAACCACGAAACCACATTACCATATCAGCATCTTTATAACAACAGAAAACTAACTGTCCGAACTTAACATCTGCAGGAATTTTAGCATGCAGATGTATTGAGAAATAGACATTGCATTTTATCTTTCTTTATTTATTCTGTGATCCAAAACGTATGCATTAGGAAGCACGCAGATGCCAAACTGAAAATGATTTCATTTCTCGTATTAAAACCGCAAGCACATACGAAAGAAATTTAGACATGTACATTAATTGAAAAAGAATCACTTCAAGCTGCGATAAAAGATTCTGCCAAGGCGTAAAGGAAAAAAAAAAACTTAATTTTAACTTTAGTAGTGTTGATTCATATAAGCGGCAATTATAGTAATTTTTTTGCTCTGGGGGGGTTTTAACCCCCAAACCCCCCCCCCCTTGGCTGCGCCACTGACTCTGCAAAACAAATGTTATCCCCCTATGCATAGGCGTAGCCTCGGGGGGGCACGAGGGGGCACGTGCCCCCCCAACTTTCTGAACATCAATTTCTAAAATATGATACAGTCAATTAAGACTTGTCTTGTATTGACCCAAAATGGAAATGAAATAACTACTTTAATTTTAATTTTATATTTCTTCATTTTTTTTTACTTAATCAGATGTCAGATCAGTATAGATAGCTCAGCTCTTTTTCTTTGGTGATGAATTTGGTAGCAAAAATTGTGTTGTGCAGTAGAAACCCTGATACGAACATTCATTAAACGAATGCTTGAACTATCACTCTCTTACTGCTGCGGACAATTTCAATGTGTCAGCTGTTTTTCCCGCTGTCTGTGGTTAGTATCTACATGTACTTTTTCCCCTTCTCATTCCGTCTGTAGACTTTAGAAAATGTAGCTGTGTTTATCAGAGCGGGAGTTCTGTTTCCCCGCAATATATATTTCATTTCATTTGTTGTAACTTTAATTATAATTTAATCAAGTCATAAATATCCTGCTTTTCTAAGCTGTGTCGCTGGAATTATTTACCAATGGAATGCAACCACACATCACTAAGATTATAAAAAATAATTAATATTTTCTTCATTTAGTTATTAAATATGTTCCTCTCTCTTACTTTTATTATTTTTTATTGAAAGCACTTAATCTGCTATTACACCTTCGCATTTTTGAGATGCAATGGTTATGATTTTTTTTTTTTCAAAATGTAAGCCTTCTTGAATGAGCTGTTTTAAAGTTAATCAACTGTACCTTGGTAAACGATGGTAATCCGTTCCAGAAATACCGTTGTTAAGCAAAACTGTTGCTATCGAAGGTGCAATTTTCCATACAATTTTGCAGCCGCACATACATTAAATGATTAGTTACTTCTTAAAAGTGCCGTTTAAACTTATTTCAAATGCCTTAAAAGTTTGATAAATGGCCTTTATTTATTATCAAAGCCATACCAAGGGTGGTACGTGCGGTGCCCCCCCCCCCCACCAGGCACCAGATAAAGTTGTTGTGGTGCTGTTTATTATATTTGTTACAAAAATATTAATTTCAATAAAATGATCTAGCGGAGCTTTCCTCATTTACTTGGTCGTTTCTTTTTCCAAGTGAACCTCGAATTAAATGAACCTGGTAGTGGGGTCCAACTGCTTTCAACAGCGTACACCCGTGCAGGCTACGCCTGATCTGGTCTCGAATCAAACTAACCTTGAATTTTTTTAAATTTTTTATTTCGACCGAAATTAGTTTAATATTTTGAGCATCGTAGTTCCGTTACGAGGATTTTGCAGTCTTCCAACTTTAATTTAATCGCAGGAAAGCAAAATTTAACATAGTTATTTCTGTTTTTTAAAAATAAAAGATCTAAAAAGCGAAAAACCGCAGAAAATCGGGTAAAATTTTTTATGTACGCGATTTTAATACAATATATTTAAACCGGATTCCTTTCGCCACAGAATGCAAAGAAACGCTAAAAATCTCTTTCTCTTTTTTAATCGCAGAGGACAAAATTTACTATATTGAGCTAAAAGATTGAAACTCGATTCCTGTAATGTTAAAAAATTGCTGCGAAACGCAAAAAAAAAAAAAAAAAAAAAAAAAAAATAATTGCATGATAAATTAAAATTATTGTACGAATGATGAATAAAGTTTATTGACATAAGTTTATTGACATAAAGTTTATTGACATTGATGAATAAAGTTTATAAGAGAAAACAATTTACTGTATTGGGCTAAAAGATTGAAAGTGAATTCTTTTTATGAATGTGAAAATATCTCCACAAAACGTAAAAAAAAAAAAAAAAAATCCCATATAAAAAATTCCACGAAAAATTCAAAAACCACAGAAGACAAAATTTACTGTATTGTGTTCACAGATTGAAACCAGATTTTCTTTACGAATGTAGAAAAATCGCCGCAACACGCATAAAAACGTAAAATTTGAAAAAAATAATCGCGAAAAACTTTACAACATTACGCGAACAAAATTTATTACATTAAGTTAAAAATTGTAGCTGGATTCATTTTACGAATGTCAAAAAATCGCCACGGAACACGAAAAAGCGTTAAAATCGCATGAAAAATTAAAATCATAGTACGGATTCTGAATAAACTTTATTGAAAAGAGAAAAAAAGAATTATTCTATTGGGCTAAAAGTTTAAAACCGGATTATTTTTACGAATGTGAAAATATCTCCACGAAACGTAAAAAAAAATCACATAAAAAAATTCACGAAAAATTAAAAAATCGCAGAGGACAAAATTAACGGTATTGTATTTAAAAACTGAAACAGGATTTATTTTACAAATGTTAGAAAAATCGCTTCAAAATGCGTAAAAACTTAAAAATCGTAGAGAACTAAATTTATTATATTGGGTTAAAAGATTGTAGCTGGATTCATTTTACGAATGTCGAAAAAATCGTCGCAAAGCGCGAAGGAACGCTAAACCCCGCATAACAAATTCAAGAACGAATTCAAATTCACTATAACGAGTTCCGAATAAACATTATTGAAAGAAGCCAACATTTACTATATTGGGCTTAAAGGTTGTAATTGGATTCCTGTTACAGATGTTAAGAACTTCCACGAAATGCGAAAAAAAAAAACCCTCAAAAAGTCGCATGAAAAATTCGCGATTAAAATCAGTGAGTACAAAATGTAATCTCAGAGTTCAAAATTTAGTAATGGGCTGAAAGAGTGTAAAACTGGACTCCTTTTACGAATGTTTAAAAATCGTAGCAGAACTCGAAAAAACAGCAAAATATCTCATAAAAAAATTCATGAAAAATTTAAAAATCGCAGAGGACAAATTTTACAATAATGGGTTAAAAGGTTGAAACCAGATTCGCATCACAAATGTTAAAAAACTGCCACAAAACGCGGAAAAACACTAAAAATCACATAAAAAATTTAAGAAAAATTTAGAAATCACTGAGGACAAAATTTACTATATCGGGCTGAAAAATTGAAACTAGATGTATTTTACGAATGTTTAAGAAAATCGCCGCAGTACGCTTAAAATTGAATAAAAAATTCGTGAAAAATCTAAAAATCGCAGATCACAAAATTTGCTATATTGGACATAGATTGAAGTTGGATTCCGTTTACGGATGTAAAAAAAATCGCCCCGAAACGCGTAAAATCGCATGATAAATTTTCAAAAAAATTAAATATCGCAGAGTAGAAAATGTACTACATCGGCTGAAAAAATAAAACCAGATTTCTCGTACGAATGTTTAAAAAATTGCCTCGGAAAGATAAAAAACGCTAAAAATCACATAAAAATTTCGCGAAAAATTCAAAAAAGGCAGAGGACAAATTTTACTATATTGTGTTAAAAAATTGAAACTTAATTCCTAACAAAAATGTTAAGAAATTGTCGCAAAACGCGAAAAAACGCTAAAAATCACTTAAACATTTCGCAAAAAATTCAAAAATGGCTCTACGACGAATGTTTAAGAAAAATAAACTTTTAGGTCTAGGGGGCTTGAAGATCGAAACTGAATTCCTTTTACCCAATGTGAAAAATTTCTGCGAAGACGTTTTTAACCAAGATACCACTGTATATATATGGGAATGTGTGCGTGCGCGCGTGTGTGTTTAATAAACATTTATGCCCCCCCAAAATTTTCGGTCACGCTACGCCTATGCCCCTATGTTGCTACTCCCTTAAACTAAGGCACTCTACAGAACACTTTACACAACGTGTAGCGACAAGGAGTTGAAAATCACAAACTCAGTTACATGTGAAACAAGAACGGAAAATCGTGTGTCAAGCATAGACTATGAAACACTTTCCAATAAATCCAGCGACAAGGAGTTGAAAATCACAAACTCAGTTACATGTGAAAACAAGAATGAAAAATCTTGCGTCAAGCATAGATTATGAAACACTTTCCAATACATCCAACGACAAGGAGTTGAAAATCACAAACTCAGTTACATGTGAAAACAAGAACGAAAAATCATGCGTCAAGCATAGATTATGAAACACTTTCCAATATATCCAGCGACAGGAGTTGAAATTCACAAACTCTGTTACATGTGAAAGCAAGAACGAAATATCATGCTTCAAACATAGATTATGAAACACTTTCCAATACATCCAGAAAACTACATGAAACGTCACCGTTAAATAAAGTGAAAGAAAATATGTAGTAAACATAAAACATTTAAAAAGCCAGTTTTAGCAATTTCTTTCCATAGTCAAAAAAGTAGTTGAAATATTTTGTGCATCTCAATAGATTTGAATATATACTACATAGCATGATAAAATTTACTCCAGTTAGAAAATTCACACCTAGCAATTTTCTCCAATCGATGGAAATGCATTCGAAATCTATTAAGTTCAAATTTACTTCAGGTAAAAAAACGCGTAAGACAACATAAAACTACTTCCAGCAACTGCAGACAAAAAACGAACATGTATCTTGTTCTTTGCGTAGACCTGTCTATGAATTTATTTATATTCCACAAACTTCTATAAGTCTACTAAATATAGTTCATCAGGAAAATGCGTAACACAGTTAAAAATATCCTTAAGCAATTCACTCCCATAGTCAGTGATACTTACGAATTCCTTTGTGTAGCCCTGTATATAATCTACAAAATTTATACAGATTATGTACTATGCAAAAATTTAGTTAAATTTAAAAACGTAAACCAAAGTTGAAAACGCACTTACCGCACATAAACTGTAATTATCGCATTAAGACTGTGATCGATTTCTTTTGTGTGTACCTATAAAAAAACGATAAGCGTAATGCATTGCATACTTTTCAGTGAGCAGTTTATAGTGCACCTCAGTAATGCATATAAATTTCATTATGTTTGAAATTGTGAAATAGCCTTAAATTACGCTGCAAACAAATTTTCCCCACACAACGTTGCATAACAGAATTCTTTTGTGTGACCCTGTAAATGAATAATAAAGGCTTTGCACCCCATATTTTACAAAAAGTATGTATTAAAGCGCTTCATAATCGAATATCAATTTAATCATGTTTTGAATCGCGTAACATCATCAAAAGGCACTTGAAAAGATTTTTTGCCATTGACTACAATGTAACGGAATACTTTTGACTGGCCCTGTAAATAAATCATAAGTGCTATACACTTCATTTTCAATAAGGATCATACTATAATAAACGTCAGTAACATACAAAAATTTTAGTGAAACCTGAGTATAATTAAGAGAGTTAGAGCACGGGCAGACAGACGGACAGACGGCAGACAAACCTAAGTCTTAAACACTTTTCAACTAGGTTGGAAAGTGTTAATCTATATTAATAAAAGAAAGTTTCGCTCTGTGTGTGTGTGTGTGTTTGTCTGTCTGCGATGGCTAGCAAAATCTAGCTCACCTAGAAATCTGAATATTTAGGTGTGGATAGTCCAAGGTTTGGCCATGTGCACCTGAGTCTCAGAATTTTAATATTTTGATAATTACCCAAGATATTAATTAGATTCTCATTAACCATCCCTTCTAAAATGACGTCTTTTAAATCAAAATGGCGAAAGAAACGAACAGGTGCATTGGATTTGCAAGCGAAAATGAACGAATTCGAAATTATTTTACTAATTAGCGAATTTTAAGAAAACTAATTGAGATATCAATTTGAAACTTTCGAAGTATATGTAAAAAAAAAAATCTGCATTTGACTATGTGATTTTTGAAAAATTCGGTCGGTAATTTTTCTTAATATATGCAAAAAACTGCCAAAAATCTGCCGGCGCCAGTGAAAACAATCCGAGAAAGTTTCAGACAGGGATCTGCTTTCATTAAAAACTGAACTACAAAGAGATCTGTTTCTCTGGCCGATCCCTCCATTTAGTTTGCGAAAATGAAAGGAAATAATTGCCAATTTTTACTAATGAACAAAAATTTTGATAACTAATTAAGATATAGATTTGAAATTGAGGTGGGGAAGGGGTGTCATCTGCCGGCTATTTTAGCGTAGCGTCTTCGTTATGTTCTAATTATCAGAAAAATGTAATTCTTTTTTTAACGATCGGGTTAATGTAGATGATGGTGGTTCTCTTGAACAAATTATTCATTATATTTGCGGGTATGGGGAGGGAGGGGGTTAACGCCTTTCTCTGAGTTTGTAATTATCTCGGACCCGGGCAACGCCGGGCAGGTTAGCTAGTTATGAATATAAAACACAGTTACATTTCTTTAAACTTAATATATACACTCTTTTAAGTTGCGAAAATGATTATTTTACCTACTATTTAAAAATAAGATTCCCAATATCATTTTCTTACTGTGCAAATTTATTTTACCCTAAGAAAATTGGAAAACTGTTCTGAATAAAACAGATCTTAATTGTTCTTCAAAACCGCAAGATTATTTTCTAAAATTGGTTTGTTTAAGATATAATGAAGACTAATGAGCACACTAATTAGACTTCAAAAGATCAATCAACTTTATGCTTAGAGTAAGACTAATTTCGTGTAAATACTTATAATGTTTGTGGAAGTTTTTCTTAAAATATTAGAAACAAAGACAGTGTGAACAGAAGTAAGCATGAACACCGGCAATCGGGAAGGGTGGGGTGGGGCATGGGAGGGCCATGGCCCCTCCATGGGATTTGAAATTTAATTATCTAAATATTATTTTATCTAATGACTTTGAAAGAGAAAATAGTGAAGTTTATTCTTCCCAAGTGGCTTAAAATAATTACACCAAAAGATTGAAAAAAAAAAAGTTTTTTTTTTTTTCGTGAAACACAATATTTAGTTCTGCTTTCATTTTACATGTATGTGTTTAAAATTATTTTAAACGGCGGGTTTGAGGGAGGGTCTATACTTTTCCAATGTAATAAAAGCTGTTTTAATTTATCATTTTGAAAAAAAATAGCCGACAGAAGTTTAATTGTTTAATTTCCATTTTTACATAATTATTATTTGTTGCATTTTCGTATTGAATTTTGTATGGATATGTTTAAAAATTGTCTTGTGCGGGAGTTATGACACAAAACCAATAATATAGTTTCTTTAAAGTTTATATGTTTCATTTTTGAAAAGGCGGAGTAGATCGCGAACCTTCAGTATATCTGTTCGAAAATCTTGCTTCTCTCTGAATTTCGTTCTTCCGTCATCCATGGAAATGAGTCTTGATTGAAATTTATTAATCCACTTATAATTTTTTTTTTCAAATAGAAGAGAATTTTAGATGTTTTCAAAATTTAAATTAACAGTTTCATAAATAACATTACTTTTGGCAGAAAATTTTCAAAGAAATATATCTTCAAAATTTCTCTCCGATACTTGAGTAGTCGAAAACTTGCTAAATAAAATTGTAAAATTATGGTTTAACAGAAAAAATATAAACAGAAATAAATCAGGGATAAAGAGTATTCGACTTATATCCCATGAACTGGGTGCTCATGCCCCACAACAACAACAACAACAACAACAGAAATAAATTTAATAGAATCTAAAATAAATTGTAATAAACCAGTGTAATTTCAGTAATTTAAGCGTGTTTTGCATGAATTAAATTTTAACTTAATATGTGCCGTGTATAAAAATCTGTAGGAACTATACAGGGCTGTACTAAAGAATTCAAGTGTGTTTCTGTCTATTGGTAGAAATTGTTGAAGGGGGATTTTCAACCAATTATGCGTTTTATTAATAAACTAACTTTTAAAATACTAAGTAAAATATATACAAATCTATAGATAAAACACAGGGCTGCACAAAAGTCATGGAGTACTTTTTCGGCTATGGACCGTAAATGCTGAAATCTGGTTTTCAAATGTGCTATGTGTTTTCTAAAATGTTTATTTAAGTATCTTTAGCAGCTTATTAAAAGCCGAAGTTTTGTTAACGTATTCTGGAAGTGTTGGAAAGTGTTTCATAATCTATGTTTGACGCAGGATTTTTTCTTTCTTGTTTATTAACATTACTTGTTTTACCTACAATAGATCCTGTTACTGCGTAATTAAAGTTGTCTGCGATATGTTTCTTTGAGCAATAGTTTCTGCAGTAGTAGACAATTTAAAGAGGATCTAAAATTGAAAAATTGTGATGAGAAGTCTTTTACCTGTGAATGTATAACCAGTCATCACAACACAATACACACTTATCGGTCCAAGACAACCCCACTCTGGCAGATGAGACTCACAACACCTCTTTGCAATTGTAGGCAGTATCAGGTACTGCGTATTAGCCCCATACCTGATACTAGGGCTCTTGCAATTTGGGCTGACTCACGCCGCCATTTAATTGCCTGGAGGATAAGAACGATTGGCCAAGACACTTCTAGCCCCGTGGGCAACAATCTCTGATTGGTCTAAGAGGAAAACAAAATGCTTGACGAGTCAGCCTGTATCCTGTATTATAGTAGACCTACCTGACACCAATCGGCGTGGATGTTCAGACGTATTTTCTGCAGTAGATTCGACCCAATTTAATGTGCTAAGTTCCGCATCACTGTTCGCCGGCAGATATGGTTCTACCGAGCAGATATGGTTCTACCAGGCAGATATCTAACATGTACGCCATTTCTATTTATGTGTAATTGAACCGGATAGTTTTGACTGCATAGAATTGAGCGTGGCTTCTGTGATGGCGCTGAACCATCACAAGGGGCCATTTTTGTATAGTGGAGGGAAATCACAGGTTCGAAAGCACTTTTTTAACTGGCAGAAAAGGTCGTTTTTAAAAGATGAATTAATTCCATTTCATGCTCGACTAAATCTTTATTTACAAGACAATGTTGAAGTAATGAAAACACAGATGAATTAAGAGCCTAAGCGTTAGCAGCAAAAAAATATTAAATACAGACATAATTGCTTTACATTCAATCTGCGCTAACGGGAGCGCGTGACCTCTTGCCGCCGCAACAGTTACATAACTGACCTATTTTTTATCAAAACAATATCCTCAACACAAATATTGGCGAAAAAAATAGATTCCCAACTTGGTGAGAATAGAAACATACGGGTAAAAGACGTTAGATAAAAATAAAAGGAAAATTTAAATTCAATGCGCAGAAAGTAAAAAAAAAACATCGCCTTTGGCGAAACGAACATGCCAATACAACAGCCCTGGTGGGAACCGCCTGGTCTCCCAAAACAGCAGTGCTGTTACGTAAATTAACGTATTTATTTAAATAAAAACAGACAACCGAAATAAAAATGAATATCAAAGGAGAAGTATAAAATTTAAATGTTTTTAACACTTTGGATAACTGTAATGAACAAAAAAATGGAAACTGGAAAATAAATGATATTTTAAAGTAGTACATTAATTATGTCGTATTATTAGGTTTTATTTATTAGAAATTGAGGAAGTCGCACTCAATAAAGAAATAAAAAATTAATGCTTTTTTAAAAAATACAGTTTAAATGGGGAAATATATGAAATTTGAAACATTTGAAAATGAAAAAATAAATAAAATATGTGACTGCATCACAGCTTCCTCATGCATCTCGACTGCTTTCTTAAAAGAAAAAAAAACCATTATTAGTCATTGAATATCGAAATTATTTTCGATTTTGATATGAACTTTCCGGCATTGCACAGTGTCAAATCCTTCAGAAATGTTGGTAAAAACCCTAATTTTATGAGCTTTAGTGCAAAATTAAGTCTATCTCGTGAGTTTATTGAGTGAAAAAATAAATAATAAAACAAGAGTTTTTTCTCAAAAACAACGATTACAATCCATCACGTTATAAAGGTAAGATTGCAAAATGTTTCTCTCATTCAATAATTCAACTGATTCGGTAAATTTGAAACTTTTTCCGGTATTTCTCTTCTATGAAGGCCTTGGCGTTTTCTTAAGACACAATTCGGCTTCCGAAAGTAAGATTTGTTTTCAAATAATATAAAAAGCTATGAAAACAAACGTGATGAACTTTTATTCCTGTTTATATATGACTTTATATATATAAACATTATATATATATATATCTGGAGGCACGGCAGTGCTTTCGCCAAGTCGAGAGAGGACAGCCGTTCTGGAGGAACGGCAGTGCTTCCGCCAAGTCGAGAGAGGACAGCCGTAAGCATACTTTTCTGGAAGCAACTCAGGGCACTTTTGACCCCCCATATCTCCGCGCTGGAGTATCCCAAAAATTTTAAACTTCAATTATAGAGAGTATTTGGCCCACAAGACCAAAATTTAAAATTACAACTTTCTGTCTTTTCTAGTTCAGGCGATATATGAACTCAAACATTCGATTTTTTGTCACTTCTTACTCACTCGTTCACGCGTCATCAAAAAGATTGGGTAGATCCCGTAGCCCCAGAAACTTGACATTTGGAAAAAAGGTAGTGTTTAGGACACAAAGAAAGGAAAAATTATAAAATCCAGAAAATTCGAAAAAAAAAACATTCGAAAATTCAACAAATTCCATCAAAATTGAAAATTGAAAATAATACGATCTTGTAGTCTTGGAAACTTAAGATTTGGTGTGAAGGTAGTGTTTAACATCCAGAAAAAGAAAACATCAAAAACACCAAAAAAATCGAAAGCAAAATTGAAAAAATCGAAGAAATTGAAAAAAACCGAAAATTTGAAGACAATCCGATTTTGTTGCGCTAGAAAATTCAAATTAGGAATAAAGGTAGTATTTAGGATACAGAAAAAGGAAAATTAAAAAAATCCAGAAAATTCGAAAAAAAAAAATAAAAAAATTCAAAAAAAATTGAAAAAATGAAAATAATTTGATACGATAACGCTCGTATTTATAAATTAATTTGGATGAAACTAATTGTGTGTATTAAGCTCACCAATGCGTCGACCGAGTTCGTTGGCCAGCTTGGTCCGCCATCTTGTTTCAAGATGGCGGCCACGGAAAATTTTAAAACTAAAATAAATATACAAAAAAGTTAAAAAATCAAGTTTATTTTTTAATTAGGTGTTAGGACTTGATACAAGAATTCCAGAGCATTTTTTGTTTTACCTCTATCTTAAAAATTGGCTGAGATAGAGCAGTTTGAAATTCTAGGGTGGCTGACATTTTGAAACAAAACAGCACATTACAAAAAACCAACGATAAATTTATGGTCAATAATGGTCAAGCAGGTGCAATCCCGAATGAATACTCCGTGTTATTATAACTGTAACTTTGACTTCGAAATTTTGATACGTTGCATTTTCTATTTGTTGATATTTTTTAACTATGATTTACGCTAAGTTAAATGTTGTTGTTGAAGAGGGATTTTCCATGTAAATCCAAAACGTTCAATTTTAATATGTTTTTACTGTTTTATGAAAGTGTATTGTAATGTCTGTAATTTTAATGATTTTAATATAAATTTATAAGTTTTAGTGAACGTGATTTCTCGCAAATTATTTTCTTTCATTGTTGTAATCATTTTCCCAATCATACGCATAAAACTATATATTCATATCCATTAGCGCCAAATTCTCGCCAAACTTGGCGACAATTGGCGAAATCTCGCCAAATTTGGCGACAAAAATAGGTCTTCATAAATGAAGCCAACTTGGCTATAGCTCAATAATTTGGCGAATTTCTTATTCAAATTCAGTGTAAACGAATCTTTTGTAAACGGTTTCTTTGCATTTTAACTTGCTGTTTTCGAGTAACATTAGATAAAATTTTAAAACGAAGATATAGGAAAGCTACCTTTTCCTGCCGGTACAGGCCGGAGGACTTTTTTATGAGTTGTCGGATGCAATCTATGTTTTGCATTAAATAAAGTAAAACATTGAAAAACAAATCCCACAGGATGGGGATAGTTTGTTTTAGATAGATTTTAAGATAATTGTCCTATTAGCTAGTACACCTTCCGTTATTGTTTTGTGTTATTTTCCCCGGATTATGCTTTTCTTTTCTTTTGTTTACGAATTTTGTAATAGAAAAGTTCCGCTATAGACTGGCTACGTTATAGACCTTTTTTTTATAGACAGGTTCATTTTATTTCACAGGCTTTACTCTATCTGGAGGCACGGCAGTGCCTCCGCCAAGTCGATAGAGGACAGCCGTAAGCATACTTTTCTGGAAGCTACTCAGGGCACTTTTAACCCCCCATATCTCCGCGCTGGAGTATCCCAAAAATTTGAAACTTCGTTTTTCTAGAGTATTTGGCACACAGGACCAAAATTTAAAATTACAACTTTCTGTCTTTTCTAGTTCAGACGATATATGAACTGAAACATTCGATTTTTTGTCACTCACTCACTCGTTCACGCGTCATCAAAAAGATTAGGTAGATCCCGTAGCCCTAGAAACTTGACATTTGAAAAAAAAGGTAGGGTTTAGGATACAAAGAAAGAAAAAATTATAAAATCCGGAAAATTCGAAAAAAAAAACATTCGAAAATTCAACAAATTCCATCAAAATTGAAAATTGAAAATAATACGATCTTGTAGTCTTAGAAACGTAAGATTCGGTGTGAAGGTAGTGTTTAGTATCCAGAAAAAGAAAACATCAAAAACATAAAAAAAATCGAAAGCAAAATGGAAAAAATCGAGAAATCAAAAAAAATCGAAAAATTTCGAATAATCATATTTTGTTGCGCTAGAAACTTGGAATTCGGAATAAAGGTAGTATTTAGGATGCAAAATAAGAAAAAATTAAAAATTCCGGAAAATTCGAAAAAAAAATTCGAAAATTCAAAAAATTCGAAAAAAATTGAAAAAATTAGGATTCAGAATAAGTTAAAATAAAAAACGCAATAAAATTCGAAGATAAAATCAAACAATCGAAAAATAAGGAACATTTGAAAATAATTCGATTTCATAGCACTAGAAACTTGAAATTTGGAATAAAGGTAGTATTTAAGATACTAAATAAGGAAAAATTCAAAAATATGGATAATTCAAACAATACCCATAAATTAGTGCAGACGATATATGAACTCAAAGTTTCGATTTTTTGTCACTCACACGGTCACTCACTCTCGCGTCATCAAAAAGATTGGGTAGATCCCGCAGCCACAGAAACTTAAGATTTGGAATAAAGGTAGTGTTTCGGATACAAAGAAAAGAAAAATTATAAAACCCGGAAAAAAAAAAAAAAAAAAAAAACATTCGAAAATTCAAAAAAATCGAACAAAATTGAAAATTGAAAATAACACGATCTTGTAGTCTTAAAAACTTAAAATTTAGTGTGAAGGTAGTGTTTAGAAATCAGAAAAAGAAAACATCAATAACACAAAAAAAATTGAAAATAAAATTAAAAAATCGAAAAAAATCGAAAAATTTCAAATAATCCAATTTTGTTGCGCTAGAAACTTGGAATTCGGAATAAAGGTAGTATTTAGGATGCAAAATAAGGAAAAATTAAAAATTCCAGAAAATTCGAAAAAAATCAAAAATTCGAAAAAAATTGAAAAAAATTAAAATAATTTGATCTTTTGGCCTTAGAAACTAAAAATTCGCCGTAAAGATAGTGTTTAGAATACAGAATAAGTTAAAATAAAAACGCAATAAAATTCGAAAATAAAATAAAAAAAATTGAAAGAAATCGAAAAATAAGGAAATTTTGAAAATAATTCTATTTCATAGCGCTAGAAACTTGAAATTTGGAATAAAGGTAATATTTAAGATACTAAATAAGGAAACATTAAAAAATATGGATAATTCAAAAAAAAAAAAAAAAAAAAAAAAAAAAAAAAAAAAAAAAATAGAAAGAAAGAAAGAAAAAGAGAGAAATTGAAAATAATATGATCTCGTAGTCTTAGAAACTGAAAATTTGGTGTAAAGGTAGTGTTTAGGATTCAGAAAAAGAAAAAATTAAAATCACAACAAAAATTGAAAATAAAATACAAAAATCGAAAAAAAAACGAAAATTTGAAAATAATTCGATTTTGTAAAGCTAGAAACTTAAAATTTGGAATAAAGGTAGTATTTAGGATACAAAAAAAAAAAAAAAAAAAAAAAAAAAAAAAAAAAATCTGTAAAATTCGAAAAATTGGAAAAAATTCGATTTTGTAGTTTTAGAACTTAAAATTCGGCATAAACTTATTATTTAGGATACAGAAAAAGAAAAAATTAAAAAACAATAAATTCGAAAATAGAATAAAAAACTGGAAAAAGATCGGAAATTTCAAAATAATTCGATTTTGTAGCGCTAGAAACTTGAAATTTGTAATATAGGATACAAAATAAGAAATAATTAAAAAATCCAGAAAATTATAAAAAAAAATTCGAAAAAATCAAAAATTGAAAATAATTTTATCTTGTAGTTTCAGAAACTTAAAATTTGGTGTAAAGGTAGTATTTACTATTCAATAAAAGGAACAATCAAAATATTCGTTAAATTCGAAAATAAAATCGAAAAATCGAATTATCTTTAAGAAATCGGAAATTCGAAAACAATTTGATTTTGTACTGCTAGGAACATTAGTTTTAAGATAATTGTCCTATTAGCTAGTACAACGCCCCTAATTGTTTTATGTTATTTCCCCTGGATTATGGTTTTCTTTTCTTTCGTTTACGAATTTCGTTATAGAAAAGTTCCGCTATAGACTGGCTACGATATAGGCGATTTCTTTATAGACAGGTTTGTTTTCTTTCACAGGTTGTACTCTATTTACTTCACATATGAAATATGGATTGTTAAATGATGTTAGCCTTATGTTAAAACAATTTTCACAGCTTCCCCTACCCTCCCGACATTACTGGTTGGTTATGGCTTGATAGTCCTTTCTAAATAAAATCATGGTGACTCTAAGATTCACTTGATTTATCTCTAAATTGAACCTAAATGATCCTAAGTAGACGGATCAAATAATTACTATATTGGCATGACAATCAGGTAACTTAGAATTAAAATCGAAAAATCAATAAATTTATAAAAAGTCGAAAATTTGAAAATAATTCGATTTTGTAGTCCTAGAAGCTTGACATTTGGCAGAAAGGCAGGGTTTAGTACACAAAGTAAGGAAAAATTAAAAAATCCGTAAATAATAATAAAAAAAAGACTAAAAAAACGAAAAAAAAAACATCGAAAAAGGAATATAGTTTGATTTATTGGAAATTTCCGGAAATTTAAATTTTGGCTTTCTTTTTATACTAAAAAGTTCTTTTATGTTAAATATCAAGTATCTAGGGCTGCGAGTAATATCTCAGATGGATAGCACCTATCTCCTGGAAGCAATTGAGAGTACTTTTGACACTCCCCCTCCCATAACTTAGTGCTTGCCTAGGAACCTGAAATCTCTTTTTATCTACAGTACTTTGCAAACGAAACTAAAGCTTCAAATTTTTTATATCTGTAAATAATAGGGACAGTGTGGGCTAAGCGAAAATCAGTGGATGATCTCCAAAAAGAACCCAAAATCAAGAAAAGGAGGATTACTTACAAAAAGAAGTGAAATCTCATCAAAAAGTCACCTGTAAAAAATGCAGCCAAGTCTCGTAACTCATTTACCGTAAAAAGTACTGAGATCGTATAAAGCCAAGTTTAACTATCTTATTAACTCTGAAATTTTCATTCACAAATCACTCCTAGTCTCTTCATCTTTAGTTAATTATTATTTTGTGACTTGGCAATTACGCAGCACAGGGAAGTTATTACACCTTACTATGTTATGGGATGGGATGGGATAATTTAATTAAGGCAAATTATATACGCACAGGGAAGTTATTACATTTTAACATGTTACAGTATTATTTGATTAAGACTAACTATATACATCACATTATCGTGCTACGTAATTGCCAAGTCACAAAATAATAATTAACTAAAGATGAAGAGACTAGGAGTGATTTGTGAATGAAAATTTCAGAGTTAATAAGATAGTTAAACTTGGCTTTATACGATCTCAGTACTTTTTACGGTAAATGAGTTACGAGACTTGGCTGCATTTTTTACAGGTGACTTTTTGATGATATATATATACGTGTGTGTGTGTGTGTGTGTAATTATTGTTCTTATATGCAAATTACTTCTGCTTGTATATAAAAATTAACAAATGACTTTGTTACATTAAATTAATTGAAAAAATATATAAAAAAGAGCTTATGTATAAGAAACAGTAAATCGGTTGCCAGAAAATATCCATAAAAAAATATCTTCTCCATATCCCCTGTACTAGAAAAGTAGCCTTTTTTTAATGTTATGTTAGGGAATACCTAATTGGTCATTCCATGTGTTTTTTTCAAAAATTCTGAAATTGCTTACGATCAAAAGTTATTGGTACATCTTTTCTGAAACACAGTCCATCATAATACATTAAAAATTATTGCCAGAAAAGATTCATTTTCAGTGTATCTTTTACAAAAATGAAATCACTATTTTTAAAAATATTTAACATCACGATAGTAAGAGAAAAAAACTGTATTGCCGTTACTATAAGTCAGAAATGTGAGCTAAATATAAAGTGTGTTCTAAAAGATAGGTGTCCGTACAAAAGATCCGTACAAATTCAACATTTTATATATAGAGAGAAAGAACAGGCCTACAGCAAAACTAGTTGCAACAATAGATAGAATAACACAAAAAGTTTTTTTTTTTTATACTGCCTTAGTAAACTTCAACATGAGATCCTTTCGTAGCACGAAAAAAAATCAAGACGATATTCTAATTCAATCCACGAAAGTTTTAGCATGCTAACATCAACAGTAGCTACAACTGTTTGGATCTTTTGTTTCAATTCCATTGGAGTTCAATCTCATTCCGTCTGAGTATCGGATTTTGTTTCGAAAAACAACATGACACATTGAGTTTTATTCAAGTGTATTACCTGTCGACGTGTATTTTAATCACGGTATTTTGAATAACTGAATTCTTTAATAATCGTTTATGTGTTATGCAGCGCTATCTATAACCAGGAACAAACTGTAGATTTTTTTTTAATTATTCTATCTATTGTTGTAACTAGTTTTGCTGTTGGCCTATTATTTTTTTAATAAAATTTTAAAGTTGTACGAATCTTTGTAGGACACCCTGTATTTTGATGACATTGGTATACGTATAGCTGCCCACTTTTACGCTTTTTTCTTACCAATAAAATTTAGTAAATTTTGTCTTATTTACTCTGCGATATCTGCAACTAAACATATCAAAAATTTCTTTTAAATTTTAGTGGTTACTAAAAAGCGTAAAAGCTATGTAAACGATTATGCAAAGTTCTACTTAGAAAGAGTGTAATATTATTTTCTGGATTTTAGTATCCATTTGAGAAAATTTCGACAATTTGCACCGTCGTCGCTGTTAATATCAGTAAAACGCCCAATATCTTTGAAACTGTACTCCATATAGTTTCGGAGTCAGGAATGCTTCACTGCAAATGATTATTTATATATATCTGTCACTTAGAAGTCTGTGATTAAGTAAGACTTTAAAATTCCATTTAATTTTTGATATATGTGTTTAAAGATGTGTGGTAAAAATTAACATTTCTACTATGTTGTTGAATAATTTCTTCAATATATTTCTAGTAGACGTCAAACTTACGTATAAAAAATCAATCACATCTCGTTTAACTTTCCATGATGAGATCGCGTAGTTGTTGAGGTTAGAAAAGTTTTGAGTTATCGTACATGTTTTTTTTTTTTGTTTTTTTTTTTTAATGAGAATTTGACTAAATAAGTCTCAAGATTGCCAGTTGTTTAAAAAAAAAATTCAAAATCAAATACTATATTTAGTTTGCTTTTCACCTATGTTTGTCTTTCGTTTCTAAAATGACATCTTGCTTATTTAAAATAGTCCATTTGGTAAATAAATTGTATGTGAATAATATATAAAATTTAAACAAATATAAAATGAATAAATTTAATATTTCATTTTAAGTATTATTTTAGGGTTTCAGAAATTAATAATGTAGAAATATTTCTAAATATTCATTTTTAAGCAATCAGTTTTTTTTCTTGTGACGGGTACATAGAACTTTACAACATCTGAAGGAAGAAAATATTTTGAATTATTTTAAAATTATTTTAACTTTTCAACATTTAAATTGGAGTTTCTAAACATGAAAAATAACAAATTCAGGAATGTATTTGCATCGTAAAAAAAAAGTACTTTTCTCTTATTTATTCATTTTTGAAGTATACTAAATTGAAAATAAGCTTTAAAAACGTTAGTTTTATGAAAAATCAGTTTAAAATATACATTTGAGGTTTTCTGGACTTATTTTAAATATTTTAATGTATTAACGAAAGTAGAAAATGTAAAATTGAGTTTTTAAATTTACAAACACAAAAATGATGTGGGCTTCAAACTTCTATAAATAGAAAAATGTGTTTACAGTGAGTAGTATATATTTCAAAAATACTTCACTGTGAATATATAAAGCTTTTTGTTTAGTGTAAAGCATGTATTTTAACAAATAAGTTACAAAACTAAATAGTTTAGAATTTTTTCAAAAATGTTTTACTGAATGTTGTTAATTTATATACTTAGAAAATTAATTTATTTTAAATATGCAGTTATTTTTTTTACAACATGTTCGTTTATTCGTAATATACTATTTATTCAATTTCAACTTTCGTTTTAGTTACCTTCTCACTCTTTCCATAGAAAACAATTCTATTTCAAAATTTGTCGTTGCAACAGAGGTTGTTTATCGTGAACAGTAGTGGATTATCATGTACTTTAGACAGGTACAATGGGTAAATCGATGACTGTCAATTACTTTTTATGAAAAAAGGGCACTGTTCCATTAATTACTATTATTATGTCGATCGTATAATGAACAGTTTCTCTTAACTATTTGTAAAATTCTGGAGCACGGAAATAGGCTGTTTAACTTCTTGTCATGTGTTGAACCAACTTTTGGTACTGCAGTAACTGAACCTATAAGATGGCAGAATCTCGTTCCACTGTTTGGAGCTCCCGCTGGACCATAGCTCCAAATGTTGGAACAAGATATTGCCATCTTATAGTTGCAGCTACTTCCGCACCAAAAGTTGGTTCAACATATGACAAAATTTTTAACAGTGTAAGAAGAATATTGAAGAGATTCCCTTCAAGAGTAACAACAATTTGACCAATTGAAATGTTCGATTTCTTTTTTTTTTCCTTCTTGTTTTTCTTAAGGTGGTTCTTAAATGTTCTGCTCGACAACGCGAAACTTTCTGATATTTTTTCTCACTAATTTCTAAATGCAAAGGTACCCCTAAAATTTTTCAACGTTTCAGTTTACCCTACAATTTTTCAATGTTACATTTTCCCAATTATTTCCACAAATTAACAGCGATGACGCCAACTGCCAACGATTGCCACAAAGTGGAAATTATCTGTGTTATTTTGGTCTGGCTGCACTAATTTACTATCAATAAACTAGGAGCCTTTATAAGCTAATCGTCACATATTTTTCTAGTGAAATACGCAGGATATTTCTTAAAATATTGATATCTCGCTTTTCTATGTAACTTTAAATAACGAAGTTTGGTTGAATAATTAAATTTTACATTGATTCAATCCGATTTCAACAAAAATACATATTTTTTAAAATGGCAAAATATTTCACTATTTTTATGCTTAATTTTTTGGTTTCATTTGTCTAGGTCAGGAATGGGGAACTTGTAGTACGCGTGCAGGAGGTGGAACTTACGACTATTTCTCCTTCATGCGAAACATTTAAATTTGATAATCAATATGTAGATAAAGTTGTTTTTTTCCTTTGTTATAATCAACAACATATTGCTTAACACGTACAGACTATCACAAATACTGCAAGTATTTTTGGAGGAATTAACGTATTAGAAACTTTTCTTTTTCGGTTATGCTATGCTTTGCTTTCGACAAGTAATTATTTTGCATTTCTATATGATTTTGGAATACACAATTATATTAAACAAAATATTGCACTACACGTACAGACTATCACAAATAATACAATTATTTTTGGAGGAATTAACACATTAGAAATATTTTCAGTGATGCTATGCTTTGTTTTAGACATGTAACTATTTTCCATTTCAATCTAAATTCAGAATATAAAATTGTATAACAAAATATTGCCTAACACGTACAAACTATCACAAATAATGCAATTATTTTTGGCGGAATTAACACGTTAGAATTTTTTCTTTTTCTATGATTATATGCTTCGTTTTCGATCTGTAATTATTTTGCATTTCTATGCGAATTTTAAATATACAATTATATAAAACAAAATAGTGCATTACACATACATACTATCACAAACAATGCAATTTTTGGGGGGGAATTTAACACATTAGAATTTTTGTTTCTGTAATGCTATGCTTTGTTTTCAGAAAGTAACAATTTTGAATTTATATATGAATTTACAATACACAAATATACAACAAAATATTGCTTAACACGTACAAACTATATATCACAAATAATGCAATTACTTTTAGAGGAAGTATAACACATTACAATTTTTCCGTTTTCTATGATTACACTGGTCGGCATCATAATCCTCCCTATAAAAATAAGGATTGTTTTTGACAGTCACGTTTTCGTTCATAACTTTAACAGTAGTGAAGATATTTTTACAAAATTCACAACAGACTCATATCTTTGTATGAATTGTAAGCATATTGTAAAGATTTCGTAAATATACGAATCCTATATATACGAAATACGAAATATAACACCCTAATATAACCCCCTAAAAACTATATAACCCCCGAAATATAATCCCTAATATACGAAATATACCATTGTTAAATTTATGAACGAAAACGAAACTTCGGATTGGAGTGAGACGCCCTATAATTTTGACAATATAAATGAATTTCCGACCCTGATTTCATAAACAAAAAGGGTTTGCTAGTGTCCTGCACCAACCCTTAAAGTTTGTACCATGAATTCGAGATTACCCTGTATAATACAACTATGAACGAGAATATACAATAACCTCATCCAAATTAGGCACTATTTCTAAAAGCGTTCTTTTTATATTTAGATACCTCAGAAACTAATTATATTTTCGAGATTAAAAGAAACAAATAAAAAATACTTTCTTTTGATCCCTTCGATTATCGAAAACATTTCTGAGTAGTTTTTAAAGTGTTTTCATTACTTTTCTCAAACCGGAATATCGGTGTTCATTAAACTATCCATTCTCAATTAAATATTTTCAGCTGCGTAACTGACTTTAGACATACAAGAGTAATAAAACAATATTAATTTTAATATTAATGTTAATGCTGTTAATTTATCATGTTTGTTGAACATGAAAATATTTACTCAAGAATGGATAACATCGGAAAAACCTATATTTCGGATGAAGAAAACTGATTATTATAGTGTAAAAACTACTCGAAAATGTTTCCGAAAATCAGTGTGGCAACAAAAGGAAGTTTCTTTTTATATGTGTTTCTTTACATCTTGAAAATATATTGCTTCTGTGGTTTCTAAAGATAAAGAACGCTTTTCAAAATCTTAGGTAACTCGGAAGAAGGTTATTGTATATTTTCTTTGGTAGTTATATTATATTTTACTAGATTAAGAAACATGTGTTTTTTTACGGTGAAAGATTGTATCTTCTGCTTCAACACAAAAGCATTATGCATTTCATCTATATCAAGCGTACCATTTTATAAAGATTATTTAGTGAAGAATTTTTTAATGAAATTTATATATTAGTTTTAGAGGAAGAAATACATACCGTTCAAATACTTTTTACGACCGTTGTTATATATTTAGTTGAAATAGCTTTTCTTATCTTTATTTTCGTTATTTATTGCAGTCATAATATCTTAAATGCAATAGCTGTATTCCAACAAATCACTTTTAAAATTACTTTTGGAATACTTGAAAAAAAAACCGGTGGTATATGGAGTTCAGTTACTATGATATATCTCACGGGAGATCAAATAAAAATAACACTGAAATGTCCTTAGTTTGGTATCTTTCTTAAAGTTGATACTTCAAACGAATATTTCCAAAAGTTAAAATCCATAAGAACATTTTTATGACATGAGATCATATTTTTTATTTATTTATTTAATCACCGGCAAGAAAGTTATTTTGAAATCATTGTATCTTTTATAATAATACAATATTCTATTACTATAAAAATATTATTAAAGGCCTATCATGAAATATTAAAAATCACTGGAAATTCTGATGCAGTGTTATTAATTTAGGCTACACTGATAGGTGTCCATTTAATGCTGGAACAAACGAGATATAACTGTTTGCACAAATTCCAACCTCAAATATCTATGGCGTTTATAGGTAATAGCTTATCTGCAACTTGACAGCTTAATCGTGGGGTTAAACTGTAATTAACTCGAAATATCAATTGATTTAACCATCATAGACATCATTTATAGGACTTACTCAATAGTTGATTGACGTAGAGTAAATTACGGTCTAGTATGTACACGTTAAAGAAAACATTTTGCGAGCAAAAATATGTCAAGAATTAACGTTTGATTGCTTTTCGTAATTAGGGGAATAGAGTTTTAACATATTATCTCTAACCGATGATTGCTTCTTTAAGCAGAAGAAATATTTATTCGGAAAGGAAGATTTATATCAGTATGTCGAGAGTTTTTGTCTTCTTTAATTTTATCTATTAACGTATAAATTTCTATTTTCTAAACATAAAAATTAGTTTGTCATACTAATGGGTTCAATGAATTTGTCACAAAGTCGCATATCTAAATGCATTTCTTAATATACACTTATAAACTGCTACACTATGCATTTTTATAAAAATGTTTTGAAATAACCCTTAAAATGAAATAAAGTAACTTTTATTTCACCCATTACAAATTGATGAGTCCACACACACACACACATATATATATATATATATATATATATATATACCCTGTTTAATAAAATCTTAATGTAACGATTTTATCAATGACTAGTATATAACCCCGTCAAAAATGACGGATTGTTGATGTGCGTTTCATTTTCATAAGACTTTATACAAACAAACAGCATGAAGATTTATTATTGAATGGTTTGTATTGTAGAAAAATACATTTTAAAAAGGACAAATGATTTCTACAAATAAAATTAATGAGGATATATATATATACATACATATATATATATATATATATATATATATATATATATATATATATATATATATATATATATTTGCTCAGTATTAAATTTCTGAAATAGTTCAGAGATTGGACAAAACGTTCAAATTAAATATTAACAAATAATCCATGTGCGAAAGTTTTTGTAAAAAAGTGTTATCAATGAGTTTTTAAACAGCTTGACTTACCATATAACTCATTGTTTGATTACATACGAAAAATTAAATGGAAATTACGCTGTACTATGCATTTCTTATATTTTAATTACGTTTGATAAGAAAGAATCATTTTACAGTATATGACCCATTATCCGGAAATCCAAAATCCGAAAAGACCCGAAGTCCGGAAAGAAAAATTCGAAAATTTTCTAAATTTGTAAATTTTTACTAAAATTTTAGATTTTCTGAAATTTTTCGAAAATTTTACCGATTTCTAATTTTTTTTCAGTCCATTGTGTTTCAATGTTTAATCACTAAAATATTGTTACTTCGGTGGCGGGTGAACATGGTACCCCCCCCCCCCCTTCTCTTCCCGAAATTAAAAATAAATCATTTTTCTCTCAAATTTTAGTTTAAAATTAATTTATATTACGATTCGTTAGAAACAAAAAATAGTTATGTATTTATTTCATCAGGGGTGATTCTGTTCAAGTTTTCCTAAAAATTTAAGGCAATCGATTTCGAAAATTTAAGTCTTCAGTCCAAAATTTCGTACATAAATATTTCGAATTTTGAACGATACTCGCCGAAAAAAATCAATTATGTCTATCGTTCGCAGAAAAAATAGACAATTTATTCAAAGGATTGTGGAAACAACGTGAATTTCGTTGCAGGATCGAAAAAAAAAACGCAAATTTCGTTGCAGGATTGAAAAAAAAAAAAAAACGCTAATTTTGTTAACAAATTGCAGAAAAACGCGATTTCCGTGAAAGGCTTACGAAGAAGACACAAATTTCTTCCAAGGACTCCGAAAAAATGGAAAATTTCATCAAGGGATCACAAAAAACAACAAAAAAAATTGGTTAAAGGATCGCAAAAAAATGCGAATTTCGTCAAATAATCGCGGAAAAACATGAATTTCTTCAAAGTCTAGAAAAAAAAAACACAAATTTCTTCAAAGCACTGCGAAAAAATTTCTAATTTCGTTAAGGGATCGCGAAAAAAGTGAAATTTCCTCAAAGGATAAAAAAAAAAAAAAAAAAAACCCGCTAATTTCCTCAATCTCAGAAAAAACTCGAATTTTGTCAAAGGATCGTGAATAAAAGGCAAATTTCGTCAAAGAATAGCAAAAAACGCAAATTTCCTCAAAGGATCGCAAAAAGAAAACGCAAATTTCTTCAAAGGACTACGAAAAAAATTAAATTTCGTCACAGAATCGTAGAAGAAAAACGTAAATTTTGTCAAAGAACAGCAGATAAAAATGCAAATTTTGTCAAAGAATCACGAAAAAAAGCATGAATTTTGTCAAATAATCGTGAACTTCGGGAGGACCCGAAATCCGGAAAATTCCAAAACTCGGAAAGCATTTAGTCCGGAGGATTCTGGATGAGGAGTCTGTATTTACGATGGAAGCCAATTTCAACATCCGCCAGTAGATGGCGCCGCTATACTGAAACAACCTCAAATCTCTCCCTACGAAATAAATCACCGCTGCTTCTGAAAAAAAAAATGCTTACAGAAAAAAATGTTTACAGAAATGTTAATATACATTTTTTTTATGAAATAGTTTTTAAAGGTTTTAAACAAAATTAAAAGATTTAAAAGCTTTAATGTGCTTTTACAAATATTTAAACAGCAGAATCGGATGTAGCATAATTTTTTCATTAAGCCTAACTTGGCGTTTAACCATGGTCGATTCGCAAACCAGAGTGGTCGTGCCCGGGAGAGTTACAGACAGTTTCTTGCCTTCGGATTTTATTATAAGTAAGATTTTTTGAAACGCTTAAATGCGCTGTTTGTAAAACGCTGACGGTAATGTAATTGTAGAATGTTGTTACGATCGCCTATAGCATGTTTTTTCTCGAAAAGGGTGTGTGTAGAATTTATAGAAATTTTGCAGGGCCGCGCAAATAAATATGAATATATGAATCGAATGTACATTAAATGAGTGGTTTGTAGAACGTTGACGGTATAATTTTAGTAAGTTTTGTTACAGTCACCTACAGCATATTTTTCCTTGAACAAGCTGTATGTAATATTTGTAGCTATTGTATAGGGTCACACAAAAGAATTCGATTTCACTACCACCTATGAGCGGTAATTACTTAAAATGCATTAGTGCTATTATGTTATTTGGAACTCTACGAAATTTGTATATGTTATTAAGGCTTACTGAGACATGCTCACCATTTTATACATGGGGTGTACCATTTATAGTTCTTTTACAAGTCAACACAAAATAATTCAGATGCATTACATTTTATCGCCAATTACTGTTGGTAGAGCTGTCTTCTATTACCTACATTTAACTTATGATACTTGAAGTGTCTCTGTGTAATGTCTTTAACTAACTCATCGAATTCTAACTTTTCGAACTCATTTTAAACTCACTTCTCACGAACGGATGTCGCTCAAAATTTAAAATATGCTTCCTTTGTCAAATTTTTGTATTTAACATTACAGTTTTTTACGTAGGTAACGCCCCTGGTAAGCAATTGCATAGCAAAAATATTAAAATGAATTTTTTTTAATGTTTTCTCACAGAGTAATCATACTCAAAGTTAAAATTAAGGAATACAGATTCAATAAAATTTTCTTTTGCTGCGATTTTAGCGCCCACTGGGAGAAAATAGAGTAACCACATTTAGGTAAAATATACAGGGTGTCTCAAAAGGTCGTTTACAAACTTAACATGCAGGTATGTCATATCATGATGAACAAGATTTACATAGGAACTTGTGTTCGAAAATGTAAACTGCGACCGCTAGAGGGCGATGATCGCAGGTGTGGAGGGGAAGAAAGAAAGTATATCGAAAGAGGTATTAATGACTTTTATTAAAGAACATGGTTTAATTTACACAAGATGTTCAAAATTCATTCCATTCGCCGCAATGCATGCTTCACAACGTCGACGCATGAATTCACGGACCCGTTCAAAATGGGAAAATCCGGCTGTGCGACCCGTTGTTGCAAATACCAGCGTTCGAATGCAACGCGTTGGGGATAATCGTCAACGCACAATGCCTGTACTCTTTGTAAGTGGTAGGGGTGGTTCGTGTCCTCATGCAGAATGCCCATAATGCTGGAACGAAGTACACCCAAGACGCGTTCGCTTGCTCGGAGACTTGTTTGCGGGTTCCTGTCAAATTCCCGTAGCACGGTTTCGTTTCCTCTACGACAGGCGTCCGTGTAGTGCGTTCTTAACCGATGTAGCTACGTACTTGGAAAGCTCCTGCTTCACGCAATCTGCGGTGCAATTGTCTAAACAAAACATGACTTGGCTGACGTCTGCTTGGGAAGCGCTGAAGGTATATCCGTACCGCGGCTCGGGCATTTCCATCCGCGGCGCCATATACGTAATGCATATCGGCCAATTCTGCGTTACTAAACCGATTCATCCTTCTCTTGCAACGTCTTTGCCTGAAATGATTGCGCTTTCCACTCTCCCGTAAGTTTGCGCTCATCGCCCTCTAGCGGTCGCAGCTTGCATTTTCGAACACATGTTCCTATGTAAATCTTGTTTATCATGATATGACAGACCAGCATGTTAAGTTTGTAAACGACCTTTTGAGACACCCTGTATATATATATATGTTTTATTTCTTTAAATAAATCTTTAGAATAATCTTCTGCCACGGTTAAATTTGTTTTGATAAACAATTTCACATGATAGGGTCTTTTTAAAAAACGAACAAACGACAAAAACAAGATGGTCATTTAGGACTCACGACATGAGAGATATTTAAAAGCTGCAGCTGTTTTTAGAGGTTGTGTAGACATAAAAGAAGTTAATGAACAAAGGCTAACCGTGCAGAACAAAAATAACAATTATTTCGCTGAATGGATATATAAGAATGTGAAGACAGTTGTATTTGTTAAACTCTTTCTTTCAAGTGTGTAAACAGGTTTAGAATGTTTTCTATTGATTGGATTTGTGTGGAGTTAAACGTTTTTGTAATAATGAAGGTTTCATTATTCGCCTATTTATTTATATTATTTTCTATACTTCTTTTTATTCCAGAAATTCGTCGAACACAAAACTTGAATGATTTACACTTTGGACATTTTGGTACAGTAAAATAAAATACTTAGCTCACAGTTTTGTGTAGTGACCAGGTATAGATAAATATATTGAAACTCTAGCACATAATTGCACTAAATTTTTAATTTGAAAAATAAGTTTACAAAAGTAAATACACACCATTGGAAATAGCCTACAACCAAATAATCCATATAAGTTATAGCCTTATGGCAAAGATTCCATGTAGGTTATTTCAGTCATATTATAAATAAAGTGCTTTTCATTGTGATTGACACTCATAGCAAATGCCAAGAAACTTTTATTATTCTTAATACGACTGCTGAAGATACAATTATTTGCTTTCTTCAATTTTTGTCGGATACAACTATCCACTATCGGTAGTATCAGATAACTGTCCCCAATTTACTTCTAAAGAATTTAAGATATTTTTGAGTAACCATGGTAGATGGTGTTACATAGCATATAGCTAAGTTCTGCTATCCTCGAGCTACCAATGGCCAAGCACAGCGATATATAGAGATGTCTTAAACGTGAATTTAAAACCTTCGCTTCAGAATGTGGTACTTTACAAATAAAAGTAAATAATTGCCTTTTACAATACATTTTCTTTGTGATACAACGAACGAGATTCCTGCGTCATATAAGAACAAAAAAAGATTTGATGATTTCCAATATTACAAATTCTATCCAAGTTTTGCAAAATGAGACATATATCCAATCCCAAAGTAAGAAAATTTAAAGCCAACCAGAAAGTGGCTGTACTTACACTCCAAATGGCAAGTATAGGTCGTATTATTTAAAGAGAGAGCAAGCTGCATTATAAAATTCACTTGGGTTCAATTATCTGCAAAATACATATAGATCAAATAACTAACATACGATCCAACATGCCTTTGGCTAATGATACAAATTTTGAACGAAGGGATGCAGAGAATACAGAAGTGCAAATTCAGGTATTATACAAGATGAATTGATACATACTAGCAATACAGAGTCTGAATAAGCTCATTCTCATTTAATACATCCTAATACACCAATTTCTAAACCAGATGGTTTGATTTGATACCTTTTGTTCCAGATCCTTAAAATGATGTTTATCCAATGGCTACAGGTTCATGAGGTCCTATTGCCGCTGTTCCTAAAATTTCTCAATCTTCTGCAGATTTGTTAAAAACATAATGCTTTTTCTTTCTTTCCATATGGGTGCTTAGAAGTTAAAAAAGAAACAGAATATTTGCTGCGCAACTAAAATACAGATAATTGGCGGAGAACTGTGGTTTACAATTTCTAAATAAAATCCTAAATTGCAGCACTGCAAAAGCTCCACAGGTAAAATTCAGGGATTAAATATGTCTGCGCATAGAATTACAACAAAAAAACCCTTTACTTTAATGTCTGTGACAAGGATTAATTGTTTTGATTTGTGCATATATGTTTTGTGGAATTAAATGAATTGTTTTTGTAATAATGAAGGTTACATTAATTGGCTACTCCTTCATATATTATTATGTCTACTAAGACATTAAAAATATGTAATATTAAATAAAAAGACGTAGAAAGGGAGATTAAATTTAAAAAAATATTTTTAAGAAGCTTAATAATTAAGTTGATAATTAGAAAAGGGTATTAAATTTCTTCATTATATGTATATTTACGTGCTGCGCATCAATCAAGCTTAGTTAAGTAGAAGCAGACACAATTTTATGATAAAATAAATAATATTATGGATGTAATCAGAAATAGTAAACTATAGATAATGAGAAAAACTCTTTAATGCGAAACATAATGGGTGCGTACATCAGAGTTTTGAAAAGTGCATTAAAGTTATTCCCGATATTAAAAAAATTTAAAGTACAAAAGGGTGGTAAATTTTTATACTGAAACACCTTACAAAATACTATATCATAAAATATTATAGAAAAATTCGAAATAAACGAACTTGAAGTGGTATGAAATATTCACCTTGTATTTAAAATCAATAAAATATACATTAAAACATGCTTAAAAGGTGACAAAATATGTTAAAAGACGTTAAAATACAATCAGTTACACCCCTCAATAAAATATACATTATACCATGCTTAAAAGGGGACAAAATATATTTAAAGATGTTAAAATACAATCATTTACACACCTTCAATAAATGTTCATGCTTAAAAGGTGGGAGTGCAAATGATTGTACTTTAACGTCTTTTAACACATTTTGTCACCTTTTAAGCATGTTTTAATGTATATTTTATTGATTGTAAAATATTCCACTATGAAACAAAATTCTGAGTTACCTAATTTTTATTTATTGACAATAACGTAAAATTTATGTGTGCTTCAAAGGAAAATAAACTCTGTCAAAATATTCCTGTTTCAATAAGACTCTCTTTTAAAGCAACTTGAGCGTATCGACTTCCAAATGCGCTACTGAGAACAGATGAAGCGGATTTAGTTGACTATATATTCCCAAGGGTTTTCCGTTTCAGACAAGAAAACAAAACTTCCAATTTCTTTTTCCAGAGTATTTTAAAGTAAAATACTGAAGAATAGACTTGTAACATTTACTTATTTTTTGTATTTCTAAATGAATGTAAAGAATAATGAATTTTTAAAATATAATAATACAATTGTTTTAATTTTATTACTTTTATGTTATTCACTTATTTTTTTTTTAATATACAGTCGCATTGAGATTTGTGAATTTCAGTGTAATATTTTTATTTAATGGAAAACAGTGTTGTACTTATGATTTATCTTACATTTCTTGGCTATTACCTTCTACATTAGCATCTCCTTTAAATAAAAAAATTCGTTAATCGGGTTATGCATTTTAAAATAAAATAAATAAATATACATGAGAAGGTTTAATTTTGTAATTGAGTAATGATAAGTAACAAATATTTACATACGATTAATAATTTGTTATTAGTTATATAAAATAAGCATATAGGGATGCGTATTAAATAAGAAATTAAATTTCCATTGGCAGGATAATGCTTTCTTTCAGATTACATTTAGTTATTTGAAATTGTAACACATTCTACAGTGCATTTTAGATATAGTCTGTTTCATTATTATATACTACATGTATAGGGTAAATGAGAGCTACGTTTTTACAATTTTGACATTTAATAAAGTGTGAAATTAATAAGATAGACTTGTATGAAACTTGTAGACTGGTACAGACGCTTTAAAAAAACTATAGGGACTCTAATTCTAAAAGTCGCAGAATAAAGCACTTGTTAACATGAAGGGCCTTTTGAATGTTTCTTGAAGGGCTGCATACATATTTATTTATATACGAGCTTTAAAAATCCCAATACGAAGCCCTATATTTCCTTATTTTATTTAATTTGTCGTGCCCCATTTCCCTGAATACATATTTGCATTTTCTAGTGTCTAAAACACGTAAATTATGAATTAAAATGTGTCCTGGGAACGTGTCGATATTAAGAAACATTTTGAAAATAGCGTAATATTGCAGCTAAAAGCGTTCAAATGATGACGTTAGAATAATTCGTTAACGAAAGTATCAGTACTCATGAAGAAAAACGTAAATAGAGCGTTTATTTGTATTTTACCGTACATGAACCTGCAGAAAAGAGATTTTCAACTTTAACTCGCCAGCGTCCATCGTCGCTTCCAGGTGACACATCTTTGAAAGGATTCCAAGCCTTAAATTTTAAGTGAATATGTACTGCGGTGCTTTTAATTGGAAGTAGAAAAGTTTACCTAATCATAGAAGTCCCATATCTCTGGGATATTCTGATATGGTACTATAACCAAATACCCCACCTATCATCCAAACAAGCAAGGACTTGTGTTGGTCTCTTTTGGGGGGGGGGGGGGGAGTATAAAGATGTTAAAAAAATTAGTAAGAATTTTTGGTACTTTTCGGTTAGCCGGGCGCCAGTGAAATGTATATATCTATATATACATATATATGTATACATACACACATATATGTATGTGTATATATATGTATATATATATACATATATATACACATATATAGCATATATGCACATATATATATACACATATATATATATATACACATATGTATATATATATACATATATATACACATACATATATGTGTGTATGTATACATATATATGTATATATAGATATATACATTTCACTGGCGCCCGGCTAACCGAAAAGTACCGAATTTTTTTGTCTCTTGTCTGAATGGTAAAGTTAACTAAATGTTGAATTGATATTTGTATGATTTCGAATGTTTGATTATTTGTTGTTGCTATGAAGTGATCTTGAATTTGTTTGTTACCCATAAATGAGAGTCCAAATTATCAGCCATACATTTACTTTTCGATAAAATTTGTTTTTTATTACTCTTTTTTAATGAAAACAATGCAATACAAACTAAGGTTTTAAAAAGAAAAAAATTATTTACTTCTAGTAGTTGCGTTCGAAGGCTAATTTTAAGTATATGACCTTTTCATCTCGCCGATTTTACATGTATACTGAAAATTTGACAACTAAGGATCAGAAGCGAAAGAAAATTTATATTTGCTGGGTATTATAATATTGACATAAAGTATATGTTTTTGTTTATGAATATTTAATAATCGCATAATTAATTAACGATTAATGTTACAAAATATATCTACAAGAACACACACACACGTTTTGGGCTCTTAGAAAGTATCGTATAAAACAAAAAGCAAATAATTTATTGTTGGAATCCTGCCTAAATAATTGACGTTCATTTAATATTTATTAGTTCATTTTTTAATATTTTGTGTCTCACTAACTTATCATTCAGAATTGATTTCAATTTGTAAAACCACATTTTTTGAGATAGGGAACTTAAATATACAAATAAAGCTACTGTACTTTAAAAAATTTGATTCAATCTTAATATGTACACAGCCCCTTATTATACAAAATTAACCATCTAAAATTGTTAAAAACTCTATTCGAATTTAAACAACACTCTTCTTTTTTCCTTGCAGTTATAAGAACAGGGGTTTTAACCATCCCTTAATTATTTTAACACAATCATAATGATTAGTAAAGAAATCATGCAACTTGTAATTTTTCTAACTGCATCAAAACACTTCAGAAAAAAAATTACATGTGGTTTATTCTGTTGAACTGTTTCAAATTTTTCACTAGATGTCATTACCAAAAGGTTGTCCGAGTGAAATGTGTACGTCGGATTTGTCCAGGATGGCTTAGTTGGTGCGTTGGCAGCTCAAGCCAAGATAATGGGTTTGAATCCCGCACTGGAAGAGAATGCGGGAGCTGGAATCTACTCGAACTCTTCGCATTTTATGCATCCTTGGAAACAAACACAACACCGTTTGATGGAGAGGTGCAGGCTATCTGTATTGCCACACAACAGCTAATTATACGAGAAAAAGATTTCAAAAAAGCAGTTATCTTATCGGATTCAATCTCTGCTATTCAAGCAATAGCTTCCTTAAGATCCCCGACTCAAGAAGAATTGAGGACGGCAGAAAAAAAAATTAAACAACTAAAAGAGAGTGGAAAGGAAGTGAAACTACAATGGATTCCGGCCCATTGTGGAATACATGGGAATGAAGCGGCCGACCAACTAGCCAAAAACGGAACTAAAATTAATACAAACACCAAACAATGAAATACCTTTCAATTCAATATCAAGAATTATAAAGTGAAAAATGGATTCTCAATATGAAAGGAGAAAACTAGGTAAAATCGAAAATAAAGAATGGGAAAATGAAATATCTCATGTCCTTACAGCACCAAGAAGAACAAAGTTTTGCCTTATTTAGACTTGCCACGGGACATGATTGTCTACCTAATTACCTTTTCAGATTTGATATTCTTGAAAGTCCAAATTGCCCTATTTGTGGAGAGGATGTAATCTTGAATGCACAGCATTTACCATTGTGCCCCGCACTATCAAGTAACAGTATATCTGGCAGATATTGGGAGGCCAAGGATCTAATGAGGACCTCAGAACATCAGCCGAATTGATTGTATTCCCTGTTTACAGTTGACATTTTGTTTCCTCTAAAGTCTCTATATGTCACTCTTGTTTCGTTTGTTGTTCTGTTTATTCTTCAATTGATTTGGTGGCATATAATAGTGTATAGATGTTTGTCTAAGTGCTATTGCTTTCAAAAACAAATATTTGCAGTCAGTCCGGCAGCGTGGTTGATAGCAGAGGCGAACGCCATGGTGAGGGCCTGGGTCCGAATCCTGGTAAGGCATGGATGACATTGTGTGTGTGTCTTCTGCGCTGTCTCTTCCTTGTGTCTATCCCGTCCTTCAGAAGCCTTAAGATTTATGTAATTTATCCGTTCAGGGCATAATTTTGATGATTATGCCCTTAAGATTTATGTAATTTGTAAAAAATCCGGCTATGATGTCATACACTCACGCACAGTTTTTTTTTTAATCGGTTATAAAAAGGAAAAAAGTCGCCAAATTTAGGGGATTTTTTGCTTTAATGGCAACCTAGCCGCTGTATTAAGTTCTTGGTTTGGCACGGGCTTAAAAATCTCGCCAACCAAAAAGTCACCAAACATCTCTGCGTGAGTGTAAAGCATCTGTTCCAAAAATCCTGTATGCATTTCTGTGAATAAAAAATATGAATCATTCGAGACAACAGCCGTGTAGCTTATAGATCTCAAAGCAATCTTCTAGAAAAAAAATTGCATTTTAGTAACAGCAGTATTAATGTTAGAATAGTTTATATTGAATAATGATCTAATCTAATCACCATCCTAAGTATTGAAGTATTGTTTTATAAATACAGTTAAAATAGTTACATAAGAAAATATATTTTGAAGAAACCTAATAATAATATAACTGGAAATAAAGATTCTAAGTAAACAAAAATAAATACACAAATGAAGGCAATAACATCTGTTAAAAAAAACACTGACCCGGAATAAAAGAAAACAAAAATATCCTATTTGCTGTAGTATGAAGAATCTCAGTCTGCAAATAACATACCTTTTCAAAAATATTTTAAAATGCTTCTTTTTACCTTGTTGTTTCTTAATGATACAACATCATACATTGCAGATCAGACGGGCTCACGTGTAAAGAACCACTCCGAGCCCGACCTTCGGGCTTGACCGGGCTTAAACTCAAAGTGGAAATTTTATTTCTTCACAAATTGAAAAAAGAAAAAAATAACTTGCTATTTCCAAAACAAGAATGTAGTCTAAATGATTAAAAATCTTTTGAAAATCAGTTTGAAAAGGAATTGAATCTTTGTTGATAGAATATAAGAAGAAATGTTTTATCGGATTCTGAAGGATTTGCACGGTCAGTGTTAGTAAATGACACCAAATAGAGAAAGTCCTTCCAGTCTATACTGGGAGGAAAAAGTAGCTTTCATAGTCCAAGTTTTTAAAAATTAAACTCATTTTACTGAAACACCCGAAGCTAAAATGTTTGGAACCCGGTTATAGAAGATTCGATCTCGGGTTTCTTTAATACTGAATTTGAATGCGAATTTCAGCATAAGAATTACAGCATAACAAAAATCAGATTGTTTGAAAATGTCAGCCAACCTAGAAATTAAAACTGCCATATCGCAGCCATTTTTTAAGATAAAGTCAAAACGAAAAATGTTCCGGAATCCTTTTATCACGATCTAACATTTAACGGAAACAACTTTTTCAATTTATAATTTTTTATACATATTTTTGAATTTTTAAAAAAAAATTAAAAATTTAACTTGCCGCTATTATGAAACAAGATGGCGCATGAAGTTGAATTTCGCCAAAAAACTCGGTCGAGACCTTGGTATGATCTGTACTCATGATCAGTCACATTCATATCGGTTCATAAATACGAGAGTTACAGCATAACAAATATCAGATTGTTTCAAAATCTCAGCCAGCCTAGAATTTCAAACTGCCATGTCTCAGCCATTTTTTAAGATATAGCCAAACAAAAACATGTTCCAGAATCCTTGTATCACGCTCTAACACTTAACAGAAACATTTTTTTATCATTTATAATTTTTTCGTACATCTCTTTGAATTTTTTAAAAATTTAATTTTTTTAACTGGCCACCATTTTGAAACAAGATGGCGGATGTAGCTGGGAGAAACCTTCGTATGTCCTATACACATACTTAGTCACATTCGAATCGGTTCATAAATAAGAGAGTTGCAGCATGACACACGTCAGATATATATATATATATATATATCAACATTTGAATGGAGGGTGGTTTGGGGGTCTGTCATGATCGGTGAAAATATACCAAAATTTTTTGTAATTGCTCTCCTCCGAAGGGCTGCAATAGGTAGCTTTTTGTAATGAGAGCTACCTAAAACATATTTTAATTTAATGATTAAACCATTTTTATTATTTCTAAATATATAAATATTTTAAGATCCACATTAAATATTTTTATGGACTATTTTAAAAATTCCGACTGCTTATTTATGAAAATAAATGAAAATGAAAATAAATCTAGATCGAAGTAAATAGAAATTTTTTACACTGCGAAATGTATGAAAGAAATCCATTTCCTGCATTAAAACGTTTAAAAGACTTTCTGTATAAATTAAAGCACCATTTAAGCGACCCACAAATATGTATTGAAATAAATTATTGAAATAATTTATTGATCTAATGGAAATAAATAACTTACCAATATAATTAAATAATTTTCTGTTGAAAAGATATTTTTTATTTAAGAGTTTACTTCTTACTAAAGTAATGCATTCTGTCTAAAATAGTAGAAGCAATCTAGTAAATCAATAGTAAATAAGTCTTACATCTTCTTTTATCTTTAAGAGTTTTAAATGTAGAAATTGTAAATCAAAGAGACTCCGGTTTTTCTAAAATATCTAACAAGCAAAAACTAACTTTAAAATAAACTAAAAAAAACTTATTTTTATTCGAAAATATCAATTTTTAAAAGTGTTATCAGAGAAAAAGAAATTTAATAAAATGTAAAATCTCTAGGTGGATTTTTCTTTTCCATTACATCGGGAAATGAAGTATAACAGATTTCATTATTCCCAATATCAATGTATATTTATTCTAAATATATATTTTGACTTATCGTTAAATTGTTTATTTAAATAATGTGGATCATCGTAAGAAAGGCTTTTTTAAAACGTATTGAAATGTGCTTTAAGCTGTATTGCTTTATCAAACATACAGTAAAACTATATTTTTGTCTGTGTGTCTAATAATATTGCTTCTTTTTAAAATGTTAAAAACCAAGATAAAAGACTCATTATTTATTTATTTTTTGACTATATTTATTAAAAACTGTTACTTTTTTAATTATTTTGCTCGCAGATAATATAAATAGAGTGAAACTGGGACATTTTTTTTTCTTTTAGACAGTTTTACGTCTTAGCAGAAATGGTTGTATGTATTGCTTCAGCTGGAAGAATGGGACTTTTTATTTTAAGACAAAATTCCGTAACAGAGAAGTTCCGTTTTCATAGTTTTTACTGTATAAATTAAATCAATGGTATCAACAAAAGTTTGCTAACTGCATTATTTTAAATATTCATTTCAAAGATTAAAACATTTTCCCACTCGAGTCAAAACTAATATCTATGTTACCGTGAAAGACCGAATTCTGGATAATGTTGACTTTTTCTGATGAATGTCAAGATTCACATAGTCGCTTGGTGTATGTCCGAATTATTTGCTAAATATTCTTATTTCTCACTTACACCGGCAAGTGCGGCCATTCACCCTGCACTGATGGTGAATGTTGAAAAAAAAAATATGTTTCTTACGTTTTGGAATCATACTTTATGAATGTTGAAAAAAATATGTTTCTTACGTTTTGAAATCATACTTTATTATTAAAACATATTATGATATAATGTCAAAATAAAAGAAAGCTTAAGTAACTGCACATGTAAATAAACTGTTGAACTTAAAACGAAAAATACATTCTAAATGATAAAAGACAATAATACCAATAATATATTTACATAATTATGTGATTGACGTTATACAGTCTGATTTATTACAATAACATAAACTGTTATGATACTTTGAATTGCACAAGAGTCCCTTGTTTTTACAACTGCATTATGCTATGGAACACACCTTTTTGCAATAACAGCGTGTATAGCCTTGCCTCCCACTTCTCGAATTAGCTGCAGCTCCTTCTCTCAGTGACATTTCTTGAGAAGACATCTCATCTATGGAAAGTAACTTTTCTTCGCAAATTACGAACTGATTAAGAGTATAAAGCTGCTTGAGGGTACCTTTTTTGTTTGCTAATTTATAAAAGTCAGAATTTTTTATTCCAACAACAACCGCCAACACATGCCAGTCATACACATCTGTACGGCCAAGGTCGACATCAGGGACTTGTATTCGTACGGTATCACCAATTTGAACAGGTTGAAATTTTCTTTTTGAGGTTCGTAACATTTTCGTTGCTTGCAGCAGAAGATTCTCTTTCGCGGCCACTCGATTTACAGAAATAAACTCGTGTTGTTCAGTCACGTCTTAATATGAAGACGTGGTGGGTTTCAGCTCAATATTTTCCCATGGAATAAGGTTTTCGGTATGGACACTGCTCAAATTTTCTTCAAATGTATTAACAATTTGTTCGAGCTGTTCTTCGGTTTCAATATTTGCGATTTTTTCGCCTGGCAAACATGACGATGCCTCTTTTTAGTTTAACGCCAAACATGGATTCATAAGGACTTTGGCGTATTCCTTTGTGATATGTAGTGTTCTTGGAAAATTGAACAAAGGACAAACCACATGACCATTTATTTGTATCGTTATCGTTCATCCATGCACGAACAGTCCATGCACGAACATCCATGCACAAACAGTGCATCCATCCATGCACGAACAGTCCATGCACGAACATCCATGTGCGAACAGTCCTTACATCTATGCACGAACAGTCCATGCACCAACTGTCCATACATCCATGCACGAACTGTAACGTGTGATACACGTTACAGCCTATGTGTGATAAGTGTGTTTTCGACTTTGGTTTGCGTTTTTAAGTTATTTTTATGCATACTACGTGTTGTGCATAAATTCAGTTGATCATATACATGGCTACACAAAAGAGTTCGTAATATTACTGACTATAGGAGTGAATTGCTAAAGGGTATTTTTAATTTTAATACGCATTGTCCTGCTGAACTATATTTGGTAGACTAATAGAAGTTTGTAGAATATAAATAAATTCATATACAGAGTTACGCAAAAAACAAAATACATTGTCGTTTATGGTTGGCAATTGCTGGAAGTGAGTTTTAAGTTGCCTTAACCGTTTTTTACTTAAATTATATTTTATTTTAATATGTTATGTGTACAAAAGTCTTTAGATAGTATACAAGGCTGTACAAAAGATTTCGACAGCATTTCCAGCGATTGGCGGATATAGCTAAATGTGAATTTTCTAGCTGAACTAAATTTTATCATGGTATGTTGTATATATATCCAAATCTATAGATGATATCAGATACAGGGCTGCACAATATAATTCGACTACTTTTTTCAATATGGAAGGTAATTGCTAAAACTGTATTTTTAAATGTGTTATATGTTTCCTAGACTTTTTACTACATATCTTCTCTCACCTTATCTAACGTTGAAATTTCATTACAGTTTTCTGAATGTGTTAGAAAGTGTTTCATAATCTATGATTGACGCATGATTTCACGTTCTTGTTTATTACAAAAATGCAGTTTATCAATAAACCATGTTTTCTTATATTTGTTGCGTTTTCGTTGATAAGATAAGATAAGATAGGATATATATACATATTTTGTGTGCATTCATTCTTGTTTTAAAACTGATTTCTTTAAACGAACATATAATTTTAAGATTTATTTGATAAAATAATGTAGGTAACATTACAAAGTATTCATTAAGATTTTATTTACGCTCCAAGCAGATCGTTCATGAGTAAACTTTGATTGGTACTTTTCCCGTATAGGGACGAGATACCAAAAATAGCCTTGGCGAGAGAAGGAAATTTAATAACAGATTTTCTGGTAATCTATTCAGTGTTACATATACACAAACAATTTTTTCAATAGTTATACAGTTTATTTAATATATAGAATCAGCCATCTATATTCGTTTGTATATAAACAGAAGTAAATTGTACGTAAAAAGCCATTTATCTATTTTTATATAGAAATAGAAGTAAATTGTAATATAAAAATCCGTAATATATATGAAACAAATTTTAAATTTTTTCGCCGTTGGCCTCATCAAAGCTATAATTCTGTGTAAATCCCATTATTCTAAATTATTTTCTCGTTCTAGTATTTAGATTTTCAAAATTCCACCTAGCTAAAAATGCTTTATTCTAAATTCATTCTCTTAAAAAATGGCTCTAAGCGCTGTTCTATTAATATTACACACTTTTTGTTTCATTAAATAAACACATCCTAGAATTTAATTCTTTTAAATATAAATCTCCCAACTAAAAATATTTTAATTCTCTTGAAATAACAACCTATATCTTTTTATTTTTATTTCCCTATGTTTTCTGACAAAACAATATTCTTTCTCAAAAATATAAAAGTTAATTTCAGTTTCAATGTAAAATCTTATCTTGCCATCCTGCCCATACTCGGTAAAACCTACGTATTTATTTTTTTTTCTTTCTTATTTGTTCGAAGGAATTAGATTGTTCCGTAATGTTCTAGAAATATTTTCCCGCACTTTTTCAGCCTGCGGTCTGATATCTTCAAAATCATAGCGCCAGAAAATTTAGTTCCGTAGTGCTGATTGGTCGAAAGACTCTTTAATGACACTGTATTCATGGGCGTTAGATAATAGTTATACGCTGATTTTTCCCGCGTAGCAGCAGATTGTTCCTGGAGCTGGATGTACATGTAACCCCGGTGCGTACTTCGCGACCGTGGAATAATCTCCTTGGCTGCCGATAGACATTACGACGCTGACCGTTAAGATCTTATGTCTTCTTCAAGCATTGAATTAAGTCACCAAGTCTCTCCATAGTACTAAAAATCATTATTTATGGGATTATCATTTTGAAATAGTAAAGCATGGCCTGAACGTTTTTCTGGATTCTAATAAAATGTGAATTGGAATCGACTAATTATTATTTTCCTTCGGTACGCACACCATAAATTGGATTCTCGGCGCGACGACTGAAAACTCCTCCGTGGAAACTCTTGCCTTGATAGTTTGATCTACAAAAAATAAGGTGATTCAAGTGAAAACGTGACACACACACACACACACACACACACATATATATATATATATATATATATATATATATATATATATATATATATATAAACTTATTGCAAAAATTAACCATTGAAACAGAAATTATATATATATATATACATAATTATAATAATAAGTATAATTGAAGTATTTCATTAATGGTAAGTATAATTAAAGAATTTCATTAATGGAATTAAATAACTTAAGAATAATTTAGAAATAAGGATTATAATATAATCCTTATTTTGGTACCAAGCACTTATTTTAGATATGCAATATGCAACATATTTTAAGGAGCTACTACACGACTGATTTCATATTCCTTTTATGTTTGCGACAAATACGAAAATCAGTGTATAATGCGATTCTTCTAAGCAGGCATTTGAATTTGCTACATCCTTGAATATATTTTAAGAATATGAGAATTTATTCTTCCCTTATTCTGAGAGTAAATCATGTTTTGATGTTCAAGACGTTCATAATGAAATTTGAATATTTAAAATTAAGATGAATATAAAAGCAATTCATCTGAGTTACAAGTACTTAAAAATTTAAAATCCATGCATGACGATATCTATTTCAAAGACTAAGATGAAACTATAAAGGAACAGACACTTTACATTGTTTAAATTAGATATTTATGCAAAGAATGTTTAAATCCATTTTCTACAATCAATACATTTTCGTAGAGATAAGTTCAAATATTAGATTATTCCCTTGAATATTTTTTTATATAAATTTCCTTTCAAAAAGTTTAATATTTATAGCTTTTGAATAAAATTAATATATATCGGGTGTTTTACGAAGGATCCCTAACTTTTAACTCGGAAACGGTGATAGATAAAAGCATGAAACCAGTGGCATGTTAATTAAAAAATTCATAAGGATTTGATACAGAAACCTCAAAATTTAACTTAAAAAGCGTCGATATATGGCACTGCAGGTTGTTTAATGTTACGTAGGCTGTATCACATCAAAACCGTTTCCAAATGTGCATCTTTCACACAAAACGCATGTCGCAAACGAAGAATGAAATTGTCAGTGACTCTCTGTAGTATGTCACCGGAAATCAACACGGAAGCTTGACAAATATCCTTCTCATAGCTCGACGAGTGTTAAACGGTTGTTGCGGTAAACAATGTGCTTCAGTGTCACTTCCGGAATTTCTTTCACTGTACTCTAATACCGATCACGTTTCAATGCGAAATTTTTGACGACTGATCGTTCTTGGGGTTTGAGTTCCCTTTATAGGAACCCGTAATGCCACCTGCAACGCCACCTATTGGAGCTATTTTTAACTAAAATTTTGAAGTTTCTTGTATATTTTTGGCTGAAAATAACGAATCTGCAATTATTTTTTGTTTCCCGCGCACCATTTTCCCAAATATCCACATTTTAGATTTTTACGCGTTTTCTCGATAAATTTGTATGATTTCTTAATTTAATTAAATTTATTAATAACCTACTTATTCTATTGTACTTTTCCACTGCATTTATAGATATACACACATTTAGCAATGAAAATCTATATTGTAGCAGCAAGCGCGCTCTGTGCCGGAAAAACAACTTACAGGCAAAGGAAAGGCGCTCCTATTGAGAATGAGACTCTCGCCAACATTTTGGCGACTTTTGCGACATTTTTAGAGACCTTATCTAAGTTTCGAGGCTCTAGGTGCATTAGGAAGCGATATATCCGAGAATTCACTAGAAGCTTGGTGACCTTTCTGCCGGGGGCATTTTCTCCCATCGCGAAACCTATAAAAAGGACACGCTGACTGACTGAGAGCAGTTCTGGGAGATCAGAGAGTTTTTTGCTTATTTTCAGATGTTTGCTCCTACTGTCTTATGTTGCTGGTTGTAAAATTCTAGTGACGTTAAGTCTGAAGTGTACAAGTGTTGTAATGACAAGATTTTATTATGTTCAGTGCATTATAATATCTTGTCAGTGTAAAAATAAGCCGAACTTATTTTGTTATGTGTGTGCGAACTTACATTGAAGACGCAACAATGTAGCTTGTCACCATTAGTTAGAAAGGCTTATAAACTTTACTCTTTATGTAGAGTTGGGGACCAAAATAAATCCTGAGCTCTACATATGTGCTGCAATTCATGTTCCAGGAATCTGAGAAACTGGTTACAAGGAAAAATGAGTAGACCTATTTGCAGACCTATGGTTTGGTGTGAACCGACCAATCACGTAAAGGATTGTTACTTTTCTTTGACCGATGTCAAGGGGTTCTCTTCAAAATCCAAAAAATGTATTCAGTATCCAAAATTACACTCCACTATGCGACCAGTTCCTCATTCTGAAGATCTTCCTATACTACAGCTCCAGATAAATATACTGTTGATTCAGAGGAAGACACCTCCGATAACCCAAACCATCAAGATCTTGACTTTCAACCATCTACATCTATGACATGTTCACATCATGAAATCACGCAGGCAGAGCTTAACGATCTTGTGCGGGACTTAAAACTCTCTCAAACAGACTCAGAATTACTGGGTTATTTGATTAAATGTTGGAATCTATTAGAGAAAGATGTAAAAATAAGTTCATTTACAAGATGACAAAGCATTTTTGTAGACTATTTTGCGGAGAAAGAAGACATCGTATATTGCTGTGATGTGAATGGCCTATTTCAGGCATTGGGACATGAACATAATCCAGCAGAGTGGCGCCTGTTTATTGACTCCTCCAAACGTATTCTCAAAGCAGTGCTTCTCCATATAGACAATGTTTGTCCGTCTGTTCCAGTAACATATTCTACAAATACAAAGGAAACTTAGGAAATTATGAGTGTTACATTGAAGTTAATTAAGTACACTACATTGAACATTTGTGGAGATTTGAAAGTCATTGAGATATTGAGATACAGGCATACAACAGGGATACACTGAATTCTGGTGCTTTTCTCTGCGAATGGGACAGCCGTGACAGTAAAAAACACTACATCCGTAAACAGTGGCCTCCAAGAAAAAACTTCATTCCTGGCAACAAAAACGTATCACATGAACCACTTGTGAATCCACAATATGTCTTTCTTCCACTATTGCACATTAAACTCGGTTTGATGAAAATATTTGTAATGGCTCTGGACAGAGAAGGAATGGCTTTCTTGCATCTCAGGAAAAAATTCCAAATAATAAATGAGGCAAAGGTAAAATAAGAGGTTTTTATTGGCCCACAAATTAAAGCAGTCTTTCATGATGGAGAGTTTGAAAATAAACTGTCACAAGCAGAAAAAGCAGCCTGACTGGCATTCAAATCAGTGTGCTCACGTTGTCTTGGAAATAAGAAGGCTTAAAACTATGAACATCTTGTTGCTGGCATACTACAATGCTTTCTCGTTGTAAATTGCAATATGTCATTAAAAGTACACTTTTTGGACTGAATGTCTGGACTTCTTTTCTCAAAACCTTGGCACAATTATAATGATGAGCATGGGGAAAGGTTTCATAAGGACATCTCTATGTTTGAAAAACATTTCAGTGGACGATGGAATGGAGGTATGCTAGCTGAATATTGCTGGTCTGTTATCAGGGATACACCAACAGAAACAGATTCCTACAAGAGGAAATGGCCAAAAAAGCATTTTAGTGTTTGTGTTTTCTATAAAATTTGTTGTACAGTGTAATTATTCTCCATGATTACGTAGTCTCTCGATATTGAATGAAAAGCCGGAGACTATTTTTTTATCTGCCAGTATTTTCAATTAATGATTTTCATGATAGATATATTTAACATTTTCAATAGAAAAATCCAGCAAGAAGATTTTTGTTTTGAAATAGTGGTAGTGAAAAAAAGTAGACTGCTGCCACCGTGAATATTTTGTATTTAAATTACTCCGTATCAAATAAGTTAGGAAAAACGTTAAAAAACATATAAATAACACATTAAGGCTTCATCATTTAACTTTTTTTATATAGCCTTACAATGTATATTAACGATGAATTAATACTCTGTTTGTATTGAAACATTGTATAAAACAAACTGGTATGAGGAACACAGCAGCTTTAACATTATAATGTTCATATTTTAAAGTCAATACATTGTATATAAATTTGAAGTTAACAATCTATCAAACTTTAGATAAATTAAAATTATTATAGTATATAAATTAGAAATTATTTTAATTTTCACTTAACAGCTAAATCTGTTTTCTTGATATCCATTAAATTTAATCTAAAACATTTTCATGATAATTATTTACATTGCGACACTAACAAATTAGAAGAGCATATTAGAATGCTTTTTTATTATTTTTTTATACCATTAACCCTTTTTTTTTAAATTTATAAATATAAACCTAACGCTAGCTTTATTAATTCAGAAGAATAACTATACTTATTGAATTGTGTAAAAATTTCGATCTATCATTAGATTATTATCTTATTACCTTTGCTTTAATTTTAGCTTATTTTCCTTTCATAATGTATGGAGATGATGGATCATTTCAGAAAAGCAGCGTATGCCTGCCAAATAATAAAATTGATAATTTTATCTTATTGCATGTCTGAACAGCTTAGCAGGATTTCCTTAGAATTGTAACAGATGATATGGAATATATTAATGTACTTAAAGTAGTTTTTCTTCACACAAGGACGTCACATTTTTTATATCAATCTCTTTACTATAACATTATTGTAAGTAAAAGAATCTCAGAAATATATCAAAATCTTAGAATATATTAAAATAGTTACCAGCATACGATACAATAGTTATGTTATTTTTATTCTACTTTATATTTCTGTTTATGAATGCCTGTAAGTATGTAAAAATTTTCTAGAAACAGAGATACATTATTGCATATCAAAATATATTTTTCTCACTTTCCAACATAATTGAAAAATGTCTATGAATTCGGTTTGTCTGTTTGTCCGTGCCTCAACTCACGTTTATGTACTCGGATTGCAATGAAATTGATGTATGCTATTGAAGTTAACCGTGGCATATTCTCTATTGAAAATGAGGTGTGTAACATTTATAATTCGTTCACAGGGTTACTGAAAAAAGTTCTGTTACATTATGGTCTACCAGGGATAATTGTTTACGGTATATTTAAATGATGTTACACTATTTCAAACATAATGAAATTTATATAAATCACTGATGGTTACAACAAGATGCTATATGTAATGTGAATAGCATTTATCGTTCATTTACAGAGACGCACAAAAGAATTCGGTTACAGTTCTACCTAATAGTGATAATACAGTTCTAATTTTAACATCAGTGAAGTATGTAAATTTCATTATGTTTGAAACAGTGTAACATCATTGAGGTCAATAACATTTGAGGTTTTAGAATAGAGATATATTTTAGCGAGCAGAATAATAATTGATGTATTAAAAATTAGACTAGAAAAATACTAATTTTGAATAAAACTATGTATAAATGATTTTATACCATAGGATTCGTTCATCGTGAGTCATAGAAATATTAAACCATGGTGGTAATCATTCGCAAAGCAAAATCTCCATGGTGAATTTTGCAAAACTGTCTGGTGTAGAAAAAAAAAGATTTGCATATGTAAACGTGGCATACGTAATAAGAAAAAAAAAGCATGCTCAATTAGCTCATAACAGAACTAGAATAATAACGATGATTTTTTTTTACATTGAATATTCATATTGATCAAAGTTATGATAGCCTTGAATGCTTACATTTGGATCTATGTGGTCTATGCAAATTGGATCACTTGGCGGAGCAAAATATTTGGTGAGATTGAGAGATGATTTTTCTGGCACGCATTTTACTTATATCCTTTAAAGTAAAAATAAAGTATTTGATATATTTTCTAAATTTGAAGCTAAGTATGAAAATCTTCTTCATAAAAGGATTAAAAGATTGAGAAGTGACAATGCGATCGAATGTGTAAGTACACAATTTGATATTTATCTTGTTAATCCAGGTATATTTCTCGAGAAATTTATCTCATATTATAGCAAAAGTGATAGTAAAGCAGAGCGAACTAATCCTGTTCTTTTGAAAAGGGCTAAAGCTTTATTATACAGGGTGGGGCAAATAAAAGTGGCCCGGATACGATTGGACGTGAATGATTGACGCGCACACCACGTGATCGAAACCGGTTCAGAACATAGTGCGGGCTGTGTCAGTGTAAGTGTGATCAGTGCAAAGGTGAAGATCAGGATGGCTAGTGGTCAGGGAAAAATACAGTCAAAAAAAGGTATCACAACCTTCACTCCTGACAGAGTTGTTAGCAGAGGTCAGTCTGATATCGGCGTAGCTGGCCACCCAGGTCACTTGAACTGTCAGTGTGCGATTACTTTTTCTGGGGAACCCTCAACTCAAAGGTGTATTGGAACAACACTCATACTCTTCAAGAACTGCAACAGAACCTTTCTGATGAGATTGCAGCAATTCCACAAGTCCAGCGTCGATCTGCCTTCCGCAATTTCCTGACCAGGGCCCAAAAGTGCCAAGAGATGAATGGTGCTCATTTTCAACATCTGCTATAGGCAGGCTAGCGAACTAGTATTTCCTTTCCTTTGCTGTGTTTCTCTGTAACCTGGAACTCTGTTCTCCGGGCCAGTTTTATTTGCCCCACTCTGTATAAGAGTGAACTTCCTAAGAAATTCTGGGTAGATGTTATTAATTGTAGTACCCAGATGTTTAGTAACACCGCGTGAAATAAAATAAAAAATCCCTTTACAGATGTGGATAGGCAACAAGCCCAAATTAAATTGTATAAAAAAATTTGACTGTGTAGCTTATTTTCATATTTCTAAAATAAGGGAAAAAAATTATGTTCAGGGAAAAAATGTTATTATGCTAGGATATATTAGAGAAAAGCGGAGTTATGGTATATATAATATACATTAGTTGGATATGCAAATCCTAAAACTTTCATCTATATCATACAGCATTAACACTTCAAAAAGCATATATATTTTTTAATTATCCATTTTAGAAACAAAGAAGATGCCGAAGTGTACGCCGCTGCTCGAGCATCCAGTACAAAACACAAATACGACGACTTTGATTTTCATCTTAAGTTTCTCCTTCATTTTATTAATCAGAAAAAATACGAGTTAAACTCGATCATATATTTTAATAAAATCAATATTTTTCGTCATTTTGTATTAATATTTCTCGTCAGTCTGTTTTTTTGCTAATCGCCAGAATACCTGCATGCGAAGCACTTTTCGTTGCACAAGCAGCCGATGTACAACACAACTACAAAAATTTGACAAAATCGCACAAAAATCGCTATCACAGCCCCCCCCCCCCTTTGTGGGGTATCTCCTATGTCCTCTGGGACCTAACGGCCATAATTAAAAACATATTATATGAAGTTTGATTCAATTCTATGCTTAACTTCGTACACTTCTCGATAATACAATAAGGAAAATGGCACAATAATCGCTCTCACAGTGCCCTCTTTATATATGGATAATCATGGATAATGGCTGGATATCACCATTTTCAACTGCGACCTATATGAAGTTTGGTTCCATTCTCTGCACTTTTCAATGATACAAAGAGTATACACACATGGACACACAGACAGGCGGTCATTTTGTAAAAACATGCTCTGGCTCCTAAAACATGTAAATCCATCGGAAACTGGAAATCGAAAAAAATGCCGATTACAATTATTATAGATAGATGAAAGAAAAATTAGAAAGTGATCGAAGAACAATCTGTTAAATTCAACAAATCTTTAAATGAAAGTGGTTATTTATTAGGAATAAATAAAATTTCCGCGTCTTAGGATATTGAAACGTTAATAAATAAAGCTCAATAAAGCTCACTAGAAGAAAATAAAAGTAAAAATAGAGAAAATAAAACAATCCACTTAGAAATTTCTACTGACACGACGGCAAGAGAAAATGATTACTCAATCCCATTAATGACGGAACTTTTAATTGCCTGATAGAAGACTTGATGGTGCAGCGACAGAAAAGGGGGGGGGGGAGAAATTGAAAAAGTAAAATTACTGATAAAAATGAAAACATGCTTCAAATTAGAAGGTCAGATATATTGAAATCTTATACAGTTTATTGCAAACATGCATTCAAAATATTAAAATAGGTTTTTACATTCACGTTTTTAAAAATTATCTTTTCTTTCTATCATTTTTAGGTACGTTCACAATTATATAAATACGTAGCACCTATTGCCGTCGTCTGGTTCGTCTCTCTGTCTGTCTGTCCGTCCGTCTATCCGCATATATCAACGCAAAAGCTACCCAAACAAATGGTTTGAAATTTAAGATATATTGACTTTGCAGAATTTTGTCGAGACATTTCAAATTTTATGAAAATCGAATCAAAACTTTAGACGATATTAATAAAAATATTTATTTAGAAATTTGAATTTTTTTTTAAATAGGTGCTTTTTTGTTACAGGAGCTTATGAGGTTTAATCGTCAAGGGATCGAGATACTTGTTTTAGGACAGAAATTAATCTGCAGACGATATAATTCATTTCACAGAATTAAAAATCATCACGATCTGAATATTTCTATAACTAGCTATAGTACGAACGCACCTCATTTGTCACGTTTGACGTACAATTTCCAACTTGTGTTTTTTAAATGACACAAAATTTGAAAGTTTAAATTTTATTAAAAATTAGACTCTTCTTTAGTACAGCTAAATGTCTGGCGTTTTAGCTAACATTTATTTTTGATATGACAAGTATTCAATAAACTATCAAAATTATTTTCCGTACTGATTTACAAGAAGTAGCCCCAGGAAAATGTTCGAACTTTCACCATTATATAATATTGTTATGAAAGAGACCTTGTATTTATTATTTGAGTTTTATTATTAAATGGAACACTTTTAATCACTTTGTTGTCAGAATCGTTCATTTTTGACGCCAACGTTTGGCTGTTGTCTCCATTCCCAATTACGAAATATTGTCCCAATATTGTAACGGAATATTGTCGGAAACATGTACCATCCCTCCCTTATGTGTGGGAGGAATGGGACATGTTTTAAAATTAAAATTCATATTTAAATTTCAAACATGTAGTGAAAAAATGACAAAGACAGTGTGACATTTATATTCCTAAGGTTTAATGTAAATCACAGCATTTATTTTATCTTATAGTATTATACTTTGTAAAATTCAAATCAAATGAAAAATATGCTTGTGTCCGACTAGTGGCGCCCATTAATTTTGGTGGATGTAGCTTTGAAATTATGTCTTGTTTATCAATGATGAAACAGTGATTTTCTTGCAAGAAGATAAAGATTACTTTTTCATTTCTCCTCATAAATCGTATCTAAAAACTCAAATCTTCCTCATCTTTGCTTTCAAATCTTCCAACATAGCGAATAACAGATTTTTTTAATTAAAATACTAACTAAAACGAAATCATTTAAACCTATATTTGGTTCATATTTACTCCAATCTATTTCTTGTATATTTTCATGCTCATTTATAGTGATATCAATACTTTCATCAGAGGTGTCATGTAAAGAAATGAAAGTAGTTAAAATTCCTATTTAACTTGCAAAATAATAAGTTTTATCTGTTACAATTTTCAATTCCAAAACAAGATAGTCTTACAAATATATATACGAAAAATTTGCATGTGATTAAACATAATTATTTGGATAGAGATATGATTTAGGAGGGATGGGAAATGTCCCATCCCTCCCTTAGAGCAACATTTTTAAAAATATGTTTTTGCAACACTAGGGGGCTCTGCCCCCTGCTCGCTACGCTCACCAACTGATTCTGATTTCACAGCCTCTTAAAACCTGCTAATGCATCCTGTTTTAAAAAGGTGATGATGATGATATCACGAACGGCGACTATCTTCTGTAATCAGGTTATAATGCTTTTTCATTTAACTTGTTATAATACTTTTTCATTTAATTCATCTTTTTTATTTTTAATATTCATGTGTAAACACAATTTTTATGACTTAATTTTCTTTATTTCCTGCTTTCAAGACGTGATCATTTAATTATTATTTTAAACTTTCATTATTGTTTTTAATAGTCTCGCGCAAATACATTTTTATTTGAGATAAAACTTAATCCTTTGCGCTTATTTAGAAATTGGCAACAATATAAAAAAATGACTTTTTCAATATAAGATTTTTTACTCGATTTTTAAGGATTTTTTGAGTTTTTATTGTTCGACCGTGATAATTTTTTGAATTTCTGAAAGATTGTTATATTTCGCGTCTGGTGGTATAATTTTCGAATCCATAGGATTGCTAGAAAAAAAGTAATCGCTTCTCAAAAAAGTCCCTTGTAAAAAAGCAATGAGAATAACCAGGAATATCTACGCAGATTTTCATTGGTCCATTTCCAAACCATTACTTTTTTTTATATATAGAAGGAAACATGTGGCTTTTAGTATTAACTCAGCTGCTCATTTATAAAAGATATATTGTTGAGTTGAAAAAACATTAAAAATAATTAAGTTAGCAACAAAGAATGAGACTGCAAATTTACATTAAAAATCTGAGTAGTTAGTTACTTTTGATATTGTAAATTAGTCTTTTTAATTCACAAACTTATAGCTGCTTGCAACTACAAATGTTTACAGCAAGAAGTGTGATGCAATGATTACTCCATCTGGTGTAAGAGACATAAATTAGAAACAAAGCACTTTTTAAGCATTAATGCAGATGTCCCCTCCCTTCCAGTGTCCCATCCCTCCCTAATCTCCCTTATCTTATTTTCTATTCTGTAGAAATATACCAAATATTTGAGTTTAATGAATAGAAATGTATATATGTTGATGTAATTTTTGATTTTAATAAATAGCAAGGAACGATGTTCTCTTTTCTTTTCATTCATTGATCATTGTAACTCCGTGTTACATTCGAAAAATGCACTAAGCTTTATTTTCATAATCATTGCTGCTCTTATAAATTATACAATATAATAGCCTAGAAGAAAGTTTGTGTTGACTACAGCATACTAGTTTTTCTTTCGAATTTTTGATAGTGTATATGATAAAACTATATATAGGACAGTTCTAGAATTTTATTTGACAAAATAGCGAAAACCAACACATTAAATTTAAATATAGCTTTCTTACAATTTCTTAGTAATTTTTTGTTTGTGAATAATGGTATACCATGTAAAAGACTAGGACATTTTCTAATGATAAAAAATGTTTTTTGTTGAAAATCGTTCTCGCAATTTAAATCATTCGATTACCAAATAAACTAACAGTTCTTAGAAAAATAAACAGTGTTATAGAGAACGTAAACAATGTCAATGCTTTTTATTATACAAATGAATCGACATTCCAATAGATTATTTTTTTTATTATATGGATTCTTAGCATTCCAAAGATGCTCCCTAAGCACAAAATATTTCGAGGAATTCTTTCACGATAGCTGCATAAATTCACTGAATTGTTTTAATTTATTTACACTTTCTAGTCAATACTGATTAACATTTTGTTTTTAAACAACTTTCTTGAGCTATGCGTAACATGTTATTCAATTATATATGCGCTAAAAGCAGTTACAAGAACGAATCCACAGTAAATCTGTTAACTTAATCTCTAAATATTTTAAAAACACTTACAGTAAATCACGCCTTCACACACACAAAAAAAAAATTAAATAACTTTAAAAGATCATTATGTATAACTAAAAAGAAATATAAGCGTGATAAATCATATATTCTAATACGAGCAAATTTTGTGTTTGTGTGTATGTGGTTATATATGCAAATTTATCTTAAAAACAGCTCGAACGAATGTGGCAAAATTTTGTATCCTACCGTTTTGGGGCACCAGAAAACTAGTGGGCTAGATCACATGTTCCAGAAAATTCAATTAGTGGGTCATTTTAGGTCATCATGGGTAAGGGTCAAGCTAATTGTATCTAAAAAACGGTTCAAATGATTTTGACTAAATTTTGTATCCTACGATTTTCGGGCACGAGAAAACTATTGCGCTGGGTCACATGTTCGGGAACTTTCGATTTGTGGGTCATTTTTTGGTCAACGCGGGTCAAGTTAATTTTATCTAAAAAACGGCTCTAACGATTTTGATTAAATTTTGTATTCTGCGAGTTTCGGGCACGAGAAAATCATTGGTCTACGTCACATGTCCAAGAAAATTCGATTAGTGGGTCATTTTTGGGTCACTGTGGATGAAGCTAATTTTATCTAAGAAACGGCTCAAACTATTTCGACTAAATTTTGCATACTATGGTTTTCGGCACAAGAAGACTGTTGGGCTAGGTCACATGTTCGAGAAAATTCGATTAGTGGGTAATTTTGGTCATGGGTCATTATGGGTCAAGCTATTTTTATCTTAAAAACGGATCAGAGGATTTGAAATAAATTTAGTATCCTACAGTTTTAGAGAACAAGACGGCAATTGGGCTAGGTCACATGTTCGAGAAATTTCTATTAGTGGGTCATTTTGGTCATGAGTCATTATGGGTCAAGATATTTTTATCTTAAAAACGGCTCAGTCGATTTGAACTAAATTTCGTGTCCTACGATTTTGGGACACGAGAAAATCATTGGGCTAGGTAACGCGCTCGAGAAAATCAGATTAGTGGGTCATTTTTGGGTCACTGTGGAACAAGCTAATTTTATCTAAAAAACGGCTCAGATTGTTTCGACTAAATTTTGCATCGTATCGTTTTCGGGCACGAGAAGACGGTTGGGTTAGGTCGCATGTTCAAAAAATTTTGATTAGTGAGTCATTTTGTTCATGGGTCATTATGGGTCAAGCTATTTTTATCTTAAAAACGGCTCAGACGATTTGAACTAAATTTTGTATCCTACGGTTTTTGGGCACGAGAAAATCATTGGGCTAGATCACATGCTCGAGAAAAAACGATTAGTGGGTAATTTTTGGGTCACTGTGGGTCAAGCTAATTTTATCTTAAAACGGCTCAGACTATTTTGACTAAATTTTATATCCTGAGGGTTTCCGGCATGAGAAGATCGTTAATTTGATCGAGAAAATTTGATTAGTGGGTCATTTTTGTCACGGTCATGATATTTGAATTCAAAACTAATTTTGACCGAGTTTAGCTCGGTCTTCCAATGTAATAGCCACACACACACACTGAATGATTATTAGTCCATTAAAAGTTGTTTTTATTTTACCGGGAATTTGATTGAAAAGTAACATTTCTTTAAATTGAAAATATATGTGACAACTGGCTAAACAGCTGCTAGGTACAATGAATCTGTTAAAACAGTAGTTACAAAAGATTCATTACCTTTAAAACATGTTTTCCTCAACTCCGCCAAAAGTATTAACTCAATGTAATAATGCTTTTTTAATTGATGTTTACTTACAAATCATTACACAAACATAATTTTTATGGACAAGAAATTTCAGAAATGTATTTAAAATGTTTTGTTATTTTGAATAAAATATTTTCGATTCTGTCATTTACTAGTCCATGAGTGCCATTTGAGGACGGACTAATGCAGTTACATAAAAGATAAACAATTCTGTTATTATAATAAAACATTTTTCAAATATATATATAACTAGCAACTTGCCCCAGCTTCGCGAGGGTGAACAATGTGTCGACTACAATACAGGGTAGGAATGGGTAGGTACTTTAAAAAAATTGCTCTAAATCGCATAAAAACGGGAGGGATACAAAATTGCAGTACTTACAAATTTTGAACTTTAAATAAAAGCTTGCAAAAATGTAATAAATACTTTTTTTTCTGTTCATGTCCATATTGAACAAAAGTTACAACAATGAAAGACAATTTGCAAGAAACCATGTACACTAAAACTCATAAATTAAACCCGTTTATGGAGGAATCCTTCTGTCTTGTTTTAAAATGTCAGCCACCCTAAAATTTCAAACTTCTACATCTCAGCCATTTTTTAAGATAGAGGCCAAAATAAAATTGCTCCGGAATCCTTGGATCAAAGCCGAACATTTAATGGAAAAAACCTTTTCAATTTCTAATTTTTTTGTATATCTTTTTTAATTTGAAATCTTTAAATGGCTACCACAGCGCCCTCTTCCGGCGGAATATCCCCAAATTCAACTGAGACCCGCAGGCCATAGTCAAAAACTTATACAAAAAATTTGGTTCATTTCTATGCATAACTTCATACACTTTTCGATGATATAATATTGAAAATGGAACAAAAATCGCTATCACAGCGCCCCCTTCCGGCTAAATATCCCCAAATTCAAGCCGGGCCTGCTGGTCATAGCCAAAACCCTATGAATGAAACTTGGTTTAATTCTATGTATATCTCCATACACTCTTTGATGATACAAAAAAGCAGCACACACACGGACAGACGAACAGACAGACATTTTGTAAAAACATGTTTTTCGGAATCTCTGACCCTTAAAACGTGTAAATCCGTCGAAAAAAGGAAGTTAAAAATTTTTGAACATGTTTTCGATTACAATACTTTTTTCTATTATAGATAGAAGAAAGTAAAAAATAAGTCAATCCGTAAAGTAGTTTAACACTAGAACGACGGGGAATTTTACACAAGTTTCATAAAAATATTTCACACCAGAATTTTAATTTAGGACTTTTAACTTATTTTTGTGCGGTTTACATTTAACTTATTGTATGAAGAAATATCCGGTTCGAATCGAGATTTTTTCTTTTGGTAGGGGCCAAAATGGCCCCTCACCGTCGTGCTAGTGTTAAGAATTATGCAGTTGGTGAAGTTTTTTATGTAACTCTTATTGTTAATTTCCTTTCTAATAATTTTGTAAAACAAACTGCACTGCAGGTTCTTTTTTTAAACATAACTCAAAAGGTATTACTTCGCAAAATGAGCTGTATTTTTGAATTTGCATATTTAAAGTTTCTAGAGATCGATTGCTCTTACAAAATTCACAGTTTACAATTCATATTTTTCTTTTCGATAATTAATTCCAAATAATATATATTTAGAAACTCACATAGTAGTTTAGGAGTAATACAAATTTGTATTTCTTTAGTCCACAAAATGTTATTGTTTTAAAAAATATATATTTACAGTTATATACAATAATAAACTCCTGTTTTATATAAAAATAAAATTAGATAAAATTAACACGTTCACTTCCAGGTTAAATTTACTGGAATTTTATTTTATTTAGAAAGTTCGAGTTGATACCAGAAAAATACTAATAGCACTATTTACTTTATTTAATTACAGACATTTCGTGATTACATAAAATAAAAATTCTTCTTTCGAAATTTCCCGTACGAATTGTAATTTTAGATTGAAAAACCGCGAGTATACTCGTGGTTGGCAGCGAATGGGTTAAAGAAAGTATACCACCTAAAAGTAAAATGCACTATTTTAATGATTTTTCTCATTGCAATTTTTCCATCAACCTGTAATTAAACATTTTTGCAATTTAAAAAATAAATAAATAAACTTTTAGAAATTTTCTTACTCACGTTTTCTTGTGTTTGCAATTAGAATAACTGCCAATCTAATAAATAAGAATGGTAAGTGTGAAAAAAATCGGATTAGATATTACGCATATTAATTTTAACTTTAAAATCAGAAACCTGAGATTTAAAAAAACATATTAAAATTTTAAAAACGAATGTTATTAAAAATTAAATATTTTTAGAAATATTTAGGTAATGGAAAGATAATTAAAATAGTTTTAAAATATAAAAAAAACGGGTGTTGTACAATAAAGGCAAAAAAAAAAATCTTAATGACACTATAAAGTTAAAAACTGCCATAGACCTTTCGAAAGAACTTTGAATCTCTTCTTCAAGCGCAAAGAGGACGTGCTACCACTTAGAAGGTAGGAGAAAGACTGAAAGGAAATGCAAAGAAAAGGGACAATTTAAAGAAAACAGCCAATAGGAAAGCAGAAGGCATCAGCCAATCGCACTAGAGCATTACCCAATCAGAAGAACAAGATTTTTTTAACAGGAAAATTTACAGTGGACTCTGTAAATTTACCGAATAATTTCTCTGTTATTTAACAGAATCTCTGTTTTCTAATCTCTGTAATTTTACATAACACTTAAGATAACAGATTACCAGTAGATTCTCCGTAATTTCACAGATAATTTTTTAACGGTGTGTCTTTGGTTTCTTTTCATGATTGATAATAGAGGGCGTTTATGTGTTTTGTATGTTCTGTATATTTTGTTGTTCAGTGTTATTCGTCTTCATTGATGTTGTATTCTTATGATAATGGCTTTTATCTCAAATGGAACCGAAACATGTCAGTGGTTTATTTGTTTTATATGTATATTTTGTGTGACACCTTACTTAAGTAAAATAAAGTTTTTATGTATTTATATAGATGAGGGTAAAAGAAATCTAGGAACCCGCTTAAAAGAACCCTCTCATTATGTCTCTGACGAAGAAATTCCCAATCTTCTACCAACAAGCATTCTTGGGATTCAGCCCATAATTTTAATAATATGCACTGTTTATTTTATGTACATTGGACCATGGCCTCACCTCTCTGTCAAAGCTCGAAATGGGCGACCAATTCGGAAACAGACCGAACATCAGGCTATAGAAGCAATATTCTACGTATATTCCAATATTCAATCCTCCTTCATGAAAAAAAAAAATTATGGAAAAGCTTTAAATTTTTTATATTTCATAATTTTGATAAAATTAAGTAAAATTAAATATAAAAAACAGTTTTAAAAGAACAAAATGAATTCATATTCGCTAATGTCATTGAAAAAAAAATAATAATTTCATTTGTTTTGACTCTATGAGGTATAGTTTGTTTTCTATTTCTATTCTATTTTTCAATGAAATAATGGTTTAAATTCAAACTATACATGCAAAAATGATGGCTACATAAACATTTGTGATATAAATAGCCATTAATTTTTGTTATCTATCGTAAATGTCTCATTCCTTAAAAATTGTTAGGAGTGGTATTTTTTGTTGGTATTTGAATTTTACTTTTAGGTTCACAAATACGCATACATCTTATAAATAAATTCAACTTTGTTTTCGCTAAGAAATTCTAAAAGCCTGGGGGATATGTAAGAGCAAATAGTCTATGGAATTTTATAGGATTTATTTGCATAAATGTAAGTTAAAACAAAATGTTTCAGCTTTCAAGTAAATTTGTGAATGAATAGAAAACATTTTAAAGTGTTCTTTCGTACAGAATGTTATAAATTTATTTATTTTTCTGGAAAATATATTTAGGTAGTTTTACAAAACTTTAATAAATTTAAAAATTTAAATAAATGGATAACTTTAATGTATCCAAAAATTTAAAAACAACTACTTAAAAAACACATATACATTCTATATTCCCTTTATTACAGTCCTGTGACTTACTATGAGTTCGTTTTAGGTAGATTTTGTAAGAAATACTACCTATTTCATTCTCCCCTAAGTTGGAATTTCTGATTATTATTATTTTTTTTTTTTTTTGCACATCTACACCGATAATGACTTCTAGAACCCAAAACCACACCCAGTTCACAGCTTTATCTATCTATCTATCTGTCTATATCACTTTTTTCGGCACGATAACTTCCATAATTCTGCACAAATCTCTACCAAACTGGTACATAAAATCAAGGAGCATAAAATCTCGGTCAAGTTCGTTAATGAGCAAAATCGATTTGAGGGGGGGGGGGAGCTTTTTGTAAAAACAGGAAAAACCCATAACTTATTAATTATGATACATATCGAATCCGTATAAAATTATTATTACTTCTAGGAAAAGGGCCAAAGATTTATGTATGTCAGATATTTTATATCATTAAAAATTGCTTCAAGGGTGGGAAAAATAGGGATTTAAGAAGAAAAAAATTCATAACTTCGTCAATTCACAAGATATTAAATCCGCTTATATTTATTATAAATATTCTTAATATAATATTATCTACAACTTTTATGTTGACACGTTTTTCATAGGACCAACTCTTACAGCAAGAAAAAAAATAAAAACAAAACAATCCCTTCTGGCTCCGACTACAGGCGCAGGAATATTTCGAAGTGGGCTGTACCAACCGCCGCATCATGGCAAAATGTTTCTTCTGTAATTCCCAATAAACAGGCGTCCTATGGTCTGCGTCTTCGAAATCTACCTGTGCCAGTAAGCCGAGCCGTCAGGGATTTTTTTACTTAAATCTTTATTACATATTTTCTTCTCCAGATATTCAAATACTTTAAAAAAATTAGAAATGTCACTACTTTGTAATATTTCTAGAACTACATTTTTTAAGAAAATATTTATGAATAGGCACAAAATTATTTGTTTCTTACCATTCCTGAGTGCCTGAAAATCATATTTACTATTTTCCTATAAATTTTAGTCATTTTTTAAAAATATTCTTGCGCACGTACAATAAACAATTTTAAACATACTGTAGAAAATTAAATTCTATTAAAGTGTATACTAATATTGAAACGTTCTTAAATATTTTATTTGTAAAGTCGTTTCTAAACCGATTGCAGTACTTACGTATTATTCGGGGCAGGAGATAGATCGCCAAAAATAGTTGTCAATTGCCAATCTTGTTTATCGTTGCCAATAATGTGCAAAATAGTAATTTAATATTGTTAAATACATAAAATTGTTGAAAATGGTATGAAATATATAAACAATAATAAATAAATAACAAAAAACTGTAAACTATAATTAAAAAAAATAAACTATATACCTGTCTAAAAAATAAAGGTTAGTGTATAACTAGTATAATTGGCGCCATGCTTGGCTCAGTTGTATCTGACCTGGCCCGGATAATACGTAAGTTCCCCGATTGCATTGTAATGTTATAGTACATGCTGTAAATGACTTCAGTTTTTACAGGTTGTAAAGTAAACTCCTGCTATACTCAAAAGATTCTTGAAGGAATGAAAAAGTATATACCTTGCATATTAAAATGACTATGCGCTCTCATGTGAGAGGGGCTGCAGACTTCTAATGACGCAATTTAGAAGTTATCTACCCTATCTCAAAACTATGAGAGATAGCGAAAAATGTTAATTACAAAAGTGTACAGCGTTCTAGATTTAATATGTGAAATGATGTCTAACATAATATATATGTATATCTTTATTAGAAACTCTGAAACGTTAATATTTCGATAAGCAATCGAAAATACATTCCGAAAAACACTCTAGTGTCGCAGATGTGCAACAAAGAAAAAGTGGATGACCTGAAATAAGAACAAGTTGGAAATTGTACGTCAAACGTTACAAACGAGGTGCGTTCGTACGCACGTTTTAGAATTAAATTCATGATATACCGTGCGTAGAACGGGTTAAACAGCTAGTTAAGTATATATTTTATGACACTGTTCATACAAATATCTTAACTAGTTATATAAATATTCAGATATATATGTATCAGCTAGTTATATAAATATTCAGATCTTGATGATTTTTAATTCTGTGAAATGAATTATATCGTCTGCAGATTAATTTCTGTCATAAAATAAGTATCTCGGTCGCTTGACGATTTAACATCCATCGGAAGCTCCTATAACAAGAAAGCACCGATTTAAAAAAAAAATCAAATTTCTTAATAAATATTTTTATTAATATCTCCTAAAGTTTTGATTCGATTTTGATAAAATTTGAAATGTCTCGACAAATTTATGCAAAGATAATATATTTCAAATTGCAAACCATTTGGTTGGGTAGTTTTTGCGTTGTTATATGCGGACAGACAGACAGACGGACGGACAGACAGACAGACGGACGGACAGACGGACGGACCAAACGACGACTATAGGTGCTACGTATTTATATAATTACGAACGCACCTAAAAAGGCAATGGTTATAAGGCAATTTCCATTCCCGGAACTTTACAGTGTTTACAGAAATCCCTCCACAAGAAAAATGTCTGGATTCAGTATTAAATTTAGTTATATTTAATGTTATCATTCCGGGGCCATGCTACGCTGGGTAGGTCAGATAGTAATTAAATTAATGCTGAAATTTGATCTTATCTGGCTTTTTAGTAGGGGATTTTCATGTAAAAACAAAAAAAATGTTTCACATGCATAATTTAATTTATAAGTTAACTGAAAAAAAAAATGTGTCGTGTACCATTTTGTGACTTTTATTTTCGCATTTTAGTCACTTTTTTCACGGTTTAGTCATTTTTTTCATGGTTTGGTCACTTTTTTGTCACGTATTTTGATTATTTTCTCACCTTTTTTTAAATCATTATTACAGTTCCATGCCTGCATTAATAAAATGGATTTTCTGCGAATAAATAACGATTTTTTAGTTGTTTTTCTCAGAAGCACATACTGTGTAATTTTCGTTTTTTCCGAAAAAATCATTTTTCTTCCTTCCTCCATATGTGACATCATTTCTTGCAGTTCACCACATCTGTGAATAATGTATCAGCCATCAAAACTCTCAATTTATCTGGAATATCTGGCTATAACCCCAAAATCATTTAACAGTTTAAGCAGAGTTATACATCATACTTTATATTTCTGAATTAAAGTCAATGAACCAAACTTGATTTCTTTCTTTTTTCGGCTACACAGTAAGTATTACTTTCAACCAAGAGAAAAATCGTGTTCTTTTTATTACAAAAGTACTCTATTTTTAAAATAGAATACTGATTTCTTTTTTCTACCTTGTTTTTCTTTTTAGCAATAGCATTCCTATTATTTTTCATTTGTTGAAAAAGCATTGTCACTAAAATTGCCAAATTTCTATTAATTCTATCTAAATGCTAAATTTCTATTAGTTTATTTAAATTTCTTAATTTAAATGAACACTTGTTAAGTTTTTGTTAAGTAGTATTTTCTTTTAGACACAAATCAATACGCGAGGTATGAATTGAAATTTCGAATAAAATGTACGATCTCATTTAAGAAAGATCATATTTTTCTTGCAATTAACATCATAATGATTTTTACTTTCTTCTATCTTTTCAAAAATAAAGTACTGGATTCATGAAAAATTCCAACTTCCGGTTTTCGACGGATATGTTTTGAATGTTGCTGCTCCATAGTACAGAAAGGAACTCTAAAAAGGGGAGAACAAAAATACAACGAGTACGAAAAATCATCGGCATTAATTATGTAACACTTTGCAAAACTTTCGTAATATTGTTAAAAAATTTTCTTTTTGTTCATAAATTGTAATGAGATATCTAAATAAACATAATAAAAAACACAATGCAGTGGAACTTTATTTTCAACAATGGCTGTCCATTGCTGGTAATGTGTGCAATTCTTTCGCGCAGCCCTGTATATGATCTACACGCCTCGTAACACAAAATAAATAAGTTAGTTTTTAAATGCATATCGCAACTCAAAACGCACATCCAGCAGTTATGGCTCATAGTTAGTCCAGTAGCCGAATTCTTTTGAGTGTCTCCGTAAATAACTGATAATTTCTACGTACTCAATAATCTATGTAGAAAACATATTGTAGTGCACCTCATTAATGTATATCAGTTTCATTATGCTTGAAATAGTTTAATATCATTAAAGTACACTGCAAACTATTTTTCCCCATAGATCAAAATTTAATGGAATTTTGTGCGTCCCTGTAAAAGAGCAAAAATTGTTACTTACTCGATAATCCATAGAAAATATGTTGCCATCCCCCTCAGTTAGGCATATCAATTTCATTATGATGAAACAGTGTAACATTACGATTTTTCTCCATTGACTGTCATTTGAGTGTCCCTGTAAACGAACTATAGTTGCTACATATTCCATACTCTAGAGTTAAAACGTTGTCGTCAAACTCAATGATGAATATCAATTCTATTATGTTTGAAATATTTGAACAACATTAAAATGCACCGAATAAATATTTTCCCCATTGACCTTAATGTAACGGAATAATTTTGAGTGTCCCCGAGAACTAACCGTAAATGGTGCTCACTTCATTTTCAATACCGAACATGCAATGGTGAATTTCAGTAACATATATCAATTACATGGCGATCCGGGTATATTTACGTGAGTCAGAGTACGGACAGACGGACAGACAGACATACAGACGGACAGACAAACTGAATGCATAAACACTTTTTAACTGTGTTGGAAAGTGTTAAAAAGGGACAAGCATTTCAATTATAGAAAACAAACAAACAAGAAATACAATCAGATACTCAGTCCAAAGCATAAAAAATCTCCCTCATCTACAGATTTTATTTACTTACTAGTTGGAGGTCTTCTAAAAGGAAAAATAAAAAGTATATATCAATATTTGATACACTGAAGCTTTTAATAAAATCTGTTAAGGCAATTTTTTTTAACTTTCAATTTCGAGAGGGGTACATTAGAACTGAAAGGATTTTTGCTCTCTTTTGTCAAGTGGACGAACATTGCAAATAGTAACAAGAACAAACGATCATGCGTCCAGGATAGATTATGAAACGTTTTCCAACCCATTCCGAAAATTCTAATGAAATTTCACAGTTTAATAAGATGCAAAATGAGGTCTATGTAAAACTAGTCGTTGGGGGCCACCGTAATACCTACCCATCATAGATGTGCATGATATAAAATATGAAAATAAAACATGCGTAAATTATTTATAAAATGCGTTGCAATTCGAATAAAACCCTGGCTTGATGACGCTAAGATGATGAAATTTTAAATTCTCTATTACCTAATTGCGTAAAAGAAACATCCTTATAACTCCAAAAATGGTAATCATATTAACTAACGGTTTACTGCGCCGGATTAAGCGTCTCATTTCCAATTTAAATATATCTTTCAATTGAAATTTGATTGAAATACAGGGTCATGAAAAATCGAAGAGTGGGGAAAATATGATTACAAATATTTCGGCAGCTAATTACCTGGTAGACTTCATTCTTTATGCAAAATTTATTTTTTTACTGTCTTTTATATTCACTCCTCAAAATAAACAATTTTAAAAATTTTTATATACCTTTTATAAGAACGAATATTTCGAGAGTCCGAAAAAATAGTTCCGGATAATCGAGGTTACTGAAATTCAATAAGCTTCTTCTCATTATTGCATACTCAGTATATACCAAATTTCAAGTCTCTATCTCAATTTGTTTGGGCGATAGAGCGTTTACAGACACACACACAGAGAGAGAGAGAGAGAGACGGACGGCGATTTTTTTTTTTTTTTTTTTTTTTTTTTTTTTTTTTTTTGTAAAAATATGTTTTTAGGAATCTCCAGTGTCTGAGACGTGTAAATCCGTCAAAAAATATTTTTCGATTTTTAAAACGATTGCAAGACTTACCCTATATTACGTAAGATGGGTAAATAAAATTTGAAAAAGCATAACGTATTTGAAAACCCAATTTCATCAATTATCATCAATAGTCAGAAATATATCCGAATTCTTCTATGTGTCCCTGTATAGGATTTGTATACATACTACGTAGGCAGCTAAACTTTAGTTCACTTAGGAAACGTATAGCACAGTTGAAAATTCTCCTGTAGTATATTCCATCAATAATTGAAATATACTCACAATCCTTTGTGCAGACCTGTAAAGGATCTAAAGAATTTATCCCACAAAAGTAATATGCTAAAAATAGTTACATTTAAAAATTAAACGCGTACCGCAACTGAAAACGCACTTCTAGCAATTTTTGTTCATATACAGTACTGTAAATGAATTTTTTTTGTCTATCCTTATTAATGCATGATGAATGCTATCCACAGCACTTTCTACAATAAACAATTTATAGTACACCTCAGTGATATACATATCTATTCGCATGCGTTTTATCTAGCGTAACATTATTAAAATACACTGCAAATGATTTTTCCTCGTAGACAGTAATGTAACGGAATTTGTTTGAGTGTGTCTGTAAAAAAACTATAAATGCTAGACACTTAATTTTCAATATCAAATCTGCCATAGTAAACCTCTATAACATATATTAATTTCATGAGAATCCGAGTATATTCACGCCAGTTGGAGCACGAACAGACAAACAGACAGACGGCAGACTGCAGTCTGACAAACCGAATTGATAAATACTTTTCAACTATGTTAGAAAGTGATAAAAAGAAGTGTCTAATCATTACAATATTTTTTTCTTCTTTCGATTTTGTTTCGATTATGTAGTATTATTTATTAGCATACTCGTTTTACATATAGATCCAGTTGACCCGATTGTGCAGTTAGCACAGTCTTTTGACGGTAGTCGGAGGGTTTTTTATGTGTTTTCAAATGTTTAAATAAACTGTATTCCTTTTAATTTTAACTGCTCTGAATTTACTCCCAGAAAGGAAAATCATGTTCTGCTCTTTTTTTTATCCTAATTTATTTTTATTCTGGTTTGAAATAAAATCACAAAGTATGAGAAAAAATATTTATTTATAACTAGGATGTTGCTGTATTCCAATTATCTGTTTTTTGTAAATAAATAATTACAGTGTATCAATAATTTAACGGTTGTTTTAGAATCCATAAAAGCTTTTATCTAAAAGAGAAAAGATTGAAAATAAAAGTGAAGTGGAAAGAAAACAACTCCGCGTGAACTAATTCAGTTAACACTAACATTAAAGTAAAAGTTTACTCTGTAAAGAGTTTGGAAGAAAAATGTTTTATTTTTTTATTTGAAATATTTCTGCAACGTGATCGTAATAATGTTTATGGTGAAAATTAAACTGGATACTTTATTTAGTTATAAATATTTTAAGTAGAATTTTCTGAAAACATTAAAACGTTTAATCACAAAGTTAAAACTTCTATGAAAAGTTCATAATAATAAAAAAAAAAATGAAACTTTAATTAATTTTTTTCTGCACTTAGACAGGAATAAAGATTAATATCTCCTTTTTGTAGGGTAAGCCGGGATAACTTGGTGCTGGGGTAATTTTGTGCCTCATTTTCATATGTTAATATCAAAATCTTATTGTATAGTATGAATCTTTTTAAAAAAATTACAAGTACTTGCACATGTGTACTGCGCATTAAATATATCCTACATTTTCAAAAAGAAAAAAATATTTTCTGAAATCCGCCAAAAACTGTGAAAATGACTTCCTTCAAAAGTTTCAAAACCTCTCTACTTACATGAAGCCACAGTAAAAGTGAGACGATTCACGTAAGAATAAACGATTGTACTGGCATGTTGAAGCATGCTCTAATACACTATATTGCCAAAAGTGACCGGTCACTTGCGATTTTAGACGTTTTGTTAACTATGTAGAAAATTACATGAGGAATTAACCTGAAACTGCAGATGTGTAAACAGTATAGTATAGGTTATATATTTCCGCGAAGATTTTTTCACGAAATCCCATAAGGGACTGTCAACAAATTAAAAAAGAACGAATATCTTTTGGATAACCCTGTAAAAACTAATGTTAGCAAAAGCGTTCAAACTCGAGATTATGAATAAGTGGCTTATTGTAATATACTGTGTTCATTTTTATTAGGATAGCATTTATATTCGTAGAGAAATTAAGGTTTTTATAAAAACAGTCCCAAATTTCGCCTAGTTTTTTGCTTATAATTTGCAGAGTTCTTAATATAAAAAAAAGTTCTTTTCAGAGAATATGACAAACAGCATTATACATACTTTGCAATCGGAATTAAAAAATAATAAAAATTGGATGAAAAATGAGCAGGTTTACTAAAAAATGTTTCGCTGCGCATGCGCGAATGCAATCAAAATATAATATGCATAATGCATTATCTAAATATATGGAGCAACTTTAGTGAAAGTCTCAAAATCACAGCTTGAAAATTATGAAAATTATCGTCCATAGAATAAGTTCAAAATCCGTTGTTCCCAAAAGGAAGCAAAAATATGAGGGGTTGTAACCAAATACAACGTACGTGCAATATTGTGTACGCTATCTTGACACTAATCAACAGATATTTGATACAACCCCTCATCTTTTTGCTTTTTTTGGGAACAATGGATTTCGAGCTTATTCTATCGACGATAATTTTCAGAATTTTCAAGCTATGATTTTGAGACTTTCACAAAAGTTGCTCTATATACTTAGCTAATACATTATGCATATTATATTTTGATTGCATTCGCGCATGCGCAGTGAAACATTTTTTAGCAAACCTGCTCATTTTTCCTCCAATTTTTGTTATTTTTTAATTCTGATTGCAGAGTATTATGTACAACGTTGTTTGTCATATTTTCTAAAAAGAACTTTTTTTATATTAAGAACTCTGCAAATTATAAGCAAAAAACTAGGCGAAATTTGAGACTGTTTTTATAAAAACCTTAATTTCTCTACGAGTATACATGATATCCTCATAAAAATGAACACAGTATGTTAGAATAAGCCACTTATTAATAATCTCGAGTTTGAACGCTTTTGCTACATTTGTTTTTACAGGGTTATCCAAAAGATATTCCTTCTTTTTTAATTTGTTGGCAGTCCCCTATGGGGTTTCGTGAAAAAAATCTTCGCTTAAATATATAACCTATACTATACTGTTTACACATCTGCAGTTTCAGGTTAATTCCTCATGTATTTTTCTAGATAGTTAACAAAACGTCTAAAATCGCAAGTGACCGGTCACCTTTGGCAATATAGTGTAGGTAGTGTCTTTCTTTCTTCTGCATCTTTGAAAATGACCGAGAAAAAAAATAATATTTGTGAAAGCACCAGATTGCCCCGCATAAAATAAAAAGCGGGGTAATTTCGTGCCATTGTATTTTACTAACAATTGATTTATTTTTATCGTAGTTTTATTATATTTGCTGATTGTCCCTAACATTTTGTTTATTAATCATTTCTCAGAAGTATAGAGCTGACTTCTTTATTCTAGACTGATTCCGATGAGAATTAGGGTACAGAAGTGTATCAGATCTGAGACTTAACCTGTGTGCGACACCATTTTTCTTCTTTTTTATCGTAGTTTTTTTATGTTTTCTGATTGTCACTAAAATTTTGTTTATTAATCATTTCTCAGAAGTATAGAGCTGACTTCTTTATTCTAGACTGATTCCGATGCGAATTAGGGTACAGAAATGTATCAGATCTGAGACTTAACTTGTGTGCGACACCATTTTTCTTCTTTTTTATCGTAGTTTTTTTATGTTTGCTGATTGTCACTAACATTTTGTTTATTAATCATTTCTCAGAAGTATAGAGCTGACTTCTTTATTTTAGACTGATTCCGATGCGAATTAGGATACAGAAATGTATCAGACCTGAGACTTAACTTGTGTGTGACACCATTTTCTTTTTCTGTTTTATCGTAGTTTTATTATGTTTGCTTATTGTCACTAACATTTTGTTTATTAATCATTTCTCAGAAGTATAGTGCTGACTTCTTTATTCTAGACTGGTTCAGATACGAGTTAGGCTAACTAAAATATATCAGACCTGAGACTTAACTTGTCTGTGACACCATTTTTTTTAATATTTTATCGTAGTGTTATTATGTTTACTGATTATCACTAACCTTTTCTAGATTAATCATTTCTCAGAAGTATACTGCTGACTTCTTTATTCCAGATTAATTCAGATAGGAATTAGGCTACTGAAATGTATTAGACCTGAGACTTAACTTGTGTGCGACACCATTTTTTTTTTTTTTAATAGCTCTAACTTACTAAGTACTGACTGAAATTCCTTCTTTCTTTTATGAATTTGTCTCTGAAAAGGTTTGTTTCACGTTGTGCATTTCAATCTTTTTCAAGAGCTACATTTTTTTTTCTAGTTTTAAAGAAATTAAGCGCCAAATTACCCCTTTTTACCGTATTTCTCTTACAAATATTGTAACTCCCTTATGAATTCCATAACATTGATCAGAATTAAGTTCATTTTTAACACTTTTCAACATAGTTGAAAGTGCTTATGGTTCCTCCGTCTCTCTGTCTGTCCGTGTTCTAGCTTTCTTATATATATTCGGATTGCCATACAATTGATATATCTTACTAAGGTTTACTGTGGCACGTATGGATGAAAATTAAGTGTGTATCATTCACAGTTTATTTACAGGCACACCCAAAAGTTGCATTACGGTATATGGGGAAAAATCGTTTGCTGTATATATTAATGATATTACACTATTTCAACATATTGAAATTGATATATATCACTGAGGCACACAATGAGAGGCTTACAATAGATTGTAATGTACATAGCATTCATCATTCATTTACAGGGATACACAAAATAATTCGGTTATAGCACTGTCGATGAACAATAATTACTGAAAGTGCGTTTTCAGTTGTGATGTGCATTTTTAAATTTAACTTTTTTTTTTAAATATTACTTGGTGTATATAAATGCAATGCATATACAGGGATCATATACAAGGCAGCGCAAAAGATATCGAATACATTTCAATTTATTGATGGAAATTGGTGAATAAAACTTTTTAACAGTGTAATGGGTTTCCTAACTGAACTATAAATTTTAGCATACTATTTAGTATATATAAAGGTATGTAGATCATATACATTCATTTAGTTGGTTTGTTCACTGGTATCGTCCTTTTTCATATTTGTATATTCCATGTAATTTTATCAGATGTTAATTTAGCATTCCATTTCTGCATTTCTTCTTAACAAACTGTAACTTGTAAATTGAAAAATTAATTTTACTTATGTACTTCATTAATAGTATTTTTTAATTTAGCAAGAACATTTTAACTATTACACTTTTGTAGACTTGTTTAAAATATATATAAATATGTAATGCAAAGATTTGACGATAAACTTGTAAAACGCACAGTCATACCTGTAATGTATAATTCATAGTATAAATGATAAAGTAAACAGTGGGTTTGTGTCGATTGCACTTATACTCTAAAACGAAAGCTGAGTTCCAGGGACGGTCATCCCTTGTCATACCTTGCTTACTTAAATATCAACTTTCACCTTATTATTCAGTAAAGTTTTGTTAAAGTATTTTGGAAACGTTGGAAAACGTTTCATAATCTATTCTTGATGCATGATTTTACGTTCTTGTTTATTTTAAGAATTTATAAAAAAATTTATCTCAGTATAATTAGTGAACAGTAATTTTTGTGTTTTTGAAACTTCTTTAAAGAAAAGTTTGTAAAATAATCATGATGAATTTGAATGACGTAGACAAAGTTTTTGCCGTATGCGCAAATTTGAATTCTGAAAAATTTAAGAAAGGTTTTCTAGCCTAACTTCTGTGTATGTCAAATTTCATTTTATTATTATTTTTTATTTACCAGATGGTTATAATATAAGTATCTCTATTTGGAGCTGTCTGTAGCTTGAAGGAATAACCCGAATGAAACCAAAATCGGCACACTTACTATTCGAGAAGGGGGTAGAAGAATGGAACAATAAAAAAATTAATTGCAATAATCGCCGACAGATGGCGCTTTTGAGTGTGAAATGTAGTATGTAATATTGTGTACCGTGCACTCTCAGAAATAAAACACTCAATTTTGACGATTCCGCAATCCTCAGGCCTCATTTCGTTATTTTTGACAATCATTTCGTCACAGAGTCACGTGGTTTTTGACGAAACGCGAATCCTCAAATATCTTGACGAAACTGTTTCCTCGCTGTCAAAAATAAAACTCTCACTTTTGACGATTCCGCAATTCTTGAGCTATATTTCGTCATTTTTGACAATCATTTCGTCACCAAATTAAGTGATTTTTAATGAAATGGAAAATCTCAAATATTTGACAAAAATGTTTCCCCATCCCTGGCCAGATTATTTTTGTTGTTACAAAATCGTTCAAAAAAAAAAAAATTACACGAAAGTATCAAATTTACAATATATTAATGAAAACAGAAACAAAACTATTTCATCCTTGGAGGCCGCTATAACATGAAATTACTAAATTTCTATTTTATTTTTCATATCTGATAAGTTGCGTCTATTCTTTTTGTAATTTTAACATTTTTGTAGCGATTTTATGCATTTCTATTGCCTATTCAAAGATACATTTTTCTAAAGTTGCAGAATTTCGTTAAAAACGCTTGAAAAAAAAACTCTTCTAAAGTCACAGAATTTCGTTAAAAACGGTTAAAATAGTAAAATGCGAACATCGTTTGGTCCATTTTCAACCGAAAGCAACAACCATTTTCCCAATAGTTAAAAAAAAAAAATTAGGAGATCTTTTTTATTTAAGAAATATATTCATATAACAATCAAATTTAAAAATCTCTTTCCCCTCTATAAACAGTAACGTGTTAAAATCTGTTCTAAAATTGATGAACTCTTCTCCAATATACACTTTAAAATTTATTATTTTTGACCAACAAATTAATTAGACCATATTTTAATTATCATTGAACAAAGGAAATTTCTGAAATAAATTACATTAATCAAGCCGTACTCCAATTATTTATTAACCATAGAAAAACCATAATAATAATAATAATAATCTAGCCTTATTAATTAAAACATGCAGAAATTATAACAGCACCGATAAAAATACTTCTCAAAATATAAACACACATCAACATTCAATAGATACATTTTTAATCAAATTCATTCGAAGTCCTTCTGGCGTAAGACACAGAGCAGCGGTGTCCCATACAGAAGGTAGTGAGTTCGATACCGGTTGAAGACTTGAGTTCTCTACAGTTTCTTCATTTTTTACGCTGTCAATTACAGATGTTTCAAAAGTTGTCAATAGATGGCGACACCACCAATCGTTTTTTGCAATTTCTTTCGAACAAGCAATTTGACGAAATCAATTTCCTCAGTTTTTTGAGGAGATTTACTCGGAGCAATTCCCAGGAAACAGTTTCGTCAAAAACGAAGCAAATTTCGTGATATTTGAGTATCCATTTCTAAGAGTGTGGAGGTGTCGCAAACCTCAATGACTTTATCGCATATCACAACATGTGCGAAGCATCACTCCTGATGCGTTACATTCCGCAGTTAAGCACATCGTGCACTGCCTGGATTGTGTCGTCCAGCACAGTGACCATGTGGAACCTGAACATGATTGGCACTGCCATGCGAAAGCGTAACGACATTCACTGTGACATTTTACAATAAAGTGTACCATCCGGTTTGACGCCTTAATTCTTTGTTCTTGTATTACACATTACATTTCACACTTAGTAGCGTCATCTAATGGTGATTAGTGCATTTTTTTTAATTGATGTTCCATTTTTCTTCTCCCTTCTCGAATAGTAGGTGTACCGATTTTGATTTCATTTAGGTTATTCCTTCGAGCTACAGACAGCTCCAAATAGAGATACCTATATTATAACCACCCTGTATATGCAATAATAACCACCCCTGTTAATGCAATGCAAATTTTGATATATAAAAAAAAAATTAGCAGCCGTTTCTTCTTTGTAAAATTATATTCTGTCCTTTAGAAGTACTGTGATTATTTCTTTATAAGTTATTGATTAATTATTTACATTTCTGATTTCAATTTTGATCTAACAAGGAGACCGCCAAACATAATGCGCACACATTTTGATGATTTTAAAGTATGTTGTAGGGATCATACCCCTAACTATTCAGGTCAAAGGTTTCCTTCAAATGGGCTTTCCTTTTCGAGAAATTTCGATTTAAAGTTCAGCAGGCATTTCAAATGCCATTACTTCGCGGCCCTGGACAAGGTGTCCGTGGTGCCGTGGTAGCGTTCGCGATTTGAGAGCCGGAGATGAGTGTTCTGTCCTCTCCTGTGACTTTTACTTTTTTTAAACAAATTTTATATATTTGTCGCGTTATAAGTTGTATGCAGAATCAAGCAGGGCGGTCGCTCTGCCAAGCCAAGCTTTAAAAAAAACGCCACACAAACAACGCCAAGAACTGGACAAGACCGCTAATGCTTACTTACAGAAATCAACTTCGCAATGTTAAATCGACAAAACATGCCAGATTAAAATATCAAATATCAAATAAACCAAGCGTCGCAGGAAAAAAAACGAAAACTAGAAGAATCTAATGAAAAATTATTTCAATTTAAGACCAAACTCATCTTCATAAGTGATTTATAAACAGAGATATAGATTTTTTTTAAAAACTGCGAGTTACTTAAAATGATCACTTTTTTTCTTCGTCAAACTTTTTTTTTTCAAACAACCTACAGGCCTTAATATTCGGCAGAATAAAAAAAGGATTGCATTTTTAGACAAGTAATTACGTAATCTATGTGCTTTTATAAAATCCAGTGTAAAAAAAAAATATTATTTTCTATCCATAATTAGCAAAAAACTGTTAATTAACTTGGCGATTAAAAAATTATGCCAAAACAGAGATAAAACCCGCCAACGACCATGTACCATCTGTATTATAATAGCACAAATCAGTTACAGGTTATAACCACATCAAATTTCATCTGCAAGTCAGACATTTTCTTCTGAAGATATTTTTTTTTAAATAAAACTTCACAATTATAAGAACACACATTTTATCAAACAATTAAATATGACTGCAAACTGTGGCAGATGATTGTTTCTAACATGAATAAGTATGAGAAATTGCCGGTCAGGGATATGGATCTGGGTAGCTCAGTCGCAGAGCGTCAGCATGGTACGCCTAAGGTCCCAGGTTCGAGTCCAGGCCCAGGTCAATTGTTCTCACATGTTTGTTTAGTGTATTTAATTGTCTGATAAAATGCATGTTCTTATAAATATTGTAAAATAAAGTAAGCAGACGTAGTGTTTATGCTTTAAATATATAATTTACGTTTTTAGAAATATCTTTAAAAATAAATTAGTTTTTGAGGGAAGATGTACCTTCTAAAATGTATACATTAAGAGTTATCGGCATTTAAAATTACTTTCCAAACGTAAACAAAATGTTTGAAATGAATTAAATGTGATTCATTTATTTCTAAAAAAAAAAAAAAAACACGGTAAAGGACAGGCATTTCGTTCGCAGGAATACCTTTCACGTCATTTTCCTATAAATTAATGAAATCCAGTTGTTAAATTACTTTTGTTTTAGAAGTGAAGTTTCCATTTAAATTTATTGTAACAGTACAATGTTTAATTGAATAGAATAATGTAAATCTAAGAAATTGCTAAGAAATTCCAAACATGCACAGGGCAACGCAAAAAAAAAAAAAAAATAAATAAATAAATAAAAACTAAATAAATAGATAAATAAATACATAGATAAATAAATAAATAAATAAATGAAAATCAGCTTTCAGAAATACTAAAAATTGTTTATATATCTTAATTACAAGCTAAAGGAGGGTTAATTGCTATATTATTATACATATAATAGTAATTTCAGCAAATATAAATTCCAATGCGATCTGTTTTAAACTTAAAGATAGTTTATAACACTTGATAAAAAATTTATAAAAAAGAATGCCGCGTCACATTTCAGGGAGGGGATGGGGAGGGGCGTGAACAAAATTAGGAAGTATAATAAGGCTATCTGTTTGAAACTTTACGATATTTTATAACACATAAGATAAATTTTAAAAATAAAGCCGCGCCAAAAATTATAGGGAGGGGCGGAGCGCGTTTTGCCTACACAAGGGGGGGGGGGGCACTTTTCTAAATTTTAACAATATCCGTCATGTCACATATCGTTACAAAGGGCTGTGACTACTTATTCGTGTTATGCACTACAGGTGTCACCCCCACATTTTGCGCCCCCCCCGACACTACTCATGTGATATATTGTTCGAAAGGCCTGTGACCGCTTATTCATATTATGTATCTTCGGGGTCCATCCTCCCACTTTCAGCCCCCCCCCCTCAAAGGGGGCACCTTTCTAAATTTTGACGACACCTCTCATGTGATATATCGTTGGAAAGGTCTGTGAACGCTTAAACATAATATGCAGGGGGGGGGGTATTTTCTAAATTTTGCACATACCCCTCATGTGATACATCGTTGGAAAGGTCTGTGACCGCTTAATACTATTATGCATCTCCGGTGTTCATCCCCTCACTTTGCACCTAAACGTGATTAGCTTTCACCATCAGGGGGCGCTTTCCTATCTCTGTTTCTATGGGTCGGACCACGACGGGGTATGGCTCATTCGACTCGACATCGATAGAGCTTTCCGATTTTAGTTCGTTTTTTCACCACCAGGGGGCACTTTTATATCTCTGGTTCTATGGGTTATATAACGACGGGGTATAGCTCATTCAACTCGACATCTATAGCCATAACGATTTCAGTGCCCGAGGTTCATACAGAACAGATTGCGCTACCTGGTGGTGGAAGATGGAACTTGAGCGTGCGCAGCACGACTGCTATACGGAGCCGAAGGCAGCGGGGACCCGTGTCGGAAGTTAGTTTGATTAGAGGTTTATACTATTCGATGTGCAAATTAAGGGATTATCCGGTGCCGAAGGCAGCGGTATCCAGGTCGGAGATTCGTTCGGTTCGAGGTTTATCTTATTCGAGGTTTTACAAGATTCGAGCCCCGATGTAAATTAGGGGCCCGCTAGCGGGTGAAGCCAGCTAGTGCTAATAATAAAAGAGCGTGATATCACGTTTGATTTCAAATGCAGCGCTGACACGCTATGTACGTATTCCATTTTTATTCATTTCATGGATAAGTCAGTGATATTTTTTAACGGGGGATAACAAGTATTATAACAAGCCACATTTAGTATGTTGTTATTAGTTTAATTGAAAAATCTACTGGTATTTCGAGTTAACCTTTTAAACAATGACTGAAAGTAAAATGTAATTTTAAATTATTTCTCATGTTTAGATTATTTAAATTGTGTTTATTCTGTTTTTAAAAAAAAAGAAATGATATCTACAAAAACAACTTTTTAAAAGTAAAAAAAAAAAGTTGTTGCTAAAAAATGGTGTGATATCAAATTTCCAAGCTATTATGTTACTTATTTAACTTTTTTTCATTAAATAAGTTATCATATATATAAGTCGACTGCCTACGTATATGTTAATAGAAATCGTTTTCTCCTGTACTAAATACATCCTAACGAGTTTCTGAATATTCAAATTTTTTAAAATAATGCATGATGGGCTTGGCGGCCATCTTTCCATATTTCTAAGCACCCAAATTTCTAAAGTAAAAGCGTAATATGTTTATAACAATTTCGAACTTCAGATTTTAACTACGGACAGATAAATTAGATAAGACTGATATTTTGAGAAATTGATTTTTACTAGTTTGAAATTATTAGTTACTCTAATAAATAAATCATAAGATGAATCTTTAAGATAAGTCATCATTATCTTAAGACACAATTTTCAGAGCATACAAGTCTATAAATGAAACGCTTAAAATATGTTCTGAAATAACAATTTTGAACTTCGGATTTTAACTACGGATTTGGATGCTTAGAATTTTGTGAATAATATGCAAAGATGTCCGCCAAGCCCATCATGCATAATTTGAAAAAAAAATTGAATTTTCAGAAACTCGTTAGGATGTATTTAGTACAGGAGAAAGCGATTTCTATTAACATATACGTAGGCACTCGACTTATATATATGATAACTTATTTAATGGAAAAAAGTTAAATAAGTAACATAATAGCTTGGAAATTTGATATCACACCATTTTTTAGCCACAACTTTTTTTTTTTTTTTTTACTTTTAAAAAGTTGTTTTTGTAGATTATGAATTCTGCATCTTTGAACTTTTTGATATTTTCCTAATAAATTCCATTTACATTTTCGAATATTTCGTAAAAATTGACGTTTTTTTTTTTTTTTTTTTTTTGTGCAGTTTTGAAATTAATATTTCTATTGACGAAATTCCAAACTAACTAATTCCAAAAACATATCTTGAAAGGAGTAATAAAATATTAAAGCAATAACGATTATATCCAAGTTTTAGCCAGTTATATATATATATATTTTTTTTTATGTTATTTAAATACATTTAATTGTAAAGTTCAAACTCACCGTCATTTTTGATTTGTACAAATAAAAAATAATGTATTACAATTTTTTTTTTCAGTCTAACAAGTCGATGCCATACAGAAAAATTCAACTAGAAATGAAAAATCGTTTGTAAATTACAATACGTATAAAAAATATCTGAAAAAATAATCGTCTGCAACGACTTTTACGGTAATATCAGAATAAATAAAATTTTCTTTTTATTCATTTCGTTTAGCTTCCTTTGCAGACAAATACCACGTTTGAAATAATTTCTTTTTCAAATTTAATGCATTTTTAAATATATTTATCACAATTTAAGTATTTAAGGAATATATAATATGCTAATTTATACATTCTTCAAATATTGTTAAAACAATTATTTAAAGGCGATTTTTAATGCGAAATTTGTCTAGAATATTTTTGCGATAGATATAACACAATTAGTTCCACATTTAATAAACTAAAAATGTCGATGTCGGTGATGATAAATATTTTAGTATTTCAGCAGTTAACATATTTCAATATATTTAGAACAAATCAAATATTAAAAGGATACATTATTTTGTTAATTTTTTCTTAATCATTTAAATTTTTTTAAATAGAAGATGTAAATAAAAAAATGCATTATTTCATAAATACGATAAATAAATAAGTAAATATACATAAATGTAAATGGTAATCATTTTAAAAAGACGAGATATCAAGACATAAATTAGTTTGGATTTTCGTCAACAGAAATATTCGAATAAAAATTGCGCAAAAACTATAAATGTTCACGCAATATTCGAAAATGTAAATGGAATTTATTAGGAAAATATCAAAAAGTTCACAGATGCAGAATTCATATTTCTGCATACAACTTATAACGCGACAAATATATAAAATTTGTTTAAAAAAAATAAAAGTCACAGGAGAGGACAGAACACTCATCTCCGGATCTCAAATCACGAACGCTACCCCGGCACCACGGAGACCTTGTCCCGGATCGCGAAGTAATGGCATTTGAAATGCATGCTGAACTTTAACCCGAAATTTCTCTAAAACTAAAGCCCATTTGAAGGAACCCTTTGACCTGAATAGTTAGGGGTATGATCCCTACAACATACTTTAAAATCATCAAAATCTGTGCGCATCATGTTTGGCGGTCTCCTTGTAAGTCCAAATGACTACTAGGAAGTAGCAATCTATCTTAAATTTTAAAAGTAATTGTAATACATGCATTAGTTAGTAAAGAAATATTACAAATTGAGTTATTGAGACATTTGGAATTATCAGTAAAAGCTATTATGGAAATATTACTCAACTCTCTTACATGTCAAAAGTTTCTTTCATACTTAATAAAAAATTTACACTCGGCGTTATTATTTTTTTTTAAATAAGTGGGATAATAAGTGGGACTTAATATATGACGTGGAAATGGTTTATGGATTCTAAAATTTTAACTTCCATTGTGATTGATGCGTATTGTTTATGCATTATAAAACTTTATGAACTCTTATTTTGGAGTAAAAAGTCTCAGAATTGAAAAATCTTTATAATAGATTTTTTTATATGATAATTCTCTTGTTCTGTTATTGTTAGAATAATGATTTTGACGCTGGAAACAAAAACTGTCATTGTAATCGAATTGTCGTTACCTCTGGGTTTTTTTCTCTAACGGAACTCGATTGTGTTATAATTTTGTAAAATAATGAGAAAATTATCTAGTACTGTAAATAATTACTATTTTCAATGGGTCTATTCAAAATTGCGTTTATTTATTTATTTATGTTATATATATATATATATATATATATATATAACTAAGCCCAAATAAAATGTATAAAATGTTATGAGTTTCTTTATATGCATTTTATTGATTTAGATTATTCTTATTTTATTATAGTACATATTTCAGTGAATTCAGATCATTGTCTCATATATTAAAATTATGAGGGAATTGGGAAATACTTATGAAAATATCTTAATCAAAAAAATGATTAGGCTTAGGTATGTTTTCAGTTGTTAAAGATCTTTTGAAATACATTTCCAATATATTAACCGAAAAAGAAATTTTATTTGTTTATATTATATAGTACATGTGAGAATGATGGGTAATAAAAATATTTTGATTTAATGCTTGAAAACTTTGTACTACATACTGATGAATGTTGTTGAGCAAAAAACAAGATCGTTGCTTTACTTTAAATACAGACTATCTTAGACCTATATAATGCACGTACTGTCATTTACTAAGTAAATAGGGGCTGATTTATAGTAATATGAGGGAATGATATCAAGTACTAGGGACAACAATAAAAAAGTGTCCTAATATTCACAAATTTAATTAAGTGTATACATTATATATATGTAAGTAAATAATTATATATAAGTAATTAATTATATATTTAAGTATTTTTAATGAATTTTATATTTAAAAAAAAAGCTTTATAAACATACAGGCTATAAACCACAGGAGAAAGCATTTTCTTTTGTACATGTGTGAATGAGGACACAGTGAGGGGGTGATATTTGCATTGCATTTGAAAAATTATTTTTAATATTATATTTCAATAAGCAAATAATCACAGTTTATATTTATAAATGATTAATATACATAGCTTAAATCATCTTTTCTTTATGTAATTTTAAAAGTTCGTCCTTTTGCTTGAATCTTTTGAAATCTTTTGGAAATTACATTTACAAAAATATATAAACTGCATCTATCAAAGTGAGATTTTTTGCCAAATATTTTAAACAGCGATGAGCATGAAACGACGACCAATGAAAAACTTTCTTACCCTATATGGCTTATATATGCAGCTGGACAAATAATCAAGTAATCTAACGCAACTATTCTCAAACTGTTGTCAGATATATAGAGAAGAATTTCTTAGAAAATTATAATAACTATAATAATAATAATAATAGAATGATATTATGATAAATAATACAATGCCTGTACTTGTTTTTTAAAGGCACCTATAGATAGAATCTCGAGATAGAGAAAATGAACATGACAAAACAAGATGGAAAATTTCCATACAAATATTCTGGCAACCTATTCACTGTTACATATACACATATGCAATTTTTTGAATAATTATACAATTTATTTAATCTAAAGAAGAATTTATCCATTTTTAAATACAAGCAAAAGTAAGTTATATGTAAAAAAAGCCATTTATCCATTTTTATATACGAACAGAAGTAATTTGTATATAATAATAATAATAATAATAATAATAATAATAATAATATATATATATTAGGTTTAATGCGGACAATATTTGAGAAAATAACATATCATCACTATGAATTATACTTATGATGCTCCTCTGACGAATCTATACATTATTCATAGTATTTCATATTTGATTTTCATCTTATCTGGTTTAATTTTGAAGTATTATTTCATTTGAATTTTATGTTGTCACTTTCTTAGTTTTCATTCATCTTATTTCCTTTTAACTATATATATGTTATATAAAAAATTGATTTCCTTCACAAATCCTTCACATTTATTTCGCATTAGTCCTTTAAATCTAACTTCTGACATAATCAGTATTTCCTTAATTCTTAATAATATTTATTCTTATTTAATGTCCTTTTAAAAGTATTAACCCGTATATTAATAATTATCTTATTCCAAATCTTAATATAAAATTTTAAGTTCATTCGTAACTTTTATCAGCTCCCCAATCTATAAAATTCCGAGAGACGCTTTCTCATTTCAAATGTTTTTAAAAAGCCATTTTTTTTCCATGCTCCTTTTCGCGCGCTAGGGTTTTTCACTTCAAAATTAATGCGCGGCTCGAGAGGAATTCTTTCGCGTTAGAGCTTCTCCCTCGCGCCTCATTCACTGGGCTGGAGCTAGCTGGTTTGTGCGCTGGTGACGTCGTACTTCTGTATCTCTACGCTCCGTGAACAAAACTCGCTAGCACGCTTTGGAGAGCGGATTTTTGGCGTGTTTGGAAGTGTAACCAAATGGGTATCTAGTGTTGTAGTCTCGTAGAATTTTCATACAGCTCTTTAACATCTATTAAACGATGTAGTGAGCCATCGTGAAGCCTGAGGGCTATAAGTTTATACCTGTGGGAACTGTTACTGCATCGTTCTTATTCATAAATAAACTATTTGTCTGGAAATTGGCTGGTCTTTACTGGAGAAACTGTTCTGGTGTCTTTTTTCATTGCCTCATCTCTTCGCCATGATTATTGATATCGGCTGCAACCTTCTATATCTTTAACAAACTGCCATTTTCTCGTAGAATATTACATCTCGTGGTATCTCATCTTCTTAAAAACGCCACACACACACACACATATATATATATATATATATATATAAACAAGCATAAAAGTTCGTCAGGTTTGTTTTCATAGCTGTTTATAACGTTTTGCAAATCTTACATTCTGAAGCCAAGCGTTTTTTTAAACAAGTTGGAAATTGTACGTTAAACGTGACAAATGAGGTGCGTTCGTTTCGTGCTATAACTAGTTTTACAATGTAAAAAATCATCGTTATTTCAGTGAAATAAATTATATCGTCTGATATGAACAAAATGAGGATGCCTTTTTCTTTCTTATCACGCATCCCATATTTAAAGATGCTATTTTTTTCAACTCCAGACAGCTCTGTAAATTTACCATGATGCTCTTGCTTTCCGAATGATTACCTCCATGGTTAATATTTCTATGACTCACGATGAATGAATATTTTGTTTATTTACTTTAATGCATTAAGATATTCTGCTGTTAACCTGTTTTTCACTGAAGTTATCTCAGAATCTATACATTTTTTAATTTAACTCATCTCTCACGCAAACAATTTTTTTGAACGATCTTTCTAAAACTGTAACTTTTATGCAATTTTATTAAAAAAATATATATTTGAAGAAAAATGGCCGCTTGGCATATGAAAAAAGATGTGGTTAGTCCGTATTTGTTTTCCTCAGTCACACGATATCCAATTTTATTATATAGATTACGTTTGATAGGATTTAATAGAATAAAGAAAACTTCTATTAATATCTTTTTAAGTTTTGATTCTATTTTCATAAAATTTGAAATGACTCAACAAAATTCTGCAACAGTTATATATTAAATTTCAAACCATTCGGTTGGGTAACTTTTGCGCTGTTGTATGTGGACAGACAGACAGACAGACAGACGGACGAACTAAACAATGACTATAGGTGCTACGTATTTATATACTTACGAACGCATCTAAAAATGTCAAGACCTAATATAAACAAATATCGAAATGCCTTTCAAACAATTTATATATATCCACTTAACACAACAATTAATCAAAGAAAAAATAACAGAAGAAAATAGAAGGTGATTTCTCAATAGCCTAAAACATATGAATTATATATTATATATGAAATTATATATTACTAGCTGACCCACCCGGCGTTGCCCGAGCCCTTGTAATAAACTTAAATCTCTTAAAAAACGGAACTCTGGCCACGGTCTACGATGCCTTCGGAACCGTATACCAGGCATGCTCGTACGCTCTAGAAAATCATTTATTTCCCCCTACCACCGCCAGGGGAGCATTCTGTTCTAAACAAACCTCTTTCCGAACGAACTTCTGAGACAGGTCCCCGCTGCCTACGTTACTGTATAGTAGGCGCACTACAAAATTGAGCTGGTTTCGAGAAGATTAGAACATTATTAGCCAAGTTATTGCAATAAGGCACAGTTAGAGAAAATAACCTTGAGTGAGGTGCCGAAGGGAGGAGATGTTCGAGTGTCCTTCAGAAAATGACTAATTAGGAGGCCCACTATGCATGCATAAAAATTCGTTCGTTTTGTTAAGCTAGGAACTTAATTACAAAGTTGGCTTAAACTCTTATTTGTAAATAGTGGTAACCGCTACTCATAAATTTAATTTAATGTTATAAAGGGTGATTATTAAGTTAAATATAATGTTTGGAATCACTTGCGTTGAAATCGGAAAGATAGTTGCTGATATATAGAAACGGGGCATAGTTAGAGAAAAACCTTGAATGAGGGGCCGGGGGGGGAGGTTTGTTCAAGTACCCTTCAGCAAATGACTAATTAAGAGGAGCACTATGCATCTTTCGAAATTCGTTCGTTTGCTTAAGCTAGGAACTTAATTACAAATTTGGCTTACCCAATTATTCGGAAATAGTAGTAACCGCTACTCATAAATTTAGTTTAATGTTATAAAGAGTGACATTTAAGTTAATTATAATGTTTGGAATCACTTGTGTTGAAATCGGAAAGATAGTTGCTGAGATATGAAAACGGAGCATAGTTAGAGAAAAAAAACCTTGAAAGGAGTGCCGGGGGGACGGGTTGTTCAAGTTTCCTTCAGCAAATGACTAATTAGGAGGACCACTATGCATTTTTCAAAAATCGTTCGTTTGCTTAAGCTTTGAACAACTTAATTGCAAATTTGGCTTAAACTATTATTCGTAAATAGTGGTAACCGCTACTCATAATTTTAGTTTAATGTTATAAAGAGTGACAATTAAGTTAATTATAATGTTTGGAATTATTTGTGTTGAAATCGGAAAGATAGTTGCTGAGATATGGAAACGGAGCATAGTTAGAGAAAAAACCTTGAAGGACGGGCCGGGAGGGGGGGGGGGGGTTGTTCAAGTGGCCTTCAGCAAATAACTAATTAGGAGGACCACTATGCATCTTTCAAAATTCGTTCGTTTCCTTAAGCTTTGAATTTAATTACAAATCTGGCTTGAACTGTTATTCGTAAATAGTGGTAACCGCTACTCATAAATTTAGTTTAATGTTATAAATGGTGACTATTAAATTAATTATAATGTTTGAAATCACTTGCGTTGAAATCGGAAAGATAGTTGCTGAGATATGGAAACGGAGCAGAGTTAGAGAAAAAACCTTGAAGGACGGTCCGGGAGGGGTGTGGGGGGGGGGGGGTTGTTCAAGTGGCCTTCAGCAAATAACTGATTAGGAGGAGCACAATACATCTTTAATGATTGATTCATTTGGTTAAGTTAGGAACTTAATTTGAAATTTGGCTTACTACTTTTACACTACTATTCGGAAATTCTGGTAACTGCTTTCTAGAAATACACCTTGAAGCTTAAATGTAATTAGACCCTTGTCCCTCTTAATTCCCGCAAATATAAAAAAGAATCTGTTACATAAAGTTTTCTGTATTAACAATCTCCATCATAATAATAAATGTCATGTAAAAAAAACTTAAACCCGACTAATTGTCATGAAGAAAAATATGCCTGCAAAATATTTCAATCAGTGGGACGTATGTGTAATTTGTCATGTACAGGTGGCGTGACATTCGCATGGCTCCTCTACGCTAATAACTTCAATCCATGTTGACACTATTTTGTTAGAAATCCTTATTTGTGCATCGCTACTCTGGTTTATTTAATTACTTCTGTGAAGAATCGATGCAACCAACCAGTGAACCAAACAACCCAAGAGAATAAAAGCGTATTTTTAATGAGAGTTCTTTGTGCATTTTAATTAATATTTCAGAAAGTAATTAAAATATTAAAATTCTGAAGTAATGTTGCACCAGGAGAGGGTTTGGACTACCTAAATCTAAATTTCCAGCCTTCTAGGTGGGCCAGATTTTCCTAGCCATCGCCAACAGACACACACACAGACACACAGACACACAGACACACAGACACACAGAGAGAAACTTTCTTTTATTAGTTTAGATATTTTCTAATTCTGACATTTATATTTTACTCATTCTCATTATTAGAATTTATATCTTTAATAAATTAAATAAAACGTAGCATCTCATTTTCTTCATTTGTCAGAAACTAATTTTAAATCTATGCTTTCAGCAAAATCGCTCATACTAATCCCTTTGAGCGATGGCCGAGTAATTCCTATATAATAGTATTCTTATTTAATCCTTTTATAACTTTATGAGTCTACACACAAGATTATACTATGATCCCAAACTTTAATGCTAATAATATAGACATCGTACATTTTCTCCCAACTGTCTTCTATAGAGTTCCTCAAATCAGTCCGATCGCAATACCTCTAATTAATGAGGTAGACTTCATTGCATTAGAGCGATTACTGACATGGCCTTAATTACATGTCCAAGCCATTGATAAATCAACTCGCATGAAAGATACTGATCGTGAAATTTTTAATAACTTGAAAATCAGAAAGTAAAAAGTTCATTATTTTACGAATCATTTTTGAAATTTAATCAGAAATTGAAGAAATAAATTTCAAAATTCTCATTAAAATTTATATAAAAGTATTAAAATTATTTTTCTGTGTGTTTCAATGAATGCAAAAACGATTTTTCTTTAATGGGGTACGAAGTTTTCGTCTTGAAAGAAAAATCTTTTTTAATTTGTTTTGATCCCCTGACCGCCAAACAAAAGGGCAAATTTGTAATGTCGTTTTCTCTGTAATTTTTTAAAAATGCTAAAAAAAGATGAATTTTCAAATTTGATACAAAACAATTATGTATATGAGTATATTCCTTGAGAGCATTAATCATCTTCGATGTTTTAAAACTGCATTATATTTGTAGAGTTATATTAATTTAAACAATGCTTCTGTTGCAGTGAAACCTTCAGCATAGTGAGCAGATATATCAGATCACGGCAGTGAGAAAATTAAGATCGAGATAATATGTAGATTTTGTAAGTAAAACGCGTATTTATCAATTTACGAAAAAATCATACTATTAATAATTATCATTTAAACAGAAAGCACATTTCGGAGTCGGCCTTCATGGATGTATGTTAGCGTTACGCTGTGCAGAAGATTTTTCTAGAATATTTTCATCTGACACCAGAGGAACAAAAACACGTAAAAATTTATATAATTATCTACAAGTCCTGGACAAGCGGTTTTTGGAGATTTACCCTTTTCAAAAAAATGACAGACTATCAAACTTAATCTATGAGTTTTCAAACAAAACAAAATCTGATTTTGTTTTGTTTATAAACAAGAAAGAAAAAAAAAGTTAAAAAAAAAAAAAGCATAGGTTAAGAACTACGTTGTTATTCAAGACAAATATTTCTCAATCTACAAAAAATATAATACAACCACGTACGAAAATAAACAATAACCTCTTCTACGTTACCCACGATTTCAAAAAGCGTTCTTTATCTTTAGAAACCTTGGAAACCAATATTTAAAGAAGCGTTTACGATATTTAAAGAAGCATTTATAAAAACATACTTTCTGTTGCTGCCGTTGATTTTCGGAAAAGTTTCCTAACAAGATTTATATTTTATTAGTCAGTTTTCTCGAACCGGAATATCGGTTTTTTAATGCTATTAGTTCTCAATTAAGCATTTTCAGCTAATTACAAAGGACATTCCATAAAAACTGAGAATTATTTTTTACGTAGTGGCAACACCGCAAAATAAAAAATAAAACCGCAGGCGAGTTTTTCAAACTGTTAACTGCACGTTTATAAATATTCTAAACGAAGCAGACGATTTTATTTTCCTACTTTCGGGCTTGTTTAAAAAACTGTTTTTATTTACCCTACAGAAAATGGAGGTGAGTGATTTAGAGTTAAGAAATGAAATGCGTTGTGCCATAAAATTTTGTTATCGTTGTATCTGTTTCCGACGTTGCAAGAGAAGGAAGCTCCGTGGCTGAAAATTTAATACAGATTCTGAAGTTATTTCAGCAGTGCAGGGTTCTTTGAAGCAGCTTCCAGAAAAAGGCTACCGTACTTGTTTTGAAAAGTGGGTTGAACGATGGGATCGTTGCATATCATCTGAGGGAAGGTATTTAGAATATATATATATATATATATATATATATGTTTTACTGTAAATATATTTCTAGATTTTTTATTATTTTATTCTCAGGTTTTATGAAACGCCCTTTGTAAACTTTTACAGAAATTTGGGTATTTTAATTGAATGAATAGCAAAATAATATTAATTTTAATATTAATGTGGTTACTTCATCATGTTTGTCTATAAAATATGTGTATTGCACATGAAAATGTTTGCTTGAGAGTTGATAGCATCCGAAAAACCAACATGTCGTGTTGAGAAAATTGCACAATGCACTATAAAAACTACTCGGAAACGTTTTCGAAAGTTTCAATGACAGCAAAAGAAAGTTTATTTCTATAAATGCTTCGTTAAAACTCGAAAATATGTTGATTTTTGAGGTTTCTAATTATTAAAGATCGCTTTTGGGAATGATGTGTAACTCGGAAAGGGGTATTGCGCATTTTCATACGGAATGATATATCTTCCTAGATTAGGAAGCATTTGTCTTTTTTTACAGTGTAGAGAAATATTCATTTTAAAACAAAATCCGAGAAAATCTATGTTCATCAGCTGTCGAGATATTTTGGATAACGCCTAAAAAATTGCTTCGAGAAAATCGCTTTTAATGCGTTGCAATAAGTACCGCTTGCTCTTATACTATGCAAGAACTAACACTAACGTTTTTAAAATATTCGAAACGGATTGGAGAGAACGTTTTAAAAATATCTGACATTCAGAAAATGAAAAACAAAATGCATTTTTTGAATCTGAAAACCTCATATAATTCCTTAAGTGTAGTATTCACAGAATGCATATAGAATGTTTCGCCTTATTTTATTGCAGAAAAATGTTACGATTAAACGAGATGGTTACAAATTCAGTGTTTATAGAATTTTTCTTTTATCTGAAAAAGCGATACCAGACTTCTTGGAAATTCCAAGGATTATACGCACCTTGGCTATTCAGAAATATGTTTAACGTAGAATTCGTGTTTGTTCTCTGTACTAGAATTAATTAAATAAATGAAATGTCTCTCTTTATGTTTATTAATTTTTGTTCGTATGCTTGTAACATTCTTTGTTCTTTTCTTTCCTCTTTAATTAAATAAGTCATTTTAATTTTGACATCGTAGAGAATCTAAGAATTAACCATTTACGTTTTTGTGACAAATGGCTTCATATAAATATTTTGCAATCTCATTTACATTGAATATAAAATTTTCTGATTAAATAAATAGTTCGATTTTATACAAACTGAGCACAATTATTGCACAAAATTGTCTGTTTAGTTTTTTTAGTTTAGCTATTATTAATCTTTACTTACAGTGTTTTCTTACAAATTTAAAATTTAATGAATTAGAGTACAATTTTGTTAAGAAAACAAAGCATAAAAAGGCAATTAATACAATGACAATATTTTCGAAAGCAAATCAAGATAGTTTTTAGCGAAAGAAAAGAAAAAGTGTTAGATGAAAGATTCTTTTTAAATCTAAATCTTCAAATCCATCAATTCACGACAATAAATGCCATGAGCGATTTTACACATGCATTATCTCTGATTTTTATATTTAAGCCAGGGAAATCTTTTGCTCAAACTACATTAAGAATTTAAATGACTTGCAAGTCTAGTTAATCGTACAAAAATTTCTTTATGAATAACCAAGAATGAAAAATTATGTATGAGGCATAGATTATGAAACACTTTCTAACACTTCTGGAATACTTTAACAATACCTCGCCGTTCAATAAGTTGAATTATGATATCTAAGTAAACAATTTGGAAACACAATTTCAGCAGTTACCAACTGCAGTCGGAAAAGTATCCGAATTCACTTGTGAAGCTTTGTATATCATCTGTAGAATTTATACACAGGAAGTAAAAGGCAAAAAAATTAGTTTAGTAAAGACATGTATAATAGGTTGATATACATATTATATATATACAGTCCCTGGCCAAATTATTAGACGCAGTTGTTTTTATTACAATTTGTTAAATATCTGGAAAGATACATGACGTTTTATCTTCAAACTTTAGGAGTGTAAACAACATGATAAACGTCATATATTTCCGAGAAGATTTTTTCTTGAAACCCCATAAGGGGCCGTCAACAAATTGAAGAAAAACGAATACGTTTTTGACAACCCTGTAAAAACCAATATCACAAAAGCGTTGAAACGGTATCACACGCTTAGGAGGCTTATTGTAATAATTTGGGTTCATTTTTATGAAGATAGCATGTATACTCGAAGAGAAATTCAGGTTTTTATAAAAACAGTCCCAAATTTTACTAAGTTTCTTGCTTCTAATTTGCAGAGTTTTTAATATAAAAACAAGTTAGTTTCAGAAAATATGACATACAAAATTATACACAATACCCTGCAATCAGAATTAAAAAATAATAAAAATTGCATGAAAAATGAGCAGGTTTACTAAATATTTTTTCACTGCGCATGCGCGAATTCAATCAAAATATACTGTGCATAATATATTAGCTAAATATATAGACCAACTTTTACGAAAGTTTCAAAAATATAGCTTGAAAGTTCTGATAGTGATCGTCGAAAGAATAAGCTCGAAATTCGCTGTTCCCAAAAGGAAGCAAAAAAGATGAGGGGTTGTATCCAAATATACTAGTTTATGAAAGTTGACATAATAAGAATGAAGTGTTTCTCATTCTATATTTGATACAACCCCTCATCTTTTTGCTTTCTTTTGGGAACAGCGAATTTCGAGCTTATTCTATCGACGATCTCTATCAGAATTTTCAAGCTATGTTTTTGAGACTTTCGTAAAAGTTGGTCTATATATTTAGCTAATATATTATTCGCAGTATATTTTGATTGAATTCGCGCATGCACAGTGAAAAAATATTTAGTAAACCTGCTCATTTTTCATGCAATTTTTATTATTTTTTAATTTTGATTGCAGGGTATTGTGTATAATTTTGCTTGTCATATTTTCTGAAAATAACTTGTTTTTATATTAAAAACTCTGCAAATTATAAGCAAAAAACTTAGTAAAATTTTGGACTGTTTTTATAAAAACCTGAATTTCTCTTCGAGTATACATGCTATCTTCATAAAAATGAACCCAAATTATTACAATAAGCCTCCTAAGCGTGTGATACCGTTTCAACGTTTTTGTGATATTGGTTTTTACAGGGTTTATCAAAAACGTATTCGTTTTTCTTCAATTTGTTGACGGCCCCTTATGGGGTTTTAAGAAAAAATCTTCTCGGAAATATATGACGTTGATCATGTTGTTTACACTCCTAAAGTTTCAAGATAATTCCTCATGTATCTTTCCAGATATTTAACAAATTATAATAAAAACAACAGCGTCTAATAATTTGGCCAGGGACTGTATATATATATATATATATATATATATATATATATATATAATTCCTCAAAATATGAAATACTAGCAAGCTGCGCCCGCTACGCTGGTCAATTTCGCTTAACGAACACCTTTACTCAAACAAAATATTGACATTTCATAATTCACTTTCATATTTTAACAGAATAATAAGGCTACTATAATTTGTGACTCGTGCTATAGCACGATTATACACGTCAGGACACGTCACCTTTATCATTATCTTTTTACGCGTGAAGGTTTCGCTATGGTACTACATTGTGAAGTTTGGTAATTTTTGAAATTTAACATTTGAAAGTTATATCAAGAAATATACAATTTTTTACCTTTCAAACGCAATTTGTCTGACAATTTTATGCCAAATACTTTTCGAGCTATTCTTTTTTTCAGTAACTTCAAATGTTTCATTTTCCTAGATTAATCTGTGGCAAAAATTTGCGAAAAAACCCAGTCATCAGCAACACATAGCTTTATATTAAAGAGGATATTGGAGCAGGGATTGTCACCATCACTTTTGAAATCGGCTCTGTAGTTCCAGAGATTCCATAGAAAATGTAATTTAGAATGATTTTAGAAAGCTTTTCGCTCCTTTCAACCTTTTAAATTTCGAATTCTTTTTTAATTTATTCTTTGAGAGCATTTACATCTTATAAGTAACTACTATGCCAAATTTCAAGTTTCTAGCTCCATCAGTATAAAAAAAAATCAGTATATAAAGTCGCAATTTTCGAATATTTTTCACTCCTGCACCCCATTGGGGTTAGTGGCACCGACATAAAATATAGCCTATGTTGGAGTAGGGATTGTCACCATCAATTTGCCACCATTACTTTTCAATTCGGTTCTGTGGTTCTAGAGATTCCATAGAAATTGTAATTTAGATTGTTTTTAGAACACTTTTCTCTCATTTCACCCTTTTAAATTTCGATTTTTTTCTAATTTGTTCTAAGAGAGCATTTACATCTTATAAGTAACTACAATGCCAAATTTCAAATGTCCAGCTCCTTCAATATAAAACAAAAAATGCAATTTTAGAAAGTTTTTCGCTCCTGCATCACCCTGGGATTAGTGGCATTGACGTAAAATAGACCCTATGTTGGAGCAGGAATTGTCATAAAAATTTGCCACCATCACTTTTGAGATGGATTCGGTAGTTCCAGAGATTCCATAGAAATTGTAATTTAGAATGTTTTTAGAACGCTTTTCGCTCCTCTCACAGTTTTAAATTTCGAATTTTTTAGAATTTGTTCTTAGAGAGCATTTACATCTTATAAGTAACTACCATGCCAAATTTCATGTTTGTAACACCTTCAGTATAAAAAAAAATCGAAATTTTAGAACGTTTTTCGCTCCTGCACCACCCTGAGATTAGTGGCACCCACATAAAATAAAGCTTATGTTGAAGCAAGGACTGTCACCATCAATTTGCCACCATCACTTTTGAAAACGGTTCTGTAGTTCCAGATATTCCATAGAAATTGTAATTTAGAATGTTTTTAGAACGCTTTTCGCTCATCTCACCCTTTTAAATTTTGAATTTTATTAGAATTTGTTCTTAGAGAGCATTTACATCTTATAAGTAACTACCATGCCAAATTTCATGTTTCTAGCTCCTTCAGTATATAAAAAAATCGAAATTTTAGAACGTTTTTCGCTTCTGTACCCCCTGGGGGTAGTAGCACCGACATAAAATATAGACTATGTTGGAGCAGGGATTGTCTCTATCAATTTGCCACCATCACTTTTGAAATCGCTTCAGTAGTTCCAGAGATTACCCCCTACAAACAAACAAACAAACAAAAAAACAATCTTTACTGCTTTATAATATTAGTATAGATTTAAATTTCGTGAAAGAAGGTTATATAAAACTTTTTTATAACAACTATGAACACTTATAACATTAAAACATAAAAACTACACAGGCGAAAGACTGTCTGTTTCTCATCACTGGAAGGATAGACAGAATTAGTTATCACCCCCTCCCCCCCCTCACTATAATCATGCAGGTATCGGAACACGAGCTAGCCTTACATTCAGAAAATTCAAATTCAAATTACAAATTACATTCAAATTTGAATGCAAGGCTACCTCGTGTTTCGAAACCTACATGTTTATCGTGAAGAGGAAAATTTTAAAAAATATACAGACTTAAAAAGTTAGCTTTAAATTAATTTTGAAGAATAATAAAATGCTTGTAATAAGAATTGTACAATGGTTATTGTCATTTCGTATTAAAATATAATGGAGAAAACTTTTATGTACGACATTTTCTAGGGAATTCGTTTACCAAACGATAATTTGCTTTTCCGGTCGATTTTGCTGCGATAAATATAATTAACGAAGAATTACGTAATTTGGGTTAGAGCAGAAGAATACTTTCCGATGACAGATTCCTGAACAGGTTGATGAAAATATGTAGCAAAAAAAATTAAAGTAAATTGTTTGGCATTTATTTTGCAACAGAAATTGCTTCGAATTTTTTATTATTATTATTATAGGAACTTTTTTGTATTTTTGTTTAATATTAAAAAATGGGGAAAAATTAAATAACAAGAACTAAAAGAAAAGATTATTGTTTCAAATAATTTGCGATCATAGTAGGCCTGAGGTTTGTTTTGACATGGAATAATAATAATTTAAAAACATTTTTTAACTGCTCTAATGTAATTTTGAATGCTAGTTATTTTATCTTTTTTATTTACCAAAAGTAAAAAAACTATTTAAAAATTTAAATTAACTTAAAATGATTTGAAATAAATAACCTCTAAATAATATCCTTTAAAAGCTTTTTTAACCTGCTATGATGTCATCGAGAATGCTGGTTACTTTATCTGTTTTATTTACAAAAGGTAAAAAACTACTTAATATTAAAATCAATTTAAAATTATTCGAAATCAAGGCAAGATTCAATAAAAATCAAATAATTATACTATTAAGCTAATAGAAAACGATCTTGTTAATTCAATTGACATGAACGATGAATTAATAAAAATAAAAGCTCAGCCAGTAACTTTTCTCAAAGGTGACATTTTTTTCAAAGCGTGATATTATTAAAAATTATTATTTTTGTAAATGACAACTATATCTAAAAATTTAGGTACTCAAAAGAATTAAGTAAGTAAAAAACTGTTCATTTTTTTTTACACCTATAGTAAAATATTTATGATTTTCTTCATGCCTATTTGTTCAACTAGGGTGATTTTTGTTTAAATTAAATTTCGTTAAATGATAATAATGTTCAGTTACAATAGGATACTTTGTTCAAAATTTTACGTGGTCGCAATAACAAAGAATTTTAGAACTTCATAAACAAAATTAATGCGTCCAGAGTTCTTGTAGCAACAAATTTTATTAAGAACAAGCAGACAGCACCCGCTGCGCAGGTCGATTTCTTAAAGGGAACGTTTAATCAAACGAAATATATCGATGAATTTCACTTTGTGTTTTAAAGCTATATGGACTTTTACCTCGAATGTCTTTACACATTGCTGAAAACGATACGAATGCTATTGCGATATTATATTTTCTAAAGACAAAATTTTGACTGTGAAGGACCATCTCTTTTAATTAATGGTTTACAATAGGCATGGTAAAGAACGATAGAACGATATCCGATATGCTAAATCCTTTCCTGAAAATATATCTAACTAACAGTGCAAGTTCCATCAAAATCCGTCCAATAGATTTTTTTAAAAGACTAATTGTTCATAATCGGGTTCATATGAAAGTAGAACTTTCTTCCAAACCTCTATAATTAAGCAGCTTAGAACGAACGATATGTTATATACTAAAACCTTTCCTTACCAATTGTGTAACTAAGAGTGCAAGCTCCATCGAACGTTCCATTCAGCAGAATCTTTTAAAAAGGCTGATCTTTCATAATCGGGTTTATCTGATTATAGAATTTTCCTCCAAAATTCTATAACTAAGTAACGTAGAAAGATGTATTGTGTACTATTACCATGCCTGAAAAAATATCTCACTAGAGCAAAACTCAAATAATAAGCAGCCGGAACGAAATTTACATTTGCATTTTATACATACAATAGATAGATAGATAGATAGTAGATAGTAAAGCATATGATGAATTATGGGGATAATTAATCATATGCTTTACTCCCTCCCCCTAATTCATCAAGTGCATCCCACCCCCATAGAGATCAGTGAAATATTTTGATCATAAAATTAATAATGTCGGTTCAAGCTTTGACGGCAAAGTTATTCACAAATTACAGACTGGTTACGCTTTATTACATCGAAAAATTTAAAAACCTGACATGCCCAATTGCATACCATATTGGGTATATAATCTTTTAAGAAATGTGTGGGAAGATTATAACAAACCTAAAATTACTATTTGTACATGGCCACAAAATAGATCTTAATGTAATTTTTTCAAACCGTGGTTCTATAGATGTAGCGGGAGATAGTTAATTAATTTTTTTATTTACTTTCTTTTACATATATAAGCAGAAAGATTGGAACAGTGGAAATTTTCGACTTCTATTTTTTGATGGATTTACACGTTTTGGGATGTATAGAACACGATTTGACTATTTTAGGAAAATATTTATTAATTTATCTGTTAGTCTGTCTGTCATACAGTTTTTATAGCCGCTCTATGCCAAGAACCAATGCACGGAATTTCATTAAACATCATATTCAGTTAGACTTTGACATACATTAGTACTGGTGACATTTTGGTTTATCTTCTATTCTGTGTTTTTCAAAATTTTCGTGATTATATTTCTAGGCATTTATTGGATGCAACTGCCTCAAATTTTATATGTGTTATGTTTTTTTCTGAAAATCGATACTAATTCAGATACGGCGTTGATCACTTAACAGGGGACGAGGCTTTCCAAAGCCTTATGAAAGACTCCTAATCGGATGGATGATATCAATTGATGCAGTTTAGCGTGTTTCATCAGATTCACTCCAATCTTATACTTTCTGACACTTTTAACCAGAATCGCTCGTTTCTGACGATAACTTTTCGCTGTGTACCCAATTACGGAATATTAGCGCAATGTTTTATGCGATGAATATTATAGCTGCATCTGAATTTCTATTGTGTAGAAATGCGCCAAATTTTATATTTAAAATTAATGATTAAAAATGTAGATGTTGATTTAATTTTAAATTTTAATACCCAACTGAGGGCGTTCCTGCTCCTTATGCTGCATGCTATGCTTTACATTGATAACACAGAGGAAAATGTTTTTTTTTCTGCGGCATTACATCTCTTTGGTAACTTTGATACAATACAAAAGTTTATAATTATGGAATATAAAGTAGTTAGTAGGAATAGCCCTGGTTCTTGCAATAATTCTTTTTTAAAGTGCTTTAAGGTGCAATTTTTACAAGTCATTTAGAGATATTTCCTGAAAACTTGTGTAATTATGGTAAAGAACACGGTAAATGGTTCCACGAATGTATTAGAATAATGGAGCAAAGGTACCAACGAACGTTGTGATCAACTGCTGAATCCAAGAAAGGGACTCTCAGGGTGTATTCAAATCCAAACTGCTTATTTTGAGACATATTTTTAAATTCATTTTTGTTCTAAAATGCATCCAATTGACAGGTTCTCTTATTCAGAAACTTTATAATGTCCGTATTGGTCAATGTTTTTGATAAAGGCAGAATATATTTTTAAAAATGCTGTCAAAGTGGACATTTGGAACCGAACTTCCCGAAGCGATAGTGCTGGAAACAAAAAAAAAAAAATATCGTACTGTGAAAATAATTGTTTGTAAATCAATTTCTAATTAATTGAATGAAAAATAGAAACACAGGTCCCTTATAAATCTCTTCATAAATCACGCCGCCAAGTTTCATGTTTTTACTTTTAAAAATGAGTCTGAAAATGTGCCTCAAAATTTTGAGTTGTTGAGCGTGAAAAAAATATATTTTTTTTTTAATACAGCCTTAAAGAAAAACGTTTCAGAAAATAATACAGGAAACAGTTTTAATAGTAATGTTAAATCTATATTTCTGTTCTGCAATACCTATCTCACTCAAAGTACAATGTTACAAAATATGTAAAAAAAAAAAAATAGTCTTTACATATTTAATGTTATAACAAAATAACTGCCTTTCCCTAAATTAAACAACGTATAGATGGCGCTATTGCCACTTTTGGCAGATATTTTGCCAAGTCCGAACTGGACTGAAGAGAGCGAATAACTTTTCGCGGGTCTGTAACTCTTTAGAAGCAGTTGAGTTGTGACATGTAGTTAGTTTTGAGAATGGATCTCGTCCCGAGACCAAATGTTGTTTTTTTCTATTGTGTTTTGTGTGTACGCGCCTTCTGCGAAGTATATGTATTGTGTTGTCGTTTTGTGCTGCATATTAAAATTGTGATGTTTTAAGATGTGTGAGTGCTTGACAAAACCCACACCAGACCAGCACAAACATTACAATGGCGCCCAACGTAAAAGAATAGAAAATCGTTTGGATTTTCAACGTTTACAGTGAAAGAACCACCATGGTTCAATTTTTCTGTGAAAAAGGAAACCACCCCGGTTTCAAAGTTTCTATAAATCGTCCTAATTCGTGAACCATCCTGGTTTCGAGTTTTTTAAAGTGAAGGAATCGTATGCATTCTACATTTTACCCGCCCATCCTAGTTTCGTTTTGAAAGATTTTTAAAACGATTTATCATCACGATAATCTGTGAATCGTCTACGTAATCCAACGTGTATATTCAACAAATATTCCATATGTATTGTGAAATTATTTAGAACCATCCTATTTCTTATTTATGCTGTGAAATTTTGTGAAGCATCCGCCCGATAGCTAATTTTGTGGAAATTCGCGTGATCTTTTTTTAATTCACTAGAAAAAAAAAATCATTCTGATTTTGAAACTATACTGTGAAAAATCACCGCAACCTGCCTTCTTTGTTTTTTCAGCATTAAAAGTTTAGTGTTTTCAAGTGTGATGTAGTTTGACCTCGAAAATAAAAGAAAAGATCTTGGGAAAATAATCTATTCGCTGCTGTTTTAGTGATTGAAAGTTACGCATTTCGTTTTTTTCCCTTTCTCTGTTTATTTTATGAGATGATCATCTATTTCTAATTTATTTATTCTTTTTATAAAAGTTTGGAAGAATTTTTTTTTTGCTGGATCCAGAGCTTAGCGGTTTTGTTTTTATTTTATTTCTTTCTTTAAACGGTGTATATATATTTTTTGTTTTGTTCATTAGTTTTGGTAAGTTACGAAAGATTAATGACATAAAAGATTTATATTATTCCTTTGATACTATATACATATTTTTTCTTTTTTTTTAATGAAATGTTCTTTAAGTAAAATACATGTTATCTTTATTTATTTAGCTGTATAGAATAGCGTATAAAATACGTCATTTCAATAACTTTCTATAATTATTTCTCATATTATTTTTTAAGATGTAAAGTAAGTATTTTATTTATAAATTATATTGCTTTTATCTTTATTGGTGATAAAGTCAGATTATCTATAATACTTGTGTTTGAATTGAAAGTTTCATACGGCAAGTTAAATTGGTAAATGGCTGAATATTAATATTTCGTATAGAGATTTAAATGAGCTCATGGTTAATTGGTAGTAAATTTTAGTATGTTATTAAATTATTTCCTATATGTTTTATCAAGTGGTTATAAAAGTTTGATATATTTATCTGCTTATATTTACCTGTAAAGGGAAGGTAGTTGTTTTTTTAGTGATTTTAGGTCAAGAATTACATACAATTTTGTAATTTAAGCATTTATGATATAGATAATTGAAATAACTGCTTTGAGAAAAATGACGTTTCTGGCAAAGGGAAAAAAATGATTTGTATAATTTAGCTATCGAATTAGAAATTGCTCCGGATACAGGTGATACAATTGCGGTCTTACGTGATAAAATTATAAAGTGCGCTCTATTTAAAGATGATGAGCAATTTGTGAAAGAGGCATTCCTTACTATAGTGGATGAAAGAAAGAAACAGGAAAGCGCAGAAGAACGAAGGTTAGATGAGACGCGTGTCGCGGAAGAACGAAAGTTGGAGGAGAAGCGTGTCGCGGATGAGAGAGCGTATGAACTAGAAAAACTTAAACTACAAGCTCAAGCCCCTAACGCGACAACTGTACCACAGAATCAACTGGATTTCAATCAAATGCACATAGGTATTAAAAATATTCTACCAATATTTATTCCCGAAAAAGATTATATGTCGTTGTTTTAGACAATGTTTGAACGTCAGATGAAATTGCTAAGTGTCCCTAAAGACTTCTGGGTTTCACAATTACTTGGCGTTCTTCCAAACGATATTGCTAAACTTATAGCAAGAGAGCCTGAAACAATGTTTAAAAATTATGAACATATTCGCGACATACTGTTAAATAGATTTAGGTTAACAGCAGAGAGGTTTAGGGTATTGTTCACCCGTAATCAGAAAAGAGAAAATTCTACATGGAAAGATTTTTACTTTGAAATTTGAAATTATTTTGAGGGTTGGTTATCGGAATTAGAAATTGATTCATTTGAAAAGTTAAAAGAACTTATAATTGCTGATCAGATTAAAAGAAAGTGCCCACCAGACTATAAAAATCATTATTTAGATGGTTGGGACAAACTAAATGATCCTGTCGTGTTGGCAGAAAAGCTTGACATATACGAAAATATCAAACCACATTCTCAAAAATCAGCAAGTAATTCAAAAACGCGTGAAACAAAGAAATATGTTTTCCCGAAAACTTCAAATGTTAAGGATTTCTCTAAAAATCAAATAACCAAAACTGAGCTAACGAACATTTTGGAAATTATAAAAATACTACCCCTTCCCCAAAATATATAAACTCGCGATATGTAAACAATGACAAACATGCAACTGTAACTTGTTATGGATGTGGGAATCCCGGGGTTATTCGTTCGAAATGTCCTAAGTGTAATCCCTCTCTTAAAACAAAATCTAAACAGTTTAATAGCGTAGATCTGTATACCTGTTTAGCAGACTCTGCCCACCTTCCCATCTTGGATGTCCATATAAATGAATTTTACGGTTCAGCGTGTACCGATACAGGTGCAACTAATTCTATTGTTGGAGAAACTTTGTATAATTTATTAAAAGGCCAAGGAGTTTCTTTTAAGTCCAACGTGATAACAATGACTCTAGTTCATGGAGGTAAACTTGATGGTGAAGTTCTATACACTGAAGTAACTATCCAAGTTAAAGGGAAATATTTTCAAACTGAATTAATTGTTCGCCCGAAGCAAAAGGAAATCGCACTTTGTTGGGTATAGATTTTTTACAAAAAGCAGGAATTGTCCTTGATGTAAAGAACCGGAAATGGTATTTTAATGATTTTTCTCATCAAGTATATGAGTTTTCTTCTGATGATGACCCAGTGCTTCTGCAGAAAATACCAAACGAGTTTAATTCCTGCGTGTTACGTGAAGAAGAGGGGAATCAGCTACCTGAAAAACAAAGAGAAGAATTAAGCGAATTGTCACGAGAATATGAAGATGTGTTCAAACCAGGGGGGAGAGCCCACTCCTTTTATAGAACACCATATACCTACTGGGGACCATGCACCAGTAGCTGGTCCACCCTATCGAATGTCACCTATGAAGAAAGAGTAATTAAAGAAAGAATTGGAAGTTTTACAAGAAAACGGTATTATTGAAGAATGTGAATCCCCATACGCAGCAACTGTTGTTCTTATACCAAAACCTAATGGTGAAATGCGTCTATGCATAGATTACCGAAAGCTGAATGCAATTACGACTCCAGATACTTATCCACTCCCCAGATTGGATGATTTATTACAGGATGCTACTCCTACAGCTTACATGCCAACCATTGACCTGAAATCTGGTTACCATCAAGTTAATGTGGAAAGACGTGGTCTGACGTACTTCGCTGATAGAGATAAAATAGCTTTCATTTGTCCATTTGGAACATTTCGCTTTATTAGAATGCCTTTTGGATTACGCAATGCTCCTGCAACGTTTCAGAGACTAATGGATAAATTCCGGTATGGATTTAACAACGTTAAAATTTTGACATACTTGGATGATATCATTGTTCTGTCATCGACTTTTGAGCAACATCTTTCCGATTTAAGATTAGTGTTTGAGAGACTATTCAAGTTTAAACTTCATGCTAACCGTGACAAATGTTACTTTGCTCGTTCGCGAGTCAAGTATCTCGGACACTGGATTACAAGCAAAGGCATTGAAGTTGACCAAGAGAAAGTTGCAGCCATTATGAAAATACCCTCTCCAAAGACTGTAAAACAGGTACAATCATTCTTACAAACTTGTTCATGGTACCGTAGATTTATCGAACATTTTTCTGATATTTCACATCCACTGAGTAATCTTACTAAAAAGAAAGTTCAGTGGAAATGGGGAACTGAGGAAGAAAAAGCTTTTGCCACTCTAAAGCAATGCCTCGTCACCACTCCTATATTGCATCAAGCTGATATGACAAAGCCATTCATTCTTCGAACAGATGCCAGTGCATATGCTCTTGGAGCAGTTCTACTCCAGGGCCAAGGATCTGAGGAACATCCTGTCGAGTATGCCAGCAGACTTCTTAATCCTGCTGAGCGAAACTATTCTACCACAGAGCATGAAGCCTTAGCCGTTGTATGGGCTCTAAATAAATTTCGAGGCTATATTGAAGGTTCTGAAATCACCGTAGCGGACCATCAACCTCTCCAATGGTTGATGAGCCTAAAATCTCCATCAGGTAGATTGACCAGATGGGCGTTGCAGATACAAGCCTACAATCTAAAAATAGAGTATATCCCAGGAAAAGCAAATGTAGTTACGGATATGCTATCCCGTCCAGATTGTACAGAAGATTCATGTGAAGTGAATACTGTCATAGTGGACTTTCCCATTAAAAGTTCTAAAGACATTCGAGAAGAACAGTTGAAAAATCCAGAACTGAAGAAAATTATAGATTGTTTTGAGACTAACCCTACTACGGATTTAGTTAATTGGACTGAAAGAGGCTACCTAATAAATCAGGGTGTACTGTATCGATATGCCCCTGACTCTGAAGTCAAAGAAGCTCAGTTGGTAGTTCCAACTCATGACAATGAAAGAATCCTAAAAGAATACCATGATGCTCCGACCGCTGGACACTATGGCGCCGAAAGAACTTTCCGTCGAATTGTTAAAAGATATTACTGGACCGGCATGAGAAAATTCATATCAGATTATGTTAAAGCTTGTCCTGATTGCAAGCGGTATAAAGCCTCAAATCAAAAACCAGCTGGACTGCTGCAAACTCCAATTTATGCTAAAAGCTAGAAACTCTCTCTATATATTTGTTTGGGCCTCTTCCAGAAACTAAAACTGGAAAACGATGGATTTTTATTGTTGAGGATTGTACAACAGGGTGTGTGGAGCTGTTTGCATTATCACAGGCTACTGCTAGGGAATGTGCATTAAACCTCCTTAATGAAATATTTTTACGTTATGGCTTACCCAGAAGAATAGTTAATGATAATGGACCCCAATTTGTGAGCGATGTCATGCAACAATTATGTCATCTGTTGGACATTAAACAAAGTCTAACACCTGTTCACCACCCTCAAGCGAACCCTGTTGAGCGTAAAAATCGCGATTTAAAACCTCGACATGCCATTTTAGTAGGAGACGACCATAGCTCCTGGGAAGAGCGCTTACCAGCTGTTCGGTTTGCAATGAATTCCGCAAAATGTGAAACTACCGGTCAAACTGCCGCATATTTGCAATTTGCGCGTGAGATGCGTACACTCGACGATGTTACGCATGATTTAAGAACTGTGATTAATAACGATAATTTCGTCCCTGAAATTACCTCATACCTTAAAAATTTCGCCAACTTTTCATCTAGAGTACATGATCTAGTTGAATAAAAGCAAGATAAACGTAAATTCTATGCGGATAGGAAGCGTAGAGCAGGTCCAAATTACAATCCTGGAGATCAGGTGTGGGTGACTTTACATCCACTTAGTAACGCTAAACAAAAACGGAGTGCTAAATTCATGCCGCGCCGTGATGGTCCGTATACCATCTTAACTCAAAAATCATTAACAACGTATGAAATTGCTCATCCAAATAATCCTAACATTTCGGTAGACACTTACCACACATCCGCACTCAGTCCATATCGAGGTGCTGATGAATTGCCCGTGCAACCGCTACGGAAGCGTGGTCGACCGCCTAAATTTTCTGATTCCTCGTCGGGACGACTTCGGAACCAGAGGGGGAGGCTATAACAAAATAACTGCATTTCCCTAAATGAAACAACGTATAGATGGCGCTATTGCCACTTTTGGCAGATATTTTGCCAAGTCCGAACTGGACTGAAGAGAGCTAATAACTTTTCGCGGGTCTGTAACTCTGTAGAAGTAGTTGAGTTGTGACATGTAGTTAGTTTTGAGAATGGATCTCGTCCCGAGACCAAATGTTGTTTTTTTCTATTGTGTTTTGTGTGTACGCGCCTTCTGCGAAGTATATGTATTGTGTTGTCGTTTTGTGCTGCATATTAAAATTGTGATGTTTTAAGATGTGTGAATCCTTGACAAAACCCACTTCAGACCAGCACAAACATTACAATGTTACTTTTTTGTGCTTGTGTTAATATCGGATTGTTAACTTTATTACAAAATCGAGAGCCAATCCAGAAAATTTGCTGTTATTTTCGTATTCAACAGAGTAAAATTATTCGAAATCCGTTGTTCAACTCCGTGCCGCAAAATTATTGTTCCCCAATGCAATTGTTCATGCTATTATCAATTAGTATATTAGAATGATATAAAAGGTAGTTTTGAAATGATCACAGCATGCTAGTTATTTCAAGTACTATTTGGGAATCATTAGAATTCACACATTGCTTACCCGAAAGAAAAGTGACACAACTCCAAACAATTGACATAAAATTGAAGTATTATTGCACTAATAGGTGCATCTTGCTGCAGGAAAAGTGTCATAAATGTGGTTATCCTGAAAAATGCTAGATTACACTAGATGTCCATTTGCCACCACAGAAAGGGAGCAAACTATGTAGAAGAATAAATTTACTCAATCCTCCAAACCGCTTCTACATCTTCATTTTCATGAATTTTACGCTTTTATGCACTTTTTTACAGCTGCATGCAGAATTAAGTGTTATCATTTTATATTACTGTAAAAACATGCGAATATTCTTTTACTTCCTCTGTGAAATTTAGTATTTTTGAGTTGTGTCACTTTTCTTGCAAGTGACCTATATGATGTTTGTAGAGAAGCTTCACTTGAAATTAGTCATAACTATGAGAGATATTAAAATGAAAACATATTTCATTTTTTCTTTTAACCGTTGAAGTACTAAAATAATGATAAAAACTATGACACTTTTCGTAATGTACAACTACCTAATAAATAAATTATGTAAAAATGCAAAATTTATTTTAAGGCGGTATTCAAAAAAAAAAAAATTTCCACGCTCAACAACTCAAAATTTTCTGACACATTTTCAGACTCATTTTTAAAAGTAAAAACATGAAACTTGGCAGAGTGATTTATGAAGAGATTTATAAGGGACCCATGTTTTTATTTTTCGTTCAATTAATTAGAAATTGATTTACAAGCAATTATTTTCACATAATTTTCTTTTGTTTCCAGCTCTATCGCTTCGGAAAATTCGGTTCAAAATGTCCACTTTGACAGCATTTTTTGAAATATATTCTGCCTTTATCAAAAAATCGACCAATACGGACATTATAAAATTTCTGAATAAGAGAACCTGCCAATTGGGTGCATTTTAAAGCAAAAATGAATTTAAAAATAAGTCACAAAATAAGCATTTTGGATTTGAGTAAACCCTTAATAACAAAAAAGTTATGTCACATATGCTAGTTGTGTCCACCATCGTCTGCAATACACATCAGAACTTTCTCCTGCAGATTCAAAATCCTTTTAGATGTTACATTGCTGAGTACGGTCTCAGTAGATCATGCTTTATGTTTATTCCCTTCTGTCTATTTATAATGACCGAGAGGGAAAGAAATGTAATTTAGTCATCAGATAGTGTTTTAGAATGATCGTTTAGATTTATATTACATTCTCTTTAAACAACAAAACATTATTCAAAAATGTTATGTTGAATAATATTTTTTTATGTACTAAATCAATAAAATAGTATTAATGATAATTTTCAAATTTTACATATTTAAAGGAAAAATTTTATATATATATATGGGGGAAATTACGGTGAATAATGTGAGTTTCACTACATCAGAGATTCGCCAAATACGACGATAAACAACAAGGTTTAATAAAACAACGAAACATACAAATAGAGTTTCAATATATAACTAGATTATTATTAGTGAACAATAACGGTTTTCTGCCCCTTCAATAAATACATACTTGGCAAGCTTCGCTAAGCCTGGAGTCGAAAAACCAAATAACTACTTTGGCTAAAATTTACAGAACCCCCCCATGCAGCGTTCCCCCTGAGGCGTCTTCATTCTTGTGAATCGTAAACTGAACTCATACTCTTGCTTGAATTTATCGCCGGTCGCGATTGTTATATTTCATTGCGTTCGTACGGATGTTGCTGTTACTTCTCATTCCCACATACATATGTATAAGGATATGCTGAAAAACTGAATTTGAAGTCCATTTTGGAACGTTGTGCGGGCATAAAGGTTCACCTCATTTAACACGTGCCCTTCCATAATCCACATTTGGGAATTTACCAATTTTTTTAAAGTTTGGTAGTACTCAGTTTACATATTTCGCATTTTGAAGTTAAATGCTCTCAAGATAATTTAATATATAAAATGAAAACTAAGAAAAAAAAATTAGGTAATTTTACCGGTTACAGTTACAAGGAGGGGAATCGTCTGCAAGACTCGTAAGCTTCCTACATTTTAAGACCAGTATTTGGCTATAGTAATCTTTACTTTTTTTAATCGCAGTATTTCTGCGATTAAAAAAGGCGAAAATTACTATATCTAAATACTGGTATTAAAAGATAGGCACCGTGCATGCCCTGTGCAAAATTCCCATCACTGCTGTGGAAGTTATTTTTGCAAAAACAAGTTGAGGAATGTTAAAAAACTGAAGAAAAAAATATTTTATTGTTTAAATTTGCAATTGTTTTTTTTTTTTCAACAATGTAAATAACATGCATTTAAAAGTTAACACGAAACTTTTTTTGCCCAAAAATAGACGAAATAAAATTAGGGAATCTTGTTATAGTAAAAATCTGTTTACAAACAGAATTAAAGAACTTGCAAATTCTGTCATCTGAAAACCCAGAAAAAAAAATTATAGAGCAAATAGACACACAATCTGAATTCAAAACTGTGATCATGTTATAATATTCAACCTTAACTCGATATTTCGTTCCCATTTCATAAGGAAATCGAAATTTTTGGAACAAGTTCCTGTGAAAGCAAAAGACGCCTGAAATGCATTTTTTTTCTTTTATTGGCCTTAAGAAAAATTCCCCGTAGTCATTGACTATAAAATTATATGAAAAAAATCTATCATTATACTATATTTTATGTAACTTAACTAAAGCTTAAGAAATTAACAAGGAATTAATTTAATTATATATAATACTAGGGGGCCTACCCCCTGCGAGCTACGCTCGCCAACCCCCGTTTAGACTTCGAGGCCTCTAAAAACATGACAGCGTGCTTTATTTTAAAAATATTGGTAAATCTGTAATTGGGTTGCCATGCTTTTAACATTTTAATGGGACATTTTTCGATTATCATGGCCTCATACACAGCTGTTGCGACAACTGACGACTGTTTTCGGGATTGATAAGTAAAATCAATTACTACTTGAAAACCAGCTTGTATAAAATGGTTAGGTTTAAATTGTGACTACCTCTCGGACTTTTATAACAACAATCTCTATTCTATTCTTCCTTTGCGTTTAAGGATGAGAAAAATTCCATCTGCTTGTGAATAACATTAAGAACCACGGTATTGAAAAGTACTATGTTATAGACATTTTCAGTAACAGGTTTTAATTTTCTCTCTATTTTAGTGCACCATCATGCATATTTTCATGTTATTTTAAATATGTAAATTATTTTTTTTAATTAATATGTATATACGAATTTTCTAAAAATTATTTATCATACAAAATTAATTAAATATGTTGTGCATGCATGCCTGTATTTATTCGGCATCAATTGATGACATATTTAAACAAATTTGCTATCCGCGGTAATTTTACACCATTTACTGTCACTTGAATATTGTACATAAGAAAATCGGGTACTTTTCCATTATAGGATCATTTGCTTTTAGGTTTGGCGTAATTCGAGCTTCAAAAAGGGATAGATTCATTAATATACATAGATTTGTTGACAAAAGTTATGAAAATAAACCCAATGAACTTTTGGTGCTTTTCTATTACAGGGGTCTTGACGCTTTTTTAAAAAGCTTGGCGGAAAAAACCAAGCAGGATAGAAAACCAAGCAGGATATTTTATTCTTCCGTTCAGTTGGGCAATTATAATTTTATATATTAGTTTCAAATATCCGAATTAATGATTTTATCAATTCGTTTAGTTAAATTTTACAAAAAAAAATAACAAAATGATATCAATAAATAATAATTACTATTAACTCCTTTTCCTCCCTTTCTTTTGCGTTTACCTAAATGACGTCATTTGGACGAATTTATTCAAAATATTTTCAGTTTATAAATTAAATTAAATGCTGACAGACGATTGAATCCTGACAATAGAAATGTCATTTTTTTTTTTCAAATTTTCCTGAAAAACATAATTTAATCACAATCTTGTCTTCATTATCGATTGAAATAAAAGATAAATTCAATTTCAATTTGAAAATGACGAATAAAAAGAAATCAATAATCCCTATCGGGATCCTATTCAATTTTTTTCCCTTTTTTGTCACAAAAAAACTGAGTAATTAGTTGCCATCATTACAGAAATGTCATTAAAATTAGAAAAAAATTAATATCTCGAAAACTAATTCCAATTTCAAAATTCTATTACCAGTTTTGACATCCGCGGATTTTTATGAACAATTGGTATTAATTTCACCATCAAGCGTTTAATATTTTATTAAAAATAGCCTTGAAACCTAATCAGTCGTTTCATAAAATCGTTTCATAAATTCGTTTCATAAATTCGTTTCATAAAATCGTTTCACAAATTCGTTTCATTAGGATTTTATATATATAGGGTAGATTATGTTTGACGCATGTATATTCAGGCAAAATGGTAGTCTGGCAGATTTTCTTTCTAAAAAATATTTTAATTTTAAACAGTATAAAATGCGTTTTTTATTCTAAAATTTAACCTTCTTACAACTATTTCCCGACTTATTATTAGTAAAAACTGTTTAATTGAATATGTGTATTTTTTTTTGTCTTTTTTTTCTAAATTGTTTTAATCTTTTTTTATTATTTACAAAAATAATGTTTCTTTGTACTAAAATATGTTTCGAAAAAATATTTCCTTGTACACCTTTTTTTCTACTAAAAATAAATATTGTCGACATAAATTCCCACCGTCATAAAAGCTGTTTTCCAGGAAATGTTTCGGGAAAAAATTAAAAAACATTCTGGGTTCAATAAAATTGCCCTTTGTGAAACCTATTTCCTAAGCTTATTGAAGCAAAAAGATTCACAAAGTAAAGTTTTTTTTTTTTTCGAAACAGTTTTTGTTACGAAATTATTATTTCTTTCCTCACACAATTTGGTAGATGAAGCAAACATTTTATTTATTTGTTATTTTACTTTTGATTTGAGTTAGAAATGTGGTGTAAAATAATATTTCTCAAGCATTGGAATATGACAACTAAACTGAAGATAATATATAACGAATCCTTATATTTTTAACTTACTTTACCTATCAAGAAATGAAAAAAAAATAGCAAAATCTTACTCTTACAATATTATTAACTTAATCCTTTCGATTCTGGCATACATTTTCCTAATAAATAACATTTATTGTTATTTTGTTGTTTTTTGTATGTATTAATGGTATTATATGGTTTTACACGGTGATTGAATGTAGTACGTTATCCTAATGCGAGCTAATGTAAGCCTAAATGCGTTATAGAAAAGAAGTAAAATAGGCCTAGGCTAAATTAGGTAAAATTGTAATAATGAGTATCAGTAATTCAAGTACAAAATTGTTCATACATATACCTTATGTCTTTCATATATATATATACATGTACTATATATATGTATGTATATATACCGAGTAATTGAAAAGGTGTAGTACAAATCAAATACACTGTTGTGCAAAAATTAAGGACCAGAGGGTTTTTCGATTTTAACGTCACGCAGAAGATTTCCACATCAACCAAAATCATACCATATGATCTTCAGGATGTGAAAATATGGGACAAGTAATAAAACCCATGTAAACAAAGAATCAAAAGGATATGAAAGCATTTTATTGAAAAGGGCACTTCGAGCACAAATGCAGAGAAGACAGAAACGTTCATCTTACAAGCACCTGGCAGGAAAAATTCAGTCTCTAATAGGGGATATGGTCACGCCTGACTGCGATGCAGGATTTGCAACGTCTGTCCATGCTGAGGACAAGGTTGTCTAGTAGCTCTTGAGGAATAGAGTCCCATTCCTCTTGTAACGCCAATTTGAGCTCCGAAATCGTTGCTGGCGCCTGATCATGTGATGCCAAACGTCTCCCGAGAAGGTCCCACACGTGTTCTATGGGATTAAGGTCAGGAGACTTTGCAGGCCAATCTATGCATTGAATATCTTCTCTCTCCAGGAGCTCTTCGACAGCCGCTGTACGATGAGGGGGAGCGTTGTCGTCCATGAAGAGAAAGTCCGGACCCACAGCACCTCTAAAAAGACGCACATGAGGCAAGAGAATCTTGGCGCAGTAGCGGGCACCAGAGACCGAACCTCCTTGGAAGACGTGGAGGTCCGTTCGGCTACCAAGCATGATACCACCCCAAACAAGAACTCCGGCACCTCCAAAATGGTCCCTTTCGATGATGTTGGAGGGATGATTGTGTGTTCCCTGCTCTCTCCAGATGTGTATACGCCCAGAACCACTTGTCATACTAAATCGGCTCTCATCCGTAAAGAGTACTCGACCCCACTCCTGTTGTGTCCAATTCATATGATCCTGACACCACAGAAACCTGTGTCTCCGAGGAGCAGGCGTTAGTGGTACACACCGTACTGGCCGTCGTGCATACAGGCCACCTTTGTGCAGCTTCCTAGCCACGGTAAAACATGATATCCGATGGCCAGTATTCTGCTCCATCTGCATTGCGATTTCTCCAGTTGTCTGACGCCTGTTTCTTTTCGCCTGTAGGACAATATAACGGTCCTCCGCTGTTGTTGTTGCGCGTGTGAGACCACTGTTAAATGCTCGGACAGCTGTTCCTTTCGTTTGAAATGCACTCCAGACTCGTAAAACGATGCTATCAGCGATACCGAATTCTTGTGCCACACTTGTCACACTTCGACCTTCTTCCAACTTCCCAATGATTCAACCACGTGTAAGGTCATCCAGATGACATCTTCTGGAATGTCTCTTGACCATATCACACAATAATAGCAATAAAAACGTCGCTGAAATCACTTTACACAGTGCAATAGATTTCACCAAATTTCTGAACGATCACCGCCTCTGTGCTTTTATTCCCTTAGCACATCCTCCTTTTAAGCCATATGCCATATACGGACATGTCCTGCTGTATTTGTTTCAGGTCTATCCCTAGATTGGTCTTTCATTTAGTTCTGTTGCCTTTTTTGGCTTTTATGCTAATTTATCAGTTCCGTCCTTAATTTTTGCGCACCAGTGTATAGCTTTGAAATATGGAATTTGTTTTACGTTCAGGTTATTTGTTAAGGTTATCTACAGACGAAAATGCAAATTAAAAAATTTTATGCGGTCTCTTGATCCTATAATGTTATATTTTAACAAAAAGTTGTCATGCTCTGTCTAGTAAAACAGTAAAAAAAATCATTCTTCTATCGGGAAAATATGAAAATATAAATCAAAGAGAACAAGGATGAAAATAATAAAAGCGGCGAGAGGTTGCAAATACAGGTGTGATAATATTATAGGATAGGCAGAGTGGTGGTAAGAGTCGAACTCGGCACCCTGGAATACAAAACGAGTACAATTGCTATTAAGAAATCTTGTACTCTAACACACATACAACTTTAATAAATAAAAACTTGGTAAAACAAACACACATTGCTAAATGATGGATTACATTAAAAGACATAAGCGTTAGTTTAGATTAATAGATGGCGTTAGCTGTCGATTAAATCGTTTAATTATGACGATACTCAACTCATTGGTCAAAGTTCATATCTGGAATTCTCAACAATAGTGAAGTCGGAAACATCTTATGATTGACTTTATATCCTGAAGGTGGCTTAAGATGTAGACTGAAACTGTTTATTTGTGTTTTAAATGTAATTTTATGTATTTTAAAGTAATACATCATTTCGCAGTGTATGTGTTTTAACACATTTTTATTTATTAGAGCGCTATAACGCCGAGTAAAAGCCTAGCTCCGCTGCTCTCTGCTACAAACTCGTTCTTTATATACTGCCCGTTTTAGATTGCCACAGTATTCTACTCCCCCATGCCCACACTCCCACAGAGGAAGACGTCTCGTGTACGTCGAGCGAACTATGGGTAATGCTGTCACCTTGCCGTAAACATGTGTGATGCGTGGAGCGACAAGCTTTGTGCTATAAGAGAGACGCCATAGGTTTTGTGGTGAGAACAGTTTACAAATTTTGCGTGCTTGGGGAGTGATTTCTTGTGTTCACATCTTTTGGTCCCAAAAGGAGATGTAGTCGGCGATGACAATTATCGAATCAGGGATCACGGAACAGTAATTCTATAGCGTCGATCAAAATGGTAGCTTTATTGTTCTCTGCGAGGAACTCGCTATACACATTCCCTGCGAGATGGTGTCGCTATAATATGAAACTCGCTTCTGCATGCACCATAGCCAAAAATGGAGAAAAAAATGCGTAAACTTATTGGACTGCGTACTCTTACTCTCATCTGCCTTGTACGATATTTTGAAGCCTTGCCGAATTTGAAATTCAGCTTAGGAATATAACGCAAAATTTAAATATCATAGTCAGTTACGAAACATGAATGGGGTTGTTCTATTGGGTTGTTCTATTAGGTTATTCTATTGGGTTGTTCGGAAAGTACTTTCCATTTTGGAAAGTTGGTTTAATATCGGAAAATTCTATCTTTAAATTATTAGACAGTAATTCCGATATCTAATGTCTAACAATTGACGTGCAGAATTTTCCGGTAGGAATTGGTTTTCCCAAAAGGAAGGAACTTTCCGAAGAACCCAATAGAACAAAGTCTTTTTTTCTCCGTGATGCCCTTTGAAATCCGTTGTATTTTTTGAAATCTCTTCTTCAAATTCACGTCTTGGAAAAACAGAATTTGACTGAAAAATGTTAAATGTCAAAGGATTAAAATTTCCAAATAAATTCAATATGTTTTGTAGAAAGAATTCTGTTTGTAAAACAAAGAATCATGCTTAGATTAAAAGAGTACGTTAACTTTTTCTTTTGATCTTTTATTTCTAATAAAGAAAATTTGTCTGCTAAAAGAATGCCATCTATTCGGTGTCACCTTTATTTGATTTTTATCGTAAGTATTCGAATAAGGAATTTAAATGCAGATTGGATAATATCTATGCAATAACTATTATTTGAATGAATGCTGGAGAAGAAGTTCAATTTCTTGAAGGAAATAGACAGTACAAGATTTAAAATTACTCGTTAGAAACCATTTTCGTAGATAAAATTTCAAACATTGAAATGAATGCAGCCTATAATGCCACATAAATCAGTTAAAAAAAAACAATAAACAACTAGATTTATACATGTCACTTTGGTTAGTTTTGCTCTTTATTTGTTAAAGTGAATGTTCCGATTATATATATATATATATATATATATATATATATATATATATATACCGCTAACCAGACCCTACCTACCGGGCATGAGTGCCTAGCTTTACGAGTTAGTACCTGCGTGGGGGGGGGGCGATATTCGCCTGATTACAGCATGGATGTGATCCACTTGACAAGAGCCTTGTTGACATCGCTGCAGTGCTCGCTAATGGTTTGCTACAATTTTCTTTGTTTGCCGTTTCAAGAATTCTGTTTAACTTTGTTAAATAGGCAGATTTAAAATAAAAGCAAAAATTAAAGAAGAGAAAGGAATTGGTCTCGTAATTAAGAACACTGATCAGGTGACAAGACCTTCACTGGACTAGGCACCTCCAGAGGTATAATTCATAGGGAAATTGGATGACTTTGCATGGATTTTACATTCACCACACGTCATTAGCGTACATGGATTTACATATTTGCCATGTGTGTTGGCTTGTTACGTTCATGGTGGGTTGTTGCTGTAGGGTTTATCGCCGCTTTTATGGGCTGATTTCATTTTTGTTTTATTTGTCTCTGTCAGTGTTTTTTGCCGCTTTTATGGGCTTATCCCTGTTGGGGGCTGTTTCTATCTATTATCATTAGTTGGGTTTTTGTCTTTATCTTGATAAATTGATTACTTTATCTTGTGCTAGTGCTGGTTGTCACATTTTGAAACTTAGTCTTCTTGCGACAGTTTCACTTGTTATTATGTCACTATCGTGGGTTTTGTCACATTGTAACTTTTTTTACAGTGGTTCTCACATTTCTGGATGTTATATAACAACTAAAATGATACATCACACTGATATATGGAATGGAATTCGGCCACAGAATATTATTAAGTTTTCAATGATGTGTGTAATTTTGTACTGGAAAACGTGCTACTCATATATCGATTGCTACTCACTTGATGCTATTTAAATATCAAATCAAATCAATAGTTTGAAGAAGAATAAGTGGAAGCACATGAAGACCTACCATAGTCTCTATATACCAGTACCCTAGGAATAAGTCAATGTGTGCGCATGAATTGTTTTGAATGTATAGAAAAACTATGCGCAATAAATCATCAAATCTGACTTAATAAAACCAGAGGATCTCAGAGGGAAACCCAGTTTACATATAACATTTTCCCGATGTATAGAAACTAAGTATATATTTTTTAAAATAAAAACGTTACATTTTTTTTTACATTTATCTTCAAGGAAACTTTACAATTTGTCATACCTAAAACTTTGCAATTTGTTTTTTAAGATGTTCGCTTAGTCAAGAAATTGCAAGCTAGTCATTTTCTGGTAGACTGATACTGTCACTTACCCAGCTGAATAATGAAACATAGCTCCAAATACTTTTTAAAGAAGGCTATTGACCCTAGGTACATGATGATTCTAAGTACGGAGGTCTTCCCTACATAACTGTATGAGATAGTAACAGTCTTCATACTGATGGCAACCTGCCGTTATTTCATAGATGAGTACATTGGATAACATTACCTCTCTGATATTTTTTCAATAAATCCTGAAAAAGATTATTTAATTTTTTTATCTGGCTGTCCTATTAACCTTTTGGCTGCCGCATGACTTGCTAGCAGTCATAGTTATTCCTGCAGCGGTTTTAAATTACACATTTTCTGACTCCTTTTTAAACACAAAAGCATAAAATTGACACGGCTGGCGATTGAAGACATTTGGAATTGAAATGAAGTTTCCATTTTTTAATAAATAAATTACTTATCGAGTTCAAAGCGATTCGTGTCCCGTGACGATACGATTTCCCCCTTTCTCTCGCTCTGTTGTCTCGGGAATTCGGTTCAAAACACAGACTTTACAGTATTTTCTGAAAGATCTTTTGCCTTTACCAAAATATGGAAAACTCTTATCGATAACACAGTTTCTGAATAAGAACACCTGCCAATTGCATCCATTTTCGATCAAAAATGAATTCAAAATTGTGTCAGAAAGTAGCTTCTTTGGATTTGAGAACAGACTTTAATGCCTCATAGAAAGAAAATACTTTAAAATTGCAAATTAGATAAAATATAACATTCATAAAAATGATGTGTGATTTAAACACAAAAACACTCTAAAACATCCGGAATCCTTGGAACATACAAATAGAAAAAAAAAGTTTTCGAAAGCATTGATAAACGTAAATTCGCAACATAATTTTAAACCTTCTCGACAAAATTACACTTCTATTGTACTTATATAAACAATGTAAATGACGAGAAAGAAATCTAACGCGAAACACTCTTTTTATTTAAAAAAAATCGCTGGAGAGCTAACAGGAAATTAAACAAAAGTTTAAAATAAACTTGCATTGTAAATAGTTGAACTCGGTTGTATTTACTCGAAAAGAACAAATGTATCTGAAATCAATCTCTTTTCATTTAATGTAAACATTTAAAAACGCTTAACACAAAAGTAAAATATCTTCTGGTAAAATGAACAGTAATAGAGAAAATTTGAATGCTAACAAGTTAAATACAATAGACTTTCAAGTAATTAAGAAGCTTATGTAATAATTATTACCATAATTTGTTTTACGTAATACCGATGAACATTGCCTCCAATTATGCATGCTTATGAATTTAATACTCCAAACGTTCCTATTCGTTACGTCGAATAAATATACTTACATAGGATTTTTAAAGATTTTTTTTTTGAATTTTTATCTAACTCTCACATAATGCTGAATTCATAGAGTATATTTTTATGAACGTTTAGATGTTCTTATTAATGTATTTTAAAAGTAGGATCACGATAATTAAACTTTATACAGGAATTAGTAGATCGCCCGGTCTTGTCCTTACTAATATTCGATATCTACATGGTACAATAACCAAAAATGAAATAAAATACACATATACATTCTAAAAGTGATTACAATATATCTAAAATGTTTTACAAACTTTTTGAAAACAAACCGACTAGTTTATCACACTTACAACTGTGACATTCCAGATGTCTGCAAATAAGAAATGAACATTTCCGTATAAAATTGAACTTTGTACGAGATAAAAAAAGAAAAGAAAAAAAAAGTATCATCACATAGCAGTTGGCGCCATCTATTATCATTGTGTTTTAACCACAATAATTGCACTTTAACAAGATTCATTTTATACTATCATTTTTAAGTACAGTAGAACTCCAATTATCCGAATCAATTGGGACCGGACCCCATTCGGATAATCAAAAATTCGGATAATTGGATTTTTTCCGAAAAAAGCGTCTATTTTAATTAATTACTGCATGTATGTTGAAAATGGGATACAAAACTATTTTTAAAGAAAATGATCTTTTAATTAATTAAATGAAAAGGCGACACTTTTACATGTTAAGCGTACTTACAAGTGCTGTACACTAAGTACGTATCGTACTGTAAATGAAAGTCATATAGTAATATGGCTTTCATTTTTCTTCTGAACATTTCGATGAAAGTAAGCTGTTTGACAGTCTTCATCCGTTTTCGGGCAGCCAAGTCGCGCATCCACTTGACAGGGAGAAGTTGCATGTGATCACACTCAGGCTGACGCTCCATCCACTTCAACGCAGTTTCAAGGCCGGCAAATGATTCACTAGCTAATGGTCCCGTGTCTGCTTCAACTTCGACATTAAGGTCATCTCCTTCCTCGACACTTTTTTCTCTCACACTTTCAATAAGTTCATCGTCATTTAGAATTTGAAACCCATGGGGGCCAGGCCGGCAACCTGGCGACGGACGACAGCCAATAATCGAACTGCACTATGAGACGGTGACTCATCATCCCAATAATGTTCGCGCTGCGCTTACTCTAGATTCGCGGAGGGAAGGACAATATAACGCGCGTAAACAGAATGATTATTTTGCGAATCGCAGTACGTTTCCGTCTTATTTTTTTTTCTGAAATTCTGAAAGCGATTCGGATAATCAGCGATCCGGATAGTCGGAGTTCGGATAATTGGAGTTCTACTGTAGTATCATTTTATGCAGTATGTCACGCCAAATTTCAGGAAATCCAAAAGAGGCTGATTCATTTCATGTATTTGCATTGCAAATATAAATTTCTAACAAGCGGATAAGGGATGTAAAATAAAAGTTTTATGGGTTTTTTTTCTTTAAAATTAATCTGCAAAGTTTCTGCGTTGTTTAGTCTGGATAAAGCTCTCGTTTTTTTTGCAGCACTTGATATCTACTATAGGTTTTTCTTCCTCGTTACAAACATTCTATTCGTCATTCATATGTTACGAGGGTGAATCAGTAAGTAATGCCTCCATTGCTCTAACTTTTATTTCTTTCACAGCTACTGGACTATCTATGTTTTATATTATAGAGGTAACTTTAATCTAATTTATATAGTATTTTCCTTTTCAGATTGGCAGATTAGAACCATTGATCTGAAGCTAAAAGAAAGAGTCGTCATCTAATTTTTGGCAAAAGAAGGTTGCGCACCTTAGGAAATTCATAGACGCTTGAAGAATGTTTATGGAGACGCTGTAATGGACATTAGCAATGTGCTGCGTTGGGTGAAAAAGTTTGGAAACGGAGAAACAGAAATTGCAGTTAAAACGAGAAGCGGCCGGCCGACAACATCAGTCACACAAGGAGAAGACCAAGCTTGGTAATCACAGATTTTGATTAATTTTATATATGTTGTAGGGTAGAAGCCCCTTAGTCTCAGGTTCAACGGATTTTATGCAACACTCCTTAGTTCTCGAGAAATAGGGGGTCTAATATTTTAACACATCTTAAATACTTACTATGTCACGAAATTACTGCGTTGGTCATAGCTAGGTGTCGGAACTTGCGAGCTACAAGTAGTGAAACTACTGTAGTCGCTACTTTTTACAGTAGTTTGTAGTGCAGCGCGCTACATTTTGAACAATGTAGTGTAGCGAGTAGCACGATACAAAAAATCAGTAGTTTGTAGCGAGAACCGACGCTACTTTTAACGCTACTTCAGGAGAGAAAAAAGTGCCATTCTGCAAATCACGATCACGTGGTCGAAACTCGCTTCTTTTGTGCAGAATTTGCTTTGCTCAAAAATTTCCGAATCACAGTGGCAAATCTCAGCTGCAGTGTATAGCAACGCATCGCATGAAGTCATAGATTTTTTCCATTGACACTTGCTGCTGAAATCAAGTACTAACCTCAGCGTCCAAAGGAATTAATTTTCTTGTTGGCAACACTTGTTTATTTACTTGTTAAGATGTCTTCATGTTTTAACGCCAGATTTCTTATTATTCAGAATTGCTCCATTACAGATTTATTTATTGTTTGCATTTAGGGTAGATTTTCTGTAATTTTCTAGATTATAATATCTATTTTAATTTTTCTACGAAATTTGTTAAGTGTGTATAAACTAACGTTTTCGAGACGAACACAAAACATTGCCTTGTATGGTATCTTTCTTAATTTTTTAATGCCCTCGGATGTCGCATTTATTTAATTGTATCCCGGCAGACGCGATATAACGAGGGGTCACTTTATTATTTAATCCGTGTCTTCAATTTCTAGTGTAAATTGAACACTTTGACAAAATTTGAAAGTAGCGAAGTAGTGACTAGTTTTAAAAAGTAGTTTGTAGTCGCTACTTTTTAAAACAAGTAGTTATAGTTGTAGTTAACAACATTTTCGACAAAGTAGTTGTAGTTATAGTTTACTACAATAAAAAAGTAGTTTTTCCGACACCTGGTCATAGCTCAGTTGTTGGCATCTGCTTGTTGATCTGAGGGCCTGAGTTCGAAACCAGGACAACGGGCTCAATGGGCTCAATGCCACAAGATTGCGTACATGCTGAAGCAGTACGAGATGGCGCAACAGTAACATCATCAGTAATCAACACATTCGAAACTTGCGGCATACCTTAATAACTGAAAAGCATTGTTTTACAGAAATTTAGCTAAAAATAAATCGTAAATATTTGAAGATAAAAATATATTTTGCTTTTTATAGATATTCTACCATATGTAGTTATCCTTCATTTGACCAGTATACGAATAATCTCAAGTATGACTTGATAATGCAAAATGACAGTATAAAATATTTATCTACAATACTATTCAAAGAAACTCTTTTAATAAGCCATGATACCAGAGAAAACACAACGCGTTTCAAAATAACTAATCTTTCTTCTTCAAACGCAAAAAGACGTACTACCACACGAGAAAAGATGCAAGACCGGAAGTAAATAATAGGTAAAGGGGGAAAGAAGGACGGGTTAGGGAAAACAAGCCAGAAAAATAGGGTACAAAAGGGAAAATACCGATTAGAAAAGTCCTGTAACAAAGAAAGCAATATTTAAATGAGTCTTTCGACAAGAAATGAAGGGGAAAAATGAAAAAGAAAAGAAAAGAAATAAAAATTAGTAATATAAATAAAAGAAAAACAGAATTAAATTAAAAACGGAAAAAATAAGAAGCAGAAAAAGGTTAAACTTAATTAAAAACATTTAAATTAAAAAAAAGCAGAAGGAATTTTAAAAGTTTCGCTAGTTTTGTGTTTTAAATCACTTTTAACAGATTTTCTTGTTAGCCTACGTTTAGTATTTCATTAACCATATATCTAACTGCATAAAATAAGGTCCTGTGAAAATTACTGCCAGCAAAATTAGTTTATTTTCATTCAAATATATTAGTAAAAGCAGAAAAATCTTTAAACGCGCCTCTCGCGAGAATAAAATTACTGAAATATAAATAAGGTAAATCGACATTCTCAACCTTTCTCATGTTATTAAATTCTTCAAAGTAATCACATAGTTTCTGACTGGTACACAACGTGATTAAAAATGAAACATCTTTGATTAAAGCTCCTTTTATTCTTTAATATAAAGAATTAGAATGCTCTACGTTGAAAGAATTTTATTTAAGAATTCAAATTAAATTGTAATCACACATTGCTTTGGAAATATTTTTTAAAACATTATAATTTGATAAATCAATGTGCCTTTCATTTTATAGCCATGATACAATATCCCTCTTTAATAATTATTTAAAAAAAAAATACTTTTATTTTTTATTTTTTTAATGACAGATAAGATCAATCATTTTGTCCGAAATTCCTATAAGACATATATTAGGTTATTATTAAAATATCTAATTTATATCATTGTATGTAAAATATTTAAAGGGTTAATTGAAAAGAGAAAATTAGAATTTTTTTGTTACATCTTCAGGTAGTTTTTCCCGACATTTTTAAGGAAAGATACTCCAATTAGATTCATGTATATTCCAATTTTTTACCCGACTGCACGTACAAAAAAAGGGTTATGTTAGTCAGGAAGGGTAAAGTCATGTTATCCTAAGCAGGACTCTAAAAGAGATTATATTGATAGTGCTGTAAAACATATAGTTATATTCTTTTTATTATCGGAGGTATTAGTTGTTCTTGTAATAAAAACCCACCTAAAGACATAAGTATTCCTAAAGTAATAAATCAATGTAAATCTATATATATATAAAAGAAAGTCCTGACTCGGGAGAAAATCAACGCACAGTCCAAACTACTGAACCTAAAACATGAAATTTTTTGGGAAAATACATTTTGGGATGTGGGGGCGCGCACTAAGAAAGGATTTTTAAAAACTCTACTCTTAAGGGGGGGGGGGGTTAAAAAAAAGAACAAACTTTAAAAAAATTCCTCAAAAATCAGCTATTATAGTTGGACAAATGATAACATATTTTAATGTATTTTTGCATGCTGAATCGAATGGCACCAAGTACTTTCTTCTAAGCCCGATAGTTTGTGAGATATTTCATTCTTTTTCTAATTTGGCGATGCCTTTGGCGCCAAAACCTCAAAATTTTAACATTACAAATGATAATTTTTAAAACTACACGCATTATTATAGCAATAGAAGCAATTCAAACTGACGATAAAGGGCGAGGAACTTCTTTTCATCGTTATTATATAATGTGATGAAATTAGATTTATGGAAGTTTCTATAATCGGATAAACCCGATTATAAAAGATAGCCGTTTTTAAACACTGTGCTGAATGGATTTTGATGCGAATTGAACTGTTAGATAAATTTTTAGGAAAGGTTTTTGTATTTAAAATTGTTCTACATTGTTTAGTTACAGAATTATGTCTCAGAAGAGTCCATTTATGAATGTTTAACCCTTTTAAAATGATTCTGTTAAGTGGATTTTGATGGGGTTTGCACTGTTAGATAGATTATTTTCCAGGGAAGGTTTTAGTATATAATATATCGTTCTACATTTCTTTGTTCAAGAATTATGAGAGACATTTCTATAATCTGGTGAATCCTATTATAAAACACTAGCCTTTTAAAATAGTCCTATGGATTTGTAAGTTAAAATTTTTTACGGTATGGATTTAGTGTACTGGGTATCGTTCTATCGTCCTATACCAAATCTTACTGTAAATGGTCATCTAATGTCCTTATCAGCCCAAATTTCGTCTGACAAATTAGAAAATATAATAGCGCAAAGGCGTTTGTATTGTTTCAGCAATGCGGAAGGATATTTTCGGTAGTTGTCCACATTGTTTTAAAATACAAGATCAAATCCCCGATATATTTCTTCTGATTAAAATTGTTTTTTGAGAAACCCACCAGCGTACACTGTAAAAAAGAATAGATCAATCTACTAAAAAAAAAATTTGTTTTTCTCATTAATCCTTGCAATTACTAAAAAAATTTTTGTACTCTTACTCAGTTACAAGAAAATCTGTAAGTATTACTAGAAAACAGCTTGCAACGATTCCGGTTTATAATACCGGTTACTACAAAATTCCGTAGAATACAAATTTACAAAAAAAAATTTAGTAACCGCAGGAATTTTTTTTCTTACAGTGTAGCGGGCGAGTCTGCTATTTCCGTATAAGATAAAGAATATTTTCATAATGTTATTTTATTTCAATTTATTATTTTTCTTTATTATTATTTTTTTTAATAAACATTATGTCATATTTCACATGTATTTGAAAATAATATATGTAAAAGTTTTATTTATTTTTTTCGATATTGTTTTCTTTAAATATTTAATTAATACAAAAACCGTTCAGTGACAAAAAAAGAGTCAATAAAATCGATTTTGAAATATTAAATAACGATTGAAAAGACATATAAAAAGAATTCTGGGTGAAAACACTCAGGTTTTATATGAAAGTCCACGTGTTCAGTCAACATTTACAGTTATTTCTATCTAGTTCACCAAAACCAGAAAAAGTAAACAGAAAATTTCATAGCATGGTTTTTATAAAAAAAAATTTCCGAACATTGCTGTTCCAATCAGATAAATCAACAAAAACAAATGTAGCAGAAATATTTTCGAAAATAGTTTTTAAACATCGGTTAATTTTATTTTCTACCTGTAGTATTGACGAAAAAATATGTCAGTAGTTCAAACTTATTATGTTTGTATATTTTTATTCTAAAAGAAAAAGTTATAAACGTTGCCGCCGTTACTGCCGTAATTGAATCTACTGTGTCCTTTTCACTTCTCGGCTTATCCTGCAAAATTTCTTGCATAAATAAAAAAAAAAATTAAAAAAAGAAAAAAAAAGAAAAAGAGAGAAAGAAAAGAAAAGAAAGAAAAGAAAAGAAAAGAAAAGAAAAGAAAAGAAAGAAAGGAAACTGGTAGTTTCATAGAGAATTGTATGCACACGCTGAAGTATACAGTTTTTAAATCGAAGAATTGTTTTCACCCATTACAGCCTAGCGGTACCATATCGTACCACAATAACTTCCAACCATTTTGCTGTTTGAGTACCAGTATTTTTTAAGACAAATATTATATTTATTTGATGACAGAAATTCACCAATAAAATTGAACCACAGTTGCTATTGTGAAAATTGGTGCGAAATGCAATTTTTGCATTTTAAACAGAAAATTAATTCCGTCCTTGATGGGTTAAGCGTGGTTTAATATTGAAATCGGTCAAGATAAGGTCAGTTACATAAGTTTTATATCATTAAAAACTTTGCATAGCCATTTTACCATTTTTTCAGGCATATATTTGACGAGATTGTGGTATGCAATGTCCAGTCATTTGAATAAAATTCTATTTTTTTTTTTTTAGTTTTTCACATTTTTTATTCAAAGTTTCATTATTTGTATAGATATTTAGTTTAGATTTTGTAACAGTCGTTTTTTTTCTGTTGGCAGATTTTAAAAACCCCGAATAATAATATTTCTCAACACTGTATTGTCAACTAAAAGATACATTTACACGTGAAGGTTGAAAAAGAAAGAAACATAAAATTAAATTATATAGGAAAAATCATTTATTATCATTGAAATAAAATACATACGCTAAAAGGGATTATAGTAAAGATAAAGGCTAAAAAAAAAACATTTTTAATAAACAAAGGACTAGTTCCGTAGACACAATAACGGTGACATTCTCAAGGTCTGTAATGATAAATAAACACATTTTGCATTCAATTTCATATATGGATTTGATTAACAAATATCAGGGAATAGTAGGTATCATGAAGACAGGGCACCATCTAAAGTCATTATGCTTTGATAAAAATGATCTTCCATAAAAGAGATTTATTTTATAACCTTTTATTTTTAGATTCATAGGCTGATTCATTGCATACATTCTCGTTGTGCATATAGATTTCTACTAACTGGCGGATAATGGATGGGGAATAAAAACTTGATGGATAACTTATTTTACTATGTTCTTTTAAATTAATCTCCAAAGGTTCTATCTGCAGGGTGTTTCAAAAAGAATTATCCGATTTTAAAAAAACATAACTATTCACCTTTTAAGCCGTTTTCATCGAATAATGTATAGGTAGAAAGAGGGAAATCTCCAGTTTCACATAGTGGCCGACAAGTAGCGCGAACATTCTACCGTCGCCCGCCACTTCAGTGTTATTGTCTTGCCTCCAAGATCGCCGGATCTCTCAGTCTGCGATTTCTTCTTGTGGGGGTTAATAAAAAACTACGTTTATGTGCCTCCCCTTCCAGCTAAATTAGCCAAATTGAAGTTAGGTCCCAACAGCAGCTCTGAAAGAAGTTGATGCAGAGATGCACGCAAATGTTTGGGACGAATGTGACTATCGTATAGACATATACCTTGCATCCAAAGGTGCACATATTGAGATTCTTTAATTTGGTTTGTAAATATGTATATATATATATAGGATTAGCCATGCAATATAAGATTAATCTTAAGTGTCTAAGTTCAATATTTTTCCTAATATACACATTTCTGATAGGGTGATTCTTTTTTAAACACCCTTTACTTCTTCTTGGTTGCATTTGTTGTAAGGATCTGTCCGTCAGTAAGGATTTCGAACCAGCGACCGGGAGGTTGGGTACGCAGGCTTGGATCAGTATCTATGGCTGGACATTCTTAAAGCGAGTGTCTTTACAATGCCTTACTGCCTGTCACTATGTGGCAGTACAGATGTGTGTGTGTGTGCTTGCGTAGTTATGAAAAAAAAACGCTTTAATAAGTCTTATATTCTTTGAAATTACTATGGAAAGTACAAAAAACTTATATTATTTTCTGTACAAAGCTTCCACTTGATCCACAGAAACTATTCGCAGTAAACTTTTAAAATTTAGTTAAAATAACATTAATGTATCAAAAATTTTCATTAAGTCGAATAATTTTTATAAAGTTTATAATTATTGGCAACTAATTAAATCTAATTTATATTGCATAACTTTAAATACGTAAAATAAACTGCAAGACTTAAAATGGCAAGATTAAAATGTCTTTTTAAGTGCGTTCGTAATTATATAAATACGTCGTCTGATCCGTCCGTCTGTATGTCCATCTGTATGTCCGTCCGTCCGCATATAACATCGCAAAAACTACCCAACCGAATGGTTTGAAATTAAGATATATTATCTTTGCAGAATTTTTTCGTGTCATTCCAAATTTTATGAAATTCGAATCAAAACTTAAAAAGATATTAATAAAAATTTTGTTCATTCTATTAAATCCATTATTAATATGTAATCTGTATAAATAAAAAAGGAAGGGATGTGACTCAGGAAAACAAATACGGGCTGACCACTTCTTTTTTCATATGCCAAGCGGCCATTTTATTCAAAATTATTTTTTCGAATGAAATTGACATAAAAGGTACATTTCTAGAAAATTCGTTCAAAAATATTGTTTGCTTGAGAGATGAGTTACATTCAAATATGTGTAGATTTTAAGATAACTTCAGTTGAAATTAGGTTGACTGCCCAATATCTCAATCCATTAAAGTAAATAAACACAAAACATTCGTTCTTCGTGTGTCATAAAAATATTAAACCCTGGAGGTAATCATTCGCACAGCAAGATCTCCATGGTGAATTTTGCAGCGCTGTCGAAGAAAAAATTCGCATCTATAAACGTGGCATACGTAATAAAAGAAAAACCATTCTCATTTCGCTCATAACAGACGATATCATTAATTTCACTGAAATAATAACGATGATTTTTTTCACATTGTAAAACTAGTTACAGTACGAACGGTACGATTTCCAACATGTTTATTATTGTTTTATGAAAATTTTACATATTTAATTTTTATCGATTAGACTTTTACAAAAATAATTTCTCCGTTCTGAGAAACTTTTAAATATTTTTTAAGTAAAATAGCATATCTTGGCAACATCTGGAAAACATGAAAAAAAACACAGTTAAAAGCAGGAATCGATTTTATTTTTCAAACATTACATTGAATTGTTGAACAATTATGAACATGCTAAAAACATATCAAAAGGGCATTGACTTTTAACTTTTAATCATAATTTATGCATTTTTTGAAATATTGTCATTTATACATATTTACTTAAAATATAATGTCAATTTGGGGTTTTCGTATGATCATACTACAGTCTTTCAAAGATTTAACGAACATTGCAAATCTTATCAAAATATGACATTCTACTACATGTATATCTATATTTTAATATATTATCATTGCAAATATATACATACATTAAATTAAAATGTTAGACATTTTTAAGTGATTGTCAATTTTTCGACAAGTTTTTTAAGGGTCTTTTAAATTTTTGAGGGACTGTGCATAGTTTTAAAATTCAAAATTAATTCAGTATACAGTGGTATTTTGGCTAATAAGTGAACTTGCGAAAGAAATTTTCAGCTAACTGAGATATTTTTACTGGTTTTTGGACTCGGCTAACGTTTTATTGGATATGCGTGTGAATATAACGTAGAAATTTTGCATTTTTAAAGTTAACAATACAAAGTAAAAACAATATACAGACAATATACAAACAATATACAAACAATAACAATACAATAAACAAAAAACATGCGGAAATTTCTTGAATTTGTTTTTAAAAATCGTATATCTCCGTGAATATACATGCTATTATCAAACAAATAAACACAAATTTTGTCTATAGGTATGTACTATACCTATACAGCATATCAAGAATTTTATTTTACAGGGCGATCACAATTATTAAAATGTTTATTCAATTTGTTGTTGGTCCCCTAATTGCTCTTGTGATCAAACCTTCGCATCGCAGCAAAATATGAGATCAAATATTTGTTTTGTAGTTCTGAATTTCCAGAATAATTGATCAAGTACTTCTCTAGATATTCAACAAAACGTCCAAAATCGAAAGTGTTCGGTGACTTCTACCCATCTTGTGTATATACTATATATATATATATATATATGGGAATTGTAAAGTAACAATGAGAAGTAAAAGCAACAATTGTATGAACTCAATTAAATAATAATGATCACGAGCCGCGATAAAGGGGAGCACAGTTCGAGTTCACGAATGCAAGATTGGAAGCGCGCAAGTATGAACGGGAGTTTCGTTGATTTGAGGCACAGCAGTTGGTTCTTTTTTTTGACACAATGCTCAGGAAAGCTTGTAAAGTATGTATTTATTGAAATGCGGAACTTGTTATCGTTCATAAATATTAATCCAGTTATACATTTTTATTTGAATCTTCAGTTGTACATGTTGTTGCTTTATTAAACCTTGTTGTTCATATTTATATTTTAAGAATCTTCTGTTGTGTTGAAACTATATATTAATCATCAGAATAATATATATATATTGTTATGAATTTTGTATATACCTGTAAATATTCCATTTGTTTAAATTTATTTTATTTTATTATTGTGAAAATTGCAATATTATTAATGTATTTCCTATTGAGCATTGAGTTACATGATGCTCAATAGGAAATACATTAATAATACTGCAATTTTCACAATAATAAAATAAAATAAATTTAAACAAATGGAATATTTACAGGTATATACAAAATTCATAACATTGCCCCCCTCTCAAGGACTGCACGTCCCGGGCAGTACAACCCTTGATCGGAAGCAAACCTGTTACCAACAAATGCTATACTATTCGAAACACTTAAAGCAAACATGGAAAATAACAATTAAACACACTCATAATGCTGAATTATACAAGTATTTAAATAATAATAACATTAATAATGATAATGCTAAGCAAAAGAAATTATTACATTAACTTATATACAAGACCATGGTCATACTAATTTACATTATTTACATTACACTATTTACAATCAATGAACTAAGTACTATAGCCATAGTATGGAGCCAGCCTGTCGTAATGAACGACTCTAGACTTTGAACTTGGTGACTTTCGGATCCGAATTACGACATCGTTCAGTCTGTTTAGGACTGTATAAGGACCGTCCCAGTGCGATTGCAGTTTGGGAGAAAGTCCTTTACGTCGCGTCGGATTATAAAACCAAACCTTGCCACCTTCTTTGAATTGATGTCCCGTGGCTTTCGTGTCGTACCTGGTCTTCATCTTCTCCGTCTGTATATTGATCCGCTCTCGAGCCAAGTTGTGGACGTCTTCAAATCGTGCCTGGAGATTCTGCACATATCCCTCTGGCGATGAAGGCGCATCTGGAGGGCGACCAAAAAAAACAACCTTACAGCATCGGTTTTATAATGGAGTCTATGGAAAAATCGCCAAGGAATGGGTTTATCGCCAAGTTGGCGATGGTTTTGGAGACTTATTTTTGTCGCCAAATTTGGCGATATATCGCCAAATGTCGCCAAGTTGGCGACGGATTTGGCGACTTTTTGTGCAACCCCCCCCCCTTATACCTGTACATTGGGATCCTTTCTCGCTTAAGTTCTCTATCGAAAGTTAAAGCACTTTCTGGTAATTTCTAGCATCTGAAGGCTCTGGAAAATTCTACAGTTATCTTTAAAGCCTATATAAGGGACCTCCACCAGTCCAGTTCAGTTAGTTGTCTGTCAACTGCGATTGAATTCATACGAGAGGCTTTGCATTGAGAACTGTGTTTCTCGGATCGATTTTGTCGTTGATACGTCGTATTGAACGCATTGTTTCTGTGTGAAATTTTGCTGTGCTTTTATTGGATTTGAAGATTACTGAATATCTTGTAATTTTCAGAAGATATTGATGTTCGTATTGCACTGTTTATAGTGAATAAAGCCTTTTGATTGTTCTTATATATTGGCATCAGTCCTTTCGAACCCCGAGCTCACAACAATATAAACGGAAAACCTCCTTTCTAACAATACTATTAACATTTAGATCTTAAAATTACACTTAAAGAAAACAAAACAATAATTGATCTATTTGATAAACGTAAAGAATTTAAATTTAAAGTTAATTCATTTACTAATTTTAAATCATGTCTTCATAATTCTGTATATCGTAATATACTCCTTAATCATATTTATCGAATAAAACTTTTATGTTCTTCTCAACTAATTAACAACAATAGTAAAAAACTTATCTATGATGCATTACAACATGGTTTTCCAAAAAAAAAATCATATATTCTTTAATATATAATTAGTACTTAAATGATCTTTGCAACCAAATTAACACATGCGTTAAAAAATGTATGAAAAAACATATAATCTTAGAAAATAGTAAAAAAAAAAAAAAAATTATAATAGGACGGTTGGGTGGACAGATGTTGGATTGAGGAGATGTGTGGCGGAGTTGTATGGAAAAAACGCACGGTTAATTTATATTTAAAAAAAGGGGGCATTTTGATTTATACACCCGTTTGATATTACACATTTTATAATGAACTGTGATGTGATATTTTTATATGTATATTAATTTAGCTATATTTACATATTCATTATTTAATTAATTTAAATGAATTTATATTCATTAATATTAAGAATGTTTTTGATCTAATGCATTTGGATTAATGCCTACGGTGGACAATATCATATTAACTTCTAATATGATGTATACCTTTCTAAAGTGTTAATATAATACATGTTTTAATGTTTATTAAACGTTCTACCATTACCACTTATATCAAGAGTATTTAATTTTTAATTTTGAAAGAAGAAACATATGTTAATAATTAGTTTCAATATTTAATTATTATTAATTTTAAATCCTTTGTATCTTAATTTAAATATTTAGTATTTTAATTTAATTTAATTTTTGTGATGTTGCATTTTTGGCACAGCTATTTAATAGTTGCTAGGTCATTTCATGGTACATATATTTTTATGTTGCTTTAATTATTAATTTTTCCATCTTCCATCTTATTTTTTACATAGAATTATTCATTAATACATCCATCACTTTAATGTAATTGGATATTCTATTTATTATTTATTAATTAATTTCATTTATTTCTTATTTAACTAATTACTAACATCTTTAGATAGTATATGGTTTTATTTTTAAATATTAATTTTCATCCAATACTATTTTCATTCAGCGCATATTCACTTTTTACCCTAATAGATGGCAGCCCCATGGTTTCTGTTGCTTTACAATAATATTCATATTATTCTAACATCTATTCTGGCAACATGGTAAATCATTTTCTAAAACTAAGTAATCATTCCCTCTGTTTGGTTGTGTTCATGTGTGGTTCATGTGGTGCACAGGTATCTTTTTTAATCCAAATGGATTATGTACTTTATGACTCTATTTCAAGTTTTATCTGTATATTATAGGTATGGTTTCTTTCCTTTTTAATATTTTATTATTTTTTTTTTATTTTTTCACAGGTTTGATTCATTGTTTATGACTATGTAGTCCCAAAATCATATTCTTTAGCAATGTTATGGCTAATATGATGATGAAACCACTCATTTTATTTGTGGTATTTAGGCATTTGGGACTTGATAATTCTGTCTAAATTCCACGAATTTCATTTCATTCATTCAATTTCTTTTATTCAATTTTTAATTTAATTTCTTCTTCTTTTAAATAAGTTTTTGGTATCTATATTCAGTGTGTTGGGGAATACTTTCAATGTCAACTAATTATTACATACTTATTCATTTTTTCATAGTTTAAGTTGGTGTTATGGTAATGTTTCATTTATGGTTATATATATATACATATATATATATATATATATATATATATATATATATATATACACTGGACTCTCTCTATCTGAACACTCTCTAATGTGAACACCCCGGTATTATGAACACTTTCTGATGGTCCCGGCGAAACTCCATAGACTTAACAAAAGATGAACTCTCTGTAGTCTGAACACCTTCTAATCTGAACACCCCACTATAATGAACGCTATTTTTGATCCGCATTCTAACCCGCCTCTCCGTAAACTGAACGTGTGTTTGCAGTCGGAATGCGGGGAATTCCTGCATCATGGAAATTCGGAAAAACTGTTGCAGAAGAATAAAAGGGTTCGATGAACTCGATTTAAAAATAAAGAAACAAAATCATTTCTAGATTTTAAGATCTACCCAGTGCTGAAATTTGTTTCAATAATTCAGATAAAATCTTCAGTTAACAATACAAAAAAAAAAAAAAAAAAAAAAAAAAAAAAAAATTCATTATAACAAAAAAAAAATAAATAAATAAATAAATTTAAATAATATATATTTTTTACCGTACATGCTCTCAACTAACTGGAACATTCTTATATATTTTTAATAAATAAAAAAGTGCAGATATAAAATTGTTTTCCATTTCAGAAAAAGTAAATCACGATAATCAAATTAAATGAAATGATCAAAACAATCAATTTTTATGCAAAGAGATACAAGAAAAAATAATGTAAAAAACATGTCACGTGTTTTTCCCCTCTCCAGAGCTAAGATAAAAATAGAAAGATTGCGCAACAGAAATGCCCACCCCCAAATGACAGATAAGAGACAACAGGTGTTAGAGGGAGTGATTAAAAAAGGATTATGGTTTCTTTTCTGCACACCTGGTTGGCAGCATTATCTCTTCTGTTTCTTTCTTCCTTTTTGCTCGGCAAAGGAAAATTTTTTCGTTATTTAACTATCGTTGTAGGGAAAGACACTTGCGCAGATATGTCAGAAATAAGTAAAAAGACGAAAAAACGGAAGTTTCAGGAAAAATACGAAGTTGTTCAAAAATTAAAATCAAAAGTAAGTCAAAGAAAAATTGCATCTGAATTTGCAATTTCAGTAGGTCAAGTCAATGCCATCAGCAAGAAAGAGAAAGAAATTATAGCCGCTTTTGAAGCAAATGAATCTTCCTCAAAGTGTAGAATTTTCGAAAAGAAAACAGGAAACGAGAACATAAGCAATCACGTCTGGAATTTTTTTTTGCCAAATGAGAACGAAGAATCTTCCTGTCACTGGACCCCTGTTAAAGCAGATTGCTCTGGATTTTGCAGAAAAGGAGAAAATCACGGAATTTAAGGCATCAGAAGGATGGCTGACTCGCTTCAAAAGTCGGCATAACATCGAATTCAAAATAATCAATGGTGAAGCTGCAGACATAAATATTGACACTGTGGAGGAATGGAAAAGAAAGCTTCCGGATATAACGAAGGATTTCGATGCCACTGACATTTTCAATGCCGACAAAACCGGCCTGTTTTTCAGAGCTCTTCCAAATAAAACCTTAGCAGAAAGAAGCGAGAAATGCATGGGCGGAAAAATGTCAAAAGAAAGATTTACCGTCATGCTCTGTGCCAGTTTTACGGGTGAGAAGCTCAAACCACTTGTGATCGGAAAAAGTGAAAAAACACGGTGCTTCAAAAATGTGAAGATAGCAATATTGCCTGTGCACTGTAAATCAAATCGAAAAGCCTGGATGACATTCACAATTTTCTCACAATGGTTGAAGGGCATTAACAAAATGATGAAGAGAGAAGGAAGAAAAATTCTTCGGTTTGTGGATAATGCCAGATCACATGCAAATGTGCAACTGAGCAACGTGAGCCTGAAGTTCCTGCCACCGAACTATACTTCTATAATCCAACCACTGGGTCAAGGAGTAATCAAGACCTTTAAAGCTTGCTACTGAATTCATTTTTTGAAAGAAATGTCCGTGGTGATGGAGGAGGCAAATTCGGCAAACAAACTAACGAAGAAGGTCAATGTCATAGATGCTGTCCATTGGATATCAATGGCTTGGAATGAAGTAACCCCCTACACCATCCAAAAATGCTTCTACAAAGCTGGATTCCCGTGTGAGAATGAACAATCAAGGACGGAAGATCAAGAAGCAACAGCTGTGAGTGACTTGGGGTCAATTCTTCAGGAACTTCATAATAAAATTGAACCTGGAGCTTATCTCGAAGCCGACAGAAGCCTTCCTGTTTGCGAAAACATCGTTGAAGAGGAAGAGGGTAATGAAGACGAAGCAGAACCAGAAGTGACCAATTAAACAAGAAGAATGATTACCTTCAAGCAATATGACCAAGGGATTCAAGACCTGTTGAACTATGCGGCTGAACATCACCCAAAAGCCTTTCCACTTCTTAAACAACTAGATAACATGTACACTGCACGAGCATACACAATGCAAAAACAGACTAAAATTACTCACTTTTTTAAGTAATGTACCGATTATGTTTTCAAGTAATATATTGTAAGTATGTAATTGTATATTTTGTAAAAAATTTTAATATAACATTTAATTAACTTTTTTTAATTAACTTTTTTAATAGTTTCTAAATTCAGCACCTCCATCTTGGTAACTTGCATGGTTAACCAGACTAAGTATTCTATACAGTCTATAAACTCAATACATAGTAGTAGCAGTGCATTTCCCAATCTCCCACTATAATGAACACCCCCATAATCTGAACACTTTTGGTCGGTCCCATCAGTGTTCAGAATAGAGAGAGTCCACTGTATATATATATATATATATATATATATATACAGGAGGGAGAGAGAGAAGGGGGTGAGAGGGAGAGAAAGAGAGAGATGTATATATATTCACTAAATGATATATGAACTCAAAATGATCAAGAATTTATAAAGCTCGTCTCGTAATATTTATTTATCAAGTACATAGTTTAAATTTTATTCGAAAATAGTTTATTTATCATTTCAGACCTTTATAATATTACTGTTATTGGATGTTTGAAACTACTCAGCTTAATTACTAAAAAGTTTTTTAAGCCTTTTTATTTATTTAACCACTTTCAGCATATATATGTACTTTATTTCATTTTTTTTTTTTTTTAAATTTACTACAAAAAAAAAAAAAATCTTAGAGAAAACATCATGGACATTTTGATGGACTTAAGAAAAGAACATCGTTTTCTGTATGAACGCACTTAAAAACCTATAAAGCTCACCAAGAGAATTTTACCATCATTGATGTAACTTTGAGCTTATTGACTAAACCCGTACAAACACTTTGCCGATATAAGATCTCAATAGATAAATAATGCTCACCATTTTTCTCTACTACAGATAAATCAATCTCCAAATCTCTAATGGATAAAGCGAATAACTATGTTTTTCTTTTCCGAAAAAACAAGTTATTGATTATTAGTTACATTTGTTTGCCTTTAAAAGTAGACGAAATTATGTATCTGTGAAATGTATGTTATTTAAAACCTATGACGTACTAAAGATATAACACGAATTAAGTGAAACTATAAAAATGTGAACTAAAGTGGTTCTGCAGCATTAAAAACACCAGCAAACAAGCTATTATTTTAAACAACATGTTGGTATTTAAAAATAAGTTTACTTTTAATACAGATAGTTTTTCTAATTAAAATAGACATATACATAAAACATTAAAAACAATTGTAGACGTTTCGGGAAAACTCCACCACTCTTCAGTGAAATTTACAAACAATCACTAAAGATGTCAAAAACAAATCTACTTGTATGAAACTTGCACCAAAACAACTATTACAGTTAAATTTAAAGTTAAGATTTTAAAATAACAGAATATTCAGCTGGAATGTTTCCAGCTTCATTAATTGGATTAGCTGCTGAACGTTTCGGGTGGAGTTTTCACCCGAAACGTCTACAATTATTTTTAACGTTTTATGTATATGTCTGTTTTAATTAGAAAAAGTGTTTGTATTGAAAGTAAACTGATTTTTAAATATAAATTAATAAGACGTTATGTTTGTACATTTTAAACTTGTTGATACGCAGTGTAGTTTACATTTATTTTGGAAAGAATTTATATTCTAATGCAAAGCTGCCAGTCTCCCGAATTTCCAGAGTCGTGAATTCCCAGAAAAATTTAGAAAGTATTTCTCCAGATATTCGACAAAACGTCTCAATATGAAAGTGTCCGATGACTTTTGCCCATTTAGTGTATATATATGTAAGATGTATATGACGAGATTACATTTAAGCAGTGTAACTCAATTATGTGATGGCAGAAATTGTTTGATTTCAGAGAAAATCCATGAAAAATGTTACACAGCCAATGAATTAAGGATGGTACACTCTGTCTAAACGATCACATATTCAATGACGTTGGGTCGGAAAGAAAGTACTAATTTGCAGTCATACCAGCGTACATTCGGTATCTGAAAAGCAAGAGCTTGTAGTCAATTAAATGAGTGGTCACAATTAGTAATAGTGCAGTCATACCAGCGTAAGACCGAACTAATTAAAACAACAGTGGCAATCGTCGACAGTGGCGTAGCTACATTTTTTGGCGCCCAGGGAAAGAACAAACTTTACATACCCCCCACCCCCCCCCCCACCCCCCTCTCCAAATAAAAAATAATCAGATTTTTCTCCAGGCGAAATAAATTTTTCCGGCTTTTACTGAGAGGAAAGGTTTCAGAATTCAGTTAATTTTACTCAAACACACGAAGCTAAATCGCGTGAACTCGATTATAGAAGATTCCTAGTTTTCATCAATACTGAATTAATTGAACACTAGTCAGCTACAGTCAAGATGACTTCATGTAAAGCGAATCGGCAAATTTCGCGATATTTAGCCAAATACCGCTTCATACACTTATATCACTTTTTATTTTTAAATTTTCATTTTTCAATTAACTCGCTGGGTTTTTTTTACATTTCTTAAGGTGCATTTCATAAAATTAGAAATAGAATTTTCAGCAATACAAAAAGTTTATTTTCTAAAAATAAAATATTAAGTAAAAAGTAATTTGTTTGTATTTTAAAATTTGTAATGACATTTGAACTAATTAACTTTTTGAAAATCTGGTCATTACTGTTATACAGCACATTTGTAAGGAAAGTATAAACAAACTGCTGCGAATAATTAAAAACTGTAGGAAAAGTATAGTTTTAAAATTTTCTTAAAAAGATTTTCAACTAAACATTTTAACACAAGATTAAATTGACCACAATAATTGCGTTTTTGCTTTATTAAATAATAAAACTTACATAAAACCATTTAATAATATCCATAAAACTGCATCGTAAAATTTTAATTTCCGTAAAATTTTTACTTTAATTATCCCAAAGAGAAAGAGGAATATACCTTTTTTGATTTTCAGTATAGTGAACCTCCAAAAGTCTGGTATATAGTCTGCCCGTTTTTCTGTTAGCTTTAATGAATTTTTATTTTTATGCATTTTACAAAGTTTTCTCTATTTAAAAAAATATTTTTGAAGATCTAAAAAAACATTTTAGTTATAAAATTATCTATGATTATCATTATTTTTACCTTTGGAATGCATCTTTATACTTGTGTCTTTATTCAATAAATAAAGATTCATAATACATTAATTAATTTTTATTTAATACACTGTTTAATTTAACTTAACTTGTTCTTTATACGAAAATATGACACAATATCCATTGATTTTTCACTAACTTCCGGATAGGCTACTATATAAAAATTATGTATGCAAGTATATATATCGATGGCAATACATCATTTTAATATTTTAAGAATTATAAACTAAAGCAATTCTAAGGCATTTTTTCGTTAGCCGGCCACAGACGATAAATTTCCAAATACTCTTTATGGTTACAACTGTTACAAGTTACAAAAGCAATCAAGTTACTTATGCGCTAAACCAAGCTTGCCAAAATATCCCGTTCGGCTATAAAAGTGCAACAATGAAATATTTTAAGCATTAACACAATATTTAAAGCTCCTCCTCATTCGTTGAATTTTTTCAAAGCATTTCTTCTCTCTCTCACACACACAAAACAATCAACAATTCACATTTATTGTCAAAATAAATATAGTTATATATATATTACAAAATTTAAATATCCATAACCTATTAAATTTATTGTATAAAAAATTCCTTTCATCAATATGCCATTTACAACCCTAGTTTATTAAGATATTCCCTTTCTTAAAAATAGCACATTACTGTCCATATTTAAAAGATTTTTATCTTAATCTACTTAAATTCCCTTTTTATTTCCCAACAAATAAGATCTAAAAATCACATTTATTTAGAATATTTATTTTTAAAAACATATTTTCTTAAATTCTTTATTATATTAAATATTTCCGATTTATTCCCGCATTTAAATCTCTTTTATTTCTTTAAATCTGCGTAAATTCACCATTATCCTTTTCCTAATAGTCTAAAAGAATCATTCTTTTAAATTGTTTTCTCATACGCAAAAGCCGAACTTTATTCTATTAATAATCTCTATTCCCGCGCTTTTTAATTTCCACGATCTTCTAGAAGAGTCTTTTCCCGTCAGAAGCATAGGAGAGACTTATTTCTTCAATATTAATTCACCGATAAAAATAAGCGCTAGCGAAAGTTGAACATGCATTCGCTAAAATAGGTCACGTGTTACGATATTCTTCTTGAGCCTCTTGACTTGAAACGAACTGACAGAGAGAGAGAGGAGGAAGGATTTTGTCGTCGAAGTGATTGTTAAAATAAAATGTTGCTGGCGTTCTAGTATGTTTCAACATAGATAATTTCTTAGAGAAAGCAATTCCCTGGAATTTAAAGATGAATGGGTTTAAATAAATGAATTCGAGTGTCATCTCGTTCTTTTTTCCTTCATTCTACATACTACTCGGCCTATTATTGCTTAAAGTTCATACTACGACTGCATTAATTTGGAGATGTTTTACATATTTTTTCTTAAACTGTAATATGGAGCTAAAATAATAGCAGAATGCAACATATATATATATATATATATATATCTGTGTGTGTGTGTGTGTGTGTGTGTTTTACATAATAAATTATATTATATATACTACAAAGAAACAGAATTTTAGAAAAAACATCATGGATATTTTGATGGATTTAAGAAAAGATAATTGTTTTCTGTGTGAACGTTTTTAAAAACCTAGAAATCTCACCAACAAAATTTTACCATCACAACTCACTGTTATAAGAGTTGTGATCTAGTAAGTAAGACAGGATGTTATAAGATCTATTTATGTCAAGGTCTAACAGAATATGAAGTGTGGTGAAATTCCATGCATTAGTTCACGAGATAAAGCTATCACAAAATTTGGAAAAAATACAGCATAGATATGCCATCTTTTGAGCGATTTATGTCAAAACCTATTCAGCACCAATTTATTTCACGGTCTATCTGTATCTGAAATTCCATGCTTTAATTCTTAAGATAGAGCGCTCACAAAATTTGTGTCGCATACAGACAGACAGACTCACGCACAGACATTTTTTTTAAAAACAATCTAACCGTGTTCTGGATCTTCTAAAACATATAAATCTGCCGAAAACCAGAAGTCGGAAATTTTCGCGAATGGAATATTTTCCTCTTGTAAAGATAGAAGAAAGTAAAAAATATATAAATATATACCGACATATACACCCATATCTATATCGTAAAAAGAAATTTTTTTTAAACCTTGCGATTGTTTTGAAAAATTGATACAATAAAAATTAAACATAAGGCTTCTATAACTTTAAATTTTCTAGACACATATAGTATAAGGAAAGTATTGTAATCAGGATAAAATATATATATATATTATGAAAATATTGATATATCTTTACATTTTGAGGTTCCCTGAACTCGTTTTCATTGTTTTGGCAATAATTCCATATGTATTTTTAATACATATTACAATAATTACATATGAATTTCAGTGAGTACCACTGTTTTATACATATATTTAAAAAATAGTTTAATTACTAAAACAACTTCACATCACATTATTAAAATTTACATATTAAAGCGGCTTTATCAAATAAAGACGATGTAATCATTTCTTTAAAATTATTGTTTAAGCAATATTATATTTCTTCATTTTTAATGTTAGTATGAATTGTTATTGTGTATTGTTATTTAAATAAATTAGTGTTTCGAATAATTATTATTCCTTCGTCAGTTCTTTTATAAATATTTTTATTCATTCTTTCATTTGTTGAATTCAGAAAATTTAAGAAGTTAATTAAACCATGTGAAGCTTCCATATTAAAAAAAACAGGCAAACACATTATTAAAAATCATTTACGAACATATTAAACATTTCTAATAAGTAATTTTCATCCAAACATTTTTTTTTTTTATGATGTCGAAATTTCTTCTACTTGCTGTGGTTTTAAAACAATTTTCTGCATTTAATGGGAAACAAGAGAATCAATAAGTAAGGGAATAAACTAAATTCCAATGCTTTTGTTAAGTTATTTTAAATTATTTTATTGTTTTATTTCATAATGTTTTTTCCACATTTATTTGTCCTTTTCTTGTTTGACGTTATTTAATTTGATTTGCCGTTGAAAAGACTGTTTTTCATTAGATGGAAAAAAAAGTCACTGATCGATTTTTCAACTTAAAACAGGATTTTACAAGCATAATCCAATATACTAAGGCGACAATTCACAAAAACACAAAGGCACAAAAAGTTGAAACGTGTTTAAACTGTTGTAGATAAGTAGGCAATGTTGTGACATCCCGAGTGCAATATTCATCTTTGGAGGCAATCAATAAATAGTTTCTTAACAGCAAAATGAGTATTTGTTGAAGGATTACAAGATTCGGCGTGAAATTGAGTGAATAATCCTATTCAAAAGACTGAGTTGAATAGACTTAAAAACAAGGGGAGCAGATAGCTGTGTTTCACCTTGAAGGTAATCCCGTACCTGTGTAAGATGAATATCTACGTCTTGTGTACCTAAGCTCTGCTGAACATGTAGAACTCTTTTGCAAATTCAATGATGTTATAAGGAACCAATCAGAATGGAATTCTCGCCTATAACTTCTCGGAGAAGCTACACGAAGAGTGGAGTCTTGGAGCAATTTGGAGATGGACATTTTAACCACTGGAACTATAGGAGTTGCCCACTTACTACTAGTGACAGGTTTTATAATATCCTCATCTTTTAACCTTTGGATTTCCTCATTTACTGCTCCACGCAGAGCATAAGTAACTGTTCTATCTTTGCAAAATATGGCCGTAGAATCTTTTTCTAGATAAAGGTCTGCTTCCAAACCTTTTATTTCCTAAACTTTATTATAAAACAAATCAGAAATATCATTTAATAGGCTAATTCCATACGTGAATGTAGTGTAAGTCACATAGCTTCAAAACTTTACCGTTCTTGGCCACCGGTATTTTTTTTAAATTCTTCACTGTATTTAATTCTAGATATATGGGATTGAATAAATCAAAATTTCCTATACTGGTAGTCAAACACCACAGCCATTTACATCCCTGTGACTTACACTACAGCTACTCATGGAATTAGCCAATAATGCTTTCAATTTTTCAGTAGAATTTGCAAGTTCATTTCCATATACAGATTTCAAATTAGAGGGAAACAAATTAAATACAGATACCAAACAAAAGTGGGAAACTATTTTTTTAATCAAATACAATTTAAGATTTTTAGCTTTATCATCGTAAGAAACATCTACAAGAAGAAAAATGAAATTTTGGTGAGTTTTATACAAGCACGCGCAAGAGTAGCTCCTCTTAAGAACCTAACTATACCGCGGTTAGAGCTTTTATTATGCTGCATTGGAGCCAGGTTGGGTAGTCGCGTCATTGCTGATTTAAGAATTACAAATTTGAAGATCTGTTATTGGTGTGATTCAACCACAGCTTTAAGCTGGATAAAGCGAGATGATAGATGGGGAACATTTGTCTGGAACCGTGTAGAAGAAATCAGGTCTTTGTCACAGAAAGATCAGTGGCGACATATTTCAGAAAAATTTAATCCGGCTGATCTTCCTTCCAGAGGTTGTTCCATTGAACAGTTCTTGAAGCTAAACTGGTGGGAGGGACCAGCCTGGCTGGCTGAGCCAGAATTTACTTGGCCTCAAAATATCGAATCACCAGATGAAGAAGTTATTAATGCTGAGAAACGGAAAAGTGTCATTTCAGCATTAAACAAGAACACGAAACCTAATGATTGGTATTATCGACGATTTTCATCATACAAGAAAATAATAAGATTGATCGCATGGATTCTAAGATTCATAAGTAATTCAAGAAAGCCGAATTCAAAAGAAGTATCTGATCTCACAAGTTTTGAAATAGAACAAGCTGAAAGAAAATTAATGATTTTGATCCAGAAAGACAGCTTTGAAAAGAATAATGAGAAAATTCGTAGCCTAAGACCAATTCTAGATGAAGATGGTATCATCAGAGTAAAAACACAAGTCATCTATCGAGAAGATACTGTCAATTTTAAGTACCCAATTCTTTTGCCGTCTGACCATCCTGTAGTCCATCGATTGATCTCCTGGAAACACCAAGAGCTATTACATGCAGGAGTGGCTCTTTTGATGACATCTATACGAGAAGACTACTGGATCCTGAAAGCCAGGAAAAACCATTCGAGCAGTAGTTCAGAAATGTGTGCGTTGCAAAATATTTAGTGCACAGAAGACAAAGTCAGAACCTATTGCATTGCCAGCAGAAAGAGTTCAAGATGCGGCAGTATTCCAAATAATTGGAGTAGATTTAGCTGGGCCCTTATATTTGAAAAATGGAAAAAAGGTATGGATTGTGTTGTACACTTGTGCAGTGTACAGGGCCATACATTTAGAGTTAGTGACGTCATTAGCAACAGATACCTTCCTCCAATCTTTTAGGCGCTTTATAGCGAGAAGAGGAATACCGACGACCGTTTATTCTGATAACGGTAAAAACTTTGTCGGTGCTGATAGAGCTTTTTCAGACATCGATTGGGAACAGATCTCAGCTGCAGCAGCTGTACAAAAGATTCGTTGGAAATTCAATCCGCCTACTGCTGCCTGGTGGGGTGGTTGGTGGGAGAGGTTGATACAAATGGTGAAACGCATCTTGAGGAAAATACTAGGTAGAGCCCCATTATCCTATGAAGAGCTTATCACAATTCTTTGTGACTGCGAACAAGTTGTAAATGCTAGACCACTCACGTATGTCTCAGAAGATGTGGATGATCTAGCACCTTTAACACCATCAATGTTTCTTCAAGAAATAAGATCTTCAGATGTGATAGATTTTGATGCAATTGAAGCACAAGAATTAAACAGAAGAGCAAAGTATGGACAACAAGTTCGAGAACATCTTAGAAGACGATTCCGTATTGAGTATTTAGGGCAGTTACGCCAACAAAATTCCCTGCAAAAGAATGCCAAGCAACTGACCGTTGGTGATGTCGTTCTCGTGGAGTCTGATAAGAAACGTACGTATTGGACTTTAGCTCGTGTGCAAGAACTAATTTCTGGAAAAGATGATCACCCGAGAGTTGCTCGGGTAAAAACTGAAAATGGTGAACTTTTAAGACCAATACAAAAACTCTACAATCTAGAGATTCCAAAAGAACACTCTTTCGAACCAGTATTACGAACGAGAAGTGACAGAACAGTGACTGTTCCAAAACGTTATCAGTCATAAGACTATTTTTGAACATTGAACATTATAAACTCCTTTTTTCCTTATTTTTAGTATATCTCATTTCCTAGTGTTAATTTGAATTTGTAATAATATGTTTAATTTTTTTTTAATTTTTGCAGGAAATTGTATAATTTGTCTTTGAAAATTAGTGTTAAGAATATATATACTTTGGCCATGTAATGTAAGTATAATGTTACACATATTTGTGTTATTTTGAATTTTGTTGTGCCTATTGTTGAGTTTTTCTGTTGAAAACTCAAGGTGGGAGATTGTCGCGAATCCATTTGAATTCCTACTAACAGGAGATGTTTTCATAAATATATCTTTCTAAGCTGTGTGAGAAAGATATTTTTTGTTTTCATAAATGTATCTTTCTAAGCTGTGTGAGAAAGATGGTTTTGTTTCGAAATTGTATTTTTCTAAGCTGTGTGAAAAAATGTGGTTGTGAGAAATGGTTTTGTAGAATGTTTTTTGTCGGCACGGAAGTAAGAGAATAAAGATATTCGTTATGTTTTTTAAGAGGACTGTTTTTCACGTATTAAAGTATTATTTTCTTTTGTTTTAAAATTTGATGAAAGTATTAAAACGGGTAGTTTTAATGTTTCGAAAATCGCTATGTATGTATTTGCGATAACTTTAGCAAACTTTACTTAAATGAGCTCTTTTTTTACATTAATTGCAAATTGTATTAACCCCTTAACTGCCACTGACGTATATATACGTCCTTGAAAAATCCCAGCATGTACTATATGAATGGCGAACTTGCATGACCGCGAGCCAATTTTCACCAGCAGAGTCGTGTTTTGAACACGTATAACAAGTGCATTTTCTTACTGTTATATCAGAAAACTAATCGTCGCGTTATTTAATTGCAAAATTAGGTGATTAAATAAGGTATTGAAGATCCCGTCAGATTTCGTCGGCAGTTAAGGGGGTTTTAATGTATCTACATACATTTATTAAATGTGATGTATTACCACATCTGTAACATTTCAATTTATTTTTATTTACCTCACAATTCCCCTTATTTACATGATTGTAAATTTTCTGTTTTTGAAAATTATTTGGAAATTTATTGGACTAAACATTTTTAGAACCCGCAAGTTTATTTTCATTAAAATTTTTATGCTTCACTTCAGAAATATCAATTTCATTATTTTGAAAAATAATTGCTTTTTCAATTGCTTTCTCCAAAGTTAAATCATCAAGTTGCGTAATTTACTCTGAATAACTTCCTTTTTTAAAACTCTAAGAAACTTTTCCAAAAGATTTTCATTTAATGTTTCACCGGAAAATACACAAAAGGTTATAATTTTTTTTTTTAATCTAATAGCATAATCTTGTATCGATTCATTTTCCTTTTGATAAGAATTACGAATTTTTTTTCTTTGACAACATTTATTAGGGGCGGATCGTCAGTGCTTTAACATAATACCAACAATTTCCTCATATTTGAAAGATTCAGCAAATTTAGGAAAAGGTAAATCGCATAACAAATTACATAATTTTGGACCCATACATGATGATTGTACGGACCTTCTTTTCATGTTTCACATCATGAAGTATAAACGCCTGTTCCAGTCTATTAACATACGCCTGGAACGTCTCAATTGAGTTATTAAATTCCTTGAAATTTTAAAACATGATTGCATTTTATTTACTTCACAAAAGAAAAAATATATATAGACTTACCATTCCCGTAAATGACGAATTTTTGCAGAAACTCAAATTATATCACAATTTTAGCAGCATGCAATACCAAATAATTCTGTATCAAAAACAGAAGTTGAGCCATTTTGCATTCGACTCGTTATTTCTTATTCAACTTTTTCCGGTGAGAATATTTTCGCTCGTCGCCACTTTACATATTTTGAATATTAATTAATTAAGTAAATAGCACATGACAAAATTGAGGTAAAACGAATAAATTACTTTACACATTTAATGAACTTCACAAAACATCAGACGTTACATCACAAGAACACATAACAGAACTAAAACTACATTCTATGGATACAGCAGTGAAAAAAAATCTGAATGATAAGTGGCAGTAAAGGATGAACATAAAATTATTCTTGTGGTTCTGCCACCTAGAATTTATTATTTGAAGTAAAACACCAAAGTTTTGAAGGCCATATTTTTAAAATGTTTCCCATATAGTTACCCCTTTTATATATAATTTTATGTATATTATATATATTTATATTATATATATTTTGGGGGGGGGCTTAGTAATATATTAAAGACACTCAAAATGCAGCATCTCTATACTGTAGAGACTCAACTCTGCTAAATCCTAAATATAAATAATATATATAATATGTACATTGTTTTTTATAAATAATTAAGCTTTTATATATAGTAAAACAAACCACATTTAATTAAACATTACTTGTAAATAAAACAAATTTATCAACAATTATGTCCCTCTTATAAACAGTAAAGAATTAAATAAACTTTCTATTACGATATATTTATTTTTTAAATAAATGTGTAGATTTACGTGTATATAACATTAATTAGATGTATTTACTAATAGTAAGTAAACAGCAATGGTTTTAATATTAAAACACATGAAAAATAATTTTGACCAGGATTTTGCCTCAAATACTCAACTACTCAACTGTGCGTCGTTTCAACTCGACTGTAACGAAATACGTATGAACAGCCACAAGAATATTTATACGGAAATCCCAGAAAATCATATCCTGTCATTCAAGCCATCAAATATTTGGGTCAAAAAATGGTGCTTCTGATCAGGATGTTTCTGGAAGATCAGCGACAGCACAGGCCATAGAATTTGCTATAAAGAGGAGTCTGTCTAGGTGCATCTGGTAGGAGACTCAGACTTTTTGACTTGACTCTCCTGTATATGTTTTTGTCTGGAGTTTTATAAAGTCAAAAATGCAATAAATAAAAGTTAACAACCTATATCAACTGAAGCAGTGAATAACTGCAGCAATAGTAGAGACCGCAGAAGCTAAGTTGGAGAATAACTTCCTGTCCAGGCAAGATATGTGGAGCAGTGCGTAGATTTACAGAGCCACCACACTGAAATGTACTGATTTTTGTTGTGATGTAATTGTAATGTAGCAAATAAAATGTTTTATCGCAAAAATTTCAATAGTCTTTTGAATTAACTTGCATTTTATCAATCCTCGTAAATTAGATTGAGAAATTAAATAAACAGATAACATAGATAATAGATTAAACTAAACATTTTTCCTTAAAAACATTTTTTTTTCTTATTTTAAGTAATCAAATGATTATTTTACACATAATTTCATCCAATACAGCTTTCTAGAGTGAAACATATTTAATTGAAAAATATTTTAAATCCTAGTTTTAAATGTCATTCTAAACGTCTTAAATTTTCTTTTATTTAAAAGAATTCCAAAGCAAGAGATTTTTAACAAAAGATTACTATTTTAAATTAAAGATTAGTCTTGTAAGCTGTTGTTATAAATTAAAAGAATAAAAACATGCTTTCTTTTAAAATTACTTGTAAAACTTTATTTGTATTTTAAATTTTCTAAATAAGCTGTATTTGTTTGGACACCGCTAACTGTAGGAAAATGGGTATTTCCATCATTTTTTTCCACTTTCAAAGGAAATTTTGAAACTTTTTGATTTTTACAAAGAATGTTTCTTTGCAAAAATTTTTTTTAAACATTTTCCCCCTTCAGTCAAACGCTCATCAAAAGAATGTATTGATGTTTTTCATGCAATGATTTTAATGTAACATTATTAGTTTCTTTTATATGCGTGTTTGTGTTAAAAATTTCATGAATATATTTTTGTCTGTTAAATTTTGTGTATTAAATCATATATGCGTATACTTTTGCTCATCATTGCTTATACTTTTATGAAACCGGAATGGCTGGTCATAAGTTTGGTTATAACTAACAACATTTATGGTATTTCTTTTCTGTATGTGTAATTATTATCCTCCTAATAAAATGTTATTAACTTTAGTTACAAATCGGCAAGCATTTTACTTCTTATAATGCCAAATTTAAAAATTATAAGTAAAAAAATGTTTTACAGACACGTTTTTATGATAATGTACTAAAAGTGAAAAAAATGAAGGACAATTGATTGAAATAAATACCCTTTTTAAAAGAAATAAAATAAATTGCGAGTGATTTTTTATCAATTTGTTTTTTAAAACAATAAAATGGATATACAATTTTAAATCCAGCTTCCTGTGAAGAAAAAAAAAACAGTCACAGTCCGCTTGAAAATCGAATTTACATCCATTCACTTCTGTGCGGAACTGAAAGATGGCGCATTTACCAACCCTGCCACAGTTCAACCGAAGAGCATCAGTTATTTCTGCAGCAATCAATGACATTTACATGATCATATACGTCATATTATGTCCAATATTAGATTGGTACCTTTAACTAACTGATCTTTCGTACCCTTACTGAACAAATGGTTTTGCCCCTTAAGCAGTGGCGCAAGCAAATTTAAAATTTTATTTTACAGAATATTGTATTGTCACCGGATATACGTCACAGTACCAAAATATAGGTCAAATGTGGCACAGGAAGTGTGTCAAAATTGGATTGCAAGATTTGAGCCGTATGAGTACAAAAGACAAGTTAAATAAGCTTGTAATAAAAGACATCCGAATCGAGTTCTGTATATAGCACTGAAACAGCTTAATGCACTTCATTAGAAAAAAAAATCCGAGGCATGTTTATTTTTTATTACATTTCCATTATATTAAATAATGCAAGACTTTTATTTTAAACAAAATTAATCCAGGGCGAATTTCAATTGATATATGTGTTAGTTCTCTTATATTTAAAGTTTGAATTCCAGAAACAGGTATTTAAATATTTTTGATATATTAACCTATTTTCAAGAAATATAAATATTTTTTCATATATTTTTATATTTGATTCAAATAAAAATTTAAAAATATTTTAACTTTGATGATCAAATATATAAAAAATGAAATTTTTCATGATTTATTTTTTAATATGCAAAATTATGTATACTTTTAAAAATAGTAAAAAGATATCCTATATTATCTATTCTTCCAATAAAAAATTCAAAAGCAGCAGCATCATTTTCTTAATTTATTACTTAAAGTTTTTTCTTTTTCATAAATCTTTCGCATAAATATATCACTCTTTCTTCACAATTATTTTTTTTTAAAAAAGCTCTTTAATTTTTCTTTTACAACTTTTCTCGTTTCCTATGGAATTTGTTAAAAATTTGTTGACATTTAAGTGCAGTTCTGCAGTCATTATTTATTACCTTACATTCCAAGTTTGCAGAATATAATGACATTTTGGAAAATGCATAGATTTCAAAAGAAATGCTACGAATCTATTTTACTTTCATTTAGTTAACATACAGGGTGTTTGTAAACTAATGAAGAATATTTTTGAGTGTCGATAATACACGTCAAGTTTTGTATAACACGTCGGCTGATAAGTTCCCAGTCTGGCACACAGATGGCGTTACAATCGCCAAACCGATCCTTTTTTTAGTAACTACTAACCTTTAAAAGGTAGAAAAAATATCAAGACGATTCGCCACGTTCATAAAACGTTATAGTGGTTTTAGTTGAACGACTTTGTTGATAAACAAAAAAATGGATAAACAAGAATTTCATGTTTTGATAAAACATTGTTATTTGATGGGAAAAAACACCCTTCAAACAAAAGCTTGGCTTGGTAAGCGTTATCCGGACACTGCACCAGGTAAATCAACAATTATTGACTGGTTTGCTGAATTTAAACGTGGTCGTACGGACACCAGTGATGCACCACGCTCTGGTCGCCCAAAAGAGGTGGTTACTCCGGTAAACATAAAAAAAGTTTACAAAATCGTTTTGGGGAACCGTAAAATGAAGTTGCTAAGGATAGCTCAGACTCTGAAGATATCCAAGGAATGTGTAGGTTTTATTTTGAACGAACATTTGTCTATGAAAAAGCTGTTGTCAAAGTGGGTGCCGCGCGTGTTGACTTTTGACCCAAAACAACAACGAGTCGATGATTCTGAGCACTGTTTGACGCCTTTTCCTTATAACGTTATGTTATTTATTATTAAATTATTATTATCATTTATTTATTAAATTATTATTATTATTTATTTATTAAATTATTATTATTATTTATTCATTAAATTATTATTATTAAATTATTATTAATATTTATTTATTAAATTATTATTATGAAATTATTTTTATTTAATTATTATGATTAAATTATTATTATTAAATTATTTTTATTAAATTATCATGATTAAATTATTATTATTAAATTATTTTTATTAAATTATTATTATAAATTATTATTATTAAATTATTATTATTTATTATTAAAGTTATGTTATTTATTAAAGTTATAAAGTCATGTTAAAAAGTTATGTTTTCTTTATTAGACTGGGAACTTATCAGCCCATGTGTTAGGAAACCAAGATTGCAATCCACCGAGTCAGTAAAAAATATAAGGGTGTCTCAATTTAAGTCGAATTAGGATTTTCTTTCATAATTTTAACAATAATAAGGATATACTAGCAATACTGTCATTATACCTACTTTACATTATGATAAATGTGATGAAGTCACAAGAAGTACTAGAAAGGCCACCACCCATGTCCAAACAACAGTAGACGAGTCCGGACCGACCCGGGAACAAGGTTCGAGATTTATTAAATTAATAAATTTCATAAAATAAATTTTTATTTAATTTTTATTCACTAGACTCGGGTGTGCCCAAGCCTTACATTTTTTGCAGACTTTTACAGGGCCGGACCAGATTTCTGTTTTGCGAACCGAGTTAGGTCTGGACTCGAGGTTTTATAAATTAATTAATTTCATAAAATAATTTTTAATTTAATTTTTAATTTAATTTTTATTCACGAGATTATTTATTCCGGTCCCAGCCCGGGCCTTACATTTTTTGCAGAGTTTTACCGGGCCGGACCAGACTTCTTTTTAGCGGACCGAACTGGGCCTGAACTCAAGGTTTAATAAATTAATAAATTTCAAAGAATAATTTTTTACTTAATTTTTATTCACGAGAATTGGGCCGGTTCCAGCCCGGGCCTTACTTTTTTTTGCAGACTTTTACCGGGCCGGACCAGACTTCTTTTTTGGAGACCAAGCTGGACCTGGACTGGAGATTTAATAATTTAATAAATTCCATAAAATAATTTTGTATTTAATTTTTATTCACGGAACTCGGACCGGTCCCAGTCCGGGCCTTACTTTTTTTGCAGACTTTTATCGTGTCGGATCAGACTTGTTTTTTGCAAACCGAGCTGGGTCTGGACTTCCCTCTTCATAGAGGTCTACTCGGGCCGAAATTTTCAGGCTGGCTCCCGACACAGATGGTATGAAAATCATCGGCCGGCATGTCCCGTGCAAAAATCAGTAAAAATTTTCCCGCCCAACAATTTTTGAAAAAAAAAATGCATATCTTTTTAAATCGCCTATATTCAACAAATTTTAAGTTATTAGTTTTAAGGATTAGTACATATATTTCTAGGCAATAAAATTAAACTACAGTAAAATCTGTAAGAAGGAACCTTTCTATGACAGAATCCTGTCTAAAAGCTGCTTGTAATTATCCGTAAAAAAGAATATACACATGACAAAAAAAGCTAAAATAAGCATTTTTTGTCAGAACTCCTCATTAAAAACAATTTTTAACCACATCGCCGAAAAAATCTATGTTTTCTAGAAATTCTGTCGGGCTGGCCGGGCTGTGCTCGGGCCTGATATGGGCCGAACTTTTAGCTTTTATACCGAGTCGGGCTCGGGACGAGATTTTAGCTTTTATATCGGGCCGGGTTAATATATTTTTTAGTACGGATCGGACCGGGCTTGGGCCGAAGATTTAGCTTTTATACCGGACCGGATCGGGTCCAAAAAACATTCTACGCGTCGGGCCGGAATTACAGCATCTGGAATTTTTGACCCATGCAAACATCTTGATAATGGTACGATGTCCGGAAGATGATTGCGGTTGTATGGGATTGTAATCCCGGTTTTTAAACTGAAATTAATTGTTTGAACGAGTATTACCATCTCTGTAATTCTGTTCTATCAGTTTAGAAACAGGCTGTCGTGGATTATATTTATTTTAAAGTAAAATTTTAAACACATTTTTCTTATAAATACAGAAGCAATTCATTATTTAAATATTTTTTATCCAGTGCTCAGAAAACTAATATTAGAAATAATTAATTTTATAAAAATGTGTAAATATTTATTTATTTGTATATTTTTGCAGCCCCCCCCCCTTTTCCAAAAGGCATCTTTAAATAAGAAATCTTTTCCTGAATTATTCATAAAGAATATGAATAAGTTAGAATGATCATTTTATATAACAATTATTACTTCTAAATTCCATTGCATCCTTTCAGATCTAAATCCTAACCAGACAGTATTACGCAAACATTATTGATGGTTAATAAAACTCAAATATGTACAAAAAAATTAAAATTAAATTTTTTACTTTAAAATAAAGATTTTATAAGTATAAATAATTTTTAACACTTTCCGACATATTTGAAAAGCGTTTATGACTTCAATTTGTCTGTCCGTCTGTCAGTGCTGTAACTCTAGTAGTAAATATGCACGGATGCCCTGAAATCTTTATGTTATTGAAGTTTACTGTACCTTGAAAATGAAGTGTAAACCATTCACATTTCGTTTAATGGGACAGTCAAAAGTATTCCGTTACATTACAGTCAATGGGAAAAATCGTTTCAAGTGCATTGTGATGATGTTACACCACTTTAAACATAAAGAAATTTATATACATTTATAAAGTGCACTAAAACATGCTTTCTGTAGAATATTTTGTGCAAATCATTTAATATTTATTCATTTACATTACCCACAAAATAATTCTTTTACACAAGGTTCTACGGGGGAAAATCATTTGCAATATATTTTAATGTTGTAACACTATTTCAAACACAATGAAATTTCAATTCATTTCTGAGATGCACAGTAACTTTCTTATTAAAAAGTATGACGTGCATTCCATTTGTCGTATACATTTACAGGGACACACAAAATAATTGTTTTACAGCATAGCCTTTGAGCGATATCTGCTAAAAGTACGTTTTAATTTTACTTGGTTTCTATGTTAAACAACATTTTTACGCAGTACGTGAAATATATAAATTCTGTTGATCATATACAGGATTATGCAAAGGTAATCGTAAATATTACTCACTATGGAAGTGAATTGCTTAAGAGCAGTTTTTAATTGTATTATGCATTTTCGTGTTGAATTATATTTAATATAGTATTAGACGTTTGTGGACTATAAATAAATTCATATACAGATCTGCGCAAAGTACAATATACAAAGCGTTTATGATTCGAAATTGCTGGAAGTGCGTTTTAAGTTGTGTTATGTGTTTTTTAACTGAATTAAATTTTAGCTTAATACGGGGGGTATCAACAAGTTTTTGCCCTCACATAGAAATGCTTGAGTGAAATTTATGAAATCTATATATTATATGTCTCCATGTCTTGTAGAACTAATGTGTAATTTTTTTGTGCTTAGGTGAAAGTATTTTTGAAATAGTCCTGCCAGAATGAATGAAAGTGGAGTAATTTTGAAAAATGGATGTCGCTCAGTAATCAGGTTCCTCCATTTAAAGAGGTTGAAAGCCACGGAGATTTACGATGATATGAAAAATGTTTATGGGGGGGGGGGGGGAATGTCCATCTTTTAGCACTATTAAAACATGGAAGATGGTGGTCAGATATGAGCCACCTCCCAATTTCTGACTAAATTAGTTTACTTTTATTGTTTTAATAGGTATTTTTCATGTATATATATTGTATAACCAGGAATTTCTGTGGACTATTTATTTTATATACTTTTATTTTTTTAATATGTATTTTTCATGTATATATATTGTATAACCAGGAATTTCTGTGCAGTATTTATTTTATTAGTGTACATAGTTTCTTTTTCGTATGGGAAAATAGAAACGACCACCCAGAGTAGTTTTATTACCTCCGGAGACACTGGTCTGCGATCTAACTAGGACATCTTTTACGGAGAAAAAAATTTACGAGCTGAAAAATTTATAGCTGTTTGGAAGTGCATAGCAAATTTACAATTTAGGACCCCATCTAGGTGGTCCTGAATAACATTTAGCAAAACCAATAAAAGATGAGGGCGGAGACGTCTTTACAAAACACTGGAGCCAATAGACGGCCCAGTGACGAGGGAAAAGGAAAAAGTGAGCCCCAAGAGAAAATCTGGAAGAGGACGAGTACCTGACGACCTGTCCGAGGAAGTAACATCTCGAAAGAAAGAGTAGAGTGCTGATAGTGTGTAAAAACGAAGGTAGTTCCAAAAATGGTGTAGTGGCGACAAAAGTCAAAAGGATGACCTAACAGATGATCTTTGCCTATCCCGTGGAGGTAGACTATTGCTAACAATGCAGACCAGAAGTACTCTGAAGGTACAGGTATCTGTAGTTTACTATTCCCTCATATTGAATGTGTATAATAATAAATAAATACTGGTAGAGGTACTTTAGTAAATGTAGAGAAATTGTTCCTTCTCTGAAATATAATTAATGCACGTAAGTGCGGTAGTGCGAGTCGGAAAAAGACTCACTAACTCTTTTAATGAGTATTCAATTGTTTCATCTTATTTTTTATACTTAAAATTTAACATTCTGTTAGGGATGTTTGTTTTCTATTTTTTATGTCTTTGTAAATAGATATGTAAATAAATGTTTTTCGTTTACTTTTAACTCTTTGTATTTAATTTATATGGGTTAACACTCATATGTCATCGAGTAGTGTTTTTCTTCTTTTTCTTTAATTTAATTGTTTATTAATTTTAGTTGGTTTATCAGGAGGACTAGTTTATAATTTATGAGAGGTTAGGGATTTATATACTTTATCTAGTCCGGCTTCATAAGACGTAGGGCGGCGTAAATAATCACAACGTAATAATCTGATCTTTTTTTTTATTAGGGTAGTTAATTTAATTCAATAATATGGGTAACTTTTATGGGATCATTATAAATTTTCACCGACGTCCAGAAGCAACGATCACACCTTTAACCTGATAATCCAGCGTTTCCGGAAGAAGCATTAATCCGTGCTTCCTTTAACTAATGTAGGGAGTTTATGTAATTGGGCATTAGTAACCATCTCCAATTAGGAGGCCCAGAACTTACCAGCATTAGCCCCGGGAATTGTATGTGAAAAAATTGTCACCTTAACTTTTTCGGAAGAGTTAGACCCAGAAAATGATATCTTATTTGAGCCAGATAGAATAAAAAGGGGTATTACATGCGAAGACTCAATACACCAGGTAACGAAGAGTAAAACAATAAATATAATTTTAAAGAATGTATCAGATAAAAAAGTAGTCATACAGGCAAATGCAAATTTGGGTAGAATTACTACACAATTCGATGCAAAGTCGGGAAAGGAGTTAGACGATGTGGAACAGGGTTCGTTATACCAGGTAAAGAACCTGACCATCGAGGAAGTACGCAGTCTTAGAGAGGCAGAACTTAGTAAAGAGGATTTTGATTTAGCTCATTTATCCGAGGAAATAAAATTACAGATGGAAACCGTACTAATAGAACACGCCCAGGCTTTCTCAAAATCGTATAAAACTTTGGGTAGTTCTTCTCTGGTCGTCCCAAAGATAAAATTACATCACGACTACCCTATACAGTGTAAGCCCTATAAGACTCCTCATACGGTGCGAGAATATGCATAAGAGGAAATAAAAAAATTACTGGAAGCGAATATTATCGAAAAAAGTAATTCTCATTATGCTTTCCCGGTATTGTTTGTAAAAAAAAAGTCTTTAGATAAACAGAAACCTAAATATAGGATGGCGGTGGATTATCGTTTGCTCAACGAAATCTTAGAGGCATACCCATATGCTATACCGGATATCAAAGAACTTTTACAAAAAATAAGCGGAAAAAAGTTTTACACTGTGTTAGACTTGCATAGTGCTTTTTTTCAAATAAATTTACGTCCGGAAGATAGAGATAAATTGGCTTTCATTACAGAAGACGGAAAATACGCCCCAGTAAGGCTAAATTTCGGTTTAAAATTAAGTCCCACAATTTTCGCCGAATTAATGGATAAAGTATTGGGACATTTTAACAAGGAGGAAGTCGGATATTTTATTGACGATGTCATTGTTTCCGCAAATTCCGTTGAACGTATGACTCAGCTATTAAAAGAAGTTTTACAGGCACTCATAGAGAATAATTTAACGATAGAACCCAGCAAAATGCAGGTTTGTAAAGAAGAAATTGAATTCTTGGGGTTTAAGATTAATCAAAATGGGTACTCCCCATCAACCAAAAATGTGGAGAAAATACAGAAATTAGCTAGACCGAAGAACAAAAAAGGAGTTAAGTCGCTTTTGGGTCTTTCTAATTATTTCAGAACGCTAATTCATCACTACTCTGACATTGTTGACCCCTTGATCGAGCTTACGAAAGACAAAGTTAAGTTTAGATGGACGGACAAAACAGAAGCAGCATTCTGTGCCATTCAGAAAGCAATTATTGACAATCCTACATTAAAACCCCCAAATTTCGAAAAGGAATTTTTTCTTATCACGGACGCTTCAAAAGTCGCCTTGTCTGCGGTCTTAACACAGAAGGAAGGCGAGGAACATATTCCAATAGAGTTTTATGGGAGAAAGCTAAAAGAGTCTGAGAAGAGATACCCTAGCATTAAATATGAACTTTTGGCAATCCACGATGCTGTTCAATATTTTAAAAATATCCTGCTAGGAAGGAAGTTTACAGTACTCACTGATTCAAAAGCTCTCACGCACCAAATAAATTTGGAACATCAAAGTGACATTGTCGCTAGATGGCTGATGAGGCTTAGTGATTTTGATTACTCAATTGAATTTATTGAGGGTGTGAAAAATCCGGCAGATTACATCTCTCGCAACATAAATAATATTTCGGCTCAAACCAAAATTCAAAATAATTTGTTCAAAGTAAATGTTAATCTCTCAGAAGAGAATGTGAAAGTCGAGCAACGTAAAGACGCAAAACTTAGCATAATCATTAAGAAGATAGAAAATAATAAACAAAACAAAAATACTCGAAAATTTGAATTAAATGAGAATAATGCACTAATTTTAAAACAGAAATATAAGGACAAACAACTCCTCATTGCTCCTAATAGTCTGGTTTTTGAAATTATACAAGAGGCGCATAAAAGTCATTTCGGGTTCCCGAAAACATACGAAACTGTAAAGTCTCGGTTTTTCTGGTATAGAATGTACAAGGATATAAGGAGCTATTGTACAAGTTGTATCCCATGCAATAAAAATAAGCAACACCAAGCTATTAAAGTACCTATTCAAAAGGTTATTAAGGATGCCCCAATAGGGACAGCCCTACATTGCGATATAGTAGGCAAACTGCATACGACATTTAAAAAAAACTCCTTCATTCTAACTATAATTGATTCGACGTCGAGGTACCTAGAGACCATACCTCTACGTGGAGTAGAAGCGCAGACAATTTTGAATGCTCTAAATAACTATTTTAGCTCTTTCGGGATACCTAAATCAGTTACGACGGACAACGGGCCCTATTTTAGGAGTGACGTTTATTGCCAGTATTTAAAAGCACTGAACATAGAGAGACATTTTACAAGCTGTTATAAACCTTCGGGAAATGGGATTTTGGAATGTAGTCACAAATTGTTAAAGTCATCTTTAAAAAGTATGTGTGACAAAACGGCAGAGTGGGATATTCGTTTACCGTTTTATAACTTGGCTTACAATACCTCAATAAATCGTGCCACAGGTTACACGCCTGCAATGCTTTTTTTTGCACGGGAGGTATCGAATCATTTTACAGCACTGAATACTTCCGATGAAAAATGCACCCAAGCTTATGTGAAACAGCGTATCAAACACATGAAAGAGATACAAAAACTGTCCTTGGCCAACCAGGAACGCGTTATGAGTGAATACGTCAACAAAGATTTTGAAAAAGTCAAAACATTACAGCATAGCGATCAGGTTTATCTAAAAAAAGTTATAAAACCGGGGGCCTTGGAATCAACATGGGAAGGGCCTTATGAAGTTGTAAGGATTTTTAGAAACAATAATTATTTGGTTCAACATATGATTGAACCCCATGCTAAGAAAATAAAGCGCCACATAAGCCATTTCTGGCAACCAAAAGTTAAAATTAATTTGCCTCAAACTAGCACAGAGAATACTCAAGAAGAATAATTTATACAAAGAATTAACATTCAGTCGTTGTTTTTCTTTTTTATTCTCTATTAAGTAGGTATTTATAAATTTATATTCTAGAAATTCGGAGTTTTGTATACTATGGGTTTTTTTCCCCCTCACCTATTTTAACAGTATTGTAAGAAAATTAAAAAATATATGTATATAATAATAATAATAAGTGTATTTGTTAGAGGTAATTTAATCTAAATTTTTATATTCATATTTTCATTAATATCTTAAAACATTTCTTTTTTATAAACTCATTCTATTTTGATATTTAATCAAACCCTCCTCCTCCTTTTTCTTATTTTTCTTAAACATTATTAATTAAAACTCTTATTTTCAAAATCCAAACATTTGTATTTTTCTATAAGTCAAGACCACCCAGGGTCTTCTTTTTTCACTATGAGATAGTTTCCATGCAAACAACTTTTACTTGAAATTCTCACGTAATTTAAGGGATCGTAAATTCGAAACACACACAGGCAGATTGGATAAAGTACAAAAGGCCTTTATAAGAAGTCATGGGAATAACTGAAGCATTATTGTCAGTTGTATTGTGTGCAACTTTTATTACCCTCAGAAAAGAGAGTCATAAAACTATTTCGAAGGCTTGTTACGAAGATACATCAGTATATTGCTTTCGAGTCGTTGTTTATGGCAGGTGTCAGCGGGCGGATAGTTGTTTTCGTGGAACCCGAGATACAGCTGTTTTTCAACGAAGCCCACGAGCACCTTGTTTCCAGGAATTGAGACAGGGAAGTTTTGGACGTAGCAGAACCCCACCCAATCAACGCTGAGTTTTTTTCCCCTCGTCCGTTACCAGGGGAACGAGAGATGGCTAGCAGCGGCAGTGATGTTGTGAAGCGTGGATAGTTTGGGTGTGTGTGGGTTAGGGGATTTCCCCCCCACCGCTGCCTGCTCGAGCAGTAGATTATTTTTTAATGAGTAGGAAGACGGACGATTACTAGGGAGTTGATAGTAACTGGTTGTATGCTACGCGGCCTGAAATGACGAGAATGATATGTTGTTGTTGGAGTAAAAAAAAAAAGAGATGTTAAGAATTCGAGAAAGTTTTTAGATGTCGAAGTGTTAGGACGTGCAGATTTAGTGGTCTATCGAGAGATGCGTTTGCTCTGGTAACAGACTCTGCTAGCGTTCTGCAAGATAAAACGAACAAAAGAAAACATTTTTTTGCAGTCTTTAAAGACTGATGTTTAGAAATAATCGTTGCTAGAGATTAGCACCACTGCTCGTATTTGGAGTCGGTGTGTAACTGGAGATTCACACGGAGTGGCTGAACATCGAAAATGGAAGTGAGTACACAGAGTAGTGACACTTATTTCCGGCTATACACCATATCAGAAAAGTATTTCTGATTCATATTTTGGGGCAGAAACTACTCTACAGGAGCGTGTTATAAATAGTTACAGAATAGTTATTGGATTCGACTCCCGGTGTGGGAACAACAACTTCTTGTGAATAGTTTATTCTTGACTAACTTTATTTACATATATTTCCTTGTGCATATTGTCCTCTACCGTCTCGGATTCTGTTTAGACATTTTTGACTACTTAGTGTAGTAGCCAAGCATTGTAATCGTTACTAACAAGCCACTATGACTAGAACTTTCGTGCCAAAAATTCTCGAACTCGTGTTAATGTGATAATGGAGTGAAACCAAACCTACCAAAGAATGACCAAAGCACCTCTAACATCACTATGTACTTTCTGTGGTAAATATCAGTATTTTTAGTTAAATTTATTTGGTTATAGTATATGATACTTCTGATTTTTGGATTAACCAATTTGTTAATGTTTTTATCTATTATCATGACCTCAATACATTAGATTGCTAGTATAATTCGTGAAAGCTATGAATAATGTGTTTCTGTCAATAAACAAAATATCTAAGTAAATTCCTTCTTTGTTTTCTTTACTTTATTAATTTATTTTAAATCATTTCAATAAGATTCATCTTCAGTAATTTTACTTTTTGTTAATCATTAAAATTTAATTGGGAATACTATGTATAGTTTGAGTTATCAGTTTAAAATGCATAATAATCTTTAACTTAATTTATTCTATTGATTTAAATATTAATTCTGGTAAAATAAATAAATAAATAAATAAATAAATTAGAGTAAATTATTGTATTCTCTAGTCATGGAATTTCTAAATATTATTTTAAGCATTAAATCTAATAAAAAAATAAACTGCTAATTTACTGGATGTTGTAATTTTTAATATTCAAACTTATTTTATTTAATTAACTGAGACCTTTTACAATTCTTTAATTAATTACAGGACATACTTATCTGAATTTTTTATATAAAGTAATTTTAACATTTTGATCTAAAGTCTTATGAGGAGCATTTTATAATAATGAATTACTTATTCAAAATTTAATTATTTACTCATGGTCTCTTAAACAAGGATTAATCTATACGATCACAGCTTCAGTGTTGTGAATTCTTGGAATTAATTTTGCATTTTTTAAATATTTGTCAAATATTATTTTGTTTAACCTATATCATCAATTTTATACCTCCCCTTTTTGTACTTTCTTTAAAAGAAAGATTTTGTCCCCTTTAGTCCAAAATTTACACTTAGTCTAAATTATTATGTCTATGAAAATTCCTTGTTGTTACCATTCATATTAATTCTTGAATTCACAATGCTGATTGTTGGGGAATTGGATGTAGTGCAAATTGAGAATCTTGTCAGTGCTTTTAAATGATTAATTCTTATACTATTTTGAATTCAAAACTTAGAATTCAAGTAAATTTAAATTCTTTAAATTTTAATTGTTTCTGTTTAATTTAATCCATTTACTTTTTTTCTAAATTTATTTTAGTTTGAGAATAATTTTGTAAGTATGCATATTGACAAGATTCATTTCAATTTTGAGTCATAGGTAATTTGCACTCATTCATAATTTTTGCAAAAGGTAATAGTACCTAGGCAAGTAAACAAACCCCCAACATATATATAGACAAAATTTTACAAATAGTTGGGGGCCTTTCAAAAAAAAATGTAATAATGAATGCACTATTAATAATATACAGGTAAAATATGTATAGATGACATATATATATATATATATATATGTAAGGAATTATCCGGGGACGACTTGGGAGACTAATACTTTACAGAAACATACAAATAAGTTGGACTCGGGACCTCTAGACAGATCGAACTCGTTTATTGAAGCATTTCTTCGTACAGACATCTTCGCGCGTTCAGTCGGAGGTCCCGCGAGCCATTTACGGTAAAGTTTGAGAACTACATGGCCGAGGGTTTGGCTGACCGCTCAAATGTGCCAAAAAACCGTCTTCTTCGACCTTGCATGAGGTTTTAATCAGAATTTAGGATATTTTCCAGCAGAGGGAGAAAGAGTCAAATTGGGAGGATCATTTATTTTAATTGGTCAATTAGCTTTTGATTGATGTCTGGGGTCTTATGCCGACACCAAGGCTTGGCCGTGCCTGGGAGCCGCACCCCACAGATTGCTGCAAGAAATGCAAACTCATCACTTTTAAAACTTAAAGAGATGTCGAAATTGATAGATGAAAGTAATATTTGTGAGGCTGAGACAAAGATCACAGGGGCAGATTAGATTTAAGCATTAGATTTATAAGTTAGAAAAAATGTTTTGGGATTTTAAATTTTAATTTTGCATTTTAAAAAGGGTTTATTTTTATCCTTTCACATCCCCCCCTCCAAGATGAGATCCACCAGATTTGCCTGCAAAACTGGGGGAACTCACCCGGAAGACCGAGAATGCCAAAGTGAGTTAAAAAGAAGTGTTTAATTGAGTAAGGCTTCAAAATAAGTTAATGTTAAAGTGAAATTTACAACTAAGATTGGTAAAAAGTGAGGCCTGAATTTTGCTGCTGGAAAAATATTAAAAGTTTACATTTTGACGCGTAAAAATTGAGGAAAAATTAAAGATCTTATGGTTTTATGCTAAAAATTTCTAAATTTGGGATATGGCTCTCGGGACAATATGACCGAACTTTACATTAAAAACTTGAAATATATAATAATTATACCACAAAACATACGGAATCTATGAAAACAATAATACAGTAATATTACCACAAAACTATATGAAAAAAAAATACTAATAAGATAAAGATTAAAATAATAGCCATAAATTTGTTGTTTTGTCTTTTGGCCATAACTGTATGGATTAAAAGTGTTTTGGCCATTTTTGTGCGATTTTTGTTCAAGTCCTTACAGCACAAATTTTCAAAATATTTTATAAAATATATATAGTTCTGTGAAAATTATAACTTTATGGTAAAAAGTGCAAAAATTAAATATAAAAATAGTTATATAAAAATATATAAACATATGGTATCAATATAATAAAATAATAATAATAAACGTAAGATATTGGTGTGAAAAATATATGTTCTTTATATGTAAAATATTCACATTAGACACCTAGTTAGAAATGTGAAATTATTGAAAAACTTGAAATTATTTATTCACATTTTTTCAAAACGTGAAAACATTAAAATTGCAGCAATATAAAATTGTTAAAATTAAAAAGATTATGTAAATATTTAAAAATAATGGAATATACTGTAAAATGGACAAAACAGATGTGGACATAACAAGTGTAAGATATAGAGTTTATTTACAGGGACTACTGGTTAGATAAGTAGTTTTATTTGTATCCTAAACCTTTGGAGGTTTTAGCAGATCCTAAACCTCGAGGAGGTTTTAGCAAAAATTAAAAAAAAAGAAAATTGAGCATGATATTTTTATTTTGGGTGAAGATGTAGATGCAATTTAATTGTAAGCAATGGAATTTACTGTTTTGCAAACTGAGGTGTATTTGTTTTCCCCAGTGGCATTAATAAATCTGAGCAGCAATATAATAAATTACAACTACATCTCACTGTTAGCTCAAAGAAAAAAATAAATAAATTCCTGCTCTAGACAAGTATAAATCACAGAACATTTTTCCTTTAAAATTGAGGCCAGAACGCTCCGAATTTTCCTTGCTAGTTTTTACGCAAATAGCAAAAACTTTTTTATTTTTAAGGGTTTTACTACTGGCAAAGGAAAAATTAATTAATAAAACAAAAAATAATAAACCTGGTATGAATAAAAAGGACAGTGTTTCAGAAGTGCATGGCAACCTGGTGATAATTCTGTTTACTAATGGATCTATTCTTACAAAAATGTCAGCAGTCGCCACATTTGCACGTGAATATCACTGAATCCTCTTTGATTACACAGGGGTGTTTTTGGTTGGAGTTTACCCAACTCAAAAACTTTAAAAAATTGTGGGCTTAAAGATTTAATGGAATGGAACCATGGTCATCTTTAAAAATTGAATGGGTGGATTCAGACACTATTGGACTTACCACGGTAAAAGTGGATTCACCAAGGTCATGCCTAAACCGATTGGTTAATGAATTGAATTTATTTTGAATATTTAAAATGATAAGGACGGGGCCTTCAAATTTTACCTTTAAAAACTGGTTGGGGTTTAACCAACACAGGGAATGATGGGTCACGATATTTGAATTAAAAAGTGATATGGGTAATAAAGGGGTGATATGAGTAATAAAAAAGGAAATGGTAAAAATTATATAATATAAAATATAAAAATATTGAATAAATGCAATGGAAACACAACATACATTACTTACTTACATGAAATATTTTTAAAAATACTGGCAATCTGATTGGTATCTCCAACAGTTCAATAAAAATATATTTTCATATAAAAAGAAACGAACTGTAATGATGAATAAGTACCATAGCTAATAATTAAACACACACAAAATCTAAAAATAATAATAATAATATATTTACAAATTAAAAAAAATTCACCTGGAAAAATTGGGTAAAAACTTGATGAAAAATACTTGGTGAATAAAATGATAAAAACACTGAACTATCACTGCGCAAATGTATCATTTCATAGCTTTATAGCTATTTTCTGTCCTGCTTCACTCTTATATGGAAAAAGTTATAAAAAGAAACAAAAATGTTGTCCGTTTAAATGTTTTTACTGGAAAGCATTTATAAAAGTAACTAGTTCAACCCATTTATTTATAATACCATAAACATTAAATTCAACTGCATTTATTTTTTGGTGATCGCACGTATGCTTCACCTGATGAAAAAGAAAAGAAACTACTGTTATCAAAACTTGTCACAATTTTAATATGCATAGCTTGTCATTACCAAATTTCTTCTAACTTTAATAACTTGCACTTTACAAGAAAAAAAATAAAGCCAATAAAATTTTAAAATAATAAATTTAAATTTGCTTAAAAATTATAAAATCCCTTTAACACATTTTAGAAAAATCTACTTTTAAACTTTTAAAAGTTACACATTGATAACAGCAATTTTTTTTTTTTTTTTTTTTTTTTTTTTTTTTTTTTTTTTCAATTCTTGATATTCTCAGAAGTAACTTTTCAATATTAATTCGTCAAGCAAATAAGTAAATAAAATATTGTTTAACAAAATTGATTTTTAAAAACACCTTTTCATAAAAGAAATAACGTAAAAGAAATCTGTAGTGTGGCTTAATTACTTTTAATACAAAACTTAATAAAATATTTAAAAAAATTTAAGCTTCAATTAAAAAATATCAGTTACTTTCAAACACTTAAATGAAGAAATTAAAAAGAATGTAATCAAACTTTATACTTTTTTTCTACAAAACCATTAAGACGGAAATTTATATAGCAATAAAACTTACCTGTGGATTAAAATATCCAATTTGCTTCAACACACCCACACACACAAACAAAATAAAATAAAATAAAATAAAATAAAATAAAACGCAGTGCTTTTTCTGACCCAGATCATTATCGGTATTTGTTCACTAAAGGTAAATAAATAACATTTTCCGGTGGTCGGTTCAGTGCATCATGAATCACATTAGTTTAACGTGCTCAACAGAAAGAAAAAAAAAAGATTTAAAAAATAAATGAAAACTGAATGTTTTTTCCTTTTCTTACTTAGTTCTAACCACAAAAATTTAAAGTCGGGATCACACAGATCACGAAGGACACAGATAAATATTTCAGTTCTGTATCAGTTTGAGCGATCTTGAAAATCAGCTGTCTCTATGACCTACATATGTTGAGGATGAGGTATAAAAGAGTTTTTCGAAAGATTCAATTTGATCTTCAGTGAGTCTAAAGTTAATAAATTGATGCGGTTTGCCAATAGATAAGTTTCTTTTTGACGATAACAGAGTGAGGAAAAAAAAAGTTTCTTGGTTGAGGACCAGAAATATAGCAAATAAATTTCAGCATAAAGGATGTTAATTTTCGGTTTTTCTCAGATGAATACGAAAATTATTTGAATGTTATCTGGCGAGTAAGCACACTAAGTAAAATAATTTGATGTTGGAGAAAAAAAAAAGTTCTTTTTTACCGGCCATGGGGGGGAAAGTATTTTTCTTTTCTAGATGAATATATTCAGTTTTTATACACAATAAAAGTTCATGAAGGTAAAATGCACTTTCTTGAAAGACTATAAGGACCCGGTACTCATTATTTTTCAGCAGTCTCATGATATTTCCGAGTGTAGCCAGGCGACGAAACACGAAAAGGGAATTTTTATCCGCAAAGGTATGCGCAAAAACATCGTTCTCTTTCTCCAATCGAATGTCACATTAATTACAGGCAATATTCTAAGATTGTTCGTGGGCCGATTGCGCCGACACAACTCTGAAACTATCCGAATTTTTCATGGCACAAGTGGATTTTGTCCTTTATCAAGTTCTGGAAGAAAGGCTGGGATTTTCTCGAAGTAGGCGACCATCCTGCCGACTTTATAAAATGTAAGGAATTATCCGGGGACGACTTGGGAGACTAATACTTTACAGAAACATACAAATAAGTTGGACTCGGGACCTCTAGACAGATCGAACTCGTTTATTGAAGCATTTCTTCGTACAGACATCTTCGCGCGTTCAGTCGGAGGTCCCGCGAGCCATTTACGGTAAAGTTTGAGAACTACATGGCCGAGGGTTTGGCTGACCGCTCAAATGTGCCAAAAAACCATCTTCTTCGACCTTGCATGAGGTTTTAAGCAGAATTCAGGATATTTTCCAGCAGAGGGAGAAAGAGTCAAATTGGGAGGATCATTTATTTTAATTGGTCAATTAGCTTTTGATTGATGTCTGGGGTCTTATGCCGACACCAAGGCTTGGCCGTGCCTGGGAGCCGCACCCCACAGATTGCTGCAAGAAATGCAAACTCATCACTTTTAAAACTTAAAGAGATGTCGAAATTGATAGATGAAAGTAATATTTGTGAGGCTGAGACAAAGATCACAGGGGCAGATTAGATTTAAGCATTAGATTTATAAGTTAGAAAAAATGTTTTGGGATTTTAAATTTTAATTTTGCATTTTAAAAAGGGTTTATTTTTATCCTTTCATATATATATATATATATACAGCATATAAAATAATAATAAAGAAAAATTTCTTGTACATTCTTAGACGTATAGACAGACATCTGCTTCTGAGTGCTGTGAGGAAAAAACTACATTTTATTAGATTAAAAACAATTATCATTTATTATTACGGTGAGGAATGAGTATGGTTGGCGTTTACAGAACTGTATTTTGGATAGAGCGAGCTCAGTATTCAAAATTGCGATGCAGTTTTGTTTTCGTTTCTCTGGGCTTTGAAAAAAAAAATCGCACCGGAGAGGCAGGCGAATTTGGGGCCATCCTCTTTCTTCCCTCCAGGTTCGCGGAGCAGTAAAAGGAGAGAAAAGTAGTTTGTTTTTTTATGCAAATGCACAGACTGGTTTTCGTGCGCCGTTCTTCTCCGACCTCCATTGTTCGGGGAGAACCCTCTTTTTTTTTGCAAATGTGTTAGCAAGGGTTTGCAGCCAGCGGAGGGGGGGACAGAGATTGAAGAGGGAAGCCAAGAGCGAATCCTCTTTCTGGTTTCCGTGGCTTATAGAACAACTATAACTTATTATTTATGTGGACATATACTTTACATAATGTTTTCTCCAGTGTACAAAGATTGTACTTAATAATAATAATAATAGGTAGTTGGATATTGCTTACGCAGGTACTTCGGTTAGTATATAAACAATAGTAAGCATATGTACATATGTAAAATAGTTTTTACTTCTTTTATGGCATAATAAATAAGTGTCAGGTACTTCTTTCGTGTATAGAATATTTACGTAAAAAGAAAGCAATGTTTTTTTTCTTGGATTTGCAAAATTGGGTACGATGTGTGAAGATATTGATACATATTATTGTTGACAGGAGGAGATTTTTGGATAGTAATTAGGGACTAAAACATATGAAAAAAAATAATAATAAATAAATAAATAAATAAAAAGTAGATTTATTTTGAAAATCAAAATTAAATAAATCAATACGGTACATGATTAGGTACGGAGTAGGTAAACAAACATGATAGTTTATCGATCAACACGAAGAAGAGTTTATTAGCGGAGAGTCTTAAAACTACGGTTACATATTTTTATTTTCAAAATTCCTTCAAAAGTACTACGACGGGATAGAAGGTAATGGTTATTGGTATTAAGAAGGGTATTTATGAAAGAGTACAATTTTTTTTGTGGTTTGTAATGTCACTGAATCTAGGTAACAAAAGTAAACATATAATAGTGGTTTGGATGCAAGATTGTAGCGATCAGGATAAACATATAATTTTCTTTTCTCTTTTATAAAGAGATATTATATACTTTATAAAGATAGGTATTTTTGTTAAAAGTGAGAAAAATAAAATAAAATAAAATAAAATAAAATAAAATAATTAACATATTCCGGAGGAAAGATAGGTAAATATGGTATTTAAATATCATAGCACAACACCGCGGGTGTAGGTATAATTAATTCTTTTTCTAATTATAGAACAACTTATATCATAAAAACATTCTTTTTTTACGGTATAAAATATATTTATTATAATTATTTTCAAAAAATTTTTGTTTTTTGCTTAAGAGTTTGATTTATTCACTGGTTTTTACTTATTAACTTTCTGTATTAGTAATTTAAATGCACATTTAAGTAAAAAAAAAAAAAAAAAAAAAATTATATTTCCTTTTAGTGCACATTTTTATAAATATATACAATAGTAACAATTAAATTTTGGAGTAGAAGATGTCTTACCCTCTTTTGTAGCAGCGTTGGTGGGGCTCCCTGGGTTTTATTTTTTTTCCTTCTGACTCCTGGTTGCTGGTCAACCGGGGCTTTTTTTTTAAGCTTGTGGCCACAGGCGACTCGGGTGAGGCTCTGCACAGCTCAGTGTTCTTGAGGGGAGATAAGCATTTTTCTTGTTTCATCTGTCCTTAAAATGATAAAACAAACAAAATAATAGAGGGAATTCACAATAAATGATTTATATAAATTGACATAAAACATATGAAGACACTTAAGTAAAATTGATGTACACAAGTTTTAGCTTATCGAAATTAAACCATTAAAAATAATAATAATAATAATAATAATAATAATAATTGTTTTTCTTAGGTCGATTTGTTCTTTTCTTATTTTTTCTTTTCCTTTTTGTTTCCTACGGTTACAGCAGGTTTCTACAGCCTTTTGCATCCATTTTCTTGCGGGTCAGTATCGAGAGATAATAATATATATTTTTTTTCCTTTCTCTTTCTTCTTGGCCATATTTATGGGACCTTTCCGTTTCCATTACTTTTTTTTCCTTGTTCGCAGTAATTCTTCTCTAGGCAGGGGAAGCATACGCTTTAAATTTCGGGAAGGAGTATTTTGGGAATGGCAGCAAAATGCGTTCCGTACATTCAGACAGAAGTATTAAATTTTACAGCTGTAAATAAAATTGTACCATTAGCTATAGTTACCAACAGTCCGACCACGCCAAAATGTGATTTCTTCTTCTTCTGTAACGAGTCAAGGAGATTTCACGGTAGCCGGTGAGTCCCCTGTAACGAAAGAAAGGAATTTGGATAGCATTTCACATAAATTCTATTCGTAAAGTCGGTTATTTTTGCAGTAATTGTCTCAAAATTTAGGTACGGTTAGAGTTAAGTTTAGGGCTCTTTCTAGACAAGAGTTTGGGAAAAATTATTCAAAGGTTTTACGACTAAAGGATAATTTATAAAGGCAAAATGGTAACGTACCTTTCATTTTGCGGCGATCCGACGTCTTTCACAGGATGAGATGACAAAATTTTCAGACGGAAGCTGGCGCCAAGTGGTCATTTCCTCTTCTAGCATGGGTTGGAGCAACTCATTATCGATGGGATAGAGGGGGTGTTGAGTCGATTAGCGATTTCACACGACCCCCGGTCAAGCGGTTGCTAGGCAAGAAGGGAGGCACAGAGTCTCCGATGTGTTTCTTCTTTTTCCTCGTTAGCGAAGATAGAGCGAGATTTTTTTCTCTTTTTTCTCCACGGATCCTTCCTCCACTTGGGAGAGGAGGGAGAGCATGACTTCAGGTGGTCGATTTCGTTGTCATGTGTAGACTATTCCCGCTGGATTTTGAAGTCGTTACTCTTGATTGCGGTCATATAATTAAGTGAACTAAAGTTCACATGTATTTCTCTTGTGTTTTTCACTTAGGTGATAATTTAAAAAGAAAATTTTTAAGTAATATTAAAGTGGGAGAGAAGGGAACATTCTCTCGGTAGGACATGTATATATTTCATAAATGTAATTTCTATCATACAATACTTTTTTTTTCTCTAATATATGAACGAAATTTTGTTGTAATGTGTTGTACGTGTTCATATACTTAGCGTTAATGTATTATGTGGATTTTCACTTTTCTTTTAAATGTTACAATGTATAGAAGGTTATGCAGTACAAACTCTTTCTGGGTATCACGTCCTTGTATATATATATAATTTTTAGTGTATTTGGTGTATATTAAGTCATGACTGGTATGATTCCAATGTAAAAGTATGTGCCAGCCGTATATTGTTCTATGTGTTGAGTATGATAAAGAAATGGTGAATGTTCGGAGTAGAATCAAGAATGGTTTGGAGTATGGGAAATACTCCATGTCGATGATTGTAGTAGCACAGAAAAACGATGGGAAAAATGTTTTCGGTGGGACATAGGCACTTAGGTCCCGAGTGACGTATAGTGATTTTTTGTATGTTGTTCCGCGATAACTCAAGTTGACGACATCCTGTTGAGAACTGGAAAAGTTTTGTTTCGACGAGGAAGAATCAAGAAGAATTTGACAAACATCTTTTCTTTATTTTAAAACGATGAAAAGAAGACATATCCATGTAGTTATTCCACAGTTAATAATTCATGGGTGTAAGGAATCACATCTTGTATCATGGGGTGACAATCCAAATTTTTGACAGAGGAGCGAAGTAAGAATATCGAGAACTTAGGCTGCATATCCGTATTTTAAAAAGAGGCAAAGTGTTTTGTGAGAGTACCATAAGGGTGGCCAAGGGGCCGGAATATTTTAGAGATGTTACATCGCTGAGATCAGAGAGGAAAGTGACTTTTTGATAATGACAGCGTGCGTTGAAAATACGCCAAACCATTTACATTTTTAGAGCCAAGAGTATTGTATTTTTGCGTGGGAATTGTAACCGTTACATATACATCAAATCAACTTCATACTTGACGTCAGTGGTAGGGAAATCTTTATTGGCGAAGATTGCACTTTGGCTAAAAGAGAGTGAAATAGAATTTCGGCGGTTAGTTGTTTTGAGAAAATGCAGGAAAGATATTTTAGAAAAATGTTATAAGGCGTCAATATGACGGGATTAACATCTGGATTCCGTATGAAGTCAAAACTGCCCATGAGAAAGGAAACATTTTATGCCTTGTATAATTTCATTTCCTTTGATATGTGGGAGACCGAATAAAGTACGTTAATGGTAATTTACAAACAATATGTATGATTTTGACTAAAAGTTATCGTTGAAAGAGAATGATCAAAAGGTGCGCGTTTTAACAGCCGGGAATGTATATAAGTTACGATAATGTAGAAAGGGGAAAGTATATTTAATAAAATACTTAAAATATAGATTTCTTTAACTTTTGAAAAAGATATATATGGTATCTTTACCATATATATATCACCCCTTCACAAGATTTTGAAAAATTTAGAATGTCACCCTGAAAATATAATACACAATATCAATATATAAAAATAATAAAAAATAAGTATGCATACAATTACGTGAATAAATATATATATATATATATATATAGTACTACCAAAAATCTTCATACTAGTAGAATAAATGGCCATAAAATTTTCAAATTGCAGCAGCATGTATTTCAGTAGCTTTCAAAAGTTCCATTATCAACATGAATATATTTGTTTTTGGCTGCATAAAAATATATCAATTCATATTTTATTTCGAAGATTAGAATGTGCACAATTAAACTTTTCACTTTAACTTCTGGCCATAGGAAATATAAACACAAATAATATTTCAATATTGAAAAAAATAGTTACAATTATACAATATAAAAATGACACAATAACACATACAAAAACACATATACCAAATGAAAAATTAAAAAAAAAATTGTGTAATAACTGGAAAATGTGCATAAACAGTTTACAAAACCACCTTGTAATTTTTAATAATTGCCTAAATAATCTTTATTTTATTTAATTTTTTTTTAACCTGGAAAACAATTAAATTATTATAGTACTTAAAAAGGATTATCTTTACCGAATATTAAAATAGCAATTGAATAAATAATTTTGAAATAACCCATAATAGTTGCAATCATTCAAAAAAAATATATCTAACTTTCATTAATAAAAGTCTTTATATAACAACTTTTACTGCATCTCTAAAGAATTTCTGAAATATTTAAAAGAAACTATACGATGAATAAATGTAGAAGAATTGTGAAAAAAAAAATTTAAATGAAGGATCTGCTTCTACAAGTGAGAAAAAGAAAAAATAAAAATGCCTAAAATATCACTATAATCTATATAGTGTGAAGTAAAGGTGTTAACATTAGGTATGTTCGATGAGAGAGAGAGATGTTTACACCTGAAAAATATTAAGAAAAAAACAAAATGTACGTTATCGAAGTAAGAAGGCATATCATAGAATTTAAAAATTAACATAAGTCCAAATTTTAAGAACGATTATGGGAATTATACACTGAAATAAAGTTAAAAAATTCTTTCTAATTGCTAAAGTGAAGGTGGCATGTAAAGTGATGTAACTTTGAAAAAAAAACGATGACATAGTGTATAAGTATATATAAAGAGCAATAAAATTAATGTATACACTAACATGGGAAGTGCGAAAAATATAAACGGTATGTGTGAATGCTTGGCCATACCTATCAGTGAATACGAATCTTAAGTATAGAAATGTAGTAATAATGAATAAAGGAAAAAAAGAAAAGGTTTGGATTACAAAGGAATCAGACCGGAGAAAACTAAGTGAGAAAACGGTAAACAAAAAAAATTCTGGTTACAAAGGGAACCAGTCACACAAATAAAAATTTCTGATAACAAGGGGTATCAGAGCTCAATAAATTGTATATCTGGAAACAAAGGAATCAGACTCACCAAAATAATATCTGATAACAAGGTATCAGCCCTCAATAAGTTATATATCTGAAAACTAGGAATCAGACTCACCAAAACAATAATCTGATAACAAAAGTATCAGCCCTCAATAAGTTATATATCTGAAAACAAGGAATCAGACTCACCAAAACAATAATCTGATAACAAAAGTATCAGCCCTCAATAAGTTATATATCCGAAAACTAGGAATCGGACTCACCAAAACAATAATCTGATAACAAATGTATCAGCCCTTAATAAGTTATATTTCTGAAAACAAAAGGAATCAGAACCACAAAGAATTTTTTTTTTTTTTTTTTTTTTTTTTTAAATCACAACCGAAGTTTAGAAGAATGAACAAATTTCTGATTGCAGAGAAAAACAGAACCAAAAGAATTAATTTAATTTAAAAAAAATTATCATTACCTATTTCTATCAAAGGAAATTAAAAAATGTTTGATGTGAATTTCTGCAAGAATGTGCCAAAGGAAAAGATGCGACTCCGAATTTATTTTGCCTTTATTTTTTTTAATAACAATTTATTTTGATTTATTTATATTATTTTATTTTAAAAGGACAGTGATGCAAAGAAGAAGAATTGTCTACACCTGAAATGTCGAAAATACAACGAAGGTAAAAGATAAATTAAGCTGTGTGTACGGATCAGTTACACTTATACAATGTGCGAAAAATTTTCTGACGACCCGCACCAAAAAAAATCTCGACATACAAATATACCTCTAATCGCTCTACCGTTTCCGTACGCTAAACAGTCAAACGAAAAGAGACGAACCATCTATACACACAGGTGTGTAAACAATAAAAACATTAACGTATGAAATAGAAAGAAAAATATTCATAAGAGCAGTTGTCTGGAAAAAATTACCTATATAGTAGGGAAGTGTATCAAAAAAATACCGAAAAAATTGAATCGAAGTAAGAAAAGGAGTAAAATATTTCTGACAGTACATAATAAAAGAAATAGATATGCAAAGAGCATCATAATCTAAAATCTTATCATTAATATAATAGTTTCAAAAAAATATATATAAACTAGAATTAGCAGAGAGTGGTATTTCTTTCTTCATCAATATATTTCTTTATTGACGGACACCCTGGCGAAGATACAGTGTGAGAAATGTTAAAATTAGTATTGTTATTTTCATTATTTGATATGCAATTAATACATTTCGGAGGGTTTGTGCACCTAAGATTGTTATGTTGGCCTGCACAAATCGGACATTTTATAGAATTAAGACATACCTGTGCAATATGATAAAATGAATGACATCGAAAACAACGTTTTACAGGGATAAATCTGATTACAGGATATTTTTTGTCTTGAATAGTTATTTGTTTAAGCTCCAGTAATATTTTTGCAATAGGAAACGACATCTCAAATATCCAGTTGTACTCATATGTATCCCTAAGTTTACATTTCCTTATAAATTGTATAGAGGACACTGGTTTTTGAAGAATATCAGAAATTCCAAATAAAATGTCTGGTATATTAAATTTTAAAGGTAATTTACAAATAATGATGCGAACCGGTTTATGATGCATTTTAGTAGGTGAACAAATAGGAATGCTTTCTGAAAGATCACGATTGCTAGAAGTATTTGATTGCTGCATATCAATTTTTTTATCTGCTAATTCATCGAATGTGTTCTCATCATCTGTAATTTGTGAAATATCCGTCTGTGTAAAAATATTATGCACATTTTGGGGTAACATATAACTGTTATGGGGAGAATTGCTTACATTTTTATCATCAAAAACATCATATATATTTTCTACCTTTTGGGCATGAAGCCGTTCTAATAATTTTTTACTAAGCGAAATTAAATTTTTCTTGTCTAGTACCAATTTATCAAGTTCCTTCATGACAAAAATATCATAAAACTGCAAAAGACTGTCAAATTGGCGTTCCAGAACAACCTGAAATTTGCATAATTTGGCAGAGAGAGCAGAATTGTCCTGCAATTTTATGTGATCATGCAGCTCATTTAATTGGGAGTTAACAAACTCTGGAGCACCTTTTAACAAATCCCTGAATACATAAGACCATGAAATATCACAAAATATTTGTTTTTGTTCGGAAATAGAAACAGTAGTTTCAGATACTGGTGATGCCTGAGTGGATGCCATTTTCTGCACTCTGGTCCTAGATTTATTTTGTGAACTTTTTTTTTTTTTTTTTTAATAGGCATGAATATGGAAAAGATATACACAAAACTTTAAAAGAGGTGAAGGAAGTGCATGAATTGCAAAAATTTAAAGTGTCATATTTTCTCACCAATATGATAAAAATGGCAAGAAGGGTATAGATACACCGGTAAAATACACAAGACCAGATACACAAAAGAGCAAAGAGATTACTCAAAGCAGTGCATACTTAAAGTATAAATTAAAATATCATATCATGAGATCATATTTAGAGTATTTACCATAATATTATTAACATAGAGTTAAAAACTGAATGCAACCCAAAATGTGAATAGAAATATATCAAAATTTAAAACACAACAAAAACTGATAATTTATTATTATTATTTTTAAAGATTAAAATATTTAAAACATTAGAGATCTCTAAAATGATAAGCAGTGGCTTCAAATGCATAAAAATACAACAAAATAATAAAACGAAGCAAAATTTGAATAAAATTTATCAGTCATGAAAAAATTCAGATATAAGTGAAATTTAGTATCATTTTAAACTTTGAAAGATCTCTGACAGTTAGAAAACAATCTGCTTCTTACCCGTACGCCACAAATATACAAAACTACCTCTGGAACGATTTAAAATATACACATTATTAAATATTTAAAAGTTCTTGCAGTGGCTTTTTTTTTATTAAAAAAATATTACAGTTCTTGCACTGTCAAAGTTTATGCCATCATAAACATGAAAATATCATTTGAAATTACCATAGAAAACTAATTTCATAAAATTTAAATTTTTAATAAAAATAAGAATTTTCTGCTTTTTCGTTTTCTTTTTTTTTTATATCTCAACACATTAAGAATAAAAACTCTTACCTGTAACACAAGTAAATATCCATTGTATAACAAATTTGAGAAAACACCTAGCAATAGAAAAAAAACACCGAAAATAATATATCTATTTTTTCGTTTTAAATTAACACAGATGAAAACGGATTTTGTGATTTGTATCACTATGAATAAGTATTCCTTTACACAATGGAATTGCAGTTGGAGGAATGAATAATTTTTTTTTTTTTAATTGGAGATAGAGTTCAACAACATTTGCAAGCACAGTTTTTTTCTACTTACTTGATTGTTACAGCAATAAAAAGAAAAAAAGTTTTCGTTAAAACCGATGGATAGGCATTCACTAACCTTGAATTTTTATCCAAACTAAGTTAGAAAGAGTTTTCCGATTATAAGAACCGCAACGCATGATTAGGAAGTCACTTCGATGAGCACATTGAGTTTCTCGCTGTGTTTTTTTTTTATGCCGAAACACAATCAAAGTTTCTCGTATTTATACGATGAAACCACACAGTGCATAATCATGAGTTGAAATTCACTGAAATTAGCAGCATATTTCACATATGTAAACTGGAGAAATTTAATCGACGAAGAAAGATAATCTTTTTGAAATAATGAAAGCATATGTAGAATCGGTTGAATGAAGTTATAATCTTAACACATTGGAAAAATATAAGTTTTACCAAAAACGACTGCGAGAAAAAAATTGTTGATCTATCTGGCATGGGTCATTTCAGAAGGCACGTCTGTAGCACACTTTCAAGTCACAGAATAATAGTTATAAACTGAAAGTACTTAATATGTATAGGTAAGGCAGGGATCACAAGGATTTAATTAATTTTTTTTTTTTTTTTTTTTTTTTGAAGGCGTATTTATCACAGGCACAGGTTAAAAAAACTGCACAAAAAAATCCTAGGTTGAAACAGTTTATCACCTACGCGGCACGGAAAGGGCATATCTAACCAACATGAACCGCAGGACAAATCCAGGCATATATCAAAGATGTAGAAAAATTCAGGCACATTTCGAAGATGTAGACAAATTCAGGCATATTTCGAAGATGTAGACAAATTCAGGCACATTTCGAAGATGTAGCCAAATTCGGGCACATTTCGAAGATGTAGACAAATTCAGGCACATTGAGTAGTTGATATAGAGTTCCTTGGCGCACACCCTATGGAAATTGTTTTGTGAAAAATCCAGTTCATCAAAATTAGGCACCAATCTTAATATGATAAAGAAATGGTGAATGTTCGGAGTAGAATCAAGAATGGTTTGGAGTATGGGAAATACTCCATGTCGATGATTGTAGTAGCACAGAAAAACGATGGGAAAAATGTTTTCGGTGGGACATAGGCACTTAGGTCCCGAGTGACGTATAGTGATTTTTTGTATGTTGTTCCGCGATAACTCAAGTTGACGACATCCTGTTGAGAACTGGAAAAGTTTTGTTTCGACGAGGAAGAATCAAGAAGAATTTGACAAACATCTTTTCTTTATTTTAAAACGATGAAAAGAAGACATATCCATGTAGTTATTCCACAGTTAATAATTCACGGGTGTAAGGAATCACATCTTGTATCATGGGGTGACAATCCAAATTTTTGACAGAGGAGCGAAGTAAGAATATCGAGAACTTAGGCTGCATATCCGTATTTTAAAAAGAGGCAAAGTGTTTTGTGAGAGTACCATAAGGATGGCCAAGGGGCCGGAATTATTTTAGAGATGTTACATCGCTGAGATCAGAGAGGAAAGTGACTTTTTGATAATGACAGCGTGCGTTGAAAATACGCCAAACCATTTACATTTTTAGAGCCAAGAGTATTGTATTTTTGCGTGGGAATTGTAACCGTTACATATACATCAAATCAACTTCATACTTGACGTCAGTGGTAGGGAAATCTTTATTGGCGAAGATTGCACTTTGGCTAAAAAGAGAGTGAAATAGAATTTCGGCGGTTAGTTGTTTTGAGAAAATGCATGAAAGATATTTTAGAAAAATGTTATAAGGCGTCAGTATGACGGGATTAACATCTGGATTCCGTATGAAGTCAAAACTGCCCGTGAGAAAGGAAACATTTTATGCCTTGTATAATTTCATTTCCTTTGATATGTGGGAGACCGAATAAAGTACGTTAATGGTAATTTACAAACAATATGTATGATTTTGACTAAAAGTTATCGTTGAATGAGAATGATCAAAAGGTGCGCGTTTTAACAGCCGGGAATGTATATAAGTTACGATAATGTAGAAAGGGGAAAGTATATTTAATAAAATACTTAAAATATAGATTTCTTTAACTTTTGAAAAAGATATATATGGTATCTTTACCATATTGAGGCTTTTAGACTTTAAAAGTTTAGTTCAAAATTGCGTTTGCTTTGTATGGATTTTGGCTAATTTTTAAAAGTGATTATTTCAAAATTGGTTATAAACAGAGGGGAATAGGGTACGTGAATGTGTTCACCTGTCTTCGACTCCACAAGCGACTGTAAATCTGGTCGACAGACAAACCGTTCTGTGGTCCCACCTACAGATTCTTAAAAAAAAACTTTTCTGTATGCTCGTCTCTGCTCAGTTTATAGAGACAACTCTTGAAAAACTTTCCTGTGTGCTCGTCTCTGCCCAGTTTTATAAAAGACAACTCAAAAAAAAACTTTTCTGTGTTCTCGTCTTTGCTCAGTTTTATAGAAACAATTCTGGAAAAAAAACTTTTCTGTGTGCTCGTCTCTGCCCAGTGTTACAGAGACATTTCTTACAAACTTTTTAGGATCTCTTCCGGTCTTTCGGAGGATGGAGATTGTCCTATGGGTCTACGCAATGGACTGAATTTCATAGTGTGTTCCTGACAGCTGACGTGAGCCGTTCAGCTCTCTGTTTGGGGGGGAGGATGGTGGTCAGATATGAGCCACCTCCCAATTTCTGACTAAATTAGTTTACTTTTATTGTTTTAATAGGTATTTTTCATGTATATATATTGTATAACCAGGAATTTCTGTGGACTATTTATTTTATATACTTTTATTTTTTTAATATGTATTTTTTATGTATATATATTGTATAACCAGGAATTTCTGTGGAGTATTTATTTTATTAGTGTACATAGTTTCTTTTTCGTATGGGAAAATAGAAACGACCACCCAGAGTAGTTTTATTACCTTCGGAGACACTGGTCTGCGATCTAACTAGGACATCTTTTACGGAGAAAAAAATTTACGAGCTGAAAAATTTATAGCTGTTTGGAAGTGCATAGCAAATTTACAATTTAGGACCCCATCTAGGTGGTCCTGAATAACATTTAGCAAAACCAATAAGAGATGAGGGCGGAGACGTCTTTACAAAACACTGGAGCCAATAGACGGCCCAGTGACGAGGGAAAAGGAAAAAGTGAGCCCCAAGAGAAAATCTGGAAGAGGACGAGTACCTGACGTCCTGTCCGAGGAAGTAACATCTCGAAAGAAAGAGTAGAGTGCTGATAGTGTGTAAAAACGAAGGTAGTTCCAAAAATGGTGTAGTGGCGACAAAAGTCAAAAGGATGACCTAACAGATGATCTTTGCCTATCCCGTGGAGGTAGACTATTGCTAACAATGCAGACCAGAAGTACTCTGAAGGTACAGGTATCTGTAGTTTACTATTCCCTCATATTGAATGTGTATAATAATAAATAAATACTGGTAGAGGTACTTTAGTAAATGTAGAGAAATTGTTCCTTCTCTGAAATATAATTAATGCACGTAAGTGCGGTAGTGCGAGTCGGAAAAAGACTCACTAACTCTTTTAATGAGTATTCAATTGTTTCATCTTATTTTTTATACTTAAAATTTAACATTCTGTTAGGGATGTTTGTTTTCTATTTTTTATGTCTTTGTAAATAGATATGTAAATAAATGTTTTTCGTTTACTTTTAACTCTTTGTATTTAATTTATATGGGTTAACACTCATATGTCATCGAGTAGTGTTTTTCTTCTTTTTCTTTAATTTAATTGTTTATTAATTTTAGTTGGTTTATCAGGAGGACTAGTTTATAATTTATGAGAGGTTAGGGATTTATATACTTTATCTAGTCCGGCTTCATAAGACGTAGGGCGGCGTAAATAATCACAACGTAATAATCTGATCTTTTTTTTTATTAGGGTAGTTAATTTAATTCAATAATATGGGTAACTTTTATGGGATCATTATAAATTTTCACCGACGTCCAGAAGCCACGATCACACCTTTAACCTGATAATCCAGCGTTTCCTGAAGAAGCATTAACCCGTGCTTCCTTTAACTAATGTAGGGAGTTTATGTAATTGGGCATTAGTAACCATCTCCAATTAGGAGGCCCAGAACTTACCAGCAGAAGATACATCTGAAATGCGGACACACGAGTCTGTTCGACGAGGTTAGTGAAGGCTGATCATGTTCGGTTGTTGACCAGGACATGGTTAGGAAAGTCGAAAGGCTGATGATGGAGGACAGACGAATGACAATCCATGCTATTATGGCACAAGTGGATATATTCTATGGTTCCATATCCACCATCTTGCATGACCACCTGCACTTGTCCAAGGTCTCGGCATGGTGGGTTCCAAGATTACTAACCCCCTTCCAGAAACAGTAGCGTGTGGATTGTGCGTCCGCAATGTTAGATCTATGTGATGGCAATGAGGAGGATTTTTTTCATCATTTGGGGACAATGGACGAATGCTGAGTGTACCACTTTGACCTAGAAATCAAAATGGTGAGTAAACAATGGAAGCACTCAGACTCACCGCCCCCCAAAAAGCCTCGTGTGCAGCCATCTTCAAAGAAAGTCATGCTGTCAGTTTTTTGGGATTGCAAGGGCATAATACTCACAGATTACCTCACCTATGGGCACAGCATAACAGGGGACTATTACAGGAGATTGCTGAGAAAACTTCGGGAACAACTGAAAGTCAAAAGATGTGGAAAAGTGACTAAAAGGTATCCGCCTTTTGGCTGACAATGCTCCGTCTCACAAAGCCAATGAAATATTGAATGCTTTCCAAAGCCAAGGCTACCAATCATTGCCGCACCTTATTCACATAACATGGCGCCTTCAGACTTCTTCCACTTTCACAAAATGAAAAGGTTACTGAAGGGAAGGCATTTTGACTCAAATGCTGACGTCATTGCTGCAGTGTAGCAGTAGTTATTAAACCAGTCAAACACCTTCTACAAAGATGGGCTGTGGAAGCTGAAATACCGTTTGCAGAAATGTGTTACTGTGCACGGTGACTATCTAGAAAAGGACTAATAAAATATAGCAATTTCATAAATTTCACTCAATTATTTCTATGTGACAGCAAAAACTTATTGATACTCCCTAGTATATGGTGTGTACAAAAGTCGTTACATAATATACAGGGCTGCAAAAAAAGATTCGGGTGCATTTCTATCTATTGGCGAAAATTACTGAAAGGGAATTTTCTATCTGAACAAAATTCTGCATGCTATGTAGTATATATGTAAATCTGTAGATCATATACAGGGCTGCGCAAAACAATTAGACTGCTTTTTTGTCTATGGAAGATCTTTTTTTACCTTATTTAACTGTTAAGTTCCGTTACAGTTTTCTAGATGTGTTGGAAAGTGTTTCATAATCTATGCTTGACGCATGTTTTTCCATTCTTGTTTTTTATTGTTGCGATTAAATTTATGAAATTACTGATTTATGGAATATTGTTATTTTATGAAACTGACCCTTTATTACACTATTTCTTTTTAAATTCGTGACTGTGATTAAAACAACAACAGGACTGGAAGGAAATCTGGATTCGAATGTAATGAACGTTTTCATTTCAAATTTAAATTGAATAAAAAAATTTAATTCAACTAGCAACTAAAAAATATCCTTCTTCTTATTCAAAAGCTGAGTATACACTAAAAAAAAGACAAATGTTTCTTAATCTACTAATATATAATATAACGAAAGAGTTAAAACATCATATAACCTCTCCCGAGTTACCCACAGTTCTGAAAAGCGTTCTTTTATCTTTAGAAACCTCTAAAACCAGAAGATTTTCGAGATTTAAAGAAGAATTAGTAAAAACTAAGTTTCTTTTGCTGCGCGTAACTTTCGAAAACCTTTCCAAGTAGTTTTCACAGTGTATTTGTTTTTCAAACTGGAGAATTGACACTTTTCGCTGTGCAACTGAATTTATACACACAAGAATAACAAAATAAAATTAATTTCATTATTCATGTTAATGCGCTTAATTTGGTATGTTTATCTGTTAAACATGCTTGTTGAACATGAAATGTTATCATGTCTTGTGAATTGATAACATCCCACAGATCTATATTCCGGGCATAGAAAACTGTAAAAACTACTCGGAAACGTTCACGAAAATTACGGACAGCAAAAGAAACTTTATTTTTTTTATGAATGATTCTTTAAATCGCAAAATTCTAATGTTTTTAAAGATAAAGGAACGTCTCTTGGAGTCGTAGGTAACACAGAAAAGATTATACTATATTTTCATGCATGTTTATATTATATTTTCCTGTATTACGAAACTTTTTTTTTTTTTTTTTCAGTGTGTAGACACTTGTAGCTTTAGAAAATACCTGCTTTAAAAAAATCCATCAGAGAATTATATTTTGATAGGAAATTAAATTATATTCATTTTTTATAACTGTAATGAGGCTTATAATTTTACAAATAAGTTCAATTTTGTTATTATATATAGAACTATGCATAATAAATTATTTCTTAAGAATATTATCTGCACTAAATACTAATCCCTCTAAAAGTTATAAAAACGACAAAAATCCTTATTGATATTGAAAATTAACTAGTGTACTTTTTCGAAAAACAACAAAAGTAACAAAATAAAACAAGAAACTCACAAAAATAATTTATTTATTCATTTATTTTACTGTACTACTCAAGTAAATTAGCTCAAAACTGTCAGCAAGTTTCAAAGAATACTTTTTCACTTGTTTATTTTCAGTCTCGCCCTTGCTTCTCGTTAATATGAAACATTGTACTTTACTTATGAAACATATTATTTTATTAAACTAGAATTAAAATCTGTGGTGCAGATGTTTGGGTTTTTTAGTTGTTTTTGTTCTTGTTATTGTTTGTTTGTTTGTTTCCTATATGGTATTTTGCTGACATGTTTCAAAGTTTATTTCGAAAACTCTTTATTATTTCATTTATTCTAAAAAAACATGTATTAATGATAAATACTTCGATAGAATTTGCAGCTAAGGTTGCTTAATTTTTTTTTAAACATAGCTATGATAGCTTTTAATAAACATATATACTTTTTTATTTTAATAATTTACATATTTAATTAATCATTTATTTATGTGTCCCTTTATATATTTACTAGCACGCTACGCTGGTCAATTTCTCTTCACGCACCTTTAATCAAGTTAAATATTGACTTTGAATTTGAACTTGTATTTTAAAACCCTATGGATCTTTACTTGGAATGTCCTTCTGCATGTCTGAAAACGATACGAACGCTATTGCGTTGTTACATTTTTAATGTGTCAGACAAATTTGGGCTGTTAAGGACAAATTAGGCCAATTCTCTGTATACTTTATTATGGAATAGGTCAGCATTAAAAAAAATGAATAATTGTGTTAAATTATGTTGTCTATGGGGTTTAAACTATGGTGTCTATGGGGGAAAATCATTTCCGTTGGATTCAAATTGGATTTGAATGAAGTTACAATTTACAGTACTTCAAATATAATGAAATTGATATGCTTCACTGAGGTGGACAAAAATATGGTACTCGTCAAGAATTAAATAAAAATCATGCACTCGCGACATCATAATTCACTGTTATATTTTAACAGAATAATAAGGCTAATATAATTTGTGACTCGTCTTATAGCGCGACCTACGTTATACACGGCCGGTGCATGACGTTTAAAACGTCACAGGGAGTGGATTATTTTTACACGGTGATTGGTGCAAAGCGACGCGCCCCCCGTTTTGCACCAATCACCGTGTAAAAATAATCCACTACATGTGACGTTTTAAACGTCATGCACCGGCCGTGCATAATGCAGGTCGCGGTTATAGTCAGTATATATACGTCAGGACACAATACCGTTATCATTATCTTTTTATGCGTGAAGATTTCGCTATATGGTACTCCATTGTAAAATTTGGTAATTTTTGAAATTCAATATTTGAAAAATGGCAGAATCAGTGGATTTGAAATTTATATCAAGAAAAATACAATTTTTTACCTTTCTAACGCAGTTTGTCTAACAATTTTCTGACAAACACTTTTCGAGCAATTAATTTTTTCAGTAACTTCAAATGTTTCATTTTCCGAGATTAATCTGTGGCAACGATTAGCGAAAATCCCAGTCGTCAGCAACGCGTACCTTTTTATTAAAGAGGATTATTTTATTTATTTGCCATTAAGATAATTGGCAAACTTCCAATTTTTTTCTTTAAAATAAGAAAGAGAAAAAAGTTTTGAATCAGAAAATTTATTTAATAAAATATGATTTGTTTCCATATGGCACTTATTTGGGTACTTTTCCACTGTAGGATACTTGGCCTTTTTTTTTTCAAACAATTTGGAGCATATTGGGCTTCAGAAAGTGAGATTTGTTACTAAATTATAAAAACAGATATAAAAAGGAACCTAATGAACACTTGTGTTTTTTTATACATTAATTTATAAAACATTTTATTCGTGTGTATATTATTATTGTTTTTTATGTATAATTTACTTCTGTTTGTATATAAAAATAGATAAATAGCTTCTTTATATTAAATAAAGTGTATAAATATTGCAAACATTGCTTGTGCATATGAAACAGTGAATAGGTTGCCAGAAAATATGTTGCCAAATTTCCTTCTCTCGTCAAGACTATTTTCTCTATTCACCAAGATCCTTATACTGGAAAAATACACTTATTTGATTTCATTTATTATAAAAATTTCAGGTTCAAAATATATTTATTTGACTTGGACAATAACTAAGAGGCTAGCCGCTATGATCTTTAAATCTAAAGATCAATACAAAAATAAATAATTAAATAAATGAAAAGAAAATACACTAAAATTTTCATAACGGACACTCCCGAATAGAGAACACCTGTATTTAGTGAATACAACTATGCATTAATCTTTAAATCTAAAGATCAATATAAAAATAAATAGTTAATTAAATGAAAAGAAAATACAGTAAGACCTCCTATAACTGTCTTAACGGACACTCCCGAATAGAGAACACTTGCTTTTAGTGAATACAACTATGCATTCATCTTTAAATCTAAAAGTCAATACAAAAATAAATAATTAACCAGAAGGACCCGTGCGAAGCTTTCGCACTGCAATCTTTGAGATTATTTCCTGGCGCTAATCAAAATCCTACGTTTTAGCGCTAATTTTTAATTAACTGATTTTTTTTTTTAATTCAATCACCGCGTTTTAACGAAATGCAGTTGTACTTTCTCAGAAACTTGTTCAAAAACTTTTCGAATACCTCATTCATCGTTGTATGTTTTGTATGTGCATAGAAAAAAGGATGTTGACAAATGAAATAATATATATATAATGATTGCTTGTGCGAATTAATTTCAAAAAATATTTTGCCAAACTTTCTTATCTCGCCAAGGTTATTTCTCTAGGTTGCCAAGACCCCTATTCTGAAAAAAAAAAACGAATTATAAAAAAATTTAAACATTGAATCAGATGTTTGGGGGATTTATATGCCAGCATGGCACAGATGTCATATACTCACCACATTGGTACGATTTTTTCCCCCGCCAATTTGGCGAAAATTTGGTTTTTGAATATTAGTTACAAATAGCATACAATAATAGCATGTGATATTTTATTTCAATATAAAAGTAAAATAATGTAATAAATGAAATAGCTTCTATTATTTTAAAAAGGGAAATACAAATAAATAAATGATAGTTTGATATAAATAAATGTGGATATATATAATAACAATAATTTATAGAATTAAAATACGAAATAAAGTAAATAAACAACGTTTAAAAAGTAAATAAACAAAGTAAACAAACAAAAGTAAATAGACAAAGTTTTAGTCAAATTAGCGGGGGGGAAATCGCGCCAATGTGGTGCGTATATGACATCTGTGCCGAAAGCATTTCCTCAGATTTTGCAAAACTGTTAAAGAAATTTCTTAAATACGTAAATCAATATTTGGTACACCGCTTTTTTGAAAGCCTATGGGAACTTACATGGGGCGTTCAAACTTTGTGGTCCAGCAGCCGTTTAAGTGACATCAGACTTTGCTGGCATATTAAGAGCTTAATGAAATATTAAAAAATAAATAGTTACAATTTTTGTAAATCCTAATGAAATGTATGTTTGGAAGTTTATCCTTAAATTAGGTAATCTACTGGTGCTCCGATTCCGATACAGTACGCATATAAACAGCCATGATTAAACAAAGAAAACAAATAAACAATAGGTGACGCACGCGTAAAAATTAAATTAAAAACCCGATTAAAAGCTCTATATTTTTTCAAAAAGCACGCGCAAGAAATAAATTGACAATCATATTTTAATTGCATTAGAGGATGCCGTCATACGATAATGCAGTATTTTATTTCTGTGGCAACACTGATTTCGGAAAACCTTTCATTTCATTTATGAAATCAATGTCGATTTGATTTTTAATTAACAGCAATTTTTAATCGAAAAACATGTTTTTAAAAAATGTAAGTGTACTATTTCAGAAGCCGGTTCAAAAACCTTTCATATGGTATCTCATTCGTTGTTCTGCGTTTCATATTTTCTTAGAAAAAGGGATGTTGACAGGAGAAATAATATATATGATGATTAAATGAAAAGAAAACACAGTATAACTGTCCTAACGGACACTTCCGAATAGAGAACACCTGTATTTATTGAATACTATTGCAATTCACAACACATATATATTTGTATATTTTTACCTCTGAAAAGTTATCATACTTGGTCTACATATCGTACTTTTATTTAAAAAATTTCTGAACAATGAAAAGGAAGCTTTAAAAAAATTTTTCAAGCATAAAAGAAAGTTAGCTTTTATCTAAAGTGAATGAGAAAACAAATCAATAAATTTATAATCAATATGAAAATTTATTTTCTTACTGTACGTGACAAGCAATAACCGATTATTTTAATATTTGCTGACATTAAGGTTCTACAATGCCATATACAAAAAGGGAATAAAAAAATCCTAATTTAACCAAAACTAAAATAAGTAAGTATTCTTTTCGTGTCAAGTTGAAAATATATTTCTCTGCGGTATTTGTATAAGATTTCAAAATTACATTTTTAGATTGTGTCATTTTTTAAATCAGATTACTGTGTCATATAAATAGACATTTTCACAAACATTTCAAAAGAAACTCATTAAAAGCTCATGAAAGACAGCAAAACCATTTTTGTGATAAAATTTATCTCCCTATTCAGAGAGTATCTTTTCGATGTCGTGAGATTTATATTTCTCTTGTATCAAAAAATAGTGTCACCGAATAAAACAGATAAAAGTGGAATGAAAATAATATCATCATCAAAGTTGCTTCTGTAAAAACTATGAAAAATGAATTTTTATAAAGTATGAAAGAAATTAATTTAATCGAAATCTTAAAAGAAATAATTTTATAAGAAGACTGGTTGTTATATGCGATTTCGCTTGCGTACAAATGAATTTCTAATAACATTATCTTATAATATTGTTTAAAAAGTGTAAGGTAAAGAAAGATAATTTTACTTTGTAATGAAAGTTTATAATAAGTTTACTTTTAAACAATTCTTTAAAACTATTATGTAAAAGGCTTCAAATACGATATCATTACGATACAATTCTAGTAAACTGTTTGGTTTATGATTAAAAATATATGTTTTTCTTTTGAAATTGGTATAATTTTAAAGGCAGCATCATTCTATGAAATTAAGATCCTACAAAGTTTTATGTGCTAAAATGTGTGCTTAAAGAACTAACTCTTACTAATACAACGATTGTTTTGCAGAGAAAAATGCAGTGGATGTTTAAATTTCTTCCTGGAATCTTTAATGTTTGGCAACAGATAAATAGTTGAGTTTTTTAATTTTTAGCAACTCAAAGGTCAACATTCAAACATTTTACTTTAAGACATTTTCCATAAATAATGTGTTAGATAATAGTTTTGCCAACTGAGACTAGTGCAGTTGCACATTTGTTTTACTCGTTGTCTGTTCATTAAAATTATTTTTTTATTATTAAGTATTGAGCCGTTTTGATACTAATTTGTGTTCCCGAATATTATATATGGGAATTTAATACCTTGAATATCAGCATGTAAAGTGTATAATAAATGACAACTTAACAAAACATTTTGATAATTTTATTTTTGATTGTTAAAGCTAGTTTTAAAACGGTTTGTTTTCCCATTTAAACACTTACAATTTCATTAAATGTTTACCAAAAAAAAAATGGTTACTAAAGTATATTTTACTTTGCAGCGAAACATATTCTCTAAAATACACCAGTTAGCTCGGGACTAATTTACAGAAATTTACTCGTCAGTTGTCAATAGTTAATCAGATAGAAAACTGGTACCCGATATTCTTTCCATTCTTTGTTAACTGACTTAAATATAATTAATTATGTTTCTTAAAGGGTAATCTTTAATAATTGCATTCACGTGAAAGGTTGACGTCAAATATGGACAATGCTAACAACAATGTTGTTTCAAGTGTATGGAAATTACATCAATGGTTACAGCAACAAAAAAAACTTTACGTCAAACTATGACACCATCTGTATACCTAAATGCAGAAGAAGCCGCGTTAAAAATATAAAATCGAACTTAACTTTTTGAAATTTAACTGTGCACCAAACCAAAATTTTATTCGGTGGTGGAGGTACTGTGATGGATTCTCACAGTACTTCTTTCTCGATAGTTCGCATTTACATCGACAGAAAACTTACTTCCGAGCGTCATAGCAGCGCGCCCGCTCGGGATTTAGTAGCTTGAAAGTTAGTTTCGAGAAAAATTGCTAATCCAGCCACCAGGCACAGAAATCTCTGTTAACGCAAAGACACGCTGAACTGGTTCTCAACCTGGAGGTCTGGCATCAACTCATACGCCGCCACATCACATGGCGGGGTCATTAGTTGACCTCTCTATCCAGCCGAAACAGAAAGGAGGACTCTCCCCCTCCAGAGAAACAATCCACGTCGGCATGCCACTCGGTGACTACACTTCTGCCGACTGTACTTCAGGAAATTCTGACACTCGATCGCTTCTGACGCAAAAATCGTCGGGTATTGGATAAAGGGTCCTAAAACTGTCGCGCAGGGCTAGGTATCCGCCTCTTTCTTTGCTAAAGACTATTCTATGTACTCCCGTTCGTGGTAATTGCACGACGACCTATGCTCACACAAACTCGGTCCCCAGAGGATCTCCCGTGGTGAGAAATCGACTCCGGGGTGATGATAGGACGCGTAGCGTCGCTATCGTTCACCAAAGACACTTGCCTCAGGTCACTACCGTCATTGCTCCAACGCCATGTGTCCGAATCGAGGATTGCGACATTCCGCCTCGCACTCAGACTAGGCACACAATGGAGCCTCCCAAAATGGCTCATGCTTTCAAAGCGCAACTTCGTCTCTGCCTCGCCCTATATGATAGGGGATATGGTCCTACCACATTAGCTAGCCGTTGCCCTGATTCACCACTCGGCCTAAAACCGGGCAGAGGGATTGGCTTACGAGGTGCCTTCTCCCACGAAACGCCTGATCCAGCTTCACTCGAGAACCGAACTCATATGGAAGTTCACGAAGTCCACAATATGAGTACTTGTGGTATGGTACAAATAAGTGCTACAATGTGGTATAGGTATAAGTTAGATAAAGTAACCCAACCTACTTCAGTTTTTAAGCAAATTAAAAAAAAAAAGAGGATGTTATCAATTCGACCCGTATGTATGTATGTTTTGGTCCTGTTCACGCATAACCTTCGTAAATGTGCATCGATTTTGATAAAAAAAAGTTTTGTTTGAAAGAGTGAGGCCCCCAGAAGGTTCCATTTCAATTTCGTCAAAATCTGATCATTAGAACAAATTGTTCTAATAAAGTGACCCAATCTACTGCAGTTTTTATAATATGAGATGATGTAAAACCATGTACTCGATAATGAAAGGTTGTAGCCATTTTCCTCTCAACATACAAATGACTTGTTAGTAACCTTGGTAAACCACGATCACCGGAATTTACGGATACCTCTTTCTCCACGGGTCACCGCACAGTGGGGCGTTTTGATGATCTAGGTGGACAAAATTCATTTCTCCGATTATCTTGGAATTTAACAAGACCGCGTATACTGGTAGCTGAAAGTCTCTTTTGTCGAGATCCGTACGAGTTTTCTCGAAAAAATCCGATGTGTCGATTAACTACGACCGTAAAGAAGGCAGTTGGTTTGAGGCAGTTTCAACAGTTACATTATTTTTCTGTAAGTTCAAAAACAAGTCGTGACTTTTCTGTTTTATTTGAAAATGGAGTTTACTGGACATATGTCACATGTTTGTCACAAGATTTAACCTATTGTTGTTTCAAAATAAGTGCCATCTTGTTTTCAAACTTCATCTTGACTTTTTATACAGTATTAAACATTATTAAGTAATAAGCATTTTTTTAAATTAAAGTGCCATTCCTAAAGCATTGGAAACTTAAGAAAGCTCCTGCGAAAGTTTGCGAATCATCAAGTTATATTAACTTGAAGTGTGCGTATGAGTGTTTAATTTAAATCTTGCACGTTAATTTTAAACCACTTTTAATTATCCGATTGAACTGAAACTTTGAATACATGTGTAGTTTCAATGACAATATAATATTATAATAAAAATAAAAATAATAATATAAATAATAATAATATTAATTATATAAATAATTAAATAAGGCAAATATTTATCACTGTTTGATTATTTTATTACTGATACATTCGAAAACCCAGCAAAACCTAATTAAACTTCAACGCAATAATTTTGCTCACCTAGATCCTCAAAACGCCCCACTGTGCACCGCTAGGATGTTGTGATTATTCCATATACCTATCCCCGTCGATCAAATGCTACTGCGTGCTGTGCCAGGCTCCGCTCCTCTTCTGCTCTCAAGCGGACGAGTGAGGACCACTTGGAGGCGCAACCTGCATTGTAAGTTAATTAAAGTGATCCAACCTACTTCAGTTTTTATAACATAAGGTGATGTTAAACTATGTCCTCGATAATAAAAGGTTGTAGTCGTTTTTCTCTTAACATACAAATGACTTTTTGGTAACCTCGGTAAACCACGACCACCGGAATTTCTGGATACCTCTTTCTCCACGGTTCACCGCTAGGATGTTGTGATTCTTCCATTTACCTACACCTGTCGATCAAATTCTACTGCGTGCTGTGCCAGGCTCCGCTCCTCTTCCGCTCTCAAGCGGATGAGTGAGGACCACTTGGAGGGGCAACCTGCATGGTAAGTTAAGTAAAGTGACCCAACCTACTTCAGTTTTTATAACATAAGGCGATGTTAAACTATGTACTCGATAATGAAAAGTTGTATCGTTTTCCTCTCAACATGGCAGAGATTTTGCTGGTGGCAACCGCAGTTTTGGACAACTTGAACGACGTTAACTCGATTTATTCATATTGTGCGTTTCAAAAACTCTAATTTGAGCCAATTTTCAACCATGCGCTCCATACATAAAGTGTTAAGGTCGCAATTATTTTTCAACTTCTCATTCCGAACAGATTCGGGTTTTATTTGGTAGCATCCCTATTATTAGACAGCATGAGTGAAGGAAACCCAAGTTACTGGCATTGTGGGCTTAGTGAACTTCCATATGAACTATATTACGACTGTGTGTTCTACGACTTAAAGTCGTAATTATTTTCAAACTCCTTCTCAGCGGAGTAGATATTTAATTGACTGAATGCCTAAGTGTAATTAACTTGAGTGAACGCAATCCAAGTTATTCGTATTATGGTGTCACGAAATTTCATAAGAGCTACGCTATGATCATGTGCTCGATGACGTAAGATTGAGTTTATTTTCAAGTTTCAGTTGGCAACGCATCTTAAGGTCAAGCTCGGTACAGACAATTCTGTATGTTTCATTGCTTATGATTATCGTCTACTTCTTAGTATCGTTTCCATTCATGTGGTGTATGGCACAAGTATGTCTCACAAAAAGTCAAACGAAAGACGGTCATTATTCCAAAATCATCACGGAAAATCCTTTCGAAACATCTTAGTTTAAACTTTAACTTAGTTACTCTAATTCTTTATGGATAGTTAATATTAGTGCTCCCTATTAAACGTTTATACGAGTATACGCATAATACGTATTATACAGGGTGCAAATTTTGGATATGTATGATACGACCAAGGCGGTTATACGTATTATACGAAACAGCATATACGGTACATCGTACACTAGATGACCATAATTGACGGAAAACTTTCAGTTTTAGACATTTTTTCTAATATTTTAAAATTTTAAATATACATGTTCGATTCTTTTGGAATTTTAGGATTAAAAAGAACAGGTTTGACTTCATATTTATCAATGCCGATTTGATAAAGAGGGCAATTAGGGGACCAACAAAAAATTAAAGAAAAAAATAATACTTGGGATCACCTTGTAAAATAAAATGCACGAAATGATCTTTCGCTACAGAATATACATAGGCAGACATTGTATAATATGTGTATTCATTTGTGTAAGAATAGCATGCATATTAATAGAGATATAGCGATTTTTTTTTAATTAAACAAATTCTTGCATGTTTTTTGCTTATAAAATACAGGGTGTTTAACCAAATTTAACGTCAGTTTCAGAAAAATTGACAAAATGTAGCAGAAATTATATAGTGTAATTGAAATATAAATATATTAAATATTTAAGGATATATGGGCAGTTGTACAAAATAATTTTTATCTGCGCATGCGCGAACGATAACAAGGAACATTTTGCAAAATTTAATAGTCAACTCTATGGAGCAACTTATTAAAAAAAAATCAGTCAAATATCGATAAAATTCAGAGAGATATCAGCGTTAGAGTGAGCTGTTTTTTAGTTTCTGACTAAAACTCGCTGAATGATAAGGGATTGTCCACAAATTGTTATTTTTAACATATCTGGCAGCGTTCGGAGCAAATTTTTAGAAAAAACTATTTAATTATAATTTAGGCTAATGTTTAGGAAGATTTTGACTCTAAACTACGATGAAAAGGAAAATATAGTCCATACATTGATTACATTTAGGTAAATTGAGGAGTTTATGGTAAAATTTTGTGAAATTTAGCCCAATACGCAAAACACTCTACAGTAAATTCTATCGCATATATATCTATTTTCTGTATACACGAATTTGTATGCCAGTAGTGAAGGTGATAAACTAAAATCTAAGGTATATTATATATTTTTCGTAAGTTATGAGTCAATAACTTGCAATTTAATTTTTATAGTGATATTTCAATAGCTTTTGAGAAATTACATTTTGCGTATTAATCCAGTCAAATTAGGAAAGTTTGCCATACTAAATACTAAGGAGATAAAAATTGGTAGAGTCGTTCATTGATGGCTACTGATGACTATGTAAAAAGTCCTGATGGATAGGAGGTGAACGAGGGGAGGGAGGGCGGGGGAAATACTTTTTTAGTTTTTTACAAATATTTCAGAAACTGTCGGTTGTCATGAAAAAAATTACTCTGACATAAATTAAAGAACACGATATTCTCTACAAATGACAGGTATTTACAGTAGAACCTCGATTATCCGTCATTCAGGAAACCTGAGCCTTTCGGATTTTCCGGAAAAAAATCATTTTAATTTCATATTTATTTACTTAATGTCTATTCAAATTTATTAAATATTGTTGCAAAAAAAAAAGGAAAACAGTAAACACTCCAATACTGCAATATTGCATGAAATAATGCCAGGTAAGTTGTTTATGAAAGATAAATATTTATCATTAATGAAACGTTTATTAATGTAAAATATTATAATTGCGAATATCAAACATGGAGAAAACTAAAAGTAGGTACATATTAATTTATAATTAAGTAAATATTATGTAATTATGAAAGTGGATGGATCGTTAGGATTCATAAACATCACCTCATCTTCTTCCTTGTCCTGTTGTTATCACCCTGATACTGAAGACAAATATTTATATTTATCATTAATAAAATGTTATTTCACGTGAAATTTTATAAGCGCGACAAAACATAACTGAGAACAATGAAAGTACTAATTTATCATTAAGCTAGAAGAAGATATTTCAATGGCTGTTGTTACGATTAGGGTATCTGCATCGCCAGTACTCTCCCAGCAAGATATTCCATTCTTCTTCGATTTGGAAGAAAGCACAGCAATTAATTTTGATTTGTTCTTTTCATTTGAAAGGAAGCTTTCTTGCTTGACGGAAACCACTGTGTCCTCGTTGAAATTAATATCCACGGACTTCTTCAGTGCACATCTTCGGTTTGCTCTGCTGATTTCGTGCTATTGGCAATGTCGGAGTAGCCATCAAAAACCACTGTACATCTTTTTCCTTTATAGTGTGTAGAGATATATTTGTTGTAACATTCTCAAATTGAAATAAAAGTAGAACCTCTTGACCAAGGGACTTTGAGAAGAATGAAACCACCATCCATAATAATATCACAGTTTTGGAAATCAATGGGCTGTTTCAATAGTAACTTCGATGTAATAAATTAGATGATATTCTGGCTTGACTGATGTTGTTTGCAGATATTTTTAGTCCTTAATTTTCCTTTAGAAAATTAAACCTGAGTCTCAAAAAATATTAGATATTGTTAAAAAGTATTAGACCGCAATGCGAAATTTTCGCACGGATCCATTGGTATTTAATAAATTTGAATATATATTAACTAAATAAATTTTAAATTAAAGTGATTTTTTTTTTGCGGAAAATCCGTCAAGGCTGTGATCTCGTTACTGATGGATAAGCGAGGTTCCACTGTATATACCTGTCATTTGTAGAGAATTTAACGTTCTTTAATTTATGTTAGAGTATTTTTTTTCATGAAAACCAACAGTTTCGGAGATATTTGTAAAAAACTGAAAAAGTATTTCCCCCCTCCCTGCCCTCGTTCACCTCCTATCCATCAGGACTTTTTACATAGTCATCAGTAGCCATCACTGAACAACTGTACCAATTTTTATCTCTGTAGCATTTATTATGGTGACATTAAGTAAATAAAATTGAAATTAAAGTGAATTTTTTGCGAAAAATCCGTCAAAGCTCCGGTTTTCTGGCTGACGGATAATCGAGGCTCCACTGTATATAACGGCCATTTGTAGAGAATTTTTTGTTCTTTAATTTATATCGGAGTAATTTTTTTCATGAAAACCTACAATTTCTGAGATTTTTGTAAAAAACTAAAAAAAGTAATTTATTTTAACCCCCCCCCCCGCTCACGTCCTATCCATCAGGACTTTTTACATAGTCATCAGTAGCCATCAATGGACAACTGTACCAATTTTTATCTCTTTAGCATTTATTATGGCACACTTTCCTAATTTGACTGGACTATATAATACGCAAAACGTAATTTCTCAGAAAGCTATTGAAATATCACTATAAAAAATAAATTGCAAGTTATTAACTCATAACTTATGAAAAATATATAATATACCTTAAATTTTAGTTTATCATCTTCACTACTGGCATACAAATTACGTGTATATAGAAAATGCATATACTATATGCGATAGAATTTACTGTAGAGTGTTTTGCGTATTGGGCTAAATTTCACAAAATTTTACCATAAACTCCTCAATTTTCGTAAATGTAATCAATGTATGCACTATATTTTCCTTTTACTCGTAATTTAGAGTCAAAATCTTCCTAAACATAAGCGTAAATTATAATTAAATAGTTTTTTTGTAAAAATTGGCTCCGAACGCTGCCAGATAACTTAAAAATAACAATTTGTGGACAATCCCTTATCATTCAGCTAGTTTTAGTCAGAAACTAAAAAACAGCTCACTCTAACGCCAATATCTCTCTGAACTTTTACGATATTTGACTGATTGTTTTTTAATAAGTTGCTCCATAAAGTTGACTATTAAATTATGCAAAAAGTTCCTTGTTATCGTTCGCGCATGCGCAGATAAAAATTATTTTGTACAACTGCCCATATTTCCTTAAATATTTAATATATTTATATTTCAATTACACTATATGATTTCTACTACATTTTGTCAATTTTTCTAAATTTGGTTAAACACCCTGTATTTTATAAGCAAAAAACAGGCAAGAATTTTTTTAATTTTTTTAAAAAATCGCTATATTTCTATTAATATGCATACTATTCTTACACAAATGAATACACATATTAAACAATGTCTGCCTATATATATTCTGTAGCGATAGAGCATTTCGTGCATTTTATTTTACAGGGTGATCCCAAGTATTATTTTTTTCTTTATTTTTTTGTTGGTCCCCTAATTGTCCTCCTTATCAAATCGACGTTGATAAATATGAAGTCAAACCTGTTCTTTTTAATCTTAAAATTCCAAAAGAATCTGACATGTATATTTTAAAATATTCGAAAAAATGTCTAAAACTGAAAGTTCCCGTCAATTATAGCCATCTAGTGTATATACGGATCTTACACCAGCGGTTAAACGTATAAACGTTTAAACGATTTTCGTTCATTGCTTAAAAAATTATGCCTTTCTCCTGCTGGTATGCGGATCATAGACTTTGAGAAACACCCGCTGTGTCCTGTGCAGTCCGTACTTGCAAAAAAAATCGGAATATTTTTTCCTCAGTTTAGATTTTGTTACCCCCCCCCCTCCCTCAAATCTAAATTATTAATTATGAAATCATTTACTATGAAATGATTTATCTTTCGCATATCTGTAACACACGCACATAGCTTATTTTGATTTATGGCGTGGACATTTCGCCCGAAACATTAGTATTGCAGAACACGAACTTACATTGATTTCACATTTTATACTGACATTGATCAATCCAATTCCTGGGAAAATTCATAATCTTATTTTTATTTTAAAGACCCCCACGGAAGGCTCTCCCCTCGCCGGCCTATATCCCTAGTGCAGATAATCAGTCGTAACAAATAACTAACTAAATATCCTTTTATTTTATTTAAGAATACTTTTTTCTGTATTAAAAATATTTTAAAAATACGTTTCACAGCAAAAAAGAAAAAGAGAGGGCAAGTGATTTTAAGATTGTGCGATTCGTTCTGAAACCTACAGTGACGATTATTTGTCAGACTGTAAGTAATAGAAATTTATAGGTACTAACACAATAAATGAAATTTGTCAAGATTAACAACAATTCTTAAAACGTAATATCTTGTAATGCACATGCACTATGTATAAAAAAATACCACGAGTGTCATGGTTAAAAAAATGAAATTGCGTTATTCATTAACACAGAGTAGAAAGCATTAGCACCGTGGAAAGAACAACATTTGACGGACGCAAAATAAATATTTTTTTTAAAAGTATACTTAACAAGGATTAACAATAAATCTGAAACGTGTATATTCTCCTTATTTGCTCAAAAAGTCTTTTTACTTTCGTTATATATTTACGATAATCGTTTATAGGGAAAAATAACAAGATTCTATGTATGAAAAATATTATACAGATTGCTAAAGTAACACTACAGATTTCCAACTTGTTCTCCGTTCAGTGACGTAACACTGATGAGATCCATTGGCATTAACAGTAAATACGAAACTTGAAATATACGTATACTTGAATTAAACGTATACTTGAATTATACGTTTAACCGATATACGCTTATACGTATCTGGATACGTTTAAACGTATACTTTAAGGTATACGTATTCCTTAAATATGTATTATACGTATATACGTATATCGGTTAAACTTATAACTGAAATACGTATCGCATCGAGAGCACTAGTTAATATGCTTTTGACATTTTGTATTATTTTTTGAATGATTATATTCTCATTACGATATATTCATAATAAATATTTATATTTCTAAAAAGAGCTAAAATACTAATTGATATCATGTTATAGTCATGTTATTGTCAACATCATAATGCATTTTAAAATTTTTCTTTTGTTTACTAGTTTATAATTCACATTTCTATTCTTCTAATGCCTTTTATTTCCCCAAAGCACTTTACCACAATTGAGAAAATTTCACATTTGTCCTGAGTGTTTGACTTTAAAATTTCTTTGCCCTAGTATTTCTCTGAGAAAAGAAAAAGATGCAGATGTTAAGGAAATTGAATGGTGCTTTTTGTGTATATAAACGCTTAGGAAATTCCGATACATGCTAGTAAAATTTGTGTAAAATTTAATAACATATATTGGAATTTGCTACAGTATTAACAGTAAAATTTTTGTGTTAAAATGTACTGTGCTAACAGAAAAAAAATGCACTAACCCTATAAATCTACGGCAGATAGTCGTATAAAATGATATAAGTACCAATAAACTGGGAATAATGTATACTATTAAATGCTGTGCATAATTTATTCTTCGAAAGTCGTCTTTATTTTAAAAACTGTACCAGTTTTCGTTTTACGAATGATAACACCCATTTTAATCCGTTTATGAGTGTTTCTGGGACTGGAAAACTCCTAAAAAGATATACTTTATGCAATTTTTCTTAATTCTTCATAGACTTATAAAAGAAAGTGTGATAGAGGTTTATCTACAAATTTCGAAAAATACAATGCATTGTACAGGGTGTTTCTAAATGAATATCGGGGTTTTAACACTTGGTAGTATTTATTAGATAAAACTTAAAATTATACTTAATACATAAAATGAAAAAGCAACTCAAACAGTTTTACCTACAAGCTTACAAGTGTTCAATGTGAACACTTTTCGTCACACAGCACACATCACACATGAAGTCGATAGCTCAGTTCTTCCCAAACGTTAATTAATGTTTGTGGGGTAATTGTTGCAACAGCTGCCTCAATCATGTTTTTTAGGTTGGGTAGGTCAGCTGGTAGTGGAGGTACATACACTCGATCCTTTATGAACCCCAACAGGTAGAACATGGCGTCAGATCAACATGGTGTCAGATCGGGTGAGCGTAGAGTGGCGTTTGGGAAGAACTGAGCTATCGACTTGACGTGTGCCGTGTGACGAAAGGTGTTCACATTGAACACTTCTAAGCTTGTAGATAAAACTGTTTGAGTTGCTCTTTCATTTTATGTATTAAGTGTAATTTTAAGTTTTTTATAATACATACTACAAAGCGTTAAAACCCCGATATTCATTTAGAAACACCCTGTATAATAATAGTTCCCCATTAAAATTTTAAGATTTCCATCGAATTATTACATTAGAACAGCGCTTCCCAACCTTTTTTTCCGTCACGTACCCCTTGCTTAGGCTGTTTATTTCAGCGTACCCCCTTTTCTCAGAAACATGGCCTCACCCCCAACCCCTCACACATATAACGCAAACATGCTTTTTTAAAATTAGTAATATACTCATTAGTAAATAGTCATTAAAAAAGAAGGAAGCTTTCTTATTTATAAATATAATTTAGTGACATAACCCCGCATATTTGAAAACGAAAATAAGGACTTGCTTTTCAACGCGTGTCAAGACAATTCATTAACAATAGAAGTTTTGACGTAATTAACGCATTATGTAATTATTATTAAAAATAGAACAATAAGATAAATGTGGTGGGAAAGTAATAGTGTATAATAATCAACGGCAGCTTTTGCGAATATGGGGTAAATATCAAAATACTCATGCAATATAATTATCGGTGGGCGAAGCTATTGACATTGAATTATCAATAAATTATTACGTCTAATGGGCCTTTCCCCTCATTTTGAGTGTAACATATTGGTATTACACATGAGACTAACTTTGTAATCCAAAACGTATCAACTTTTATTGCGTATTTTCAGTGAAACCATTTTTGTGATTTCCACCATTACCGATATTATTTTTACGTACCTCCAGCATACCCGTCACGTACCCCAGGTTGGAAACCGCTGCATTAGAATATCAAATAATTTTTTGTACTGACTTTTATATTCTTATAAGAATAAATTATCACAATCAAAAAGTTATAGTAAGTATATTTACAAAATTGAAAGTAATACATGAAAAATGGCTCTAGCAAAATGATGGGTTCACCAAATGAAATATTTTGCAAAATGTATACATTTTAACGTCTGAATGTGAAAAATATTAAAAACACCAATTAAAATAATTTAAGACAGACATGAGTACACATAAAATAAAAATTTATAAAAAATATATACTTAAAAACAGTTAAAAATACAAAATAGTAGACGTTTCGCCAAGCGACACGCAAGGCATCATCAGTACAAATACAATCTATTGCATAACAAACCACAGAACAAGGAAAAGGAAAGGTTTTAAATCAAGGAAAGTTGAAGTTATTTTAAAAACAGATAATATTCACTAGGGACAGAACGAGCTTCATTCAACGTCTGCGATCGCAATTGAGTGAACCAACTCTCAAGGAGTAATCGACCATGGTAGCTGTTACAACCTGATTTCAAAATACTGGCGTTCGCAATTAGCGGGATGTGATTCCTTTGAAGTGAATGCTGGACAATTTTTGAATTCAAATTACTATTTTTTAAAGCACTAGTATGTTCTTTTAGGCGAATTTCCAATGATCTACCTGTTTCACCAATGTAGACACTATTGCAATCTTTACAGGGAATAATATAAACAACACCGGGTAATTTAGACTTATCATATTGAAATTTATGCTTAGTGAAAAAGGAACTCACTTTATTAATTGGTTTAAAAGAAACCCCAATATTGAATGATTTTAGAATGCCAGTGAAATTTATGCTTAGTGAAAAAAGGAACTCACTTTATTAATTGGTTTAAAAGAAACCCCAATATTGAATGAATTTCTGGCATTTAAATAATTGTTTTTCTCTTCCTAAGTCACGCCAATAAAATTGATATCGAGTTGACATATCTAAAATAAACTTTTTTTCATCACTAAATATCACCTTTTTTCAATCTTCTTCCCTAGACTTTACTTCTTATGAGAAATTTAATCTCTTTTCTTCGTTTGTTTATGTTATTTATGTTTGAATTTGCAATTATTGTTTTAACTTTGGTTAAATTTTCCCAGTAAGTTTTCCCCCATCTCTTTCACTTACCCCCACTCTATTTTGTTAAACCCTTTTAATACATGTATTTAAAATTGATACTATTTATCTTAAAGTTCATTTTTACTTTCGAAAAAGGTTTAAAGTTAAGTATAGTTATTAAAATTAAATGTAAACAAATATCTATCACAAAGTAAACATAAAGTAAAATTAATGTGGTTTAAATACATATATATATTGTTATCTCTTTAAACTGTTTTAATATAGTTAGTTATAAATGATGTATCCTGAATGCTTTAGTTGTGAAGAAAGTAACTTCATTTCAGCAGCTTAAACTGCCATGTCAACAGTTACCAGGAGTGGTAGGTTGGTTGGTGTCATGTGCTAAAGTTATGGATGACATCTTACACTGATCTTGAACTTTTGAATCTGGAGTCACGGCAGTGCCTCCGCCAAGTCGAGAGAGGACAGCTAAGCATACTTTTCTGGAAGCAACTCAGGGCACTTTTGACCCCCCCCCCATATCTCCGTGCTGGAGTATCCCAAAAATTTGAAACTTCGTTTTTCTAGAGTATTTGGCAAACAGGACCAAAATTTAAAATTACAACTTTCTGTCTTTTCTAGTTCAGACGATATATGAACTCAAACATTCGATTTTTTGTCACTCACTCACTCAGTCGTTCACGCGTCATCAAAAAGATTAGGTAGATCCCGTCGACCTAGAAACTTGACATTTGGAAAAAAGGTAGTGTTTAGGATACAAAGAAAGGAAAAGTTATAAAATCCGGAAAATTCGAAAAACAAACATTCGAAAATTCAACAAATTCCATCAAAATTGAAAATTGAAAATAATACGTTCTTGTAGTCTTAGAAACTTAAGATTCGGTAGGGTTTAGTATCCAGAAAAAGAAAACATCAAAAACACCATAAAAATCGAAAGCAAAATTGAAAAAATCGAAAAATCGAAAAAAATCGAAAATTTTCAAATAATCCGATTTTGTTGCGCTAGAAACTTGGAATTCGGAATAAAGGTAGTATTTAGGATGCAAAATAAGGAAAAATTAAAAATTCCGGAGAATTCGAAAAAAAAATCAAAAATTCGAAAAATTCGAAAAAAATTGAAAAAATTAAAATAATTTGATTTTTTAGCGTTAGAAACTTAAAATTCGCAGTAAAGATAGTGTTTAGGATTCAGAATACGTTAAAATAAAAAACGCAATAAAATTCGAAAATAAAATAAAAAAAATCGAAAAAATCGAAAAATAAGGAAAATTTGAAAATAATTCGATTTCATAGCGCTAGAAACTTGAAATTTGGAATAAAGGTAATATTTAAGATACTAAATAAGGAAAAATTAAAAACTATGAATAATTCAAAAAATACCCATAAATTAGTGCAGACGATATATGAACTCAAAGTTTCGATTTTTTGTCACACACACTCACTCACTCTCCCGTCATCAAAAAGATTGGGTAGATCCCGCAGCCACAGAAACTTAAAATCTGGAATAAAGCTAGTGTTTCGGATACAAAGAAAGAAAAAATTATAAAATCCGGAAAATTAAAAAAACATTCGAAAATTCAAAAAAAAATCGAAAAAAATTGAAAATTGAAAATAACACGATCTTGTAGTCTTAAAAACTTGAAATTTGGTGTGAAGGTAGCGTTTAGAATTCAGAAAAAGAAAACATTAAAAACACACACAAAAAAAAAAAAAAAAAAATTAAATTAAATCGAAAAATCGAAAAAAAAATCAAAAAATTTCAAATAATCCAATTTTGTTGCGCTAGAAACTTGGAATTCGGAATAAAGGTAATGCTTAGGATCCAAAATAAAAAAAAAAATTAAAAAATCCAGAAAATTCGAAAAAAAATCAAAAATTCGAAAAAATGATAATAATTTGATCTTTTGGCCTTAGAAACTTAAAATTCGCGGTAAAGATAGTGTTAGGATTCAGAATAAGTTAAAATAAATACGCAATAAAATTCGAAAATAAAATAAAAAAATCGAAAGAAATCGAAAAATAAGGAAATTTTGAAAATAATTCGATTTCATAGCGCTAGAAACTTGAAATTTGGAATAAAGGTAATATTTAAGATACTAAATAAGGAAACATTAAAAAATATGGATAATTAAAAAATACAAAGAAAGAAAGAAAAAAGAGAAATTGAAAATAATATGATCTCGTAGTCTTAGAAACTGAAAATTTGGTGTAAAGGTAGTGTTTAGGATTCAGAAAAAGAAAAAATTAAAAACACAACAAAAATTGAAAATAAAATCAGAAAATCGAAAAAAAAAAACGAAAATTTGAAAATAATTCGATTTTGTAAAGGTAGAAACTTAAAATTTGGAATAAAGGTAGTATTTAGGATACAAAAAAAGAAATAAATAAAAAATCTGTAAAATTCGAAAAAAACATCGAAAAATTGAAAAAAAATCGATTTTGTAGCTTTAGAACTTAAAATTCGGCGTAAACTTATCGTTTAGGATATAGAAAAAGGAAAAATTAAAACACAATAAGTTCGAAAATAGAATAAAAAACTCGAAAAAGATCGGAAATTTCAAAATAATTCGATTTTGTAGCGCTAGAAACTTGAAATTTGTAATAAAGGATACAAAATAAGAAAAAAATAAAAAATCCAGAAAATTATAAAAAAAATTCGAAAAAACCCATAACTTAGTGCTTGCCTAGGAACTTGAAATCTCTTTTTATCTACAGTACTTTGCAAACGAAACTAAAGCTTCAAATTTTTTATACCTGTAAATAATAGGGACAGAGTGTGGGCTTAGCGAAAATCAGTGGATGATCTCCAAAAAGAACCCAAAATCAAGAAAAGGAGGATTACTTACAAAAAGAAGTGAAATCTCATCAAAAAAGTCACCTGTAAAAAATGCAGCCAAGTCTCGTAACTCATTTACCGTAAAAAGTACTGAAATCGTATAAAGCCAAGTTTAACTATCTTATTAACTCTGAAATTTTCATTCACAAATCACTCCTAGTCTCTACATCTTTAGTTAATTATTATTTTGTGACTTGGCAATTGCACAGCACAGGGAAGTTATTACACCTTACTATGTTATGGGATGGGATGGGATAATTTAATTAAGGCAAATTATATACGCACAGGGAAGTTATTACACTTTAATATGTTATAGTATTATTTGATTAAGACTAACTATATACATCACATTCTCGTGCTACGTAATTGCCAAGTCACAAAATAATAATTAACTAAAGATGTAGAGACTAGGAGTGATTTGTGAATGAAAATTTCAGAGTTAATAAGATAGTTAAACTTGGCTTTATACGATTTCAGTACTTTTTACGGTAAATGAGTTACGAGACTTGGCTGCATTTTTTACAGGGGACTTTTTGATGAGATATTTGTTAACCTGAAACATAACCTTTTTATTTTGTTTCTTGTATTATGTTAATGTTTTTCAATTGCCTGTGACTGTAACCTCTCTTGTTAGTTTAAAAGGATATGGAATAGATGTTGTGTGGTGTGTACTTGCTTGGCCAGCAGTTAACTCCAATGCCCAAAAGGAGTTTTAGTTAGTTTATGATGAGGCTGCAGGCAGTCAATGAAATCAAACATTTTTCTTATGTTCTTCTAATACGTTTAACAAAAATGTTCTTAAGGATATGTTTTAACTAATCTGTTAATAAAGTTTTATTAGTTATAAAGAAGGTTTTACTGCTTAACTGGCTTATTTCAACATAACAGTCGTACAATCACTTCAACACTCTTTTGATGTGTATTTTCAACACTTGGCCAAACCGAAATATGGCTGTACATCCTCCAACAATTTAAAAAAAATGCTTTCCTCTTTTTGTACTTCACTATTTGAATCACTTAAAGTTTTAGAACAAAGCACACTGTAAAAAAAAAAAAATGTTTCTTAATCTACGAAAATATAATATAACCATGTACGAAAATACACAATAACTTCTTCCGAGTTACCCACGATACCGAAAAGCTTTCTTTATCTTTAGAAACCTCAGCAACCAATATGTTTTCGAGATTTAAAAAACATTTGTAAAAACAAGGGTTTTTGTTTTTTGCTACGACTGATTTCCAGAAACGCCTTAAGTAGTTTTTTTTAGTGTATTACTCAGTTTTCTTGAACCGGTATATCAGTTTTTGGATAATGTTCATTCTCCATTAAATATTTTTAGTTGCGTAACTGAATGTATACAGGCATGAGTAAGAAGTCAATCTTAGTTTTACTGTTAAAGTTAATGCTGTTAATTTATGATGTTTGTCTATAGAACATGTTTGTTAAACCTGAAAATGTTTACTTGAGAATGGATAACACCCAAAAACTTAAAATCCGTGTTAAGAAAACTGATTACCACAATGTGAAAACTACTCGGAAACTTTTCTGAAAATCATTGGCTGAAAAAATAAACTTTGTTTTTATAAATGTTTAGGTTTCTAAAAATAAAGAAGGCTTTTGGGTTTAGTGAGTAATTTGGAAGAGGTTCCACGAGTTGTAATTTTCCAACTGGGTGGAAAAGTGAACATGTTTGTTAAACCTGAAAATGTTTACTTGAGAATGGATAACGCCCAAAAAATTAAAATCCGGGTTAAGAAAACTGATTACCACAATGTGAAAACTAATCGGAAACTTTTCTGAAAATCATTGGCAGAAAAAATAAACTTTGTTTTTATAAATGTTTAGGTTTCTAAAAATAAAGAAGGCTTTTGGGTTTAGTGAGTAATTTGGAAGAGGTTGCACGAGTTGTAATTTTCCAACTGGGTGGAAAAGTGAACATGTTTGTTAAACCTGAAAATGTTTACTTGAGAATGGATAACACCAAAAAAATTAAAATCCGGGTAAAGAAAACTGATTACCACAATGTGAAAACTACTCGAAAACTTTTCTGAAAATCATTGGCAGAAAAAATAAACTTTGTTTTTATAAATGTTCAGGTTTCTAAAAATAAAGAAGGCTTTTGGGTTTAGTGAGTAATTTGGAAGAGGTTCCTCGAGTTGTAATTTTCCAACTGGGTGGAAAAGTGTCCAGTCCAGGATTCGAACAAGAGACCTTTTGCCTTAAGGGGCTACTTCACTCAGACGAAAACACACGATCGCTAATGTTAATCCTATGGAGGTAATTTTTGAAGATAGCTCGTTCGCATTTCAATATTTTAAAATGATTTTTTTTGCATTGGATAGCTGAGGTCAATCTCTATGCATGCTCCTTTCTACTTTTTCGATTTTTGATGCAGTTTTTTTTTTTTTATTGAGGATAGTTTCACTTTCGAAACTGGTTCCGAAAGTGAAAGTATCTTAATTTAAAAAAAACTTGTAATCAAGTTCAAAAAAGTAAAAAGGAGCGTGCATAGATTGACCTCAGCTATCCAATGCAAAAAAAATCATTTAAAAATATTGAAATGCGAACGAGCTATCTTCAAAAATTTCCTCCATAGGATTAACATTAGCGAGCGGGTGTTTTCGTCTGAGTGAAGTAGCCCCTTAAGCTGCCAACTGAGATATCTGGACTGGCGGGCACACAATTCACAAAGAAGCGTTATTGATTTTTGACATCTGATTTGATATCTGAATCAGTTCAACAGAATAAATCGCAGGAAATGCCACTCCAAGAAACTTTGGATACGTAACGACACTTTGTTAATTTTAACACAATTATTCTAACAATATAATAAAATCACTTGTTAACCTTAAATTAAAGTATAATTACTGCTTAAAGTGATGAAAAAACGTAACACAATCAAACGAATGGGTAAATAAATCATACGGGTAGGCGTAGTTGATTGTGTTAAAGAAACAAAAAAGTGAAATTACGTATCTATAGTTTATTGGAGTTCCTTTATCTGCGGTTTATTCTGTCGATTTTAGGTTTATCATTTTCAAAAACTTTGAGAGAATATTTTATTTATCATTTTGATCTGAAGATGTCTCCGTATGAGCGAAGGAAACATATGTCATCTGTATTAAAATGTATTTTCAAACCTTTTGTGTTACGTTTTTAATCACTTTAAGCAATAATTACACTTTAATTTACAATTATTTTAATTGGTGAATAAATCACACGAGTTGAAATTTTCCAAGTGGGTGAAAAACAACTAGGGAATTTATACCCAGTCCATTTATTCACCAATTAGAATAATTGTGTTAAAATTAATAAAGTGTCATTACGTATCCAACGTTTACTGGAGTTCCATTACCTGCAATTTATTCTGTTGAGATAATTCAGATATCAAACCAAATGTTAAAATTAATAAGGTTTCTTAGTGAATTGTATTTCCGCCAGATTTGTCCAGGATAGCTCAGTCGGCAGAGCATTGGCAACTTTATCCAAAAGATCCCTTGTTCGAATCCTATCGTTCGCCTGGGCACTTTTTCACCCAGTTGGAAAATTACAACTCGTGTTATTTATTTACCAATTCGAATAGTTGTGTTAAACATTAATCAAGTGTTGGAAGATGTTATTGTATATTTTCGTTTGCGGTTATATTATACTTTTCTGCATTCAGAAACACGTGTCTTTTGTACAGTGCATATGATGAGCGTGGAATGGCCTTTTCTCCTTTCTAAAGATCCCCAAAATTTGAGCAAGAATTAACTTTCTTAGTTCTCATCGTTCTCATTTGACGAACAAATAATATTTTGGCTTTTCGTGTCTTACAATATTTTTTTAATTGCAAAAACAGTTCATAACTTTATGTAGTCGTTTCATAATTCCTGTAATTTCTCTATTAGATTTACCCCATTCCACAAAAGCTGTAATTCCACCTTTCTTATGTTCCGTATGTTGATTTTTACGACGTATTACATCCACAGCTTAAAATTGGCTACTGGGTAATTGAAGCCACATGTCAAACTACGTTTAAAGTCAAGATAATCGAAAACTCACGGATTATCCTCATTATAACAGAAATTTTCATAAATTGCGAAAAAAATGCTTTTTAAAAAAGTGAAAGTTGACTTGCAATTTCTAAAAATAAAAAAAGTGCTTTTTTAAATTTCTTAAAAGAATTTTAAAAAGTATTTTCTTTTTTACTCTAACAGTTTTAAATAAGAAAATGTTTACAATTCCTACCCCCTCCTTCCCCAAACAAAAATGCACGTTTCCAGAAGTTAAACACATTTTTAAGGATGGACTTAGCGTTATACAACGCACTATAAAATTAAGATGTTACAGGGTTAAAGTATCAGGCTAATTAAATTAACAACCAAAAAATTTTATAAAAAAATTAAAATAATAAAATAGCGTTTTATAAAAGAAAATTCTACACAACTTTATCAATTACTTTCTAAGTTCTTTTTTCCTTTCTATAGGTGCAAACGATAAGAGAAGACGACAACTTAGACTGTCGAAAAGTATTTTTTTTTTCTGTATCTGGAAAACTGATCCTAGAAATGACTTGTAAATTCACATAGCCATGTTTTCGATGATGTTACAATCGATTTGTATAATTATTTTAAAAAAAGTCATAATTCATAATTTTTCTAAATATGACTTTTTGTAATTCCAATATTATTATTAGCGTGAAAATGTGGGTGAATGTCAGGCTGAAGTCAGCTTCAAAGCGAATGATTTAATACCTTTGTATCTTTGCATATAGGTGTATTATAATCCGTTAAAAAACATTTCATTCATATATTTTATTTATATATTTTTCTTAATAATTCAAAATTTCGTTATTTTCATATAGAATAAAATACATTTTTCCTATAAAATGTATCCCTTTTTAGGTGCGTTCCTAATTATACAAATACGTAACACCTATAGTCGTCGTCTGGTCCGTCCGTTTGACCGTCTGTCCGTCCGACCGCATATAACAGCGCAAAAACTACACAACCGAATGGTTTGTAATTTTATATATATTATCTTTTCTGAATTTTGTCGAGTCATTTAAAATATTATGAAAATCGAATCAAAACTTAAAAAGATACTAATAAAAGTTTTCTTTATTCTATTAAATCTTATCGTACGTAATCTACATATTAAAAGCGCAAGTCATGTGACTGAGGAAAACAAATGCAAACCCTTTCTTTACATATGCCTTTTTACATATGCCATAAAAAATATTAAATCATAGAGGTAATCATTCGCAAAGCAAGATCTCCATGGTGAATTTTGTAGCGCTGTCTGGTGTAGAAGAAACATTCGCATTTCTAAACGTGGCTTACGTAATAATAATAATAATAAAAGGCATGCTCATTTAGCTCATAGCAGACGATATAATTCATTTCACTAAAATAATAAGGATGATTTTCTAACATTTTGAAACTAGTTATAAAAAGAACGCACCTCATATGTCACGTTTAACGTACAATTTCCAACATGTTCTTTTTAGTTGGCAAAAATTAGAAATCCGAAATAATAATTTTTCCACAGCAATTAATGTTCAATTCAAAGATTTCAACGCGAAAAATCAAAATGAAATAGACATTTTGAAAAATTAAACATAAGATAAATATGACGCCCTATTTGAAACGAAAAATTAAAATATTATTTATTACACATGACGCATGAATATCAATTACTTTGAGAAGAAGTTTTCTGTCAAAAATGGCGTCAGAATTAGCTGTGAAAAAGAACAAGAATTATATTATTAAGAAAAGATTTCACCTGTAAAATATGACGTCATATTTGAAATAAAAAGGGTAATTTCAAATATTTGTTAATAATATAAGGAGCACGAATAACAGTAATTACAAAAAGTAGCCGAATAGGACGTCATATTTAAAATGAAAAACTGAAATATTTTTTTTAAATATAGGTTATTAAGCATGAATATTAGTTACATACAGATGAGAGTTTGCTGCCAAAAATCACGTTCTCGATTAAGAAGAAACGAAAATAAACAAGAATTATGCTATTAAGAAAAGATTTCGCTTGGAAAAATGTGTTAGTATGAAATGTATGAAAAGTATTTAATTTTCATTTGATACCTGAGTTTCCCATTGACATCGTTTACATGAAATTCAAAGAAGAGCCTATACCACTAATTAAGAAATAGATTCTGCCTCCTCCTCCCCCTCCTATTTTTTAAAGGCTGAACAGTAGAGCAGCATCGGGGGGCTTCCTAGTTGCTATCAACTAAGCGTCCAGTCTATTTTTTAGGTGTCTTATATATTGTGAGCCATTGGGTAAAGTATAACTGAAGATAAAAACTACAAGGCACATTGATTAATAGAAAATCGCATGAGAAAAGTCGATAATAAATACCGGTATAAATCAGTTACCCTTTTCTGATACTTATATAATTCTTTTAAATTTTAAAATATCTGTATCTATAGTTGAAAATGTCTCTGCAAGAGAAACATTGTTTCCCATTGGAGTATATTCATGCCGAAATTTCCATATTCTTAAATTCCAATACAACAATTGATATGACAATGTTCATCCATTATTGAGGTGCTTTTTTTCATAACAGATCAACAGATTTTCAATAACATTTTTTTTTTCGTGATTGAAGGGTATTAGTAATTTTTTGAGAGTCGTTGGAGCATGATAAACATTTTGATATTGTTTGTAGATCTACAGCTGTTCCAAATATATCACTGTGAAATAAAAATGCAATAAATATATGAGAGTTAAATATATTTTTGGGGTATTTTTTTTATAATTTATTATTGAACTTTTATTGTTCACCACGTTTTGATTTTTTTTTTTAAATAGCATAAATATATTTTTTTTCAAGATACGGTGTGTTTTTGAATAGAAACATAACGCTGAATGTTGATTTTTCGATTATTCAAATCACCTCAAAGTCAAGTATGAAAAGACCTATTAATTAACAAATCTTCAAAAATATTTACTAACATAATCGCTTTAGACAATATTGTTTGACAAGAATACATAAATTAAATCAGTATCCATGAACGGAATAAATGTGAAATATAATACATAAAAATGATAAATTAGAATAACAAGGTAGTAAATTTATTCGACACTTAATCTTAAAGAAACTGTATGAAACTTCAAGCTCATGAAAGAAATGTAAGTGATCTTACATATAAAAACATAAATAGACAAATTGGGATAATGAGAAGTAATTTTTATTATAAAATGTAATAAAGAGTTAGTTAATTATAAATGTTTTTAATTATCAAGAGTGAAAAATTTTCGTGAATTGATGTATTTATTCGTCTTTAAATGTTACGTGTACGAAATCACGGGTAACAATTTTTATAATTAAAAATGCATTTTTGACACAGAAAAATTCCTGTATTGTGTTTGATTATATTCAATGTATTTCATTAAAAAAGAAACATTTCAATCGGAAGATTCTTTGGAAAATTTAATTTAAAAATTGTTAAATCGAACAGGTTGAACAGTGTAGACATTTAGTGGTCTTCCATTTTGACGTCATCTTGTCTATACCCTATCTAAGAGTCGCTATATTTCTAAAACTTAGAGAGCTAAGAGAGAAGAAGCCTAACTGTAGTTTAAACAACTTTAGAGCGTGTATAATTAAAAATAAAGATAAAAAAGCGTTTATGATTGGATTAAAAATGAGAAATATAATTATATTTAAAAAACAAATATAATAATCACAATAAAAAAGTGAATAAAATAAAATGTTCAATTTTTTAAAACAGTCGAGATTAAGAAGGAAACGCCCACGAAAACAACGCTCTGTTCAGTGATTAGTCATTTAATATTTTTCACATTGAATAGGGTAATTATCTTTTTTAATGATTAGTTGCAACTGAAATAGTGGGGGAGATTTTTGTTTTTTCTAGTACCACAAATGAGTGTTTGTGATTAAAAAAATAATACTTCTCGTAATCTACAAGATCATTGCACTGCTAATCGTTTTATTATACTGTTACTAGGGGATACAACCCGGACTTCCCGAGCTGTAAAATATAGGTGTAAAACACTTTTTTTATTAAAAACTCTATTAGATTCTACATTATTTTTTTTATATGAAAAATATCAATTATGTATTCAAATATCATTTTGAGATTTATTAATGCGATACTAACGTATTACCCGCATGCCAGTAGTTAGTTAAAAGTCAATGAAATCGCCAATGATTTCGCTACTTACAGCCTTTTTGAGATTTTTTTAATAATTTCAGTAGTTTAAGTTCGATTACATATCTGTTGAATTTGCGTTTTATTTATATGTTTTTATTACTTCATTTATTGATTGATGAATTTTTTATTTCGTTAATGAATATTAGCCAGAAACGAACGTTGATCTATTTATATTGTTGTAAGTGCAAACGTATTAATCTTTTGAATTCGGGCTGCACGCGATAGAGAAAGATTTTTAAAAAGTCATGCTTGAAAATTATTTTAAAAACCATTAAATTCAATAAACTGAAACATAGTTTTCAAACAAATTATAATTGAAAGTATTTTTTTTTCTATTGGACGGTGAAAAATTGAAATTGTGCTATGTTTAGAAGTTAAAATAATTGCCGTAAAAGAAAGATTTATTTGTGAGTGTTTATTGTCACTGTCAATAAGGCTTTACTTTATAATAAAAATTTATGATAGGAACATTATGGAATATGGAATATGGAAACAAACCATTTCAATTCCTTTTCTTTCTTTGAAGATGAAAAATTAATGTATACACAAATAGTAAATCATCCACAGTTTGAAACAACCTCACATCTAAAGTATTTTCAAATAAATCAATTCAATAACATATCGATGGGATTACTGTTTTCCTACACAAAGCGTATATAATATTTTTTTCGCGTATCTTATGTTGCTAAAAGGGTTTATTGTACGATGACAATCAATAGATTACCATTTATCGAAAAACGTAGACAAAAGCATATTACATTTCGTTTTTCATGCACGTTTCTGAGTCTTTTTTTTTAAATACAAATGATCAATGATTTATCTTTTATCGAAATACGCAGACCTAAAATAATCACATAAAAGGCAACATTTATTACGATTCATTCCAACACAAAGAAATTGATAATTTAAAAAGACAACATTAAATATTACAACAACAACTTATGTTTTGCGAATAAAGTCTTCATAATGAATTATCCTTTCTTTTAACTAGATGTCATTTAATGGATTTAAAAACAGAATTCACTAACAGTATGCACTAAAATTTATATTTGAATTTTATAACAAATATACACTTTGGTTGAATTTTCGTTTTGAATTCCCAACAGAAAGCGTTGTTGTGGTGTGCATGTTTATTCAAAAAATTATCTTTGTAACTCCATAATAAATTCAAAGAAATGAACAATGCTTCATATTCCTAATTGTTAGTTTATAACTGCGTCGTTTATTCTATATATTATTTCTGTTGTCAACATCCCTTTTTCTAATAAAATACAAAACGCAGAACAATAAATGAGATACCATACGAAAAGATATTGAACAGGCTTCTGACATAGTACACTCACACTTCGTTAAAACATTTTTTTTAAATTAAAAATTGCTGTAAATTAAAAATGAAATCGGCATTGTTTTCATAAATGAAATGAAAGGTTTTCCTCAAATGAGTGTTGACACAAAAATAAAATACCACATTATATGATGCTCAGCAATGATTATAAAAAACTCCGCTCGAGTTTATTTTTTTATGATTTAAAGGCAAAATTGAAATATTTATATTTATATTTATCTGTACCATGCTTTTTCCCAAGCGGATGACATCATCTTCTAATGCAGTTAAATACAATTGTTATCATATATATGAAACAAATTAAAAGATTTTCGCCGTTGGCCTCATCAAAGCTATAATTCTGTATAAATCCCATTATTCTAAATTATTTTCTCGTTCTAGTATTTAGATTGTCAAAATACCGCCTAGCTAAAGATACTTTATTCTAAATTCATTCTCTTAAAAAATGGCTCTGAGCGCTGTTCTGTTAAAATTACACACTTTTTGTTTCATTAAATAAACGCATTCTAGAATTTAATTCTTTTAAATATCAATCTCCCAGCTAAAAATATTTTAATTCTCTTGAAATAACAACCTATATCTTTTTATTTTTATTTCCCTATGTTTTCTGACAAAACAATATTCTTTCACAAAAATATAAAAGCTAATTTCAGTCTCAATGTAAAATCTTATCTTGACATCTTGCCCATACTCGGTAAAACCTACGTATTTTTTTTTCTTCTTCTTATTTGTTCGAAGGAATTAGATTGTTCCGTAATGTTCTAGATATATTTTCCCGCACTTTTTCAGCCTGCGATCTGATAGCTTCAAAATCATAGCGCCAGAAAATTTAGTTCCGTAGCGCTGATTGGTCGAAAGACTGTTTAATGGCACTGCATTCTAGGGCGTTAGATAATAGTTATACGCGGATTTTTCCCGCGTAGCAGCAGATTGTTCCTGGAACCCGATGTACATGTAATCTCGGCGCCACGACTACAAATTCCTCGGGGAAAACTCTCGCCTTGATAATTTGATCTACAAAAAAATACGGTGATACAAGTGAAAACGTGACATGTATACATATTTTTTTTTTCTCGCGCATACCATTTCCCATCTTCCATCAATTTTTACTGTAATTTTGATGAAATAAATTAGATGATATTCTGTCTTGACTAAAAGCTATAAGTTGTTTAAAGATATTTTTATCTTTACCTTTTCTTTAGAAGTTTAAACCTGCATCTAAAAAATAATAGATATTGCTAAAAAGATATTAGATTGTAGTGCGAAATCCTCGAACGGGTCAACTGGTAATAATATATTAGAATGATATTGTGGGCAGTATTGTAATGGCTACAGCATAGTAATTTTGTAAAAAGTAAAGATGAATATGAAAAACACATACTGTTATTTAGAAGTAATTTTTAGCTTATCGAGAATAGTGATAATAATTTTACGCTGTATGATCCACCAATAATTTCATTTAAATTTTTTTAACAAACTATTCGGCATCTTTTGCGAAATTCTAAATGTTAATATTACAGTACATGGATATACTATCTGGAATGCGTTTTGATGTTGTTATATCTTTTAGAACACAATAAAATGTTTCTATTTATGTCTAAGCAGCAAGCTAAGAACTAAGTTTTAAGTACTTGCTTAATGTATATAGTATATCCTTACAGAACTGTTAAAACGATAAAAAAAATTCAACATTTAAAATATTTAAAAATTAAAAACTGATAACTTACATTATGTATTTTATATTGCAATATAATTGAAATATAAATTTGCAGCGCAAGAACCTGAGAACAAACATATCCGTGAAATCATATACGTATAAACATACGTATGTACGCACGCGCATACACAGTGTAAGCTTTAAACTCAAATGTATAGTTGTCTAGCTTCGAATTCGACCTGTATCTCCTTTATTTCGAACGAAATTAAACGTCTCAAGCCAGCCTCAAGAGTTACATTTTTAAGAAAGTAATTAAACAGTTCATTTAGTATCACAAATGAAGATATTTTACAATATTCCAGTTATAACTACTAAACATAACGATCAATGCCATTATATATTAGACTGAGCGGATGAATGGAAGAAATTTTGCAAGTAGAAAATAGCGCCCTCTTACGACTGATTGTTTCTTTGCATGCTAGAAAAGAAAAGATTAAACGGGAATAATCACAACGTGAAATGGAAAAGTATTAATCGAGACAAATATAGGTAATAAGGTCAATATTGCACCCAGACTTTAAAACGCATGCTCCTGTTAAGTCAGTGGGGTGGATGGATAATAAAGCCTATAAATTAATAGTAGCTTTTTTTTTTTTTTTTTGTAATTTCCTACATGCGACTTTCTGTTTTGAGAACTCGTCGCAGGAGAGGAATGTGGCGCTCTTCATGAACAAAATTTCCATATGGTGCGCTCACAGCACTTTGGTTTTGTTGGCATCCGACCGCAGGTGGGAAAAGTGGCGCTTGTGTGCGCTAACGAATTTAACATGTACTGCGCACCCTCTAAGTATAATCGCTCTATTAACAACCCATTTTCTTAATGAAGTAAATAAGAATAACGCATTAAAAAAAACATTCTTCGAATAGAATGAAAATAATGATTAGATTGGTACTTAACAAATCAAAGGTATTTTTATATCCTTATATATATATACAGGGTGATTCATAAAAGATGGGCAGAACTTTAAGGGGTTATAGTACACTTAAAGACAAATAATATTAAATAGGAGACTAAGGGTCCCAGACGTATTCCCAAGGAGATAGGGGGCATTAAAGTTTAGGGTCCGAAATTTCAAATGATTATAAAACATGGAAAAATTGGTCGATTCGTTTGCGGTTTTTGCAAAAAATTTTCTTTATGCCAGTATTTTCTTGAAATAAAATTTTAAAGTTCAATTTAAAAAAATGCCGATAGGGGGCGCTTTAGACTTTGGAGTAACAAACAACTATTTTTTAACGTTATTTTTTGTATTTCTTTAAATGATTTCGAAAGCTTAGACTTAAACTTAAATTTTGATCTAAAAATCTGAGTCCTAACGAGTAGTTAAGTAGCGTAAACTGAAATTTGAAATTTGAAACCCTTCTCCCCCCAGAACAAAAATCAGTTATTCCCGATCTTTGTGTCGTAGATTAGGCTCTAACTACTGCCGCGTTTTGCTAAAATTATTCTTTATGTCAGTATTTTCTTGAAAATAAATTTTAAAGAAAATTTTCAAAAAATTCCGATAGAGGGCGCTTTAGACTTTGGAGTAACGAACAACTATTTTATACCGTTATTTTTTGTGTCTCATTAAATGCTTTCTAAAGCTTAGACTTAAATTTTCAGCCCAAAATCTGAATCGTTAGACGTGGTTAAGTTTCTGGGGAGAGGGGTTTGAAATTTCTACTCCTGAGCACAGTTCAGTTTACCATGTCCACACATTGTGTGCTGTGATACGAGGTAAAAAGACACAAATTAGGATTATGTTACCAAAGCATATTTATTAACATGTAATCACAATAAATGTTCAAAATTGTGACCACCAGAGGTTATGCACGCAGAACAACGGCGACGAATGGAACGGCGAACATTCGCGAAAACATCAGGCTTTTCGAGCACTTCCCCTACAGCGGCGGAAAGTCTGGCGACCAGTTCCTCGGGGGATTCAATGGGTGTCTCATACATAAGAGCCTTCAATCGTCCCCAAAATAAGAAATCGAGGGGTGAAAGATCTGGCGAGCGAGCAGGCCAAGCAACAGGACCACCTCGACCAATCCATCTGTTCGGAAATGTGATGTCCAGATAGTTGCGTACGTCTCGTACGTAATGGGCTGGCGCTCCATCGTGCTGGAACCACATGACCCGCCGGATGCGTGGAGGAACAACGTTCAACAGGTCTGGCAGCACATGTTGCAGAAATGTGAGGTATGTTTTACCGTTGAGGCGTTCAGGAAGAAGGTACGGTCCGATTAGGTGGTCTCCGAGGATTCCTGCCCAAACATTGATGGAAAAGCGTCTCTGATGAGCATGTGGATACGTAGCATGTGGATTGACATCCGCCCATACATGTGCATTGTGTGTGTTAAATGTACCTTCACGTGTGAAGGTACATTCATCGGTGAAAAGCACAGTTCGTCCAAAATGTGGATTTAGCGCGTTCTGCTGCAGAAACCAGCGGGCGAATTCAATACGATTTGGATAATCCCCTGGAGACAGTTTCTGGACTCGTTGCACATGAAACGGGAGCAAATGTTCATCCTTCAGTACCCTCCAAGTCGTGGACTGTGAGGTATCCACCTGGCTAGCCACTGTTCGTGTACTTGTACTTGGCTGCGCCGCTACTACATCCAGAATGGCTTCTGCAACAACTACTGATTCGTCCTTTTTTGCACGACCTGCATTCGACCGGGAAGCGAGAAATGATCCCGTCTCACACAACTGTCTGTGCAAGCGCTCGAAAGTTTTGCGGTTAGGCAACCGCCTGTTAGGAAATCGCTCTCCGTACATTCGTTGTGCCTCTGCACCATTTCCATCTGCCGCTCCGTAAATTAAATGCATCTCAGCCTTTTCCTTATTCGTGAAGGGCACCATCTTCCGATTCATTACTACAGCGACTTACACTTGACTCACCGTTCAGTGGTTTTTATGCCTGAATCGTGTCGAAATTTTGCATACGTGTTCTTCTTCTTCCCCATTTGACATTTCCATACTTTCTGTTTCCTTCTTCACCCGGTGACTAGCGTCAGGAATGGAGCTTTAACGTTTGCATGAGCGACGTTTCCAACTGTGCCAGTGCCTTTATGAGTGAATTCCGACTATGCAGTCCTTGACGAAAGTTGTATTTTTGCCTCGTATCACAGCACAGAATCGTTGGGCATGGTTAAGTAGTGCAAACTGAACTATGTTCAGAAGTTGAAATTTGAACCCCCTCCCCTCGCTACTGAACCACGCTCAGCGATTCAGATTTTGAGCTGAAAATTTAAGTTTAAGTCTAAGCTTTAGAAAGCATTTAATGAGACACAAAAAATAACGGTATAAAATAGTTGTTCGTTACTCCAAAGTCTAAAGCGCCCTCTATCGGAATTTTTTGAAAATTTTCTTTAAAATTTATTTTCAAGAAAATACTGACATAAAGAATAATTTTAGCAAAACGCGGCAGTAGTTAGAGCCTAATCTACGACACAAAGATCGGGAATAACTGATTTTTGTTCTGGGGGGAGAAGGGTTTCAAATTTCAAATTTCAGTTTACGCTACTTAACTACTCGTTAGGACTCAGATTTTTAGATCAAAATTTAAGTTTAAGTCTAAGCTTTCGAAATCATTTAAAGAAATACAAAAAATAACGTTAAAAAATAGTTGTTTGTTACTCCAAAGTCTAAAGCGCCCCCTATCGGCATTTTTTGAAATTGAACTTTAAAATTTTATTTCAAGAAAATACTGGGATGAAGAAATTTTTTTGCAAAAACCGCAAACGAATCGACCAATTTTTCCATGTTTTATAATCATTTGAAATTTCGGACCCTAAACTTTAATGCCCCCTATCTCCTTAGGAATACGTCTGGGACCCTTAGTCTCCTATTTAATATTATTTGTCTTTAAGTGTACTATAACCCCTTAAAGTTCTGCCCATCTTTTATGAATCACCCTGTATATTTTAAAAAAATGGTTGTAACGTATTCACCAAGTTCCAGCGAAGAAAAGGAATGCAAGGTTAAAGACCCCTCGTTTCCTGCCACCCCCGCGAGGTGTGAGGGGGCTGGAAGGACGAGGAGAGAGTCGATTGTCAGTTGTTGTTTTGGAGAGAGAGAGAGAAGGTCTCTCTAGAAAAGATTCTCACCCTGAGAATCGTCGTCAGCGAAGTGAAATCGCTGTGAGGTTTGAAGCTCTACTGATTGGCGAGTAAGAGCGGATTAGAAGGAACCCCTTTGTTCCTTAGTAATTGAGAGCCTTTTTTATAAGTCTAAGACTGTACCTATTTTTGAGACCTCGAGGAGAGGTTGTTCTGATCAAACCGTTTTCAAGAGGACTTCCGAATTAGTTCCTGCTGCCACCTTCTTTTAGTATCTGTCCGTATCACGAACTCTAATTTACATTAATTCAATTATTATCCTGTGCACTACACTATTTATACTCACATGTTTATTTGTGAATAAAATATAATTTGCATAGGCTAAATAATCTGTGCTTTATTTCGGCAAGTTAACCAGTACAGCTACCACATAACATCTACTATCCCGCCGAATTGGCACATTGTTAAAAACGTAACTTGATAATTTAAAGAGGAGGGGGATGTGTAATACTTGTATATCTCTTTGTTTTAATACGAATGTTATCATAACTTAATTATCATGTTTAGTCATTATTTTAAATTAGCGACAATTAAAGAGGCTATTAAGGAAATTGTTATTCTATATTAGCAAAAATAAGATATCTTAATATTATCAGAACTTAAGTGCATATTATGTTAAAAAAATATATATAAATGAATGTTTTTTATTTCTTTATATTTGGGATTCCATAGGAAATTTTATTTCATGGCATTAATGGGAAATTTAAAAAAAAAATCTGTTTATTCTGGGATCGTTAAACATTTATCTAATAGTCTATGTGGGCTTTCTACTTTTTCTTCACTAAATTAAGTCACATTCTGGTGAAATATCATTATTGTATTGCCATTAGATGAACGTGAACAATTAAAATATTTAATTTAATTGAGTTAAAAAGATAATACTTATTGGATATTTTGGTCACAAAATGTTTGAAAAATGGTCTGAAAATGGTTTAGGTACCAAACCCACTGTCTACTTTGTACGAAAATGTATACAGTTCTTGAGGCAATGGCCTATACAGGAATTGCAAACCTATGGCACCTGTGTCAAACAGGGCACGCGGCAAATTATTTTCGGCATATAATAGATTCAGGTTCTAAATAAAAATATAGTAAAATTGTACAAAATGCATGAACTTAGACTAGCTGAGTTTGAATTCGATTGGTTCGATTGGTTGTCCTTTTAATACAGATTGAAGAAACGGCAATGCAACTTAATAAAGGACAATTTACCTTAATATTGACTCAATTTTTTTTCAGATTGGGAGATTATCAGACAGGAAAGATTATATAGCATTATAAACAAAAAAGAGACCGATGGTAAAATTATCACAACTTTGAATTCAATTTCAAACATGAAGAGCTGCTTAAAGAAGTGGTGTTTCAAATGTTATTATATTTCAAATAAAGTGGAGAGTCAAAATACGTCCATTAGAATTAACTTTTAAAAATACACTAAAACACTTTTTATTTTGCTTAAAAGACGTCAACATAAACATTAAAGAAGTTAAAATTTAAAATTTACATGTTTCGATTTGTTCATCAAATCGTCATCAGAATAGAATATACACAAACCACAAATACAATGTACATAACAAGAACGAAAAATCATGCGTCAAGCATAGATTATGTAACACTTTCCAACGCTTCCAAAATAATTTTACGAATCATACTCTTTAATAAGCTAAAAGATAACATCTAAGTAATCCGAATACTTTTATTCAGCCCTGTATAGGATCTATAGATTTGTATATATACTACATAGGATGCTAAATTTTAGTTCAGTTAGGAAACACGTAGCACAGTTTAAAATTCTCCGTCTGGAGTTAAATAATACGGAAATGTGTTCCCGAACTTTTGTGCTTCCCTGTATAGGATCTACAGAATTTATACACGCCACGTAATATACAAAAAGCGATTTAAAATTAAAATCGCGTTCAGTAACTTAAAACGCAGTTCCAGGAATTATTGTTAACATACTGTAGAGAATTCTTTTGTGTGTTAATGAACGATGACTGCTATACACACAATATTCTGTAGTAAGTCTCTTGTAATGAACCTTATATAAATTTCAATGCGTTTAAAATAGGGAAACATTATTTAAATAAACCGCAGACGATTTTTCTCCATAGACGTAATGTAACGGAATTCTTTTGACTGTCCCTGTAAAGTAAGTATAAGTGCTATGCACACCCTATTCCATATTAAGCTTCTTCTAATGCACCTTAGTGATATATATAAATTTCAATGCGTTTAAAATAGTGAAACATTATTTAAATAAACCGCAAATGATTTTTCCCCATAGACCGCAATGTAATGGAATTCTTTTGAGTGTCCCTGTAAAAAAACTATAAGTGCTACACACTTCCGTTGAAATAGGGAACATGCTATTGATAACGATTATAACATATAAAAATTGCAGGGCAATCCGAGCATATTTACGGGAGTTAGAGCACGGACAGACGGCCAGACGGCAGACGGCAGACGGCCAGACAAACCGAAGTCATAAACACTTTTCAACTAGGTTGGAAAGTGTTAAAAAACGAGAGATTAAATTAATTAAAAACCAAAGAGTCTGAACAGTCACTATGTGAAAGAAGGTACAACGCCCTCTATACTTTTAATTTTAACACCGCTCTTCGATTCATCTACAGACCGCATCCCACTATTATTCAACCACTCAACCCAAATCTTCGGAATATTAAATGACAACGTATCACTACATGCTTTCGAGCTCCTTAAATAAATTTCAATAGATTCCCTCACAAAAAGTTGAAAATAAAAACTGGAACTATAAATCAATTTAGCTTCATTAAATAGGATGTTGATGCTCTCTCTATTATTTAATCTTGATAAGGCAGTATTCCCTCTCCCATATTTAATATCTGCAATATGCTCCTTACATCTAACATTGAATTTCCTCTGTGTCATACCAACATAATAATTCCTACCACCCCCCTCCCTAATAAATGGAATAACATAAACACCCGAAAGGTCACCCTTACTGACAGGATCAATTCTCGTGCTCAAAACCGTCTTTAATTTCGGGGGAGCCCTCGCGACTAAACTCAAACCAAACGCTTTTAGAGGAAATTTTATAAACTCAAATAAACCCGGATAATAACTCATAATAACTCTCTTCAACTTAACATCACTATCCGCTTTATTTTCCTCAATACCTTTGTTCTTTTAGTGATGTTAAGTTGAGGAGAGTGGTTATGAGTTATTATCCGGGTTATTATCCGGGGCTCCCCCGAAGTTAAAGATGGTTTTGAGCACGAGAATTGATCCTGTGAGTAAGGGTGACCTTTCGGGTGTTTATGTTATTCCATTTATTAGGGAGGGGAGTGTTAGGAATTATTATGTTAGTATGACACAGAGGAAATTCAATGTTAGATGTAAGGAGCATTTTGCAGATATTAAATATGGGAGAGGGAATACTGCCTTATCAAGATTAAATAATAGAGAGAGCATCAACATCCTATTTAATGAAGCTAAATTGATTTATAGTTCCAGTTTTTATTTTCAACTTTTTGTGAGGGAATCTATTGAAATTTATTTAAGAAGCTCGAATCATGTAATGATACGTTGTCATTTAATATTCCGAAGATTTGGGTTGAGTGGTTGAATAATAGTGGGATGCGGTCTGTAGATGGATCTAAGAGCGGTGTTAAAATGAAAAGTATAGATGGCGTTGTTCCTTCTTTCACATAGTGACTGTTCAGACTCTCTGGTTTTTAATTAATTTAATCTCTCGTTTTTTATGTACATTGTATTTGTGTTTTGTGTATATTCTGATGACGATTTGATGAACAAATTGAAACATGTAAATTTTAAATTTTAACATCTTTAATGTTTATGTTGACGTCTTTTAAGCAAAATAAAAAGTGTTTTAGTGTATATTTAAAAGAAGTGGTGTTTGCCAATTTAACTTTTTTTGCGATTCATCATTTTCGGAATAATATAATATGAAAAACTCAAGTAATAATCTCTTGTCCGATGATACCAATTCGGCTTGCATTCCTTAAAAATTAAATTGGTACGAAGCTGATATGAATTATTTCGCATCTAAGATGCAACAACAGAAATGGCGTTTTTAAAATTATATTTTAAAGTATAAAATCATATGTTTCTCATATTTTTTTAACCCTAAAAACAAAATTTTAAGTACTTTTGATTCACTAGTACTTGATTCACTAAATGTTTTGGTAGTTGGCACGTCATTGTTTTGTAATATATATTTTTTGGAAAAACTTGGCACGCGGGAAAACAGCTTTGCCGTCGTTGACCTATAACGTATTTTCTAAATGGGAGCTCAATCTCGAATACTGCTTGAACACTATCGTATTCAGTCCCACACACCTCACCTACATTATGATTACAATACTTTCCTTGCATTACATGTGTCTGGAAGTAAAAACGCTAAATATATCTGAATTACATTTTAGGAAAATAAAAAGCCTCCTGAATATTTCCAAATGCATTAAGATAAATAAACAATTTAAAAGTCTGTTTTCAGTTATTTCTAATGGACGAAATTCATGTAGTTTTTAAAGCAGAAAACCATATATTTCTCATATTTGTTTAACCCTAAAAATAACATTTTAAGTAATTTTTATTTACTAGTATTTGATTCACAAATGTTTTAGTAGTTGGCACGTCATGGTTTTGTAATATATTTTTTTGGAAAAATTTGGCACGCGGGTGTAAAACGGCTTGCCATTGTTGGCCTATAACGTATTTGCTAAATCGGAGCTCAATCTCGAATACTGTTTGGACGCTATCGTATTCAGTCCCACACACCTCACATACATTATGATTACAATATTTTCCTTATATTATATGTGTTTGGAAGTAAAAAGGCTATATTACATGTGAATTACGTTTTAGGAAAAGTTAACTCCTCCTGAATATGTTCAAATGCATTAAGATAAATAAACAATTTAAAAGTCAGTTTTCAGTTATTTCTAATTGCCGAAATTCATGTAGTTTTATTATTGTTAAACAATACATTTGTAAAAATGTTTATTTAAAAATTGTTAATTAAAATTTTTATATCTAAAAATATATTACACTTCACTCTAATTTATCACCTTCCATATACAGGGTGTCTCAAAAGTCCTGGACACATTTTAAAATTCAATAAATGTCGGAATATCATATTCAAGCAATTGACGCACGAGAAATGCGGTTTGGACGAAAATGCTTCTTATGATCTCAAATTTTGCTTAAATAAATAAAGAAAATGATTCCAAAATTTTCTCATAGATGACGCTCTTCTGGAAAGTTATCGGATACGTAGAATGCCTTTGCACATAACGATGGCGAAAGACGGATAATGGGTATGTACAGATTTTATCCAAATTATGACAACCCACATTCAACAAACATCAGTTTGGCGATAATAAAAAGCTCGCCAAGATGCTTGGCGTTTCGTTTTTTTTTTCCAAAATCGTATCATACCCGTCAAATGTTTTCTGTCCGTATGTCGCTATTATCTTGTTGATACCAACTCAAAATATAACTGAAAATACAATTAAAAATCAAAACGTCAACCACCACACCCAGAAAAGGGAATTGATTAAAACATCAAAACATGTTTTGTTGAGTACCTTTTGGTTGTTTTAGCAAAATTTTTAGTTGCAGTAAAAAAATTGGTTTTGTTGCTTGGACAAAAAAATATTGTTTCTTACAAATCTCTTACAAAATTTTAACAAAATTTCATCAATTTTACTTGAATTAACAAAATCTGTTTTTTTAAATTTTACAATAATTTTGTAATTCCAGCAAAATTTTGTTGTTTTTGCAAAATTTAAATTGTTGTGAAGTAGCCATAACACTCTCACTTAACTTAATTTATTTGACTTATATAACTATATAATTAGAGGATTAACATAATTTTTGGATAATTAAAACTTTTTTTTTATTGGGACGGACCAAGGTAGTTTTAAAAATCCACTTGTCCCATTTATTACTTTCTTCTATCTTTACAAGAAGAAAGTATTGGAATCATGAAAATTTTCGACTTCGATTTCCGACGGATTTTAGAAGGTCCTGAACACGATTTGACTGTTTTTAGAAAATGACTGTCAATGATTCTATCTGTCTGTATGTGATAAAAATTTTGTGGGCGCTCTATCTCAAGAACTAATGCACGGAATTTAATAAAACTTTATATTCAGTTACTTCCTGATATAAGTTTTTGCTGATTAGTTTTTGGTGTAACTCGCGCAACAGGTGGCGCTGCTATGTTGCATTTTGCGCGATTTCTGCAATAGCTCTATCTCATTTTCAGCAGTGAATTACGCCTGTAATCTCTGAACGTAACTCGATTTATTTGACTTATACAGCTATATAATTAAAGGATTAACATAATTTTTTGGTAATTAAAACTTTTTTTCATTGGGACGGACCAAGGTAGTTTTAAAAATCCCCCTGTCCCATTTATTACTTTCTTCTATCTTTAAAAAAAGAAAGTACTCTGGTACATAAGTACTGTGGTACTGGAAGAAAGTACACTGGTAAAATATAACAGTGAATTTTTATCCTGCTTTTTGCAGGCGTAATTTACTGCTAAAAATGAATTAAAAATTAACTATGTGTTGCAGTATGCTGGTCTTTGTATTGTCGTCTCATGCTTGCTGCAGAAATTTCCGTGCTCCTGACTATATTTCCATCTTATGCTTTGGTTGCAGCCGTTCTGACATATATAAGAGTGAGAAATGCCGATCTCAGCTGTCGTTCCTTGTAGCTCTGTGATAGAGCCTCAGAGCGCTGTTCTGAGGACCCAGGATCGACTCCCGGCTTGGGCAATTTTCCCTCTCTCGGTTTTCGCTTCACAAAAATCAGGATAAAAATTTACTAGTTATTATTCAAGGTTTACAGGTGTAATTCACTGCTGAAAATGAATTAAAAAATAGTTAATATCGCGTATTTAGATTGGTTCATTTAACAAAAGGTTTTGTAGTATAAGCAAAACAAGTTCGTAATATAACATATTTTATTATTTAAACAAACAAAATATATTATGTTGAAAAAAGAAAATAGATTGTTAAAATAACACATAGCATATATCTATGTAACAAAAATAATTTTGTTAATTCAAGTAAATTTGAACCATTTTACTTGAATTAACAAAACATTTTTTTGTTGACGATACAAAATTTTTTTTTGGAATTGCAAAAAAATCAACAATATTTTTTTTGTTGATTCAAACAAAATTTCCATTGACCCATATTTAAACGAAAAGTTTTGTTGGGAAAACCAAATTTTTGTTGATTCAACAAAACTTTTTTCTGGGTGCATTACAAGAGAAAAATCTGATAGACTTTGAAACGGCAATGGAGGGAAATATGAGCTTAGAAGGCCAATTGGATATGATGTATCGCCATTTACGAAGACATGAATTAAATCATGCTCAAGAAGCAAAGAAATATTATAACAAACTAATAGAAGAAATACAACTCCTTAAATGCACAAGAACAACTCAAAAAGAAGATCCTCAAAATAACCATTGTGACGAAATAGCAAATCTACAAACTCTAATAGAAAAACAACAGCTAGAACATGAGAATCTACAAACTCAAATAGAGAACCAAAAACAAATTCATGAAGAGATTTTGAAAGCAATTAATGATGAAATGAACAATTTAACTACTAAAAATCAAAACTTAAAGCGCCTGGTACAAGACAAAGACAGCAAATTACAATTTAATTCTAAGGCTCATCAAGAAAGGGATCTAGAAGATATGAGCATGGAAGAAATGAAAACTCAATGCCACCAGCTAAGACTATCCATTAAAAAACTTCAAATGGAAATTGAAATTGAAAATAAAGTATTAGAACAAAACACCCAAACACTAAACACAATGACAAACTTAAATGAAGATTTAAACAAAAAATTAGGATTACTGTGCAGAAATCAAGAACAATTTGAAATGACCACTCAAAATGAACCGAAATTAGGAAGAGAGAAAGATCTCCCAAATAATTTTACATATGCATCGGTAGTCTCAGCACCTGCACCGGTTTACTCCAAATTTAGCTCTTCTATTGACCCGAAAATTAAATACAAAGCTCACAATGTTTGGATCAGGGAAGAGCTTAACAAAGCCGTAAATATAAAAACAAATAAGATAAAAATATTCAGTACATTGTCAAAAGACAAAAACACAATAATAGTAAAATCCGAAACAGAGGAAGACTTAGACACCTTATCAGATCTCCTTCAAGCAATGATAAAATAACATCGCTAGTTGCACTAAAATATGCAGAAGAGAAAAGAAAAAAGATCATAATATTAGGTATTCCAAAATCCGTCATAATATTGGAAATCAAACAAAAAATAAGTGAAAACCTTAACGAAGATATAAACAGATAACCAACATAAGGAATTAAAGAGGGATAAATTACAATCATACCAGCTAATGCTAGACCTAGAAGATTCATTGGCGATAAAGCTCCTAAGACAGGGGAGGCTACTAATGGGCTTTATTTCTTGCCCAATTAAGCCATACTCCCCTATCATACGCTGTAATAATTGCCAATATTATGGACACTCTGCAGATACATGCAGAAAAAATACTATTTGCGCATACTGTGAAAAGAAACATACATCGGAGGTTTGCCAATTAAAAGATGAAATTTCTAAACACACTTGTATTAATTGCTTAAACTCTTACCATCAAAATGGCCGCCCTTATGAGAACAATCACGCAGCTAACTCCTCATATTGTCAAGTTTTTCAAAACATATATTACCACAGAGATCTCACAATAAATAAAAATTCATCACGTTCGCGTCTATAAACATAACAGAAGATATCGTTTCATTAAATAAATTAAACTCTTCCTCAACTACTTACTACTTTAACAACAGTACTATTGGTCCAAAAGAAAATGATATAAAAGTTGTTCAAATTAATCTTAATGATTGCAGAGCTGCAAATTTACAATTACTTAAATATATGCACCAATACAAGATAGACATAGCCCTAATACAAGACTTACATAAAACTAAAAATTCCTTCACAGGCCTCCCAATATCATGGGCCTTTTATCACTTAATCTAACAGCCGGCATCCTAATAGCAAACCCATTATTCGTTCACGTTAAAATACTTCAAACAACTAATAGCATATTTATAAATTTAATTACAAAACTTCGTACTTTCCAATTGGGACCTCAGTATTCAGAACCAAAAAGAAACCTTTCATCAGACTTACAGGAATGGAGTGATATTATACAAGATAGTTCCAATCTCATTCTGGGGAGGGACTTTAATGCCCACCTTCAGGCATGGGGATATGCTCGAAATAATAACAGAGGAGATGTCATCCTAGAATGCACATCGAATAAAGAATTACAAATTATAAACGATCCTGCAGCTGATAATACTTTTGCCGCAAATAATAAGAAGGGAAATCCAGACCTGACATTATGTGCACGGATATCAAGAGACCTGATCAATTCATTGAAAGTAGATACAAGTTTCCCATCACTAAACGATCACAGATACATCCAATTCAATTTAAAGGCGGACCCACTAATAAGAAATTTATTCCGTTATAAAACTAAATTTGAAACCTTCAAAAAGTTCAATAGAGAATTAAAAAATCATAAAGAAAGGTTAATGGACTCTTTAAGAAATGTACAAACACCACAAGGGCTAGATGAGTGGATGAACTCTTTTCATGATTTACTAACTCAAACTAGGGACAAGACTCTAAAAAAGAAGAAAATTACACAAGATCGTCAACTTAACTGGTATTCAGATAGCTTAAAAATACTCAGAAATCGTTTAAATGCTCTAGGTAAAAGACACAAACGAAATCCAGAAAATGAGAAATGATTTTAAAAAGGCAAGAGTAGAATACAAATTAAAAATAGTGAAAGCCAAGAAGGAATCATGGTTAACTTTCTGCAATGAGACCACGAGTAAATATGGCACGGCTTTTAAAATTCTAAAAAATAAAAAAATACAGACCTAAAAATCTCAAAAATACAGATAATAATTCTCAAAAATACAGACCTAATCCATACAGTTTTGGAAACATCAACAATAGAAGATACATATATAACTGTACAGCGAGATCTATTACAACACCAAATTGGTGTACAAAATACAAATGAAATTCACTCATATATAAATATGTCCCCAATTCCAGAAGAAGAATTTCAAGACATCAAATTTACCCTAAGAGAACTGAAATTTGCAATAAAACAACAGAACATGAAAAAGGCCCCAGCTTATGATAGGGTAGATGCAATAATTATAAGAAACATGCTAAAGGAATTCCCAGATCTAGTGTTACAAATTTGTAATAAATGTTTAAAATTATGCCATTTCCCTGAAGCTTGGAAAAAAGGAATTATAATTTATTTTAAAAAAAAGAACAAAGACCCATCTCAACATAAATCTTACCGACCAATAACTCTTCTTCCCATGTTGGGAAAAGTTTTAGAAAGGCTGATAAAAATAAGAACGATGACTTTTCTAGAAAGTAAATCCATTCTTCAACCAGAACAACATGGTTTTAGAGAGAAAAAAACAGTACATTAACAGCTGTACAACAACTAAAATCACTAATCATGGAAAACTTACATAAATATAAATACTGTGGAATGATCTCAATTGATATCCAGAGAGCATTTGACTTCATTGATTGACACAAAATTAGTGAAATAATAGATTATTCTCCACTTCCAACTTACATAAAGAAGCTCCTAAAAAATTATATCAGTGAGAGATTAATCGGTTTAAATAATTACACATTCATAGAGTGGTTCAGGACACATAAAGGTTGGCCGCAGGGCTCGTGTTTAGGACCAGTATTGTGGCTACTAATAGCCAATTACATAATTTCAAGATGCAAATTAAAGGCTCTTGGAATTATCGTTTATTCAGATGATTTCGTCGTACTCACTGAAGGCAATACCAGATCATCATTGGAACAAACTGCTAACAGTCGTATAGAAACATTCGTCAATATATGTTCAGAGCTTAATCTAACTATCTCATAAGAAAAAACCCAAGTACTCCTATTTGGAAGGAACCTCCTTAATAATCGAAAGCCAATTTTCAAAATAAAACAGAAATCCATAAAAATTGTTTAAAATCTACAATATTTAGGAATTACACTAGACAAAAAATTAAAATTTCAATCGCATCTAAGTATTTTAAAAGCTAAGATCGCCCAATTTGTTTCGGCATTAAAAGTTTCATCAATTACAACAAGGGAATCAGTCCCTTCCTCAACAAGATCTGGTATCAAACAGTTATTGAAAGACAGATTCTTTATGACTCCGAATTCTGGTATCCAAACTTGAATTGCCACGGCATCAGAATCCTTAGATCAATTCAGAGAATAGGATTGTTAAACATCATAAGAACTTACCGAAGTATTTCAAATGACGCATTAAATATTTTAACTGGAGTGCCTCCAATTACCATCAAAATACCAAACGAATTCCAAGTCTATGAGATAAAGCAAGGAAACAGATTACTTAACATCAACAATACAATAATATACAATAATCTTATGCAACGGGAAGCAACGTATAAATTTCCAGAATATTACAAGTTGAAAAATATAGAAATTATAGATAACCTGACAGAAAACATAACATTGGAAAATCATCTACAAATGATCATGTATGGGAGATGGAGTGGCAAGTGCATATACAGTCTCTCTTAATAATAACTTAATCCATGATCATGCAGTAAGACTACACCCAATTAACTCAATTTACCAAGCCGAATTATATGCGATCCAGGAAGCAATAGTTTGGTTAACACAATCGCAATTTACATCAGCCCTTATTTTGACAGATAGTCGCTCATCCTTAGATGCACTCAAGATAATTTTTCCTCGAAACTACATAATTTTAAATATCTACAATAGTTTACTACAAAACCTCAATAAATTCATCAAAATAGCGTGGATTAGAGTACATTTAGGCACCACTGGTAACGTGGTAACGAGCGAGCAGACCTTCTCGCAAAAAATGCAATTACAGAAGACCATTGTGGTGACATCTCTGTCTTACCATTTCCAGAATCTATTCTAAAGAGTTATTTTAAAAACAAAATCATCACAGATTGGCAAAATGATTGGACCAACTCAACGAAAGGAAGAGAAACGTATAAAAATCTTAATAAGGTAGATATTAAATTTTTATGTGTTCAGAAATCAGCAGCATATTATCTTAGCGGCCATGGAAGCTTCCCAAGCTTTTTATATAAAATTGGTAAAAGAACCACGGATAGATGTCCTTGTGACAAAAACCCTGGAACTCCTATACACTACATCTTCGGTAGCTGCCCTCTTATGGAATACCATTTTAACTTCAATAAAAATAAAACATTAAAGAGAAACCTACAACGTGTGCTATTAGACGCTTCCAATTACGAAAAGTTAGATAAAACTATAATGTCCTCAATAAAAACTTTTCATATATCAAAGAATTATTATAACCTATATAAAATTCTAGATCTATAGATTTTAAAAACTATGTTTTAAAAGACTTAAAGACTAGTGCATAATACAATTGAAAATTTTCAGTACAATATTATTATTGTAAATATCTGTAAATATTTATCTTTAATATTATGTAATCTTATCAGTATATTCATATAGAACTTATATACATGTAATAACTTTGGGCTCACCCAGCAATAAGCAATATTGGGTAGCTCGTGTGATTTTTTTAAAAAATTTTTTTAACTTGCTGGGGACTCCGGGTCCTTGGACACTGGGGTTCCTGGTAGATATAGGTTTTCCTCTCGTGGACTCATAGGTCCTATGCCGAGAGGTTGGCTGTCCACGAGTGGGATGTTTCTGTTCCTGTTTCTGTCGCTATTATCTTACAGAGACACCCTATTAATCTAGATGTGCTTTCTATTATCATCAAACTAATATTTGTTGACTTGTCTCACTCGTCTAATCGAACTCAGGAAGGCGAGTATTGTTAAGTTCTGGAATGTGGGTTGCTATAGTTTGGACAAAAAATGTGCATACGCATTGTGCGCCTTACTCCACTGTTATGTATAAAAGCATTCTACTTTTTCGGTAGCTTTGCAGAAGCAGCGCCATATATGAAAAATTTTTGGAACCATTTTTAGGGTTTCGTTCATGCTCACGAAACCCTATTACTCCCGTTGTCTGTCTGTCACAGAGCCATTCTCAAAAACTATATAACTTACAGCGTTGAAACTTTGCTTATATAGCAGAATATCAGCTATAAAGAGCTCAAAATATTAAAATTTGAAAAATTCGTATTATTTTAATAAATAGAGATAAAAACCCAAAATTCTAACAGCCTTTTCCTATTAAATTTAAACATTTTTCGTTATAGCAGATGCCAAAAATTAAAAATCCGCGATGAAATTCTTTCCACAATAATTAATTTTCTATCAGACGATTTCCACGTGAAAAATGAAAATGAAATAAAAAGTTTCACCAAATGAAAAAAGGATAAATATGAAATAAAATTGATTGACGTCATAGTGATAATAAAACGGAAAATGTCTAAGATTTCTCAACAATACAAGGAGTATGAACATGTGTATGTACACAATGCGGATTAATATCACGTCATTAGAGAATTAAAAAGAAAATCTGACGTCATAATGGAAGTTTAACTAATTTTTCAGATGTTTGAGAATAATACAAAGCGGGTATCAATATGAGTAATAGGGAATATTAAATATATGAGTTTGAGAAACATATTTAATCGTGATAAAAATAAGATTATGGAAATACACGCATATTTTAACATTTTGAAGGTGTACAAATTGTTTAATTTTGAAATTATTTTTTTAAATATTGCATTTAGTCCGCATGACGGATCTTATTATGACAGAATATAATAGCGGGCTTTGCCCGCGGCTAGTTTAGATATCCGAAAAAACGAAAAAATAGACCGGTAAATTTTTACTTTATAAAAAACATAACTTTTTTTTTGTTGTTGCTAAATGAAATTTATTTCAATTTATTAAAGAAAGGATAAAGTGTTTTGAAAGGAATATTAAACGAAACCTTTTGAGCGATCTTCGATCACACTTACCACACTTGTTTCGATTTGCATAAACAAAATTTCAGATCATAAGAATCATTTTCGTCCAAACTGCACTCTCGTACGCCAATTGCTTGATCTTTTATCGAATTTTAAAATGTGTCAAGGACTTTTGGGACATCCTGTATAATAACTGTGAGAAATAATAATGATTATCTTTTTCTTTTAATTTTCTTGCACCTAAAAATGGCGAAAAATTGTATCTCATTATTTCCAGATAATGGTATTGAAAACACTTCTTTGTATTTTTTATCAGTAATAATAAATGAAGCTTCTATTTAAAGCATACGACTTAGATAGTATAAAATAAATTCCGAAAATTTTACTAGTTTAAATATAGTGTCTATTAATTTTCCAGAATTTTGCATTTAAAATATTAGCATTCATTTTTAAGGAAGTGTGTTAGCACTTGCAAAATAGATGACTTGCAGGTGAACACTGCACGTTCATCACTAACGAAATTTTAGAGCGCAATTCATTACTTGAATGAATTTTAGAAAATATGTATCGTGCGAAAGACAATATTTTAAAATCCAGCCATATAGATAAATGATCCCTTCCGTAGTCTGACGCAATTGCTTAATAAAAATTAAAAAGAAAACTGTTTTAGTATATCTATTCGAAAATATCCATTTTAAATTTAACATGTTGCAGTTTAAGCTTGATTTATTATATTTTTTCCAATTTTTATATGTTTTAAATATGTAGGCTAGTCAAATAAGTTTGAGAATGGATTTATTTTGTTTGAAAGATAAATAAATAGATTTTAACAGTGAAGAACAAATTCTAATATTTTATCCAAAAAATGTCATTCAAAAATTTTATTTGTATCCTAATAATAACAAAAAAAATATAGATAATTTTTTTTTTTTTTTTTTTTTTTGAGACAAAATAATGAAATAAATTTTAACAGTGAACAGCTAGTTTTATTAGTTTATTCAAGTAAATTTCAACCAAAAAACAATTTATGTAACACAGTAAAAAACAAGAACGATAAATCATGCATTAAGTCATAGAATATGAAACACTTTCTAACACTGTCGGAATATCGTTAAGAAATTTCAATTTTGTTCATACAATGAAATAAGATATGTAAATAAATATTTTAAAAAAAAAACGCAGTATAAATTTACTTTTGGCAATTGCTGTCCATAACCGATAATGGGTTCAAATTATTTCGTCTACCCCTGTATATGATCTACACACCTCGTAGCATACTAACATTAGTTATGGTATAACATGCATATCACAGCTGAAAACGTTCATTCAGCAGTTACGACTCATAGTCAAGCCTCTAACTGAATTCTTTTGAGTGTCTCTGTAAATAAAAGATAAATTCTACGTACTCGATAATCTGAAGTTGAAATTTCCTGATGTACAACCATACTTCATGGAATTTCAACGTGTCTCGTTTGGTGGCATTCACCCTTCTGTTGGTTTTCTGAACATGAGACGCATTCATCCGAGATGCGTGCCAACAAATTTTCAAACCTTGAACAGAAGCAAGATCGTGTAGATGTGTGCCAGTAACTTTCAGTTTAGTGTAGCAGAACATGATAAAAAATCTTTAAAACCCAATATTACTTCTGATAAGAGTTAGTTACACCAATACGATCCTGAAAACAAACAGGCCAGCACAAATTTGGAAATTGAGGTATAATGCAAATTTTTCAAATCTGCAGGAGAAGCAATGGCTATTTCCTTCGTTGACTATATGGAATGAGTTATGAACAAACTGTGTCTGCTCATACTATTGGGCTAATTAGCAGAGCAATAAATTATACAGTGAAAAATATAAAACATAATGCTTTAATACCACGAAGACGCAACATTTACAAGAGACACAAAAATACTTAACAATGAGGTTTTACAGACATTGTGCACATTAACTAAGTAAGGTGGCGCCAGACAACATTTGGAATAATGCAGTATCACAGCAAGACATTAATTAGATGCAGATATATATATATAGGTGAAGTGTTCATAATATCACACACATTTTGAAATTTTTATCTAATTCGGCTTGACTGCACAACAAGTTGAAACTGACTGACGGTATGGGTTCATAAAATATTCTAATAAAACATTTTTAGCTTATAATGATTTTCCAATCACAGAAGCAAAAATTTCTTTTTTGCAAATAAATCTGCAAAAAGCCTTAGTACCAACTTTCAAAAAGTGATCCTAATATCGCACTCCCATGCGATATTAGGAACACAATAAAATTCACTCCTTTCAAAATTTTTTGTAAGAAATATGAGTTGTAACGTTACTTCATCTCTATTTACTTTTTCCTTCAGTGTCGATTTTGGAACTTCATAAAGTTTTGAAGCTCGTCCCAAACCTATTTCCTTGGACCATACTGCCTGAACTGCTTTAATCATATTCTCTTCTTTCCACCGCTTCCTTTTTCAGCATCTAAAAAAAAATTCAATGATATACAAAATTAATCCTAATATCGCACATTGCGGTGTTTGGAATAGTTAGTGAGTGCGATATTAGGAACATATAAACACAAATATAAATGGCCGCCATTTGACAACTTCAAGAATAATAAATCAATCAATTCATAAAAAATCAAAATTTGGATCAATAAAAAAATTTCCATAATAAATCAAAACTTTAATACTTACCTTTGTATAGTTATAATTTTCTGAAGATAACGTTAAAAAGTGTTTTTAAATTAAAAAAACAATACAATTTTCACTACTTGGAACAACACTTCCCTACGGCAACAGATATGACACTAGACTATAATTAATAATGGAGGATCAAGTTTAGACAACGAACACCAGAATGCAGCATTAGGTACTTCAATTAGAAATCATGGGATGCGAGATTAGGCACACTTCCCCTATATACAATCTAACATACACAACTATTACTGGCTAGCATTATCTCACAGTTTTGAAAACCCTGAAACGATCTCACTTGCATAGATCAGGTTGGGAATATAATAATGCACGCCTGTTGCAACATTGTTGCCAATTATAAGGCTCAAAACGGAATACAATGTGTGCCACATACTTCATACGGACCAGCGGCCTACCTCAATCTGACTACTTTATTATTTTCTGGCTTAATCCTCTCACTGACAAGCCCATGTTAATACGTTCACTAAGTTCCAGGTTTCACTGAAATATAAGCATTATTTAAAGTAATAAAATTCTATTGATTTAATGCATTTTTAATGCGCTGAGCAATGAATAATACTCTGAAGGATTATATTCACATTTGTAATTAAGATTTTCATATTCAATGTTGAAAAATTAGTTTTTCTTAATTGATTTAATGCATTTTTAATGCCCTAAACAATGAATAATACTCTCAAGGATTACATTCATATTTGTAACTAAGTTTTTCATATTCAATGTGGAAAAATTAGTTTTTCTTCGCATTTAAAACAAAATGCAGAGAAAAAAACATTACAGATTTGCCTTTTTTCAAAACTGTCAGAGGGAATAGGAATTTCGAGGCCACCGTTTTTATTCATCAATAGCCGTTTTAGAAGAAAGTGGAAGCAATTCCAGAGACGACGTCGAAATGTGAGTTAAAGCATGTGTTCAAGGAGTCACAGACACATTGGTCGAGCTATATAGCATTTTCTGGTGATTTGCGAAAATCGATACCGGAAATCATAGATGGTGCTATGTCCATTTTTTGCTAATCTACATATGTGAGACGTTGGCAACATTTGAATAGCTACGAAAAGTGAAAAGCACGTCAAGACCAATTTGTCTTAAACGAAATCTCCACAACCCCGTGTATTTAATGCAAACAAGTCTCATGTCCATATACAAGTACAAAATGCATTATGTCAATTCTTGAGAATTTATTTTTCGTTTTTCCATGAGACAAAGAATAATTGAGAATACACAGGATGTCCGAAAAGTCTGGAAACGATCGAATAACTCGAGAAATATATATCTTATTGAAAAACGGAAAATGTGTATTCAATATTTTGAATAATCTATTTAGGGATATCAAAGATACCCCCCAGCTCTGCCACTGAGGGAAAGGGGGGGGGGGAACTTTGAAATCTTAAATGATAACACCTTTTTTTGCAGATTCGTACTCTACAGAAAAAAAAACATAACTTTTGTATTTAACATTTTCTTCGGAGAATCGTAGATGGTGCTGTATTCAAGTAAAATGCAGTGAGAACCGTTTCAATTGAAAAATCTGGAAACGTTCGAATAACTCGAAAAATCTAGATTTTTCTTAAAATATTGAACTCGTATTTTTCCGTTTTTCCATCCTATGTATATTCCCCTCAGGAGGTAGAGTTTGGGGGGCAACTTTGATATATCTAAATAGATTTTTCAAAAATATTGAACATGTATTTTTCCGTTTTTCAATCCGATGTATATTTCTCGAGCTATTCGGCCGTTTTCAGACTTTTCAACGGGATCGATTCTCACTGCATTTTACTCTATTACAGTGCCATCTACGATTTTCCGAAGAAAATGTTAAATACAAAAGTTACGTATTTTTTTCTGTAGAATCCGAATCTGAAATAAAAAAAAGGGGGGGGGGTATCATTTAAGATTTCAAAGTTACCCCCCGGGGGGGAAACTTTGATATCCCTAAATAGATTTTTTTTAAATATTGAACACATATTTTCCGTTTTTCAATTCGATGTATATTTCTAGAATTATTCTACCGTTTCCAGAATTTTCGGACACTCTATATAAAACATGCATGGTATTTTTAAAGTTTAACAAAGGTGACAAATGAGCAACGTGACATTATACCTTTCTTAAAGCGTAAAGCCAGTCAAAATGTAATTGATTTTTATCAAATATTGTCCTACAAAAATTTCAGAATTTAAAAAAAAAATAAGAATAGTATGTCTAATGTTTTTATTTATTCGTGTTATTTATTGAATTTCGAAAGAAATAAAAAAAATCTTTTTAAAATAATTTAAAAGTAAAAACTCACTAAATAAATTATTAAAAAGAACAATTTTTTTTGTGCAAGTTTTTCAATGTAATGTTTTTTTTTTTTAATGTTAAGTAGTTTTTTGTTACTCTCGTGATAAAAGTTTCTGCATAAAATCGCTATTTATTAAACTTTTATTTTTATATTCCGTATTCTGGTTAAAAAGGTATTTGGAATACTTTTTTTAAGATACGTTTTCCTTTTGAGAATTAAATATCTGGTTCTGACAAAGTTACCTATCTTCTTTGTGAAAAAATATTTAATGGGGTCATTAATTTAAACAAGCAGTTCCAATTAAAAAGTAAAATATTTTTTGTTTTTATACACATTTTTATTCTACTGACAAAAAATAGCTAATAAAAGTAAATCTGGAAAGGGTAACACAAAGATCGTGTGAAATATTGTGTTAATGAATAATTATACACTACTTAAAAAACATTTTTAAAAATGAATTTTTTTTCCATATGCTTAATTTTATATATCTACATTAATAAATACCCTCTATTGCATGTCTTTTATAGCTCTTCTACGTGTATTTCACCATTCGCACGAAATTCTATATTTTCAGTATTTTCAGTATTTTTAATGAAGCCAATTATTTTACAATAAACATTATGTTATTGCTATGATAATAATTGGTCTATGTGTAAAAATAAATATGTAAATGACGTCTTATTCTTAGAAAAGGAAAATAAAATCCCATATAATCCTATGGAATTTCCTCCTCAATTTATCAATTATTGCTGTAACTTTTTGAGATTTCACGATTTTTATATGAGTTGCCCTATAGTATTGACTATCAAATCATGACAAAAAAATTCTTTGCTGTAGTTCGCGCATGCTTAGTTAAAATTTATTTCATACAAATACCCATATCTCATATCTCAAATATTCAACATATTAATATTTTAATTGCAGTATACCATATCTATAATGTTTTGTCAAGTTTTTGGAAAGCGGTGTTAAATTCGGTTCAAGACTCTGCATACTAAAAAAAAAAAAAAAAAAAAAAAAAAAAAAAAAAAAAAAAAAAAAATGATTTTTTCACAGAAACGTTAATATTTTCATGAATATAAGCGCTATGCACACAAATGTTGAACATTACCTACATAGTCATTTGATACTGTGACAGACCATTTATAGCATTTTCTGTTATTTGGGTGATCGAAAATATTATTTTCTTATTAAATTTGTTATTGCCTCCCCTGATTGTCCTCGCGACAAAATCTTCACTGAAAAACATGAAGTCAAATATGTTCTTTACTTCCTCAAAGTTCAAGGGCATTTCGGACATTTCCTCGCGAGTTTCAGTAGATATTCCACGAAACGTCTGAAATTGGTCACTGCCTCTTAATTTCCGGACATCAGTGTACTTTCAGCTCCATATGAAAGTCAATTTATCAGAAAAGTACATATTAATAGTCATTTCCATAGACACACAAATCATATCTATGGACGAAGAAATTATGTCAAATTAAATTGAAAAAGTCCTTCCGGCCTGTACCGGGAGGAAAAGGTAGCTTATAGTCCATATTTTTAAAAATTGAACGTATTTTACTCAAACTGCAGAAACTAAATTGATTGGAACCCGATTACAGAAGATTCATTCCCGGTTTTCGTTAATACTAAATTTCAATGCGCCTTTCAGCATGAGAGTTACAGCATAACAAAAGTCCGATTGTTTCAAAATGTCAGACAACCTAGAATTTCAAACTGTCATATCTCTGCCATTTTTTAAGATAAAGCCAAAATAAAAAATGTTCCGGGATCCTTGTATCACGATCTAACTCTTAACGGTAACAACTTTTTAAATTTATAATTTTTTATACATTTTTTTTTTATTTAAAAAAAAAATTAAAAAATTTAACTTGCCGCCATTTTGAAACAAGATGGCGGATGAAGCTGGCTAACGAACTCGGTCGAGACCTTGGTATGACCTATACACATACCCAGTTACATCGAAATTGGTTTATAAATAAAAGAGTTACAGCATGACATATGTCATATATATATATATATATATATATATATATATATATGGATATATATGGATATATCTCCAACTATAATAAAGAAGGAAGTTTGTGTGTGTATTTCTCCGTTGTGTTCTGAAGTGACCGCCGCAGGCATAGCTACAAAATTTGGTGGGAAGGTACCTCTATGCATATAGTTTTCCACCTCGACTCCAGAGTTTGGAATTTTTTAATAGATTTTTTTTAAATAAAATTTTTTATGCGATTTTTAGTGTTTTTCCACGTTTCGCTGCGATTTTTTCCACATTAGTAACGGGAATCCGGTTCCAATCTTTTAGCCCAAAATAGTAAATTTTGTCCTCTTTTCAATAAACTTTATGCGAAATTCGTACAGCGATTTCTGAATTTTTGGCGAATTTTTTCCTTCGACACTAAGAAATTTTGCCAGAATTGTTGATTGGTTCGGTGGTTGCGCTTCCATTTCAGCCTCAGATAGGCTCAGAATCGTCATTTTTTTTTCTCTTTTTAGCTTAGCGAAAGTTGATAATTCTTTACAGATAAAAAGTCATGATTTTAAAAATGCGTTTTTTAGTTGGGTTTTTTTTTGCCGTTTCGCTGTGATTTACGCATACTAGTAACCGGAATACGGCTTCAATCTTTTAGTCCAATATAGTAATTTTTATCCTCTTTCCAATAAAGTTTATCCGAAATTCGTACAGCGATTTTCGATTTTCGATTTTTAAGCATTTTTTTTCCTTTAACACTAAGTAATTTTGCCCAGAATGCTTGATTGGTTTGGTGGTTGTTTCCATTTCAACCTCAGATACACTCAGAATCATAATTCTTTTATACTCCTTTTAGCTTGGAGAAAGTTGATAATTCTTTACAGATAAAAAATTGTGATTTTAAAAGGGAAGGGCGGATTATTTATTATCCCAAATTTTATTAGATTTTTTATTAGATGATTTTGTCTTTTAATTTAATTTTTTATGGGTTTTTTAACAGTTTTTTCATGTTTTGCAGCGTTTTTTGTTTCAAATGAGGTTACAAATTGCCCACTACAAGTCAAACGCCATTGAAGGGCAGTTGGATTGATAGCTGATAGAATTGTAGGCACAGGTGGAAGTCAACCGGGCATTTGTGATTGGCAGATGAAAAGGTCGTCAGCTGCTTGCTATTCAAACAGTGAGTTGTGAATTTTTGCGATTTGTTTTATGCGATTTTTAGAGTATTTTCATGTATACGTCATTTAAGTATTTGATTTCAGAAATTAACAACGATAACTTACTATTTTTGTATGTATAAAAAAAAGGGTCATTTTGTTTCTGTTTCAAAAGTTAATGATAATTCCTAATTTTTTAACGTCGTTGGTTTAATTCTGTGTGTGTGGGGGGGGGGGAAAGGTGAGTATTCGGTTGTAGTTTAAGTATCGCGTTAATGCTCTGATCGAAATTCCCTCCTTTTCTCCCCTGCCTCCAAAATCAGAACAAATTAATTATTAGTCCGATTCAAACGAAACCTTTTCTCAGGTCCCCAGGTACTAGATAAACTTCGGTATCATTTTTTCAGCCCTTGGTTACCACTATTAATGAAAATTAATGACTAGGGAGAGGTATTTTCTCGGGTTCTATGGACCCAATTTCAATGAGAATTACTTCATTCAACTTAACACGAACTAATTAAGATATAGATAATTAATTAAGATACAGATTTGGCGCCATCTCTTTGGCGCTCTGGTTGGTGGTAGAAAATGGAACTAAAAGATTTTGAAGGCGTGCGCAGCACGCCTGCTATACGGTGTCGCAGGCAGCAGGGACACGTGCCGGAGTTTCGATCAGAAAGAGTTTTATTTAGAACTGAGTGCACCCCTAGCGGTGGGAAGTGAAACTAAACAATTATGCATTTAAATTTGTCCGATACAAACAAAGGGCCCGATTTCAACGACAACTGATTCATTCAACTTAACATGAACTAATAAAGATATGGATAAGTAGTTAAGACATAGATTTGGCTCCCCCTTGCAGTGGAAAGCGGAACTGAAAGATTTTCTACGCGTGCACAGAACGCCTTCTATACTTTGTCATAAGCAGCGGGGACACGTGCCGGAGTTTCGTTCGGAAAGAGGTTTCTTTAGATCAGAGTGCACCCCCTGGCATTGGAAAATGTAACTAAAAGATTTTTTATTTAATCTTGGTCCGATTCAAACGAAATATTTTCTGACATTGCTCCGAGGCCTCCAAGGTACTAAATAAACTTCGGTATAATTTTTTCAGCACTTGGTTACCACCATTTATGAATATTAATATCCAGGGGAGTGATTTATTTTCTCGAGTTCTATTGATTCGATTTCAACGGGAATCGGTTCATTCAACTTAACATGAACTAATTAAGATATAGCTAATTATTTATGACATATATTTGGTACTCCCTGGTGGTGGAAAATGCAACTAACAGATTTTTCGCGCGTGCACTTTTCACGCCTTCTACACGGTGCCGTAAGAAGCAGGAACGAGTGCCGGAGTTTCGTTCGGAAATATAGGTTTATTTAGAACAGAATGTTCCTCCTGGTGGTAGGAACTGAAACTAAAAGATTTTGCAGCGCGTGCCTAACACGTTTTCTATACGCGGTATCGTAGGCAGCGGGGACACGTGTTGGATAATTTGTTTAGAACAAAATGCATCCCCTGGCGGTAGAACTAAAAAATTTTCCTGCGCGTGCGCCTAAAATGGCTATTTTTATTGAAACCGCAAAAGAAAGTTACCGATTTGATAATCCCAGACAACGAAAAAGTTTCATTTTCACTCATCCTCGAGTATTACGAAAATTATTGGATTATTTGTATCGAAACTTACAGTTTATTTTTTCTAATTCCGAAAATGCAAATTTTGTAAAAATCAGAGGGTAACTTTTAAAAATTTTGACCAAAAACTGACCAGTTTTAAATCAAATGACCCAGACATTTGAGAAGGGTATTAAATTTATTTTCACTTCGGATCTGTCTCTCTATTTAATTTCTGAAAGACAAAGAGTTACCAGAGGAAGGGTTTCGTGTGTGAATTTTAAAGTGATTTCGCATTTCGTATTATTTTTTGATGGGACCGGGCAACGCCGGGCGGATTTGCTAGTATATATATATAATTCAACATTTGAACGGAGAATGTTTTGGGGGTCATAATCGGTGAAAATATTCTAAAACTTTTTGGAATTGCTTTCCTCCGAATGGCTGCAATATGTAGCTTTTTGTATTGAAAGCTACCTGAAATAAAAAAAAAAAAACAATATACATAAAAATTGCTTTTAAATTTCTTTGAACTTTTCTAATATGTTACTACCAAAGTATCCATTATTAGCAAAGATCTTAACAAGGATGTTTTGTTACACAATTTCCAAACATGTGTAAAAAAATAACGAAAATGAGTAGCATATCCATGGAAATATACTTTTCTGTCAAAATTAAAATATTGTGGTCATTAATATAGCCTAATTATATAACTTTATGGCAACAAAAATATTTACGACAAAAAAACATTACTCTTGCTATAGGACTCCTGATCTAAGGCTAAAACCCTTACGGGGTTCATTCTAAACATAATTTAATAGTAACGAAAAAACATGCATCAAGCATAGATTATAAAACACTTTCCAATACATCTACAAAACTGTTACGAAATTTTACCGTTAAATAAGGTGAAAGAAGATATGTAAGATCACGTTTAAAAATCCAGTTTTAGCAACTACCTTCCACAGTCAGAGAAAAAAGTCTAATTATTTGGTGCAGCTCTGTATATGATCTTTAGATTTGCATTTATGTTACAAAGCATGTTAAATTTAGTTAGAAAATTCACGTTTAGCAACTTTTGCCAATAGATAGAAAGGCATCCGAATTCTTTTGCGCAGGCCTGTATATTATCTAAAGACTTTTGCACACACCACATATTAAGCTAAAATTTCATTCAGGTAAAAAACAAATAACACACCTTAAAATGCACTTGCAGCAATTACCAACCATAAGCGGCAACTCATCTTTTTCTTTTCATAGTCCTGTATATGAATTTATTTATATTCCAGAAATTTGTATTTGTATATTAAATATAGTTTAGCGGTAAAATGCCTATAACAAAATTTAAAAAACGTTAACCCTTTCAGGCGCGGATTACTTATGTTCGTAAAATGGTGAAATGATTGATTGACACCATGAATTATAAACGAATTTCTTAGAAACTAAATACTCGCTTTTCTTCATGTTCATTATAAAAACAAAATTTTATTAAAATATTCTGTGTGCCGTTTGACAATTTCTAATTAAAATTAAGTGGTCACATTTGTGACCACCACACGTGGAAGGGTTAAAGAAATACACTGCCAAAGTCAGTAATACTTATGGATTCATTTGTATAGCCCTGTATATGATCTGTAGAATTTATACACATCACACGTACTATGCAAAAATTTAGTTAAATTTAAAAACACAAACAATAGTTTAAAACGCCCTGCGAGCAATTATCGCACATAGACAGTACTGTAACCGAATTCTTTGTTGTCGTTGTTGTTGTGGCTTATCCTCCAACTGTCTGACGAAGTCAGACAAGATCCAATAGACCGTTTCAGAATATCAAGAACCAGAAGGGGAGAAGGATATAAGTCCTCCCTGGAAAGACCCAAGCAGTCCAGGATGTGTTCTGCCACGGCCTAACTCGATCTTTCCCCTTATGAGGGGAGGGGAAAAGATCGAGTTTGTCCGTGTTTCTGCAGAGGCCTGTTGAGCTTGACATTTAGAGCAGACTTCAAAGATCTTTCTGCCCTCAAAGAACGAGAGACTTTTCGTGTGTCCACTTGCCAATCTTGAAATTGTTGTTCAAGAGGCTCTGCCACAGTTGATAACGAACGAAGAGGCCGGGTCTTGGCGCGCGTACCAGTGGTGGCTGGGAGGGACCTCCCACTTCTTTGAAATTTCAGTTTTAACTCTAGATTGATGCTCTGAGTTGGTAAGGGCTGAAGAGGAAGCCGGATTCTTTGGTATATCCTTGTAAATGAACAATAAATGCAATGCACACCATACGTTTCTATATGAAACTTTATAGTGCACCTCAGTATGGGGTATAGATTTCATTATGTTTGAAATAGCAACATTACAATATACTGCAAACGATTTCACCCCGTAGGCCATTATGTTACGGAATTGTTTTGTGTGTAGATGAATAATAAATGCTTTGCACTCCATATTCTACAGAAAGCATGTTTTAGTGACTTCATAAATTCATATCAATTTCATTATGTTTGAAATGGTGTAACGTCATCAAAATGCACTTGAAACGATTTTTTCCCATTGACTTTAATGTAACGGAATAATTTTGACTGTCCCCGTAAATGAACTACACTGCTCAAAACAATTAAAGGATATTTGAAGTTTTATATAAAATAAAGATATAAACGAAATTTTTTTGCCGAAAATAGAAGAAGAGAATCACAAATGCAAATTTTTCTGGTTTTCAAACTGTGGAGTATGCAAATTTTGAGTTCGACGTCAAAAACGTCGCTTCAGCGGCAGCGAATGAAATTTGACTTTCAACTGGATAAAAGAGAATGAAGACAAGGATGATCGGCATTCAGTGATTGCTTTGTTTCGATGAGTACGATGTCTCAGCGAAGTCATTTGACAGTTTCAGAAGCTTGGAGAATTGTTGGTAGGTTAGAAGGGGGCCAAACTCAAGCCGAAGTAGCGCAAGCCATTGGAGTGTCACAAAGTGTCATTTCCAGGATCTGGAACCGTTGTTTGGAGAGTGGATGTGCAGGCAGAAGACCAGGGCAAGGTCGTAGACGGGCAACAACGCCCAATGAAGATCGGTATTTAGCGTTAACAGCTCGGAGACACCGAAACATGAACGCTACTCTTCTCCAACAACACCTTCGCTCGGCTACAGGCACCACGATTTCAACTCAAGACTGTCCGAAACCGGCTCCATGCTGTAGGTCTGTATGCTCGCCGACCGATGGTATGTGTTAGATTAACATCAAGGCATCGTCGCAACCGCAGGGAGTGGGCAACCGAGCATGTCAACTTGAGGAGAAATGAATGGAGAAATATTCTGTTTTCTGACGAGTCCCGTTTTTCTGTGCATCCGGATAATAGGCGTATTTTCATCTGGAGGGACCGTGGCAGTAGGAATAATCCTGCGTTCGTGCACGAAAGTGTCAGATTTGGCGGTGGAGGAGTGTTGGTGTATGGTGGCATCTCCATTGACGGGCGCACTGACCTCTACATCATTCGAGATGGAGCTCTGACTGGTCGCCGATATAGGGATGAGATCCTCAGACCTATTGTAGTCCCTTACGCTGCAGCAATCGGAGATAACTTCATTTTAATGGACGATAACTGCAGGCCACATCGTGCAAACCTGGTGGAGGATTTCCTTTTCGAGGAAAGAATCGTTCGAATGGAATTGCCAGCGTGTTCTCCAGACATGAATCCAATCGAGCACGTTTGGGACGCTCTAGGAAGACGAGTTTCTGGCCGCCAACAACCCCCACAAACTCTCCAAGAACTGGAAAGAGCTCTTCTGGAAGAGTGGGGCAGAATACCCCAACTCGTCATTAATAGCCTCATTGAGTCCATGCCTCAAAGGTGTTCAACGTTGCTGGCCGCCCGTGGAAACCATACCCCCTACTGAAAATGATTTTCTTTGAAGAAAACACCTTTTCTTATTCTTTTTTTCTCATATGCACAAATTGTGTTTTTTTACTTTTGTACACAAATGCGCAATAAAATGCATTTTTTTCTGCCAAACATGTGTAATTTATTCTCATATAACCTACTATGTCTGTCGACCATGTATCAATCAGCTAAAAAGTTTCCCAGATACAAAATCCACCTAAAACTGCAATATCCTTTAATTGTTTGAGCAGTGTATAAATGTTACACGCTTCATTTTTAATAGCTATTGTGCTATAGTAAACGTCAAAAACATATTAAAATTTCAGGCCAATCCGAGTATATATATTTCAACTTGTGTTGAAATGTGTTAAACAGAATTTTGTGAATTTTATGGCTAAAAAAGAAAAAAACAAGTTGGAAATTCTACGTCAAACGTGACAAATGTAACTACTTTCAATGAAATAAATTATATCGTCTGTTATTATGATATGATTAACTTCCGTAATAAAATAAGTACATTTTAAGTTGACAATATTTTATCTTTTGTTGGCATTTACTAAAAATACCAATGGGGAACTTAAGCCTAGGTTTGAAAATTTCAGAACTTGACTCTTTAGACTCTTGTTCCGTTTAATATCTATTTCTCCAGAAATACTATTCAAAAAATTGTCGGTAGATTATAGGATTGCTATAATTATACAATTTTAGTATAAAAATGCTCTTTTTAAATTCAGTAATACGGAAATAATGAGTTCATCTTAAATAGGACGTTATCAGCATGGCAACCTAGAATCATTACCTATCATGGGATATCATTGAATTAATTACGTATGATAGGATTTAATAAAATGCAGAAAACGTTTATTAATATCTTTTTAAGTCTTGATTCCATTTTTATAAAATTTGAAATGACTCGACAAAATTCTGCAACGATTATATATATCAAATTTCAAACCATTCGGTTGGGTAGTTTTTGTGCTCTTATATGCGGACAGACGGACGGACCAGACGACGACTATATACGTGCTACGTATTTATATAATTATAAACGCACCTAAAAATTATAAATCACTGAAAATTTTGTTTATTTAACTAATGAATTCCATTTGCTGTTAAAATCACAGCCCCCCAAAAAATCTTTTCTTTAAATGCATAACAAGAAAACTTAGTAAAATTCTCTGAAGATTTAATATTTACAGAAGTTTTAATTAAAAAATAAAGTTTTCCGATCAAAAGTGATTTTGTTTTTCAAACGATGGAAAAAAAAAAATCTTCGAAGAGTAATGGGGAAAATTTTATTTTTCTTCGAAGTTTCAAATGAAAACAAAATTATTCTCTTAAACCCAAAATCTTTGTTTCGAATGAAAACAAGATTCTAAAATTCATTAATGGATATTTAAAAGAACATTTTTTATTTTGCGTAACATGAATTGTAAAAGATAATATGAATTCGGAACCTATTAATTTTTTATTTATTTTCTAAGAATATTTAATATTTTATCTTCTGAAAAGGTTTTTTCCCCATAGAGAAAAAAGTTCTAATGCATGGCTCGTAATAAGCTGAACATTTTATTTGGTTTTGCAGAAAGTCTTTTACTAACTATATATAAATAATGCAAATGAAAATTTCGTTCCGGCTGCTTACAAGTTGAGTTCTGTTGAGAGGATTTTGAGGAGCTCGTAACTATTAGGAAGGTTTTAGTATAGAATATACAATTCTACGTTCTTTAATTATAGAATTATGGGAGGAAATTCTATAAGCGGGTGAACTCGATTATGAAAAACTGGCCTTTTTAAAGAGTTCTAATGGACATATTTTAATGAAACATTCACTGTTAATTAGATAATTTTTCAATGATGGTTTTAGTATATTGCATATCGGTCTACGTTACTTAGTTTTAGAATTATAGGAGGAAGTTCTATAATCAGATGAACCCGTTTATGAAAGATTAACCTTTTTAAAAGGTTCTGCTAAATGGATTTCGATGGAAATTGCACTGTAAATTAGATAATTTTTCAGGAAAGGTTTTAGTATATATGATATTGTTCTATGATGCTTAGTTATAGAATTATGGGGGAAAGTTCTATAATCGGGTGAAATCGATTATGAAGGATTAGACATTTTAAAGAGTTCTGGACAGATTTTGATGGAACTTACATTGTTGGTTAGATAATGTTTCAGAGATGGGGTATTAGTGTATTGCGTATCGTTCTACGTTGCTTAATTATAGAATTATGGGGGAAAGTTCTGTAATCAGGTGAACCGATTATGAAATATTAGCCTTTTTAAAAAGTTCTAATGGACGGATTTTGATGTGACTTGCATTGCTAATTTTTCAGGGATGGTTTTAGTATATTGCATATCATTCTATAGTTTAGTACCAAATCCTTCTGTAAATGATCACCTAAAAGAGTTGGTTCTTAACAGCCCCAATTTAGTCTGACTCATTAGAAAATATATATTGCAATGGCGTTCGTATCATTTTCAGCAATGCCGAAGGACATACCAGGTAAAGTTCCAAATTTATTTAAATCACAAGGTAAAATTCATCGATATATTTCGTTTGATTCAATGTTCGTTGGAAGAAACCGACCGGCGTAGCGGGATAAACCTTCTAGTAGTGCATAAAATCTTATGATTTAACTGAAAAGCAAAGTAATAAAATTTAATTTTTAAATTGTGCTTACCAGAATGTAATAAGAACATTTTTTTTTTATAAATACCTGTTTTTAATTGATTTCCTGTTGTTAATAAAATTGTCAATATTAAACCAGATTATATATATATATACTATATGCTATATATAACTCTGCATTGGATATTTCATAATATGGCAATCAATCCGACCAATCAAGAAGAAGATAATAATGTTTAAGGTTCAAAAGCATGGAAGAAAGGGAGAGAGTTCATGGGGCTGAAGCCCTTCCCATTGAAATAAAGTCAATTTTTTAATTCACGCGAGTTGTTAAAAATCTACTACTTTCTGCTTCGAATGTTTTGTAAAATAACTCTGTACATGAAAAAAAAAACTATAAATATATTAGGGGGGCTTTACACGTACATTTATAGTAGTAATGAAATTAGTAGATCTGCAGATAAGAGGTCTTAAAAGTCCGTTCTACATTTTTATGTTTAAATCATTTTGTTTAGTATTTGAAGCATTCAACCTCCCAATTCATTTCTTTAATAGTTGTATTAATAATTGCAAGTAATATATCAAGAAGTTTCAAGAAATTAACTTTTGAGGATTGTAATGGGAAATAAGATTCCATGCACTGACATAATATTTTTTCTGATTTTTTTGTACTACGCACCCCTTAAACTCCTCATTGTCTCAATAATTTTAAAACTGTAATTCTCTGACATTAAATATTTTAAATCTTCCACAGGAAATAATTAAAATACTTTTTCTTGTGGCAATAACAGTAATTAATTATACTCAAAAATATTTTATTAATTACTGATACCCTGATTGGTAAATTTATTTGAAAATGACTTTTTTGTTTAATTTGTATGCTTTCTTTAATTTCTGGTTCTAAAAACAATCATGAAAATAATTATCTATGACTTTTTCTAGGGTGCCCATTACTGGGATAGTGGGTGTCCATTACTGGAATTTCGGGTGTCTATTACTGGAGTTTTTGGTGTTTTGATTTATTTCTGCTATTACAATTAATTTTTTATTCATAATGGGAAACGTAAATATGAGATTGGTTAAATACTGTTAATAGATTAATATAATAATTAAAAAAAACTGGAATATAATAATTAGAACTATTCATTAAAAAATAAATAAAATCCTTAGGGGTGATCATTACTGGCACCATTACCGGTACTTCTTTGTTATAGAGGCCCCGCAATTACGATTACGCCAAGTTGCAGTCAATTTCGCCAAGATTGTAGCCCAGCTCGTGAAGAGCGAACGTAGCGCGGCACATATAAGTATTTAACACGTATTTAGTGTACCCTTTTGATGGATACAGAAAGCCTTCTGAATAGCTATATCCGTAATGAAAACTATCAATATATACATATAGTCTAGTATATTTCTCAGAATTAACATAAATAAATAACAATCGAAATTAAATCGTTACTGAGTTTATTTTCGTTACAAATGTTTCGTCAAAAATACTAAAAAAACTTATTTTACCCACTTACAAAACGGAATGTCTTGTTAAATTGTTTTAAATTTAATTAGACCCATTTCTACATAAATGTATTTTAAAAGGATTTGTCAGATAATTGATAGTCTTTAGAATTTTATAAAGGCAGTTAAAGAACAAATTATGAAACATTTATTCTTCCATGAAAATTCAATCCTCGAAATTATTTGCATTAGCCCTTGTTTGAATGAAACAAAATGAAATTATCATATAAATAAATGTTTTGAGTGAATTATTTTTCATGTTACATATATTAAATTAACTAATACCTTCTTTTTGCGGTTATTTTTCAAAATGTACGTCTCTAATTATATTTTAAATCACTTAAAAGAAATTAGCATTTGAAACTAATTCAAAGAACTTAATGTAGAAGATTTAAAACACGCAATAAATGTATAAAGAAAAAAATATGTCGAAGAATTTTCGTTTTAAAATACATCCCTAATTATAATTTGAATTAAATAAAGCAAAAACTGGAAAGCAGTCTTAAATTGCTTCCTATTGCTGCTCATAACATCCTTTTTTTTTTTTTTTTGTTTTTTTTTTTTTTTTTTTTTTTTTGTTTTTTTCAAGGTTTATATTATCTCTTATTATATACCTTCTTCTTCCTCGGATTTTCATAAAGTTTTTTTCATTTTTAAAATTTCACAAATATTTTTAGACAGTTTAAAAAACAGAACATTCTGTCTGCATAACGCCCGTATTATATTTAAATTTACCAATCTTCAGGCATTAGTACATCATTTAAACTGAAGAAGCCTCGAAGATAGAGGCGAAAGCGTTTTTCAAAAGAGTCAGTGTAGTATGATTGTGACTTAGAATGGAATATAAAGGTCTTTTCTGAAAAACTGAAACACGGAAAACGTGATATGAAAAATGAGAGAGATCAGGATAAGAAGTTTTAAAAGAAATCTATACAAGAAATTGGGTATGTGATCGGATCTTATGAGACATCGGACTATATCTATATGTGTTTTTAAAAAAATAACTATCTGTATTATGAAGGACAAACGTGTCCGTGCATAACGCTGACGTCATTTTGCGAATGGCAACACTTGACGATGAAATTTGGGTTTTGCGATTTTTGCTATTTCAACTTTTTTTTATTTCTAAACATCGCATATTTTTAATTTTTACACCGTTATATAGGGGGAAAAAATCTACTTCCAAATGCAATTTGTTTGAAAATTTTATCGCAATTTACCCATTTATTATGGTATTTAAGTTAAATTTCAAACAATTTTTTTTTTAATCTATCTCTATCGCTTGCAGACGATTTCAAAATATTAATCCGTTTCCACTTTAAAGAATATGAAAAGTTCAGTTCAATAACGAAATTACAACTTCATTAAGCAAGAAATAAAATAGTATAAATAAAACCCAAATTTAACAGACATCTAATTGAAATAAACGCTTAAAAAAGCTGAAATTATGAGAATAATAAAAAAAAAACTTCTGTATATAGCGAAATTTTTAGCGATTTCTTCGACTATTATCTTCTGGCACGAGGCCAAAACGAAATTGCAGCTTTTAATAAATTTAAAAATTTTATTTGAATATATAATTGACATATTTCATATAAAAATGCTCTTTGGTATTCTTAGGGGGCCATGTAAAAAGATTATAAAATGTAAAAAATCTATTAGAGTTTTCAAAAAAAATAATAATAATAATTGGTTTTCACCTATGTTCTCTATCCCGGAAAGCCCGGATTGGATACCCTAGTGTTTTCAATAATAACTGTTAATGTATGTATTTTATTGACAGTACAAATTAATTTGTTTTTAAAAGGATGTAATGTTATTTAACGGTAAGAGTAAGATGAAAAGACACATTTATGTTACTATTGCTCTCCAAAAAATCAATACTAATACCTGAACACTGGTAAACTAAAAAAAAAAAAAAAAAAAAAAAAAAAAATTCTCCACAAATCTTGTTAATGATCTCTCATCGTTTCCCTTCATGTCGAATGCTTGAAAATTGCTCTTATAGTTACCCCCCCCCTTCTTTTGTTCCCCTTAATTTATTTAAATTTTTTCTTATTAATTATTTATCTCCTACCACATTTTATTTTATTTTACTCTATTTCGTTTTTATATCTTTATTTTTTTATTAATTAATAACTTTATTAATTATATCTTAATAATTAACTTTTTCTTTCATTTGTTTATCTTCTTCTCAACTACCGCCCTCTTGTACTCTGTGCTTTATGTGAACTCCCTTCATACATTTATCCTTCCTCATTGTCTTTCACCTTTCCCCCCACCTTCCCATTTTTATATTATCCGAAAGGATTCTGCATTGTTTATATTTTAATTTTTATGGTAATGTGAAGAAAGTTTTCTATCTTATTTATCTGCCATCAGTTCTCGGTACTGCAAATAACAAAATGAAGACTATTTTATCTATAATTTAATATGTTTATTATATCGAGTTTTTTTAATTGAATATTTTTTTTATTCAGTTACATTGTTTATATATAAATACAAGGTGCATCTAAATAGTTCGGTGAGTGGTCTTATAAAATAAAGAAAATGAGACACAAACAAAAAAAAGTCAAAGTAATGTCTATTAACTCCAAAACGCACTTTTGACAACGTTTTTAAAGATGTTTGAAACTATTAACAAAGGTTTCATTAAGAATGGCTCGAAGCGACGATGTCATGCATTGTTGAATTTCCGGTATATATGCAAAGTGTAGGCCTTCCATTATTCGCTTAAGACGATAAATTTTCTATGCAAAACTTGTATTCATTGATTTTACAGCAGCATTCTTTCTCTATAAATAAAGTTATAATAAGTCATGTTATAAAAATGAATTAAACAAAAAAACTAAAAGAAAGTATCGCACTATCACCACTTTTTTTTTTAAATACAAATTTTCCTTTGATAATAAAATCTGTCTTCAAAATTTAAGACTTTAAAGTGTTTCATTTATACACCAAACGTCGTTTTACGACAGACGTGTGCTTTAATAAAACGTTAATAAATAAAAATGATTTCTTAGGATTTTCTTTCACTGTGAAAAATAGACAAGGGGAGAATATTTATAAAAATAAAATCATTTAAAATAGAACAAGAACGAAAAATCATTTGTCAAACATAGATTATGAAACTCTTTCCAACACTTCTATAACACTTTAATAAAACTTTCCCGTTCAATAAGGTGAAATAATGATGTCTAACTGAGCTATTTGGAAAACTTACAACACATATGAAAACCCAATGCCAGCAATTACCGTCAATAGACGGAAAAGTATTGAAATTCTTTTGTGAATCCCTGTATATATGCTACAGAGTATGCTAAAATTTAGTTCAGTTAGGTAACGCATATCGCAGTTGCAAATTTCCCTACATCAATTTCCATTAAGAAACGGAAATGTATTGAAGATCTTTTGTGCTGCCCTGTATATTATCTACAGAATTTATGCACACCAAGTAATAGGCAAAAACTTAGCTTTATTTTAAAACACGTACCACAACTTAAAAGCATTTCCCCTAATCATTCTTCTTACACCGTACTGTAACCAAAATCTTTTGTGTACCCCTGTAAATGAATGATTAATGCTATGCACACCACATTCTATAGCAAGCCTCTTGTACCGCACCTCAGTGATATATATCAATTTCAATATGTTTGAAATAGTATAACATCATTAAAATGCACCTAAAACGATTTTTCCTCATAGACCGTAATGAAACGGAATTCGTTTGAATGTCCCTGTAAAAGTGAAGTATAAACACTACATACTGCGTTTTCAATACCGAACATGCCACAGTAAACCTAATTAACATATATGGCGACTGCTAACAGTTCATACTTTTATATTCACTCCTTAAAATAAGCAATTTTGAAAATTTTTATATACCTTTTATCAGAACGAATTTTTCGAGAGTCAGAAAAAAATAGTTCCGGATAATCGAGGTTACTGAAATTCAATAGGCTTCTTCTCATTATTATATACTAAGTACATACCAAATTTCAAGTCTCTATCTCAATTTGTTCGGGTGATAGAGCGTTTACAGACACACAGACAGTCAGACGGACGGCAATTTTTTTATTTTCCAAAAATATTTTTCGGAATCTCTAGTGTCTAAAACGTATGATACAATTGCACGGCGATCTGACTATATTTACGTGAGTTAGAGCACGGATAGACGATAGACAGACGGCCAAATAAACCGAATTCCTAAACACTTTTGAACTATGTTGGAAAGTGTTAAAAATGACATATAAAAATTTTGTCTTTTATAGTTATGAAACTCTGGTTTTAACACCAAATGTACCAACAACCGGTTATTTGACAGGTACCAAATGAAAATATTTCGATTTGAACCAGAAATTTCTGCATAAAATAAATAGAATATAAATCGCACAGAAAAAATTTTAAATAAAAAATTCTGGTGTGAAACATTTTTATAAAAATTGAGAAAAATTCAAGGTTTGGTTAGACTTAATGATGTCTGATTTACAAAATCGTCTGACAAGAAGTCAGAAGTCAGAATAAAGGATTAATTTTAAAATGATAAAAATGAAGTTTTTCATAATCTAGCTATTAACATTTCTATTGTTATTAAAAAAATAATTATTCAGCATTCACAAAAAATAATTATTTCTTAAAGAATTTTAAAATTTGCTGCGTCATCTAGAAAACTACACATTTATTTTAAAAATGTTATTAAAAAAGTCCGGGAAAGAAAATCACATTTTTATATAATTGATTTCTAGCCGTAAATTTTCTCTAATGACTTGATTTAAAAAAAATGCAAAACAAGAAATTATTTTCAAGTTTCAAGTTTTACATTTGTGTTTAATGAGGTTTTCGTAGTTCATTATGTATTTTGGGGTTAACAAATAAAATTTATTTTTCATGTCATTTATTCAACTGTTTGGAAAATAACAAAGTTCAATCTTCTGTTATTTTATTTTTTTTAACTTTAACATACATTGTTTTATAAAATTATTTTTATTTTAAAAAGTTTTCCTTTTTTTTCACGTGTTTCTCACAAGAGAGATCTCCATAAGCACATACTCAGAAAAAAACTGAAAAAAATTCAGGATATTATTTTCATGAAGATATACAGGGTGGTTGTAAAATAAAACTATCCCGATATATGAGGTCCTAGCTATCATACCGTTCACATCCACTGAATGAAATTTGGGTTTAATGTATTTTAAGGTATCCGCTCAAGAATCATATAAAAAAACAGTTGTTAAACTCTAAGAGTTACGGTTACAGTGGCGAAATTTCGAAAATTTCAAATGGCAACACTTACTTAAAAAAAAATTGGAATATGATCTTCATAGTGAAAAACCATAAAACGCGTTGGGGCGGTAACTGTAGCACGAAAATCGTCGTCGCTAGACAGGCTAAAAGCACTGGGCAGACAATAATCCTCATGATGTGGTTGCACTTGCCCTACACGAAGGAAAAGTGACTGTGCGGTGCGGTATAACAAGCACCTTCATCCTCCGCCCTCACTTTTTTGAAGAGGTTACTGCCGCAGGTCCACCAACGTTTTAGGTAACGAGTGCTCACTATCTAGAAATATTGACTAATTACGTGATTCCCATTTTTCAACAGCGAAATGCTCTATCTGACGTCGTGTGATTGCAAGATGGCGCACATGTGATGTCTTCTGTCCAACGTTTCGCAACACAACAGTTTGGTGACAGAGTTATCTCCCGCCATTTCACGTTTCCGTGGCCGGCAATGTCCCCCAATCTTAATCCAATGGATTTCTGACTGTGGGGATACCTGATATCCAAAGTGTATGCATTTAATCCGCAAACTGCATCTGATTTGAAAGATGCCATTAGACATCAGATTTAACAGCTTTATCATGATATTGCAAACTGGATGAGAAACAATTTTCTTTAAATAAAAGACTTTAAAACATAAAAATTGTACCCCATTGGATTATGAAAGGAGAATAATTCAAAAAGATATGGTCAGTACACAGTAGTGTAATAAACAAATGAAGAGTCGGTTTTTGTCTCGCTTTAAAAGGCGGCAGCTGAAAACCGTCGGCAATCTACACATAGTGACAATGGTATTTTGTGAGTGAGTATTACGATGTAATTTCGGTTCGTGCAATGGTGATGCATTACAAATCGCTAAGGGGCATATGTCTGCATGCTTTTTCTTTTGTCTTTTTCTCGAAAACTGCACGTCGTCCGGGTATGTTTATTTGGACAACTTTTATGTACTGATAGCGATGATTCTCGTTCTGGTAGTGTTCAAGCATTCTGTGTAGCGATCGTCTAAATAATGTGTATCAAAGAACTGCCCATGCTGGAATTGGACAAAAATTGTTTTTACTTATAAATGAATTAAGATTTGATCTTATTTTAAGAATCCAAGTACTAGTTTGTTTCTATTATAGCCAACGAAACAGACAGATCGCTTCATCTCATCAACTTCAGCTGCTGTTTATCCTACCTTGATCACATAGCAGATCGACAATTTTTAGAAACTAGCTTCTTTTGATCATGTGACAGTCAAAATAGAGTGGGATTATCGCTGCCTGTGTATTTCATTGTTTACTTTCCAACACATTTTTCCAACTTATTACATTCAGAGTTGTATACAGATAAGGAACTTGTAAAAATTTAGATTTCCCGTATTTTCTTGCTAAGAGAATATTCAAAGCAGACCTTGCTGACGTTTCTTTCACATTATTATTTTTAATCAAATTAATATTCAAATGTACAAAAATCTAAAATAAAAATTAAATGCACTGTAAAAAAAAAGGTGTTGATTTTACAGCATAATACTGCCACCCCAGCTACCAGCATTACACCGTAAAATTAACAGTAAAATAAGCAGTAATGCGCTACCGCGCATGCACGGCAGTGTATTACTGCTTATTTTACTGTTTATTACTGTTAATTTTATGGTATAATACTGGCAGCTGGGATGCCAGTATTATACTGTAAAATCAACACTTTTTTTTCAGCGTGTGCATAGCTTTTATCGTTAATTTAGAATTAATTTCAATCTTATAATTTAAAAATTTCTTCTGTAGAAATGCTGAAATACAGTTGGCCAATACTATCGATTTCAGATAAATAAAATGTCAAATAAGGAAAAAAATAAAGCCTATGTCTTTCATTTAACGGTTGATGTGGTACTGTTTTCGAAATCAATTCCTCCAATTTCCTTTTTAAGCTTCTTTCAAATTTGAAGTGTTTCTTTTCTGTCTTTGATCTTCTTTTATTCGGCATTTTGTGTTTTGTTTTTTAATTTAAGTGTTCTTTAAAATATACCCTTCACTAACAAACCTAAACCTTGTTGAATTTATATAAAATTATTATTAATTTTCTAATGAGAAGTCTGGTGAAAATAAATTATATCATTATAAAATTGCAAAATGCCGCATCTGTGTAAAATTGTAACTTTAAAATTATATTTTATGCAATGAAAATATTTGCTAATAATTTGCAATTTTTTCAGTTAAGTGAAGACGTGCCCAGTCCAGGACTTGAACCAAGAATCTTTTGGCTTTAGCCAACAACACAATTTGCTCAGTGATCAATTTGGCAGTAGCATGCGGTCTGCGATAAATGGCGCAGTCTAACAGATTACACCTCAGGTAATGGAATAACATACCATATTAAACTATGGATACCGTAATGATATTGAATTATTTTAACTCAACCAAATTGATTGATAGAGACATACTACAAATCAAAATGTTTTCCAACTGTGTGACCACACCCCGACCACACCATGTGTCCACACACCGACGTGAGCCAAGAATATTTTGGCTTTGGCTGCCAATTCTCTGCTAACTAAGTAATCCTGCACAAGTCCGGCAGACACAATTCACTCAGACAACCTTTAGGCCATGTCATTCTGTCTGCGATAAATGACGCAGACAGATAAAACCTAAGGTAATGGACCTCCACATTACATCATAGACTATCCATTATGGGTACTCAAATAATCAAGTTTTGAAATTTACTAAAAGCTACTTGTTTAAGAAGCAGCCCGTGTCTTAATCTTGCGCTTATAATCAATCTATATACAAAGTTTCTCAAAGACATTAGAAGCCATTTTTCCTTTTTATTAAAGAAAATACCGTTTTTTGGTTATGTGACGAAAGTTCAAAAGGTAGCTTTCGCCAAGCTTAGGCAATTTATTGACAATTAACAATTATGGTAACAATGCCACTTTCTCTTTTAGGTTTGCACATTTATTTATATTACATGTTACTTTACTGTTGTATTATAAGGGCTGATAAAATATAAAACTGATTATGTTTTCTTCTTTAATTTAACATATGATATAATTGTATAATTCATGCAGTATTATTTTTTTACATAGCCTTCTAATTTCAAAACACACTTTCTTAATACGTAATTTTATTTTAATTCCATATTCATAAAATGAAGGGAACTGGCCAATTACGCAAAATCGTCTCGGCCGGCGGTTGCGCAACTGTTCTCAAAACGATGATCTCCATCTGATTCTTTTAGGGGTCTAAACATGTAGTACTCACAAGTAAGGACTGTAAATAAGTTGTTAAGATGTTTCAAAGTTACCCAGAACATTTCTTCAAATTTTTACTTTTTTTTTTACTTAAAACTGCATATAAAGTCGAGAATTGTCATTGAGGAGGATAATACATTGCTATTGCTATAGACACTCAGCATGGCTCCAGGGACTCTGTATAATAATATCGTTCCAAGCTCCAAATTCCATTCCTGTTTCAAAATCTGCATATTTTTAGACAATATGCAAGCCTCTCCTCCTCTACCAGGTAGCAGTAATATACTGGATTGGCAGTTTCACAGTCATGAAAAAAATCAATAAGCAAAACGCTTTTAACATCCAAAAATACAGTCACAAGAATCCTGCAAGCAGGCAGTCCAGATTCCGCTTGATTGTCAGCCTCAACTTCAACAGAATCCCATCCTTTCATAAATTTTAATGTCAATATTTAGAACAGAATATATATGCGATAAAATAGAGATTAATAGAGCCATGAGTGCCATCATCATTACGACGACAGCATTAGTGACAAACATGTTTTTGCTTTGTAATATAGATATACGAGGGAAAGTCATTAAGTAAGTCACAAAAGATAATTAAATAATAACTTACAAGGATATTCACTTCAAAACTATTTTTATTTCTCAACATATTATCCACCAATATTTATGCACTTATATCACCCTTTTATCAGTGGCCCAGCACCAGCTGCATAAGATTATTTGGGTTGCTGTCTCAGCCACATTAGGACTTCAAGTTGAACCATTTCAGTTGATCATCTTGCAACTTCTTCAACATCCTTCATACAGCTTCGACTTAGCCCCAAGCGATTTTCATTTGTTTAGCCCACTAAAAAGCAATCCTGGAAGCAAGATGATGTTCACAGATGATGAAAAGGTTCAACTTGAAGTCCTAATGTGGCTGAGACAGCAACCCAAATAATCTTATGCAGCTGGTGTTGGGGTACCGATAAAAGGGTGATATAAGTGCATAAATATTGGTGGATAATATGTTGAGAAATAAAAATAGTTTAGAAGTGAATATCCTTGTAAGTTATTATTTAATTATCTTTTGTGACTTACTTAATGACTTTCCCTCGTATGCAATGGGTTAAAATTCCTTTCAGCCCTTACCAACCAACTATGCTTAAATCTATCTTTTTAACACTTTCCAACCTAGTTGAAAAGTGTTTATGACTTCGGTTTGTCTGCCGTCTGCCGTCTGGCCGTGCTCTAACTCCCGTAAATATGCTTCGATTGACCTGAAATTTTTGTATGTCATTGTCGTTTACAAACGACAATGGCATGTTCCTTATTTCAACAGAAGTGTGTAGCACTTATAGTTTTTTTACAGGGACAGTCAAAAGTATTCCGTTACATTACAGTCAATGGGGAATAATCGGTTCAAGCGCATTTTGATGACGCTACGTCATTTAAAACTTAATGAAATGGATATATAATCATGAAGCGCATTAAAACATGCTTTTTGTAGAATATGGGATGCAAAGCATTTATTATTCATTTACAGGGTCAAACAAAAGAATTCTTTTACACATCGTTTTATGGAGAAAATCGTCTGCAGTGTAATTTAGTGATATTTCACTTATTTCAAACATAATGAAAATTATATGCATTACTGAGGTGCACTATAAATTGCTCTTTTGTGTGCATTTGGTTTATTTACAGGGACACACAAAATATATTGATTACAGTACATGTGCGATATTTACAGTCTGTGTGTGATAAGTGCGTTTTCAATTTTGGTTTGTGCTTTTAAGTTTAACTAATTTTTTTCATAGTACGCGTCTGTTTATAAACTCGGTTGATCATATACAGTGCTACACAAGGGAATTCATAAGTATTATAGACTATGGGAGTGAATTGCTTAAGGGTAGTTTTTAATTGTGTTTACGCATTTTCCTGCTGAACTATATTTAGTAGACTAATAGAAGTCAGTGGAATATAAATAAATTCAGAATACAGGGCTACGCAAAGAAAAAGATACATTGTCGTTTACGGTTGGTAATTGCTGCGAGGGAGTTTTAAGTTGTCTATTAGCTTAATATGTGGTGTGTACAAAAGTCTTCAGATAATATACAGGGCCGTAGAAAAAGTTTCGAGTGCATTTCCATCGATTGGCAAAAATTGCTAAATGTGAATATTCTAATGGAACTAAATTTTATCCTTGTATATCCACATCTATTGCTCATATACAGGGCTGCACAAAATAATTCGACTACTTTTTTGACACTGGAAGGGAATTTCGAAAACCGTATTTTTCAATGTGTTATGTGTTTTCTAAACTGTTTACTTACATATCTTCTTTCACCTTTTCGTTACAGTTTTCTGGCTGTGTTGGAAAGTGTTTCATATTCTATGCTTGACGCATGATTTTTCGTTCTTGTTTCTTTTGATTTCAAATGCTCTGATCTAGATTCATAAATGACAAAAGCATTCTTCTTTTAATATAATTAAACTTTATTTATATTCTAATTTAATAATTTACGAGCTTTAAAGAAGTGTAAGTAGGAATTTTTTAGTATACTCGTAAACTTTGAAGAAAGAGTGGAAAATGAAATTTAAAAGGATTTCATTTGGTTTAAAAATAGCGAAGCGTTTCATTATGCAGTTAGAATAATCAAGTGCTTCGTTTAAATTTTTAGTTCTTTGTAAAATAGTAAAATGGAAGTTGACGTTATCAGTTTAATTAACTAAAACAAAGGTTTCGATTCACATTGTTTGAATTTCTTAATGTCATCTTATATATAAAACAGGTAAAAGGTATGGCAATAATGTAATAAGAGATATAGACAGATAACAAATATACTACAGTAATGCTTGAAAAAGATTATAATTAGATGTTTTATTTATAATCAATTTCCCTTTTTCAGTCTTTTGTATAAAGCTGCTTTTAAAGTTTAAGTTAATCGAATAATTTAAATTTTATACAATTCTGTTCAGATCTTTTCTAATTACGTTAGATGGATTGAGTATGCGAATTAGTCATATTTTATGTTTGTTATTATTATTTTATTTTAATTTTAATATTGTACTATTTTTTTAACGTTTAACTATTTTCTTTTTGTAAAAAAAAAAATAATAAATTCAGGTATGTAAATTTTATTTAAAGGCACATATAACAAAATTAAGTTTACTGCCATCTATTTTAAATCTAATAATTACATCTGTTTAAATTTATTGCCTAATTCCCAGTTCTAAAATCTGATCTTATTTTGTTTAAAACCCATCTCTTAACATTCTATAAGTTCATTCCATTCAAAGTTTTTTTCTTTGTTTATTTACCACTTTGTCAGTTTGGAAATTCTTTTAGATGAAATAAGATAAGGTTACATTATATTATACGATCAATGGTAATCATTATGTTGGATTAACATCTCAAACAAACACAATCGTTCTCCGACCGCACTACTCTGATCCTACATATCCTGTATATGTTATAACTCATCGGACCTATATGCTAGCTATCCAGGTGATACGCTGCAAATCTGCACTTTTCAGAACACTTATTTTGTCACCTTTTTTAGTACACTTTGAAGCGCAATTTTTGGGACAGTTTTTAGAATACTTCTGATAATACTTCTTTTGTTCAAGCACACTTTCTAGCGCACATTTTGAAAGCGATGATTTCACAAGTGGGTCCAAATGTGCTCCCAATCTATCAATTGTGTTCTCAAGTTCAGATTTAAGAAATATCCTGATCAGAACACTTTCGGTACACTTTCAGAACACTTTCTTTATAGCGGAGCATATTCGGAACACATTTCAGTACACATTAACGTAACTGAAACACTTTTTCTTAATCAGTTGTCCATAGGTGTCCTCAATGTATGCTGGGAATTTTCAGTGTATGTAGATTGAATTATCAATAACAGTTTCCGTTTTCCTTAGAAAAGCCTGCGGATTTTCTCATCAGATGTGAAAGCGATGATTTCACAAGTGGGTCCAAATGTGCTCCCAATCTATCAATTGTGTTCTCAAGTTCAGATTTAAGAAATATCCTGATCAGAACACTTTCGGTACACTTTCAGAACACTTTCTTTATAGCGGAGCATATTCGGAACACATTTCAGTACACATTAACGTAACTGAAACACTTTTTCTTAATCAGTTGTCCATAGGTGTCCTCAATGTATGCTGGGAATTTTCAGTGTATGTAGATTGAATTATCAATAACAGTTTCCGTTTTCCTTAGAAAAGCCTGCGGATTTTCTCATCAGATGTGAAAGCGATGATTTCACAAGTGGGTCCAAATGTGCTCCCAATCTATCAATTGTGTTCTCAAGTTCAGATTTAAGAAATATCCTGATCAGAACACTTTCGGTACACTTTCAGAACACTTTCTTTATAGCGGAGCATATTCGGAACACATTTCAGTACACATTAACGTAACTGAAACACTTTTTCTTAATCAGTTGTCCATAGGTGTCCTCAATGTATGCTGGGAATTTTCAGTGTATGTAGATTGAATTATCAATAACAGTTTCCGTTTTCCTTAGAAAAGCCTGCGGATTTTCTCATCAGATGTGAAAGCGATGATTTCACAAGTGGGTCCAAATGTGCTCCCAATCTATCAATTGTGTTCTCAAGTTCAGATTTAAGAAATATCCTGATCAGAACACTTTCGGTACACTTTCAGAACACTTTCTTTATAGCGGAGCATATTCGGAACACATTTCAGTACACATTAACGTAACTGAAACACTTTTTCTTAATCAGTTGTCCATAGGTGTCCTCAATGTATGCTGGGAATTTTCAGTGTATGTAGATTGAATTATCAATAACAGTTTCCGTTTTCCTTAGAAAAGCCTGCGGATTTTCTCATCAGATGTGAAAGCGATGATTTCACAAGTGGGTCCAAATGTGCTCCCAATCTATCAATTGTGTTCTCAAGTTCAGATTTAAGAAATATCCTGATCAGAACACTTTCGGTACACTTTCAGAACACTTTCTTTATAGCGGAGCATATTCGGAACACATTTCAGTACACATTAACGTAACTGAAACACTTTTTCTTAATCAGTTGTCCATAGGTGTCCTCAATGTATGCTGGGAATTTTCAGTGTATGTAGATTGAATTATCAATAACAGTTTCCGTTTTCCTTAGAAAAGCCTGCGGATTTTCTCATCAGATGTGAAAGCGATGATTTCACAAGTGGGTCCAAATGTGCTCCCAATCTATCAATTGTGTTCTCAAGTTCAGATTTAAGAAATATCCTGATCAGAACACTTTCGGTACACTTTCAGAACACTTTCTTTATAGCGGAGCATATTCGGAACACATTTCAGTACACATTAACGTAACTGAAACACTTTTTCTTAATCAGTTGTCCATAGGTGTCCTCAATGTATGCTGGGAATTTTCAGTGTATGTAGATTGAATTATCAATAACAGTTTCCGTTTTCCTTAGAAAAGCCTGCGGATTTTCTCATCAGATGTGAAAGCGATGATTTCACAAGTGGGTCCAAATGTGCTCCCAATCTATCAATTGTGTTCTCAAGTTCAGATTTAAGAAATATCCTGATCAGAACACTTTCGGTACACTTTCAGAACACTTTCTTTATAGCGGAGCATATTCGGAACACATTTCAGTACACATTAACGTAACTGAAACACTTTTTCTTAATCAGTTGTCCATAGGTGTCCTCAATGTATGCTGGGAATTTTCAGTGTATGTAGATTGAATTATCAATAACAGTTTCCGTTTTCCTTAGAAAAGCCTGCGGATTTTCTCATCAGATGTGAAAGCGATGATTTCACAAGTGGGTCCAAATGTGCTCCCAATCTATCAATTGTGTTCTCAAGTTCAGATTTAAGAAATATCCTGATCAGAACACTTTCGGTACACTTTCAGAACACTTTCTTTATAGCGGAGCATATTCGGAACACATTTCAGTACACATTAACGTAACTGAAACACTTTTTCTTAATCAGTTGTCCATAGGTGTCCTCAATGTATGCTGGGAATTTTCAGTGTATGTAGATTGAATTATCAATAACAGTTTCCGTTTTCCTTAGAAAAGCCTGCGGATTTTCTCATCAGATGTGAAAGCGATGATTTCACAAGTGGGTCCAAATGTGCTCGCAATCTATCAATTGTGTTCTCAAGTTCAGATTTAAGAAATATCCTGATCAGAACACTTTCGGTACTCTTTCAGTACACTTTCTTTACAGCGTAGCATATTCGAAACACATTTCAGTACACATTAACGTAACTGAAACACTTTTTCTTAATCAGTTCTCCATAGGTGTTCTCAATGTATGCTGGGAATTTGCAGTGTATGTAGATTGAATTATCAATAACAGTTACCGTTTTCCTTAGAAAAGCCTGCGGATTTTCTCATCAGATGCACTCATCAGATGTGAAAGCGATGATTTCACAAGCGTGCCCAAATATGCTCCCAATCTGTCAGATGTGTTCCCAAGTTCAGATTAAGAAATATCCTGATCAGAACACTTTCGGTACACTTTCAGAACACTTTCTTTATAGCGGAGCATATTCGGAATACATTTCAGTACACATCAACGTAACGGAAACACTTTTTTTTAATCAAAGTGTTCCATATGTGTTCTCAATGTATGCTGGGAATTTGCAGTGTATGTAGATTGAATTATCAATAACAGTTTCTGTTTTCTTTAGAAAAGCCTGAGGATTTTCTCAACAGATGCACAAGTGCATAAGATTTCTTCCATTTTTTTTTCATTTTCCATCTTCCTTGAAGTGCCAAAAAATAGTCACAAACAAATAAGAAAAATCATGCGTCGAACATAGATTATGAAACGCTTTCCAACACTTTCCAGAATATTTTAACAAAACGGCACCATTGGATAAGGTGAAAAATGATGTCTAAATGAACAATTTGGAAAACTCATTTCAAAATCGATTCCCACAATTACCACTAATAGTCTTTTGTGTAGCCCTGTATATACTATCTGTATATTTGTATGTACACTACATAGGACGTTAAATTTAGTTCAATTAGAAAACGTATAGCACAGTTTAAAATTTACCTGCAGCGATTTCCGTCAATAGAACTGTACTAGAGATTTTTTGGGCTGCCCTGTATATTATCTAAAGAATTCATACACACCAAGTTATAGGCAAAAAATTAGGTTCTTATATTACTTTTAAATGCTAAAGGTGTAAAATTAACAACTATAATATAAATTAAAATAACTTTTATTAGTTGTTTTATATGTTTCGACTCTTCTGAGTCATTTTCAAAAACAAAATGAGAATATTCTAAAGCTGCACGGGCTTTGAAGTTATTATTTACATGTACTTTTTAAAAAAATTACGCACGTTATCTATTATTTTTTACTTGATTGTTTATTTTCATATCTTTGAGCATGGAGTAATTCTAGCCACAGTTTCGGTAAATTAAAAGATGCCGCATCGTTACATATTGTATTTTTGCGCGTGAGTATCTCTATGGTTTCTCTTATTATGGATGGATAGTGTAGACTGGAAGGAAATATTATTTTACTTTCATTGAAATTTATTTGGATGGTTTCTTCTTGATATAATCTTGTTAGGGCTGTAGTTTTTCTATTGTATTTAATATCAGCTATATGCTCTTTTTTTTCTGCAATTAAATTTCCTGCTGGTCATGCCTATGTAGTAATTCTTGGATCCGTCTTCTTTAATAAAAGGTATTTCATATACTCCTGAATAATTCTCAAAATTAATTGGGTCAATTTTACTGCAAATGATATTCTTTAATTTCTTAGGTGGTTTGGCTATTAAGCAGATATTGAAACGTTTAAGGCTGTGTTTTAATTTTTCGAAAAAGCTTGGATAATATTGCAGAGTATAAAGTTTGTATTTTTGTGAATCAAATTTCTTTTCTGAATACTTATTATTGGTGATATCTATGATTAATTTATTAATATGGTGTACTGTAAAACCATTATTATAGGCAATTTTACGAATATTATCTAATTCATTATTCAATTTATTTTCAGTACATATTTTTTTTTTTTTTTAACCCAATTAATTTTGAGAATTATTCAGGAGTATATGAAATACCTTTTATTAAAGAAGACGGATCCAAGAATTACTACATAGGCATGACCAGCAGGAAATTTAATTGCAGAAAAAAAAGAGCATATAGCTGATATTAAATACAATAGAAAAACTACAGCCCTAGCAAGATTATATCAAGAAGAAACCATCCAAATAAATTTCAATGAAAGTAAAATAATATTTCCTTCCAGTCTACACTATCCATCCATAATAAGAGAAACCATAGAGATACTCACGCGCAAAAATACAATATGTAACGATGCGGCATCTTTTAATTTACCGAAACTGTGGCTAGAATTACTCCATGCTCAAAGATATGAAAATAAACAATCAAGTAAAAAATAATAGATAACGTGCGTAATTTTTTTTTTTTTTCTTAAGTACATGTAAATAATAACTTCAAAGCCCGTACAGCTTTAGAATATTCTCATTTTGTTTTTGAAAATGACTCAGAAGAGTCGAAACATGTAAAACAACTAATAAAAGTTATTTTAATTTATATTATAGTTGTTAATTTTACACCTTTAGCATTTAAAAGTAATATACTATTACAAGGTGTTATATTTTATTATATTAGGTTCTTAGGCAAAAAATTATCGTTCGTAGACAATACTGTAACCGAATTATTTTGCGTGTCCCTTGATATGAATGATAAATGCTATACTCACCATATTCTATAGTAAGCATCTTTTAGTGCACTTCAGTCATATATATTAATTTCAATATGTTATAAATAGTGTAACATTAATAAAATATACAGAAAATCATTGTTCCCCATAGACCGTTATGTAACGGAATTATTTTGAGTGTCCCTGTAAAGCAACCATAAATAAATCACACTTCATTTTCAGTACCAAACATACCAAATAGTCAAATCGTGTTCAGCATCTTCTAAAATCAAAAACGTATAAATCCAACAAAAACCAGAAGTCAAGTTTACAAAACCAGTACTTTCTTCTTGTATAGATAAAAGCAAGTAATAATAAAAGTACTAAATAATAAGAAAGAAAACCAAAAATAATACAAATGAAGAGGAAGAAAGAGTTGCAACGAGTATTTAGTATAATTTTAAACTTAATATAACCAATTGAAACTAGTCGGATGTGCCAATCCCAAAACTTTCTTCTATCTCACACAGCGTTTCGCATACACTAAAATCGAAGCAGAACCGATTTATATCAAGGTCTAACTGAATCTAAAATTTTATTAAATTCCGTGTATTAGTTCTTGAGATATAACTATCACTAAAATCGTGTAAATCCTGAAAAATACAGCATAGCAGCGCCACCTGTTGGGAGATTTACAGAAAAACCTAATCAGCAACAACTTATGTCAACGTTTAACAGAATCTGAAGTTTGATGAAATTCTGTGCATTTGTTTTTGAGATAGAGCTATTGCGGAAAGCGCAAAAATGCAGTATAGCAGCGCCACCTGTTGGGCGATTTACACCAAAAACTAATCAGCACCAATTTATATCAGTTACTAACTGAATCTGAAGTTTTATTATATTTTACGCATTAGTTCTGGAGATAGAGCGCCCACAAAATTTTTGTCACAGACTCGCAGACAGACATTTTCTAAAAACAGTCCTATCTTCTGAAACGTATAAATCCGTCTAAAACCGGAAGTCGAAAATTTTCATGAATCCAATACTTTCTTCTTGTAAAGATAGAAGAAAGTAAAAATAATAATGCATAATGTTGAAATACATTTTCTAAATTTACCTACTTTAACTGATACCTTAATATAAACAGCAAAACTTCCAAATAGAACTTAGAAATGCATTTTTAATATAGTTATATAACCATGATGGATTCTGAGAAAACTTTCACAGAAATGTGCATTTTTAACTCTACTTTTAATACAATTAGGACAGTTAAGTAAGTAGTATTCAGAGTTTAAAAAAAGATGCTTATTTGAAATGCACTCTGCAATGAATAGAGATAATTTCAAAAATTAAGGAGTTTCATATAAACTAATTAAGGATTATATTTATGTACTCGTGGTATGTGGGTGAACAAGCATAAAGGTTAAAACTGTTATAATTAAGATTCCAAATGGGCTTTGATTGTGAAAATGCAGAATCATTACTAAAATGAGTTCATTTTCCCAAAAGTTATAAATTTAGAAAGTCTTTTTAGGTGCGTTCGTAATTATATAAATACGTAGCACCTATAGTCGTCGTTTGGTCCGTCCGTCTGTCCGTCCGTCTGTCTGTCTGTCCGTCCGTCTGTCTGTCCGTCCGCATATAACAACGCAAAAACTACCCAACCAAATGGTTTGCAATTTAAAATATATTATCTTTGCAGAATTTTGTCGAGACATTTCAAATTTTATTAAAATCGAATCAAAACTTTAGGAGATATTAATAAAAATATTTATTAAGAAATTTGATTTTTTTTTTTAAATCGGTGCTTTTTTGTTAGAGGAGCTTCCGATGGATGTTAAATCGTCAAGCGACCGAGATACTTATTTTATTACAGAAATTAATCTGCAGACGATATAATTCATTTCACAGAATTAAAAATCATCAAGATCTGAATATTTATATAACTAGCTGATACATATATATCTGAATATTTATATAACTAGTTAAGATATTTGTATGAACAGCGTCATAAAATATATACTTAACTAGCTGTTTAGCCCGTTCTACGCACGGGATATCATGAATTTAATTCTAAAACGTGCGTACGAACGCACCTCGTTTGTAACGTTTGACGTACAATTTCCAACTTGTTTAAAAGTAGATTTTTCTTTTATATGAAAAATATTTTTATTTTCACTCTTTCATACAGAAGTATAATATAAAATTATCTTACATTCATCTAAATTTTAATAAGATTTTCAATCTTCTAAAATATATAAAGTTTTAAAATGTAAAAAACAAACAGATATAAGTTCTGAAATAAAACTTTTATAATATAATGGAGGTTTTATATTACATTTTAACTGGTTTATAAATATAAAAATCAATTATAAATATATTTTTAAAAATATATCATTAAGTTAGCTTATTTTTTTAATTAAAAATTTACCTTTTTATAGTTAAACGTGTATTCGTTTTTAATTACCGCACATGCGCGGTTTTTTCCGAATACAGTGAGCTGATGACTTATAAAAGCAATATTTACTCTATTCAGTTAGTTATATTTTACCAGATGATTTAGCACATTTTTTCTCTTTTGCATAGTGCTTAAATGAAAGATGCATCAAAACTTTCACAAAATCGTCTGAAAAAGTCACCCTTTCAAGCAAAAAGCTTAATCAAACCAAGATTCTTCCGTTCAGAAGTTATCTATAAGCAATCGAACCAGAACACGAAACCGGTATATACATGAATCTATACATACAGTCGGAACAAGAACCTACTTTTTAAAAATCATTTAAAATATACAAGACGCATACGGACCTTAATTTTGAATGCAACTAGCTCTAAAGAGTAACTTTAGTTAATTTAATCGCAGTAGTTGTACGAAATCTGTAATTAACCCTTTAGCGAGCGGTGTCCTACAGGAAAGGACACCTAATTTTAATTCCAAAACTGACAAACGGCACCAAGAATATTTAATTAAATTTTTACTTTTAGAAACTACGGGAATATAAGCAAATTTTTATTTTATAATGAATTCTTTTGAAAATTCTGGTGTAAGTTGATAATTTCATCATTTTAAAACCAGATTTATTCCGCGCCGGAAAGGGTTAAATAAGGCGATGATTTCTATTCGAAAATAGCAGTGCGCAACAGTAAGGATCTTTTCTCACTTAAAACTTTGTAGACATATTTTTACATAAAATTAAATTAGCTGTACAATTGTATTCCCTTTTCTTCCCCTCAAAACTCACTTTCTTTTCTCACTTAAAAACTTTGTAGACATTTTAATACGTAAAATTAAATTGGCTGTACAATTGTATTCCCTTTTCTTCTCCTCAAAACTCACTTTCTTTTCTCACTTAAAAACTTTGTAGACATTTTAATACGTAAAATTAAATTAGCTGTACAATTGTATTCCCTTTTCTTCCCCTCAAAACTCACTTTCTTTTCTCACTAAACAACTTTGTAGACATTTTAATACGTAAAATTAAATTGGCTGTACAATTGTATTCCCTTTTCTTCCCCTCAAAACTCACTTTCTTTTCTCACTTAAAAACTTTGTAGACATTTTAATACGTAAAATTAAATTAGCTGTACAATTGTATTCCCTTTTCTTCCCCTCAAAACTCACTTTCTTTTCTCACTTAAAAACTTTGTAGACATTTTAATATGTAAAATTAAATTGGCTGTACAATTGTATTCCCTTTTTTTCCCCTCAAAACTCACTTTCTTTTCTCACTAAACAACTTTGTAGACATTTTAATACGTAAAATTAAATTAGCTGTACAATTGTATTCCCTTTTCTTCCCCTCAAAACTCACTTTCTTTTCTCACTTAAAAACTTTGTAGACATTTTAATACGTAAAATTAAATTGGCTGTACAGTTGTATTCCCTTTTCTTCCCCTCAAAACTCACTTTCTTTTCTCACTTAAAAACTTTGTAGACATTTTAATATGTAAAATTAAATTGGCTGTACAGTTGTATTCCATTTTCTTCCCCTCAAAACTCACTTCCTTTTCTCACTAAAAAACTTTGTAGACATTTTAATACGTAAATTTAAATTGGCTGAACAATTGTAGTCCCCTTTCTTCCCATCTCCCCCACCCCCTCCTTTTCTTTTCTTCCGTACCTTGAATTAAACTTATTATATAAGGGAGGAATTACAGGGTTGTAGTAAAGGTTAGATTAAGAAAAAGAATAAAGCATCCATTTTCTGATAAAAAATGGCCTTCAAATGAATTTTAATGATATTGACAATGTCATTAAACTCGGGATAATAAAAGTTATATTAAGAAAACAAACACATTAAGAAAACAACACAGAACATAACACATTAAGGAAACAAATTATGAATACATAACATAATTGAATCTTTAGTGACATGTGAAATATAGTATTCATGAGTTATTGTTAGAACCTTCGGTAGCATAATAATTTTCTATTCTTATAAATTGTTAGATCAGTTTTTATACTTTAATTTTCATTTTCATCTTTTGATAATAGTAAAAAGCTAATTCAGCTTACCTGAAATTTAGCATCGCGCTAAGATTTTTATCTACAGTAAGATCCTTATACTTATCCTTTTTATTCATCTTCATATAACAGTTTAGAAAGTAGAATCATTATAAGTAATCAATCACAATTTCGCATGTAATTAGCAGAGATCCATTTCTATTTGAATATAATATTATTCACTTTCTTGACTATACATACAATTATTTCGCGTATGGAGTCTGCTTATAAGTGCTCCATTTTTACATTGAATTTAAAATATATACACACATTTATACGGACGTCTTGACGGTAGAGTTACATTTTTCATACTAAAAGAGTTTATTATGAAGTGCACACGCGCGGTATCATTTGAAGGTTGTAGAGGAGCAGTCTGGAGTATTTCTGAGTTGTTAGTTTCGAGATATGGTCCATCTGGTTATATTCAGTTTGGTTCAAAGCTGCGGTTATCACTTGAGGTGCTAGAGTTAATTGGAGTCTGGTTTTTAACATTTGGTGTTTTTTGCTGCGATGTTTACAAGTATGCACTGAGTGATGTTCGATGCGTTCTTTCCCATCGTTCACAACACCTGGAGATTATTAATGGGTAAAAAGGTTTCTCCGTCACTTCCCCGTAATCTCCGATGTGGGGAATAGTTGAAGATTCTGTTGTTTACGGTGTTTTTCATACACAGGTTTGAGATTGGGTTTGGTGAGGGTATCGGCTATCATTTCTTCAGTGGGGCAGTATTGTAGATCAATTTTTCCTTCTTCTTTCATCAGTTTGATGTTATGGAAGCGTATGTCTATATATGTTTGGACCTCTTAGTATGTTTATCATTTTCACTTATTTTAATACAGGACATATTATCCTCAAATATCGTGATGGGTAGTTTTTGTGGAATATTGAGGTCGCTAAGCAAGTTTGTTATCCAACTTAATTCTTGTGCTGCGTTGCTAGTTGAAACGTATTCAGCTTGAGCTGAGGAATGTGCGATGCAATTCTGCCTTTTTGTGATCCAGTAAATCGGCGATTTAACTAGCATGAATAGATTTCCTGACGTTGATTTACGTGTTTTCAAGTCACCAGCCTAGTCTGCATCGGCATATAAAGTTAAAATGAGCTCGCTGCTTGCGTTACTAGTTACATTCAGATTATCTGTAGTTTTAAGGTATGAAATGACTCTTTTCACTACTGACCAGTCCTTTTGGCGTGGTGTTTCGTTTCTACGACATAATATGTTGATTGCTGCAGATATGTCAGGACGCGTGATTGTTGATATGTACAATAATGTGCCTGTGGCTTGTCGATATTTCGTATTATTTGGTAGAAGATTATCATCGTCCTCAAGTCTGTTGAATCCGGCAATCATGGGTGTTTAATGAGGTTTCATGTCGTTCAAATTCAGTTTTTTCACTAGTTCGTGTATTTTATTGTTTTAATTTAGGTAATATGTATTGTTGATTTTATTAATGTTTATGCCTAGGTAATTATTCACTTCCCCTAAGTTTTATAGTTAAAATTCTTTCTCAAGTTGGTTTATTGTTTCTTCGATATCACTGTCCTTTCCTGCTATCAGTATATCATCTACGTAAATGATGATATATATCGGATTTTCTTGATTTGATTTAAAGTACAGACATGGATCATTTTTTCTCTGTATGAAATTATTGGTTGTAAGTGTGATGCAATCACATATCTTATTTCCTTTTTCATTTTAAAATGTTTCACAATTAATATTTCCCCATTTAAACTGTATTTAAAAAAATAAAAGAAAAAAGCATTTATTTTTTATTTCTTTATTGAGTGCGTCTTCCCAAATTTCTAATAAATAAAACCTACTAATAAGACATAATTAATATACTACTTTAAAAATATCATTTGTTTTCTATTTTTTCCGTTACAGTTTAACAATTAAATTTTATACTTCTTCCCCTTTGATATTCATTTTTATTTCGGTTATCTGTTTTTATTTGGATAAAAACGGTATTTTAAGTAATAGCACAGTGGTGTCGCTAGACTAGGTGGCTCCTTATAGGGTTGTCGTACTTGGCATGTTCGTTTCTCCAAGGGCGATGTTTGTTTTCACTTTCTGCGCACTCAATTTAAAATTTTCCATTTATTTTCTATCTAACGTCTGTTACCCGTGCGTTTAGTTGGGAATCTATTTTTTTCGCCAGTATTTGTTTTGGCGATATTGTTTAGATAAAAATTTAGTTAGTTATGTAACTGTTACGGTGACATGAGGTCATGCGCTCTCCTTAGTGTCGATTAAATGAAAAGCAATTATGTCCTTTTAAATATTTTTGCTGCTAATCCTTTGACTCGTAGCTCATCTGTATTTTATTACTTCAACTTTACCTGAAAAATAAAGATTTTGTCGAGCACGGAATAGAATTAATTCATTTGTATAAAATCAACCTTTTCTGCCAGTAAAAAAAGTTTTCGAACCTGAGATTCTATACTCCACTATACGAAAATGGCAATTGGTAAAGTATTCTTTCGGCACACTTTTTATATAGTTGATATTGCAAACTCTGCAAAATTTGTCGGGATTTTGGGATATGATTTTATTATGCAAAATAATGTAGTCATTAATCCCAGTGATAATACTGCCTCAATAAATGGTGTTGTGATACAGTTAAAAAGCAACCGCATGCAAAATCCAATAAGTGCAGTTTGTGTTGATCAAATTTCTGCAAGTGATATAAGTAATAATGAAATTATTTCGAATGATATTGTGAGTAATGTCAAAGTAGATGAATCACATGATCAGATTTGTGCATATCTCGCACATAAAGTAAACTTAGATCCTTACGAACAAAAATTTGTAAAGATTAAAATTCCCATTTCGCTGTTATTGTGCATTTACAGCGATTTCAGCGTTGGAAATGCGGATTTGTGTCATCTGAGGAGCTGCTCTGAATTATTTTTTATTATTTCTTTTTTTCAAGTCTGCATTAAAGGGGATTTTATTTAGTATAGCTGTTTTATCTTCTCATAACGAATAAGACAGATTTACTACGATCCTACAATGGATGACTATAAGTGTAATCTGACTCGCGTGTGAATTAAAGATTTTTTTGTTATCTTGTGATCTAAAAAAAAGAAAAGAAACGACAAGAAGAAAGGTTTGTTATTTTTGAAGTTCTACTCATATTATAGTACAGGTAAAGTACATGTCTTGTTTTTCTTTTGCACTGTTTATTAAATATGTGTTTATATTTCATATAGTTGTTTATAAATAACTATAATTTACTTAAATATTTTTTATTTCTTGAGAATATATTTGTATCATTATGACTAATTCAAAGTGTAATTTTAACATTGCAGTACCCGCTTATGAAGGGGAACCAAATACTTTAAATTTTTTCTTTGATATTGTTAGTAATTATGCAAAAATTAACAAATGGACCAATGATCAGGAGCTTCCGATATTTTGGTGTACCAGGCTTTTGCGGCTTGCTTGAGACCGCAGATGGCCTTTTGAAGTTTACAAACTTTTCTTTCATCGCCGGGTTTAATATACCCGTCTGGTTGACTCATATAAACAGTTTCGGTTATTTCACCGTGAAAGATTGCTGTGGTGATGTCAACATGTTTCACGTTCAAGTTTTTGTGCAATGCGGAGATGAGAAATGCACGTATTATAGCGTGCGAAACTACAGGTGCGAAAGTTTGATCATAGTAAATCCCGAATCTTTGACTATATCCTTGTGCTACTAAACACGCTTTATAGCTTTGAATATTTCCTAAATTGTCCTTTTTTAGTTTAAAAGTCCATTTGGAACCGATAATTTTTGTTCCGGGTGGTGGATCTGTTAAAGTCCAAGTGTTATTTTTTCTTAGGCATTGGATTTCATTTTGTGTCGCTTTTATCCAGTTTTGTTTATCATTAATATTTTCCATTTTTACGATATCTTCAAAATTTTCGGGAATGTTTTCTGAAGAACTATTTATGAGACAGACATATCTGTCAGGAGGAACGCCTCTGTTTGTTCTATTAGATCTTCTTGGTTCGATTTGTTGCTGTTTGGGCTCGGATGGTGTCTCCTCACTGTCAAGTTTTATTTCTAAATGATTTTCATTTTTTTCCGGTAATTGTGTATTGTCATCGGATGTTTTTGTGGTGTTTTGTATCTCCTCATTGTTATCTGAGTGTACTATTTCATTTTCAAGAAATTTCACCGTTCTCGCTATTATAATTTGTTTTCCTTGTGTGTGAATTCTATAGCCAGTCGATCGTGTGTCATAACAGACGAACGTCCCGGTTTGAGCCCTGTTATCAAATTTTCCTCTATTTACTTTATCGACGTAAAATAACGCTTTACAACCGAATTTTTTTAAGTGTTTTAAATTCGGTTTAACTCCTTTCCATAATTCGTAAGGTGTTCTGTTGTTATTTGCTTTAGTTGGGAGTCGGTTTTGTAAGTATGTTGCGATGTTTATGGCTTTGCCCCAAAAATGTTTTCTTAATTTTGCTTGTGATAGCATACTCCTAGTCATATCTAATAAACTTTTATTTTTTTCTTTCTGCAACTCCGTTTTGCCTCGGATTATGCGGGACAGTCAATTGGTGTAAAATTCTATTCTGTTTTAAGTATTCGTCAATCTCTTGATTTACATATTCACGACCGTTATCCTATCTAATTTCCTTAGGTTTTTTTACCGAACTGATTGTATATCATCGTTATATACTCTTTTATCTTTTCAGCAACTTCGCTCTTTTTAGATAATAAATATATCGTAGTATAACAATAATAATCATCAATAAGAGTCATAAAATAAATTTTTCCGCCTAAAGTCGGTGTATCTAGAGGGCTACATACGTCACTGTGGATAAGATCCACAATATTAGTAGCTCGGTTTGTTGCTGATTTATGATACGGAATGTTAGTTAATTTAGTTTCGACACAAGTTACGCATGTTTTACTTTGATGTTTACAATTTCCTATCTTTATTCCGTCCGCAAGTTGATTTGTTATTATTGATTTAATCGCGTCATAGTCTCTGTAACCGAGTCTGCGATGCCAGAGATCTATGCATTGTTTGCTGTCACAGTTATACGTTATGTTTACATAATATTGTGGTTCTTCCACATCGTCCATTTCCTCAATAATGTATGAATTTTTCTCATTTTTCGCCCTAATATATATTTCTTCATCAAAGATCAAATCGCATTTATTATCGTCGAAGATTAGTTTACACCCGTTTTTAGCGACTTTACTAACCGAAATTAGGTTCGATTCTAAGTCTGGGACATAAAGTACTTCGCGTAATTTCGTTAGTTTTTCTTTTCCTTCGGGGGTTAATGTTTTTATTAAAACCTCTCCTGAACCTAACGCTGTCAGTTTATTACCATTCGCGATCGTTACTGTCTTTTTATTATAATCAATAAATTTACTAAATAGGCTTTTATCGTTACAAATGTGCGAAGTAGATCCTGAGTCGAGGATCCAGTTAGTTTTGCCTACTTTTTTGGTGATTAATGCTCTGTCGGTGTATCTAGAGGGCTACATACGTCACTGTGGATAAGATCCACAATATTAGTAGCTCGGTTTGTTGCTGATTTATGATACGGAATGTTAGTTAATTTAGTTTCGACACAAGTTACGCATGTTTTACTTTGATGTTTACAATTTCCTATCTTTATTCCGTCCGCAAGTTGATTTGTTATTATTGATTTAATCGCGTCATAGTCTCTGTAACCGAGTCTGCGATGCCAGAGATCTATGCATTGTTTGCTGTCACAGTTATACGTTATGTTTACATAATATTGTGGTTCTTCCACATCGTCCATTTCCTCAATAATGTATGAATTTTCTCATTTTTCGCCCTAATATATATTTCTTCATCAAAGATCAAATCGCATTTATTATCGTCGAAGATTAGTTTACACCCGTTTTTAGCGACTTTACTAACCAAAATTAGGTTCGACTCTAAGTCTGGGACATAAAGTACTCCGCGTAATTTCGTTAGTTTTTCTTTTCCTTCGGGGGTTAATGTTTTTATTAAAACCTCTCCTGAACCTAACGCTGTCAGTTTATTACCATTCGCGATCGTTACTGTCTTTTTATTATAATCAATAAATTTACTAAATAGGCTTTTATCGTTACAAATGTGCGAAGTAGATCCTGTGTCGAGGATCCAGTTAGTTTTGCCTACTTTTTTGGTGATTAATGCTCTATCTTGCGTCTGATCATTTGTATATTTTCTTTCATTTGGAATTTTATTTTCCCTATGAGTTTCGGTCTTTTCATAACATAGTGAAGATGAGAAATTCTTTTTGTTTTTGAATTGATTGTTACGAGCATTTCCGGATTGCACCGCGTTTTTGCTCTTGTTGTGCCAGCATTCGTAAGTGGAATGATTTTTCATTTTATAGTTGATGCAATATTTTTGTTCTCTTCTATTGTCAGTGTGTGTATATCTCCTATTTGTTTTAAATGCTCTCTCATTGTTGTTATATCCGCTATGTGATTGTTCTGACATTCCATGTCTACGATTATATTCGTCCGTTAATTTGTTTTTGATAAAATCAGGGGTGAGCTCGTTTTCCGGTCTCGCCTCCAACGCAGTTATCGAAGTATTGTAACTGGGGGGAAATATAACACAGAAATAGCGCGGAATTATGTGAATCTTTAATATTTTCTCCAATGGCATTAAGTTTATCAATAATTTGCAAGATATTAGTGATGTGTGTGATCATATTTCCACCCTCCGCTAATTTAGTACTGTATAATTTCCGTAACAGGTAAAGCTTACTAGAGAGATTGCTTCTTTCATGTATATTTTTTAGAGATTACCACGTTAATTTGGCGGTATCTAAGTTTTTTACATTTACGATTTGAGAATCATCGATGCTTAAGTGTATTAGAGCCCTAGTCTTGCGATCATTTTTGAGCCATGCGGGGTCGGGTGGATCCGGTGGATCTTGTGCTATAATATCATCAAGTTCCTCTTTAATCAGGAACATCTGCATCTTGAACTTCCATGCACTATAAATTGTTGAATTGAGTTTTTCAATAAATTGAGTATTTTCTTTTAGCGGATTCATTATTACTTTTTAGTGTTATTTTATTTATTATTATATTTTTAGAAAGTGGTTAAATTATCGTTTTTGATACTGCGATATTCTTTATCCAGTCTCATAATCTTTGTTGGAACCTTCGGAAGCATAATAATTTTCTATTCATATAAATTGTTAGATCAGTTTTTATACTTTAATTTTCATTTTCATCTTTTGATAATAGTAAAAAGCTAATTCAGCTTACCTGAAATTTAGCATCGCGCTAAGATTGTTATCCACAGTAAGATCCTTATGCTTATACTTTTGATTCATCATCATAATCATCGTTTAGAAAGTAGAATCATTATAAGTAATCAATCACAATTTCGCATGTAATGAGCAGAGAACCATTTCTATTTGAATATAATATTATTCACTTTCTTGACTATACATACAATTATTTCGCGTATGGAGTCTGCTTATAAGTGCTCCATTTTTACATTGAATTTAAAATATATACACACATTTATACGGACGTCTTGACGGTACAGTTACATTTTTCATACTAAAAGAGTTTATTATGAAGTGCACACGCGCGGAATCAGTTGAAGGCTGAAGAGGAGCAGTCTGGAGTATTTCTGAGTTGTTAGTTTCGAGATAAGGTCCATCTGGTTGTTTTCAGTTTGGTTCACAGCTGCGGTTATCACTTGAGGTGCTAGAGTTAATTGGAGTCTGGTTTTTAACATTTAGTGTTTTTTGCTGCGATGTTTACAAGTATGCACTGTGAGTGATGTTCGATGCGTTCTTTTCCATCGTTCACAATACGTGGAGATTATTAATGGGTAATAAGGTTTCTCCGTCAGTTATAATAAAATAACTCGATGTGAAAAAAATTATATACATGTTTATTTTTTTCTTTTTATACACCATCTGAAAAAAAAATTTGAGATAAAGTTTTAACTAAGCTGTGCTGTCTCTTTTTATCCCATTGTAGAGAAACGTTAAATATTGTTCAATTGAGAAGAGGGAGAAAAGATAATACAATTGTTCATCTAGGTTCATTTTGCGTATTATTTAAAATTTATGTTTTAATAATGAGCGACTTAGTTAAAACACTTTACCTTTTAATTAAACTGAATTTGAGACCTCCGTGGCTGAGTTGTTACCACTCCGCTAATCGCTTGAGAGCGTAGGAGCAGGCGGCGGGTTCGAATGCCGCTGACTCTATTGCACAATCTTTGTGGAGATATCGCGTGTATTCTTTAGTGATGTCTACTTCCTTGTGTCTATCCCGTCATCATCAAGAAGATTTATGTAATTGTCGAAGTCATGTATGTGTTTCTGTGACAATAGCATTTGTAGCTAAAGGTCTCAAAGCCTCCTTCAAATGTTAAACTGGAAAACTATTTATGTTTTAATATGTCTACGAAGTTTTAAACAAGCATATAATTCAAATACATCTGCCAAATATTGCAAATATGAAAATCTTATGTTTACAATGATTTATATATTACATCTATGAGAAATGAAAGGAAAAAATGACGACATTTTTCATAGAAATGCGTAATTATATTTTTGAATTTGTAGTCGTTATATATTTGTTTCCAGTTACTTGATAGGTTTGTCCTAGGAATCATTTTTAACTCGCAACGCCGAAATATTGTACCGTTGCCTGAAAAAAATAATTAAAATTTTATTATTATTATTATTATTTCTTCATCATTTTATTCGATGTTAATGAAGTAAACCGAAATAAAAAAATAAAGTATATGTGAAGTAATTGTATAAAAAATAGAACATAAAATAAACTTTTTGCATGAACCATTTCTTGAGAATTTTTTTTTCTTTTCAAATGTACACTACAAATCTGCAGTTTTATCTTGATTCCTAATAACACAAATTTAGTTCGAAAACTTGTGAGTATTGAAAGTCTAGTAATTTTTATGTCTATTGTTTATCCGACATATATTTATTCTAAAATACTTTTTCGAATAGTTTTTTAAATAACGGAACAAAATTGTGTCCTTTTTCATACATGTTCAGATCTATAGCAAAATATAAAAGAGAAATATTAATTTATGCACATTCTTTGTTTACACATTTTCAGTACGTATGCAATAAACGTATTTTTGAAAAGAAATCATCCAAAAATCTCAAAATTGTATTTGGTACTTTATTCTTGTCATACATATTTAGTAAATATTATAAATTAGTTTTAGTTTTAAGACGTGACCAAAAAAATGTTTTCTTATAACTAGGATAAATGTAAAAACAAAACATAAATGAACAAAGTTAATGTTGAATATATTTGGACAGAAGAACAAATATCACGTAAATGCTAATAAGGATTGAGTTCAGAGAGGCATATTGCATACTAAGGTAAAAAAAAAAATAGATTTGTCATCCACTTTAAACGTTTTATTAATAATAATTTAATGAAAATTAGTCAACATGATAATAGAACTTTGTGCATACAAACTAAAAATAATTTAGATAATACATATTTGCTTTAAGATACCTCTAAATTCTTCTAATGTAATGCAATTGCATTTAATATACAGTCATAAACAAAGATTTAGGACCACTCACACCGTGTAGCCGTAAATCACATAATCTTGAAATGTGAGAACACGATTGCATCAGACAAGCCAAGTACACCGGTGTGCAAAAATTAAGGACGGATCTGATAAATTAGCATAAAAGCCAAACAATGCAACAGAACTAACTGAAAGACTAATCAGGGGATAGACCTGAAACAAATGCAGCAGGATATGCCCATATATGGCATATGGCGTAAACGGCGGAGGTGCTAAGGGGATAAAAGTACAGAGGCGGTGTCCGTTCAGAAATTTGGTGAAATCTATTGCACTATGTAAAGTGATTTAAGCGACGTTTTTTGCTATTATTGTGTAATATGGCCAAACGGCAATCCAGAAGATGTCATCTGGATGACCTTACACGAGGTAAAATTATTGGGAAGTTGGAAGAAGGTCGAAGTGTGACAAGTGTTTCACAAGAGTTCGGTATCGCTCATAGCATCGTTTCACGAGTCTGGAGCAGGCCCGTAGCTAGGTGGGGGCCAGGTCGGGCAAAGCCCGACCTGCAAAAGATTTTGCCCGACCTAGCGTGAAACTTTACATCCCGATTAAAACAACATTAAATTTCTATTATTTTTTTTTATAATTTTTTGTCTAATCTAGTGTTAGACTGGGCATTCCGATCACTTTATCAGCCACTATTTCACTTTAAATTCCCAATTTTTTCCATCTTCTTGCCAAATCTAAGCAAAGAGGACCTCCCCCCCCCCTTCCTCCTCCCAATTTCGTTTTTAAACTGGAAACAAAACCAGAAAAAATTTCATCTATAAACTTTCTTTTTTCTCTATTTCTTTAACATACAACAGACTGTCGAAGATTGTCCCTTAGGACATTCCCCGCTTTGTTGCTTTGTAAAAATTACACCGTACCGCAGGTTATTCCTGCCCGTACCGACCCAGCAACAATTCTGTATTGACTGATATCCATAAAGCTTACTTTCTTTGTAGGATTGTCACCATGTGAAATTTATCTTAAGAAAGGGTTGAAACCAAAGGCTTCTGAATCTGAAAATAAAGCGAAACAGCCTACAATAATGTTTTTGAATTTGTCGTACATGACAAGTTTGAAGCTTCTTTCATGGAACTGGTTCCAATTCCATGAAACAGATTGTTATGTTTACTTGTTTGCTTTGGGAAGAGGGGACTAATGTCTTTCATTCTTCTGATCTTTCCTTACATATTAGTGAATGATAAAAATTTGTGAAACCTATGTCACAATAAAAAAATTATGGGAGGAGTTTTTCCGCATAAAGAAGAAATGGAATTACAATGAAAATATCATCTTTAACCAATAGAATATGAAATTTGTTTTAATTAAATGATATAAATTTAATTTATAAATAAGAAATTTACAGAATTATCTGTGAATTGTTTTGAATATACATGTGTCTTAAGTTATATATATATATATATATATATATATATATATATATATATATATATATTCCCCACGGGTTTTACAAGTAGTGGTTAGTAGAGGAAATTATATTACCGCGTTACACGTTTGAATATATTTCACTTTAAATAACTTTCATGTAACATAACATAAACAACTTTTCATCTTAAAGTACAAAATCTTCAAGGAACAAAATAATATCAATCAATAATAAATCAAGGAACAAAAAGAAAAATGTAACGATATGATATTGTTAAGTATACTTAGATTTTATAAAATGTTTTATTTCGCGTAAAATATATTCTTTGAAGGAATTTATTTGCACATATCGAAATAATATGATAAAAGTAGCTTAAAAAAGTTCATACTTTTGCTTACGGCCTGAAAATATTTATAATAATGAACAAGATAACAAATTAAATCCATCATAGGCGCCGACTACAAGGCCATAAAAATTCTCTGGAAATTTTCACAGGGGCATCGCCCCCCCCCCCCCCCTCTGGAAATAAAAATTAATAGAAGGTCTGTCCCTTTATCTGTTCAATCTACTCTTCCCCAACGCCCCCCCCCCCCTACCCCCTGAAATTTTTATAAGTTGGCGCCTCTGAAATAAACCAATAATTTTTTCAAATTTAAAGAATAAAATATGCCGGACTACTTACGATTTTACAAATCCAAATTAGTTATCTTCTGACACATTCACAAAGTCATTCACTATTCTTAAATTCAAAAATTTTTCAGGTCCTCTTATTAAAAACAAAGAAATTAAATAGTATTTTCCATTTTTTTGTAAAAGCAAATCAGTTTTCAGAAAATGACCGTCAAAGTTAACAATATAAACCAATTTTCTGGACATGACAGTCTGATAAAGTTCATAAGGGAGAAATTGATTACAACTCAAAATCTATAGAAAAGTGAAAAACGTTATTCGATTCTAAATCTCTTTAGTAGTTAAAACTTGTAAATTTCATGCTTTTATGTATAAAAATGACAGTGCGAATATAGCTAAAAAAATTCAGTGTTGTTCAGCCGGAAAAAATTGTATATATATATATATTATATACATACACAGAATTAATATACATATAATATTTTTTTTGGAACCTCATGGAGGATATCTGATATGGTATTTAATTACGGGTAAATGTGACCTTAATGTCACAACAGTCTTAAGCATAAACAATATGCATAGCTCTTTTCAAAAAATATACTGCGATTGAAGAAATAGCGATGCTTTATAGGAAATGGATAGTGAAATAAATAAATTAAAAAATATTTTATATTTGCACAGACTCTTCGATACTAAACATTCTGCATAAATAGTGTTTATTATTATTTTTAATGTAGCAAGGAACAAACAAACAAGTTGGAAATGTACGTTAAACGTGACAAATGAGGTGCGACCGTACTATAACTAGTTTTACAATGTAAAAAAAATTATCTTTATTATTTCTGTGAAATGAATTATATCGTCTGTTACGAGCGAAATGAGCATGCTTTTTTTTTTCTTATTAGTGATGCCACGTTTACAGATGCGAATTTTTTTCGACACTCGACTGCTGCAAAATTCAACATGAGATATTGCTTTATGAATGATTACCTCCATGGTTTAATATTTCTATGACTCATGATGAACGAATCTTTTGTGTTTATTTACTTTAATGGATTGAGATATTCGGCTATTAACCTAATTTCTACTGAAGTTATCTCAGAATCTATACATTTTTTAATGTAACTCATCTCTCGAGCAAACACTTTTTTTGAATGATCTTTCTAAAAATGTAACTTTTATGCAATTTTATTCGAAGAAATAATGTTGAATAAAAATGACCGATTGGCATATGAAAAAAGAAGTGGTTAGCAGGTTAGCCCGTATTCTTTTTCCTCAGTCACATGACTTGCGCTTTTATTATACAGATTACGTATGATAGGATTTAATAGAATAAAGAAAACTTTTTTAATATCTTTTTAATTTGTGATTCGATTTTCACAAAATTTGAAATGACTCGACAAAATTTTATAACGATTCTATATATTAAATTTTAAACCATTCGGCTGGGTAGTTTTTGTTTCTTGCGGACGGACCAGACGACGACTATAGGTGCTACGCATTTATATAATTACGAACGCACCTAAACTGGGATTGTTTTGTCTGAAACAGAGACAGCACTGGGTTGTGCTAATTAGATCTTGAATAATCTATGTTTAATATTTTAAACATAAATGATTCCGTGTTATTGTAGCAAGTGTTGATGCAGTGTAATTTACCATACAGTGTTAACAATATTTACATTAATTCTGTATTAATCTTAATAATCTCTCATAAAAATCCATTAAAAAGAAATATGAAAATATACTGTTTTTATGCTATATTTTTTCCATAATTTACGGCTTTTTCAGAACTCGACACAGAATAACACATAACAACAGAAGCGTGAGCATTTTAAGATGAAAACTCTGTTTGAAAAACCGGAGCGTCCGTTTGCAATTTTGAATTTTCTGCCTCTTACAAGTTCCTTTTATTATTATTATATCTTCATTTTGTTTCATTTGTAATGCTTATAGTTAGGATTGCACGAAAAGTTTTTAACTTGACTTCAAGACTACTATTAAATCGCCTGTCACAAATAAGCGCCATCAAAACAGCCGAATTGCTCAGCACCCTTTAGTACTTAAGTGATTTTGGACTTTGACTTTCTGACACATCACTGGACCACCTGTGGTGTGAAATTGTGTTACCGGTCCTCTGAAATATAAATAGAGAAGTAGTATGAACTATTTTCTGAAAGAAAGATTTTGACAATTTTACAATGGGATGATATAGGTGCAATTTGTCGCCCCTGTGATTGTGCCGACAGCGGGCCTGTGTTTGTGCAAGACCACCCGGATGTTTTTGTGTCCCGTTCAACGATTTCGAGGAATAGATTTAGTGACTCTTGAAAATCCGCTTGTGAAAATAATGCATTCTGCCTTATTACAGTTTTGTTTAACCGTTGTGGTTTCCAGATGCTAACCAGTTTTTGGTGACAGTAAAAAAAAAGGTTCTCGTTTTAAAAGCTGTATATATTATATTTAGATAAGTATGTACTGTGAACGGAACGGATTACTTTATCTGTGAATACAAGTTATATTTGAAAATATGGATATCCGTTCATTTATGTATAAGAAGCGTCGACTAGAACAGAAAATAGAGAGTCCTGCTCCTGAATATTGTGCAAATAGTAATGATAAAAATTCATTATCATTAACTGGACCTACTACAAGTAAACCAGATTATTCTCGATCTCGATTTGCCTAAAAGAGACGAGCCAGTTCAACAAATTATTTTGAAGGAATTCCCACGAAAAAATCAACGTTCTTTTCGAGCTGCATGGTATAAGCAATTTGAATGGCTGGAATATTCTGTGGCAAAGGACGCAGCATTCTGTTATGCTTGTAGACATTTTAACCGGTTCGGATCCAAAGAAGCCGCATACACCGAACATGGTTTTAAAACTTGTAAAAATGCTTTAGACAATGGCCGCGGTTTTCCAAAACACGAAAAATCAGAAGCTCACATCCAAGCCATGGCAAAGTGGAAAGAAAAACAGATTCGAGTTAATTCCTCTACATATGTATCGACTTTAATCAATGAAAATTTATTGGAAAAACATCGATGAAATGAAAATTTAAAAAAATATTTTTTCACTATCGGTAAAGACATCCTCGTTACTTGTTCTATTCATTTTATTCATTCTGTTTTTTCTTTCTCATACCTTTATTGCGTGATGTAAATATAACGAAACATCATTTAACCCTTTCCGGCGCTGAGTAATTCTGTTTTTAAAATGATGAAATAATGGACTGACATCAGAATTTACAAAAGAATTTATTACAAAATAAAAACTTGCTAAATTTCCAATACTTTATAAAAGGAAAAAAATAATTAAATATTCTTGGTGCCGTTTGTCAATTTTGGAATTAAAATTAGGTGTCCTTTTTTCTGACCATCACCCGCTAAAGGGTTAATAAATTGTACTTGAATGCATCTATTAATATAAACGAACATAAAACCTACATAAATTTAAATTACTTAATTAAAAGGAAAACTTATTTACGTTATGTAAATGTAAATATTTTATTTATGTGTCTTATATTTTTATTGTGTCTTGGAACAAACATTAAAAATTTCATTCTGGCTTTGGAGAGATCTTACGTTTTAAATGAGAAAAAAATTACATTAAAAGTACAGTACATATTTTTCAAGGTATAAGAGACGTGAAAAAAATTAAGAAATAATCTGCCCCCCCTGAAAAAATATTTGCCCCACCTAGAAGTAAGGTCTAGCTACGGGCCTGGTCTGGAGTGCATTTCAAACGAAGGGAACAGCTGTCCGAGCATTCAGCAGTGGTCGTCCACGCGCAAAAATAACAGTGGAGGACCGTTATATTGTCCTACAGGCGAAAAGAAACAGACGTCAGACAACTGGAGAAATTGCAAGGCAGATGGAGCAGAATACTCCGGATATCACATTTTAGCGTGGCTAGGAGGCTGCACAAAGGTGGCCTGTATGCACGACGACCAGTACGGTGTGTACCACTAATGCCTGCTCATCGGAGACGCATGCTTCTGTGGTGTCATGAACTTAAGAATTGGACACAACAGGAATAGGGTCGAGTACTCTTTACGGATGAGAGCCGATTTAGTATGACGAGCGATTCTACACGTATGCACATCTAGAGAGAGCAGGGAACACGTAATCACCCCTCCAACATCATCGAAAGGGACGGTTTTGAAGGTGCCGGAGTTCTTGTTTGAGGTGGTATCATGCTTGGTAGCCGTACGGACCTCCACGTCTTCGAAGGACGTTTAGTCTGTGATACCCGCTACTGCGCCGAGATTCTCTTGCCTCACGTGCGTCTTTTTAGAGTTGCTGTGGGTCCGGACTTCCTCTTCATGGACGGCTACGCTCCCCCTCATCGTACAGCGGCTGCCGAAGGGATCCTGGAGAGTGAAGATATTCAACGCATGGCTTAGCCTGCAAAGTACCCGGACCTTAATCCCATAGAACGCGTATGGAACCCTCTCGGAAGACGCTTGGCATCACGTGATCAGGCGCCAGCAACAAATCCGAAGCTGAAATTGGCGTTACAAGAGGAATGAGACTCTATTCCTCAAGAGCTACTAGACAACCTTGTCCTCAGCATGAACAGACGTTGTAAATCCTGCATCGCAGTGAGGGGGGACCATATTCCCTAATAAAGACTGAATTTTTCTTGCCAGGTGCTTGTAAGATGAATGTTTCTGTCTTCTCTGCATTTGTGCTCCAAGTGACCTTTTCAATATAATGCTTTCATATCTTTTTGATTATTTGTTTAGATGGTTTTTATCACTAGTCCCATATTTTCCCATCTTGAAGATCTTATGGTATGATTTTGGTCGATGTGGAAATCTTCTGCGCGAAGTTACATTCGAAAAACCTCTCGTCCTTAATTTTTGTACACCAGTGTATTGTGTCATACATTTTCCCGCGCTACTATTAGACGTAGGATACTCTATATGAGAGTGGCGACATACGCACAGGGCGCATGCTCATACTGTGCTTAGACAGACGATTTTGTCCAAACTAGGGCAAACCCGCAATCCATAAGTTGGCAATACTCGCCCGAACGAGTTCTATTATATGAGTGAGACAAGTTAACAAGCGTGACAATGATGGCAGGCTCGCCAAGCTGCTGGGCGATTAGCTTTAGTCTCGAATCTACTCAATCAATCAAATTTTATACCCCATGTGTCACCATTCTCCTATCGAGTCACCTTAGGAAAAGGTTAGAAGCATTTTTGTTTAGATGTTTATGCGGTACCAATCGTGCTAGTGTTTTTTGTGAACTGCGCAATAGGAAAAAAATCTGATTTGGGTAGTATTTGCAGAGTACCCATAATTTTTCTGAAGGGCGAATGATATTCTGGACAGTAAAGCGAAAAGAACGTACGATCCTACACCTCGTCAATTTAAGATCTAATGAGCCTTTATACGCGGAGCGTCAGACAACACTGACACGGATCAGCGTGAAGCCACTATGACACCCGCTAACGGCCAAGGAAGAACATTGCACAAGTGCGTTGATTCCCCTGATCCCCAAATACAACAAGACGCCTGGTTGTCACAACATGTAATCTCAATAGCTGATGTAACGAACCGTATGGCTCGAATAACATGACAGATATCTCCTTTGAAACCAAGTAACCGGGCACCCACAAATAGCCGGACTCGGAACTTAATCCCGAAGCTCACTGACATGCATTTATTTTACTAGAACCTCCGGATATCAAAAACCTATGAGAGGTAGTGACTAGCCCGTCAGCAGTGGATGAGAAAAAGAGGATTCTCTCCTATCCGGGACGACGCGGAAACGTTCTCACTGAACGCATAGTCACGTATTCACTTGGGCGACAGGCTTATGTGAGCCTAGAATAAGCCACCATGTGTCTACCCACACCTGTTCAAAATCTAAGCTTCGGAACCGGAATACACGATCCCCTGCCTAGAAACTTTACCTCTCGGTCACTGGTTCTTGAACATCGAAGTGTTCATGGCCATGCAATGTGGCCAATACACAAGGACATAATAGGCGCCGCTCACGACCCCAGAGGACAAGAGAAACCTTCCTCCCTAACGCCAAAATGCGTCCCCGCTCGGAACATAGTAGCTTGACCATTAGTTTCGAGAAAAGCATGATAATCCAACCACCAGGCGCAGAAAGCTATGGTTGTGCAAAGACAACCTGTGCTGGTTCTCGACCTGGTGATCCGACAGCCACTCGTATGCCGCCACATCACACGACGGTGCCATTGGTAGACCTTTCTAGTCAATTGAAACGGGAGGGAGGACTCTTTCCTTCCTAAGAAACAACCACATTGGCATGCCACTCGGTATCTACACCTCCGCAGACTGCATTGCAGGAACTTCCCAATCGACCACCAACACGATCAACACTCAACCGCTTCTGCCACAAGATCCATCGAGGGACCAGATAGCAAGTCTCAAGACTCTCGCCCAGGGCTAGTTTTGCGTCTCCTCGCTCGTCTGCAGCGTCCTGCAAGAAGAATCAGATTCGACCAAGACCAACAACGTCTCAAGAGGACCTTATCATACGGTGAATAGCTGTGCGCTCGTCTGTCTAGAAGTTTGTTTGTTTGTTTATTGAACATATACATCAGACTTGTGTGCTTGATACAAATATCCGCTTATAAATCTTCGTCAAGATGAGGACTGAATAGACACAAGGAAATAACAACACTGGAGAATTATAGACCAGACTTCCACAAAAAGTGTACAAAGGAGTTGACGGAAGTCGAATCCGCAGCCTTCTCCTACGCTCGCAAGCGATTAGCGGAGTGGTACCTTAACCACTCGGTCACGGAGAGCCCTATGTGTTTCGGTAAGCAAATAAACTCTGCTTTTGGCAGAAAGGAATGTAAGCCTGTTGAACGTATATAGGCGTTTAAGGCAGGAATTTTGATTGCCATCGCGAATAGCAAGTGGCCTTAAATGTTGTCATAAATATCGAGTGGTATAACACTTTTGTTAATGACTGTAAACTTTTCCATTAGATGCCTACGATACAAAACATTATTTTTACAACATTTGCCGTGCACATTAAAATATTTCATTTTTTAAACATATGACCATAATTATAAAGATGCATAGGCAAACTTTGGGCATTTTAAATATCCTTTTTAAATTATTACTTGCACGTACAACATGGAAATTAAAATATTTCACTTCTCAGCTATTGAGTGTTTTATTCAATGAAATTTATTCACTCATTAACTGAACATTTGTTCATTTCTACAGGTTCTATAGAATTATATAATCTGTGTTATTCCAATACACTAAATGCATTATAACTTATTTACCGATAAGACATTAGAAATTCCATGATAATCATCCTTAAGAAGGCATACAAAATTTCAGATTAAAAGAAAATATATTTTTCCATTGTATTTTCTAAATGTCGGACATTTCATAAATATTCTCTCGAAACCAGCTTTAACTAATCGGATGTGCCAATCCCAAAACTTTCTTCTATCTCATACATGATAATACTTCAAAAACTTGCTATCAAAGTGCCAAGATTAAATGACAATCTATGCCCATAATGAGGTTTCTGAAGGTATAAGTTCGTTGAATCATGTGCATTTTAAAAAGAGATATAAGCATCGCACTTTTCAAGCAAATTATTGAATTTCGGCACCCAACCTCTTAGATGTCTGCAAGCAAAATTGCCAACCCAAAGAACATAAAAGCGACACCTGTTTTGCAGTATACACCAAAGCCTAATATGGATCTATTTACGCGAAAGGGTAATAGAATATGAAGCTTCATTAAATTCTGCGCATTAGCTTTTGAGATATAGCTATATAAAAAGAGTGAAAAATGCAGCATAGCAGCGCCGCACCACCACCTGTAATATGATTTACACGAAAACCTAATCAGCACCAACATATGTCAAGGTCTAACAGAATATGAAGTTTGATGAAATTCCGTACATTAGTTCCTGAGATATGACTCTCGCTAAAATCTTGTAAATCCACAAAAATGCAGCATAGCAGCGTCACATGTCGGGTGATTTACATCAAAACCTAATCATCAACAACTTATGTCGACGTCTAACTGAATCTGAAGTTCGATGAAAAACCGAGGATCAGTTCTTTTGAGATAGAGCTATTGCGGAAATCGTGAAAAATGCAGCATTGCAGCGCCACCTGTTGGGAGATTTATACCAAAAATTAATCAGCACCAATTTATATCAATGTCTAACGGAATATAAAGTTTTATTAAATTGAGGGCATTAATTCTTGAGATAGACCGCCCACAACATTTTTGCCACATACTGACACACAGACAGACAGACTCAGAGACAGACAATTTGTAAAAGCAGTCAAATGGTGTTCAGGATTTTCTAAAACATATAAATCCGTCAAAAACCGGAATTCGAATTTTTTCACAAATCTATTACTTTTTTCTGTAAAGAAAGAAGAAAGTAAAAATTGATACACATACAGACAATATATAGCGATTCTTGCCGCACAGTGCACGAGCGAACGGTACTTGTAAAACTTTAAATGTGGTTTTTAAGTCGGTACCCAAAATATGTCAACAAAAAAATGGGTTCCTTGTATTTTTTTTCTTTTAATTTAAAACATATTTCTCTAGCCCTTGAGTGATGCTTTTTAAAAATATTTAATTTGTACGTTTTTCATAAACCAAATAAAATTATATTTTTTATTGAAAACTGCTACATTAAGTTTTAAAATCTGTCATTTTGCTAATAATGCAAGATTTCAATAAACAACTTTATATCAACCTATGTATTGTACTTTATAGTCACGTGCATACAATCACAGTGTATACGATTTTAGTACATGTAACTGTACTATTCGTGTTCTGCAAAAGTACAGTTCTGTTAAACAGAATTGTATTTTTTCAGAATACTTCTTATGAATGCATAAATAGATGAGATATTTTGATTAAACATTTGTAGCAGTGTTTATCTTCTGACATGAAAGTCGTTTACCACAAAATTTCCAAATATAAATCTTTCCCTTATTTAATCCTGATAAGGCCAATAAATAAGGCATTTGTTTTCTTTTCAAAAATAAAGGTAACTAGCTGATCTGCGGGTCAGAGGTTCAACACCTCCAATTTGTAGCATTTTAATGGTCTTTTTTTCTATCAATTTTTCAAATTTAAATGAAAATTCTCATTGGTATGTAAATTATCTCTCAAAACATTCATTCAAATGCAACTCACAAAATCATATTCAAACTATGCTTCTAAATTCCTGTAAAATTTCATTGGACATGAAACAATACATCTGATAATCAGGCAATATCAGGCAATAATTGTATTGCTTTTTAACAAATCCAAAATAAAAAATGTAATTTTCTGCGTAATTTTTAGCTCAGTAAATTTATTGATGAAAGTACAGTCTGTATTTCCATATAAATCGCAAATTTATTTTTAAATATTTTGTTGCTATCATGAGTTTCAGAATTTTTCTTTACGTAAAAATATGCCATGTTTCTGCTTGGTAATTTTTTTAATTCAGTCTATTTATGCATATGCGAATAAACGTGTGCATATAAGATCAAACGTATTGTACTTGTTTTAACTTATTTCTTCTCTCATAAGTATGCTTATAGTTTCTTTTATCTGTTTGTTAATTTTCTTTTCCAAAAACACAACAAAATTTAACAGATTTTCGAAAATTATATCCGCGTCCTTTTTTAGAGAGTTGACATCTTATTAAGTGTAAAAAAGAACATAACGAAATAATTTCTCCAATTTTCCACTAAACAAACTTATGCTTGAAAATTCCTTTAACTGTATTTTTCTTTTCTCTATCTGTTGTTTTACTTTACGCAAAATGTAAACGTAAACATTAAATACTTATAACAATTTTAGAAGAGCATATTTTGCAAAAGTGTTTCATGAATATAGGTAAATGAATGTTTTCATCTAGAAAAGTTCCCTATAATTTGTATACTAAATTTAAAAGAGAGCCTTTGTTTTCCTGCGTATTTACATAGTTTCTTAAAAATTTTCCATCACAGCTGCAAAATATTTATATGTACACATAGTAATTCACAGAAATATTTTAATTAAATTCATTTAAGTTTACTCTGTACTTTTTAATATGGAACGCTTTGAAAATACTCAGAAAGTAAATTTTGAAAACCGATGAAATAAAATGCGGCAGACAAATGCTTTTAATTAATGTTATTAGAGAAAAGGCGTCTTTATTTGCATTTGTATTATATTAATTTTATTCGTCACGTTTAAGGCTACCTTATAAATATAAAACCGCGTTTACTTGTTCAACATAAGTAAATTATTTAATCCTTAAAGTATGAAATTAAAATTTTCCATAATGTATTTTTTAAGAATATGCACCTTTAATAATCTAAATAAACAAAACTATGTGTAAAGTCTAAAATAGTGTTCATTTAATTATCTGTTTTAAACATTCACTGTAGAGTTAGTTACACATGCAAGAGTTTAGTGAAAAGTTACAAACTAAAGATTATTTTTCAATTTTCTTAATGAATATAATTTTTTTTTTTAATATTGAATAGTAGAAATTACTCCAAATACTGATTGAGTGCATCAGTAATTTTCCAATTACTGGAAATGTTTTGAAGGTTTATTTATCTTTTAATATAATTATTGACACATTTTTCAGAAGATGTGCATATACACCAAATTATTGTATGAGGACAACTAATCCGGAAAGAAATTAGCATTTCCATTCCTACAATACAAATTATCTTTATACTCATTTTGATACTGAAACATAAGTTTGAAAAATACACAAAAATTCAGTATTTTTCCATTCTGCTCAAGTATTAGTTACGTTAACATTTTAATGATTAATTAAAAGTCCAATCCAATCTTTAAAGGGACCAGAAAGGTTTATAATTAATGAAAATTGACTGAAGTTCAATCGTGAATGACAAAGTCTGTAATTAATTTACACTATTATTCTTTTTTTCATTTATTTATGTTTCATGAAAATAAAACACGAATGAAAAATCATGCGTCAAGCATATATTATAACACTTTCCAACACTTCCAGAATACTTTTAGAAATATTTTCCGTTTAATAAAGTAAAAGATGATGTCTAAATAAACAATTTGGAAAAAGCATAACACATTAGATTAATTTTAACACAATTATTCAAATTCGTAAAGAAATCATATGTGTTGTAAATTTCCAACTGGACGAAAAATATCCGAGCCAGGATTCGAACCTGGGATCTCTTGGCTGAAGCAGTTGCAAAATTACAACTCATATGATTTCATTACCAATTTGAATAATTCTGTTAAAATTAATCTAATGTAATCACGTACCCAGCGAGCGTTTACTGGAGTTTGAAATTACCTGCGATTTATTCTGTTGAGCTGATTCAGATATCAGATCAGATGCTATGATCAATAAGGTTAACTGGATGAATTAGATCCTCCAGATTCGACCGGGATGGCTCAGTTGGTCGAGCATGGCAGCTTCATTCAAGATATCCCAGGATCGAATCCTGGCCCGAACATTTTTCGTCCAGTTGGAAAATTACAACTCGTATAAAACATAACACATTTAAAAGCCCAATTTCAGGAATTACCAACAATATTCTAAAAAATATCCGAAATGCTTTGTGCAGCGCTATATAGGATCAATAGATTTATATATATACTACATAGAAAGCTAAATTTTAGTTCAGTTAGGAAACGCATAACACCCTTTAAAATTATCCTTCTGGAGTTTTGGTCAATTAACGGAAATTAACTCGAGATCTTTTGTTCTGTCCTGTATATGATTTATAGCATTTATACACACCAAGTAATACGCAAAAAATTAGTTAAATTTAAGAACGTACTCCACAACTGAAAACGCACTTCTAGCAATTATTGTTAACAGACAGTACTTTAACCGAATTCTTTTATGTGTCCCTGTAAAAGAACAATGAATGCTATGCACAAAATATTCTATAGTACACATCTTGCAATCCACCTCTGTGATAGATATGAATTTCAATATGCTTGAAAGAGTGAGTTATTAAAAAATACCGTAAACGATTTTTCCCCTTAGTTCGTAATGTAACAGAATTATTTTGACTGTAACTGCTATGCACACTCTATTCTATAATAAGCCTCTTATAGTACGTCTCAGCGATATACAGGGTGAGTCATAAATTCGTGCAGACTTAAAAAATTCATAATAAAAGAAGTAAGGCTCAGAAAAAATTTCGTTTTACGCGAATATGATCAGAAAGACATTGGATTTTTTTCCATGTATTAAAAAATGATTCCAAAAGTAACAGAAAGAGGTCAGTGACACGTCATACTGAAGAGACGTTTTATGCAATTTAATATATTCCGTAATCGTCTTAGAGTAGATCAAATTAGCGTATTTTTAGAGTTTATGGTGTCAGAATGGGGGTTGGCCAGCGCAGCTCGTAGGGGGCAGAACACACACAAATATATATATCAGCATATTATATATATTGTTTTTATACAAAATTTACATTTATTTGTATACTAGATGACCCACCCGGCGTTGCCTGAGCACGTGATAATATATTAAAATAAAAATAAAAAATCAAGTTTTCGATATCAAGCCGAATGACCCAAACCCTATTGAAATCGGGCCCATAGAACCCGAGAAAAGAATGGGTCCGCAGGCGGTGGAATGTGCCCCCCTGTAAATTTAACGAATTTCCTTTAAGATTATCCCGATACTTAATTTACGGATGAAATAAATTGTGTAAATACTGAAAAAATGTTTGTGTATACGAAACAATGAATAAATTGCCAAAAATATGCATGAAAAATTGCCTTCCCTCGCCAAGCTCTTTTCTATATCTCGCTAAGGCCCATACCCTGCAAAGGTACCAAAATAATAACAACAAAAAATACATTTTTTCGTCTTTTCAAACCTTTCTGTTTCACTTAAAATAACTTTAAACTAGTCGTTCGGGGCCACAGAAATACTTACCCATCATATATATGCATAATATAAAATATGAAAATAAAACATGTGTAAACTATTTATAAAATGCATAGAAATTCGAATAAAATCATGGCTTGATGACGTCATAAACTTTACATCGAGGCTAACGAAATAGACAGGCTACCGCGGTGCATTCCCCTTATCTTTTTTTACAGACCGCTAGAGTGTCCTGATACTCTTTTTGTACACCTGCATTGGTTGATTCGAGCATCACGTGACTCCGACGGTCTGTAAAAAAAGATATGCGTAAAGCACCGCGGTAGCCTTTCTTTTTCGTTAGCCTCGCTTTAAATGCTCTATTACTGAACTGCGTAAAAGAAACATCCTTATAACTCCCAAATTCATAAACATATTAACTAACGGTTTACTGCTTCGGATGAAGCGTCTGGTTTCCAATTAAAATATATCTTTGAATTGAAATTTGAATTAAATACAGGGTCATGAAAAATCAAAGTGTGTTGAAAATAGGATTCCAAATATCTCGGCAACTCATTATCCGATCAACTTCATTCTTTATGCAAAATTTATGTTTTTTATTGTATTTTATATTTACTCCTTAAAATAAACAATTTCGAAAATTTTTATATACCTTTTGCCAGAATGAATATTTCGAGAGTCCGAAAAAAATAGTTCGAGGTTTCTGAAATTCAATAAGCTTCTTCCCATTATTACATACTAAGTACATACCAAATTTCAAGTCTCTATATCAATTTGTTCTAGGAGATGGAGCGTTTACAGACACACACAGAGACACGGACGGCAATTTTTTTCTAAAAGTATGTTTTTCGGAATCTCCAGTATCTGAAACATGTAAATCCGCAAAGTTTATTTTTCGATTTTTAAAACGATTACAAGACTTACCCTATACTACGTATGATGGGTAAGTAAAACTCACGAGCAGCCGATGTACAACACGATTACGAAAAGTCCTTCTGGCCTGAATCAGGGGCAAAAGATAGCCTCCCTATACCGTGGTTTTGAAATTTGAGCTAATTTTACTGGAAAACAATAAGCTAAAATACGTGGAACCGGATTACAGAAGATCCATTCCCAATTTTTCGTCAATATTGAATTTGAATCAGGATTTCGCCAAATTAGTCAGCTATAGCTAAGTTGGCTTCAATTGTGACAACCTATTTTTGACGCCAAATTAGTCGGTGTTTCGCCAAGTGTCTCTAACCTTGGCGAGAATTTGACAATATTATGAAAGTAGTTTATTTATCATTATTGTTCTTGAAAATGTCACCGATTGAGTGTACGAAACTTGTTGATCTATGTATTAAAAGGTATTTATAAGCCTTTATGTGTGCTGTTATCGCTTAAAGGAAATACATCTTTATTTTAATGTAATTTTATATTAATAAGTGATTTTCTCATATAATTATTTATTTATTTTCATTTTTTTTTGTGGCATATACAAAGTAATATCGGCCTCGAAATACAGTGTTACAACTTCAAATTAGAATAACAATTTTTTAAAAAAATAATATTTTACCATCTGAGGGAAGAAAAAATAATCTAATGGGAATTATGAAAGAAAAAGCAGAGGCTTTATTTTCTACATTCTTCTCTCCGCTTAAAGAAAGATTAATTAATCCAATTCAAAAAGAAAAATATGTTTTACGAAAACATTTTTCATATGCAAAGTATTCAATTTTTAGAGAAACGAAAATCATGTAATAAATTGCTCTTTTCTTCTAAATCTATAATAACTGCATTTATACAACATAAATGATTTAATATTGGATTTTGTTATCTTTACAGAATAAAGAAATACGTATTCGTACTATTTATTTTGCTGTTCCCTCGCTTATTTGTTGAATATTAAATCTGAAAGAGAGATACACGTTATTTCCTTTATGTTTTATGCAAGTGATTTATTTTCCAAAATGCTGAAAGAATAATAACACATTTATGTATGCTTCACAAAACTTTCACAGTTTATTCTGATTTTCAATTATTCGTATGACAAAATATGTATTTTACTTAAAAAAATGATTATATTTAAAAAAGTAAGATACAAAAAATTAACTTAGGTATGATAATCAATAAATTCAAACTATGCTTTTCAAATTTCGAAAAGAAAAATGAAACCGAAACAGTACTTTTTAAAGATACTTTTTATGCAAGTTTCATTATAAAAAGTTACCTATTGCAGCCGTTCGGAAGAAAGCAATTCCAAAAAATTTTGATTTATTTTCACCTATCATGACCCTCAGACCCCAAAACCACCCTCCGTTCAAATGTTGATTTATATATATATATATCCGTATATATATATATATATATGAAATAATTTCCATGTCATAGTGAACTATATCAACATATCAATTCTGACAATCGATGATCCCTTAAAACAGCAGATGCTCTGCAGTCGAAGGTTCCAGATGGAAGACGATGTTTCAGAAAAACATTAGGAGTTTTCCCGTATAAATAACAAGAACCTGCATTAGTATCAATAATTTTTATTGACACTTCATCAATCAAAGACAATTCCACTAAGCATCAAGTTCAGAATTCATAGCTGAGTTGTGCTATGCCATAGAAAACAGCAAGAATATGTTACATTTATTAGAGACTTACACAAACGAACAATTCTCCTCCAAGTGACGAGGTTTGTTTCGAAATTGAAAACACGTAAAAATTCTGGCTCCGCGACTGCGTAACTGCGTTTTAAAGGCAACGAGGCATATCAATCTTTTCGTTGATGCAGGGGGAAAATAACCAATGAGCGGCTTGCGAGGCCGTGAAACTTATGACTATACACGGCATGATTTTAAAGTGAAAAAGTTAGACGCGCGAGTCGAAATGAATCATGGGATATCGAATGATAATTTTAATAAAATAAAAATCATACTAAGAGACGTTCTAAAGAAATAAACAAGTTGGAAATTGTACGTCTAACGTAACAAATGAGGGGCGTTCGTACTGTAGATAGTTATATAAATATTCAGATCTTGATGATTTTCAATTCTGTGAAATGAATTATATCGTCTGCAGACTATTTTCTGTAAAAAAATAAGTATCTCGATCGCTTGACGATTGAACCTCGGAAGCTCCTATAACTAGAAATCATCGATTTTTTAAAAAAAATTCAAATTCCTTAATAAATATTTTTATTAATATCGTCTAAAGTTTTGATTCAATTTTTATAAAATTTGAAATGTCTCGACATAATTCTGCAAAGATAATATATCTTAAATTTCAAACCATTAGTTTGGGTAGTTTTTGCGTTGTTATATGTGGACAGACGGACGGACGGACAGACAGACGGACCAGACGACGACAATAGGTACTAGGTATTTCTATAATTACGAACGGACCTAAAAAGGAATGTTTCAAAAGAAGAAATAAATTAAAGGTTTTTAGAAATAAGTGTAGCTTTTAACAGATTAAGATTTTTAGAATAAAAATAAAAATAATATATTGATTAAAGATATGGAAAAAATATAATTTACATTTAAGATATTATGAAAAGACAGTAGTCCAGTAGAAATAGCGCAAAAAAGGGCCTTGTCTTGCAAAAATTCGGGTAACTCTGATTTTTGGATATGTTGCATCAGTTGACCGTCTAATAAAAAAAAACTAGTTTTCGACCTGCTAGACCTTGTGCGTTTTTCACAATATCGAAAAAAAAAACAATATTTTTCGGCACTTTTTTCGATTTTTCTTAACTCGATTTCAGCGCAATTCACAGAAAAAAGCACTTTCAACATTTTGTAAAGGATAAAATTCTCTACAACATGCACTAATCATCTTTGTAAATTGTCCAAATATGGAGTGAGATATGGAGCCAGGAAAATAGGGTAAAGTTTGCAAAATGAGCAAAAATCCACAAATGACGTTAATTTTTGCTTAATAACCCACTTTTAGTGTGTTTTAGAGACAAAAGTGTCATAATAAAGTTTATAAAGCATGAAGTAGTCTATAAGTTTCATGTAGTAGATCATTAAATATCTATAATAGACTCTAAAAATCAGAACAACACAATTTATTGTTAAAACAGGAAAATACCGCCTGACAAGTCACTAATTTAACAACGAGATTTTATTTTTTATATTGATTAAACGATGCAATTAATTAATTATAGTATGTATAATAAAAGGTAACTGTTGAATAGTTGAGGGGGAGGGCAAAGTTAACCAAAAAACCTAGTCGGTAGATATAGATGCGGGGCCAAGAATTCAAAGTCGAAAGTAAAACTAATAGCTCGGAATAATGTAAAAAAATACTTGAAAGATAAATAAGTTATAAATTAGAAATTTTAAAAGGAAAAAGGAGTATCTAAGGCCGAAACAAAGGGAGGTAGGAGCAAAAGGAGCATGTGGCCCGGGCACTAGAAAGGAAAGAGAAGAGGGCACAGAATGAAGATTTGGTTTGTCGTGTTTGTATTAATTTGTCCCACATATTTTTTGCTAGTTATTCAAAGTTTACATTGATGGTATATATATCTTACTTTGAGAATGTTAGTCCCAACAGAAAGAATACCAACAATTATACCTGATAAGACGGAAACCTGTATAAAGGGGAATTGTTTTACGGGGTTTTGAATTCAGTTTTAAATTTTAAAATAAAGAAAATATTAGAAACTTATCCTGAACATAATCAAAAAAGTATAAAAAGTGCAGAAAGTGCTCGTCGCTTGAAGATTCATACTTCTGCTGAGATTAAGTTCAATAAGACCATGTTTCCACAGATGCCGCAAGAAAAATTGTTGGAGAATGAAAAAAAGAAATAACTTTTCATTTTTATGCTTCTAAATGAATTTGAAAAAGCACAAATGATCACCACGCTGGCCACTGAAGATGTAGATGTGCTAATAGTGGACACAACTATATCCTTAGCTCATGGTTACTATGCTGTCATTATCAATGGTGAAGGCATTGACTTTCTTGTTCTTGTGGCTTCTCTAGCTCCAGACATATTTATTTCCCAAGGACCGGGAGAGGGAAACTGCCTGATGCTCTCTACTCCAACAAGTGTTTCAAGTATAAGGAAGTTGCACAAAATATTATTTTTCTTCATACAGTAAGTAGTTTCGACATCACTTGTGTGCTCTACAGCCATGGGAAAATGAAATATTGCAGAATTCTTCAGAACCCATCCCTGAACCAAAAAGTTCAAATCTTTAAAGACTCAAATGCAGAGAGGCACAAACTTGTTGAAGCCACAGAAGCTGTACTTCTTGCCCTGTATGGAGGTGATCCCAACCAAAACTTGAATGTATTGCGGTATGTCAGCTTCGCTAGAGCAGCTAACAATGTTAAATTAAATTACTCGCAATGTTACTGAATAGCATGCGTTCCGAACATACCTAGTAGTTCAGACATGGCTGGAAAACGAAAAAGATCCTCTCGAATGGGGCTGGAAGTGGGGTGGTCATGGGCTCATTCCAGTCACCATGATGAACGAACCAGCCGCTCAAATTCTGCTCGATTTCATATCTTGCCAATGCAAAAAAAAAAATTTTCAGTACAAAGTGCAGTTGTAGAAAGGCAGGCTTGAAGTGCTCAGTTATCTGTGTGAAGTGCCACAAGCAACTATGTGGCACCCCTCCTGATATTATACTTGACCTTGAGGACTTTGATGACCTAGAATAACCAATCGAGTCAAGTACAGAGAGGGACAATGAAGTATATGAGACGATGGTATCATTACCATGGCCAAGCAGCAGAAAATGGAAACATATTTGACAAAGTGACTATACTTACTATATATTTGTTGATTAATTTCTTGTACATTCTATAATTAATTAACCACATCGTGCTTTCAGTATCAAAAATAAAAGCTCGTTTTTTAAATTAATAACTTGTCAGGCGGTATTTTCCTGTTTTCACCCAAAATCTTTTTGCTGTGATTTTTAAGGCCTATTACAAATAATTAATGATCTAATAAATGGAACTATAGACTATCTCAATCTCATGCTCTAAAATGTTGATTATGACAGTTTTGTTTCTAAAATGCACTAAAAGTGGGTTATTAAGCAAAAACTAACGTCATTTGTGGATTTTTGCATTTTTTCCAAATTTAACCCTATTTTCCTGGGTCCGTATATCTAATTCTATTTGAACAATTTACAAATATGAATACTGCATATTGTAGAGAATTTTATCTTCTGTAAAATGGTTAACGTGATTTTTCTGTAAAAGGAAACTAAGTTATCCTTAACTTAAGAAGTATAACTTAAGAAAAATCCAAAAAAGTGCCGAAAAATATTGATTTTTTCGATATTGTGAAAAAGGCACAAGGTCTAGAAGGTCGAAAACTTGTTTTTTTCATTAGAGAGTCAACCTTTACAACACACCCAAAAATCAGAGTTACCTGAATTATTGCAAGGTAAAATGTTATTTCTACTGGACTACAGGGAAAAAGTAGAATTGTAAGAATTCGGAATAAATTAATTAAGGAAAAATGGCGATTTTTTTTTATTATTACACACACACACACACACACACATATATATATAACACTTTGTATTTATATATATCCATATATATATATATATATAACACTTTGTATTTATATATAACCATATATATATATATATATATATATATCAATATATATATATATGACATTTGTCATGCTATAACTCTCTTATTTATGAAGCGATTTGGATGTGACTGAGTATGTGTATAGGACATACTAAGGTCTCGACCGAGTTTGTTGGCCATCTTCATTCGCCATCTTGTTTCAAAACGGGGGCCAGTTAAACAATTTAAAAATTTTAAAAATTCAAAAAGATTTATAAAAAAATATAAATTGAAAAAGTTGTTTTCATTTAGTGTTTGATCGTGATACAAGGATTCTGGGACATTTCTTTTGTTTTGGCTTTATCTTAAAAAATGGCTGAGCTATGGCAGTTTGAAATTCTAGGGTGGCTGACATTTTGAAACATTCTGATTTTTACTTTCTTCTATCTATAATAGAAGAAAGTATTGTAATCGAATTTTTTTTTTACCTCCGGTTTTTGACGGATTTGCACGTTTTAGTGATCAGAGATTCCGGAAAATATGTTTTTACAAAATGTCTGTCTGTCTGTTCGTCCTCATTGTATCATCGAAAAGTGTATGAAGTTATGCTTCAAATTGAACCAAAATTTTTTTTCTATGTTTTTGGCTATGGCCAGTAGGTCCTACTTGAATTTGGGGATATTTCGACAAAGGGGACGCTTCGATCGTGATTTTTGTTCGATTTTCACTATTATATCATCGAAAAGTGTATGAAGCTATCCATAGAATTGAACCAAAAATGTTTTCTATGTTTTTGACTATAGCCTTCAGGACCTAGTTGAAATTGGGGATATTTCGACGAAAAGAGGCGCTGTGATCGCGATTTTTGTTCGATTTTCACTGTTGTATCACCGAAAAGTGCATGAAGTTATGCAGATAATTGAACCAATTTTTTTTTCTATGTTTTCGACTATAGCCTGCAGGTCAAAGTTCACTTCGGGGATATTTCGACGAAAGGGAGCGCTGCGATCGCGTGTTTTGTTTGATATTTGTTCGATTTTCACTATTGTATCGTCGAAAAGTGTATGATGTTATGCAGATAATTGAACCACATTTTTTTCTGTTTTTGGCTAGGCCAGCAGGTCCTACTTGAATTTGGGGATATTCCACTGGAAGTGGGCGCTGTGATAGCCATTTAAAGCTTTCAAATTCAAAAAGTTGTACAAAAAAATGAGAAATCCTAAAAGTTTTTTGCCGTTAAATGTTCGGCCTTGATCCGGAGAATCCGGAGCAATTTTTGTTTTCCCTCTATATTAAAAAATGGCTGAGATATAGCGGTTTGAAATTTTAGAATAGCTGACATGTTCAAACAAGACAGCAGAATTCATACATAAACGGGTTTAATTTATGAGTTTTAGTTAACATGGTTTCGGCAAATTTTCTTTCATTGTTGTAACCGGCTATTCTTATATGCTTAACACTATATATTTATTTTCGCCAACGTCAAATTTTCGCCAAGCTTGGCGACAGTTGGTGAAATATCGCCAAATTTGCGACAAAAATAGGTTGCCATAAATGAAGCCAACTTGGCAGTAGAGGACTCATTTGGCGATATTCTCATTCAAATTCAATGTTGACGAGAACTGGGAATGAATCTTCTTTAATTGGGTTCCTCGCATTTTAGCTTCATGTTTTCCAGTAAAATTAGCAAAAATCCTAAAACTAAAATCGTAACGAAATAGGGAGGCTCTCTGTTCTTGTCGGCACAGGCCAGAAGGACTTTTCGTAGTTTAGTATACATCAGTTGATCGCATCCCCTGTAACCCGACGATTCGCAAGCAACTGACGTACAACAGAATGACGAAAAATATTGATTTTATTGGCGATGTGATAGCGAATTTTGAAGTATTACGATGACTGAGATAGAAAAAAATGTTGGGATTGGCACATCCGATAAGTGTTTTTATATTGTAATTCTCATGCTGAAATTCGCATTCAAATTCAGTATTAAAGAAAACCGGGATTGAATATTCTACAATGCATTTTAGCTTCAGGTGTTTGAATAAAATGAGTTGTATTTTTCAAAACTTGGACTATGAAAGCTACCTTTTCCTCCCGGTACAGGCCCGAAAGACTTTTTTCTTCTCTTACTACACTTTCATGTTACATATTTTTTCCTTTAACACTTTCTATCACCACATTGGATATCCGCAACATACCCAAAAGTCAATGTTACTTATACATTGGGCTTTTAAAGACGAATTTATTTATTGCTACTATCTCCCAACACAACAGTTAATATAAATTGTTCATAGAATTCTCAACAGATGGCGATACTGGGTCATTTTTTTCATGACAAAGTTTTATTTATCATTTGAGCAGTTTCACATCGTTATTGCTAAAATGAAATTCGTATATTTTGTCAAATTAAAAAGACTGGAGACGTCTAAAAATAGAATTTTTACAAAGGTAAGTTCGTATGCTTTTAAATTTTGTATTAGGAAATTGAGATTATTTATGAGAAGTATGTAATTTTCTGTTTATTGCAGATGTGAAAAAAGTACCTTTTAGTCAATATATATATATATATATATATGTATATTATGTTTTAATTTTTTATTTACATGCTTAAAATGATATATTCTAACATATATTCCGAGTAAATATTTTTAAAATCTGAGTTATTGAGTCACAAAGGGTTAATATTGCACAAAATCAATTAAAGCTAAACGTTACCAGTCATCACTATAGCCATATTGCGACTAAATGCGAAAAAATATCAAGTAATATATATAAATAGATAGATAAATAGATAGGTAGATATAGATTACCATTTTGATAGCTACTTTTACTTTCATGAAAAGAGAACTTTAAAACGGAAAAAACTTTTAATCACTTTTTTTCAGGACAAACTGCTCTCTCGTAAATAGCCCCTTTGTTTATATTATTTTTAATTCACTTTTAACACTGTTTAAAGCATTTCTTCTTATTATTATTATGTATCACTCACTGTAGAATAATTATACTTTTAGTATCTCGGGGCGGATTGAATAGTTCTTTTATAAGACCAGAAATCATTCTTTACTGGCATTTTCATAAATTTTAGTACATGTTGACACAAAACACTTAACATAACGGCACATTGCACGTATATATATAAAACTTCACTTTCACATTTCCGGAGAACAAAATAACACATACGTTCTAATTACATAACCAGACTTCGAAAAAAAACAACTTCCTTCGGCAAAGCTCACATGTCAACTCTACTGATCAAACGTCACGCCTCAGATCACGTGATGCGCTGCAGATTTCGCCAGGGAAGAGTCTATTTCTTTTGGAAGGGGCTTTCTGCGTTACATCCTCCCCCTCTGTTTCCGACATACGTCTCGGAGAGGAAACAGGATGCTTTCTGGGTCTCCCTCTTTTTCTCAGGGGTGCAACTGGTGTAGTTTCAGTTTCTTGGAATGGTGTCAAGGCTGAAACATGATAAGACCCAATTCGCTGAGTAGGATTGTCTAGACTGGCAATGTCATATGTCACCAGTGATTTTTGAGTCAAAACTATATATGACCCATCCCTCTTAGGCATAAATTTGGCTGTTTTCTGGTTACTTGCCTTGCTCACAGGGTGTAAGGTAACCCATACTTTTTCCCCAGGTGTAAAATAAACTCTTCTACGATTTTTATCATAATATTTCTTACGCTGATCTTGTTTCATTTCAACTCGCTCTTTCACTCTCTTTGAGACATCTGCAAGACGTTTAAGATATGGAGCTATTTCAGGAACAAAATTGTCATTTTCAACAACTGCTCTAAAATCGTTCACCACATCATCGATTTCTTTTTTAAGAATTTCTTTCTTAGCAGGAGTCATCCGATAAGGTGGCACAGCAAAAGGAGCACTATCACCTGTATTGATACGATGCTCTACATACGGGGTTGTCTCTCCCCTTGGTTGAAAGCATTTTTCATACCTTTTTAGAAGACTATTATGTTTTTCTCTTTCGTTAGAAGTTAAATTTTTGTCTTCATCTTCACGTAAGGCGTACGGACTAACTTCTACCGCACCAGCTGACGAATTATTTTCTTCAACGTATTCATCTACAAAATGAAATTTTTTCTGAGGTTTATTACTGAAATACCACGTTTTGTTGGCAGTATCTAACACCATGTTAGCATTGTGCAAAAAATCCATGCCTAAAAGCGTTCTATTATCCTTAGCATTTGGTAATATAATGAACTCCGTTTTGAAGAATCGACCTTCAATCTCTACTGGAACTGTAGCAGACAAAGTTTCTCTGGCTACTGTAATTCCGTCAGCCAACGTGACATCATGAGTATGAGGTTTCAGTGCAACACCAGTTTTTAAAAAACAGCTCATACATACGTTCTCCCGCAATGGAACGATTCGCTCCCGTATCTGCACAGACTAACACTTTCTTATTGCAGATCGTGATAGGCACATTTGGAGCTGAAACTGTTGAAGTATTTAAACTATACAACTTAAGACGATGTGCTTGCACATTTTCTTTTTTAACCGAAGGGGTACAATCTGGGCATTTCTTCTTTATAAATCCCAGTTTACCACATCCATAACAAACAATATCAGATTCTAAGCGTCGATTACCAAACTTAGGAGATCTGTCTTCTTTTGGAAGTTTACTCTGCTTCCAATTATTATCTCGGTGAGAAAACTCTTTTTTCACTTGGGGTACAACCGGATCTCTTTTTGGGAACGTACTTCATATAATTTCATAGGCATCTAGTTTTTCAGCGAGGTCGACTGGCGAATTTAAATTTCCGCAGTCATCTAACATATGCTGTTTGCATTCAACAGGCACGCGGCTTTTCATTTGATCAGCTATGATCAGATCCTGGAGTGCTTCAAAAGACGTTACAGTTAATTCTTTAAGCCAGTTTTCAAAATAAGCTCGAAGTTCGAAGTAATAATCTCGCCAACAGATTTCTTTTACCTTGCGATGAGCAAAGAACAGCTGCCTGAATTTTTCGGCACTAATTTTAAACCGTTTGAGAAGTAAATCTTTTACATGTGAAAAATTCGAAGCGTTCTCTTCTGATTCACGAGCGATAAGCGCAGAAATAGAAGATGGGACAACACTGAGTAAATACGATACCCATAGATGCTCAGGTACCTTCGAGAGTTTTAACTGGCGTTCCAGGAGCACCAAAAACAAAGTTACACCATCTGTTTCTAGCCTGAATGTAGGCAACAACCTTTGGACATCTATCTTACTTTCCGCGTTAGATATTATCCCTGTCGCATTACCACCTACCACTCCACTGGAAACACTTTGGCTCTGAACCTGTAACTTAAGTTTCTCAAGCTCAAAATTCATCTCAAGCTTTTTAAACTCCATCTCTTCTGCCCTACGCTTCTCTTCTAATTCCAGATCTTTTGTCCTACGCTTCTCTTCTAATTCCAGTTTACGCAGTTCTAACTCTGCTTCTTTTTGTTTATCCTCTAATTCCCGCCTACGTTGTTCTTCTTCCCGAGTTGCAATTTGATTCCTGACTAATGAATTCACAAAATCAACATCGAACGAGGGGGAGGATTTGATTTTTTCCCGCAATGTGACAACGGTCATAGTGGTTTGCACATCTAAATTCATTTCTAACGCAACCTGGAACAAATCCTCTTTGCGAGCTTTATTAAGTTCAGACATTTTAAATTTTAGCAAAACAACTAGCCGAAAACCCTATAAATGCCAAAATTTTCGTTTAAAACGTACCCCAAACGTGAGCTTCGCCGTTACAAATCATATAAACTTTTAATAAAACAAAACAGTGAGCTTTAATCATAATATGAACTCTTACTACAAAACAGAACAAACATTAAATCTCTTTTGATTTAAATAAACTGGATTTCATAACGCGACACATTCAAAACAATATTTTAAATGAGATAAAAACCGTAACTGAATAGTTGGCACTTAAATAATGTTCTAAAGAAAACAAAACACATAACTGAATAATTGTCACTTAAATAAATATTCTAAATGAAATCAAAACACATAACTGAATAATATAATTGTCCCTTAAATAATATTCTAAATGAAATCAAAACACATAACTGAATAATTAAATTTTCAACCAATATTATTTTTTAATTACTAAGACAGCTTAATATCGGTTTTGTTCAGAACAACTAAAAAAAAAAACTTTCTGCCTTAATAAAATCAAAACAACAAAACTTGCATAACTTACTCATTCACTTTTAAATTTCACAACAATGCTTTTCTTCTCAATAAATCAAGAACTCAGAATTAAATACTTACGTGCAACAGTAAATAAGAACAAACATTTATATCGAAAGTGTACTCAGTTATTTTAAAACCAATAATAAAAGAAAACAAAAGTAATCAATTCATTTAAAACTAATAATAAAAGAAAAATAAAACATCTTTATGATAACTGCAATAAAATTACGAATACTTTATATTAATTTGACCTGAAAACGATAATATAATAATTTTACTTGAAACTGATATCAGTTTCACTTCTTTCTTTTTTTTTTAATCAATAAAAATTTTCTTTCAACACAGTCACGATAAGCATTCAAAAATAAAATCAAAAGTAGGGAAGGGGGGAAGGGGAAATAATGTAAGAACAAAATAAAACGTAACAAAATAATGTAAAATCTGCGTAAAATATTCAAAATAATGTTATGAATAATCTAACTGAATTTAAGAATAATCAAACTTAAGTTAATAATGAACCAGAATAATATTAAGATTAACCAAACTTAAGTTAAGAACATCCCAACGATGATAAGAATAATCCAACTGATGAAAAGAATGCATTCTTTGTTTTTTATAAGAAAAAAATACGGTTCCGTTTTTTACCAAGTCACACATGAGTTACACAATTTTCTGTAAACACACATAATGTATTATTTTCTTGGGCGTACACAAAACAATTTTTAGAACTTTAAGAACACATCAAAATCGTATGCTGCAATGGCGACCGGTTGCGCCTGTCGACGCTTACGACTTTAGAGTGGACTGTAAATTATTCAACTACTATCGATAAAATTTCAACTTTTTATAAACGAACCATTTTATTTATTTACTTCGGAGCTCCCCATGGAGACATCCGAACGAAGCAAGAACAAAACAACAACTGTGTTACATTTATCGCCAAGCGATATTAGAAGCCAAGAGTGGCGCCAACATACCGGCCACCACTGAAATATTTATTTCAGCAAAATATCTTAAATGTCCTTCGTTGTGAACAATTATTTTTTTCTTTTTAACAATAAATCTTCAATTATAATACAAGTTTCAATTCAATCAATAATACAAATATACAATTCAATTCAACTATAATATCAAAATACAAAGTTACTGCAAAAAATTTTCAAATATAAATGCACAGAAATACAAGAAAAATAAATATTTACATTATAATAAAGGATCATTTATGGGCAAAATACTAACATTAGAAATTGCCCGTTTGAATATACCATTAGGGGTTTTTACAAGCACAACCCTAATTTTACCATCGCTCCCATAAACAACGTCTTGAATGCGACCGACTGACCAAGTACACATGGACAAATTACTATCCTTTAATAAGACCATAGTTCCAATTTTAATATTTTCTTTTTCAAATAACCATTTTGTTCGCTGTTGAAGATTATTTAAATAATCTCTACTCCATTTTTTCCAAATTAATTGATTAATTTTTGTAATTTGCTGCCAATGACTAAGTTTATTATTGGCAAGGTCAGTCAAGTTTGGTTCACAGATGCTATTTATAGGGCGGCCGATTAAAAAATGTCCTGGGGTTAACGTTTCATAGTCATTTGGATCCGAAGATAAAGGTATTAGAGGCCTACTATTTAAAATACCTTCGATTTGATTAACGACAGTTAAAAATTCCTCAAAAGTTAGTTTTAAATCTCCAATAGTTCTTTTTAAATGGTGCTTAAAGGATTTTACTCCTGCCTCCCACAAGCCACCAAAATTAGGGGATCTAGGAGGAAGGAATTTCCAAGAAATTGAATTAGCCAATAAGTAAGCAGCCAATTCCTCGGATTGATTTTTTACAATTATATGCAATTTTTTCAATTCTAAATTCGCACCAACAAAATTAGAGGCATTATCGGAAAAGATGGTGGCGCAAATCCCACGCCTAGCTACAAATCTTTTTAAGGTAGCTATTAAGGCTTCAGAAGTTAAATCTGTTATTATTTCTAAGTGAATTGCACGAGTAGCAAAACAGACGAAAATTGCGACATAAATTTTACTAAAAACTCCTTTACGTTGGTTTTTGTATTTTATAAAAAATGGGCCACATAAATCAATCCCTGAATTTGTAAAAGGGGGGTTGATATTTACCCTTTCTTTAGGTAACGAGGCCATGATTTGTTCTGCAATTTTAGGTTTGTTTTTAAAACAAACAATGCAATTATGCACGATTTTTCGAGCTATGTTTCTGCCATTTAAAGGACAGAATTCTTGTCTCACAAAATGAAGCAAGGTTTGAGCACCAACATGCAAATTTTTTAAGTGAAAATACTGGAAAATTATAAGGGTAAGCCTATGATCTTTCGGTAAAAGAATCGGATGTTTTTTATCATAAGATAAATTTGATTTATCTAAACGACCACCAACCCTAATAATTTCATTCCTATCAAGAAAAGGATTTAAATTACTTACTCGACTATCCTTTAGTTTCTCACCCTTCTTGAGTGCCTTCATTTCTCTGTCGAAATACATTACCTGAACCAATCTGATCAAATTAATCTTTGCTTGGTAAAATTCCTGCTTTTTAATAGGCCCTACAATCCTTTCTTTGTGCTTGCAATTATAAATAAATCTATAAATATAAACTAAAATACAAATTAATTTAAAATAACTGTTACTTAAGGCACAAAAATTGTTCAGAAAGTCATTAGTGTCCTGATTAATTAAATGCAAATTAATATGACAGTTTTAAAGTTCGTTTAAATAAGCATCATCATTTGGAAAGTCAGTTTTTTCCTTTTCTGTCAAGTCCAAGATATTATTAGTCAATAATGGACCTTTCCACCACAGTTCCATATCTGAGAGTTCCTGAGGAAATGTTCCACGAGATATTATATCAGCTGGATTATCACTAGAAGGAATGTGTTTCCATAAAAATTGTTCAGTGAGAGACTGAATCTTTGAGACTCTATTCGCTACGAAAGTTTTTAATAGATGAGCAGAGGCTTTTATCCATGCCAATGCTATAGTTGAGTCTGAGAATAAAATTACTCCTTGAATATCTAGTTGTAAGGAAGAGAGAATTTTGGCGACAAGTTGAGAAAGAAGCAAACAGGAACATAGTTCCAACCTTGGCACAGAAATGGTCTTTAGAGGTGACACTCTTGATTTGCTTGCAATGAGGTTTGATGTGGTCGATTTGGATGGATTTAAACAATATATATAAACTGCAGCACCATAAGCTGTTATGGAAGCGTCAGCGAAACCAAGAACAAATATTGCTTCTGTGGAAGGAGTTAAAATGTATCGATTAATTGTTATATTTTCTATAGTTTTTAGTTGACTTACGAAGTTACACCAATCACTAGCAAGAGGTTCCGGAATGTTCTCGTCCCATCCGAGTTTACACAACCACAATTTTTGAAGATAACACTTAGCCTTTGAAATAATTGGGCCAATGAGCCCAAGCGGATCATACAATTTTGCTATGACAGAAAGAACCTGTCTTTTGGTGTATGATTCTTGCTCTTTCACCGAAACTCTAAACACAAACTGGTCTTTGTTGGATTGCCAAACCATACCTAGAGTTTTAGCTGAAGTGTCAGACTTAGTGCAAAAGGAGACATCTTCGATTTCGCCATGATTTAAAAGCTCATTCAAATTTGAATTCCATTTGTGCAAAGCCATTCCACAAGAACGAAATATGTCAATTAATTGATTTTTCAGGGCTATTGCCGAGTCTGAATCTGGGGATCCAGTCACAATATCGTCCATATAGCTATCAGAAAGAATAGCTTTTGCCGCAAGAGGAAATTTATCCTTCTCATCTAAAGCCAATTGTTTGATGCACCTTATGGCCAAAAAAGGGGCGCATTTAGTTCCATAAGTGACCGTGTTCAATTTAAAGGCAATTGTGGAATTATTTTCGTAATCCTTCCAAAGAATGCGTAGAAGGTCCCTTTGCGAAGGATCTATCAAAATCTGCCGAAACATTTTTTTAATGTCCGCAGTTAAAGCAATCTTATATTTTCGAAATCTTAACAAAATATCAAAAAGATCTTCCTTAACTTCACCGGAAAGCAAAATATCATTCAAGCTTTTTCCGGTTGTGGTAGGTGCAGAGGCATTAAAGACAACCCTTAATTTTGTAGAGGATTTATCCGGTTTAAAAATGCCATGATGAGGCATGTAATAAACTACTGAGCGAGAGTCTTCGACTGAAATTCGCTCCATATGCTCCAATGCTTCATATTCATTTAAAAATTCGCAATAAAGTTTTTTCATAGCACTATTATTTTCCAATCTCCTTACTGTTTGTTGTAAACGCCTTTCTGCTAATTTTCTCGAATTTCCCAATGAATTTAATTGATCAGTTTGAATCGGCATTTCAACAATAAACCTTCCGGTATCATCTCTTTTGTGCGTTTTTTGAAAATGAGATTCACAGAATTCTTCTTCTTTACTTAGAAAACGGTCAGATGAAATATTTTCTATTTCCCAAAATTTTTTAAGATTAGATTCAATGTTCTCAATTTCATAATTAAATGTCAATCCACAATATGAATTAGAACTCTTGATTTTAACAGTTCCAGTAGCAATAAGGCCAAACACCGAATTTTGAAACATTAAATTTGGTGAAATGCGATTTTTTCCTTCTTTTATTATCTCATAAAAGAGTTCTGCGCCAAATATTAAATGAATTTTACCCGGTATGTCGAAAGTAGGATCAGCTAACAATACCCTATTTGGTAACAATGCTTTATCAATTTTAATATTTGAAGAAGGTACACAATCAGTAATTTTCGAAACAACAAAAAATTCGCTAGGTGAAGAGAATGAAGCATTTTTATTACGAATTATCGTATTAACCTTCCCTTTCACATTAAAGGCATTTCCACCTAATCCACTAACGGAAACATTTATTTTTTCTTTTTTCAAGCCCAAATAAGAGGCCATCTCTTGCGTAATATAGTTTGCTTGGCTCCCGCAGTCCAGAATTCCCCTGGCCTGCACGAAACATTTATGCAACGGACTATAAATATAAATATATGCCGTAGACAAAAGAACTGCTTTTTTACTTTCATTATTATGCGATGAAAAACTCTGAGATATTTCCGATACATTTTGTTTATTTGTTTCATCATTTTCTGTACCAGAACGACGGTCTGGCGCCAAAGACATTTCAATTTCAGAATCGGGGCTTTTTAATGACGTTTTATTTTGAAATGATTTATTTTTATCACGATGAAGTAACACGTTATGTTTGAGAAAACATCGTTGACAGCTATATTTTGAACCGCACTTCGAAAGCATATGCGAATCATTTAAACAATTTATACAAAGTTTATTCCTTTTTACTTCATCAAATCTTTGAATTGGAGTCATTTTTAGAAAAACAGGGCACTGGTGAATTGCATGTAATTTTTTACAAACAGGGCATGAATTAGAATTCAGAATAAAAGTTTTTTGTTTGTTCTGGGTTTTAAATTTTTGCGAATTTATTTGTGTTCCTTGAAGGTTTTCCAATATTTGAACACGATTTTGCAAGAATTCGATAAAGTTATCCCAACTGGGTAGATCTGTCGTTGTTAATGTCATTTCGAATTCCTTACATGTTGTTCTATCCAATTTTGTCAAAATAATATTAATCAATAAATTTTCACTAAAATTGTTCATTTCGACATTTAAAACCTTTAAAGCTCTTACATGCTTTAAAATACAATCAAGCAGCATTCTTAATTTTTCAGCTGAATCAGTACAAATATTATCTAACATTAATAAAGATTTAATGTGACTGTTAACTATTAATCTTTTATTGTCAAATCTTTTTTTAAGTGCTTCAAATAATGACTCATATGTGTCATCAGTGCTTTGGATTTGTTTTGCTGTCCCCACAAGAGAGGATTGCAAATAAAAAAGTTTCTGATCACTAGTTAACAATTCGTTCGAATCAATTATACTATTAAATTGAGTCTTAAAGTTATTCCAATTTTCATACGAACCATCGAATTTCGGCAATGGAATTTCAGGTAATTTGACATTTAAATTTTTTGTTTTGTTAACACCATTATTTTCAATATTATTATCAACATTTTTACTTTTAGAATTATCAATAAGCCTTTTAAATCTTACTTTGAGATTTTGGAGATCTTGTTCGATTTCTTCAAATACAGAATCACATTTATCCATTTCTTCATCTTTCAAAATTTTATAGAACTCCATTTTCAAGTCGTCTAATTTATCTTCTAACTTGTTCAAATTCTCAATTTTGTTTAATATATCCACTGAGTCTATTTCTTGTGCCCTATCGGCTATAAAGTTTGCTAATTTTGTCAATTGGGCCTTTATATTGCCCCTCCTTCGATTCAACACCTTTATATCCATTGTTATTGTTCCGATTTCTTTTTTTTTTTTTTTAAACAAAAACGAAATATAATCCTATGATGGCTGATTATTCTCCGCGAGCGGAACCATGTCGACGCTTACGACTTTAGAGTGGACTGTAAATTATTCAACTACTATCGATAAAATTTCAACTTTTTATAAACGAACCATTTTATTTATTTACTTCGGAGCTCCCCATGGAGACATCCGAACGAAGCAAGAACAAAACAACAACTGAGTTACATTTATCGCCAAGCGATATTAGAAGCCAAGAGTGGCGCCAACAGCGCCATTTTCTGGTTATAACTGCAGAAAAACGAAAAAGCTTTCAAAAATAAATACAATCTTTCTGTATTTAAAATGTATCACTGGATTTCTATTTGCAGAAACAAAGCACTATCATTCTCACTGTGGATTCGAGCTGTAGAAATAAATAATTTTATCACTATTCACAATATCATATTATAATATAATAATCACTGTGGATTTGTAGTTGTAGAAACACACCACTTTGCATTTTTTTCACTGGATTACTGGCCCGAGTTGGGTAGCCAATTTTTGTATCACTCACTGTAGAATAATTATACTTTTAGTATCTCGGGGCGGATTGAATAGTTCTTTTATAAGACCAGAAATCATTCTTTACTGGCATTTTCATAAATTTTATTACATGTTGACACAAAACACTTAACAAAACGGCACATTACACGTATATATATAAAACTTCACTTTCACATTTCCGGAGAACAAAATAACACATACGTTCTAATTACATAACCACACTTCGAAAAAAAAAACTTCCTTCGGCAAAGCTCACATGTCAACTCTACTGATTAAACGTCACGCTTCAGATCACGTGATGCGCTGCAGATTTCGCCAGGGAAGAGTCTATTTCTGTTGGAAGGGGCTTTCTGCGTTACAATTATTTATTACTCTGCCCTAAATAAATATATAAGTAACTTGTTTTTTCAAGCGCTCTTTTATAAGCATTCAATGTTTATTTGAAAATCACGCATAATTTCATTTTTCAAATTTGTGTTTTTCCCAAAACATTTTCTTTACATTTCATTAATCTGGTGTAGGCACCGAATTCGATTATGCAAATTACACGATTTTTATTACGCTTGGTAGAAAGCGCGAGCTAGAGAATTTTTTTCAAAATTGATTTAATTTTTTTTTTAAATTATTACAAAAAACCCTGATTCTTGTCTTGCTGCGTAAAAACACTGTCATATATTCCATTGACCTTTTTTTATGATTTTTTTCTGTGTTTCTTTTTTAAAATATGGCTATGAAGAAAGAAAAAATAAAAAAATTAAACATTATTTCATCTATCTTTTTTAAGATTTCTAAATTGATTTCTCATCGTACAATCATAATTTAATTAATATTCATTTATTAAAGCGTATTTTTTTAAATATATATTAAGCTCTTTATTTTTCATTTACATTTTCTACTTTTTGCTATTTAAAATATTACGTTGTTGCACTTTCACAGCCAGTTGATCATACTTGGCGAGCGAGGTTTGGCGCATCATTAAATCAGTTAATGTTGTAAATTGTAAACAGTTACAACCCTAAAGAATATTTGGTGATTTATCACCCATTTCCGGCTAACGGAAAAATACCTTACAATTAATTTATAAATTTATAATTAAGTTCTACAAACATTAAAATGTTGTATTGTCATCAGAAATACACAACTGAACATAATCATATGTTATAATACGAGCAAATCTTGTCTGTGTGTATCTATGCAAATTTTATTTAAAAAAGGGCTCTAACGATTTTGTCGAAATTTTGTATCCTACCGTTTTTAGGTACCAGAAGACCAATGTGTTATGTCAATTTTTCGAGAAAATTCGACTAGTGGGTCATTTTGGGGTCAATATGGGTCAATGCATTTCAATGGGAATGAAGGTTGAAACAGTTATTAAGTTGTTGAACGGCAGTAAACGAAGTCGCAAAGTTGGAAACATCTCGCCTAATTTGGCAATATTTGGTGAAATGTCGGCGCCATTGGCGAAATTTGGCGGGAAAGTCGACTATTAAGTTTATCAATGCCAAAAACAAATGCTTGGCAACAACTGAAAAAATATCGCAAAATTTGGCAATATTTAGCGAGATTTGTTGAAAAATTGGCATGTAGAATTTGAAGAAATTTTCTAGAAATTCTCAATAGAAGCCGATGTACATGATTCAACCAATCAAAGTCCATAGAACGTTCTCGAAAACAGAATTCAACCAATCACGGTACATAGAACTTTCTCAATACATGCTTGGCGCTAAATGAAAAAATGTCGCCAAAATTGGAGACATTTGGCGAAAAAATTGGTTTTCAGAATCTGAAGGAATTTTCTAGAAATTCCCAATAGGAGCCGAGATAAATGGCTAAACCAATCAGAGTCCATAGAACTGATTGTTATGTTGTACAGAGAATTTATTGTTATATCGAGTTGAAAACAAAGATAATTTTAACCGAGCATTGCTCAGTCTTCCCAGTTGTTTTTTATAATTTAAGCATATCAAGATTTGAGAGTAAAATCTTATTACAAATTCATGTTTGCATACAAAAAACAAGTTTAGTTGAATAAAAGCGTAAAAAAAATCAACATTTATCTTTTACAGACGATATTCTTTTTATGCGATCATATCTCGTATTTTCTTTCTTAAATCAAATGAGTTAAGTTGAATTGTCATCATATTGATTTATTCACAACTTCTGAAGCAGCGGTTCCCAAATATGAGCCGCAACGGAATCCACTGGTGGGCCAGAGAATGATAACTCAGGCCTTCCTAAATGTGTAATTAATTTTATGTACACTGTTAAAAATTTGTCCAGTTTAAAACTGTCTTAAAAACTGTCCAGTCATTTGACCGTTTGTATAGAAAACGGTTCCATAACCGTAATTTAAGTCTATTCTGACCATATTATTTATTGTGTATATCATGGTCAGAATAGAGTTAAATTACGGTTATCTAACCGTTTTTTTGCAAAAACGATCAAATGACTGGACAATTTGCTGCAAATTTGTAACAGTGTATTGCAAAAATATGAAATAAGATGTTACTAAACATTTATGTTACACCTTTAATACATGGTAAAAAATATAGATAAATAACTATGTGAAAATACGGTATTTAAATGAATTTCGTGTAAAGAAAGACTTGAAGCTAAACTTTAAAATCAAATGTTCCAACCCTGATTATTGTCGTGTTGGTTAAAATCACTGTCATATATTCCATTGACTTTTAAATTAGTTTTGTGTATTATACCTCTCTCACATTAGTAATTCTATGAAGGTGTATATGCTCTATGTCTTATGGTATACTTTATGTTATACAATTATGGTGTATTTAAATCTTTTCATTAAATAATTCTACATAATTTTTATCATATGCTGAAACATTTATCATAGAACAGCAAAATAATTTAAACTAGTGACAGGTAACATATATTATTATTTTTTTAACATAGTTGACTATAATCGCAAAAATGTATACAATGTTATTTTATTTGGCAGTTACTAGTATAAAATTTTCTCAGAAACTTTGCGGTTCACAAATGTAACTCTATCAATTTTTCCGATCATCAAAATATGTAAAAATTATGAATAACGCATTAAATTGAAATTTTACTTCGCATTGTTACCGACACAGCGATTAATCTTTTTTAAAAAACTCTCTTTCATTTTATTCTGATTTTTGAAATTGAATATATTCTCAGAAAAAACTGTAAATTTATGAGCGTTTTCCCTTCAATTTTCACGGGCAACAGCCTTATTTGATGAAAAACGGTCTGATCCACTAAATAAGCGGCCTTATCTCTTAGATATACTTAGAAAAATTAAGAGCAATCCACATATTCTTACAGTTCTAGCCCATATGTTAGCAAAAATACGGTACGACCCCATACATTGTCTTCCGCTAGGGTGTAACCCTTCATTTTATTCGTGTTTCGAAAATTTTAACCCGCCAAAACAACGATTCTGTGATAATTACCTAACGTGCTACGGTACAGTAAGAAAGGTGTTATTGTGTTTTAAAGTGCATTATACCCGGTGCATTATAATGCTGTATTAGTTTGCCCCGTAAAATTACGGGCTGCACAAAACGATGGTCATGGGCCTTTTTATTAACACCTTCCAATCTAGTTGAAAAATGTTTATGACATCGGTTTGTCTGGCCGTATGGCCGTCTGCCGTCTGCCGTCTGGCCGTCTGGCTGTGCTCTAACTCCCGTAAATATGCTCGGATTGATCTGCAATTTTTATATGTTATTGTTGTTATCTATAGCATGTTTCCTATTTCTACGGAAGTGTGTAGCACTTATAGTTTTTTTACAGGGACACTCAAAAGAATTCCGTTACATTGCGGTCTATGGGGAAAAATCATTTGCGGTTTATTTTAATGATGTTATACAATTTCAAACACATTGTAATTGATATATATCACTAAGGTGCATTACAAGAAGCTTAATATAGAATAGGGTGTGCATAGCAATTATAGTTACTTTACAGTGACAGTCAAAAGAATTCCGTTACATTACGTCTATGGAAAAAAATCGTCTGCGGTTTATTTAAATAATGTTTCACTACACTGTTAAAAATTTGCAGCAAACTGTCCAGTCATTTGACCGTTTTTATAGAAAATGGTTATATAACCGTAATTTAACTCTATTCTGACCATAATATGGGGAATAATATGGTCAGAATATAGTTAAATTACGGACGCGTAACCGTTTTTTCAAAAAACGGTCAAATGACTGGACAGTTTGCTGCAATTTTTTTACTGTGTATTTTAAACGCATTGAAATTTATATCTATCACTAAGGTGCATTACAAGAGGCTTACTACAGAATATTGTGTGTATAGCAGTCATCGTTCATTTACAGGGACACACAAAATAATTCTCTACTGTCTGTTAACAATAATTCATGTAAGTGCCTTAATTTACTGAACGCTATTTTAAAGTTAACTCACTTTTTAACACTTTCCAACCTAGTTGAAAAGTGTTTATGACTTCGGTTTGTCTGGCCGTCTGCCGTCTGGCCGTCTGTCCGTGCTCTAACTCCCGTAAATATGCTCGGATTGCCCTGCAATTTTTATATGTTATAATCGTTATCGATAGCATGTTCCCTATTTCAACGGAAGTGTGTAGCACTTATAGTTCTTTTACAGGGACACTCAAAAGAATTCCGTTACATTGCGGTCTATGGGGAAAAATAATTTGCGGTTCATTTAAATAATGTTTCACTATTTTAAACGCATTGAAATTTATATATATCACTAAGGTGCATTAGAAGAAACTTAATATGGAATAGGGTGTGCATAGCACTTATACTTACTTTACAGGGACAGTCAAAAGAATTCCGTTACATTACGTCTATGGAGAAAAATCGTCTGCGGTTTATTTAAATAATGTTTCCCTATTTTAAAAGCATTGAAATTTATATAAGGTTCATTACAAGAGACTTACTACAGAATATTGTGTGTATAGCAGTCATCGTTCATTTACAGGGACACACAAAAGAATTCTCTACTGTCTGTTAACAATAATTCCTGGAAGTGCGTTTTAAGTTACTGAACGCGATTTTAATTTTAAATCGCTTTTTGTATATTACGTGGTGTGTATAAATTCTGTAGATCCTATACAGGGAAGCACAAAAGTTCGGGAACACATTTCCGTATTATTTAACTCCAGACGGAGAATTTTAAACTGTGCTACGTGTTTCCTAACTGAACTAAAATTTAGCATCCTATGTAGTATATATACAAATCTATAGATCCTATACAGGGCTGAATAAAAGTATTCGGATTACTTAGATGTTATCTTTTAGCTTATTAAAGAGTATGATTCGTAAAATTATTTTGGAAGCGTTGGAAAGTGTTACATAATCTATGCTTGACGCATAATTTTTCGTTCTTGCTGTCTATTACGTGGTGTGTATAAATTCTGTAGATCATATACAGGGCAGCACAAAAGTTGGCGAACACAATTCCGTTTATTGACAGAAACTCCAGAAGGAGAATTTTAAATTGTGCTACGCGTTTCCTAACTGAACTAAAATTTAGCGTCCTATGTAGTATATATACAGATCTATAGATCCTATACAGGGCTGAATAAAAGTATTCGAATATTTTTCCGAATATTGTATATGTTGGAAATTCCTGAAATTATGTTTTTAAATATGTTATGCGTTTTCCAAATTGTTTACTTAGATGTTATCTTTCAGCTTATTAAACGGTATGGTTTGTAAAATTATTTTGGAAGCGTTGGAAAGTGTTACATAATCCATGCTTGATGCATGATTTTTCGTTCTTGTTTTTTTACGGGGTATGACTGGAATCTCTGCTGCCGGCCTCTGCCCGTAATTTTACAGCAATTTATTTCTGGGTGTAGATATCCTTAAAATCTTTCAGAAAAAAAGAAAAATATATATTGCATAGTTGTGAAAGGCAGTAAAATTTTATAAATGACTTTATAAAATTGCAATTATCTGAACATATCCATGGTATACTTTATGCATTTCATTTGATTATAAATTTACAGATTTCTACAAACTTCTTTCTGTGATATGTTTTTCTTTAAATAAATTAGCTAAGCGTAAGGAATCTCTTTTGCGGCGATTTAAGAAAATTAACTCCTGATGATGGTTTTAAAGATAAACCGAAACGTCGAAAATTTTTTTAACTTTACTTGTGATTTTAATTTTTACATCTCTGTTTAAAATCGCGTAATAAATCGTGCGTTGGTTATAAACTTATTCTGTTGTTTTCATGCATTTTTACGACTTTTTAATTTTTATCTTTGAAAACGTTAAATATTTTCATTACATGCTATAACATTTATTACAGAAACGCAAAATATTTTAAGCTTACTGACAACTAATTTACGTTCTTTTTTTTTTTTCTTCTCTCTTTATAAAATGTTTGACTTTCATCGTAAAATATTCCTTTTATCGGTTGCGCTGATAAAAATGTTCAGAAATTGTTTTGAAGTAGACGAATATAATTTCATCTTTCCTTTTCATCGTAAAAATATGTAAAAGGGGAAACCCAGTATTTTAAATTGAAATTTTACTCCTTTTATTGACACAGCGATCAATCATTACTAAAAATTATTTTTATTTTTATTTTCTGATTTGTTTTCCAAAACTGAATAGATACCTTTTAAATATTTGAGTTAAATTTAAAAAAAAAAGAAATGTGCATAGCTATGATAGGCAAGGATTTTATAACATAATAAAAATATATTTGCGTGCATATGGGTAAGATATATTTATTTTCTGCACTTTATTTGGAAAAATCCCACTTATATGATTCTACTAAATCATTGTTTTTAAATATGTTTCTGAAAATAATTAAATATTGCCAATAATTTCATTTTTGTTTATTTATGTATGTAATGCGCTGTTTAACCCCTTGAATGGCGGTAGTATACAGGGTATCCATAAAATATTGTCCGGGTTTACTTATTTCGTAATTTTTTTATTTAAGAACATGACTAAACATATTATTACATATTCGTAAAGTACAACTCAAAAACATTTTTAATAACACAAACAAAGTTATATATACGTAAAGTTGTATACGAAACGTTATTAACGAAATAACGATTATAATCAAAAAATAATTCATATTCAAATTTTATAAACATTTTTAAAAAGTAAAAGAAAAGGCAGAGTAATGTAGTAGTGACGGATTTTGTTTCGAAGAACCACAATACGAACATTGCCGCTAATGTTATCGCATAAATTGGCTTAGAAAACTTTGTTTATGTTATTTATAAAAAAATGTTTGAATTGTACTTTACCAATATGTAATAATATTTTTCATCATAATCTTAAAACAAAAATTATGAGATAAGGAAGCCCCGGGAATAATTTATGGAGATCCTGTATATCCCACTTAATTTTAATTCGCAAATGCCACAATAGCACCAGAATTTGGGAATAAAATTTTGATTTTATAATGTATGGGAAGAAAAGTTTTCACTTATTTAACACCTTCGGGATCATGGGTGCATGTATAAAAGGAAAGTAATATTTGCTATATTTAATTACTACAATTCCGTAATTCAATATAAAAAGAAAATGTTTTAAAAAAAGTGGTGTCCACCGAATAAAATTCGTGTATGGGACGATGGTCCCGAAGGAGTTTTAAAAAAGTGTTCCTAAATCCTGGTGTCATCATTTCCACATTTTAGCAACAGCAGTACTTTGTCCCTGAAAGGATAAAATGAGTAATGCCGATGAGCTGATCTATAATAAAAAATATCGGCGAACGTTCTCAATCAGTTAAATATGTGTTATAAGATATTCTTCACATTACATCCACGAATGCCTCAAAGAATTAACAAGAACGAATAACATGTATCCAGCATAAATTATGAAATACTTTCCAATGCTAACATAAGTATTAACTAACTATTATTAAGAAATTTCATTTTTTCATACAATGAAATGAGATATCTAAATAAGCAGTTTAAAAAACACATAACTCAGCAAAATTACATTTTTAGCAATTGCTGTCCATATCTGGTTATATCTGCAAATTATTTTGTGCAGCCTTGTATATGCTCTATAGAATTTACACACAACATGTAATAGATTAAAAATTAGGTGAGATAAAATTGCATACCAATTCGGAAAATACACTTCCAGCAATTATTGATCATATAGTCAGTACTTTAACTGAATTCTTTTGTGCCTCTCTGTACATGAATTATTAATGATACGCTGTCCGTATTCTATAGAAAACAAAAGCAAGTGCACCTTATTGATTCTTTTAAATTTCAGCATGTTTGAAGAATCATAATATCACTGGATTATTTTCTAACACAATTATTTCAAATTAGTAAAGTAATCATACAAGTTGTAAATTTCCAACTGGACGAAAAATGTCCGGGCCAGGATTCGAACCTGTGGCGGCGAGAGCGTGGCGGCTTCAGCCAAGCGATCCCAGGTTCGAATACTGGCCCGGACATTTTTCGTCCAGTTGGAAATTTACAACTTGTATCATAATATCATTAAAATTCACCGTAAACGATATCCCCTCATACATCATAATGTAATGGAAACCTTTTGTGAGTCCCTGTAATTGAGCACTAAATGCTACTCATTCTATACTCCATAGAAAGCATGTTGTAGTCCACTTCAGTGATCTATATCAATCTCGTTATATTTCAAATATCGTAACCCCAATAAAATGCATAGCAAACCTTTTCCCCATAGACAATAATATAATGGAATTATTTTGTATGTCTCTATATGCTACACACTTGTTTTTCTTGCTGTTCTATAGTAAACATCAATCACATATAAAATTCTCATGGCAATCCGAGTACATTTACGAGAGTTAGAGAACAGACAGACACACAGAATTCATAAACACTTTTCAACCATGCAGGAAAGTGTTAAAAAACAATTTTACATTATAGATTAGTTTATACTTCTATGGAATAAAATATAATTTTGCAAATCATGGAAAGATAAAAGTTTATATGATTTAAAATTTTTATTTGTAAAGAAGTTAAATCTTTTCATTAAAGAATTCTACAGCTTTTTCATTACAAGGCACAACATTTATCACTAAACAGCAAACAAAATCCACAATTTTATATCCTCTCCCTGTTTTTAAAATAATTGACTTTCATCGCATAAATATTACAGCTGTCATTTTATTTCTTTTATCAGTTACGTTCATGAGAAATTTTTTGTAGATGTAATCCCATTTTTTTTCTTTTGATCGTAAAATATGTTAAATGAAAAACACAACAGTAAAGTGAAATTTTACTCCACATTGTTACTGACACATAAATCAATCCTTCCTAAAAATTCTTTTTCGTTTTCCTGATTTTCCAATTTGAATAGATATCCTTAAAATCTACGCGGAAAAAGATATATTTTTTGTGTATAACCATGATACGGGTTTTATGAAATAATAAAAACACATTTACGTGAATATATGTAAAGATATATTTACTTTATACATTTTCTTTAAACATCCATTTATAGATTTCCTCATTTTTAAAAAAAATAATTGAGTTTTGTCATAGTACAACTTCATTTTGTTTATTTATGCCTATATTTCGTGTTCAAATCAGCCGTATTTCGTGTCCAAATTAATCATATTTCGTGTCCAAATTAATCATATTTCGTGTCCAAATCAGCCATACTCAACATTTGACCTGCTGACCTTCTACGAGCGGTCAGAGACACGCATTTATTAATTCTTATTTAAAAACTTTGCGGCACACACAAAGAGTGCTTAGCCCATTCGGTTCCGAATTTTTTGGTACGGATATCGCAGACGCACCGGAGTATATTTTTGGCGGCAAAATAGGGATTTTATGCCTGGGCAACTCGGCGAGATTTTGCTTCGTATGGCAACCCAGTAGAGCAGATTGCGTGTGTTTTATATTAAATTAAACATTGCGTGTTTTATAATAAATGAATCATTTTGTGTGCTTTATAATAAAATAATTTGTGTGCGTTTATAATAAAAATTGTGTCCGTTTTATAATGAAATTGTGTGCTTTTGTATAATAGACTAAACTGTTTCATTATAAAATAAAACTAACATGCTGTTTTAGCAAGCTAGGCCAAAAAGTTTTACTCGCCAAAATGGTGCAAAATAAAAATTGTCATATAAAAATCGTGTCATTTGTCCCGTTTGACATACAATTTCTAACGTGTTTAAATCAATAATCAGGAATATTTATTAATTACTAACTACGCAGTTGTCCATAGAGTAACTATATTGCACAGAGATTTAAAATGCTGAATAATAGATTTTAATTTGATCAGAAAAGAAAATTATGCTTTAAGAAATTTGTTGGAGGACTGAGGGGAAGAAAGAAAAATTAATTTAAAATTTTATTACATGAATAGAAATTAAAGAATATATTTACTGTATATTTAAATATGTTTAAATATAAAATATAATATGTTTTGTCATTGAAATCAAATATTCGCGGAAGCGAAACCGAACATTTTGTCGAACACTATACTGATATTCTTTTCTCTTCTCTGTTTTTAAAACATTTGACTTTCATCCCAAAATTAGAACAACTGGATTTTATTTCTTTTCTCAATTGCGCACAAAAAATATTTTCGGAAATAGTTTCGAAGTCTACAAATGAAATTCCATCATTCTTTTTGATCGTAAAAATATGTAAAAAGCAATAAAAGTGCATTAAATTCAAAATTAATTCCGCGTCGTTTCTCATACAGCGATAAATCATTCCTAAAAATTAAGTTTCATTTTTCTGGTTTTCAAAATTGAATGGATACCAACCAATAAAACTTTTGAGTTTAAAAGAAAATTGTTCATAGCCATGCATGATGGGTACTGATTGCATGACATAATAAAGATTTATTTACGTGAATATGGGTAAGATATATTTACTTTCCATATTTTATTTAAATATCCATTTATAGATTTCTGCAATTTGAAAAAAAATACTTTTTGAAATAATTATGCATTGTGTACAATTTTATTTTGTTTATACGCACGCGGATCAAATATAAAGCAGACTTTCTTAATAGATTATTTAAAAGTATAATTTGGTTTTAGAATCGCAAATGTCGGATACAAATTACATTGTTATCATTTCAGGTAGGCGAGAAAAATCCCAGATTTATCAGATTAATTTGTTAAAGCCCTATAGGAAACGGGTAGAATTAGAAAATGTTTTGAAAAGAGGTTGAGGGAAATCAAGATCTAGATATAATATTTCCTAATTCTGATTCCGAAATTTATAAGTTCGATGAAGTTGTGAAAGAAAGCAACTTGGAAACTAGATTCCACTCAGAACAACTGCAGGAATTAGAAAATTTATTGGATTGTTTTAAAGTAGTTTTTTCAAACGACTCTGGTTGTAAAAATTGGATTGAACACGACATCGAATAGTCAGAGTAAAAACCCGTTAAAACGAAACCATATAGAACGTCACCCAGACAGACGGAAATACTTCATAAAGAGATAAAGAGAATGATAGAGCTAAATTTCATAGTAGAAGGAGAATCAGACTTTAGCTCCCCTATTATTTTGGTTAAGGCCCCTCGCGACAATAGATAATACAATACATTATATCCAAAAATTTAAGATTCTCAAAATTAAAATAAGTGGGAATATATATATATATATATATATATTGGAATTCCAAATTTCAGTAGATACTGTTAAAATCTTTGATTTAAAAAAAAATCTACTAACACGTGATAGGTACCTGTTTTATTGCATAATGAAAATGGATTTACGTGAATAGGTTTTTTGTTTTAAATTTTTGATTTAAAGATTAAATTTTATATTTCTGTGAAATCATTGTTTTTGATTATGTTTAATACATAATTTTCTATTTATGTATGCAATTTAATGCTTAAAATCGATAGAGCAATTAGTTTACGTATAATTAGTAAACAATAATTAAATCATTATTTTATGTAATATATATAGGGTGGTCATAACGTTTTTCCCTGATTACAAAAAAATATTACGAAATAACCGCTGAATGTAAAACTGTAAAATTTGTATTATGGAAAAGTCATGTTCTTAAGTATCTTTCAGTCCAGTCTCTACCGTCGTTCGTGAGTTTCTTGATAAAAAATTTCCAGGAAGATGGATCGGACGGGATGGACCCACTCCTCTAGATTTTTCCTTTTAGGGGTACATAAAGGATAAAGTGTTTGCAACAACCGGAAAATACATTGAAACGCTCAAAGTCAGGATCACAGATGTTGTGTCTAGTGTGACAGCCCAAATGTTGGGCAATACGTGATGAGAAATAGAACACCTCCTTCACATTCTTCGAGCTACCAAGGGTGCTCACATCAAAATGTACCGACATAAGCACTTGTATTAAAAACTTCATAGATGTCTTTACAATATATTGAAACAAGCATATGCCTAATTATATTAGTTTTTCTAGAATAAAGTATTGTAATCAGGAAAAAACTTTATGACCATCCTATATTTTTATAACTTCTTTTTAAAAAAATTTATTATTATACTTTTAGGTATCTTCCTTTACGAAAAGTAATAAATTATCTATTGCAACCGTTCGAAGAAAAACAATTCCGGTTAATTTCAGCACATTTTCACTACATAATTTCGAACATAACTGGAACAGTGTACGGATCTTGCAATAGATCATTAATCAGGTCCTTAACCGCAGGCCACAGGTCACCCATTTCAGGCCAGTTTTCCTTATTGTCGATGAATAATATACGAATATTCTTATCATTTATTCCAAATTTTAAGTGAAAACTACAATTTCTATACCCACCGTCCTAGGACAGGCATTTACACTTATGTAATAAAATACGAAATTATATTTTTTACATGCCCTTCTTTTCCTTTAACTTAAATTGAGAAATACGTTGTCCTGTGTCTGGGAAGCGCATTAAAAATATATATATAACTAGAAATTCCCGAATTATGGCAGTTAAGATTACGAAATGTGAATGTTTTCCGGCACTAAAGTTGTTTAGTTTAGTTTTAGTTTTATTTCTTTAGAAATCCACGTATTGCAATCGTTTCGTTTAGATATCTGTCTATATATTGAAAATTTGGCCATCACGATATACCATCCAAAATACTGAACCAATTCGAATCTTATGGGGATAGTGTATTGATCTTCCCAATATCTTTGATGAGTTCGTTAATCAAGTACATAGTACTTACAGTTCGTTTACGGGGACACACAAAAGCAGAACATGCAAAAACGTTCATCACAAACACAAGAGGTTAAATTAATTTAATAATTAATAATTAATTATTATATTATTTATTATTATGTTAATTAATTATATTAATTAATAATTATATTATTAATTATTAATAATTATTAACTTAATCACAAACACGATGCTGTGTCTAGTGTGATAGCCCAAATGTTGAGTAATATGTGGCGAGAAATGGGACACCGCCTTCACATTATTCGAGCTACTAAGGATGCTCACATCGAACTATACTGACTTAAGTGCTTGTATCAAAAACTTCATAAATATCTTTACAATATATTGAAACAAGCATTGAAACAAGCACTTTAAATAATTTCGAACCTAACTGGAACAGTGTACTGATCTTGCAAGTATCTTGGATGAGTTCATTATTCAAATTTGTAGCTTTTATAGTTCGTTTACATGGATGCACAAAAGTTTTTGATTGACTTCATTGAATGTTTTGATTTTGCACAGTTCAATTACATTTGGTAAGCCAAATAAAAAATTTCCCAGCCATTTATCTGTCTCCAAAATAACGAAATTAGAAGGAGTAAGAATAATTTGTTTAATTTCTCTTAAATCTGATATATGTAACTTAAAAAGAACAGAAAGAAAGAAACCAATCGGTTCTTCCGATTGAGCTGGAACGACTTGTTTATGGTTTATAAATTAAACACTAAAATTTCATAGAGATCAAAGGATCATAATTCGGTAACTTTTGGTCGTCAAAGAATGCGTTCTTAATGTTCTTTTTAGACGCAGGACAATATTTTTATAAATAAAAATTATACGAAAAGGGACCATATGAGGAGGTTAGAATGACAGTGGAGTAAGTCAAAAATGTGAAAAATCTAGATAACCATATTTTCTCTGAACGTATATTAATTTCTATTCAGTGTGACATTCAAATAAGTCATAGTTCACTTAGAGAGTCGCTAGAGAGCAAAACACGTTGGACTACTTAATGCAACGGCAATACAAGTTTCACAAAACACTTCTTTTCTCAAATTACTAAATTAAATATTGACTTACTGTACTGTCATTCTAACCAACACATCCTACAAGATCTTGTAAGATGTGTTGTTCTAACCCACTCATATAGTAAATCCTAATCCTAATAATATTATAAATCTGATTGTGTGCAAATGTTAGGCTGAAGCCAGTGTCAAAATGGAGCATTTAATGATCCTGTATCTTTGCATATAGGCTGATTATAACCCTCATATGAACATAGGCTGGGTTTTGTTAATTTTATTCAAATATTCTTCTTAATAATTCAAAATTTCGTTATTTTCATTGAGAATAAATGGACATTTTTTCGTATAGCATTTTAAAATGGTAAAATTTACTTTACCGTTGCTAATACTTTATCGTTGCCAAAACTAATTCAAAACCCGAAAAAATAGTTTTTACTCAACAATTTAGTTTCAATTGAAAAATTTTCACGGGAAAAAATGAAAATGAAATTAAAAAAATTAAAGAATTAAAAAGAAGATTAAATAATATTATTAGAAATAAAACGTACTTTTTTTAGTTTTTGATAATAATACAAAGTTTCAATATGCGTAACCATAGGAGACAGGCGAATATGACGTCATTTATTGAAAATAAAGCGGATATGCTTTGATTGGTGAAATAAAATGATCTTGGGTTTTTTTCTTTACTTTTTTTCTTTTTTTTTTTCTTTTGTGTGGTAACAATACTTGCCGTTTTATCGGCTAATATAACTAACTATACCGTATTTTTTATTTAAATTTTTAAAAAGTAAAAAGAAGTTTCAAAAGAAAATGGTTAGAAAATGTCAATAATATGCTCCGAAAAATTATCCATGTCGTAAATGATGTCATGGATCGCGAGAAATAGTGATTTTTCATTCTTAAAACTAAAAGAAATAACTCGATTACGTAAAAAAAATGACGAATGTTAATAGTTCCATTTTTGTTGATAAAACCTAAAGATTTAATATTATTTCATTAAAGTAACATAATTTTCCCTATGCCAGTATTGAAATTAATTGCCTGGAAAATAAAATTAACAAGAATCATGTCATTAAAAAGGGATTTCTCTGGGGAGAAAGGAGACGTCCTATTTCAAATAAAACGGGAATTTTCCAATATATTTTAAAATGAGTGTGAATCAATTCCTTACATTAATAATACAAGGATCAATAAGTATAGAAAGTAGATGAGTTTCACGCCATATTTATAACGAAAAATTTAAATGTTTTGTTATCTATACTTATTTAACTAATACTAATTTAATAATATACTAACCTATTATCGATTATTAAGCATGAGTATCCGTTATTTCGTTCCGCATGAGTATCCGAGTTTTCTGCTAAAAATCACATCATAATTTTAAGAAAAGGAAAATGAACACGAATCTATTATATTAAAATCTGACCGTGTGTTTGTATTTCGCAACTACTCCTAGAGTATCGAACGCAGCGCGATTTACTACAGGTTAGTTTACTACCGGTTTAGCGAATACCGGTTATAATTGATCCGAGGATGTCACACAAACTCTCAGAATTAAAAAAATTAAATTAAATGCCATTTTTTTTTAACGAAGTTTCTCTAAAAACGGAAAGTAACTTACTCCATATTTGTGTATAAAAGAGAAGAAATAAAACAGATCAGTATATTTTTTACACCATTTTCTCATTAAAACTGAAAAACAGAAATTATTTTCACTTTGAATAGATGGTGAAAACAAAATCTTGATTTCAGTAAATTATCCGAAAAATATAAACATATTTTCACATATTCAAACTTCATGAATCAATTTATTCTGGAGAACAAAAATTGCCTGCCAATATACTGTCATTTAGAAAACAAGATTTGTTTCAACTATATACAGGGTGATTTTTTTAAAGTTGGGAAAGTAAAACCCTATAACGAAAGAACCACTGATACAAATGACCGGAAATTTCACCAGTATGCTCCCAAAGCAATGGGAATTTTTTTGGCATGGTTAAAAAAAACTTCAAATCTCACCAACAGATGGCGCTGTATATGCAGTAAAGTCGGGAGAGGAGCTTGTGCAAGACACACGCACAGTGGATACTCTTCACTCTGTTGTGGAACATGCGGTTTCACGTTTCCAACTCATAGCTGAAAGCATTGGACAGCGCACTAAAAATCGTATGCGTCAGTTGCGCAGTTCTGTACGAATGTTTTACTCCATACTTTTATTTCGTTCTGTTTCTGCAGGTGTTTGCAGTTTCTTTTCCCAATTACTGCGTTCTGTATGGGAAAAGGAACTGCAAACAACTGCAGAAACAGAACGAAATAAAATTATGGAGTAAAACATTCGTACAGAACTGCGCAACTAACGCATACGATTTTTAGTGTGCTGTCCAATGCTTTCAGCTACGAGTTGGAAACGTGAAACCGCATGTTCCACAACAGAGTGAAGAGTATCCACTGTGCGTGTGTCTTGCACAAATTCCTCTCCCGACTTTACTGCATATACAGCGCCATCTGTCGGTGAGATTTTAAGTTTTTTTTAACCATGCCTAAAAAATTCCCATTGCTTTGGGAGCATACTGGTGAAATGTCCGGTCATTTGGATCAGTGGTTCTTTCGTTAAAGGGTTTTACTTTCACAACTTTAAAAAAAATCACCCTGTATTAAACCAAGGAGGCAGAATTGAATTTAAAGAAAAAGCATAAACTATTTCTAATTGATGTTTTTTTTTTTTTTTTTTTTTTTTTTTTTGAAGGATGGCTGTTAAAACGTTTCACAAAGGCGTTAAAAGTAAAATTGTTTATCAGGTAAAATTGACATTTGTTTTTACCCAATTCGTCTATTTCCACGATTTTATTTGGCCCTCCTTTTTGCATTGGTTGCAATTTCATTTTCGCGATTATTTGGCACAAAATTTCACTTTTTTAAGCCTGAGTTATCTCAAGGTCCCTATAATAATAAATACCGTATTGTCTCCTATGAAATGTGATAAATAGTTAGTTAATTATTAACGTTTTTAATTATTGGGAGTAAAATATTTTGCTTAATTAATGTATTTATTCTTCTTTTAATGTTGCGTGAACGAAGTCACGGGTAACAAACAGCTAGTAATATTATAAATCCGATTGTGTGCAAATGTTAGGCTGAAGCCAGCGTCAAAATGGAGAAATTAATGGCCCGGTATCTTTGCATATAGGTGGATTATAACCCGGAAATGAACATAGACTGGTTTTTGTTTATTTTATTCAAATACTTTTTTTAATAATTCAAAATTTGATTAATTTCATAGAGAATCATTGGACATTTTTAGATAAAATTTAACCATTTTACTTTATCGTTGCTAGGGCTTTGATCGTTGCCAATAAATAAAAATGCGAAAAAATATTTTTTCCTCAACAATTAAGTTTCAATTGAGCGATTTTCACGTGAAAAATGAAAATAATTCAAAAGAAGATGAATTTCAGTGATATTTGAAACAACAATATGGAGTATTCGTTATTATACATGAAGTATGAATATCGGTTATATTAAATAGATCTTTTTCTGTCAAAAACTGCGTTATAATATTAGAAAGAAGAATTAACAATAATTATATGAAAAAAATTTCGCTTGAACCATGGAACTATGAAAAGGATCCTTCTTGGCTTCAACAAATATGACGTCATAAATAAAACATGTTTTTTCAAATATTCGTAATATTACAAAGAGCATGTCTATCAGTGTATAATAAAAGAATAAAAGTATATACATAATGGACGTCATATTTAAGATGAATAACTGATATATTTTTTGATACTGATTAAAAATAAGCTTGAATATCAGTTACAAACAGATGTGAGTTTTCTGCTAAAATTCACGTCATTATTGCCGGGAAAAGAAAATGAATAAGAATTATATCATTGGAAAAAATTTCTCTGGGATAAAAGTGACGTCATAATAAAACGGGATTTTTTAAATATGTTTCAAATGGAGCGTGTATCAATTTCATACATTAATAATCACTGAGTACAGTGAAATAATAGAGAGGTAATGAACCGTAAAATCGGCTTGCAATATGAAGCCGGTTATCGCTCAAATCATTAGGCCCAAGGGCTGACTTCATTGGATGGAGAGAGGCTGCACGTGGAACAATCACTGGATTCATTGGACAGGGAGAGGTTTTCAAAGCAAGCCGCCAGTTGTTTGAGCCTATTGTAGGGTTGCATTTTCAGCATCACGCCAAACAGGAACATTTCGTCTCTATTTATTCTCTGAACTCTGTGATTAATAATACAAGCATCAGTAAGATTATTAGGAAAAGAAAATTGAACACAAGTCTATTAAGTTAAAATCTGACTGTGTGTATTTCGCAACTACTCCTCTTAATGCAACGCGATTTACTTAACACCGGTTATCATTGATTCGAGGATGTCATATAAACCCTGAGAATTTAAAATTTTGAATTAGATTCCGAGATATTAATATTTTGTTTGTAAATTTTAGCGAAATTTCTCTAAAAATAGTACTTAAATTACTGCATTTTTGTGGATAAAAAAGGAGAAATAAAATGGATTAATATATTTTTATGCCATTGCCTCATTAAAAATGAAAAAAATTATTTTATTTTCAATTTGAATAGTTGGTGAAAAAAAATCTTGATTACAGTAAAATTTCCGAAAAATAAAAACATATTTCCACATATTCAAACTTTATGAATCAATTTATTCTGCATAACAAAAATCGACTGTCAGCATATTGTCAAGAAATCAAGATTTGTTTCAGCTATAGATTAAACCAAGGACAGAAATTTGCTGTTACATGCAAACGTAACACTTACATATAATTTTGGGTTGCAAAAAGATTTGCAATTTAAGTATTACGTTTGCATGTAATTTTGGGCTGCAAAAAGCTTTGCAATTGAAGCTCCTTGCATTTAGGTGTAGATTTATTCCTCGCTATTCAAAAGAATTGAATTTAAAGAAAAAGCATATACTCTTTCCAATGAAATATTTTTAAATGGTGGCTGTTAAAACGTTTCTCAAAGTCGTTAAAAGTAAAATAGTTTATCAGGTAAAATTGACATTTCTTTTTACCCAATTCGTCGATTTACACGATTTTATTTGGCCGTGCTTTTTCAATTGGTTGCAGTTACCTTTTCGCGGTTATTTGACGCAAAATTGTACATTTTTTAAACTGATTTATGTCAAGGCCCCTATAACAAAGAAATATCGTATTTTCTTCTATGAAATGTGATAAAGAGTTAGTTAATTATTTGCGTTTTTAATTATCGGGAGTGAAATATTTTGCTTGATTAGTACATTTATTTTTCTTTTAATGTTACGTGAACGAAGTCACGGGTAACAGCTAGTAATATTATAAATCCGATTGTGTTCAAATGTTAGGCTGAAGCCAGCGACAAAATGGAGCATTTAATGATCCTGTACCTTTGCATATAGGTTGATTATAACCCTCAAATGAACATAGGTTGGTTTTTGTTTATTTTATTGAAATATTGTTCTTAATAATTTAAAATTTCGTTATTTTCATAGAGAATAAATGGACATTTCTTCGTATAATATTTTAAAATGGTTAAATTTACTTTACTGTTGCTAATACTTTATCGTTGCCAAAACTAAATCAAAGCCCGGAATAATAATTTTTACTCAACAATTAATTTTCAATTGAAAGATTTTCACGTGAAAAATGAAAATTCAAAAGAACAGGATTTTCCGTGATATTTGAAACAAAAATATGGAGTAATTGTTATTATACATGAAGTATGAATATTGGTTACGTTGAGAAGATATTTTCTGTCAAAAAGTGCGTTATAATTAGAAGGAAAAATGAACAATAATCATATTATTAAGAAAAGATTTCGCTTGGACCATGGAACTATGAAAAGGATCTACCTTGGCTTGAACAAATATGACGTCATAAATAAAACATGTATTTTCAAATATTCGTAACATTACAAGGAGCATGAATATCAGTGTATAATAAAAGTATATACATAATGGACGTCAGATTTAAGATGAATAGCTGATTTTTTTTTTTTTTTTTTTTTTTTTGATACTGATTAATAATTAGCTTGAAAATCAGTTACATACAGATGTGAGTTTTCTGATAAAATTCCCGTCATGATTGCCAGGAAAAGAAAATTAACAAGAATTATATCATTGAACAGAGATTTCTCTGGAATCAAAGTGACGTCATATTTCAAATAAAACGGGATTTTTCAAATATGTTTCAAATGGTGCGTGAATCAATTTCATATATTAATAATTACAGAGTACAGTGAAAGAATGGAGAGGCAGTGAACCGTCAAATCAGCTTGCAATATGAAGCCGGTTATCGCTCAAATCATTAGGCCCAAAGGCTGACTTCATTGGACGATGAGAGGTTTTCAAAGCAAGCCGCCAGTTGTTTAGGCCAAATGTAGGGTTGCATTTTCAGCACCACGCCAAACATAAAAATTTCATATCTATTTATTCTCTGAACTCTGTGATTAATAATACAAACATCAGTGAGATTATTAGGAAAAGAAAATTGAACACAAGTCTATAATTTTAAAATCTAACTGTCTGTTTGTATTTCGCAACTACTACTCTTAATGCAATGCGATTTACTTAACACCATCATTGATCTAAGGATGTCATATAAACTCTGAGAATTTAAATTTTAAAATTAGATTCCGAGATATTATTATTATTATTATTATTATTATTATTTGTAAATTTTAACGAAATTTCTCTAAAAACGGTAATTAAATTATTCCATTTTTGTGGATTAAAAAAAGAAGAAATAAAACGCATTAAAACATTTTTATGCCATTTTCTCATTAAAACTGAAAAAAGAATTTATTTTCAATTTGAATAGTTGGTGAAAAAAAAAATCTTGATTACAGTAGAATTTCCGAACATTAAAAGCATATTTCCACATATTCAAACTTTATGAATTAATTTATTCTGCAGAACAATAATCGTCTGTCAGCATATTGTCAAGAAATAAAGAGTTGTTTCAGCTATAGATTAAACCAAGGAGGTAAAAAACGTAACACTTGCAATTGCGAAGCTTTTCGCAACCGCAAATTACACGCAAATATAACATTTACATGTAATTTGCACCCAAATTAATTTTAATTTGAACCCTTATAAATGTTAATTTGCACTGAAAATTACATGCAAAAGTAATGTTTGCATATAATTTTGGGTTGCAAAAACCTTTTCAATTGCAAGTGTTACGTTTGCATGTAACTGTTACTGTTACATGCAAACGTAGCACATGTAAATGTTACGATGCATGTAATTTTGGGTTGCAAAAAGCTTTGCAATTGAAGCTCCTTGCATTTAGGTGTAGAATTATTTCTCCATATTCACAAGAATTGAATTTAAAGAAAAAGCATATACTATTTCCAATGAATTATTTTTGAATGATGGCTGTTAAAACGTTTTTCAAAGTCGTTAAAAGTAAAATGGTTTATCAGGTAAAACTGATATTTGTTTTTTGACAAATTGTACTTTTTTAAAACTGAGCTATGTCAAGTCTCCTATAACAAAGAAATACAATATTTTCTCCTATGAAATATGATAAAGAGTTTAATAATAATGCATTAATCATTAATCATAATAATGCATGAGAGAATAAATGCATTAATCAAACAAAATATTTCATTCTCATATATTTTGTTTGATTAATGCATTTATTCTTCTTTTAATGTTACGTGAACGAAGTCACGGGTAACAGCTAGTTATTACATATTTCAATACACATACAGTGACTTGTAAAACTAAAAGCGATACATGTAATCTAAAGCTGTACTTGATTTGGATTCATTTAGTATATTCTTATCACCTATGGTTTAAGAGCTAATTTCCATAACCGCCATACTGATCACTCCATATTTCAAATAGAGTTTTGCCATAGTTTGCTACATCCACAGCAATTTTTTCTTTAAATTTCTTTTAAAACAAACGATGTTTTCGAAAATATTCTTGTACGCCAAAACCTTAATAAGGCAATTTCTTTTTGTTTTAAATTCCTACTATTAGCTCACACTCTCTCTATATATATCTTGTTCAAATTTTCAATCGTTAATAAAATATTTTCTATTCATCCTATCAAGTTCAAATAATTTTTTTTAACTTGTAGTGGATGACACTGTATGTTAATACAGTTTTTTCAAATATTAATTCATTAATTAAATTTTATTAATTAATTTTAGTTTTAAATAGGAGCAAAAAAATTCCTCCCATTGTTTTCATAAATGAAATGAAAGATTTAACTCAAACTAGCAAGCTACGCCCGCTGCGCTGGTCGGTTTCTACAAATGAACCTTGAATCAAACGAAATATCGTTTTATTTGACCTTGTATTTGAAAAAAATCTGTATATTTAACTGGAAAATCCTTCCACATTACTGAAAATTGACGTCATTGCGCTATTATATTTTCTAATGTGCAGTCAAAATTTCAGCTGTTAAGGACCAACTCTTTTATTTGATCATTTACAGTTAGGGTTTGCTAAAGAATGATAAAACTATATGCAATAGACTAAAACCATCACTAAAAATTATCGAACTAACAATGCAAACAAATTAACTAACAAAATCCATTCAGTAGAAGTTTTTATAAAGACTAATCTTTGATAAACCGGTTCATCTGATTATAGAACTATTCCACATAATTCTAAAACTAACAGAACGATATGAAATATACTAAAACCATCCTTACAAATTATCTACTTAACAATGCAAGTCGCGAAAAATACGCCCAGTAAAAACTTTCAAAAAGGCTAAACTTTCGGAATCGGGTTCATCTGACTATGTAACCTTCACACATACCTGTTTGACTAAGCAACGTAGAGCAATATGTAGTACACTCCATTCTTGACATAGCGTCTAACTAACTAACAATACAATTCTCATCAAAATCCGTCCAGTAGAACTTTCTCAGAAGGCTAATCTTTCATAATCGGAATCAAATATTGAAAAGGCTAATATTTGATTTAAAAAATGGTCACTTTTCGAATTACCCCCTATAATTCTAGAACTAATCAACGTAGAATGATATGTTATATAATAAAACTTTCCCTAGAAAATTATCTAACAGTGTAGGTTCTATCGAAATCCATTCGTCAAAATCTTTTAAAAAGGCTAATCTTTCATAATCGGATTGATCTGATTATAGAACTTCCCATAATAATTCTATAATCTACGTAAAACGATATGTTTTACAATAAAACCTTCCCTGAAAAATTATCGATCTAACAGTTTAAGTTCTACGAAAAACCATTCTGCAGAACTCGAGTTATAAGCAGCCGGAACGAAATTTGTAGAAGTAAATAGAAGTATATTGTCATTAATATAGTTTGCATTTGAATAAAAAAAAGGGTACTTTTCGGTTAGCCGGGCGCCAGTGATATATGTACATATATAAATATATATGTATATACATACAGATATGTATATATTCATACATATAAGTGTATATATATGTATGTATATATTTATGTGTATTTGTGTAGATATATGTGTATATACACATGTGTATATATATGTGTGTATATATACATGTATATATCTATCACTGGCGCCCGGCTAACCGAAAAGTACCAAAAAACTGCAAAAATGCTGTCGTACACTTGAAAAAACACCTTTTGGCTTAAAATCTCTCATTAAAACTGTTTTTCTTTTTTTTCATTTCTTTCTTTTTTTAAAATAAAATTAGTAACAGTTTTTTCTTTTATTTTTCCAGTTGTATAGCCATTTCAATCCTTTCTGCAAAAAAAAGAAAAAAAAACCTTTTGGTTTAAAATCAAATTGTTTGGGGTCAAAAGTAAAATCAAAATCGCCAAAAACAAAAGATAAATAGCCAAATATTGCAATATTGCCCCTTAAATAATTTTGTAAGCATTACGGATATTCCCAATCATGTTTAAATTAAATATTTTCGTTTGATAATATTATCTCTCATCCAAACTCTCTTTCTTTTTTCTTTCTTTCTTTTAATAAAATTAGCAACGGTTTTTCTTTTATTTTTCGAGATGTATAGCCTTTTCATTTCTTTCTGCAACAATAATGGTTGCTAAAAAATTAGCAATGGTAACCTTTTCGGCCAAAATAACAGAACTTTCTATCATAATTCTGTAACTAATGTACGTAGAACAATATGTTACATACTAAAACCTTCCCTGAAAAATTATCCATCGAACAACGCAAGTTTCATCAAAATCCATTCAGTGGAACTCGAGTTATAAAGGAACGGAACCAAATTTCTGTTTGTGTGTTATATATATAGTAGATGAATGATGCCACAGAAATAAAGTACCGCAACGATGATTATAAAATAATGTTCAATAAAGATAACGTAAGACATTAATGCTGCACGGGTTTATTTTTTTATATTTATGATTAAAAAGTAGGAATTGACTTTAAAAATATATATATATTACCTGTTTCTTTGAATTAAATTTGACACAAATTTTTATAATATAATACAAATAAAAAGTTTTTTTTTTTTTTTTTTTTTTTTTTTTTTTTTTTTTTTAATTTAATGAGAAAGTAATGTGCATCCCATAAACGATCATGAGTAATATTTTGTTGAAATTGAACAACCTATTTTAACATTTTTAGAAAATAATTTTTTTTCTTTCATATGAGTTTAAAATTTCATCATAGATTGAAATGTGATTTGCATAAAAAACTCATTGAAAAGTTCAAAAGATTTTGGAAGGTAATACGATGTTGAAGGATTAAATAAACTGCATAAAAAAGTTGTTTGGAGTTTACACAAAAACGCCACATGAGAAAATTCTCCAAAAATTTTTATCATATTTTAAAAGTTTATTTACAATAAGCAGTTGGCAGTTTTAAAATAAACTGAAGTTTTGATTCGAAAAAAATCTGATAAAAGAAATATATAAATTTTAAATTGACTATTGTGCAATTCTAAATGTTTTCATCAATATGAATATTCAATGTTTTAAAGACTATTGAAATTGTCTGAAATATAACTGTTTTTCCAAAAAACTGTAAAAAAAAAAAAAAAAAAAAAAAAAAACAGAAAAAAAACCTTTCAAATAGACAGAAAAAAACTCCAGTGAAAAACCGTTTAATTTACAGAAAATATCTGTATATTTTGATTAAAAGTTTTTTTCTGTAAAAATTACAGATTTTTTTAAAGTGCAGTTGCATAAATATTGTGTAGCTGACAAGAAAGATCTCGTTAAAGCGCACTCCTGTTTGTGAAAAATGCAATACCATGAAGGTATGACGCAATTGAGCTGAAATTTCCAGCAAATGCATTTCAGTATAGTGTGTTATGCAAATGATAAAATTTCAGAGTAACCACGCATGCATGGGCTGAGCAGCGCCCTCTGCACTGCTACTGAAACCGTATAAATAGAAGGCTGTATCGGGGCGTTGAAAACAGTCTATGGTTATCTGCATGTGGTAAACGTTAGGTGAGACGTATCCATGCCTCTTCTACGAAAGAGGGCGGCATTTCAACAACTGACGGAGTTTGAACGCGGGAGAATCATCAGCCTCCGTCAAGGAGGATTTTTCTAACGTGCAACAGCAGCTCGTGTGCAGTGATGCGAGTTTGGAAGCAGCTGACCGACGAGAAATGGACAATTCGAAAATCTAGGAGTGGTCCCCGAAAGGGGACGTCAACGCGCGATGATAGACGCCTGGTCCGCATAGCACTGACGGACCATACAGCTTCATCTAGACAGTTGATAGCACAGTGGTCAACTACTACAGGTGTATCTCTACCTGCTTCGTCAATTCGTCGGTGTCTGCTGGACCGTGGACTGCGTGCAAGAACTCCTCTATACAGGATCCCCCTCACGCAAAACTGTCGACGTCTGCGGCTGAAATAGACGCATGAACATAAAGACTGGCGTGCAGATTGTCAAGAAGTGTTTTTTTTTCGGACGAATCCCGCTTTAATTTGTGGTACCATGATGACCTCATTCGTCTTAGACGCTATGCCGGTGAACGCTACCTTCCGGAGTGCATCATCGAACGGCATAGTGGACGAACACCCGGAGTTATAGTCTGGGATGCGATTGTGTATCATGTACGATTGTAACTGCTACGAATTGTGGGTAATCTGAACACCAACAGGTACATGAATGAAGTGATGGATCCGAAGTCGTTCCCTTCCTTCAAGGCATTTCTGGAACTATCTTTCAACAGGATAATGCCCTCCCACATGTTGCAAGGAATGTTCAAGACTTCTTGTCAGCAGAACACATACAGTTTCTTCCGTGGCCTAAGTATTCGCAGGATATGTCACCTATTGAACATGTGTGGGATTTCGTTGGTCGGTGTCTCGCTCGTGACCCTCGTCTTACAGATTCTACAGATGAACTTTGGGTACGCATACAAACAATATGGAATGCTCTTCTCCTTGCTGAAATTCAAAATCTATTTGACTCCATGCCCGTCGTATAGCAGCATTTATTGCTGCGCCTGGTGGCTACGCCAAATGCTGATTTCAGACACATAATATTGCTTTTTTCTTTGAAAATATAATATTTTTTTTTTTGCACCAATACCAGTCGTTTGTGTATTAAATTTCATTTAATTCTGGTGATTACTTCATAGTGTTGCAATTTTTAAAAACACGAGTTTATGTACAATTTGCGTGTTGTCGCAGTTATTTAATTTTAAAGGTTTCACCAGCTAGATAATTTTTCAGTGTATTTTAAAAGTAACTGCTTTTTTAAGAACGCTGTCTTTATATATTTCGATATTGAATACGTATTGAATACGTTGTTGTTTTCATGGCAACAATACTTTTCTCTTCTTGTGTCCGACACTAACAAAATGGAAGCCGATTTGACAGTGATCAGAATCGGACCTTGATTTTGAGTTGAAACAATTTTAATCAATTTAAATTTTGTTCTAAACCGTACAATACGATCGTTAAAATGCATTACACATACAAATAAACGTATATGACAAATCTGCTGTTACATAAATTTATTTATTTATGTTAAACTTACTTATAAAAGCCTACCGGCGACAAATTGCCTAAGAAAATGAAATTTTATTATTTTTTACAGATGATATATAGAGATTACGCAGGATTTTTTTGTGTATATCCTCATGAGAAGAATATTCTGTAATTCTTTCTATTTTTTCCGAGTATGCTCTTATGGAGACCTTCGTTGTTAGTGAGGCCCCGAATATCTATGAGTTATCGAAAAAGGCACCAGATTTATGAATATTTAATTTTCAGATGTTAAAGTGATGAGAAAGTTAAAGAAATCTCATTCCAACAAAAAGCTAATAAGCAAATTACAGACTAAACCCAAATATACGTTGGCTGTATTGTGTATTTACTCCGATCTCTCCCTTTTATTAAAAACACTTCAAAGTTTCTGCCCTCTTGTCTTTTTAACAGATCTAAAAATGTTGAAATATGTGTTAAAAGGAGCAGGAAAGACATAGGTTTCATTGTCCTGATTTATATAAAGTTATTCTGCTCTTCACAGACAAATAATCTGTAAAATGGTCTTTTAAACTATATTCATGATATACTTCTTTAAATGTTAAAAGGTGTTAAATGAAACAGCACAAATTTTGTATATACACTGCTTACATGTTTCGGCTTCAGCGAAGACATTTTTAAGACAATTGAGAATATTTTACAGATGCACGATCTATGATGCAATGATTTAAAACGCCATCATTCACGTTTTTCATATTCTCTCCTAGATTGCTTACGTAAATTTTTTTTTTAGTTCATTTCCATGTATTTAGTGTATCTATGAGATGCGTAGGGACAGAAATGAGACAGATACATAGATAAAAACAACAATATTTAATGAGTGAAATTCATACAAAGTTTGTTAAAAAAAATCACCCATGACGTTTAGCCAGGCGTCCCATTGCTTAGGATGGTTACGAATTCCGTCCGCTAAGAACGATGTCTGTTGATCATGGAACCAGTTCCGAACTGCAGCCTTTACGTCCTCGTCGGAGTGAAACCTTTAGGCTTTTCTTCAGTGGGCCAAAGATGTGATGGTCGCAAGGCGACAGATCTGGACTGTAAGATGGATGTTCCAGGACCACTTTTTACGGGCCAGTGCCTTGGCACACACCTTGGCGACAAAGCCAGCATTCTGCGATGAATATCCACCGGTTTATATCCTTCCAGTGTTAAAAACTTAATTACAGCTCGCTGATCCATTTTGGACGCATTTGCATCCACACCAGCCATTTTTAACTGAATGCCAAAAGAAGTCAGAAACTCACAACTCTAAAGAAGTCAGTAAGTCACAGAAGAAAATCCCTGAAATACCGTGCACAAAATGTGCTTTAAGGTCTTTTCGTGTCATAAAATAAGAAGATTAAGATGAAAAACTCGAAAGTATAAAAAAAAAAAGGATCATCAGAGCAATAAAAGCAAACAAAATAGTTTGGCGAGTATTTTTTTTCACATTTTGAAATTAATTTAAATACATGGACCACCTTTGGAACAGTATGCGTCAAAGGTGGCCCACAAGCTACAATCTTGAAATAGTATTCTAAAGAAAATTAAATTTTATTTTACAAAGAAAGGTATACTCTATATGCCGATTAATAACATATCACAGAAAAGGTATTTTATTTATTCATTCATATTTTGCGGAAGATATTTCTCTTAATTATAGTGTTATAGTGTTTGTAAAATAAGCGTAACATTTTACAAACAAAAATTCAGCCACACATACCCAACCAGAAAATTATAAAAAATCCTCAAAACTTAACTAATGCCACCTTTGACTCAACTACCTTAATATTTTTTCACATAATTAATACCACAAAAGGCCAGTTTGGCGCCACTGTTTTACGTTAGTTTAACTGTTTATAGTTAGTTTAACTGCTAAACGTTAGTATAACTGTTTAGCGCCAAAATGCTCTATCTTATGGATAATCTGATCTTATGATTTATCAGTTTTTTTTATTTTTATTTTTTTCACTTTTCATGATTGTTAGGGAAATCTATTTTCAATTGTGGCAACTCTCCCAGGTGCTATTTTACATTATTAAATCAAACTGATGGTCATTGTTGAGATAGAATTGAAAAATATTTCATACTTGAAAATTATTTAAAAAGTCGTTAAATTAAGCAGCAGTTTTCAAATAAATTTCAATCGAAAACTTTTTTTTTTTTTGTAATTGATAATGTAAGAATTAAAATTGTAAATTGTAGTAAAAAATTGAAATTTGTAGTATTTAGAAATGATGTAAATGCTTAGAAAGCAAAAGCGATAGCACCGTTTGTTGTCACAACCGTTGTACATTTTTAAAAATTGCCAACTGTGTTTTGGCTGGCGTCCATATGTAGACTGCCATTTTTTGACATCGAAAAGGAAATTCACAGTGAATGAAATAGGACTTCGCCGCTAATAAGGAACTGTTAAATGAACTTATAACAAATCTACCAAAATAATTCCTATAAAATATTAGCCTTACATTTTTTATTCTAGCTAAAAATACAACCATTTTTTCAAGTTTTTTACCATAACACTATTTTTAATAATTATTAATTTTCCTGAAATCCTTTACGTTTGTGATTTTTTTTAATTAAAAAATGAAATCTTCTATCCTACAATTTAAAAAAAAGTAATTGGTAACATGTAATCAAGGTATACAATCAAGATGACGCAACCAATAAAGGCTCCAATTCTAATCTTAAAGTTAAAAATTGAAAAACCAGTTAAAATTACGTCATGTTCACACAATGATATAATTTTTTCTTTTTAGTTTTATCAATGTTATGCATTTCAAGCTAAACATAGCGTCAGTTTCAGCGGCGCAAATTTTTACACGTACTTTGGATACGTTACTTTTATGCTTAAACACCATGTATACAAATAAAAATATATTTTGTATTTAATTGTAATGAAAAAAAATGGCATGAATAAAGTTATAATGCATAATGATAAACTAAACCCAATGGACAATATTCCCGTGACGTCACAATAAATATGAATATTTTTCGCTTATAAAACACGCGGATAAATATTTTTACCGAAATTTAACTTACAAATTAAAAAATTAGGCCTAAAAGCCACGTGCTTTTTATATTTATTGTTTCTCTTTTATCCTCGTAACCATAGAGTTTCTCGTTACTCTGTGCCTCGCAAGAGTGGGTGTTATCCAATTGCGGACCTTATGATGTCATACGCAGAAGTAAATGTTTAATTTAAAATTACGGCTAATTAATTAAATTTTCGAACAAACGAATGCACAATAACAAATCTGTGTCCAAATACCTTTCATTTAAAAAAAGAATGATGTAATTTGATGCAGTAGTTTGTTCTCACAGATTGTCGAAAGAAAACGCTTAGCGTTTTAAATATATAGATTCCGTTCCCCAGTGTGCGTGTCCTGTGATTGTGTATAAACTTCAGAAAATATTCAAGGGCCAATTTTCTCGACGATTGAATAAATATGATTAATAATAGAATCAGAATTTTTCAAAGGTATAGGCGAATAATATAGGAATAACATCGAGCTACAGAAACAAATGGAATGCAAAGGACGGGGAGAGATTAATACAATTTAAGCAGAGCTGGTTCAATTTAAAATCGGATTCCAAGAGGCTTAAAATATAACATTTAAATAATAATCCTTTATTATGTTCCAAAGTAACCCATTACATTCGAAATATTATGAAAGTTGCATGAATTCTAATCAAACAAAAGCCTTAAAAAATCAATTTTTGACAGCATATGTTGTAAAGTAAAGTACAACTCCCGCGGAGAACATATATTTTCTAACACTTTTAAGTAACTTTAAAAAAGAGTATTAAGTTCACAGAAGGGAGCCTTTCCATTTAATAATAAAAGTATAATAGTAAATACAAGACCTGTTTCATAACAACATCATCAAATGGTGCATATTCTAATATATTTCTGTTGCTATATGTTTCTCGTAAAATCAGTACTTAAAATAATTCTGACAGTTTAAAATCAATCATTTAATTATCAAAATTAAATGTTATGCAAAAGCTGAAAAGCCAGATATTTAGCTCTACTAAAATGGTATCTAAACAGTGATTGTAAGAAAGGATAATTTTTAAATGACTAATTGTAAGGGATAGAACAGGCACTTACAAATCTATTGTAATAAACAAGAATACGCTTATGAAATTTAGCATGGTTAATATCGCGATAATTTGTTATGGCTTTTCGATAATGACATCATGATATTGTCGCACGATACATTGTAATATGCGCGCTTACTATAAAGCTTACGTATTGCTGAAGTTATTTATTTGTACACGGTTTCGCCATCTGGATAAGTTTTAAGTGTATTTCAACAGTTACTGCCGGTAAAGAACGCTCGCATGTTATATATAGCATGCATGTTTCGATATTGAATAAGTCGTTGTTTCCATGGCGACAATACTTTTCTCTTGTTGTCTCTGACACTAACAATATCGAAGTCAAATGGACAGTGCTCAGAATCGGACATTAATATTTAGTTTGAAGCATTTTTAATCCATTTAAATTTTGTTCTAAACCGTAAAGTACGATTGTTAACCGTAGTTAACCGTGTAAAACCGTATATATCCTCATGAGAAGAATATTCTGCAATATTTCTCAAAAATTTCTGAGTATGCGCTTATGGAGACCTTCCTTGTTAGTGCTGCCATCAATGGATTCCTACGGAAATATTTATTATTTTATATATCTTAAAAATAATTTATGGCTAACCTTGACTTTAACCAAAGACCTGACTGTTTCGAGTGGTTATCTTAAAAGTTAGGCTTAGCGGTTGCTTGCTAGAGGAAGAGTATGAAAGGAATATATTGTAGTTTCTTGAAATGTGGGTTCGAGTATGATTTGATTAATTTATTGTTTAGTAAGATGACAATTTTGAAATTAATTTCAGAGTGATTTCGTCATTATGAGATGGTAGTTGGGGTTTTAACACTTTAGTATCAATACAGAATAAAAATTTAAATTATACATTTTTTAAATTTGATTGCTAGATGTAAAATCTGAATATGACATTTCTAATTAAATCCAAGAAGGAATGTTTGCTTTTTTGAGTAAAATCTTTTTTTTTTTTTTTTTTTTAAACTTATATATATATTTTTTAATGTGTTCGTTTAGAATATATTTTAAGTGCGAATATTTTTTTATATCTTTAAAAAATAAATTGCAAATACACTTTTAAATGAAGAGAAAATTAATTTTTACTTTTTTAAATTCGAAAGCATTTTTGTTTGATTGGTTGCTTTTTCTTTTTTAAATAAATTAGAAATTTTAATTTATTGAATTTTTGGTTTTTCATTTTTTAAATAAATTCTAATTTTAGTATTAATAAAGCCATTATCTGCGTGCAGGGAATAAACAGATTTTTTCTTTCTTCTTCAGACTTTCGGGAAGAATTTGCGGGAAAGGCATGTTTTCTAGGAGTATAGGAAATTATTTGTTGAAATATGATGAATAATGTAGTGTATAAACACGAGTTTTTCTGACAGTGTGATGTTGTATATAAGATAGGGGTAGTGATTAATGTACAATTCTTTGGGCAAAATAATGATTCTAAAAATAAATTTACGTACATTTACAATTTATTTGCCTTTTTGCCAGACTTTTATATTTCTTACTAGCTGACCCGCCCGGCGTTGCCCGGGCAGACTGTCATTGAAAAATATAACAGTGGAGTGTACCTCATAAACAAAGACTAAATAATATTTATTTATACTAAAAACTTGTAAAAAATTAAATAAGAGCTAAAATTTCAAAAGTATAACAGTTGCGTTTAAAAAATGAATCGGCCAGGGAAAATTATTACACTTACTTTCCCTTTTTACTAAAAATCCCTTTTTAAAAATCATTGCTTTGTTTACATTTTAAATTGTATATTGCTAAATGTATTTTTAAATTATAAATATTAAATGCTTACAAAAATCAATATTTCAAATTAAAATGTATAAAAATATATCTATTTAATTGTTAATGTTGACAAATTATAATTACAATTTGAAATCATTGTTTGTTTCGCTTTTATTCCTGTAGATGGCAACGCCTAACCAATGAGATGCGTTTCATTCTGGTGTTGCCATTAAATAATTAACAAATAATCGCGATTTCTGTGCCACGTACGATAGCGTAATATATATATAGATATTATTAATTCAATTCTAAAATTACTAAATCTAATTGCAAAAAGAAACTTTATCAACTTCTATGAAATGAAATAAAAGTTTAAAGCAGTATTTTTTTGGAATATATTCTTTAATACACACTTAAATAGTTCAGACAACAATGATTTATCTGATATTTTGGGAGAGTACCAAATCCATTTATTATATGCAAGCAAGCAGAAAACTTAAAATAGCCAGACATTCGATTCTAAATAAACCGTGACTTCAAAAATGGAAAGACATTTTCTAAAGTGATCATTTATTCTGAAAATCTAGAAGTTCAAAGAGTTTCATATCTTACGCAAGGTTTATTTTGCTCTTTACTGGCGGCTTTCATTTCTATTATTATCTCTAACGATTATTGCAGGCCACATATCACGATTAAATGGAACTATATGTAATTGAGCTGAGTTTGGTAAAAAGTGTTAAAAACATTTAAAATAAATATAAAATATAATCTTACAAAATGAAGCTTTTTTTATATAAAATATATATGGAAGTAACTATTAAAATAGTAGGTAATAAAAAGTCCTTCCGGCCTTTAAAAGGAGGGAAATGTAGCTACCATCTTTCTTCATTTTAACATTTTAGCTCATTTTATTCAAAAACTCGAAGCTAAAATGGGATTAACTAGATTATAGAAAATTCATTCCTAGTACTGGTCAATACTGAATTTGAATGAGAATTTCGCCAAATTAGTCAGCTATAGTCAACTTAGCTTCATTTATGTAGATTTTTTTTGTCACCAAATTTGACATTATTTAATCAAATGTATCCAAGCTTGGGGTGAATTTGACGTTAGCAGATATGAATATATAGTTTTAAACGTAAGAGTTGGACCAATAGTTAAAATAATGAAAATGTATATGCAAAAAACACATTCACTATAACTTATAAATTAATCCCGTTTATGGCGGAATCCCTTATTAACCGTCTTAAAAAAAAAAAAAAAAGAAAGAAAGAGGCGGTTTTTAATTTCACGCGTATGTATATAGTATATATATTTTTTTTTAATGTATGTTCACCGATTACTCTGAAACTACGCGACCGATTCATGTAAATGGCTCCTCAGAGGGAAACATCGCATACATAAATGTTAGTCTCAACAGTTATGTCGTCTCCCTTACCTGTCAAACAAAAATCATCTTTTTAATTTTCACAAAACATCAGGCATTTTACACATAGCATTTATAAAATTTCACAAGATATCACAATAATTCAGGAAAATATCATCAGTACCTTTATGAACCAATTTGAATTTCGCGCGCTTTGAAGAATATAACACCCCTAGCTCACCCCTGGCTAATGTCAACAACTAACACTTTGTGTATAGCTATAACTCATCGAATGCACTGCTTGCATATAAATTTGGTGCATATCGGTGATTAGCACTTAAGAGTGTTCCTTAAAAGCTATTGTAACGATTATGCTACATATTTGTTTTAAACTAGCATAAAACTGTTATCATAATTCAGGTGATAAATGATGTTTTAATGCGTTTGGCAATGTTACTTAATTTTACTGTGATAGAACACTTCTTTGGGTCAACAGATAAAAAAAATTTGCGTAAGTATAACTCATTGACTACTACTTGTATAAAAAATTGGTGCATATCGGTGATTGGCACTTCGGGAGTGCTCCTTTTGTTTTATTGTAACGATTATGTTACATATTTGTTTTCAACTAGAACAAAATGCTTAAGATAATTCAGATGATAAGTGACGTTTTAATACGTTTGGCAATATTACTAATATTTAATGTGATCTAAATTTGGAAAACAGACACAATATTATAAAACATGGAACATAAAGAAGCATACTTTAACCCAATTGTATATTACTGCTAAATTTCGCGAAACACACAAATATCAGCGTTTAGTTATAAAAACGTAAAGAAAACAATTTTATTTACAGAATTTAATAGCTAAAATAACAAGAAATACCGAATTTCTTTAAAAATATTTATTATAAGTGTTATTTAAATACATGGTTATTGTTTTCAAATATACATTTACAATATGTCATTCATGTTGCATACCCAATTTAAAATAATGATTATCTAAAGCAAATTTTTAAATGAAATGCTTTAGAAATAAATTTAATTAATAGATGTGGGAAAGCAAAACTTTTAAAATTATTAGAATCTGTATTTTAAATATTTTAACTCGAAAAAGAATATATATTATAAATATTAAAAACCGTGAGAAATAGCACTTTAAATTATGCTTCTCCTTAATGCATTTCAAAATAAATAAAAGATTTTGAAGTGTGAAAAATTAACAAATATTTTTATGTCAGCAAGCAAAATTTTGTAAAATGTTATATTTCGGTTTTAAAATATTATAAATCATAGCATCATAAAATGAACAAAATTTACTCGAAATTTAAAAGTTGAAAGTTAATTTTCTAATGTCGGACTATTATTTTCTCTCTTGAAAAAAAATGTCTTTACTCTTAATGCTTTTATAAAAGCATTCAAAATATTGTAAAATGCATTCAACATTTACCTTACATTTAGTTCATTTTTAATGAGCTTTTAAGGATATAGAAAAATTAAGATATAATGCAACAAAAGAGATAAATTTCGAAATAAATGTTTTGGAAACTTATTTTGATGATTTTTTTTTACATTTTCTAACCTAGTTGAAAAGTGTTTATGACTTCGGTTTGTCTGGCCGTCCATCCATGCTCTAACTCGTGTAAATATACTCCGATTGCCCTGAAATTTTTGTATATTAAGGTCGTTTACTATAGCATGATTCCTATTCAAAATGAAGTGTGTAGCACTTATAGTTTTGTTTACAGAGACAGTCAAAAGTATTCCGTTACAGTACAGTCAATAGGAACAAATCGTTTCAAGTACATTTTGATGATGCTACGCCATTTGAAACATGATGAAATTGATATACAATTATGAAGCGCACTAAAACATGCTTTTTGTAGAATATGGGGAGAAAAGCATTTATTTTACATTTACAGGGTCAAACAAAATAATTCTGGTACACATCGTTCTATGGGGAAAAATCGTTTGCAATGTAATTTAGTGATATTTCACTATTTCAGATATAATGAGAATTATATGCATTACTGAGGTGCACTATAAATTGTTCTCTTGTGTGCATTGCGTTTATTTACAGGAACACACAAAAGATATTGGTTACAGTACATGTGTGATATTCACAGTCTATGTGTGATAAGTGCGTTTTCAACTTTCGTTTGCGTTTTTAGGTTTAGCTATTTTTTTTTCATAGTACGTGTATGTTTTTAAACTTGATTGATCATAAACAGGGCTACACAAGGGAATTCAAAAGTATTACAGACTATGGGAGTGAATTGCTTAAGGGTAGTTTTTAATTGTGTTTACGCATTTTCGTGCTGAACTATATTTAGTAGACTAATAAGTTTATGACTTCAGTTTGTCTACCGTCTGTCCATGATCTAACTCGCGTAAATAAACTCGGCTTGTCCTGAAATTTTTTTTATGTTATTGTCATTTACTATAGCATGATACCTATTGCAAAAGAAGTGTGTAGCACTTATAGTTTTTTAACAGGGACAATCTAAAGTATCCTGTTACATTACAGTCAATGGGAAAAAATCGTTTGAAATGCATTTTTATGATGCTACGCCATTTGAAACATGATGAAATTGATATGCAATTATGGAGCGCACTAAAACATGCTTTTTGTAGAATATGAGGTGCAAAGCGTTTATTAATCATTTACAGGGTCACACAAAATAATTCTGTTGCACATTGTTCTAGGGTGGAGGGGGGGGGCGTCGTTTGCAGTTTAATTTAAATTATGTTTCACTATTTCAAACATAATGAAATTTATATGCAATACTGAGAAGCGATATAAACTACTCACTTAAAAGTATGATGTGCATTGCGTCTACGTTCATTTACAACATAGGTTCCCAACGGGGGCGGTACCGCCCCCCCCCCCCCCAGTGGGCGCCGGAGTCAACCAGGGGGGCGGTAGTGGGTCCAAAGACAAATGGGAGGCATTAAGACCGTCAAGGGGGGCGGCCGTGGAATACCTACCACCTTAGGAAATTAATATAATAAAACTGGCTGAACCCCCCCCCCCTGGCGTTGTCCCCATCCCGTGATAAAAACCTTAATTGTACCTTTAATGAAAATCTATACTAACTAACCTAGAGCTGGGGCACCAAATCGAATTTCTTTTACGAATGGGAAAAAATCACGAACAAATGCTAAAACTCGCGGAGGACGAAATTTTATTATAGCGGGTTAAAACATTGTAAGCACGCTGAAACACGTGTCTTTTATGAATGTCAAAAACACGCTGCAGAAAGCAAAAAATTGGTATAAATCGCATTAAAAATCGTTAAATTTGTCGCGGAGTGCCAAGTTTGATATAGTAAGCTGACTAAAATTTTGAAACCGAAATCCTTCTATTTTATTAACCTGTATTTCAAAAAATGTCAGAAAGATGGTAACACATGAGTAGAGATTTCCAAACGACCCTGTAGTTTGAATCTGCCCAAGAAATTCGTTTATTCTGAGAGAAAGTGATAGAAGTGATAGCCGTTATTTTCATAACTATCTATAAGTCTGTTGAAAAGTTAATTTATTTAAACTTAAACCATCACAATTTATATATTTCAAAATGCCTGAATCTAAGAAGAAATGCCGGCAGTATAGTATTGAGTATTTTAAATATGGATTTAAGCACTCTCCTACAAACTAATCATTACCCGTGTGTTTAATTCGCCAAAAAGTTTTTTTTTAAAGAATCCATGATACCTTCTAGGCTACAAGAGCATTTAAACAAAATGCATGTTGATAAAAAGGACAAATATTTATCCTATTTTCAAGGACTGGAAAAAAGAATATGACGGATTATGAGCCACATATATAATATTTCATTGTTAATCGTAAAAACGGAAAAAAACACACAATTGACAAGGAATTAATCTTGCCAGCAGTCAAACTGGTAATAACTGTTCAGATACAGTCAGATATCATCTGAAAAAATCCTCTGAGTAATTATTCAGTACAAAGAAGAAAAAAATGAAATTGCTAAAAACGTTGAAATATCATTATGCTATTACTTAAAGACTTTCAAATTTCCCATTCAACTCAATAAATCAACTCTACCAAATAACGAAACAGTACTCTTATCATACGTTCGATTTATAAAAGAAAAAAAAATGTCGAGAGTTATTATTTGCTAAAAATTTGGAAATTGATACAAAGGGAGAATCTATATTTAATAGCATGAGCAAATTTTTTCAAGAGAAAGAAATTCCTATTCGCAATATTTTGTCAGCTGCTACTGATGGTGCTCTAGCAATGACGGGGCGTCATAAGGGTTTCATATGACATTTGAAATAAGCAGTACCAAATGTACTTGCTGTACATTACATTGTGTTATTCATCGTCAGTATTTGGTTGCAAAAAATGTTATTCAACGCTTGCATACGTCGACTCATTACGTTATTGGAGCAGTGAATAAGATTAGAAGTAATTCAATGCATAACATATTATTTGGCCAGCTTTGTAGTGAAAATGATAAAGATTACAATCACTGGATGCTGCACACAGAAGTTCGTTGGCTCTCAAAAGTTATTTGGCTGAATCGTTTTTGCAATCTACTTGACTCAGTACTAGGTTTTCTTGAAAACAGCGACAAAAAACTGCGCAAAAACCTGACTACATCCAAAAATGACATCGCTTGTATGGTGATGAGTTGAATATAATTAGAACAAAAAACGCCATAACTGCTTTTGTGGGAAAACTTCTTCGGTTCAAACGAAATATTGGTAGAGGTGAATACAGCCACTTGTCTACATTATTAACAGTTTCTGCAAAACAGGAAGATTTACTTACTTACTGCCAACACTTGGACGTTCTTCATGCTGATTTTACGGAGCGATTCGGGGATATTTTAAGCATGAATATATCGGGTTGGGTTTTAGATGCTTTCGCAAATACAGATACAGAAAAATCATCAAATTTTGAAGAGGAACACGTAGAACTCATAACTAACGAAGAACTAAAAGTAAAATTCAGAAATGGATACCAAGAGTTCTGGCTTCAAATGCAAATAGCAGCTCTCTACCTTGAATTCTGGACAAGAGTACCGAAATTTTAATTGATTTTCCTTCAGCGTATTTGGCTGAGCTTGAGTTTAGTGCAGTAGCTTAATTTACTGTCTAAGAAAAGGAACAGATTGCACATCACTAAACGTGGCAATTTGTGACTGATGTTAACAAAATTGGAACACGACATTAACAATTTGTTAAAACTCCGCCAGTCTCAACCATCTCATCTTTTTTCTCATTGCTTTTGTATAAAATAATTTTTATCACATTTGGTGGTCGTTTTAATTAATTTCTATTTTCTGATTCTTAATAGATAGATAGACAGATAAAATAGGTCAAGATAATATGCAAGAATATTTTAATTATTTGGTATTATTAACTATTATGGAAGAGGGAGGCGTTGGGATTTTTTTTCTTGTAAAGGGGGCGGTGGTCTAGAAAAGGTTGGGAACCTATGATTTACAGGGACACACAAAAGACATCGGTTACAGTGTACGTGCAATAATTGCAGTCTATGTGCGATAAGTGCGTTTTCAAGACTGCTTTGCCTTTTTAAGTTTAACTACATTTTTTTAAAGTACGTGGTGCGTATAAATTCGGTTGATCATATACAGGGCTTACACAAGGGAGTTCGTAAGTATTAAATACTATGGGAGTGGATTGGCTATGGTAGTTTTTAATTTTGTTACGCATTTTCCTGTGTTTGTGGAAAATAAATATATTCATGTACAGAGCTATGCAAATAACAAGGTACATTGTCGTTTATGTTTGGTAATTGCTGGAAGTTTGATTTAAGTTGCCTTATGCGTTTTTTACCTGAATTAAATTTTAGCTTAATATGGGGTATGTACTAGAGTCTTTAGATAATATGCAGAGTTGTACATAAGATTTCGAGCGCATTTCCATCTATTGGCAAAAGTTGCTAAATGTGAATTTTCTAAATGAACTAAATTTTATCATTCTATGTAGTATATATCCAAATCTATAGATCATATATAGGGCTGAACAAAATAATTCGACTACATTGTTGACTATGGAAGGTATGTGATAAAACTGGACTTTTAAATGTGTTACATATTTTCTATATTGTTCCTTACATATATTCTTTCACCTTATTTAACGGAGAAGTTTCATTACAGTTTTTCCTGAATGTGTTGGAAAGTGTTTCATAAGTTATGCTGGACGCATGATTTTTCGTTCTAGTTAAAAATTTTATCTATTTCCAAAAAAGAAAAAGGTCTGTCCATCAATATTCATTGCTTTTAAAAATTCAGCTAATTTTACTTATAAAGGCAAAGCAAAAAATTCGCGGAACACGATTACAGAAGATCCCCAGTTTTCGTAAATATTGAACTTAGATGGGAATTTCAAGAAAATGATTGTCAAATATGACTTCATTAATAGCGACCTATTTTTGTCTCTAAATTAGGAGACATTTCCCCCAAATATCGCCAGGCTTGGCGAAAATTTGATATGGGTGGATATGACTATGTAGTTTTAAGCGTATGAGAATTGGGGCAGTGGTTACAGCAATGAAAATTGCTGTAATCGCTGCCCCAACTCTCATAAGATAATTGAGAAACCCCGTTCAATGAAACACACAAATTAAAAATCCATACATGGAGGAAGCCTTTATTTTTAATCTAGCTAGCGTCTAGCCGTTAGCGTTTGTGGGAAACAAAATGGCATTTAAAGATCACTGAGCGAATATCAAATTCTGCCAGCGTTTAAAGGAATCGCTATGTATTACCTATGACGCAGCAAGTGTACTGTGAGTGAGCAATGTGCCCAGCTAAGGTGTTTCCAAAGAACGACAATTCTAGAGTAAATCTAACTAAGGTTGAAGAAGGCTGCAATGAAGACCATCTTCTAGAAAAGTTTCTCAAGAAATATACTCGCGCTGATAGAAGTGCACAGTTGTAGAAAGGGGGTACTTTGAAGGTGATTGTGTCTAACACACGACATCAATAAATCATATACGTTCGGAAAGCCAGCCTCTGACCTTGTTGATCCTAGTAGTATAATAATTAGCTACATTTTGTAAATTTAGCTGTAAAAATAACAAGACATAAAATCCATGTGTCGAGCACAGATTACGAAACAACACATTTAGAATACTGTATCGAAAGTTCACTGTTTAATAAGGGAAAATGTGATACCATCAAAAACATCTCATGTAAAAAAGTAGCCAAGTCTTGGGACTCTTTTACCGTAAAAAGTTCTGAGGTCATGTAGAGCCAAGTTTAGCTGTCTATTAGTTCTGGCATTTTCATTCACAAATCACTCCTAGTTTCTATATCTTTAGTTAAAGAATATTTATATAGCCGGAAAAATATAAGAATTATTTTATCCAGCCCTGTATATGATCTATAGATTTGTTTATATACTACATAGAATACAAAATTTAGTTCAGTTAGGAAACTCATAACACAGTTGAAAATTCCTGTTCAGCAATTTCCGTAATAAACGGAATTCTTCTGCATATGTTCTATAGAATTTATACACACCAGGTAATATGAAAAAAGATAGTTAAACTTAAAAACGCATATCACAACTGAAAGCGCATTTCCAGCAATTATTATTGTTCATAGACAGACTATGCACACCAGGCAAATAGTACTGTAACCGAATTCTCCTATGCATCCCTGTAAATGAACGATAAATGCTACTACACCATATTTTGCAGTAAACATCTTGCAATGCATCTGAGTGATGTATATCAATTTTAGTATGTTTGAAATTGTATAACATCATTAAAATACATTGTAAATGATTTAACTGCATAGACCAGAATATAACGGAATTATTTTGAGTGCCCCTGTAAACGAGCTGTAATCGTTACACACTCTATTTTCAATAAAGGAAATAACATAGTTAATCTCAATAACATATATTAGTTTCATGGCATATATTTACGCGAGTTGGAGCACGCCCAGGCAAACACAAGTCATAAATACTTGGAAAATGTTAAAAAAAATAGTTTTTTGGGAAAAAATGACAAAAAAAATTGTTTTAATGTTTTTTTAGAAATCTATTCTACTTAAAATGGACATTTTTAGAAAATGTAAATTCTGAGATAGAAAAGAATAAACATGTATTACAATGACCTCTTAACATTACCGATGGGGCTCGCTTTTCTGTTCATGATATTTATAAATTAAGTAAACTGAGATGCAAAAGTAGATGCTATTAGTTAGCTTTCATTACAAAAAGCTACCTATTACAGCCGTTCGGAGGAAAGCAATTCAAAATTCACCGATCATGACTCCCAGACCACCCTCCGTTCAAATGTTGATTTATATATATCCATATATATATCTGACATATGTCATGCTGTAACTCTTTTATTTATGAACCGATTCGGATGTGACTGATCATGTGTACAGAACATGCCAAGGTCTCAACCGAGCTCGTTGGCCAGCTTTATGCGCCATCTTGTTTCAAAATGGCGGCAAGTTAATTTATTTACTTATTTATTTATTTTAATTCAAAAAGTTGTATAAAAATTATAAATTGAAAAAGTCGTTTCCGTTAAGTGTTAGATCGTGATTCTGGAACATTTTTTTAAATTTTGGTTTTAGCTTAAAAAATGGCAGAGGTATGGCAGTTTGAATTTCTAGGATGGCTGACATTTTGAAACAATCTGATTTTTGTTTCTATGTAATTTTCATGCTAAAACTCGAATTCAAATTCAGTATTAACGATAACCGGGATTGAATGTTCTATAATCGAGTTCCAAGCAACTTAGCTTCGTATGTTTGAGTAAAATCAGTTGAATTTTTAAAAAAACATGGACTATGAAAGCTACCTTTCCTTCCCGTACAGGCCGGAAGAACTTTTTTAACTAATTTTAAATAGAAATAAAATATTGGTCTGCCTGTTTTTTTTTTCTTTAAGAATGCCGGGCTTTTGCGGTAGCGTATTACTGTTTATTTTACTATTTATTACTGTTAACTTTACGGTATAATACTGGCAGCTAGTATGCCAGCATTACATTGTAAAATCAACATTTTTTTTCAGTGTATATGAAAAAAAAAAGTACGCGTTGATGTAAAAAACTATATACATGCGTTTACTTCAATGCAGCTTTGAAATACATTTTCATCAACATTCGTTGCATGCTGATTTTCTCAATTGAATAATATTATTTGCAGAAATATTCTACGAATTTAAAAATACTTAGTTGCAAATTCTGTCCTTTTATTCTTTCTAGTTTGTAAACTCTGGAATTTTCCGCATTCACTTGAATCATTTATCCAAGCATTTTAGAAATTTTAAACTTTTTCATTTCTCCATATGAAATGAAGATTCTTTGGAATTTTTCTCCGAATAAAGTTTTTTTGTAACATTTTTCATAATAGACTTCGTCTTTTGAATCCTAACTTTTTGTTACGTGTTTATTTGTCTTTGCGCTTTTCTGGCATTTATCTATATTTGCTCTTATCTTTCATTTTATTTGATCGTTGAATTAGAATGATAATTTTATTTGGAGTTGGTTTTTATTCTGGAGTTATTATTCGTATTATAAACTATTGCAAGATTTTTCAACAAATAAATCCTTTGTCTAAAATAATATTCTTTAACATTGAAAATATTTAGAAATATTCATACTTATTACTGAATAATAAAAAAACTGGAATAACTGATAATTATATTTTTCTTTATTCTGACAAGGATTTATCTTTATTTCTGATTAACCCTAAGTCTTTAAGTGTATAACATACCAGGTTTTATATGAAAATACGCATGAAATTATAAGCGATGTATGAAGTAAAACTTCCAACGGAGCTCCCAGATGTTCCGTTTTTTGAATATCCCTTTTTTAATCCAAAAATCTTCTGCTTAGATTTTTCTTGCACATTATGTAGAAACCTATCTCAAAAATTATTTCTATTGCTATTGTTGTAGAAACCTACCATGAACTTTTTTCTTAGAAAATACTGAAATACAAAAAACGGACTATTTAGAAATAATAGGATTTGCTCACTAGCAAAAGGAGTTGAAAACAATTTTGACATTGACAATAATGATACATCAAAAGCATAGAGTTACAATTACATAAATCTGTGAAAACAAAATTGATTTTTAAAATCCGAGTAAAAATTTCTCTCTAAATATAAGAAAGCCCTGTGGTATATACAATAAAAAGTGGATAATGTACAAATGAGCTGCTCAACAGGTAGAACTTTCTAAAAAATATATTGAAACCATAAACAGATAATAGGAAAGCGATCTGCTTAATCACAATAGAAGCCTGTAAAAATTAACCCTTAGTGAAATTACTAATTTCATGCTTAAACAGTGCATTAAGAAATTATAAGACTACTATAAGGGAATTCGTAAATTGTTGAAGAAGAAAAAATATTACGCTAATTTTACTTCGCATATTTAATATCGATCGTAAAACACTTTCTTTAAACAATCTCCCAACCTTAAACTTAAAACTGAAATTTAATAAAATGCACTTATTAGGTGCGTTCGTAATTATATAAATACGTAGCACCTATTGTCGTCGTCTGATCCGTCCGTCTGTCTGTCCGTCCGTCCGCATATAACAACGCAAAAACTACCAAAACGAATGGTTTGAAATATAAGATTTTGCAGAATTTTGTCGAGACATTTCAAATTTTATGAAAATCGAATCAAAACGTTTGACGATATTCATAAAAATATTTATTAAGAAATTTGAATTAAATAAAAAAATCGGTGCTTTCTTGTTATAGAAGCTTCCGAGGTTTAATCGTCAAGAGATCGAGATACTTATATTTTATTACAGAAATTAATCTGCAGACGATATAATTCCTTTCACAGAATTACAAATCATCAAGATCTGAATATTTATATAACTATGTATAGTACGAACGCAACTCATTTGTCACGTTTGACGTACAATTTCCAACTTGTTTCTCTTTAAAATAAATAAGGGAGCTGTTAAGAAATTATAAGATCACCTAAGAAAATTTACATTCTACATGTCAATTCAAAATTATCATAAAACGCATGCGTTAGCATTTTGTAAAATGAGAAGTAAAGTTTCAGTTTTTGATTGTGCTTGTGGTAGTTACGAATTACTTGACTATACCGCGGAGGAAAGGGTTTTCTCAGTACGAGGTGTATAACATGTTATTTTATAATGGTGCTGATAAATATGAAAGAGAAATAGTGAGGTTACTTATACGTTCCAAAACTGCCATTCAAAATATCATAATTTTAAACGATTTTTAAAGCCTTAAAACAATCTTGTATTTTTAAAATTATCTGGAAGTAAGAATTTGACAGCAAGTGACAATAGGCAGACTGTCCGACTACTTAAAAATAGGTCTTTTCGTCCACGATTCGGAAGAGTCTAAAATCAAATGCTAAAACTAAATTTTTAAAAAAATTAAGAAAAATAAAACAAAGTTATAGAAACATCATTGAGATGAAAGACTGAAATGGGCTAAAAATTTCATGTCTGGGAAACGATGAGTGGAAACAAATTATATTTTCTGATGAAATTAAATTTGACTCTAGCGGCCCAGATGGCTACAAATACTATTCGCATGACTTAAAGAAAGAACCAATAGAATACTTTAGTCGTCAATTGAGCAGAGGCTCCGCAATGGTTTGCGGGAGCGTTGGAACATGATGGATTGTAAGATTTACAGTGAATTTCGGAACCTCTGAAAATATCAAACTGTACTGCATGATCATCTCATACCGTTTGTACCTTTATTAGGCGGGGAGGGGGGGATGTGCGGATGTTTCAGCAGGATATATCTTCCTTCCATGCATCTGTCCTGGTAGCACCCCAATATTGCCCAATATCACCCAAGAATGGCGAGCATCAGCGAAAGGCGAATATTTTTACCGATATTGCCCAACATTGCGCGATGTTGACCCATATTAAATCTGTAATCGTGAAATTCCTGAAAAGATCAACATTTAGTCCTATAATTTACGGTTTTTTTTTCTAAGTGGGGGATAGAAAACAATTTTAAAACATTTTATATTCCGTGAAACTATGAGAAAAACTGATATCGGTCAATATCAAGATATCTCGACAAACAAGTACGTGCAGTCGTGAACTACAATCAGGGAAACTAACTGCGCATGCATCCGGTGCAGATCCTGGACGTTTAGTTTGCTTATAGTCAAAGCATTTGAAGGTGAGCTTGTTCCATTGCTCGCAAGTGCTGATAACACTGCAAATAGAGGCGTCTTAAATTAAGACACATGTGTGTCTGAAAGAGAAATTCAGACACTTAAGTGTCTGAATCTGAAATTTCAGACATCATAGATGTCTGAATTTAAGACACATAAGTGTCTTACTATGATCATGGTATAAAATAACTGAAATAAATGTCTGAATAAGGGTTGATATGTCTGAAATTAAGACATTTAGATATCAGACACTTAAGTGTCTGAATATTATACAATTGTATCATATACACGATGCCTATGATTCAATCATGCGATTATATATGTCAGCACCATCAGAGAATGTTTTTAATAGCTGGTAGGTATTTAAAATACTTTTCCATTCACTAAACTTTCATTAGACCATAACTTGATAAGACCATAGAACGAGTGTCAAAATTGTAGATCAAATCATTGAACTAATTAATTTTGGCGTACTAATATAAAAAAACAATTGTTTTTTAAAAAAAAAATAGTTCTCCAAAAATTATTTGCATTTATAGGCGGAAGCAAGGAAATTCAGGGTCGACAACCCCCCTCCCCCCTAAATTTTTGGAAATGGTAAGATATATAGCATGAAATACTAAGAGTCAAGAAAGAAATGTAGGTAGAGGCAAGGTTTTGTAATATATGTGCCAATGATCTACATGTACAGCATAGTTAGCTTTTTTAAAAATGCATAATATATACATGAAATAAGTTATGATTTTTGTGTCAGGGATCTTTGTGCAAACATTTTTTAACATATAAGAGATGCAAAATCTAACAATTAAAAAATATTAACTGTTCAAAAATAAGTTTTATAGTGTTGAATTCAGACACTTTTCTCCAAGAGGGATTTCTGTGGCTCCGGGGGGGGGGCATTATAGAGTTCCGGAGAGGGGGGAATTACAATTTTTAACGATTAAAAGAATAAAAACTCAAATCTTCCGGGGAGACATTTCAATGCTCCGGGGGGGAATGTCCCTCTCGGGCCACCCTCTGAATTTAACACTGTGAACAACATTTCTCAAAATAAAGAACTTGATATATCTTGGTTTTGAATAAATATAACTATTTATGTTTAATTATAAAAGATTACTTGTTACAACAATACTCTAGCTGCATGTTACCAGCATAGCATAGCTTCCTGCATTAGACTGTCAGATCCCAAGCTGAAGTATTTATTTCGGAGTTTTACACAGCATGTGCTGCCATCCAGTGTGCATAACATAGTAAAATACATTACATGCTACCTTTTTAAATAAAATTAAACGAGATAATAAAGAAGTTAATGAATATAGAAAAAGTATTAAAACTAGAATACTTTTTCTGTCGGGAGTCTCTGTACTCCTGAATCCCCCGTTTAAGCTAAAATAAAAACGCATAACATTAAAAAGAAAGCATAATTTAAATTATCTTTTAGAAGGGTTCAGGGAAATGCCTGACAAAAAGTGCGTAGTTCCTTCTTCTTGTACTGTTTAAACATTCTACAGCTACTTGGAAGATTAAATTTTATTAAATTTCAGAATTCGGGCGGGAGGGTAGGGGAGATCTCACCGCCCGTCTACAGCCGCCTGAATTCAAAATTTCCTTGGACCACCCGTTTGAAATAGATTTTAACACATGAACATATAAATAAATAAATAAAAAATAAAACAGAACTAAAAAAAATAACTTCCATGGGTGAAAAATAAGCCCCCCCCCCCCCCACACACACACACAACTTAAAATTCGTAGCGGTGCTTTTGCTTAGGGTTCAATTATTTTAAGTTACTCGAAAATAATAAGTTTACGTTTTTATTCAAAATCGATTAAAAAGAAAATTTAGTCAATCAAAATTTCAAAATCTAGGGAGCACTTTTCATTTAAGAAATATATTGATAACAATCGAATTGAAAGTATGCATATTTCATATCATCTCCCTTACATAAATAATAAAGTTTTCAAATCCTAACCACCACTTCAAATTAAGTAAATCTCCCTCAAATCCTTTTCACAATTTCAATTTTCTCGGCAACAAATGCATCAAATGATATTCTAACAATTTTTAAGCAAAGAAAATTTGTCTAATAAATTATATTAATGAAACCATATTCTAAATATCCATTAACCATAGAAAAACGCTATTAATAATTAACCTCAATAACTAAAAGTAGTAAGTATTATGACAACGCCGATAAATTACAATTTGCCCTATAAGAATATCAACACGAAGCCCAATCACTCCATTACTTGCATTTAAAATGAAACCTTCCGGGGGTACAGCTGGCGCGATGGATAAACGCGTTAAGTTTCTAACCCGCAGATCTGGGGTTCGATTCGCCCTTACATGAGCAAATAATTCTCCCGCATCGTAGATAAAATCAAAACTCTTTCACAGATAGATAGAAGCACTTCTTCACTCTTTTTGGAATTTTTTTCTAGTTCTTTGCCCGGGTAGAAAAAATAAAATAGATTGGCGCTTTTCAGACACTTAAAATAAGACACATATATATTCTGTTTTAGACACATAAGTGTCTGATTTTCAGACATTTCAGTTTACAGTGAAGTCTGTTATCAGCTTACTAATTTGATTTATTAAAACTAAAGTAATTGGGAGCAAATTCATTGTTTATGTATCGATTTAAATTTTTAAAAAATATAATTTTTTAAAGGATTAAATATACGGATATATTTTTGTTGTAGTTCTTGAACGAAATTAGAGAAAGTATTTTTCGGGAATTTCCATTTATGGTTTTTTAAAGTTGTTGTTACTGCTGCTGTTTTTTATTTATTTTTTATTTATTTATTTATTTATTTTTTAATTTTGTGTGTGTGTGTGTGTGTGTATGTGTGTGTGTGTTTAAGTTTGTATGATATGCGACATATTTTATATTTATATATTTTTAATTCGCATTGAATCAGTGCGAGTTATTTAAATCTATTTTCATTCTAATAAGTACAGAATGACATTTGGTTTTTATTTATCGTTTACATGTTTTTCACATCCATCGATGATCCACAACTTTAAAATTCTCATGTTATTGTTCTTGTGCTTAAAAAATATCGTCGAAAATTTGAATTACTACTTTACTTTTTTTTTAAATATTTAAGACGCATTTTTTCCCTCATATTCTGCTAGTTTAATGTTACATCAAATTTCACTTAATATTAATAATACTTTTCAACATCAGATGATTTCGCAGGCGCAATTTTATTTTATTAAATTTTTGTTGTACATGTTGCTTGAATATTTTAAAGTATTATTATTTTTAAACTTTTTTAATACTTTTAGTTTCCGTGAAATTTAAAAGAAATGGCTTTTAATTAAAGCAAACTATTTATTTATTTTGAAATTTTTACATCTTAATTATAAGATATTTTGTAAATGTAGATTTATATTAATTTTAAAAAATAGAGGAAAGTTAAGAGGAAAATCGAGGAATTTCTAAATAATTTTATTTGACTTAAATAGAAATATGCAGCATCAACAGACTTATTTAAAAAATAATACAAGCCATTAATGATTCTGAAAAAAATTGTCCTCCTGTTTTCAGTAGAATGAAAATATATTCATTAAAGAATTGAGTAAAGACTAAAAATACGAGTATGCATCATATAGATGATAAAAATATATATATATTAAACTGAAAATTATAAATATATAGACTTTAATTTTCTCAGAAATTCCTTAAACACTAAATTTTGCTTTAATATAGTTCTTAAATGGAGATTAATATTTTCAAAATTAAATTATGCAGCAATATTTAACTTACTTCATATTTTTATGGGTTTATTTTCAAGATTAAATAAATGGGCATAATTTATAATAGAGATGCCCGCATTTTAAGAGAAGTAGAGAGAAAATGGGGCTCCGGCCCCAGGAGGAGCTCGGAGCCGGAGGAGGGAGGAGGGCTCCTCCTCCTCCTCCTCCTCACGAAGTGCTCTCCTCCTCACGAAGTGCCCTCCTCCTCCCGAAGTGCCCACCTCCTCCCGAAGTGCCCACCTCCTCCCGAAGTGCCCACCTCCAACACCTAAGATAAGGGGATTAATTAAGGATTAGTGTTAATTAATTTTAATTGCAAGACTTAGAAGTTTTTCGAAGCCATTTTTTTTTTTTTTTTTTTTTCCGCGGAGAATTTTCTACTAGAATACGAGGTGTGTTTCAAGGGATTTATTTTAGCGAATTAGAAATTTAATTAATTTTAATTGCGAGACTTAGAAAATTTTTGAAGCATTTTTTTTTTTCAACGAGAGTAGGTCATTCGATATACATGTTAGAGTATATTACAGGTGAATTTTAAAAGTCAATAATGGTTTAATTAAAAATGGTTATTCATTAATTTTAATTGGGGAACTTAGAAATTTTTCGAAGCAAATTTTTTTTTCAACGGGAGTATGCAGTTTGATTATGAGTGTATGCAGTAGAAGTGAATGATTAATTAATTAAAAATAGTAATTAAAAATAGTAATTAATTAATTTTAATTGCAGAACTTAAAAATTTTCGCGAGATTTTTTTTTTTTTTTCAACGAGAGTAGGGTATTCGATATACATGTTAGAGGAGAATTTTAAAAGTCAATAATGGTTTAATTAAAAATGGTGATTAATTTTAATTGGGGAACTTAGACATTTTTCGAAGCAAATATTTTTTCAACGAGATAGGCTATTTGTTATACATGTTAGAGTATATTACAGGTGAATTTTAAAAGTCAATAATGATTTAATTAAAAAGGGTCATTCATTAATTTTAATTGGAGAACTTAAGAAATTTTGGCGAGATTTTTTTTTTTTCCCTCAACGAGAGTACGCAGTTTGCATGTGCAGTAGAATGGTAGATGCTAGTAATTAAAAAGGGTCATTAATTAATTTTAATTGGCGGACTTCAACATTTTTGGGGCAAACAGGCGCGTTTTAATGAATTCGATATAGGTTGTGGTAAAAAATATAGGGTCCCGCATGAAATATACTGTACTCAATTGAATAGCTCTCCCCTCCCCCTCCCCCTCCCTTTTTTACCCAGAGGGGGCCCTTCGATAGACCAACAATACACACTTCTAAAAGTATAGAGTACTATAAAAAGAATTTTAGCGTATATGTAAATAAACAAGTATGTAAAATCAGGCATATCAGCATAATTCATGAATCACTTTCCAACATTATCGAAATGTTATGTGAACAAAATATAATTTTACCATCTAGTGCATTAGTTAATTAAAATAGTGAACAGTTACAGATCCCCTTTTTAATAAAAAGGCCTAAGGCCCTTCACAAAAAATCCAAAGGATTCAAGAAAAAGCTTTACACTACTGATAGCCAAAACATATAGGATTCTTAAATGGATTGAAGTATACAAATAGTTTATACAGGAATACATTTATTTAGGTTAGCATGCAAAAATAGTTAAAAGTTATAGGGAAGCCTTCGAATGGAGTGATTATACGTTTTGGGGACCCTTCAAAAGAAACTGGAAACAGTTATAGATATTGAACCCTTCACAAAAAGTTGGACAAATCCCCTTTTTAATAAAAAGGGCTCCTTCACAAAAAACCAATTATGCATAAGATCCCTTCCTAAAATCAGATAATTTACACTTTACCCTGTTTTTTTCAATTCAAGTTAGGGTAAAAGTACAGTTTACGCATCGATAGATTCAAAATACAGGGACCCTTCGAAGTATGAACTCGCATTAGACTATAGGGACCCCTTCATAAAATAAATGAGATACATGCCCTATTTGAATAAAAAAAAAAGCCCTTCACAAAAACTGTAGGGGTTCCCTTTTGGAATAAAAAGGACCCTTCACAAAAATCCAATTATGCATAAGAACCCTTCTTAAAATCAGATAATTTACACTTTCGCCTTTTTTTTTTTTTTTTTTTTCAATTCAAGTTAGGCTAAAAGTACAGCTTGCGCGTCGATATGTTCAAAACACATAGTTATAGATATTAAGCACCCTTCACAAAATAAATTCAATAGATTCATATTATATTACAACGACAGAAATACTAGGGATATTGACCTTTTCATAAAAATGCAAGGTACGCTGTTTGAATGAAAAGGCCTCCCTTCACAATATACCCTGCAAAAATATTATGATTCCACAGATATTTTAAGAAATAGAGTACTAATCTCAAATGAATACGAATTCATGCAATGTAAAAAATAGGTTTTACACGAACACATTTTTAGTATAACGTTCAAAATATAGTTTTTAGAAAAAAGATTCATGTTTCAACAAATTTATCATACAAGTCTGTAAAATAGGGTAGATCATTTCATGAAAAATAATTGAATTTTCGAATGATTATGCTTTAAAATACATATTTATAACTGCAACTAAGATTTGAATGTTACCCCCTTAACATGCATATCGCTGAATCATAATGAGTCATATTATCAGATAAGCGAAGATCTTGCTTTGATTTCACCCCGTATGCGATAATGAGTCACTCCGCGATAAGAAATACTTGAGACTCGTAATTTCTGACACATTTTTTGTAGGTAAATGAACTATTTAAAACCGTCAATGTATACGAATTATTTGGTGTAGTTCTATATAGGTGCTACTCTTCATATATACATATGGTGATATATACTAAAATCTGTTAAGTTTTAAAAGGCTTCACTGTGTATTCATTGTAAAATAAGAAATATCCCTTAAGAATTTTGAGTATAAGAGACGGGTTTAAAGGAATTTGAATCTGTTTAAATGTACCTGTGTTTAAATGAATTTGATACAGCTTAGGGTAAAAAATATACAGGAGTCCCTATAAAATATAGGAATTAAATTTTAAATAATATAAAACTAAATTACATTAGTCTATGCTTTTTTTTGTATAGAAAAATTATACTAAATTGAGTTTTTAGTATTTTAACTTAAAAACTTCTTTTGAGGAATGAATAACTAACCTTTTGACTTTGTTTTTATAAAATATATATTGTACTATTTAGTTAGGGCATTATTTAAAAAATTTTTGTTTTTAATATTGAAAAAAAAATGTATCTTACCTAAATATTTAAACCATAATGTACTGGAATTCATCCAAATTTGATCGACTGCATGCATGTCTTAAAAGAACTAAACGTGTTCGCTTATCTCTTAAAACCACGGGATATTATAACGTTATGGATAAAGCATAGGGTAGAATACAGAATGAATAGGTATTATAAAGCAGAATCATAAATTTTGCATACTTTACACTTGTAGTATGTGAAATGATTGCTACTATTGCCTATATGAGAAAATGAATCATCAACGAATCTTATTAGTGTATGTTATATTTAACCAACAGGCTTGAAATGCGTGAATTTTGACTAGAATTAATCATTGAATGTAAAAATGATTTATTTTTAGATCTAATATTTATATCGTTTAACATTTTAAAATATATACATAAATTAATCTTACCTTATTCACAAACTTGCAATCCCGTCTTCAATATATGACTACAGCATGAAAAAACATGCGTGCTACTTGTATAGCAACAGACCAGAAATGATTTCAGTACAAGTCCATTATCTTATCGTTAATCTATAGATTAGTAACATCACGTGACTGATTGCGATAACATTCTATATAAGATTTACTGATATGAATACATTTCAATTCATTTCTCCCAAAAGCAAGTGTATGAGTTGGTTGTGAGATCTAGGTAAGTATCCTCAGTTTATATGTTTAAAGTTATAATATATGAATAGATATAATATTAATGTATTTTTTCAATATGTATGGTAGGCAAAAAGTAATAGGTAGGCAAAAAGAATAGGTATTATTGCTTGTTTCCTCTAATTTATTTTTAAAATAATTATTTTAAAACTACATACTAACAATTAATGCGATGAGTCACAAAGCATGATGGGACGATATATGAAATTTATTTTTATATTATACAAGCTCCTATATACAATTCATATGCGTGAGCAAGATTATTTTTAGAATTTTTCACTCTTACCCTCTATAGGCTATACTTTTAAAATAGTAGTATTCGAATACTCGTAAAATGTAATTATAGCTTAGTAATTTTCTAGTCTTTTAACTATGCCGTTGAAGGAGTATTGTCATATTTAACTAACAGGCTCGAACATGCGTGAATTTTGACTAGAATTATTCACTGAATGTAAAAAAAAAAAAAAAAGATTTATATTTAGATCTAATATCGTTTAACATTTTAAAATCCTATTAAAAGTATATACATTAGTATGCTTGTGAAAGGCCTATTGTTAATACGAAACGTTGTGTGAAGTGTCCTGTTTTAGGGTTAAAAGTTTCGTGAAGGGGTCTGTTTGAAGGAGCCTGTTTCGAAATGACTTAAGAACGCACAATTTATTCCTAAACATTCAACTCGATTCGTTATATATGCTTTATTAAGTATTCAATAAAAAATAATAACTAAGAAATAAAATTAAAAATAGTAATTAAGAGATATCATTAAGAATTCTTGCGACAGGAGATTGGTTTTAATTAAATAGGTTAATGAATCTAATTCGATACAAGTCTTGTTAAAACAGAGATTATAGTTAAAATACACATTAATTATACAGCATTACACTGTATTACACAATGCGCTACCTCACCTATATTATCACAGAAATACCTTCGATAAAATTTAGACTAACAATACGCACCTAAAAAATATATACAGAGTACCCAGAAAATGATAGGAATGAATGAAAAATTTTAACGTAAATTATAAAATAGGATCTACAATAAGTGACAATAAATAAATATGAAGGAAAAATCATGAGTCATGGTATACTTTATGAAACACTTTCCAATGCTATGTGACTATCGTTAAGAATTTGAAATAAGAGAATTAGATTTAATAATTCATACTGGAAATGTATTTTTAAAAAAATTAATAGCTTCTTATACTTTTAAATCATTCAAGACATATGATGAAGATTTAACCGCTGCAGAACGACTAAAAACTAGTATCTTAATGAATCGACCTATTTACGTCGGGTTCACAATTTTAGAATTATCTAAATTAGTTATGTATGATTTTCATTACAATTTTATAAAGAAAACATACAAAGATCATGCAGTTTTACTCTTTACGGATATAGATTCCTTAACTTATCATATTCAAACACATAATATTTATAAGGATATGGAGCACCATCATGATTTTTTCGACTTTTCTGAATACTCGAAATCCCATCGTCTAAACCGCACAAGTATCGACCCACAAACATATAATCAGACTTGACATTTTATAATCAGGACGCTAACCACAGGGCTAAGTGAGCCCCCGCTTATTTTATAGTCACCACGCTGACTATTGGACTTAGTAAGCCCCAGGCTAATTTATATCCACCACGCTAACTATTGGGCTTAGTGAGCCCTTGCTTATTTTATAGTCAACATGCTAACTATTGGGCTTAGTGAGCCCCAGGCTAACTTATACCCACCACGCTAACTGTGGGGCCTAGTGAACCCCCGCTTATTTTATAGCCACCATACTAACCACAGGGCTAAGTGAGCCCCCCGCTTATTTCATAGTCACCATGCTAAGTATTAGGCTGAGTGAGCCCCAGGCTATTTTATACCCACTATGCTAACTAATGGGCTGAGTGAGCCCCAGGCTATTTTCTACCCACCACGTTTACTGGGCTTAGTGTGCCCCCGCTTATTTTATAGCTACCACGATAATCACAGGGCTGAGTGAGCCCCCGCTTATTATATAGTCCACACGCTAACTACTGGGATGATTAAGCCCCAGGTATTTTATACCCATCATGCTAACTACTGGGCTGAGTGAGCCCCAGGTTATTTAGTAGCATGAATATGATTTCCAAGGTATATGTCCTAACATGATTTAGACCATTGCCTATGGTAAGATAAAGCTAGGAAGTAAATTGGTAAACTATGTATCTCGAAAACTCACTTGTATTTTATTAAATATCTGCAGAAATTAGCATAGTTTATTAAAATTATGTACATTCTTATTAGTTTATGAATCTACTAACTTATAATATCTATATGGTAACTTGGATTATTAGTAATCCCACTTAAAAATTTCTTTTGTAGATTTAATATGATAAACACTAACATGAGACTGACTAAACTTTTACCATTTTCATTTCAACTTAGTTTTAGGAAATTTATCTACATAGCTTTAAATTTTACTGTTTAGTAAGTCTATTATTTCAAAGTATTATTTTTTAGTTCTAATATTCAAAACATATTCATATCGTTTTACATAGCAGGTATCAAATTAATTTAAAGTCATATTAAAAAAAAATATATATACAAATACTATTCTTACCTAACACGCCAGCTAGCTAAGCACCCAACCATCTCACACCAAGACTCTTAGAGAAGTGAATGCTTGTTCAGGGCCTTATCAGCTAATATAATCACTGATAAGACTTGATCACGTGACATGTGAAGTCACTGTTTAAGTGATATCACGTGACCATGTGGTATCATTCAATACGTCACCAATGACGTCAGAGATCACGTGACTAGGTCATAAAAGAACCAATTGCTAATTGCAATTAACAATTTACCTTTAATTGATTTGTATAATATATATATAGATAAATTAATACCTGATTTTTCTATGTATTATTTCGTAATACATGGCACATGTACCTTGTTTTACGAAATAATAGAAAAATCAGGTATTATATTAGCTGATAAGGCCCTGAACAAGCATTCACTTCTCTAAGAGTCTCGGTGTGAGATGGTTGGGTGCTTAGCTAGCTGGCGTGTTAGGTAAGAATAGTATTTGTATATATATTTTTTTTTAATATGACTTTAAATTAATTTGATACCTGCTATGTAAAACGATATGAATATGTTTTGAATATTAGAACTAAAAAATAATACTTTGAAATAATAGACTTACTAAACAGTAAAATTTAAAGCTATGTAGATAAATTTCCTAAAACTAAGTTGAAATGAAAATGGTAAAAGTTTAGTCAGTCTCATGTTAGTGTTTATCATATTAAATCTACAAAAGAAATTTTTAAGTGGGAATACTAATAATCCAAGTTACCATATAGATATTATAAGTTAGTAGATTCATAAACTAATAAGAATGTACATAATTTTAATAAACTATGCTAATTTCTGCAGATATTTAATAAAATACAAGTGAGTTTTCGAGATACATAGTTTACCAATTTACTTCCTAGCTTTATCTTACCATAGGCAATGGTCTAAATCATGTTAGGACATATACCTTGGAAATCATATTCATGCTACTAAATAACCTGGGGCTCACTCAGCCCAGTAGTTAGCATGATGGGTATAAAATACCTGGGGCTTAATCATCCCAGTAGTTAGCGTGTGGACTATATAATAAGCGGGGGCTCACTCAGCCCTGTGATTATCGTGGTAGCTATAAAATAAGCGGGGGCACACTAAGCCCAGTAAACGTGGTGGGTAGAAAATAGCCTGGGGCTCACTCAGCCCATTAGTTAGCATAGTGGGTATAAAATAGCCTGGGGCTCACTCAGCCTAATACTTAGCATGGTGACTATGAAATAAGCGGGGGGCTCACTTAGCCCTGTGGTTAGTATGGTGGCTATAAAATAAGCGGGGGTTCACTAGGCCCCACAGTTAGCGTGGTGGGTATAAGTTAGCCTGGGGCTCACTAAGCCCAATAGTTAGCATGTTGACTATAAAATAAGCAGGGGCTCACTAAGCCCAATAGTTAGCGTGGTGGATATAAATTAGCCTGGGGTTTACTAAGTCCAATAGTCAGCGTGGTGACTATAAAATAAGCGGGGGCTCACTTAGCCCTGTGGTTAGCGTCCTGATTATAAAATGTCAAGTCTGATTATATGTTTGTGGGTCGATACTTGTGCGGTTTAGACGATGGGATTTCGAGTATTCAGAAAAGTCGAAAAAATCATGATGGTGCTCCATATCCTTATAAATATTATGTGTTTGAATATGATAAGTTAAGGAATCTATATCCGTAAAGAGTAAAACTGCATGATCTTTGTATGTTTTCTTTATAAAATTGTAATGAAAATCATACATAACTAATTTAGATAATTCTAAAATTGTGAACCCGACGTAAATAGGTCGATTCATTAAGATACTAGTTTTTAGTCGTTCTGCAGCGGTTAAATCTTCATCATATGTCTTGAATGATTTAAAAGTATAAGAAGCTATTAATTTTTTTAAAAATACATTTCCAGTATGAATTATTAAATCTAATTCACTTATTTCAAATTCTTAACGATAGTCACATAGCATTGGAAAGTGTTTCATAAAGTATACCATGACTCATGATTTTTCCTTCATATTTATTTATTGTCACTTATTGTAGATCCTATTTTATAATTTACGTTAAAATTTTTCATTCATTCCTATCATTTTCTGGGTACTCTGTATATATTTTTTAGGTGCGTATTGTTAGTCTAAATTTTATCGAAGGTATTTCTGTGATAATATAGGTGAGGTAGCGCATTGTGTAATACAGTGTAATGCTGTATAATTAATGTGTATTTTAACTATAATCTCTGTTTTAACAAGACTTGTATCGAATTAGATTCATTAACCTATTTAATTAAAACCAATCTCCTGTCGCAAGAATTCTTAAGGATATCTCTTAATTACTATTTTTAATTTTATTTCTTAGTTATTATTTTTTATTGAATACTTAATAAAGCATATATAACGAATCGAGTTGAATGTTTAGGAATAAATTGTGCGTTCTTAAGTCATTTCGAAACAGGCTCCTTCAAACAGACCCCTTCACGAAACTTTTAACCCTAAAACAGGACACTTCACACAACGTTTCGTATTAACAATAGGCCTTTCACAAGCATACTAATGTATATACTTTTAATAGGATTTTAAAATGTTAAACGATATTAGATCTAAATATAAATCATTTTTTTTTTTTTTTTTTTACATTCAGTGAATAATTCTAGTCAAAATTCACGCATGTTCGAGCCTGTTAGATAAATATGACAATACTCCTTCAACAGCATAGTTAAAAGACTAGAAAATTACTAAGCTATAATTACATTTTACGAGTATTCGAATACTACTATTTTAAAAGTATAGCCTATAGAGGGTAAGAGTGAAAAATTCTAAAAATAATCTTGCTCACGCATATGAATTGTATATAGGAGCTTGTATAATATAAAAATAAATTTCATATATCGTCCCATCATGCTTTGTGACTCATCGCATTAATTGTTAGTATGTAGTTTTAAAATAATTATTTTAAAAATAAATTAGAGGAAACATGCAATAATACCTATTCTTTTTGCCTACCTATTACTTTTTGCCTACCATACATATTGAAAAAATACATTAATATTATATCTATTCATATATTATAACTTTAAACATATAAACTAAGGATACTTACCTAGATCTCACAACCAACTCATACACTTGCTTTTGGGAGAAATGAATTGAAATGTATTCATATCAGTAAATCTTATATAGAATGTTATCGCAATCAGTCACGTGATGTTACTAATCTATAGATTAACGATAAGATAATGGACTTGTACTGAAATCATTTCTGGTCTGTTGCTATACAAGTAGCACGCATGTTTTTTCATGCTGTAGTCATATATTGAAGACGGGATTGCAAGTTTGTGAATAAGGTAAGATTAATTTATGTATGTATTTTAAAATGTTAAACGATATAAATATTAGATCTAAAAATAAATCATTTTTACATTCAATGATTAATTCTAGTCAAAATTCACGCATTTCAAGCCTGTTAGTTAAATATAACATACACTAATAAGATTCGTTGATGATTCATTTTCTCATATAGGCAATAGTAGCAATCATTTCACATACTACAAGTGTAAAGTATGCAAAATTTATGATTCTGCTTTATAATACCTATTCATTCTGTATTCTACCCTATGCTTTATCCATAACGTTATAATATCCCGTGGTTTTAAGAGATAAGCGAACACGTTTAGTTCTTTTAAGACATGCATGCAGTCGATCAAATTTGGATGAATTCCAGTACATTATGGTTTAAATATTTAGGTAAGATACATTTTTTTTTTCAATATTAAAAACAAAAATTTTTTAAATAATGCCCTAACTAAATAGTACAATATATATTTTATAAAAACAAAGTCAAAAGGTTAGTTATTCATTCCTCAAAAGAAGTTTTTAAGTTAAAAAACTAAAAACTCAATTTAGTATAATTTTTCTATACAAAAAAAAAGCATAGACTAATGTAATTTAGTTTTATATTATTTAAAATTTAATTCCTATATTTTATAGGGACTCCTGTATATTTTTTACCCTAAGCTGTATCAAATTCATTTAAACACAGGTACATTTAAACAGATTCAAATTCCTTTAAACCCGTCTCTTATACTCAAAATTCTTAAGGGATTTTTCTTATTTTACAATGAATACACAGTGAAGCCTTTTAAAACTTAACAGATTTTAGTATATATCACCATATGTATATATGAAGAGTAGCACCTATATAGAACTACACCAAATAATTCGTATACATTGACGGTTTTAAATAGTTCATTTACCTACAAAAAATGTGTCAGAAATTACGAGTCTCAGGTATTTCTTATCGCGGAGTGACTCATTATCGCATACGGGGTGAAATCAAAGCAAGATCTTCGCTTATCTGATAATATGACTCATTATGATTCAGCGATATGCATGTTAAGGGGGTAACATTCAAATCTTAGTTGCAGTTATAAATATGTATTTTAAAGCATAATCATTCGAAAATTCAATTATTTTTCATGAAATGATCTACCCTATTTTACAGACTTGTATGATAAATTTGTTAAAACATGAATCTTTTTTCTAAAAACTATATTTTGAACGTTATACTAAAAATGTGTTCGTGTAAAACCTATTTTTTACATTGCATGAATTCGTATTCATTTGAGATTAGTACTCTATTTCTTAAAATATCTGTGGAATCATAATATTTTTGCAGGGTATATTGTGAAGGGAGGCCTTTTCATTCAAACAGCGTACCTTGCATTTTTATGAAAAGGTCAATATCCCTAGTATTTATGTCGTTGTAATATAATATGAATCTATTGAATTTATTTTGTGAAGGGTGCTTAATATCTATAACTATGTGTTTTGAACATATCGACGCGCAAGCTGTACTTTTAGCCTAACTTGAATTGAAAAAAAAAAAAAAAAGGCGAAAGTGTAAATTATCTGATTTTAAGAAGGGTTCTTATGCATAATTGGATTTTTGTGAAGGGTCCTTTTTATTCCAAAAGGGAACCCCTACAGTTTTTGTGAAGGGCTTTTTTTTTATTCAAATAGGGCATGTATCTCATTTATTTTATGAAGGGGTCCCTATAGTCTAATGCGAGTTCATACTTCGAAGGGTCCCTGTATTTTGAATCTATCGATGCGTAAACTGTACTTTTACCCTAACTTGAATTGAAAAAAACAGGGTAAAGTGTAAATTATCTGATTTTAGGAAGGGATCTTATGCATAATTGGTTTTTTGTGAAGGAGCCCTTTTTATTAAAAAGGGGATTTGTCCAACTTTTTGTGAAGGGTTCAATATCTATAACTGTTTCCAGTTTCTTTTGAAGGGTCCCCAAAACGTATAATCACTCCATTCGAAGGCTTCCCTATAACTTTTAACTATTTTTGCATGCTAACCTAAATAAATGTATTCCTGTATAAACTATTTGTATACTTCAATCCATTTAAGAATCCTATATGTTTTGGCTATCAGTAGTGTAAAGCTTTTTCTTGAATCCTTTGGATTTTTTGTGAAGGGCCTTAGGCCTTTTTATTAAAAAGGGGATCTGTAACTGTTCACTATTTTAATTAACTAATGCACTAGATGGTAAAATTATATTTTGTTCACATAACATTTCGATAATGTTGGAAAGTGATTCATGAATTATGCTGATATGCCTGATTTTACATACTTGTTTATTTACATATACGCTAAAATTCTTTTTATAGTACTCTATACTTTTAGAAGTGTGTATTGTTGGTCTATCGAAGGGCCCCCTCTGGGTAAAAAAGGGAGGGGGAGGGGGAGGGGAGAGCTATTCAATTGAGTACAGTATATTTCATGCGGGACGCTATATTTTTTACCACAACCTATATCGAATTCATTAAAACGCGCCTGTTTGCCCCAAAAATGTTGAAGTCCGCCAATTAAAATTAATTAATGACCCTTTTTAATTACTAGCATCTACCATTCTACTGCACATGCAAACTGCGTACTCTCGTTGAGGGAAAAAAAAAAATCTCGCCAAAATTTCTTAAGTTCTCCAATTAAAATTAATGAATGACCCTTTTTAATTAAATCATTATTGACTTTTAAAATTCACCTGTAATATACTCTAACATGTATAACAAATAGCCTATCTCGTTGAAAAAATATTTGCTTCGAAAAATGTCTAAGTTCCCCAATTAAAATTAATCACCATTTTTAATTAAACCATTATTGACTTTTAAAATTCTCCTCTAACATGTATATCGAATACCCTACTCTCGTTGAAAAAAAAAAAAAAAAATCTCGCGAAAATTTTTAAGTTCTGCAATTAAAATTAATTAATTACTATTTTTAATTAATATTTTTAATTAATTAATCATTCACTTCTACTGCATACACTCATAATCAAACTGCATACTCCCGTTGAAAAAAAAATTTGCTTCGAAAAATTTCTAAGTTCCCCAATTAAAATTAATGAATAACCATTTTTAATTAAACCATTATTGACTTTTAAAATTCACCTGTAATATACTCTAACATGTATATCGAATGACCTACTCTCGTTGAAAAAAAAAAAAATGCTGCAAAAATTTTCTAAGTCTCGCAATTAAAATTAATTAAATTTCTAATTCGCTAAAATAAATCCCTTGAAACACACCTCGTATTCTAGTAGAAAATTCTCCGCGAAAAAAAAAAAAAAAAAAAAAAAAAAAAAAAGGCTTCGAAAAACTTCTAAGTCTTGCAATTAAAATTAATTAACACTAATCCTTAATTAATCCCCTTATCTTAGGTGTTGGAGGTGGGCACTTCGGGAGGAGGTGGGCACTTCGGGAGGAGGTGGGCACTTCGGGAGGAGGAGGGCACTTCGGGAGGAGGAGAGCACTTCGTGAGGAGGAGGAGGAGGAGGAGCCCTCCTCCCTCCTCCGGCTCCGAGCTCCTCCTGGGGCCGGAGCCCCATTTTCTCTCTACTAAGAGAAGTGAAATAAAAAAGAACGAAAAAAATCCAAGCAAATAATTATTTCAAGGTTTCATAAGAATAGAAGAGGAATAATTTAATTTTGTATTAAACTTCTTTTAACAATCCTTGGATTCTTTTAAAAAGCCTTTAAATGCAATCATTGCACTACATTTTTTACTTTAAAGTGTTTTCTTTCTAAAATAATGTTTGTAAAAAATACGCAATTAATATTTACAAAGTTCGAACTTTATAGTTTATTAATAATTAATCATTAAATAAATAGCGCTAAAACAAGTTTCAAGGTGCTAATTTATTTATATAAGCAGTTCCGGCTCTCAAATGACTTTTTAGGGCGCAACATGCAACGTTCCAACATTTGCGCTTTTATAGCAGATTTTTTTAAAAGAAATTTTACCCTTATTTAATCCAGAATTTCTACGAATAAATAACAGGAGGATTTCAGTTTAAGATTAGCGGTAAAAAAGCCCTTAAAAGATGGAGTCATGCTTGCAGTGCCCTAAAAAACCAGTCACGAACCGAAACTGAATGTAAGAAAGAGAGAAATAATTTAAAAATATGGAATGAAATCGTAAATCACCCAGTCCAACTTTGACCGATATTGGGCAATATTGGTTTATATTGAACTACAATATTGGCCGATACTGTTAACCAATATTGCCCAATATCGGAAAAATGCTTCGCTGTGCAATCGTAGTCAGTTTGATTTTGCAAAACATTGGCCAACATTGCAAAATCGCTTTTTACGATATTGGTCAATATTGCTGTGCTATCTGAGTAAATCCACTCACGAATGGTAGGAATGCACTGCACTTGATTAAATTTTAACACAGTTATTCCGATTGACAAGTATATCATAGGGGTTGTAATTTTCCAATTAAATGAAAACGTGCCCAGGCCAGGATTTGAACCAGGAACCTTTTGGTTTAAGTTTCCAGTGCTCTGCCAACTGAACTATCATAGACGAATCTGGTGGACACAATTCACCCAGTTAACCTTAATGATCTACTGTCATCTGGTCTGTTATCTGAATCAGCTCAACAGAACAAATCGCAGGTAATGGAACTTCAGTAAACGCTGGATACGTAATTACACTTGATTGACTTTAACACAACTAGAAGTTTAGATTTGAACATTCTTGAAAACCTCTGGGTATTTTAAATAGAAGAGTTTTAGTTAATATAGTTTAAGTTAAACAGATTTCTTCTGTGAATTAACTGAATATTAACCGTCGTAAGAGAATGGCTCAATATTTCTGAAACAGAGCAAAAAAACCTCATCACTTCAATGGAAGGCAGTGTGGTTGAGGTTATGAGAAAGAAAAATCATATGGCACGCATAGACACTTTCCAACACTTCCAGAATACTAAAACGAAACTTAATTGTTTAATAAGGTAAATATATATATACATAAAACCGACACAATAAACATAATTTTTTTAAGTTTGAAATAGTGTAACATTATTAAAGTACACTGCAAATGATATTTCCTCATAGGCCATAATGTAACGGAATTCATTTGGATGTCTGTAAATGAATGATAAATGCTATGTACTTTATATTTTTATATAAAAAAATGTTAACACAATGCATACCACACTTTTCAGCAAGCAACTTATAGTGCACGTCAATAATGAAATTCAAATTCATTATGTTTAAAACAGTGTAATTTTACTAAAATGCATTATAAACGATTTCCTCTATAGAACATAATGTAATGGAATTGTTTGTGTGTCCCTGTAAACTAACTATAAATGCTACACACTCCACTTTCCATAGAAAATGTCCTATGGTAAACCTAACTGACATATACCAAACGCATTGTAATCTAAGTATATTTATTCGAGTTAGAGCACGTACAGACGAACAGACAGACAGACTGACGGCCAAACAGACGCCAGCAGACAGACAGAAAAACCGAAGACAAACATTTTTCAACAATTTTGGAAAGTATTACAAAAGGAGAACATATACTACATTTATTTTCACACCAATTTATTTTTCTCTATCTTTCCAAGAAGAAAGTATTGGATTCATGAAAATTTTCGACTTCCGGCTTTCGGCGGGTTTATACGTTTTAGAAGGTTCTGAACACGATTTGATTGCTTTTATAAAATGTTTGTCTGTGAGTCTGTGACTCTATCTGTCTGTATGTGACAAACATTTTGTGGGCGTTCTATCTCAAGAACTAATGCCCGAAATTTAATAAAACTATAATTCCTATATTCAGTGCGTCTCTGATATAAATTGGTGCTGATTAGAATTTGGTGAAAATCGCCCTACAGGTGGCGCTGCTATGCTTCATTTTTCGCAATTTCCGCAATAGCTCTAATCTCAAGAACTAATGCCCTCATTTTCATCAAACTTCAGATTCAGTTAGAGCTTCACATACATAGACGCTCATTACGTTTTGTTGTAGATATCCCAACAGGTGGCGCTGCTATACCACTTTTTTCATGAATTTTACGATAGCTATATCTCAAGAACGAATGCAAGGAATTTCATAAAACTTCATATTCTGTTAGACCTTGACATAAATAGATGCTGCTTACGTTTTGGTGTAAATAGCCAAACAGGTGGCGCTACTATGCTACTTTTTTCATTATTAACAAAATAACAATATCTCAAGAACTAATGCACGGAGTTTCATCAAACGACAGCTATATCTTTAGAACTGATGTGCAGAATTTCAGCAAACTTCAGATTCAGTTAAACGTTGATATAAGTTGTTGTTGATTAGGTTTTATTCTAAATCTCCCAACAGGTGGCGCTGCTATACTGCATTTTGCAGGATTTAAACGATTTCAGCAATAGTCATATCTCAAGAACTAATGCACATAATTTAATAACACTTTAGATTCAGTTAGACCTTGATATAAATTAGTGCTGATTATTTTTAGTGTTTACGAAACCTGTGTGAGATAGAAGAAAGTTTTGGGATTGACATATCCGACTAGTTTAATTTTGGACAAGTGGTGTTATAATTTGTTAACAGTGTACTTTTTATTTATTTCTAGGTAATATTTTTAATTATTTAATCATTTATCACATTATTCAAATTTATCGAAACCTAATTGTAATAATTATACGTAGTAACATCATATTTTATATGTTTAAATTATAGTTAAAACCCTTAAGTATTTCATAATTTGCAAAATTTAAAGTGGTCTCACAATTTCTTAACAGACAGATCATATTTTTTCCCCAATGACAAAATACGAAGCAGATTCTTTTCTAGCAACCTTATTCTGTTTTTAACACTTTCCAACATAGTTGTAAAGCATATGAGTTGTAATTATAACTCATTTGACTTCTTTACCAATTTGAATAATTGTGTTTAAATTAATCTAGTATAGTTGAAAAGTGTTTATAAATTCGTTTTGTCTGTCTGTCGCCTGTCCTTCCGTGCTCTAACTCGAGTAAATTTACGGATTGCCATGCAACTGAAATATGTTATTGAGGTTTACTGTGGTATGTTTTATATTGAAAATGAAGTGTGTAGCATTTAAAGTTCGTTTACCGGGACACTCAAAGAATTCCGTACAGTGTATGGGGAAAATTTGTTAGCGGTGTATTTTAACGCTGTTATGCTATTTGAAACTTATTGAAATTGATATATATCCCTGAGGTGCACCACAAGATGCTTACTATAGAATATAGAGTGCATACCATTGATTCTTTATTTACAGGGACACAGAAAATAATTCGGTTACAGTACTGTCTTTAAATAATAATTGCTAAAAGTTCGTTTTCAGTTGTTGTCGGATTCCCTCTAAGTCCACTCAACTTTGAAGAATAATCCGGTATTTTTAGTATGCTGCCACCACCGCTATTACTACGTGATATCGATCACGTTATGAGAGGTATATTGAGAAAAAGACGAACTCTTTCAATTAAACTTAAACGAATAATTTATTTACACAGTCTTTACAAATAACAAGACAATGTTTACACTTACAAACTCGGATATAGCTGATCCGGTTCCACATTAAATAAAATACAGAAAATACGTTCTGTGTACTGCTAAGCTACGCTATACTTCTTTCATGCTATGTTAATTAACTCAGAGTTACCAGAGATACTATTAATCTCACAACTGCCTTATCTCTCCGCTCCAAGAGATCTATCTCCACACGTGTACCACAGCTCACTCTCTGCTATAACCTACACGTTTCACCCCCACGTTAAAACTAACCCAACTCTCTCTCTGGTTTTCCCACGAGACAACCCTCCGTAAACGGGGCTGGTTTTCCTGACCCCACGGGTCTCGTCCCCTTGACAGAACGTAATCCCCTTATGATGTATCTGTCTTCTTAGAGAATGGGTGAAGTCTGTTTAAGATTCCAGATAGGAAAGGAACGTTAGTTTAAAGCTTACAGTACACAGTAGATAAGCACATAAAAAGATAATATCACATAACAATAGTATTAAACCGTAGCTGTCAGTGAATGCCTGACAGTTGTAGTACGCGTTTTTAAATTTAATGTATATATTTTTTTCATATTACTTGGCGTGTATAAATTCTATAGATTTTATTCAGGGTTGAAAAAGCGATCTTGAGTACATTTCCGTTTATTAACGGAAGTTACTGAAGGGGATTTTTCAACTCCGCTATGCGTTTTGTAACTGACTGAAATTTTAAAATTATTTGTAGTATATATATATACAAAACCACAGATTAGATACAGGGCTGCACAAGAGAATTCGTTTATAGTTTTTCTACTGTTGGTGGTAATTGCTGAAATTGTGTTTTCAAATGTGTCATGCATTTTATAAATTGTTTACTTAAGATACCTACTTTCATCTTATTAAACTGTGAAGTTTTTTTTTACAGTATTCTGAATGCGTTGGAAAGTGTTTCCTAATCTATGCTTGAAGTATGATTTTTTGATCTAGTTCAATATTTCTTTTACACGTCTCTACTGATTGAGCATTTTAATCCCTTGAACGGCAGTGGGGTATTTTTATATCACTTAATTTTAATCAAGATTTGTACTAGAATTCGACTACAGTGCCTTTAGAAAAGAAAGAGCAACCGTGTGCTTAAAAAAGGTCAGAAAGAGAAACCGGGTGGTGCTTCCTACCAATCTGGTTTACAGTCAGCACTACATTGTTAAATATTTTGAGCTGAGTTAAACCAACTTTTGGTGCTGCAGTAGCTGCAATCATAAGATAGTGAAATTTCGTTTCAACATTTGAATCTCTTTTGAACCATGACTCCAAATGTTGGAACAGTATTTCACCATCTTATGGAGGCAGCTACAGCAGCACCAAAAGTTGATTCGACCCAGAACAAAATTTTTAACAGTTTTTATTGCTTTTAAATATACACTAAAACACTTTTTATTTTGCTTAAAAGACGTCAACATAAACATTAAAGATGTTAAAATTTAAAATTTACATGTTTCGATTTGTTCATCAAATCGTCATCAGAATATACACAAACCACAAATACAATGTACATAAAAAACGAGAGATTAAATTAATTAAAAACCAGAGAGTCTGAACAGTCACTATGTGAAAGAAGGAACAACGCCCTCTATACTTTTAATTTTAACACCGCTCTTAGATCCATCTACAGACCGCATCCCACTATTATTCAACCACTCAACCCAAATCTTCGGAATATTAAATGACAACGTATCATTATACATGTAAATTTTAAATTTGAACATCTTTAATGTTTATGTTGACGTCTTTTAAGCAAAATAAAACATGTAAATTTTAAATTTTAACATCTTTAATGTTTATGTTGACGTCTTTTAAGCAAAATAAAAAGTGTTTTAGTGTATATTTAAAAGTTAATTCTAATGGACGTATTTTGACTCTCCACTTTATTTGAAATATAATAACATTTGAGTTTTTATTGCTTTACCACTTAAGAAAAAGTTTTGTGTTGTGATAACAGAAAACTTCTTCTTGCTAGTGGCTATTAACATAGTAACGAAATTAATAATGTAATAGAAAATTAAGATATTCGTTTCATGATAGAAGATTATTTTCATGAAAAAAGCTTAAAACTGGACACACATGTAGAGGAATGTTTTATTTAATATCTTTACCTTCTATTTTTACCTTTAATTTCATTCTGTACATCATTTCGCCTTATAAAACAAGTATGGTGTTCACAGAACAGATAACTTATTCTTGGTTGATAGTCCATTCAAATTAGCCCATTTTTGAGCAGTTTGCCATAATAAATGCTAAGGAGATAAAAATTGGTCCAGTTGTTCAATGATGGCTACTGGTGACTATGTAAAAAGTCCCCATGGATAGGAGGTGAGGGAGGGGGGGGGCTAAACAAAGTATTTTTTTTTAGTTTTTTACAAATATCTCAGAAATTGTTGTTTTTCATGAAAAAACTACTCCAACATAAATTAAAGAACATAAAATTATCTACAAATGACAGGTATATACAGTGGAACCTCGATTATCCGTCAGTCAGAAGACCGGAGCTTTGACGGATTTTCCCCCAAAAAATCAATTTCAATTTAATTTATTTAATGTCGCCATAATAAATTCTAAAGGGATAAAAATTGGTCCAGTTGTTCATTGATGGCTATTGATGACTATGTAAAAAGTCCCCATGGATAGGAGGTGAGCGGAGGGAGGGGGGGGGGGCAAAATAAAGAACTTTTTTAGTTTTTTACAAATATCTCAGAAATTATGTAGTAATTTTTTCATGAAAACCAACAGTTTCTGAGATATTTGTAAAAAAACTAAAAAAGTACTTTACTTCCCCCCCCCTCCCCTCGCTCACCGCTTATCCATCAGGACTTTTTACATAGTCATCAGTAGCCATCAATGAACAACTGTACCAATTTTTATCTCTGTAGCATTTATTATGGCGACATTAGGTAAATAAATTTGAAATTAAAGGGATTTTTTTGCGGAAAATCCGTCAAAGCTCCGGTCTCCTTACTGACGGATAATCGAGGTCCCACTGTATATACCTGTCATTTGTAGATAATTTTATGTTCTTTAATTTATGTCTGAGTAATTTTTTCATGAAAACCAACAGTTTCTGAAATATTTGTAAAAAACTATTAAAAAATGCTTTATTTTGCCCCCCCCCCCTCCCCCCACTCACCTATCCATCAGGACTTTTTACATAGTGATCAGTAGCCATCAATGAACAACTGGACCTATTTTTATCCCTTTAGAATTTATTATGGCGACATTAAATAAATTAATTCGAAATTAAGTGATTTTTGGGGGGAAAATCCGTCAAAGCTCCGGTCTTCTGACTGACGGATAATCGAGATTCCACTGTGTATACCTGTCATTTGTAGATAATTTTATGTTCTTCAATTTATGTTGCAGTAGTTTTTTCATGAAAAACAACAATTTTTGAGATATTTGTAAAAAATTTAAAAAAATACATTATTTAGCCCCCCCCCCCCCCCCGCTCACCTCCTATCCATGGGGACTTTTTACATAGTCATCAGTAGCCATCAATGAACAACTGGACCAATTTTTATCTCCTTAGCATTTATTATGGCAAAAAAACCTAATTTAATTGGACTATGATATTAACACGGCAAACAGAGGTTTTTCTTCTTTGGTTAGTCATTCATTAACGTTTCCCTGTTTACCTGTGTCTGTTGCTCATATATGCAGGTACGTAGTGTATGAATAGTTATGGTTGTTCGGGTGTTTGTTTTGTAGGTTTTGAAGCAAAGTTTGGCAGAAATATAAGTACATTATTTTTTGTTATATAAATTAAATCATTGTATTTTGAAAGATTAAACTACCGGCTTTAAAATCTGGAAATTTTAACAATGAACAATACAAACATAGATAAGCCAAATAATTTCAGGCCGATTGTACTGCCGGATAATCACTATCAGACTATTTCTGATTATCCGGTATACTGATTGTATCGGCCGGATAAGTATGTAGAGTATGTCGGATACAGTATATCTGTTGCACCCCTAATGAAAATCTCTTTGGTATATGTGAAATTCTTACGCATTTCTTCAGTAGAAAATAGATTAATGATGTTTTCTCTTTATAAAGCTTGACTGTTAACCACACGTAACTATTTACATTATTCATAAAATACAAATGATTATATTTATTCTTAAATAAAATAGGGAAATGTTATTAACACATTGGCTACCGTTGATTGCGAAGAAGTGACTTTTTTGGCAAACATTTACAGAGCAGTTTTCAGTGTTTATCGAATCGGCCCACAATTCTCAATCGCGGCAATGTTTGTTAATTGTATACAAAGTGTTCATCTTTTACATTTTTAATTGAAAATTTTTTTTATTTATTTATTTCTAGACATTGAATACCAAACTGCAATCTCTAAATATCCCTGGGGAGCCACGGGGTTCTTTTTAGGGTTTCGTTCATCTCACGAAACCCTGGTCGTCCCGCTACGTTGTTTGTCCGTAACAGAGCCGGTTCTCAGAAACTATATAACTTACAGGCTTGAAATTTTGAGTACTACTTATAGCTGAATACCTACTATGTTGCTGAAAATCATAAAATTTAAAAATATCGTATTATTTTAATACAGAGAGATAAAAAACCAAAAATCTAATAGCCTTTTCCTATTAAATTTAAACATTTTTCGTTATAGCAGTTGCCAATAAAAGTCCATAATAAAATTATTTCTACAATAATTAATTTTATATTGAAAGATTTCCACGTGAAAAATGAAAATGAAAAAAAAAGGGGGTTATTTTTCGGTTAGCCGGGCGCCAGTGATATATGTACATATATAAATATGTATGTATATACATATATATATTCATACATATATGTATATATATATATATATATATATATATATATATATATATATATATATATATATATGTATGTATATATATGTATATGTGTAGATATATGTCTATATAAATATATATATATATGTGTATATATACATGTATATATATCACTGGCGCCCGGCAAACCGAAAAGTACCAATAAAAAAGGTTCACCAATTGGAAAAAGATTAATATGACATCCTATTGGTATTAAAACGGAAATTTTCAAACATTTCTCAATAATACAAGGAATATGAGTAAGTGTAAGTACAGAAAGCAGGTTAATATGATGTCATTAAATAATTAAAAATAAAATTAATCTCACGTCATATTGGAAGTTTAACGGACTTTTTCAAATGTTTGAGAATAATACAAAGAGAGTATCAATATAAGTATTAGAGAAAGCAAGTAGATATGACGTCAGCAAGTGATTATAACGTCATATGAGTTTGAGGAACGTATCGCATCATGATAAAAACCCGATTATGGAAATATTGGCATATTTTACATTTTGAAAGTCTCTATACAACATGTTTAATTTTTAAATTGATTTTTTTTAATATCACATTTAGTCTACATGACAGATATTATTATGACAGAGTATAATAGCGGGGTATAGACAGAGTATAATATCGGACCGGTTCAAATATTCGAAAAAAATGGGAAATACAGACCGGTAAATTTTTACTTTATAAAAAACATGACTTTTTTTTTCTTTTTTTGAAATGAAATTTATTTGGATTTATTACAGAAAGGATAAAATGTTTTGAAAGGATTATTAAACGAAACACTTTGTGAAATCTTCGATCATACTTACCCATTTGTTATACATGGTAATAAATTATCAATAGTTCCGTTTCATAGCAATACATTGACTTCATTGAAGATATTAATGGCACACGTCTTCGTGTGGTATTGCGCACCAGTAAACTATAGCTGGTACACATATTTTTGTGCCATGGTAGTCAATATGTTACATTTTTTACATTTTATTATTTTTAATTCAATCATACTGATTGGTAAAAATAGAGTGATCTGAGTGAATTGTGGCGGCGGGTTATCGGTCAAGGTAGCTCAATAGGCAGAGATATTGGTAAATGTGTCAATTTGGTAATTTAAGACAAAGGTCATGGGTTAAAGTCCTGGATTGGACACTTCTTCGCGGACAAAAGCACCGCCAAACTGATGCGCACAGATTTTGATAATTTTAAAGTATGGTGTAGGGATCATAACCTTAACTATTCAGGTCAAAGGTTTCCTATAAATGGGCCTTAGTTTTCAAGAAATTTCGGGTTAAAGTTCCGCATGTGTTTCAAATACCCATTAGTTAGACAATCTTAACAAGGTATCCGTGGCGCAGAGCTAGCGTTCGCACTTCGAGTCAAGAGGTGAGGGTTCTGTCCTATCATGTGCCTTTTACCTTTCTAAATTAATTTTAAATATTTGACGCGTTACAAGTTTTATGCAAAATTATGAATTCTGCTGGGTGATTAGGCACATTTTAAGGAAACTTTTGACCTGTATAATGAAGGATATGACACCTACAACATACATTAAAATCATCAAAATCTATGCGCATCATGTTTGGCGGTCCCCTCGTCAGTTAGAAAATTTTTAATTCGTATGAATATTTTACACTTTATTTTATCATCTACATTGGCTTTTTACTACCTATATAATATGATTTGCACTCTCTGTAATAATTAACGAGTGATATACTCTATAAAATATATATATGGAGAAATTATTGTATGCGCAAACGGACATTTTCACACATTTCTTATTTTTTTATCTCCTTCAAAAATTAAACGTATTTGCTAATATAGCAATAAACTGAAACTTTAAATATTAAAAGAGGCTATATTTTAAAATTTTAATTGAATTTAAAGTGCTCATATTATAAGTATTTTATTTTAATAATTAAAATAAATCTGATAAGTGTTATTAATATCAAAGTCGGTTTTATCGAGAGCATTCCATATAATATCATACAAAATATAAAAAAACCGATGAAAGATTATTGAATAAATAAAAATAGAAAATAAATACCCGAAGTAAAAGGAGAAAGCGGGCTTTGCATTCATACTGTCTAGCGTCAAGCCCAGTATTAGTGACCACTGGAATATGTCAACATTGTTCTGAGAAGATATTTTAAGAAGATGTAACACTTAATTTCAAGATTTTTAAATTCTTTTTTATTTGTTATTTTTCAGTGTTTTCACATAATTACTTCAATGCTATTATCTACCTTTGGTCTTCTTCTAATCTATATTGTGTTACGCAAATTCACGACCCCAATGTCTGGTGATTTCCTTTTGTAAGCTCAAATGTAGAAAATTGAAAGATGCTTGTGAGCGTAACAATGAAATTAATACTGATTTTAATATTCAAGTTTAACACTATAACCAACTCAGATGTAGTAATAATTAGATGTCGGGACATCTTTCACTTCGATTGCATAGTTTTACACTCCAAATATCACATAATTTTAATCTTTACATCATCGAATAGAGTAAAACATGTACTTTCAAGCAAAGTTTTTTCGTAACTATAACTTAGTTAATTTTTTTTTTTCATGATTGTTTAAATTAATTTTTAAGCACGTATTTTTTAATCTATTGGCACGTAGCATAACAAAAAACATCATTTTCTACAACAATACAAAATAACACTAGAAGTAAAATAAAATTAATCTAAAGCTCTAATAAAATACGCAAAAATTAAATTTCGTTAATCACCTTGAATCCATACCAATAATTAATGTGCGTTACAAAACGTACTATATCCACATTTATATATGAAAGCTTTTTACATTTTTTTTTCTTTTATGAATCACTCTGTAAATATGTTCAGTTTAAGTGTGATATATAAATACACCTATACCAAACAAAATATTTATTTTATGGAACACTTTCTTTACTATCGATTAAATACATCCTTCTTATATGGTTCGCGAATCACGTTTCGTCTATAACGATTTTTATTTTCGTTTTAAGTGTCACATACATTCGGTCAGAATGCTGCGCAATATACTTTTTAATAACATAGAAAATACTACTGTTATCAATTTTCTTTCAAGTTATTCTATAACCATCTTTTCTACTTCCTTACTTATTTTGTTATTTCCTTTTCTCTCGTATACGCAAACAGTTATAAAAGTTTCATGAGTGTGTTACATAAACGAAGTTATTATTTTGGGGGAATTTTAGTTTCCAAATAATTAATTTCTATCATTCTTTCAGCAACAAAATTCTTTACACGATTGAAAAAAATAAGCAGTACTAATATCAATCTAATACTATTGAAAACCACTGTATAGAAAAAATTGAGAGAGGGTTATTGATTCATAATTCATCCATCCATTACTTGTTATTCTTTAGTTGATTCAGCACACTTCCTTTCAATTTAACAGAAATGTTTTCTTATCAGCTACTTTATGTAGTTTTAATTTAATTATATTAATAATTTATTAACTTCTTTGATTTATGTGGGAGAATCTCGCATCTAAGTCAGTTCATCAATCATCTTACTTTAATATTAAATATATTTTGTCTTATTTGTTTCGTAAACTCTTTTAATTATTATTTTTTTTTACATATGATATTATTCTGTAATGTCATAGAATTAATTCAATTATTTAATTTTCTTTTATTAATTTTCAATTAATTTTATCAATCATTCATTTAATGAATGTATTATCCTATCCCTTAATTACTCATTCAATATATTCATTATTTTTTTATTATTAACTTAATTTGAGTATATAATTTAAATTGTAAGATTTTCCACCTCATTTGAGTAATTCTCTTTTTCCATATTGTAAGTTTTCCTACTAAATGTAAACACTGTTCATCTATTTCTGGTTTTATCACGTTATTTAAACTTCTGTGACAACTTGGTTTGAATAATTCGCGAGTCGTTCTTTTGTAATTTAATAAATCTACTGAATTTGAAAATATGATTTCGCATCATGTGCAGATTTGTCAAATCATGCATGTATTTCTCTGCTTTTTTATGAGAAAGGGCTTCCTCACTCTAATCTTTTCATCTCTTATCGCTTATTTCAATTTCATTCATTTTCTAAGCCTATTAATGTACGATTGCTCAAAGCTTGTATTATTTTAGCTTATTATAGCTTCGTACATTATAGAAATCGTACATTTTTGTAGAATCTGTAGTAATTTGGGATTGACGATTCTCCCACAGTTCCACAAATATTTTATTAATTCGATATTTTCATTTTCATTTATCTTTTCCTGGTTACATATTTTATCATTTCTTCTTTTATTTCTGGATATTATTCAATGTTTTCATATTTAAATTTATGATTTTTATGCCCCCTTTTGTGTATATTTTTTCTCTGTTGTCTTATAACGGTTATATATATATCTATACTAATAAAAGAAAGTTTCGCTCTGTGTGTCTGTGTGTGTGTGTGTGTGTCTGTGTCTTTTGGCGATGGCTAGGAAAATTTAGCGCACCTAGAAGTCTGTAAATTTAGATTTAGGTAGTCCAAACCCTCTCCTGGTATACCTGAGCGTCAGAATTTTAATATTTTAATTACTTTCTGAAATATTAAGTAAATTGCACAAAGAACTCTCGTTAAAAATACGCTTTTATTCTCTTGGGTTGGTTGGTTCACTGGTTGGTTGCATCGATTCTACACAGAAGTAATTAAATAAACCAGAGTAGCGATGCATAAATAAGGATTTCTAACTAAATAGTGTCAATATGGATTCAAGCGATGCTAACAGGCTTGAAGTTATCAGCGTAGAGGAGCCATGCGAATGTCGCGCCACCTGTACATGACAAAGTACACATACGTCCCACTGATTGAAATATTTTCCAGGGACATTTTTCTTAATAACAATTAGTCGGGTTTAAGTTTTTTTTTTTTTTTTTTTTTTTTTTTTTCACATGACATTTATTATTATGATGGAGTTTCTTAATGCAGAAAACTTTATTTAACAGATTCTTTTTTTATATTTACGGGAATGAAGAGGGGCAAGGGTCTAATTACATTTAAGCTTCAAGTTGTATTTCTAGAAAGCAGTTACCAGAATTTCCGAATAATAGTGTAAGCCAAATTTCAAATTAAGTTCCTAGCTTAACCAAATGAATCAATCATTAAAGATGTATTGTGATCCTCCTAATTAGTTATTTGCTGAAGGCCACTTGAACACCCCCCCCCCTCCCGGCCCGTTCTTCAAGGTTTTTTCTCTAACTCTGCTCCGTTTCCATATCTCAGCAACTATCTTTCCGATTTCAACGCAAGTGATTTCAAACATTATAATTAATTTAATAGTCACCCTTTATAACATTAAACTAAATTTATGAGTAGCGGTGACCACTATTTGCGAATAACAGTTTAAGCCAAATTTGTAATTAAATTCAAAGCTTAAGGAAACGAACGAATTTTTAAAGATGCATAGTGGTCCTCCTAATTAGTCATTTGCTGAAGGACACTTCAACATCCCCTCCCCCCCCCCCGGGACCTCCTTCAAAGTTTTTTCTCTAAGTATGCTCCGTTTCCATATCTCAGCAACTATTTTTCCGATTTCAACGCAAGTGGTTCCAAACATTATAATTAACAGTCACTCTTTATAACATTAAACTAAATTTATGAGTAGCGGTTACCACTATTTCCGAATAATAGTTTAAGCCAAATTTGTAATTACGTTCCTAGCTTAAGCAAACGAACGAATTTTGAAAGATGCATAGTGGTCCTTCTAATTAGTCATTTGCCGAAGGACACTTGAACAACCCCTCCCCCCCCCCCCCCCGGCCCGTCCTTCAAAGTTTTTTCTCTAACTCTGCTCCGTTTCCATATCTCAGCAACTATCTTTCCGATTTGATATAAATTAAATTAATGTTGATATAAATTAAATTAATTTATATCAACACAAGTGATTCCAAACACTATAATTAACTTAATTGTCACTCTTTATAACATTAAACTAAAATTATGAGTAGCGGTTACCACTATTTACAAATAATAGTTTAAGCCAAATTTGTAATTAAGTTCAAAGCTTAAGCAAACGAACGAATTTTGAAAGATGCATAGTGGTCCTCCTAATTAGTCATTTGCTGAAGGGCACTTGAACATCCCCTCCACCCCGGGACCTCCTTCAAGGTTTTTTCTCTAACTATGCTCCGTTTCCATATCTCAGCAACTATTTTTCCGATTTCAACGCAAGTGATTCCAAACATTATAATTGACTTAATCACTCTTTATAACATTAAACTAAATTTATGAGTAGCGGTTACCACTATTTCCGAATAATTGTGTAAGCCAAATTTGTAATTAAGTTCAAAGCTTAAGCAAACGAACGAATTTTGAAAGATGCATAGTGGTCCTCCTAATTAGTCATTTGCTGAAGGGCGCTTGAACATCCCCTCCACCCCGGGACCTCCTTCAAGGTTTTTTCTCTAACTATGCTCCGTTTCCTTTTTTCTCTAACTATGCTCCGTTTCCATATCTCAGCAACTATCTTTCCGATTTCAACGCAAGTGATCCCAAACATTATAATTAACTTAATAGTCACTCTTTATAACATTAAACTAAATTTATGAGTAGCGGTTACCACTATTTCCGAATAATTGGGTAAGCCAAATTTGTAATTAAGTTCCTAGCTTAAGCAAACGAACGAATTTCCAAAGATGCATAGAGCTCCTCGCAATTAGTAATTTGCTGAAGGGTACTTGAACAACCCTCCCCCCCCCCCGGCCCCTCCTTCAAGATTTTTCTCTAACTATGCCCCATTTCTATATATCAGCTACTATCTTTCCGATTTCAACGCAAGTGATTCCAAACATTATATTTAACTTAATAGTCACCCTTAATAACATTAAATCAAATGTATGAGTAGCGGTTACCACTATTTACAAATAAGACTTTAAGCCAACTTTGTAATTAAGTTCCTAGCTTAACAAAACGAACGAATTTTTATGCATGCATAGTGGGCCTCCTAATTAGTCATTTTCTGAAGGACACTCGAACATCCCCTCCCCCCCCCGGGACCACCTTCAAGGTTTTTTCTCTAACTATGCTCCGTTTCCATATCTCAGCAACTATTCTTCCGATTTCAATGCAAGTGGTTCCAAACATTATAATTAACAGTCACTCTTTATAACATTAAACTAAATTTATGAGTAGCGGTTACCACTATTTCCGAATAATAGTTTAAGCCAAATTTGTAATTACGTTCCTAGCTTAAGCAAACGAACGAATTTCGAAAGATGCATAGTGCTCCTCTTAACTAGTCATTTGCTGAAGGGTACTTGAACAACCCTCCCCCTCCGGCCCCTCCTTCAAGTTTTTTCTCTAACTATGCCCCGTTTCTATATATCAGCAACTATCTTTCCGATTTCTACGCAAGTGATTCCAAACATTATATTTAACTTAATAGTCACCCTTTATAACATTAAATTAAATTTATGAGTAGCAGTTACCACTATTTACAAATAAGAGTTTAAGCCAACTTTGTAATTAAGTTCCTAGCTTAACAAAACGAACGAATTTTTATGCATGCATAGCGGGCCTCCTAATTAGTCATTTTCTGAAGGACACTCGAACATCCCCTCCCCTCGGCATCTCACTCAAGGTTATTTTCTCTAACTGTGCCTTATTCCAATAACTGGGCTAATAATGTTCCAATCTTCTGGAAACCAGCTCAATTTTGTAGTGCGCCTACTATACAGTAACGTAGGCAGCGGGGATCTGTCTCAGAAGTTCGTTCTGGAAGAGGTATGTTTAGAACAGAATGCTCCCCTGGCGGTGGTAGGGGGAAATAAAAGATTTTCTAGAGCGTACGAGCATGCCAGGTATACGGTTCCGAAGCCACCGTAGACCGTGGCCAGACTTCCGTTTTTTAAGAGATTTAAGTTTATTACAAGGGCTCGGGCAACGCCGGGCGGGTCAGCTAGTATATATATAATTATAATATCTTTGAATTTCAAAAAACATATCAAGTTCTTGTAATACTCTAATAAAATCTCCAAAGAGATAATTAATAATAATGTGTAGACAGAATACCACATAGTTAATAAATTAACAAGTGCAATCATAATTTTACCATAGCTTGTGCTTCAATGGTAATTGGCCAAAAATTACATATTCTTTTCAATAATTATCTAGATGAAATTATTGATTTTCATATGATACCATAATTTAGCCTGTTTGGCTCATAAATCACTTTGATTAGCTTCTCTCTCTCTCTCTCTCTCTCTCTCTCTCTCTCTCTCTCTATATATATATATATATATATATATATATATATATATATATATATATATATATATATATACTACTGTGTGCCCAGAAAAGTACCCGGAGCCGGAATGGTAGCATAAAACAAAAAGTGTGAATTTACTGGTCAAAATTTATTACATCTCCTTCAAAGTAATCTCCTCTGATTGCAATGCACCTCTGCCAACGTTTTTTCCAATCATCAAAACATGCCTGAAAGTCCTTTTTGTGCAACCCCTTCAGAGTTCGTAGAGAATTTCTTTTTATCGAATTAATGGACTCAAAACGGTGTCCACGAAGAGACAGTTTCAACCGTGGAAATAAGAAAAAGTAACACTATGCCATATCAGGTGAATACGGAGCTTGTGGAGCCGTATTTTTTTTATGTTTGGTTAAAAACTCACGATTTATAATTGAACTATGAGAAGGCGCATTATCGTGGTGTAAAACACGTGAGTTTTCTCTCCATATTTCAGGTCGTTCGCGACGAATTGCTTCACGCAAACGGCGCAGAACACACAAATAATAATTTTTATTGAATGTCTGGCCAGTTGGTGTGAATTCATAGTGCACAATACCACGTCCATCAAAGAAAACATTCAACATTACCGTGATTTTTGAGCGACTTTGACTACCATCTTTAAACATTTTATACCAATCAAATACTTTTTTTTGTTATTTTGATAAACAGTTATCTTTAAAAAGTTTTTGCAACATTTCAAATTTTTTGTAGCAGAAATTTCATTGCGAAACAAAATTTAATGCATGTTATTTGCTCAATAACATTCACGATTTCGGAAAATCAACAGAATGAAAAATCTTATCTCATTAAAAACAAATTTATTTTCAGACGATAAAATGAAATAAATTCCTGACTGTTGCCAGATCTTTATAGAAGTCGTAAAAATGTTTGATAAAAGTTTGCAGACGATATCTACTATAGATGTAGTTTAAATGAAGCATTCCGGTAACTTTTTTATCACCGAGTATATAAACCGGGTGTCCTAAAATGAACTGACTGATTTTAAAATTCAATACCTTGTAAACGATGACAGATGTTTAAAAACAATTGAGGAGAGTTATGTAAAATGTCAGGATTTTTTTTACTGTGAATTCTTTTTCAGTTGGAATTACCAACAACAGATGGCGCTGCGAGGTATAGACATCCAATCGAGGCAGAAGCAGAAATCACTCCACTTTGATGCGAAGGAAATAGGTTAAATATTTGTAGTGGGTCTCATTCTCTAATGCAAATTTGTTCTTAGACCCCGATTCTGAACTCAGTCCATATATTTAACCACATTCTTTCGCATCAATACTGCGTGATTTCAGTTTTGGCCTCGATTGAGCACCTATTGCTTTCAGCGCCATCTATTGATGCTACTTGAAACCCGAGTATCGCAGTAAAAAAACTCCTGACATCATATATAACACTTCTTCAAGATTTTTTTTAATATCTGTCACCGTTTGCAAGTTATTAAATATTAAAATCAGTCAGTTCATTTTAGGACACCCGGTATATATATACAGGGTGTCCCAAGAGTATGGAAATGGTCGAACAACTCGAGAAAAAAAACATCGGATTGAAAAACGGACAATATGTGTTCAATACTTTTGAAAAATCTATTTAGGGATATCAAAGTTTCCCCCACAACTCACTCCCCTCAGAGGAAAGGGAGGCAACTATGAAATCTTAAATGGTAACCCCCCTTTTTATTGTAGATTCGGATTCTACGGTGAAAAATACGTAACTTTAGTATTTAAAATTTTCTTCGAAAAATCGTAGATGGCGCTGTAATCGAGTAAAATGCAATGAGAATCGTTTCCAATGAAATGTCTGGAAACAGTCGAATAACTCGATAATAATACATTGGATTGAAAAATGGACAAATGCCTGTTCAATATTTTTGAAAAATCTATTTAGATATATCAAAGTTTCCCCCCAAACTCTGCCCCCTTAAAGCGCCCACGGGTAAGCGCCCACGGGGGCGCCCTGCGCGCGTTCCGACCGTCGCTCCCAAGTCCTGAACGACTTTTACTGCGCCAGCGGCTTTGTCTCGCCAAGGCGCTGCGACCGTCCTGGGACCGCTCCCCACTGCGGACCCCCAAGCCTCTTTACCAAGAGTCGACGACATATGTCGTTACGACATCAACCCCTCTCTGGGGAAACTTCCGAATGGGACAGACTCTTGATGAACCGCCGAGGGACACTCGACGACTTCGTCGCCGAAACCCCATAGGGAGAATCGGTTTCCAGGTCGTATGTCGAACTACCACGACTGCTCTTGCTTTCTCAGGGCGTCCGAACGTTGACATGCATAGAGGAGCAAACAACTAGTCTCATCTTCCGTGAGGTTCACATATCATATAACTACACATATCATATCACTAAAAAAGAGCCGGAGGTGCTTCTGGCCAACCCGGGACCTCGAAGAAATCTGGCCCCAAAGCGCATAGTCACGCCTGGCTGGGTTGTCACTCACTAAGGAATTCCCGCGAGGCATTTATTACCCTCTAAGCGCGCCAAAGAGACGGGCTCGATCGAGGTTAGTGAGAGAAACTTATTAGGCGTGCCACTCGTCCGCCCGGCAGATGTGGAAACGCCTGGCTGCACGAGAGACGTGCCGGACAGGGTTTCGGAGCATGGTCTCGAGTTTTAGCTGATCGTTGCCGCGTTAGTCGGCAGCCTCCGGCCCGGTTCCTCGTAATCACAAGCAGGAAGAGGTTGGGATTCCTTCCTCAAAACAAACGGCCTCGTCCCCGGTAACCTGACGGGTTACCTCTGGATGGTGAACGTTCGTTTGATTGGGGCCCTCTCTGCTAGAACCATTGAGGTCGGCTCACAACTCCTCCAGCTGCAGAGGACGGTGTGGGGTCGTCGTCCACGCGCTACGAATTACATGTCGACGACTATCTCACCTCTGCCGGTGTAACGTCGCAGATAGTTGCTACACGCCGTATCTCCCGACGCCCATCGCACTACAGAGTCACTACACGTCTTGCTCTTCAGAGGTCCATCCTGCCTCCGTCAATTCCTCGGTCAAGTTTTGGAGAGATCCGGCTGGCATTAGCTCCGGCCCTTGCCCAGTATCTAGAACCCACTGGGATCGGCCGTACGGGATTTCTTTCCACCACCTACGGAGGAGGCTCCAAGCATAGGCCAATCCTCGCGTCGCAGAGAACCTGCGCTTACGAGGGGGAGACCCACGGCTCGCAGTCCTCATTCTGTCTTCACCCATACGGGCTGTGGCGCGGTGTCTCCGGCTTTCAGAAATCCCTTGCACTGGCGGACCACGATGAGGTCGCCAGTCCGGTCGTGTCGACGAACGAAACCATGGAGCGTCCGCGCAATGCCCAGCCCCCGGTCACCTCCTCCATTTAAGGAGTCGGGTCAGGACCACTGAGAGGGACCCGCCAGCCCTCTTGAGGGGAAAGGGGCGCAACTATGAAATCTTAAATGATAACATCACTTTTTTATTGCAGATTCAAATCGTGGAAAAAATACGTAACTTTTTTATTTAACATTTTCTTTGAAAAATCGTAGATAGTGCTGTAATCGAGTAAAATGCAGCGAGAATCTTTTCCATTGAAAAGTCTGGAAACGGTTGAATAACTCGAAAAATATACATCGGATTGAAAAACGGAAAAAATACATGTTCAATATTTTAGAAAAATGGTAATTTTGATATCCCTAAATATATTTTTCTAAAATATCGAACACCTATATTTCTGTTTTTTAATCCGATGTATATTTATCGAGTTATTAGACCGTTTCCATACTTTTCGGACATCCTGTGTATATATAATGTAAAAAGACTAAATGTTATAGACTTTGTTAAAACTGCATTTCTCATCTTTGTTTTATTACTTTTTGAGGAGGGGAAGAGGGGTATGTCACCTTTAGAATTATTCGTATTCTATTTACTACTTTATTTTACTTAATTCTTAATACATTTGAAATACAAAAATGTATTAAAAATTAGATAAATCGTAACAAAATTATCAATAAAAGTACATTTGCTATTGAAGAATTAAGACTTATTTAATCCTTTATGTACCAAATTATGAATAAGGAAATTGCTCATCCTCAATAATTATCTTCTTTAATATCTGAAAATATATTAGAAAATGTATATAGTAATAATACAAAATTTAGGTAAGTTTTTTCATTAAACCTGATTTAATAAATTGGTAGTTACAGCTATTTTTGTAAAATATTTACAAGAATGACTAAATTAATTTTCTTTTATATACTGCTATGGAAATTTTGCAATTCTTATAAAAAACAGTGTAAAGAAATGTATTGTGATCGCTCAATGGAAAGGCTTTTGTAGTTGTTAAAGTTTTCATATAATATTTTTTAGTAAGAGATAATGCATACTTACGTAAAATGTTTGAAAGCAAGAAAATAACCACTATAAAAAAATAATAAGTAAAAGCTTCGACTGGTCCGCTGTGCTTATGTGATCGAGCAAAGCATTTTGTATGAAAAATAAAATCTATTTTTATTAATAGATGGATTAAATAAATTTCATTTTTATGATACTTAAAATTTTATATTAATAAGACAAAATAGAAAAATCCCTGACAGCTCGGCCTAGATGCGCACGTAGATTTTGAAGACATAGACCGTGGGGCACCTATGTATTGGTAATTGCTAAAGAAGGACCTTGTCATGATGCGTCAATTGGGGCCATAAAATAGTAATAATAACTTAAACGATTCGATATGTATCATAATTAAGAAGTTGTGGTTTTTTTCTGTTTTCACAAAAGAAAAGCCATTCTCCCTACCCCAGTAAAATTTTGCCCATTAACGAACTTGGCCGAGATTTTACGCCCGTTGATTTTATGTAACAGTCTGGAAGAGATTTGTACAGAATTATGGAAGTTATCGTGTCCATAAAAAAGTGATATAGATAGATAGATAGATAGATAGATTGATAAAGTTTTGAATTGAGGGGTGGTTTTGGGTTCTAGGAGTCATGATCGGCGCGTAGATCCGCAAAACATTTCCCAGAAATTTCAACGAGAATGTAATAGGTAGTATTTCTTACGAAATCTAACTAAAAGCAAGGCTAGATCGAATACGTCTGCATTGAGTTACACATACAACGACAACTGACAAAACATTGAACTTTACATGTATTTATAAACTTAGAGGGCGGACCTGTCAGAAAAGTAGCGGACCTGACAGAAAGCTAGCAGAAAGAGCCAATCAAAGTTAAACGAGTAAAATTGTATAAAACTGAAATCGAAAATAATAACAATTTCGTGTGACTGCAATATTCTAAAGAAAATCCCGTTGGAAAATAAAAGACTAAAACTACTTTTTAAAACATTTGAGAAATTCTTAACTAGAATAAAAAACTTTCTTTATTTCAACTTTATATGAATTTAACTTAAATAAAAAAAAATTAATCTTTATTTCAGAAAGCGAACTTAATATATTCCCAAAGTTTATGTTTTTTTTCTTTATGTAATATTAGGTTTGTTTGTTTTTTTACCTGGGATTTTTAATGAAGTTTCAGTGTCTTGTGATAACAACAATCTAATTTTCTGTGAGGTTATCTTTAAAAAAAATTTAATCACAGGCAACAGCATGATTAATTTTTTACCGAATTTTCTTTTTTTAGCTTAATTCTTTTCTTTTGTCTACCGAACTAATCTGTCATTTCCAATACGATGTTTAGAAGAATGTTTGTAAGATTTTTTTTTTCTCATTCTATGCTATTCACGATAATTAAAGTAAATCTTATATCAAGCATGTTTGATCCTATGATAGTTTTTTATCTATATTCATTTAGTTTTAATAAAAAAAACTTTATAAAGGTGTTCTCAGGTATGTATGTTTGTTTATTTTGAAGGGAGGGCATCCATAGCTCATGTCCTCATACCCTCATATCCTCAGTTCATGCCAGCAAACATTGTTCATATTTTGTTTTGCTACTATATTTTACTTAATTCTTAATACATTTCGAATAAAAAAGAAAACAAAAACACATTAAAAGTTAAATAAATCTTATAAGAAAATTACATTGGTCGACACCAAAATCTTCCCTGAAAAAATAATGGTTGATTCTTATAGATTTCAAATCACTACATCAAAATATGACAATGAAATTAGTGTATCACACAAAATATTTTAAGTGAGGTGGCTTATTTTTAAAATAAAGGTAATTAATGTCTTACTAAAACATAAGTAGAAATTGCGTAAGCAAACAAAATATATATGTTAATATGTAAATGAACTATAAGTAAACGTCTATAAACATTAGCGAAGATACAGTTCCAAAGGCAATTAAAATATGTTAGTGGATACTGCTGAACACGAAATAAAGGGAGACATCAAACGAACAATGCATGAGACAAATATCAACAAAATATATTTCCATGACATATTTTATTGATTTGTTATCTGAGACAGTGAAAATACCTTTTTCATGTTTTAAATTTTATCTAGCATTTTAAATTAATGTAACAATCCTTCATTATTTGTTACTAGCCGCTTTTGGCGACCAGTTTGGTCTCCCTTAAATGTATGCCAGGCATTCCAATATGTCACTTTTATTGATATTTTAATTTACTTGCTTAATCTGTCGTCAAATCGGAAGATTATGATAGATAAATCAAGAACTCTTTGCGAACATGGTAGCTCTTCGTATATATATATATATTACTGTTATATATTCCATCTTTCTTGACGAAAGCCGCTTTAAACAATACTTCATGTCCGTTTGCTTATCATATTAAGTAATCTTCCGTAATTGGGTCAGCTGCCAATTGGCGTATTGTAGCCATTTGGTGCAATGAACTATTTTTTGTGAAAGTCTTTAATGATATCCAGATTTACAGAAAACCATATTGTCGTTCATATATTTTTTTGTTTCACACTAACCTTGGTAGTAGACTCGATTACCGGAGATTAAAATCTGACATTATTCTCATCTAATCATCTTGGACAATGTGTCATAATTGAACTGCATACTGATTGACGTATTTTAGCGAGTATAGTTTGGTGACATAGAATTTCAGGGAGCCACTTATGATAGTCACATTACCTTTAAAACATATTTGCTCTCAGTATCGCCCACTTTTGATTCTTGACGTGCAATCTGATTAAAATTCAACAACTTTCTTCTAGATACCGATTTCTGTCCCATTTTGTTTATCTTTGCTCTCCTTTCTTGGAGTTTCGTAACTGCACAACTCATTGACTTCGGCATTTTTGCGTAATGTCTACTGACTTTTAAAAGCCGTGCCAGGTAAATACACCGAGCCAACAATGGCGCCTGTAATATTAATTACAATAACCATTTTTTTCTTTTTATATTGTAACTCTATAGTTGAGATTATGTAGTAGAAATATTAAAAGTAATTGCCTAAGCATTCATATATAACTGTATAATAATATAGACATAGATATGTATATTATATTCATATAGTTTGTGATGGGAATATATATATATATCATATTCATTCTGGCGGATATAACGTATAGTCAAAAATAAAACTACCATTCTAAATATAATCTCGGGAACGGCTCTATATTACATGTATGGTAATTGTCCTCTAATGAGACATACTCTCAATTTCAATAAAAATGTCACAGTGAAACAAAATTTGAATATAACTCTGTTTGATCCTTTAAACTATGATAAACTGAAAGAAAATTACAACATTCTGAATACACATTTCTCCTTTATTAAAAAGGATCTATGATCATTTTTTCCTACATTTATATAGCACATTTTAATAGAATATTTTGTTTTTGAAATTTGTATATTATAGTTCACATACTGATGGCATTTTATAGTACTCATACTGTTCCTATTTCAGCTTACTGTTTGAGCCATCCAAAATTACTAGTTGTGTTATGATTAAGTATTCTTTTCATAAATTTTCTAATTACATATATACTTTATACTTTTTCTTATATATATATATATATATATATATATATATATATATATATATTAAATATTAAGAAATGTTGTGATCTGAACTAGTATTGTAAAAACTGACTTTGTACAAATTTTATTTTAATCTCTAATGTAATATTCAACCTCTGTATTCTGAAATATGAATTTTCAATAAACATTTCCCCTCGAGGAGTATTGTTCCTATGCTTAACGGCTGGATCTCCACGAGAGGGTGATTTCATTTTATTTCATTTGGACACTAATTTATTGTTTCGTATTATTTTAGTTTGCTTCTATATTATTTACCATTTTTAATGATATTATGTATTTAATAAATGAATGCTAAATTACTATTTTGAACGGGATTAACCATCGGAAATGGTAAATATGATTGGCGGTTAACAATCATTTTCGGTGATCTACCTTCACCTTCCGAGCACGGATAATACGTATGTACCAAATAATCTGATGTTTCGTTTTTAAATTTGATTCATTAAATATTATTACATGAGTTGAATTTGCTTACATTTACCTTCGCCAAGAAAAGATCGTAAAGGGAGTTGAATTGTATTACACTTCACCTAAAAGAATTATGCTAAACTTTGATTGGCAAACTGGCGCGATTTTTTTTTTTTTTTTAAGACTAGACATCGTTGCAATGTTCATCGCAGGAGAACTTGCTTTATGGTTTGCCTTTATGGTTTAATATTTTTATCGCTCACGGTGATAGAATCTCTTGTGTTTGTTTACTTTGATGGAATGAGATATTGGGCTGTCAACATAATTTCAACTAAAGTTATCCCTGAATATATACATATTTCAATGTAACACATCTCTCAAACATTATTTTTTCTAACGATCTTTCTTAAGATATAACTTTTATGCAGTTTTATTGGAAAAAATAATTGTGATTGAAAATGACCTCTTGGCATATGAAAAGCGAAGTGGAAGATGAATATTATTTATCCCCCCGTAACTGTTTATGACAGTCACGTGACTTGCACTATTATATTTCTTCTTCTTATTATTAAAAAACTATTTGTCGAAAAATGGTACGTGTTGTAACAATCTGGATGTCATATTTAGATTTAGGAATGGCCGTGATACTTCACGTATTTGTTTCGCAGGAGGGCCAGATTTTTATTTTTTGCTGATCGATGTTATCAATAAAAATATATTCTTCGCCATTGAAGATGCACTTAAAACTACATTTTAAAACATTGAAATAAATGTTAAACTAAAAAAAAAAAACAAATTTACTATTTTATTTTATTTTAATTTTACATGAATTTGATTAATTAATCTTTATGCTCCCACGATATTTAAAAATACCATTAAAAAGAACTTGTTAAAAAATTCCTTTACCGCATCGATTTGCAGTAATCCACTTTAGGATAAGGTGCAGCTTCTTTTCTCTATCGTCTTCCAAAAGCATTATTCGTTCTACAAAGCAAAAACACTTTCAAGTGAATATATATATATTTTTCCAATTATAACTCTTCTGTTCTCTTGAAGTTTAAAGGCATGAATTTAAAATGTAAGTTCTGCAAAATTTTCTCTTTAATTATATTTATACATTTTCTAATTCTGTAAAATAGTAAAAACAATATTTAAAATAAATGTTTTGAGTAGAGTTGTAAATGTTCAACAAAACCCTTACAGAATGAAATAATTCTAAAATTTATTTAATGATTACACAAATTTTCTAACGTATTTTTCTAACTTTAGTAAAAATGCTTTGGAAGGCGAAAATTTCATCAATTTATAATAAAAATTTTTAATCGTCGTAAAACTTTTAAATCTTTATACCACAAAAGATAAATTTAAGATGATACTACATTTACAATGCATAATATAGGTATGCCCTATAGGCGTTTCTCTCTCTCTCTCTCTCTCTCTCTTTTATTTATTTTTTAACTTAATTAATCCTTCATAGGGTAAAGAAAATAATTTGGATAAAATATTTTCAATAGAAAATAGCTGAAGCGAATGTATTCCTGAAATCTTTTTATTTTGCTTACGCGGTATTATATATTTTTTTACATACAAAATTTAATTATAACTTGTAGTAAACAAAACCAATTTTTTGTGAAGTAACTTATAAAGAATCTTAATCCCATCTAACAGCAGTATTATTTTTTTTAATGTGATTTTGTTCGTGGCGAAATTACTTCCTTTTGTCTATTGAAGTAATGTATCACTTAGAATTACAAGACTGTTTTTAAAACATATTTTTTTTTACTTTCCAACAAAGCTGTAAGCGCTTCTAACTTCATTTTGCCTGTCTGTCGTCTGTTGGTTTGTCGTTTTTTGTTAGCCTTCTGCCCGTGCTCTAACTCGCGTAAATATACTCGGATTGATATATGTTATTGAAGTTCACAATGGCATTTTTGTTTTTGTAAATGGAGTATTTAGCATTTACAGTTCCTTTACAGGGACACTCAAACGAATCACGTTACATTATGGTCTACGGAAGGGGGGGATAATCGTTTGCGTGTATTTTAATGATGTTATACATTTTCAAGCATAATGACATTTATATGCATTTCTAAGGTGCATAATAAAACATGCTTTCTGTAGAATATGAAGTGCAGATTATTTATCATTCATTTTCAGCGTCGCACAAAAGAATTTGGTTCTGTTTTATAATTCTTCCATGCTCCAACATTCGTAAATTTAATCAGAGCCCTAGAGAAATATGAATCTGGTTCTATGATAAAGTCCTGCACATTTATTTTTGCCAATAATCATGGTAATCCGTATATATATTTTTTATACACAAAGCCACATTTTTCGTACATCCATGTCAAAAAAGAAAAATGCTCAGATTTCAACCAAATTAAAATATGAGTGCTGTATTTAACTGTTCGACAATGATTATAACATCGTGCATACATTTGTTTCGTTTACACGTTCTTACACTGCAAAAAATAATTGTTGATTTTACAGTATAAAACTGGCACCCCAGCTGCCAGTATTATACCGTAAAATTAACAGTATTAAACAGTAAAATAAGCAGTAATACGCTGCCGTGCAAGCAGTAATACGCTACCGCGCGCGCGGTAGCGTATTACTGCTTGCACGGCAGCGTATTACTGCTTATTTTACTGTTTAATACTGTTAATTTTACGGTATAATACTGGCAGCTGGGGTGCCAGTTTTATACTGTAAAATCAACAATTATTTTTTGCAGTGTATATAACCTTACACTGCACGAATTTTTCTTTTGAAAGTATTTTTTATACACATATTTACCATTTACCAGAAATTTTTAAAAGAAATTCTTCGCCTTATTTAATAGCAGACTTCTGTGATTACTAGGACCGAAAGTAGGGGAGGAGCAAAGAGGGCATATGACCCAGGCGCCAATGTAGAAGGAGGCGCCAAAATAGGAATTGATTCTTCTATCGGTACAAAAAATCAAATAACGAAATTTGAACAAAAAATAAACTTTTTAACCAAAAATAGAGCCGACTTCAAAAACTACTAAAAAGCTAAAAATAATTTTTTTAACCAAAAATAGAACCGACTTCAAAAATTACTACAAAGTAAAAAATATTTTTTTTAGATAATAGTTAATAATAAATTAAATTAAGAGCATTATATTTACCATGTATATTATTATATTTATGTACATTAATTTGATTTTTTGGAGTCGGTGCCAGCCAAGCCAAATTAAAGCCATGTTACCATTTTTAAACATTTCATCTGATGTTATAAATGTGTATTTTCAAATGAGATTGGCAAATATATATGTCGACAAACATTGTTTTGGAAATTAGTTAATCAAATAAATCATTGTATTTTCTACCATTTGAAGAGTTATGTGTATTTTTTTTATTATTATTGTCTCGTATTTATGTAGATAATAATTTATACGCGTGTTACGATTTATATTGGATATTTTGTTTTGAATTTTGTACATGGCTTGGCTGGCACCGACTCCTAAAAATCAAATTAATGTACATAATATAACTAGGACTTCCCTCAAAGGGATTAGTCTGAGTGATATTGCTCAGAACATAAAGTTAACAATTACGATATAAAGAAGATATCAACAAGAATCTAAGTGAATATACAGCATATGATAGACAAGAGATAGATAAAGATACAACATATGAAAAATAGCAAATTAAATGATATAATTACAAAATATCATATATAAATTCATATACTGTTATGTTTTCATATGCATTTTTTTATAACATTTGGCAAATAATCTCATTTTCTTAAGCGGGAATTGCTCAAAACTTAAAAAAAAAAACCACCGGATCTTTTAAAACGATATTTTTAAAGTCACATAATCAGATTTGCAGCCAATAGCGTATTTTAGCAAGCGTAGTTTAACGCAAATTTAATTTAATTTTTGCAACATTTTCTTTGTGATAAATATCTAAATAAAATATTAAAAAATAAAATATTAAATATTGAAATATTAAATCAAATATTTAATATTTGAATTAAAAAAATTTCCTTTGTTTATTTGTATAACTATTTATAGAAACTCGTATACTTCAAACCACATTGATAACATGCTTTGCTACAAACGTGTCTACCAGTCTAACTACTCGTATGTCTTAGCTGTGTCTCTCTCCGAACTCATCTGCCTACTGTCTCTCTACTCTTCTATATACCCGTCTCAGTATCCGTCTGTCTTTCTACCCGACTCTTTAATCGTGTCTCTACCTGTCTCGCTTCCCGTTACACTACTCGTCTATCAACACGTCTGTCTGTCTATATACCCCTCTCTCTACCCGTCTGTCAAGTCGTCTCTGTACTCGTCTCTCTATCCACCACGCTACCCGTCTCCCTACCCATCTCACTACCCCTCTGTCAACCCTTTTTTGCACCTGCCTCGCTACCCGTCTGTCTATTCGTTTCGCTACCCGTTAGCTTATCTCTGTCGCTATCCGTCTCTCTACCCGTCTGTCTACCCGTTTGTTTACACGTCTATCTATCTCTCGCCAACTCTTCCCAATATTTAAACAATTTAGTAAACGGAAGCCGTTTATCTGTTATTAAATGCAAACAGGAGTAATTTATCTAAAGAGTGTAATCAGATGCAATTTTTTTAAATACATACATAAACCAGCATAATAATTCACCAGTTTTATTTTCATAGTAGTTTATGTCATTTGACAGTAAATCTCAACTTCTTCAACCCGAACTGCGTCAAGCTTTTTAAAAAAGCTCCAAAGTCCGTATAACTGGGAAGGGGAATTGTCCTCAGGGCTATTAGATACATGTTATTAAGTTAAGTGAAAGTTTCGTAATCGGGTTCGCAGCCAATTTCTTATGTCAGAAAGGGTAGCTTCACGCCATTTTAAATTCATTTCTGTAACTTTCTTTTTCTTTTTTGGTGGGTGGTTGGGGGGGGGGAGGGTTCCAAATATATACACTTAAATTCAAACTTTTGCCCCCATGTTAATATTAGTGTTGTTTGTATTATCAATTAATACTTTGTTGATCGAGCTTCATTCGAAACAAATGTAAAAGACTTCTACAGTTTTTTTTTTCTAGGAGAAAGTTCCGTAATCGGGTCCTAAGCTAATCGGGGAATTTAATATCATTATTGTTTCTAACTCTTATAGAGTTAAAACAATATTGTTGCTAGCATTACTCTTGTTTGTGACCAACCTCTTCTGTGTATCTGAATAGGGAAAAGTTCCGTATCATGTACTGGTTGGTGCCAAAGGCAGTTGTAGAATCTTACAAATTTTTCTAGAGAGCGGAAAAACATGTTTTTTAAAATATTTACAAATGTACGTTTATTAAACCATGTTTTTGAGCCATTTTAAAAAATTAAGTACGGTGCTAAAATAAAATTTTATTGCCATTTTCGATATTTTAATAAGAAATGAAAATACATAACAAACAAATTTAACAAAACTAAGCCATTTTTGGGTACTTCTCTATTATCCCGTCGACCACTTTTCATAACAAAAAACTATCACCAAACTAAGATTAAACGCCAAAACTACAGTCCCATTTACTTGATGCCCGAAGCATTATACGTATTTGTTATGCCATCAAGTGGTTTTTAATTCGACATTTGCGTGTATTTTTCATTATGTTTTACTGATTTATTAGATATTTCATTCATTAAAGTAACAATTGTGTCCTTAAATTCTTATATTTTATTTATTTTGATATTTCAATGGCAACGTTCTCCCGTTTATTTAGCGTTACAGTTTGGCGATAGTTTTTTGTTATGAAAAGTGGTCGACGGGATAATAGAGAAGTACCCATTTTTTGTGATAAATAATTGTTATTGCCAAGGGGGCAAATTGTAAACAATTAATAAGCGAACTAAAAAAATTACCGGAAAAAACTTGTGGGAATCTCAAGAAAGAAATATCTGATATAAATAGCATTTAAAATCTTAAAATGGAGAAGTGGTCCGTATAAAAATGCAAAACATTATACACCTGATATAAGAATTTTTTAATTTTTTTATATTTCCGAAAGCACAGATAAAAGGGTAAAAATCCCGGCACAGATGCCATATATTCACCACGTTGGCGCGATTTTTCCCCCGCCCCTTTGGTGAAAACTGTTTGTTGTGTTTTTTTCCTTTTATTTTTTATTTTAATTCTATAGATTATTTTTATATGTATATCAATATTAATTTAGGCACAGGTGTCATGTACGCACCAGATTTGCGCGATTTTTCCCCCGCCGATTTGGCGAAAACTTTGTTTTTGAATATTAGTTACAAATACCATACAATAATAGCATGTAATTTTTTATTTCAATATAAAAATAAAATAACGTAATAAATGAAATAGCTCCTATTATTCAAAAATGGGAAATAAAAATAAATAAATGATAGTTTGATATAAATAAATATTGATATATATAATAAAAACAATTTATAGAATTAAAATAAAAAATAAAAGTTAATAAACAACAATTGAAACAAAATAACCGGGTGATTACCATGTGAGGCATAAAATTGCCATTTTGTTGCAATCGCGCCAATGTGGTGCGTATATGACATCCGCGCCTTTATTTATATCAAACTATTATTTATTTATTTTTATTTCCTTTTTTAAAATAATAGAAGCTGTTTCATTTATTACGTTATTTTATTTTTATATTGAAATAAAAAATCACGTGTACTATTTGTCGCACTATTTGTAACTAATATTCAAAATCAAAGTTTTCCCCAAGCTGGTGGAGGGAAAAATCGCGACAACGTGGTGCGTATATGACATCTGTGCCTTGTTTCATTTCACATAGAGGTACTGCTCTATTATCCCGTCGACCACTTTTCATAACAAAAAAATATCGCCAAACTGTTAGATTAAACGCCAAAAATGCAGTCCCATTTACTTGATATCAGAAGCATTATACGTGTTTGTTACGTCATCAAGTGGTTTTTAACGCGACATTTGCGTGTATTTTTCATTATGTTTTACTGATTTATTAGTTATTTCATTCATTAAAATAACAATTGTGTCCTTAAATTCTTATATTTTATTTATTTATGTATTTTGATATTCCAATGACAACGTTCTCCCGTTTATTTGGCGATAGTTTTTTGTTAGGAAAAGTGGTCGACGGGATAATAGAGAAGTACCCACATATGTATTGGTACTTATATGTTAACTTGGTGCAGTTGATAAATCGCCAAATATTTTTCTCATAACATCTTCATATTGCATTCATTTCATTTAAATATAAATCTTTCACTGATTTAATTTGAAATACATACATTAAAAATACACGTCTTTCATTCATTTAATTTAAAATACACGCCTTTCACTAATTCCATTTAAAATACTAAAAGGGAAAAGAAAATAAGAAATAATGCCACAAATCGAAACCTTTTATTTAAAGATCAAAGAATTGTTCCTAACATACACACGCGAAATAAAAAAGCTGCTAATGGTGTGATTTACGCCAAATCTCTAATACTAATACTACTCTTACTAATCTCTAATACTTTTCAAACAGAAAAAATTCCAGATTAACTTTCCATTTTTATTAAATTGAAATATATTTTATTGTGCTGAATATTAGTGCTTGCATATTTTTTTGCTCCATGTATTCCATGAACTTTTCAATTCCGATTGTCTACAAAAATCTCCCGCCGGTGAAAATGACGTACGCACAAAATTTAGTGACGTATGTACTTTAATTGTGCTTTTTTATCTATTTTTTTAATATAACTTCCAAACGGTTTGACACTTATTCTTGGTAATAAATAGACGACGTTGTCACCTTTATAGGTACCTGCTGTAAAAATTTGAACGAAATCCGTTAAATATTTTTTGAGTTATGCTTGACGAAAGGTTTTAATATCCATCGTAGCTATATATGGGGCAAAGTAATACTGCGCTGTGTATGAGTCTTCGTTGCACTCAGACAATAATATGCATGGTAAATACAATGCTCTTAATTTAATTTATTATCTAAAAAAAATTATTTTTTACTTTGTAGTCGTGTTTGAAGTCGGTTCTATTTTTGGTTAAAAAATTTATTTTTTGCTTTTTAGTAGTTTTAGAAGTCGGTTCTATTTTTGGTTAAAAAGTTTATTTTTCGCTTTATAGTAGTTTTTGAAGTCGGTTCAATTTTTGGTTAAAAAGTTTATTTTTCGCTTTTTAGTAGTTTTTGAAGTCGGTTCTGTTTTTTTTTTTGTTTTTTTTTGTTAAAAAGTTTATTTATTTATTTATTTATTACTTTAGTGATATCCATATTTACGTTAAACCATATTGTTGCTAATATTTTTTTTTATTTCACGCTAACCTTGGCAGTAGACTCGAGTATCGAAGACTAGAAAATTTATCATTATTCTCATATAATGTCTTTAAAGCCTTTAATGATATCTATATTTACAACAGTAGACTCGAGTACGTAAGATTAGAAAATTTACTATTATTCTCATCTAATGTCTTTAAAGCCTTTAATGATATCTATATTTACATTAAACCATATTGTTTCTAATATATTTTTTACTTCACGCTAATCTTGGCAGTAGACTCGATTACGGAAGATTAGAAAATTTATCATTATTCTCATCTAATATCTTTAAAGCCTTTAATGATATCTATACTTATATTAAACCATATTGTTGCTAATATATTTTTTATTTCACGCTAACCTTGGCAGTAGACTCGATTACGGAAGATTAGAAATTTTATCATTATTCTCACCTAATCGTCTTGGATAATGTGTCATTATCGGGCTGTATACTACAGTTTTGATAACTGCATAACTTACTGATTTTGGTGCTTATGCTTAATGTGTATTGATTTTTACGATTCGTACAAGATAAATACACTGCGCTAACAATGTCGCCTATAATACTATTCGGAGTAACCCCTTTCTTTCTTTCTTTCTATATTGTCACTCTATAGTTAATATTATGTAGTAGAAATATTAAAAGACAATTTCAGAAACATTTATATACAACTATATTGTATAATATAATATAGATAATTGGGTATTTTAAAGGCAGTTTCCAACTAGTGTACCACAGGTGATAAATCGCTAGATATTTTCTGTAACTCTTACATTTGTATGGGAGTCGAAACAACAATGTATTTAATTATGTGCCAATAAACGCTCGTCAAAATATGCCAAACCGCTGTGAAACTGCAACAATGGAACTTTTAAAAGATTCAAAAGTAGATTTGTTGTGGCATAATCTATAGTTTTTATCCGTACGTTGTATTATATTTATCCAATTCACAATTTTATGTAATTTTGCTTTTCAAATTTGGCAACACTCAAAAGTTTCAGTTTTTGTTTGGATCTTAAAAAGTTAGTTCTATGAAAATAAATCCTATAAGTTAAAGCTGATTTAGAAAGGTCAGTCTTTTTATTATTTGCACCTTGAAACACGTCTGCCCAACAACTGGTGGCCCGAACGTAATAACTCTTGATAATATCCGATTTGCTTAAAATTTTGTATATACGGTCATTGTGATAAGGCGCTCATTGGTTAAGCATAAAGAGGAGGGGGAACAGCGGCTAATCCCCCCCTTTAATTTATTCATTCAGAATTATAATCCGATAAGTTAAAGCTGATTTAAATATGTCAGTCTTTTTATTTGCAAATTCGCACAATAGAATATTTTAGGATATTAAATGAAAGTCGTCTGCCCAACAAATTAACTATTTTTAAAATGCTTATTTTTTTCGTTTTTGTTGAATTTCTGAAAAAGTACTGAACCAATTTTCATAAAATTAAAATGGGACCAATTCGAGAGTATTCTCTTTTGAATAAAAAAAATCACATAAATAGGACGCATAGTTCCGGAGTAATCGGTGAACGCACATTAAAAAAAAAAATACATACACGCGAATTGATAACCTCCTCCTTTTTTGAGTCGGTTAATTAAAAAGACTTACAATCGGACAACCTAAAGTAAAAATTTATTCGTTGAGATTTTGTACTCTTTGCTGTCAACAAACCTGTTTTTTTTTCATTAGGTGACTACATGACCACCAAAACAATTTTTAATGAACGAATTCATCAAAGGAACTTGCAAGATCAATACACTGTCCTAATTCGGTTTAAATTCGCTCAGTATTTCGTATGTTATGTTATGTTAGCATGTTTTGATTGTTTTTTGCTTTTGTGTTTCCCTGTCAACGAACTATAACACCTACATACTTTATTAACGAACTCATCCGAGATACTCGGAGATCGGTTTACTACCCAATTAGGTTCGAATTAGTTCATTATTTCTGACTTTATCGTGATGACAAGATGAAATTATTTCAATAGGTCGATTTCTAAAGAAACCAACCTAAAAATATTAAGATTAATATACTTTCTAGCAATTATTTCAAATTTAAAATAAAAAATAAAAGCAATGCATCGCAAACTTCTGTTTATGGATATATATATATATATATATATTTGGAATGGAGGAGGGGAGGGCAAAGTTCATGCTTGCCCCAGGTGAATAAGATCCTATTTTCGCCCTTGTTGATTACACAAGGCCAATGTGTTTATTTAAATATAGTGATTGCTCGGCACTGAATATATTTATTAAAAGTAAAAATTTTAATTGATTCATATATGCAGGCAGCACTGCACAGTGTACGGTTAATGGCATTTGTTGCCTGACTGGGAAAAATTTTGCAATCAATTTTTAACCCACTTCTGTCGAACTGATTTGAACTCAAATATTGCACACGAGTGATTGCCGATGACAATATACTGCAACAAAAAAATTGACAAATGTTTCTTAGTGAGTGAAAATATAAGGTGTGGCCATAAAGTCTTTCCCTGAATACAATAATTTATTGCAGAAAAACTAATATAATTAGGCATATGCTTGTTTCAATATATTGTAAAGACATTTATGAAGTTTTTAATAAAAGTACTTAAGTCAGTAAATTTCGATGTGAGCACCCTTGATAGCTCGAAGAATGTCAAGGCGGTGTTGTATTTCTCGCCACGTATTGCCCAACATTTGGGCTGTCACACTAGACACAGGATCTGTGAACCTGACTTTGAGTGTTTCGATATCTTATACTCAATGCTGTAGTTGGGTGGGAACGCGTGTAGGAACGCCGTTCCCAGAAATATTTGATTTTATACTGTAGAAAAAAAAATATTGCGTACGAGCACAACCCTTCTTCCTTTTTTTTCCAGACTCAGTAAAAACTATACCCATTTCAATGTCTGAATGCGAAAGAGCATACAGCTGTATGAATAACATCATGGCCGATGCGAAAAAATGCACTCCTTATTGAAAGAGCCAGTTTACTTACATTCATAAGCCGTATAGGACCTCTCTTAATAGAATTTTGCCCTGAACCATACGTGAAATCTTGGTTGCGACCAGGAAGAAGAGTAGCAGACAAGACAGCTTGTCGTAAATCAGAGAGCACAGAAAACACCTCTCATTATCGTTCTTTATGGAAACTTCTAGGATAGATATGTGCCAATAAGTTTATGGATTTATTTATGTTATTTCAACTAAATTTTGATTCATAATGGAAAATTTTACTATGAGATTGGTTAAATATTGCTTTTAGATGAATGCTATACAAATACAATACTATAAAAACTAGAATATAATAATTATAACTGCTAATTAAAATAAGTCAGCTTTTGGCTAAATGTTTGAAATTGGCTTTTGGCTTAGCAAAAATCCTGTAGCATGAACATCTACTCTATGAAAAGGTGAGTTCACACAAATATTTTTTTCCAACTACAGCACTGCTTATACTGGTGTTGCAAACACTATGTCCTTTATGTACCCCCAAAAGAAAAAATCTTCAGGAGTAATATCAGGTGTGCAAATAGACCATGGTGTTGGTCCACCCCGTCCGATCCATCTTCCAGGAAATTTGATGGACAAAATATGACTTAAGAACATGAATTGTCCATAATAAAAATGTTACAGTATTATATTTAGTGGTTATTTCGTAATATATTTTTGTAATCAGGGAAAGATTTTATGACCACCCTGTATAACCACAAAAGAAAATATACAGTAACTTCTTCTAAGTTACCCACGATCCCGAAAAATGTTCTTCATCGTTAAGAACCTCATAAAGTACTGTTCTTTCGAGGTTTAAAGAGTCATTTACAAAAACAAAGTTTCTTTTGCCGTCACTCATTTTCGGAAGCGCTTCCGAGTACTTTTTAGCTCACAGGCTATTCAAAGCCTGAGAGCTAATGTACTCGCAGGTTCTGTATGTATGTACGTATATATGTACGTATGTACGTAACGCGATAACTCTTAATAGAAATATCCCATTTGCTTCAAATTTTGTATATAGGTTCATTCTGATAAGACGCTTACTTGATTAGTTTTGGGGGTTCATTGGTTGAGTATAAAGGGGGGAACGGGGACTATCCCCCCTTAATTTAGATAAATGGGTTTTTCATGCAGAATTAGCTGATTTGCGTCAAATTTTGTATATAGGTTCATTCCGCTTTCCTGATTAGTTTTGGGAGTTCATTGGTTAAGTATAAAAAGAGGAGAACGAGGGCTAATCCACCCCTTAATTTAAAAAAATGGGTTTTTCATGCAGAATTGTCCGATTTGCTTCAAATTTGTTATACATGTTTATTCTAATAAGGCTCTTCCCTAATTATATTTGGAGGTTCATTTGTTAAGTATAGAGGGGGAAAACGGGGGGAGGCTAATCACCCCCTTAATTTAGTTAAATGGGTATTTCCTGCAGAATTATCAGATTTGCATCAAATTTGGTATATAGGTTATAGGAGTATAATATACAATTAGTGTAAATAGCCTGTGAGCTCAATGGCATAAGTTTAACTGGGCACCTTTTCCTGTATTAAAGTGTAATAATCAATTTTCTCAACGTCACATATAGGTTTTTCGGATGCTATCCATTCTTAAGTAAACATTTACATATGTTTACAGACAAACATAATAAATGAGCAGCATTAACATTAACACTAAAATTAATATTAATTTGTTAATTTTCTCTGTATAAATTCAGTTACGCAGCTGAAACTGTTTAATTGAGAATTAATAGTTTTCTAAAAACCGATACACAGGCTTAAGAAAACGGATTAATACACTATAAAATCTACTCGGAAATGTTCCTGAAAATCAATGGAAGCAAAAGAAACTTCATTTTTATAAATTATTCTTTAAATCTCAAAAATATATTACTGTCTGATGTAAAGAATCCGTTTCAGAATCGTGAGTAACTCGAAAAAGATTCATGTATATATATTTTCGTGCTTGATTGTATTATATTTTCGTAGATTACGAAGTATTTGTCTTTCTTATATTCAAGTATTTCCCGGGCAGTGTCTTAAGGCTTCTGAAGAATAAACTTTCGCCCAGGTGGAAAGTTTTAAAGAAAAAAGTCAAACAAGAGTTTTAAAACGTGTTTTAAAAAATTTCTTAAGAATAAATTTCTTGAGATAACTTTTCTCTTCTTTTTTTCCCTTAATTAATCCTTGCCAGGATAAAGAAAATAATTCGGATAAAATAAAGATTTGGAATAGAAAATCGCTGAACCAAATAGATTCCCAATATATGGTATATGCTTTTTACCTACAAAATTTAATGAAGTTGCATTGTCTTATGAACAAAATCTATTTTTTGTAAGGTTAACTTATAATGCAGCTTAATCCCAGGTAACAGCAGGATTATTTGTTAAAGGTAAATTTCTTTTTTTGGCATAAGTTACTTTCTTTTGTCTACCGAACTAATCTGTCACTTGAAATATAATGTGGACAAGAATGTTTACAAGAAGATAAATTTTTCTCATTCAAAGCCATTCATTCACAATAGTAAAGGAATTTTGTATCAAGCATGTTTCATCTTACGTTTATTTTATACTAGCAAGCTACGCCCGCTACGCTGGTCAATTTCTCTTAACGAACCTTTAATCAAACAAAATATTGACATTTCATAATTCACTTTTATATTTTAACAGAATAATAAGGATACTATAATTTGTGACTCGTGCTATAGTCAATATACACGTCAGGACACGTCGCCCTTATCATTATCTTTTTACGCGTGAAGGTTTCGCTATGGTACTCTATTGTGAAATTTGGTAATTTTAGAAATTCAATAGTTGAAAAATCGCAGAATCATTAGATCATTTTTCTTTAGAAATTGTTCTTAGAGCGAATTTAGATCTTATAAATAACAATCATGCCGAACTTTAAGTTTCTAGCTCCTTCAGCATCGCAAAAATCGTAATTTTAGAACGTTTTTCGCTTCTGCACCCCCCTCGGGGTAGTGGCACCGACATAAAATATAGCCTATGTTGGAGCGGGGATTGTCACCATCCATTTGCCACCATCACTTTTGAAATCGCTTTAGTAGTTCCAGACATTCCATACAAATTGTAATTTAGAATGTTTTTAGAAAATTTTTTGCTTATTTCAGCCTTTTAAATTTCGAATTTTTTTAGATTTTGTTCTTATAGAGCATTTAAATCTTGTAAGTAACGACCATACAAAATGTCAAGTTCCTAACTCCTTCATTATTGAAAATATCATAATTTTGGAACGTTTTTCGCTCTTGCACCCTCTGCGGGCAGTGGCACCGACAAAAAATTTAGCATATGTTGGAGCAGGGACTGTCACCATCCATTTGCCACCATCACTTTTGAAATCGGTTCTGTAGTTCCAGAGATTCCATAGAAATTGTAATTTAGAATGTTTTTAGAACGCTTCTTCCTCATCTCACCCTTTTAAATTGCGAATGTTTTTATAATTTGTTCTTAGAGAGCATTTACATCTTATAAGTAACTACCATACCAAATTTGATACTTCTATCTCCTTCAGTACACAAAAAATCGAAATTTTAGAACGTTTTTCGCTCCTGCACCCCCCTGGGGGTGGTGGCACCGACATAAAATATAGCCTATGTTGAGCAGGGATTGTCACCATTAATTTGCCACCATCACTTTTAAAATCGCTTCAGTGGTTCCAGAGATTACCCCCTAGGGAACGGGGGGCTAATCCCCCCTTAATTTATATAAATGGGTTTTTCATGCAGAATTATTCCGTTTTCCTTCAAATTTTGTTTATAGGTTCACTGTGTTAAGGCGCTTGCATGATAATTTTCGGGATTGATTGGCTGAGTATAAAGGGGGGAACGGGCGGGGGGGCTAATCCCCCACTTAATTTATATAAATGGGTTTTTCATGCAGAATTATTCCGTTTTCCTTCAAATTTTGTTTATAGGTTCACTGAGTTAAGGCGCTTCCCTGATTAGTTTTCGGGATTGATTAGTTAAGTATAAGGGGGGGGGATCGGTGGGCTAATCCCCCCTTAATTTATATAAATGGGTTTTTCATGCAGAATTATTCCGTTTTCCTTCAAATTTTGTTTATAGGTTCACTGTGTTAAGGCGCTTCCCTGATTAGTTTTCGGGATTGATTGATTAAGTATAAAGGGGGGGAACGGGGGGCTAATACCCCCCTTAATTTATGTAAATGGGTTTTTCATGCAGATTTATCCCATTTCCTTCAAATTTTATTTATAGGTTCACTGTGTTAAGGCGCATCTCTGATTAGTTTTCGTGATTGATTGGTTAAGTATAAAGGGGGGGGGGAACAAGGGGCTAATTCCCCCTTATCTATACTAATATATAAAGTCAATCCCGAAAAGTAATCAGGGAAGCGTCTTAACCCAATGAACCTATAAACAAAATTTGAAGGAAAACGGAATAATTCTGCATGGAAAACCCATTTATATAAATTAAGGGGGGGAATTAGCCCCCGATCCCCCCCCCCTTTATATTAACTAATCAATCCCGAAAACTAATCAGGGAAGCGCCTTAACACAGTGAACCTATAAACAAAATTTGAAGGAAAACGGAATAATTCTGCATGAAAAACCCATTTATATAAATTAAGGGGGGGAATTAGCCCCTTGTTCCCCCCCCCTTTATACTTAACCAATCAATCCCAAAAAGTAATCAGGGAAGCGTCTTAACCCAATGAACCTATAAACAAAATTTGAAGAAAAACGGAATAATTCTGCATGAAAAACCCATTTATATAAATTAAGGGGGGATTAGCACCCCCCCCGATCCCCCCCTTTATACTTAACTAATCAAACCCATAAACTAATCAGGGAAGCGCCTTAACTCAGTGAACCTATAAACAAAATTTGAAGGGAAACGGAATAATTCTGCATGAAAAACCCATTTATATAAATTAAGGGGGGGGGGGGGAATTAGACCCTTGTTCCCCCCCTTTATACTTGACCAATCAATCCCGAAAACTAATCAGGGAAGCGCCTTAACTCAGTTAACCTATAAACAAAATTTGAAGGAAAACGGAATAATTCTGCATGAAAAACCCATTTATATAAATTAAGGGGGGGGAATTAGCCCCTTGTTCCCCCCCCCTTTTATACTTAACCAATCAATCCCGAAAACTAATCAGGGAAGCGCCTTAACACAGTGAACCTATAAACAAAATTTGAAGGAAAACGGATATTTCTATGAAGAGTTATCGCATTACGTACGTACATACATACATACAGAACCGGCTGCCAAGCTCTCAGGGCTTGACAGCCAGTGTGATAACTGAAAAATCGCAATTTTAGAACGTTTTTTGCTCCTGCACCCCCTGTGGTTAGTGGCACCGACATAAAATATAGCCTATGTTGGAGCAGGGGTTGTCACCATCAATTTGCCACCATCACTTTTGAAATCGGTTCGGTAGTTCCAGAGATTACCCCCTACAAACAAACAAACAAGATTTACTCCTTTATAATATTAGTATAGATTTATTTATTTAGCTTCAACGAAAAAATGGGTTTTATAAAGGTATTCTTAGGTTTATATGTTTGTTTATTTTGTACGGAGGGCATCTATAGCATTATTAGTAAGTTTTTTTTTTCTGAACTCCTAGTACATATCAAATAAAACAAGGAAAAATGATGGGTCAAGCATAGATTACGAAAAATTTCCCAAAACATTTGGATTATTGTAACAAAACTTCACCATTTAATAACGTGAAAGATGATTTTTAAGTAAACAATTTGAAAAACAGCTAATTTCAGAAATAAACATCTATATACTAAAAATATCAACGTTTGCCACACAATAACATCGTGTAATAAACAGACGCACGTTTCATGAGTATCCTGGACTCATTTCCTCAGTGTAAATAAACTTAAACCCTATTGTATCCCCCCAAAGACATGAAAATGAATCTAAAAACCCAAATGAAAAACAACAACACACCGAGAAACTCCTCCAATCTGATTAAGCCGGTTGGTTGGTTGTAGAGGATTCACTATGACAAAGTAACTCAACCCAGAAAGGTGAGATGTACGGTACACTTGAAAAATCATTAACCAGGGAGTTACCAAATTTATGAATATAAACTGCCTCAAAGAAGTCTAAATCTAATGGAGTGTTACATTTCTTAATAATAGTGGCTGAGTCGAAGTTAAAATTATGTCCCTCACTCCAACAGTGACAGGCAATAGAGGACTTTTGTAATTCTTTTTTCTTAATGTAATTTCTGTGTTCATTGAGTCTGAAACGGAGTTGTCGTTTAGTCTGTCCTATATAGGACAAACCACATTGACATTGGATATTGTAAATGCTTCAAAAGTTTTTATGTGAAATTTTATCCTTTAACTGTGAAAAATTTAGTTTATTAACTGGCTTAAAAACAACCTTAAAATCATATTGCCTTAAAATATTAGCTATTTTATAGCTAATGCTATTGTGAAATGGTAAAATAATGAGGTTAGAAAAAGATTCTGGGACATCAGAAGGAACAAGATTACTATTTTTATTTAGACAACGAAAAATTAAACGGTTGATATAAGTCAAACTAAAACCACGATTAATAGCAACAGATCTAATATAATTCAATTCTGTACCAAGGGAAACATTATCAGAACAAATGGAAATTGCTCTATTAATAAAGAAATGAAAAGCCGAGGCTTTCTGAGAAGGGGGGTGACACGAATTAAAATGAGGGGGGAGTGAGACTGAAAAAGGTTTCCGGTATACACAGGTATCAAATGTATTAGGCTGACGTGTGACTAACACATCAAGAAAGACAATTTATTTTCAACTTCAACTTCATATGTAAACTGAATAACAGGATCTATTGAGTTTAGAATAGTTAAGACGTTATCAATGGATGAAACAGACAGGTCCAAGAGTGCAAAAGAATCATCAACATATCTGCAATAAAATGGAAAATTTATAAAATTAAATAATTTATCCTCAAAATAATGCATATACAAATCTGCTAGGAAAGGACTTAAAGGATTACCCATCGCTAAACCATCTGACATAGAATAAAATTGATTTAAAAACTGGAATGCATTTTGCGTTAAACAAATACTGAATAACTCAATAATGTGGTTTATCTCATAATCTGGGTAATGGAATTCTTTTAATCTTAAAGTGAGACATTGAAGTGGCCCTTGGACAGGAACATGGGTAAACAGTGAAATAACATCAAAGGACACCATGCGTAATGAGGGGGAGGGGGGGAAGTTCCTAATACGGTTCACAAAAGCACTTGAATTATGAATAGTATATAAATTGGAAACTGAAAGAAAAGAAAACCGTTTAACCAAATATTTAGCGAGTGGGTAAGAAGCAGTACCAATATTTGATACAATAGGACGGAGGGGGACACCAATTTTGTGTACTTTTGGAAGAGCATAAAAACGACTGCAGTTAGCTATGGAAAGAGTTAAAGAATTTATAGTATTTTCATCAATACATGGAGAAGTTTTAATGAGTTTTCTAGTACTCAGAAGATAACTGTTAGATGGATCCCGGTGTAATTTAACATATGGACCAGATTGTAAGAGATCGTGTACTTTATTAAAATAATCTGATTTATCCTGCAACACTATTTGACCCCCTTTATCCGCCTTAGAAATAACAATGTCTTCGTTGGACTTTATTGTAAGTAATGCATTACTGAGATCCTTGTTAACATTCGGTGTAAAATTCACTGCGTTATGCTCAATAGTATTTTTAATCAGAACTCTAATAGAATCCTTTTGAGAAACAGATAGTTTGCTAAATTTAAAGCTTCTCTCTACTGGAGCAATAAGGTTAGGTAAATCCGGGCGTTTAGCAAAAGAAAAATTATAATTAAGCTTAAGTGCTTCCTCTTGTGATGGTGTCAATTGGTGAGAGGAAAGGTTAACAATAGCATTATTATTAACCATTGGAAGCCCCGAAGGGGGTGTAGGAGAATGAGGGGGTAAATTTGACAGTTTTTTAACCAACGAAAGTTTATGAAAAGCAGACATTTTAATGGCACGAAACCATGATGAACGATCCAGTGTGTCGAAATTTATCATTGTGTTTCCAAGTGAAATATGTAAATGGCAGAGTTCTCTCTCAACAAAAGCCAGTTTCCCACGAGTATCCTGAATAATGGCACGAAGCAAAAGTAATTTACAGTTGTGTATAGACCTAGAGAGACGTTTAGTTAAAGGAAGATTAAACTTCAAACAAATAAAATCAGGAACAACACCAAGACGTTTACAACTACACAAAAAATGCAAATGATTTAAAAGCCTTTCACGCTTTAATCTAAGTTTGTAAAAACGGTTAAAATCAGACATGATAAAAAATCCCCAAAAGGTCCGTTGAAACCAACGATAATGAAAAAAATCTTGTGTGGATAAATATACTAAAAATATCAACGTTTGACACACAATAACATCGTGTAATAAACAGACGCACGTTTCATGAGTATCCTGGACTCATTTCCTCAGTGTAAATAAACTTAAACCCTATTGTATCCCCCCAAAGACATGAAAATGAATCTAAAAACCCAAATGAAAAACAACAACACACCGAGAAACTCCTCCAATCTGATTAAGTCGGTTGGTTGGTTGTAGAGGATTCACTATGACAAAGTAACTCAACCCAGAAAGGTGAGATGTACGGTACACTTGAAAAATCATTAACCAGGGAGTTACCAAATTTATGAATATAAACTGCCTCAAAGAAGTCTAAATCTAATGGAGTGTTACATTTCTTAATAATAGTGGCTGAGTCGAAGTTAAAATTATGTCCCTCACTCCAACAGTGACAGGCAATAGAGGACTTTTGTAATTCTTTTTTCTTAATGTAATTTCTGTGTTCATTGAGTCTGAAACGGAGTTGTCGTTTAGTCTGTCCTATATAGGACAAACCACATTGACATTGGATATTGTAAATGCCCCAAAAGTTTTTATGTGAAATTTTATCATTTAACTGTGAAAAATTTAGTTTATTAACTGGCTTAAAAACAACCTTAAAATCATATTGCCTTAAAATATTAGCTATTTTATAGCTAATGCTATTGTGAAATTGTAAAATAATGAGGTTAGAAAAAGATTCTGGGACATCAGAAGGAACAAGATTACTATTTTTATTTAGACAACGAAAAATTAAACGGTTGATATAAGTCAAACTAAAACCACGATTAATAGCAACAGATCTAATATAATTCAATTCTGTACCAAGGGAAACATTATCAGAACAAACAGTTGAAGTTGAAAATAAATTGTCCTTTCTTGATGTGTTAGTCACACGTCAGCCTAATACATTTGATACCTGTGTATACCGGAAACCTTTTGCAGTCTCACTCCCCCCTCATTTTAATTCGTGTCACCCCCCTTCTCAGAAAGCCTCGGCTTTTCATTTCTTTATTAATAGAGCAATTTCCATTTGTTCTGATAATGTTTCCCTTGGTACAGAATTGAATTATATTAGATCTGTTGCTATTAATCGTGGTTTTAGTTTGACTTATATCAACCGTTTAATTTTTCGTTGTCTAAATAAAAATAGTAATCTTGTTCCTTCTGATGTCCCAGAATCTTTTTCTAACCTCATTATTTTACCATTTCACAATAGCATTAGCTATAAAATAGCTAATATTTTAAGGCAATATGATTTTAAGGTTGTTTTTAAGCCAGTTAATAAACTAAATTTTTCACAGTTAAAGGATAAAATTTCACATCAAAACTTTTGGGGCATTTACAATATCCAATGTCAATGTGGTTTGTCCTATATAGGACAGACTAAACGACAACTCCGTTTCAGACTCAATGAACACAGAAATTACATTAAGAAAAAAGAATTACAAAAGTCCTCTATTGCCTGTCACTGTTGGAGTGAGGGACATAATTTTAACTTCGACTCAGCCACTATTATTAAGAAATGTAACACTCCATTAGATTTAGACTTCTTTGAGGCAGTTTATATTCATAAATTTGGTAACTCCCTGGTTAATGATTTTTCAAGTGTACCGTACATCTCACCTTTCTGGGTTGAGTTACTTTGTCATAGTGAATCCTCTACAACCAACCAACCGACTTAATCAGATTGGAGGAGTTTCTTGGTGTGTTGTTGTTTTTCATTTGGGTTTTTAGATTCATTTTCATGTCTTTGGGGGGATACAATAGGGTTTAAGTTTATTTACACTGAGGAAATGAGTCCAGGATACTCATGAAACGTGCGTCTGTTTATTACACGATGTTATTGTGTGTCAAACGTTGATATTTTTAGTATATTTATCCACACAAGATTTTTTTCATTAAACATCTATAGTCGTAAAAATACAATTCTCATCAATTCCAGGATAAAAATATAAATTGATCATGCACCTTACCTGGAATTCATCATCGCGCGGCGAATTATCCACAGTGGTGTTTGTATCCGGTATTTTGTTGTATTATTTGAACATGCCTTGAAATATCCATTCGCGATCGTCGTCGGAGTGCTGTATAGGAGAGAAATGAAGTTGTATTAAAAAGGACACTAATTCGTGAAATAAGCCGAGGACCATGTTGATTTAAAATAATGTATTATTCGTGCGATACATTGTAAATTTAATTTAATTGTGGAGACTGCTTATAATTGCTCCACTTTTACACTATTAAACTCACACATATATTAAGAGCTTTCACAAAAGCAACATTACGAGTAGACTACATTTTGCACACTGAAAGAAAGATTGAAGATGCACGCGCTAGGAGAGAAAGTTGGTTATAGAATAGCCTGTTTTTCGTTGTAGTGTTCATTTGATGGTATGAGTCCAGCTGGAAACTTTAAGTTCAGATTGCATCTGCAGTTTTATTTGTGATAGAAAAGTTAATTGGATCCAAGTTGCAACACTTAATAATTTTCACTGCAATGTTCGAAGAGTCATTTGACAGTCATGGAGCAATTTCAGATGTGTTTTTTCACATCTTTCATGGCACGTGGAGATTAATTAGGAGTAAATTGAGGTTTCACCGTCAATTTCCGCCAACACGCGGGAATGTACATGAATACTTTTGTGCAGCCTTGTATATGATCTATAAGATTTATACACACCAAGTAATATGCAAATAAAAAAAAAATTAAAACGCATACCACAACTGAAAACGAACTTCCACCAATAGTCGCTCTATACACTACTTTAACCCACTATTTTTGTGTGTCCTTGTAAGTGAACGATAAAAGCTAAGTACACCATATTCTAAAGTAAGCATCTCGTAATACTGCTCAGTGATGTATATCACATATTAGTATTTTTGAATTAGGGTAACGTCATTGAAGTATATTGCAAACAATTTTTTTTCCATAGACCGTAATATAACGGAATTCTTTTGAGTATCCCTGTAAACGAAATATGCATGCTACACACTTCATTTTCAATACCAAAGATGACATAGTAATTCTCAATAATATCAATTACATGACAAACCGAGTGTGTTTACGCCAGTTAGAGCATGGACAGACGGACAGACGAACCGAATAAATAAAACACTTTTGTTGGAAAACACATTAAAAGTTAAATAAAACTTGTAAGGGAATTTTTAATAAACACATATTTTTTGCCTTGCACACTCCAATAAAATTGAAAGTTAGAACATTGAAGTAAATTCTGAGCAACAAACAAAAACGTTAAAATGTACTATTTTATTTTATTTCAATCTTTGTATGAATGAATTTGAATAATTCAATAAGAGCTTTTAAATCATTATTCCACAAAACATATCTTTATTATCTATCTTCGACCGATTTTAGGTACTATCCCAATGCATTAAAAAACATTTTTTTAATAATTTCATTAAGATAGCTTTTTTCTCCTTTTTTTTGTTTAATTAATCCTTGGTCGAATAAAGAAAATAATTTGGTAAAATAAACGTTTGCCACAGAAAATAGCTGAAGCGATTATATCCCCAAAATCCCCTTTTTATGTGATAATATTTTTTTTTACGTACAAAGTTTAATAAAGTTACATTGTCTCCTGATAACAAAATCTATTTTTTTCTGAAGTTAACTTATATTAAAACTAAATCCCAGGTAACAACAGGATTAATTTTTAACTGTACTTTCATTTTGAAGGTTAATTAGGTTCTTTTGTCTACCTAACTAATCTGTTACCTTAAATATGATGGTTACAAGACTGTTTACAAGATATTTTTTTTTCCTGAAGCTAACACATTGAGCTAAGCATGTTTGATCTTATGAATGGTATTTTTAGACCTGTATTTAATTCGAACGAAAACTGAGCTTTATTAGCCGTCTTTAACAAAGATGGATTATAAAATTATGTAAGAAAATCACTTATTATCATTAAAATAAAAATATATATGTCGAAAGGGATTACAGTAAACACAGAGGCTTAAAAATTTTTTAATAAACCGGCTAGTTCGTACACACAACCGGTGATAGTCTCAAAATCCGTAATTATAAAAATAATAATAATAATAATAATAATAAAATCTATGAATTTGATAAGCAAACATGATATCAGGTATCATGAATATCATGCTTAACATAGTACATACCATACATAACATAGCCCTTACAGATTAATTTTGTACAGTTTGATCTTATGAATGGTATTTTTAAACCTGTATTTAATTCGAACGAAAACTGAGCTTTATTAGCCGTCTTTAACAAAGATGGATTATAAAATTATGTAAGAAAATCACTTATTATCATTAAAATAAAAATATATATGTCGAAAGGGATTACAGTAAACACAGAGGCTTAAAAACTTTTTAATAAACCGGCTAGTTCGTACACACAACCGGTGATAGTCTCAAAATCCGTAATTATAAAAATAATAATAATAATAATAATAATAATAAAATCTATGAATTTGATAAGCAAACATGATATCAGGTATCATGAATATCATGCTGAACACAGTACATACCATACATAACATAGCCCTTAAAGATTAATTTTGTAAATAGTAAAACAATTTATACATCAGTATTTTACAGAGGCTGTTAGCACATTTTTTAGACGAGTTTGTTTTGGTGTAAAAAAATAATCGTCTGCATAGAGAAAGTATTTTTTACAGCTAATATGTTTTTGAAAGTATAAATTCTCGTGTGGCAACTGAAATTTTTCTTTACATGCAAAATGGCGTTTTTAAAGAATGGATGAACGGAATACTATATTTCTGAACTTTCCGAAAAATATTATTCGTATTTGGTTATTAAAAATCGTTGTGAAAGGCATGGTTTTTCTACATCTAAAGTCACAGTACGTAATATTGTCAATAAGATAGGGAAGAAACGTGAATCTCTAGCTTTAAGTGGAAAATTGTTCCAAATATGTACCGAAAGAAACGCAAAGGAATTATTCGAATATTGCAAAGGTAAGATCTTTTACGGAAAATCCTCCAAGTCAAAGGTTGGTTGGTTGGTTGTATAGGGTTTAATGGCGCAAGGTCCCATTAGGGACAAGCTGCGCCAAAGAAAAAATATCCATAAAGAATCCGCAAATAATACTAACAAAAGCTAAAACAGAAACTAAGTTTAACGAGAAAAGTATCTGGATGGGGGCCAAGTCAAAGGACTGTTGTGAAATCTTTAAATGTTCAGTGTCAACTGCTAACAAAGTCATTAACACTGATTTCAATTTTAAAAAGACCAAAAAACACAAAATCCATCATCTTTCTCCATGACATATCGCCGAATGTAGAACACGGTGCATAATTCTTTATAAGAAGCATTTATCCGGAGAAAAATGGAAAAATGTTGTTACAATAGATAAAGTTTGGATCTATTTAAATGATTGTAATAAAAAGAGATCCATTTATTATTATAAAAGAGGAGAAAAATCCTTAAACGTGGCTCAATGTATCTAAAGCAAGTTTTGGCAAAGGATTTATGATTGTTGCGGGCTTTGCATATAATGGCAAATTTAAAAATAGAGTGGAAAAAAATGTTAAGATTAACTCCACATACTATATATCAGAAACATATTTTACTCCCAATCTTCAAACCACCACTTTTACCCTCCGTGCCATCAATCTGTTTCAATGCATTAAGATAAAGGAAGCAGCCACAGATCTCAATCCACTGTTAATTTCCTGTAAAAAATGGAACGAGAAACGGGTATTAGGCTATACCCTTCACTGATATACCTGCTAAATCTCCTGATGTATCATTCATGGATTTTTGCGCTTTTGGACTTTTAAAAATCGAGTTATCCAAAAATAGATTTAGAACCCTTCATGGACTTTGGAAAGCTGTTCAAGAGGAATGGGACAAAATACTTCTTCCAAAACTACAAAAGACATTATTGTCATGGAAATTACAGTGTAAAAGGGTAGTTCAGAACAAGGCTTACCAAACTGAACGTTTAAAACAAAAATACATTATGTAACATAGTTCTGTAAATAAAATGAAAATCGTTTAACCCCTTCGGGACGAGCGACACTATTCGCGACGCATAAGATGCTCAGAATCCTCGATTATTCCCACCATTTAATTTTTATTGTAAGATTTGCCTTATTTAATGATAGCATTTCTGCGATTCAATTAGACGAAAATTTCTGTTTTGAAAAACCGGTGGTAAAAGATTAATAATTCTGTAATGGACGCTCGTCTCGAAGGGGTTAAAAAATGTACGAACACCCTCTGTATTTCCAATCCATTATCCGTGAATCAATAGAAATTTATATGCGCGCAGCGAGAGCATGTGCAATGAATCAACCTCCTTGAGATACCCAGAAATTGGCGGGAGATAATTTATAAATTTAAAAATAAGATAAATAAATCGCGTTTACAAATGATCATTTTTATCAAAGCATCTGCTTTCATGACACCTGATATTTTGTGGGTCAAATTTTGTTTATCAAATTTATTTTTTAATTTTTTAACGAATGTACTTTTATAATATTTCAAATTTTAAGAGCTTAAAGGGCGTATAGCCAACAAAGTGAAAAAGTATCCAAGCCGGTACTCGAACCCGGGTCATCAGTATAGCGCACAGACGTTCTACCAAATAAACCACTTGGAACGATACCCAGCCTGGCACTTTTCACTATCACATGTTGGAAAGGCTACAATCGCAGCACAAGATGGAATATTTTTCCGTGAGCCACCAACCCTGGGGCAAACACGAAACTAAAGAGAATCCAGCACCAATGATTGAATAAATCTATTTAATACTTGGAAATTTTTCATTAGAAAATTTCTCACGCTTGGATAATTTTTCACTCTGTTGGCTATATGCCTTTTAAGCAATTAAAATTTGAAATATTATGAATGCAAGGCGTGAGAAATTTTCTATTGAAAAATGTCCAAGTATTAAATAGAATATACTTTCTTTTACACATACTGATCTTGAGAATTTCACCGTTTGTGTACGAAACTAATAGGTCTGTTTATTAAAAGGTTTTTAAGCCTTTATGATTTCTGTAATGACTTTTAGCATACGTATTTCTTTTTAAAGAAAGGCTATTAATTAAATATATTTTTTAAACGGATTTTTTTAATGTTAAAGCCTACATTCGAGATCTATCATCTAATTTTGATAATTTATCTGTATTTAAAAAAAACTGCTTTCGTAACGGGTAAAATTTCATTGGTATCGCACTTTGGCATATCAGTCTGTCAAACTGTTTCGTTGTTCATCCATGCTCTAACTTTCGTAAATGAGGTGGGTAGATAATGATTCATTTCTGGTTCCCGACACGCCTATTTCACTAATCTTTTCACAGTTTCAATATAATTTCGAAACTGTATTTAGTCCCTCTCATTGATTTTTAATTAAAGATTGTTAAGATGATTAACAATTTTATTAATTAATTTAATTAAAGATTGTAAGATAGCAAAACTTTAATGTATTTGAATCATATCAATTTATTTTTTTATATGAAGTGTTCATAACACCATCGAAGTTTTTATGTATGTTAATATGTGAAAGATATAATTAAACATACCTAAAAACTACGATGGTGTTACGAGCGGTTCATAAAAAAATATAAAAGAAATAACTGAATTAGACATAAAATTTTGCTAAATAAATCAATGTATCCAATCTTGTATTAACACATTCAAACAATCTTCAAACAAATACCAATCTAAGATACAGTAAATGTAGAACTTAAATTAAATTAAACTAGTGTAACTATTAAAAAAAAATCATATATACAGGGTGATTCGGAACTCCTTGCCAAAACTTTAAGACAAGCTCAAAATACCATAAAATTCGTGATCTTAAATTAAGCAGTGAAACTCTACCGCATTCAATGCATGTCCGCCTTTTCACGATTAGTAAAACCAGCCATCTTTTGTGCAATTACGGTAGAAATGACGATATGTGTGAATAACCAGCGCTGTGTGTGTTTAAGAGGCTACTTCACTCACGCGAAAACACCCGCTCGCTAATGTTAGTCGTATGGGGGAAATATTTTAAGATATCTCGTTCACATTTCAATATTTTTAAATGATTTTTTTTTTTCACTGGATAGCTGAGGTCAATCTCTTTTCAGGCCCTTTCGTATTTTTTCAATATAGATTGCAAGTTTTTTTTTTTTTTTTTTTTTTTTTTTTTTAAAGATATTTTCACTTTCGGAACCGATTTCGAAAGTGAAAGTATCCTCAATAAGGAAAAAATGCAACCAAAATCGAATAAGTAAAAAAAAAAAAAAAGCCTGCATAGAGATAGACCTCAGTTATCCAATGCAAAAATAAAAATAAAAATAAAAATAAAATAAAAATATTGAAATGCGAACGAGATATCTTAAACTATTTCCCCCGTATGATTAACATTAGCAAGCGGGTGTTTTCGCCTGAGTGAAGCAAAAATAGCTTGTTTAGATGTGTTCTATCATCCCTTAATCCTATTTTTTTCTTCCCCCCCCCCTTCAACCTTTTCCCCTCCCTCCCCCTCCCCAGTCGCGGGTTCCGGATATTCACCATCGCTTTTCTCATTTTATAAAACAGTTTTAAACATTAATATATGTACACTAGGGGGCCTACCCCCTGCGAGCTACGCTCGCCAACCCCCACTCAGACTTCGAGGCCTCTAAAAACATGACAGCGTGCTTTGTTTTAAAAATATTGGTAAATCTGTAATTGGGTTGCCATGCTTTTAACGTTTTAATGGGGCATTTTTTGATTATCATGGCCTCATATACAACTGTTGCGACAACTGGCGACTGTTTTCGGGATTGAAAAGTATAATCAATTACACCTTGAAAACCAGCTTGTATAAAATGGCTAGGTTTAAATTGTGGCTACATCTCGGACTTTTATAACAACGATCTGTATTCTATTCTTCCTTTGCGTTTCAGGATGAAAAAAATTACATCTGTTTGTGAATAACATTAAGAACCACGGTATTGAAAAGTACTATGTTATAGACATTTTCAGTAACAGGTTTTAATTTTCTCTCTATTTTAGTGCACCATCATGCATATTTTCATGTTATTTTAAATATGTAAATTATTTATTTTAATTAATATCTATATATATATGAATTTTCTAATAATTATTTATCATACAAAATTAATTAAATATTTTGTGCATGCATGCCTGCATTTATTCGGCATCAATTGATGAGATATTTAAACAAATTTGCTATCCGCGGTAATTTTACACCATGTTCTGTCACTTGAATATTGTCCATAAGAAAATCGGGTACTTTTCCATTATAGGATCCTTTGCTTTTAGGTTTGGCGTAATTCGAGTTTCAAAAACGGATAGATTCGTTAATATACATACATTTGTTGTCAAAAGTTATAAAATCAAACTCAATGAACTTTTGGTGCTTTCTATTATAGGGGTCTTGACGCTTTTTTAAAAAGCTTGGCGCAATTCGGCATCAGAAAGTGAGATTTGGTGCCAAATGACATAAACAGCCATGGAAACAAATTCGACGATTTTTTTGTTTATATGCGTATTTTAATTATACGTATATTATTATTGTTTTTTCTATACAAATTACTTCTGATTATATATAAAATAGGATAAATGACATTCTACGCTAAACAAATTGTATAAATATTGAAAAAATGCTTCTGTATACGAAATGACAAAGTGAATAGGTTGACAGAAAGTATGTTGCCAAATTTCCTTTTCCGCCAAGGCTATTTTCTCTGTTTCGTCAAGGCCCCATATACTGGAAAAGCACCGAACTTTTATGCTTGTTTATACATGTATTTATATGTATATATACAATTTATTTATAATTGTCTTTCAATTTACCTCTTTTTGTATATAAAAATAAATAAATTCTTTTAATTAAATTTTACAAAAAAAAATAACAAAATGATATCAATAAATAATAATTACTATTAATTCCTTTCCTCCCCTTTCTTTTGCGTTTACATAAATGACGTCATTTGGACGAATTTATTCAAAATATTTTCAGTTTATAAATTAAATTAAATGCTGACAGGCGATTGAATCCTGACGATAGAAATGTGATTTTTTTTCAAATTTTCCTGAAAAACATAATTTATTCACAATCTTTCTTCATTATCGATTGAAATAAAAGATAAATTCAATTTCAATTTGCTAAAATGACGATTAAAAAGAAATCAATAACCCTATCGGGATCCTTTTCGATTTTTTTCCCTTTTTTGTCACAAAAAAACTGAGTAATTAGTTGCCATCATTACAGAAATGTCATTAAAATTAGAAGAAAATTAATATCTCGAAAACTAATTCCAATTTCAAAATTCTATTACCAGTTTTGACATCCGCGGATTTTTATGGACAATTGGTATTAATTTCACCATCAAGCGTTTAATATTTTATTAAAAATAGCCCTGAAACATAATCAGTCGTTTAATCAGTCGTTTCATAAAATCGTTTCATAAATTCGTTTCATAAAATCGTTTCACAAATTCGTTTCATTAGGATTTTATATATATAGGGTAGATATAGGGTAGATATGTTTAATTGAAACAGAAAAAAATATTTTTTTCTTCTCCCCTTTCAATCCTATCGCCTCACCTCCCCCTCCTCTTCCTTTAGCCGCGGGTCCCGGATGTCCATCATCTCTTTTCTCATTCCATAAAACAATTTCAAACATTAATATATATACATATATTTAATTGAAACAGAAAAAAATAATCCCCCCCCTTTCAACCCTTTCCCCTCCCTCCCCCTCCCCCTCCCCAGTCGCGGGTCCCGGATGTCCACCATTGCTTTTCTCATTTTATAAAACAGTTTTAAACATTAATATATATACATATATTTTTTTTAAACAGAAAAAAAATAATTTTTTTCTCTTCCTCCCTTCAGCCCTTTCCCCTCCCCTCCCCCTCCCCAGTCACGGGTCCCGGATGTCCACGTGTTTTTTTCTTAATCTACAATATATAAGGAAGAAAATGAGACCACTCACAATACTTAATCATAAAATTGCACACGGGCCTAAGAATAATGGTAGTTAGAAAACCCACTATAACGTTTGGCCCATGAGTTCTGATTCACTCTCAAATTCTTTGAAGGAAATTTGGTTCAATTTAAGATACAACAATAAGAGAAGTGGACACACACACACACACACACACATATACACATTTGAGCTACTTACTTTGGAATTTCTTCATTTCTTTATCAAATTTTCATCCATTTTAGCAACCTAGTTAGTAACCCTATTCCGCATAAATAAAATCAGCAACATTTGTTAGACATTTTGTGGAAAACATGGTTCTCTTGCACAATCAAAAAGCGCCCTGTAGCACTTCACTGTTTGAGTTTCGACCATGAATTTTATGTTAGTCTAAGCGTGTGCCTTACTCCTTAAAATTTTCCCTGGAGTTCCGAATCACCATAAATATTGACGCTATCGGGGACAAAAAATAATTGCTTATCTTTCCATATCCCTTATTCAGATTCCTAGGAAATATAAACATCACCGGAACACACGCCCTATATTCATGCTTCCACACAGCAATAAATTCTGTTTCAGTTGAAGATAATGAAACTGAATTGAATATTCAAATATATAAATCTAGTACAGGGCGCTGGGAGAGCCATTAGATTAATATAAATGTTTATTTAATACAACACAGTCACACATAACGTCATAAATTCTCATCGTGATCAGTTCGCAAATAATATTTTATCTCCATGCACATAAGTGAATAATATCTCCCTAAGGAGCCATACTGATATGAAACAAAACTTCAATATCAAATTACTTAAAATATTGTCATTCAAAATTACATTACTATTAAATTAATTTTAACTTTTTAAACTTCTCAATTTGAACTCACAAAAAAAAAAAAATATATATATTCGAGAAACACGTCATAATTGTATCATGACAAAAATTCATTTTTATCAAGATATGCTTTTAAGTCAAAAAAAATATATAAACAAAAAATAATTATTAAGGTATCGGCTGCCGACCAGCAATCCGTGTCGAGACGCCACGCCAAAGCGTGAATGTTGTTGAACAATAACCAGTGAATTTTTATCCTGCTTTTCTAAGCGTAACCCGACAGAGTAAAAAATGTCCAAGCCGGGAATCGAGCTTGAACCCTTGGAATAACGCTCCAATAGTCTACATTTGAGCTAGAGGACGATACCCATCCTGGCATCTCTCACTTATATACGTCGATAAGATTGCAATCGCAGTCCAAGATGGAAATTTCAAGTTTGCCGCAGAAGTTTGCGTGCTCATGATGACATTTTCATCTTGGGCTGCGATTGCATCCTTACCAACATATACACTATATTGCCAAAGGCGATTGGTCAATTGCGATTTTAGACGTTTTGTTAACTATCTAGAAAAATACATGAGGAATTAACCTGAAACTGCAGGTGTGTAAACAGTATAGTATAGGTTATATATTTCCGTGAAGATTTTTTCACGAAACCCCATAGGGGACTATCAACAAATTGAAAAAGAACGAATATCTTTTGGATAACCCTGTAAAAACTAATGTAGCAAAGTATACTCGTAGAGAAATTAAGGTTTTTATAAAAACAGTCCCAAATTTCGCCTAGTTTTTTGCTTATAATTTGCAGAGTTCTTAACATAAAAAAACGTTATTTTCAGAAAATATGACAAATAACATTGTACATATAACTCTGCAATCAGAATTAAAAAATAATAAAAATTGGATAAAAAATGAGCAGGTTTACTAAAAAATGCTTCATTGCGCATGCGCGAATGCAATCAAAATATAATATACATAATGTATTAGCTAAGTATATAGAGCAACTTTTGTGAACGTCTCAAAATCATAGCTTGAAAATTCTGAAAATTATCGTCGATAGAATGAGCTCGAAATCCGTTGTTCCCAAAAGGAAGCAAAAATATGAGGGGTTGTATCCAAATATAGTAGTACGTGAAATATTGTGTACGCTATCTTGGCACTAATCAACAGATATTTGATACAACCGCTCATCTTTTTGCTTCTTTTTGGGAACAACGGATTTCGAGATTATTCTATCGACGATAATTTTCAGAATTTTCAAGCTATGATTTTGAGACTTTCACAAAAGTTGCTGTATATACTTAGCTAATACATTATGCATATTATGTTTTGATTGCATTCGCGCATGCGCAGTGAAACATTTTTTAGTAAACCTGCTCATTTTTCATCTAATTTTTATTATTTTTTTAATTCTGATTGCAGAGTTACATGTACAATGTTATTTGTCATATTTTCTGAAAATAACGTTTTTTTATGTTAAGAACTCTGCAAATTATAAGCAAAAAACTAGGCGAAATTTGGGACTGTTTTTATAAAAACCTTAATTTCTCTACGAGTATACATGCTATCCTCATACAAATGAACATAGTATATTACAATAAGCCACTTATTAATAATCTCGAGTTTGAACGCCTTTGCTACATTAGTTTTTACAGGGTTATCCAAAAGATATTCGTTTTTTTCAACTTGTTGACAATCCCCTATGGGGTTTCGTGAAAAAATCTTCGCGGAAATATATAACCTATACTATACTGCTTACACACCTGCAGTTTCAGGTTAATTCCTCATGTATTTTTCTAGATAGTTAACAAAAGGTCTAAAATCGCAAGTGACCAATCACCTTTGGCAATATAGTGTATAAGTAAAAGATGTCAGGCTGGGTATCGTCCTCGTAGCTCAACGGTGCAGCATTGGAGCGCTATTCCAAGGGTCCGGGTTCGATTCCCGGCTTGGACATTTTTCACTCTGTCGGGTTACGCATAGAAAAGCAGGATAAAAATTCACTGGTTATTGTTCATTGATTACAGGCGTAATTCACTGCTGAAAAATAAATTAAAAATTAACTATGAATGTTGTTTTCTACTAGAGCATATCAGAGGTGAATTTCTCAGCATAATTATAAAACTCATTATTGACTTTCGATCTGAAATATTTCCAACCCAATCAGCATTAAAGTCATTTTCAATTTGTTTACTAACACGTATTGACAAAATTTCAACTGCTCTTGAAGCAGTGATGAAATCAGCGAGTGACCCTGGAGGAACATTTCTCCTTAAAGCATCAAAATATCCCTCCCGGAAGATTTCAGATTTTGTATTTGGTAATGGTTAAAAAGTGTAATCCCCCTCCCCCTTCAACTCCGTATTGTCCCCCCCCCCTCCCCCCAGAGCTATAAAATTCGCTCCCGGAGAAAAATGTCTGAATTCAACACTCTGCAGAAGGAGGAGGGGAGGATTTCGAGGAACTTTTTTAAAAAGCGGAAATCCGCCGAACTGCGGAAAGATTCTCAACAGAAATAGAGTTATATAAATGGTAAGGTGCGATTTAACGCGATAAACAACACCAATCGTTCAGAAACGTGAATGAAAGTGTCGTCTGTAACAGGAGCGGATAAAATGATTTTTATCTTTCTTCGCCAAATGAAGCGTTTTGTCGCGAAGCATTTGACGCAATGGCGATCTCCAACGAGAACCCTGATTGCAACCATGGTTCCCTATACGAAAATTGGTTGTCTGGGACAAGTATTATCACCCCTTAGAGTTCTTACCATCAGTTCTGATACACCATATATTACCGGAGTAATAAAAACATTTTCAATGAAACGTTATCGAATTCCTCTACATTGTTAAAATAATTTGCTTTTGTTTAACAATAAAAACATCCAACTACATTAAAACTATAAGAAATGTTTAGCTACTTTCAAATTCTCCATTAGTAACGAAAATTATTAAATAAAAAATAGCATAAATAGCATAAATAGCAAATTTAAATTCCTTAAGATCATAAAAATGGATAAAATATTGTTTTCAGATACTTAGAAATGAATATCGTTTTGTTTGTACTCAACAGTGAATAAATTTGTGTCAGGCGTCTGACTTTATTAACATTTTAAAAATTTCTCTAAAGGTACACATACAACTGTTAGAATAAATATTTCCTTCCTTTACAAAAAAAGTCAAATAAAAACCTTTTTAAATAAAATGTTATCGAATTAATGTATATTGTTAAGATAATTTGCTTTTGTTTAACAATAAAAACATCCAACTACATTCAAACTATAAGAAAAATGTTTAACTACTTTCAAATTTTCCATTAATAACGAAAATTATTAAACGAAAAATAGCATAAATAGAAAATTTAAAATTTATAAGATGACAAAACTGGATAAAATATTGTTTTAAAATACTTAGAATTGAATATTGTTTTATTTATACTCAACAATAAATAAATTTGTGTCAGGCTTCTGATTTCATTAACATTTTAAAGATTTCTCTAAAGTTACACATACAAATGTTAGAATAAGTATGTTATTCCTTTGCAAAAATAAGTCAAATACATATTTTTAGTCTACTGTGATTTAATTTTCATGAAATGCTAATGGTATTTGTTTTCTTTTGATTTAAAATATTCACTGAAGAAACATCAGCATAAAATTTTCAAAAACGTGAAAATATTTGCTGAAGTAAAATTACACAGATACTATTCTTTTTTATACTTAACTATGTAAATTTTGTTATAAAAAATGTAGTGTCTTTCCGTCTTTCTGAAAACGGATGTTTTTTTTTTCTTTTCTTTTCCCTTATATAAGCTAGAATAAATTTAGTTTGACTTAGAGCAAACCTTTCTTGGAATGAAACAAACTTCTACCTAATTCTTCGCATTATATATCAGTTTCTTTCCTGTATGTTTGTTCATTTAATATTTATGCATAAATTATTCAAATGTAAATAAAATTGTGATACCTGGAATTAGAATCCTGCATCGGGTCGGGTAACCAGATTTTACCAGATTTTATTTTTAAAAGTTTAGAAAATATGTATCACATTTAAAAATCTAGTTTTAGCAATTACCTTCCATAGTCAAAAAAGTAGTATAATTATTTTGTGCAGCCCTGAATATGATCTATAAATTAGCATATATACTACATAGCATGCTAAAATTTATTTCAGTTAGAAAATTTACTTTTAGCAATTTTTGCAAATAGGTTGAAATGCACTATAATTATTTTGTACAGCCCTGTATTATTCAAAGACTTTTGTACGCACCACATATTAAGCTAAAATTTAATTCAGGTAAAAAACGCATAAGACCACTTAAAACGCATTTCCTGCAATTACCAAACACAAACGGCAAGTATATTGTTCTTTGCGTAGCCCTGTATATGAAATTATTTTTAATCCAAAAACTTCTGTTAGTATAATAAATATATTTCAGCAGGGAAATGCATAACACAATTTAAAACTACTTTTAAGTGATTCACTTCCATGGTCAGTAATACTTACGAAGTCCTTTGTATATGAGTAACAGGATTTATACACAGCACGTACTCTGAAAAAATTTAGTTAAACTTTAAAACACAAACCACAGTTGAAACCAAACTTCCATCAATTATCTCTCATAGACAGTACTGTAACAGAATTCTTTTATGTACCCCTGTAAATTATCGATAAACGCAATGCACGTTTTACTAGTAAGGAACTTATAACGCACCTCAGTAATCCATATAAATTTCATTAGGTTTGAAGTAGTGTACCATCATTAAAATATACTGCAAAAGATTTTTCCACGCAGACTATTATGTAACAGAATTTGTTTGTGTGTGACCCTGTAAATGAATAATAAATGCTTTTCCCTATTCTACAGAAAGCCTGTTTTCGTGCTCTTCATAAATGCATATCAGTTTCATTATGTCTGAAATGATGTAACATCCTCGAAATGCACTTGAAACAATTTTTCCCATTGAAAGTAATGTAACGGAATATTTTTGACTGTCCCTGTAAACAAAATGTAAATGCGACACACTTCATTTTCAATAACGATCGTACTATACTAAACACAATAACAAAATATATTACAGGGCAATCCGAGTACATCTACGAGAGTTAGAGCACGGAGAGACGGACAGGCAAATCGAAATCTTAAACATTTTTAAACTATGTTGGAAAGTGTAAGAAAGGAAGGGGTAAAAAAAAACACGAAATTTGGCTGACGTCATTAATGTATGTTAATGTAATAACCTTTGAAAAAAATGTAATTTAAGAAAATGTAACTGTGGTAATGTAAAACGGTACGAAATTTCAAAATAAATTTCACAGATTTATGTGGCTGTGTATTTCTCGCACACTGTAAAAAGAGAGTTTTGTTTTTTTGTTGTGTTGAGTTTTTTGTTTTTTTTTAATCTGCGAAAATATAAATATCTATGTAGGAAAATGTACAATAACCTCTTCCGAATCACCCACGATTCCGAAAAACGTTCTTTATCTTTAGAAACCTCAGAAAACAACATAGTTTTGACATTTAAAGAAGCATTTATAAAAATAAAGTTTCGTTTGATGCCACTGATTTTCAGAAACGTTTCCGAATACGTTTTACATTGCATTAATCAGTTTTGTCAAACCAGAGTAAGTTTTTCCTCAATTAAACAGTTTCAGCTGCGTAACGAAATATATGTTTGAAAGAGTAACAAAGTTATATCAATTTTAATGTCAACGTTAATGCTGATAATTTATCATGTTTGTCTGTAAAACATGTTTGTTGAACTTTAAAATGTTTATTTAAGAATTGATAGTACCCGAAAAACATATATTCCAAGTCGAGAAAACTCATTAACACGCTGTAAAAACTACTCGGAAATGTTTCCAGAAAGCAGTGACATGAAAAGAAACTGTTTTTTTTTAAACGCTTCTTTAAGTCTGGAAAAAAGATATTAGTTTCTGAGGTTTCTAAAGATAAAGAATGCTTTTCGGGAATCATGGGTATCTCGGAAGCCATTATTGTATAGATTCGTTTGTTGTTGTATTATATCTTCATATATTAATTAATATTAGTCTTTTTTTACAGTGTTACAGTGTTTAATTTATTGTCTCAGACTTCCAATCTCAAACTTCCAGATTTATTTCAGAAGAAAATTTTTAAATAACAAAAAAATAATATTACAAGCATTTTCTGATATAGCCTATCTTTTAACCAATTCAGCTTAAATTTATATTTATTTTATGTTCAACATGAAATAATAAAAAAATATTTTTGTTGACAGATTTTAGTTTAAATTCAAAGGGCAAGAGCTTATAGCTAATCTGTTGCTATGTTTAATATGCTTTTTATTCTTTTTAATTTGCCCCAGGCAATCATATTCCAATAGTAGTAACTCTGCAACTAGCTGCTTTACATTATTTTAGTAAACCGCTCAGTTTTGCTATACATTTTTTTTAAAAAATCATTGAAAATTGTTTAAAAGGGATAAAAAGTTGCAGTTCTCAATGCGATATTTAGTAGTGATATATAAGCGATAAAATACAAAAATAAAAACCGATTTTGGCATCCATCCAAAAGTGGCCTGCATATTTCCGGCATAAAAGTTCGTAGTAAAAAATAAACAAGAACGAAAAATCATGCGTCAAGCATAGATTATGTAACACTTTATAACGCTTCCAAAATAATTTTACAAATCATACCGTTTAATAAGCTAAAAGATAACATCTAAGTAAACAATTTGGAAAACTCATAACATATTTAAAAACATAATTTCAGGAATTTCCAACATATACAATATTCGGAAAAAATATCCGAATACTTTTATTCAGTCCTGTATAGGATCTATAGATTTGTATATATACTACATAGGATGCTAAATTTTAGTTCAGTTAGGAAACGCGTAGCAAAGTTTAAAATTCTCCGTCTGGAGTTTCTGTCAATAAACGGAAATGTGTTCGCGAACTTTTGTGCTTCCCTGTATAGGATCTACAGAATTTATACACACCACATAATAGACAAAAAGCGAGTTAAAATGAAAATCGCGTTCAGTAACTTAAAACGCACTTCCAGGAATTATTGTTAACAGACAGTAGAGAATTCTTTTGTGTGTCTCTGTAAATGAACGATGACGGCTATACGCACAATATTCTGTAGTAAGCCTCTTGTCATGCACCTTAGTGATATATATAAATTTCAATGCGTTTAAAATAGTGAAACATTATTTGAATAAACCGCAGACGATTTTTCTCCATAGACGTAATGTAACGGAATTCTTTTGACTGTCCCTGTAAAGTAACTATAAGTGCTATGCACACCCTATTCCATATTAAGCTTCTTCTAATGTACCTGAGGGATATATATAAATTTCAATGCGTTTAAAATAGTGAAACATTATTTAAATTAACCGCAAATGATTTTTCCCCATAGACCGCAATGTAACGAAATTCTTTTGAGTGTCCCTGTAAAAAAACTATAAGTGCTACACATTTCCATTGAAATAGGGAACAGGCTATAGATAACGACAATAACATATAAAAATTGCAGAGCAATCCAAGCATATTTACGGGAGTTAGAGCACGGACAGACGGCAGACGGCCATCCGGCCAGACAAACCGAAGTCATAAACACTTTTCAACTAGGTTGGAGCTCAAAATTGTCGTTACATGGAAAATGTTCTTTAAAAAAATCAGATTAAAATTTCAAAAGTGTAGTCATTGCCGAAGAATTGCGAAAACAACAACTTTTTACTTAATATGTGTCATTATAAGTTTTGAGTTTCGTATCATATTCATTTACGAAGTTTTAAAGTAACATTTGAATGCATTTTATTCACTAAACCTGTTACTTCTTTCTATTTTTACGTACATTGAACAGCAGACATATTTGCATTGTTAGTTTCGCAGAAAAGTGTGCAAATTCTTTGAAATTTGAGAATTACTCTGAAATGTATAATGTAAACATAATGTGTTTCATGCTTCAAAAGAATTATACTGGGTGTTTATGTTTATGAATCCTTTCACTAATAAGGAGTGAAATGTTCCAAGACTTTTTGTTAAATTTCTGTTTGTGATATAAAACATAATGAAAGAAAGAAAAATGTGCAATTTAAATAAAAGTTGAAAAGAGCTTCAAAGCAGCGTTTCGTTTTAATGGAATTATAATTGGATTCCGGTTTTTTTTTTTTTTAATATTGCTTTTTCTTTTCGAAAATTTGAAGTAAGTAAAATGCGAGAGGCAGTGGAAGTTTTGCAATGATTTATTTGAAAAGTTTGAATGTTCTGTGCAATAAAATAGAGATGAAAACATAAAATAATAATAATAATAATAATAATAATAATAATAATAATAATAACAGGAGAATGCTGCTATGTTAACTTCAATTGATGACAGATTAAAAAACTAAAATCTATATTATAAAGCAAAATCATCTACGTGAGTAACGTTGACGTCCTAATCACGGTGGTAACGACCTGACCAATAATTTTTTTCTTTTACTGCAATTCTCTTAACTTCTAAACATCGCAAAATTTCAAATTTTACACCGTCGAATAGGGATGGGGGGGGGGGGGTACTTTTAAATGCAGCTTGTCGGAAAACTGTATTTCAATATACTAATGTTTATGTCTATTAAAATAATTATCAAGCATGATTTTTTTTTTATTCTATCTCTATCGCATGCAGCCGGATTATGAAACATTAACCCGTTTGCATTTAAAATAACATAAATAGTTCAGCATTTGTTTCATGCTAATATTTAATAACTAAACTAAAACTAATAAATAAATAGATAAATAAAATAATGTAAATGAAAACAAAAAACTTAATAGACATGTAATCGAACTATCGCTTAAACAATTGAATTTATCAGAATTAAAAAAGCTGCTGTAGTTAACGAAATCTTTGGTGATTTTTTATGCGATAGCTATCTTCTAACATGCGGCTAATACAAAACTATCGCTTTTAATAAATTCCAAAACTTTATTTAACTAGATTGTTAATATTTACACTCTTTTATTTAACATAACTTGGTTTTTGTATGTAAAAGATGGAATTTTGCAATCGATTTTTCATTAACTTTCTCGTATGCTAGAATTAAAAATATTATGTTCACAGGTGTGTTTCCGATAACAATACAATATTTTAATATGTTTAGAAATTAATTGTAATTTAATAAATTAATTTTAAGGCATTTTTCCTTTTACCCGCCACAGGTGATAAATCGTCAAATATTCTTTATGGTTACAATTGTATACGAGTTAAAACAACAATGAAGTTAATTATGCGCCAAACCACGCTCGCCAAAATAGCCGAATTGGCTATGACACCGCAACAACGAAATATTTTGAATATAGTAGAAAAAAATAAGATTAAAAAAAAAAACAGTGCAATATATTTTAACATTAAAAATATCACATTTAATCACACAGTATAAGTCAAAAACACAAAAATATATATTAAACAATCAAGCAGACGTTTCAGGATTAGTGATGGGCATAACGATTATTTTGATTATTGGAATGAATCATTCGGGCATGCGCAGATGCATATCTGTCAAACTTCAAATTTTTTTTATTCAATTACTACCAGAAATTTTGAAAAAAAAAATTGTAATTTAACAAATTACAACAAACATTGGGGAAAATGTTTCAAAAGCTTTATATATATTCTTCATTCGATTGTAAGCAATGCACGATTCCATCAACGCATGCCAATGTTGCAGATGTTTCAACCAGCTAACGATAAACGTTGCGCGATACGTAATAATATTTAACAACGACGAACAACTATGTAAAAACATTTCGTCTGAACCATCGCCGCAATTATCATAACCGTTGCATACTGCTACAAATAAACACATTTTCCTTTACTACAGTTGAAGAGATCCTGGCATTCTTTGCCCTCGCAAAAATATTCGTCGGAACCATCTACACAATACACATTTTTCATTACTACAGTTGAAGAGATCCTGGTATTCTCTGCCCTCGAAAAAATATTCGTCTGAACCATCTACACAATCAATCTCTCCATCGCACGCCTGACAGCGTTGAATGCATTCGTTATTCGATTGTAAGCAATGCGCCTTTCCATCATCGCATGTGGATGTCGCAGATGCTTCAACCAGCAAACGATAAACGTTGCGCGATACATAATAATATTTAACAACATACTGTTTGGAAGAATTGTTTAAACGAGTAGGTTGGTAAGACAAACAACTGAACGCTATTGGGTAACATTAAGTCGTGGAAATAAAGGGAAAGTGCTAACCAATATATGTTAACCAGTATAATATTTTGTCGGGTCCTTCCTACAATAACTTTAACTCTTGTTTAGATTGATGTCTGAGCTAAAGATATTTCGTGGCAATTAAAAGTTGAAGACCACGTTTTTTGCTTTATAAGACGATTTCTCATTCGACGTCCATTTTTTGAATTCGGCTTTTTTTCATATCTGATAGTTTGCATCTATGCTTTTTGTAACTTTAACATTTTTGTAACGATTTTATGCATTTCTATTGCCTACACTGTAAAAAAAAATCCGTCAAATTTACGGCAAAAACTGCAGGCAGCAATGTTGCCAGCAGTTTTTACGTAAAAATAGCAGTAAAAATCTATGTAAATTTTATCGCATATTTTCCGTCATTTCAACGGTTATAAATGTAGTAAATCTCACAGCCATTTTTCCGTACAAATTACCACAAAAAGTTCTGTAATTTTAACAGTCCTATTTCCGTACAAATTATCACAATAGCTGCTGTAATTTTAAAAGCCATATTCTTTTTAAATCATTGATTTTAATCAACTTTCATTTTTAGATGACTATTAGAATAGTCATAAAGTTCATCGCTTGTTTGAAAAACATTGGAATTCATTATTTTATGTATAGAAATTCAATCCCATATAAAACATTTCTTTACTGCTTTGTATATGATATATATAAGAATTCAGAATTTATTAATAGGAATTTTTTTAATGTGGCAAAACTGAGACATCAAATATTCATTATAATACTATGTTTAAATACATTATATATAGAGAGAGTATATTTGTAGTACTAAAAAAAGAAACACTTCGATTCTGAAGAGCGAGAAGAATTTAGATAATATATATATATATATATATATATATATATATATATATTAGATAATTGGACTAGAATTACAAGCTTACGTTTATCTAATACAAATATAAAATACCATTTGTAATTAAACACTGATATATATAAACAATGCAGGCTCCTAAGCGTAAGTCAAGAAACACACCATTTTGCTCGCTTTCGCCGTCGCGCGGGAAAGAGCACGTACTTTTGAATAGAAGTTCCTTGCGCAGATCATGCTAGTAAAATGTCTTTGCGCGCAGGCGCCGATTAGAAAATAAATGATGTGATCTGATTGGTTGTTCGCATGAAAGGATTTTGAAAGCGAAAACGCTGATTAAATCTACTGTTATATTTGCGGTATTTTTACATACGGAAATATTACGTTGTGATTTACTGGAATAAATGCAGTGAATTTGACAATCATTTTTTACAGTGTATTCAAAGAAAAATTCTTCTAGAGTTACGGAATTTCGTTAAAAATTCTTCTAAAGTTACAAAATTTCGTTAAAAACGCTCAAAAAAATAAAGTGACGACGCCAAGAGGTCCATTCTGGAACGAAAACAACAACCATGTTCCCAATGTGTGTTTTTTTTTTAAAGAAGTTTATGATTTTAATTAGAATTTGATTAAACGCCAAGATAAAAGGGAAAACTGCGTTTCGTTAGGATACATTTTAGCCCCTCATCAGTGCAGTTAGCCTGAAACGTCTGCTTGATGTTTTAATTGTTATAGGTATGTGTTTTTAACTTATATTGCCTGATTAAATGTTAAAATTTTTTTTAAACTATTTTAGTCTAATATATTGTTCTAAAATACGCTTTAAGTAATTCAGTTTCATATTAATTAAATTTTGATTATACGTTGATAAATCAATATACAAATCATAAAAAGATAGTTTAAATAGTGTTTTTTTTTTCTTTCCTGTTACCCATATCTTAAAAAAGAAACAGAGTTTAAAAATAGATTCACGAAGCTTTGTATCAAGCGTAAAAATAAAAAAACAATCATAAGTAGATGTCAAAGAAATGCATATACAAAACTGTCTCATTTTCAGAATGTATTTACGGCACTGGTTTCCTATAAATAAATTGTCAGTTATTTTGTTCTCTACTACCCCCATAAAATTTATCTAAGCATATATTAATTGCCCTGTATTTGTTATGTAACGTATAGTAAAAAACAGATATAATAAAATAATATATTACATTATAAAATAAAAACTTACGAGTTGTTTGAGAAGGCCCTTTTAAAATACATTTTAGAATTGAAACATCAATACTAATGAAAGAATTTCTAAATTGCTTTTCCTTAATTAGAAAAAAGTATTGGGAAACATTGAATACTGATTTTCGCTAAAACAAGGTAATGTCGATATATTTGTCAGATCTTAACAGATTATCGTCGAATGAGAAAGATCGTCTCTTCTATAAAATATCTCAATTGCTGCGAATATTTCCGATAAACAATATAATAAATGATGTTTACTTTTATGAATTAATATTAACAAGGATAAAATATAAATTTTCCTAGTACGCAGAAGGTTTTGTTTGTTTGTTTATTTTATTTTATTTTATTTTATTTTATTTTATTTTATTTTTGTTCGTTCCAAATGCTTGCAATGAAAATAATTTAATAAAGAGATATATTATTCATTAAATATACAGGGTGTTTCTAAACTAATGAAACAAACTTAAAAGGTATCCACACACCTTCGGAGGTGAATTTTTGAAATTTTCTCTTTATACCAATTTTTTATAATGATATTTAAGTTAAAACTTTGAAAACAGAAATAATTTTTTTAAGTGAAAAATAGCCAAAATTATGTGAAAAATTGGCATTTCCGAAAAGCATGATAACTCAAAATCAAATCAATGCATTAACATTTTGTAAATTGCATAATAAAGAGAATAACTTTCTCTTGGGCATAAACTAGACGCATTATAATAGCATTCCTATAGCAGATGCTGTGGAAATTAAAGTACTAATGTAAGGAAAATTTCGTAAAATGTCTTGCAATTCTTTAACTTATACCAGGATAAATATAAAACTAATTAATATATTATCATGATTATAGTGTATTCCCTCAATAAACAATTGTAAAATATGTAAAAAAAAATTTAAAAAAAATCAGTGATATATGAATATATGAAATATGTAAAAATATGTAATATGTAAAAAAAAATCAAAGCATTTCATGCATAATTTTTTGTTATAGGATGTTTTGCGTATAGTAAAGAACTGAAAAACTTCATTTTGAGAAAAAGCTAAAAATAACTTTTAAACGATATTCTTACTAGATGACAACAAGATACAACTAGATACAACAGAAAAGAAAGAACAAAACATTATTTAAGCATTATTTTCTTTTTAGGGTTTCTATGAATGGATTTCTCAATGTATAATCGTAATTTAACTAATATGAAACTTTTAATTGATGGAAACTTTTTTTTAAATATATATATATATTACACTTTTTATTTATTTATATATTTTTTTATTTTTTACTGTTTAAGATATTTATTTTATTTATTAATTTATTTATTAATTAATAATTGAGTTCTAAAAATATTCAAATGTTGCATTGTCATTGGAAACACACATGTGTACATAATTTTTATAATTCTAGCCAATGAGGAAGTGAGTGAAAAATCGATTACAAAATTAAATCTTTAAACACGAAAACCAAATTGAGTTAAATAAAAGAGTGTAAGAATACAGAATATCTCAACACCATGCCGGACTCGGATTTTTGCTCACAATTTAAATAATAATCATGATATCAAAATATATTTTTACCACACTCAATTTGTTTCTATGTAATATGATAACATCACGAGTATTAGAAATGGCCACTATTCGAGCCCAAATCATGCTGAGCTAAGATGCTCCAAAGTTTTCAAATTAGCTGACAGCACATTCTGATCAAATTACACAGAACTTTCCAGCACTTCAGTTGACATTATCACCTTTCATACGAAACGAATCTAATCTGACGAAAATGCTACTAAAATATTCTTAACCCATTCGGGACCATGGATGCATATATGCACCCTGAAAAAGAGCATACAGAATTTGTTTCAGGCACCAGTAAAAAATAAAAGTAATATTTGTTTTCTCTAATTAGAGCATTTTTGTGAGAGTTTAAGTAAAGGTAGTTTTTTAATAAAAAGTAGTGCCAACTGAATAAAATTTGTGTAAAAGCCGCCGGTCCCAAAGGGGTTAATAATGATAAAGCTATGGTCGAAAATTCTGGATCGGCTTGGAATGACACGCTCTGTATTTTTGACTGAATAAATGGATTATGATGCTAATTTCTAATACAATTAGCCATCACAAAACTTTCTTCTATATAAATCAAATCGTCTGCAACCAGAATTAAATGACAATCTATTCGCTTTTGAGATATAGCTAACGCGGAAACCGCAAAAAACAGAGCACCTGTTGGGCGGTATACACCAAAATCTAATCAGCAAGAACTTATATCAACGTCTAACTGAATTCCAAGTTTGATGAAAATGCGTGCATAAGTTTTTGAGATAAGCTACTCTGCAGAAATCATGAAAAATGCAGCATAGCAGCGCCACCTGTTGGGCGATTTACATCAAAGACTATTCAGCACCAATTTATAGTAAGGTCTAACTGAATCTAAAGTTATATTATCGTGTTTCGATAACAATACGACATTTTAATATTTTAAAACTTAACTAGGACTTCCCTCAAAGGGATTAGTCTGAGTGATATTGCTGAGAACATAAAGTTAACAATTACGATATAAAGAAGATATCAACAAGAATCTAGGTGAATATACAGCATATGATAGACCAGAGATAGATAAAGATACAACATATGAAAAATAGCAAATTAAATGATATAATTACAAAATATCATATATAAATTCATATATTGTTATGTTTTCATATGCATTTTTTTTATAACATTTGGCAAATAATCTCATTTTCTTAAGCGGGAATTGCTCAAAACTTTAAAAAAAAAAAAACTTCGGATCTTTTAAAACGATATTTTTAAAGTCACATAATCAGATTTGCAGCCAATAGCGTATTTTAGCAAGCGTAGTTTAACGCAAATTTAATTTAATTTTTGCAACATTTTCTTTGTGACAAATATCTAAATAAAATATTAAAAAATAAAATATTAAATATTGAAATATTAAATCAAATATTTAATATTTGAATTAAAAAAATTTCCTTTGTTTATTTGTATAACTATTTATAGAAACTCGTATACTTCAAACCACATTGATAACATGCTTTGCTACAAACGTGTCTACCAGTCTAGCTACTCGTATGTCTTAGCTGTGTCTCTCTCCGAACTCATCTGTCTACTGTCTCTCTACTCTTCTGTATACCTGTCTCAGTATCCGTCTGTCTTTCTACCCGACTCTTTAATCGTGTCTCTACCTGTCTCGCTTCCCGTTACACTACTCGTCTATCAACACGTCTGTCTGTCTATATACCTCTCTCTCTACCCGTCTGTCAAGTCGTCTCTGTACTCGTCCCTCTATCCACCACGCTACCCGTCTCCCTACCCATCTCACTACCCCTCTGTCAACCCTTTTTTGCACCTGCCTCGCTACCCGTCTATCTATTCATTTCGCTACCCGTTAGCTTATCTCTGTCGCTATCCATCTCTCTACCCGTTTGTTTACAAGTCTATCTATTTCTCGCCAACTCTTCCCAATATTTAAACAATTTAGTAAACGGAAGCCGTTTATCTGTTATTAAATGCAAACAGGAGTAATTTATCTAAAGAGTGTAATCAGATGCAATTTTTTTAAATACATACATAAACCAGCATAATAATTCACCAGTTTTATTTTCATAGTAGTTTATGTCATTTGACAGTAAATCTCAACTTCTTCAACCCGAACTGCGTCAATCTTTTTAAAAAAGCCCCAAGGTCCGTATAACTGGGTAGGGGAATTGTCCTAAGGCTATTAGATACATGTTATTAAGTTAAGTGAAAGTTTCGTAATCGGGTTCGCAGCCAATTTCTTATGTCAGAAAGGGTGGCTTCAAGCCATTTTAAATTCATTTCTGTAACTTTCTTTTTCTTTTTTTGGTGGGTGGTTGGGGGAGGGGGGGGGAGGGTTCGAAATATATACACTTAAATTCAAACTTTTGCCCCCATGTTAATATTAGTGTTGTTTGTATTATCAATTAATACTTTGTTGATCGAGCTTCATTCGAAACAAATGTAAAAGACTTCTACAGTTTTTTTTTCTAGGAGAAAGTTCCGTAATCGGGCCCTAAGCTAATCGGGGAATTTAATATCATTATTGTTTCTAACTCTTATAGAGTTAAAACAATATTGTTGCTAGCATTACTCTTGTTTGTGACCAACCTTTTCTGTGTATCTGAATAGGAAAAAGTTCCGTATCATGTACTGGTTGGTGCCAAAGGCAGTTGTAGAATCTTACAAATTTTTCTAGAGAGCGGAAAAACATGTTTTTTAAAATATTTACAAATATACGTTTATTAAACCATGTTTTTGAGCCATTTTAAAAAATTAAGTACGGTGCTAAAATAAAATTTTATTGCCATTTTCGATATTTTAATAAGAAATGAAAATACATAACAAACAAATTTAACAAAACTAAGCCATTTTTGGGTACTTCTCTATTATCCCGTCGACCACTTTTCATAACAAAAAACTATCGCCAAACAAAGATTAAACGCCAAAAATACAGTCCCATTTACTTGATGCCAGAAGCATTATACGTATTTGTTATGCCATCAAGTGGTTTTTAATTCGACACAATTTGCGTGTATTTTTCATTATGTTTTACTGATTTATTAGTTATTTCATTCATTAAAGTAACAATTGTGTCCTTAAATTCTTATATTTTATTTATTTTGATATTTCAATGGCAACGTTCTCCCGTTTATTTAGCGTTACAGTTTGGCGATAGTTTTTTGTCATGAAAAGTGGTCGACGGGATAATAGAGAAGTACCCATTTTTTGTGATAAATAATTGTTATTGCCAGGGGGGCAAATTGTAAACAATTAATAAGCGAACTAAAAAAATTACCGGAAAAAATTTGTGGGAATCTCAAGAAAGAAATATCTGATATAAATAGCATTTAAAATCTTAAAATGGAGAAGTGGTCCGTATAAAAATGCAAAACATTATACACCTGATATAAGAATTTTTTAATTTTTTTATATTTCCGAAAGCACAGATAAAAGGGTAAAAATCCCGGCACAGATGCCATATACTCACCACGTTGGCGCGATTTTTCCCCCGCCCCTTTGGCGAAAACTGTTTGTTGTGTTTGTTTACTTTTATTTTTTATTTTAATTCTATAGATTATTTTTATATGTATATCAATATTAATTTAGGCACAGATGTCATATACGCACCAGATTGGCGCGATTTTTCCCCCGCCAATTTGGCGAAAACTTTGTTTTTGAATATTAGTTACAAATACCATACAATAATAGCATGTAATTTTTTATTTCAATATAAAAATAAAATAACGTAATAAATGAAATAGCTCCTATTATTCAAAAAAGTGAAATAAAAATAAATAAATGATAGTTTGATATATATAAATATTGATATATATATAATAAAAACAATTTATAGAATTAAAATAAAAAATAAAAGTTAATAAACAACAATTGAAACAAAATAACCGGGTTACCATGTGAGGCATAAAATTGCCATTTTGTTGCAATCGCGCCAATGTGGTGCGTATATGACATCCGCGCCTTTATTTATATCAAACTATTATTTATTTATTTTTATTTCCTTTTTTAAAATAATAGAAGCTGTTTCATTTATTACGTTATTTTATTTTTATATTGAAATAAAAAATCACGTGTACTATTTGTCACACTATTTGTAACTAATATTCAAAAACAAAGTTTTCCCCAAGCTGGTGGAGGGAAAAATCGCGCCAACGTGGTGCGTATATGACATCTGTGCCTTGTTTCATTTCACATAGAGGTACTGCTCTATTATCCCGTCGACCACTTTTCATAACAAAAAACTATCGCCAAACTGTTAGATTAAACGCCAAAAATGCAGTCCCATTTACTTGATATCAGAAGCATTATAGGTGTTTGTTACGTCATCAAGTGGTTTTTAAGGCGACATTTGCGTGTATTTTTCATTATGTTTTACTGATTTATTAGTTATTTCATTCATTAAAATAACAATTGTGTCCTTAAATTCTTATATTTTATTTATTTATGTATTTTGATATTTTAATGACAACGTTCTCCCGTTTATTTGGCGATAGTTTTTTGTTATGAAAAGTGGTCGACGGGATAATAGAGAAGTACCCACATATGTATTGGTACTTTTATGTTAACTTGGCGCAGTTGATAAATCGCCAAATATTTTTCTCATAACATCTTCATATTGCATTCATTTCATTTAAATATAAATCTTTCACTGATTTGATTTGAAATACATACATTAAAAACATACGTCTTTCATTCATTTAATTTAAAATACACGCCTTTCACTAATTCCATTTAAAATACTAAAAAGGAAAAGAAAATAAGAAATAATGCAACAAATCGAAACCTTTTATTTAAACATCAAAGAATTGTTCCTAACATACACACGCGAAATAAAAAAGCTGCTAATGGTGTGATTTACGCCAAATCTCTAATACTAATACTACTCTTACTAATCTCTAATACTTTTCAAACAGAAAAAATTCCAGATTAACTTTCCATTTTTATTAAATTGAAATATATTTTATTGTGCTGAATATTAGTGCTTGCATATTTTTTTGCTCGATGTATTCCATGAATTTTTCAATTCCGATTGTCTACAAAAATCTCCCGCCGGTGAAAATGACGTACGCACAAAATTTAGTGACGTATGTACTTTAATTGTGCTTTTTTATCTATTTTTTTTAATATAACTTCCAAACGGTTTGACACTTATTCTTGGTAATAAATAGACGACGTTGTCACCTTTATAGGTACTTGCTGTAAAAATTTGAACGAAATCCGTTAAATATTTTTTGAGTTATGCTTGACGAAAGGTTTTAATATCCATCGTAGCTATATATGGGGCAAAGTAATACTGCGCTGTGTATGAGTCTTCGTTGCACTCAGACAATTAATTATAAACACAATAAATTAATTTTAAAGCATTTTTTGTTAGCTTGCCGCAGGTGATAATTCGCCCAATATTCTTTATGGTTACAACTTGTTTTACATAAACAATTGAGTTAATTATGCGCCAAACCATGCTCGCCAAGGTATGCCAACTGGCTGTGAAACTGCAACAACGAAATAGTTTAAACACTAAAAAGTAAAAAAAATATATAAATAAATAAAAAAAAAGGTGTAATATATTTTTTTAAAAATAATACTCTTTTATTTAATAAATGAAACACAGCAATAATTTATGTTCAAGGTTATATTATTTTATGGTACAGTGGCTCACATTGGTATAAGTGCACTTGTATCTTTTAAAAAATTTAGGATAAGAATTTTTTTTTTTTTAATTCGCCGCACTTTTACATTAATTCAAGATTGGAAAGTTATTTAAAAAATGTATTTGAAATATTTTTATAAAAATGTTTCGAAAGTTTGTTTTATAGATATTTACTAAATCAGCGTGCATATTTATTTTAACAATTTGCGACGCAATAAAATCGATATCTCGATTTCCACGACATTAAAAAAGTCGTTTTATTACTTTGAAATTCACGTTCGCAACAAATAGCCCATCATAAAAAATTTGTGGAACTGAATATGTAAATACTGTATTAAACGCAGCGATATTTTGTACCAACGTCACTAGAGAATTTATTACTCAAGCATTTTTTTTTTTTTTTTTTTTTGGGGGGGGGGGGGATTATGGAAATAGGTATAAAAGAAATAAAAGTTAGAGAGTTACAAAAAAAAAATCTACACCCAGAAAAAGGAATTGATTAAAACTACAAAACATGTTTTGTTGAGTACATTTTGGTTGTTTTAGCAAAATTCAAGTAAAATTGAACCATTTTACTTGAATTAACAAAACATTTTTTGCTGACGATACAAAAATTTTTTTTGGAATTGCAAAAAAAAAAAAAAAAAAAAAAAAAAAAAAAAAAAAAAAAAATTGTTGATTTAAACAAAATTTCTATTGACCTATATTTAAACAAAAAGTTTTGTTGGGTCAACCAAATTTTTGTTGATTAAACAAAACTTTTTTCTGGGCCTATGTAGAGCATTTTTCTGTATTTAAGTAATTTTGTTCAGTATTTAAGTAATTCAGTAGTTAAGTAATTTTCAGTATTTAAGTAATATCCAGATGTCAATGCTGGTGATAATTTTATTCAAAGAATTAACAAGAAAGGGAATTCGTGCGTTATGCATAGATTATGAAACACTTTCCAACACTTCCAGAATACTGTTATAAAACTTCACTGTTTAATAAGGTATAGGCAGATATCGAAATAAACAATTTAGAAAATGCATATACAGTTGAACACACAATTTCAACAATTAATGCACTCAGTCCAGAAGATATTCGAATTCTTGGTACTTTTCCGTTATACGGACACTATGCCGAAATGTATGCTAATGCATAATGTATGTAAATGTATGTATGTATGTAAATGTATGTAAATGTATGTATTAAATGTATGTACATGTGTGCTTGGCGACAATGGTGTCCGTATAACGGAAAATACTGAATTATTTTGGCCCTGTATATGATTTATAGATTTGTGAAGCTAATTTAATTTAGTTAAAGCTGAAATTTAATTCAGTTAGGAAGCGTATAATACTACTAACACCTCGTCTGAAAACGGGCATCCAGGTATTATCCCTTATAGACAGTACTGTAACAGACTTTTTTTTCCCTTGTGTCCCGGTAAATGAACAAATAAATGCTGTGCACTCCATATTCTACAGTAGCCTCTTCTTATAGTGTACCTCGGCAATGCAGGTCGATTACATTATGTTTGAAATAAAGTAACATTTTAAAAATACACCGGAAATGAATTTTCCCCATAATTCATAATGTAATGTACATTCATTTGGGTGTCCCTGTAAATGAACTATGCACAACACTAAAGTAAACATTGTGTATAATGCAGCACAGTGATGTATCTCAATTTCAATATGTTTGGAATAGTGTAATATTATTAATACACTGGAAACGATTTTCCCTTATAGAACAGCATGTAACGGAATTCTTTTGCGTATCCCTGTAAATGAACTATAAATGCTGCACACTCCATTTCCAATAGGGAATCTCCTGCGGTAAACCTCACTAACCTATAGCAAGCTCATGGTAATCTAAGTATATTTACTGGAGTTAGAGCAACGGCTAGACTCACCGAAGTCTCAAACATTTTTTTCAACTATGTCGGAAGATGTTCAAGGGAGAAAAAAAATTCCAGTTAAAATTCAATTTGATGTATTTTGAAGAGTCGTTATGCTCAAATGTACAAATTACCTTTTCTTTATAATTTAATTAAATTCAAACGTTATCAGGGAAGTGATTTTAACTGGCATTTTTCTATTTATATATTACGTAATATTATTTACTTAAAATTAGTTTCAGTGTAGAAATGCATAATTGTCAGAAAATATTGCCTTAAATAATCGAGTATATTTTTTCTATATATTTTGGATAATTCGTTTATTCCTTTTCTTAAGAATTTAAACTTCGACCATTTTAAATATTATAAATGATGGATTTTAATTATTATATCTAGAGCAAAATTTTGTCTAAATGTCATTGGATAAATGTGTTCAAGATAGAATTTGGTAAACTTTATTGATATTTTTATGGTTGGGATTTTCATTTTTATACAATCTCTGTTTACAATTCTATTACTGCCATAGATAAATTTTTGTCTTATTTATTTTTTAATTTAATTTTTCGTGGGAGGGGAGGTAATTAAGTTGAAAAAATGAAGCAGAAACAAATAATATTCATAATTATAACTAATTTCTTGAAATATTTTAAATGTAAAGCTTTGTAGAAAATGCAACAGCTTTCAAATTACACCATCAAGATTATATATATTCTGTATGGTGCTGCCATCTGTTGACATTAACCGTGATGAAATTGTCGAAATTGCAAAATGGAAATTATTTATTTTGGGAGTAGTTAATTTCGGAATTATAATTAATGAGCCAACGAATTCAGTTTAAACTGACAAAAAATTTAATTGAGAGCTAAAAAAAATAGTACTAATAATGCTTATTAATAGTACTAATAATGCTTATTAATAATATTAATACTTGTAAATAAATTATGAATATATAAGTTAAATATGAAAAAACAAATTCGAATGTATGTCAAAATATAAATATAAGTTAAATAAACTTATTTTCCACTTCAGGGGAACCATTTCAGAAATTCCTTGAGCGTGGGGGGGGGGGGGGTGCAATAAAAAAACAACTAATACAGTTTATTTTGATTTGTTCTATATACATCCTGAAAGAAGTACTGAAAACTTTCGACTTCCGCTATTTGATGGAAATTCAAGTTTTGGGATAAATTAAATTCTTGAACACGATTTGAATATTTTTGCAAAATGTCTGACGGCCGGCCGGTTGGTTTATGACGGCCGATTATCTACTCGAGGGATATAGGACCTAAGGGGGGGGGGGCTCCGTGGGGGTCTTTCTAAGGGATCCTAACTCGTATTTACGGCAAGGTTCGAAGAAAACCACGGAAAACTCCGAATGGTTAGGTCGACGGTCGCGACAGAGGTTTGAACCCAGCACTTTCCGCCCACCAGCTTTGACAGCATTACCTCTCAGCCACTGGTGGGGCCCGATATCCCGATTATCCCCGATTATCTACACCGAGGATATAGGCCCTGTGGGTGTCTTTCTAATTGAACAGTGGCTGAGAGGTTGTGCTCTCGAAGCTGGTAGACGGGAGGTGCTGGGTTCGATCCCAATCGCGCCCGTCGGCCTAATCGTTCGGAGTTTTCGTGGTTTTCTTCGAGCCGTGGATTTATCCATGCGTAAATACGGGTTAGGTTCCTTTAGAAAGACCCCCACGAAGGGCACTCCCCCCCCCGGGCCTATATCCCATGTGTAGATAATTGGCCGTCAATAATCAACCCAACCCAACCCAACCCTTTCTAATTGAACATAACCTATATTTATGCATGGTTATCCAACGTTCAAAGAAAACCACAGAAGTAAGACCAGGGACCGATTTATAAATTTGGGGGCCCTGGGAACAGATGGTTATGGGGGCTCCCTTGCACCGATGCTTACAGCGGTCTTGAGTAAAAGAATATATATCATTGAAAGCGGTAATTTTTAAGATAACCCCTACTGACTTTAATGATTTTGTGATATTTAATGATTTTTTATAAATTTTCTTCTCAATTTTTTAGCAGTAAAAGTTTTTATAATATCCTCATAGTCAATCTTTAGTGTTCTATCTCGCTTTTCGAAATAAGTTCCGGAAGAGAAAGTACCCTAAAAAGACCTATGAAAAAATGTAGACCTAAAAAAAAACTGTATACGAAATCGAAAAAGTTAAAACGGCTTTTGTAGAGATTGACCTCAACTACCCAATGAAAAAAAAAAAAAAAACTTTAAAAATATTGAAATGTAAACGAGATATTAAAAAAAAAATTGTCCCATAGAATTCATAATAGCGAGCAGGTGTTTTCGCGTGAGTGAAGTAATTATTTTTAAATGAAAAAAGTAAACATATTTTTCCATATTAATTTTGGTTTCTAATAGTTAAAACTTCATCGGATTTTGCCCAATAATTTAAAAATCTTCAGTTGCATTTCAGGGCCCCTGAAAATAGGGGGTGCTGGGCCCGTGCCTCGAATACCCTGCCGTATATCAGGCATTGTGTAAGACACAAAATTTGTGACCTCCGTATCTCAAGAACTCGTGCGTAAAATTTCATAAAATTTTATATTCTGTTAGACTTTGAGAAGAACAGGTAGTGATCAGGTTTGTGGGTGTATATCGGCCAACATGTGGCACTACTATGCAGCATATTTCACGATTTTCGCAATCTCAGAAATTAATGCACGCAATTTCCTAATACTGGATATCCTCTTAGATCTTTACATTAATAGAAGCTGATTAGGTTTTGAAGGGTTCGCCCAGAAGTTGGTGCTGCTATGCTTAGTATAGGGGTCACTTGGTGCCGTATTATTGAAGGGAAAACAAAATGCTATCGATTTAAACAAAAATCCGTTAGGTAACGCAGACAGTAAGAAACTTCTGCCACTGTTGCTTTAACTCATAATATAAGGCATTAGCGGAGGTAATCTCGATTTTTCCACGTATTTTCAGTATCTGCAAAAGTGCTCCCCAATAGACAGAGAAAAATAAGTTTAGTTATTTATTCCTAACTTGTCATAGATGTTAAATACAAACCAACGTTTTTATCTCAAAAGCTATCAAAGCCTGAGAGCTAACGTGCCAGCAGATTCTATATGTACGTACATATGTATGGACGTACATATGTACGTACGTAACGCGATAACTCTTGATATCCAATTTGCTTCAAATTTTGTATATACGTTCATTCTGATAAGGAGCTTCCCTGATTAGTTTTGGGGGTTCATTGGTTAAGTATAAAGGGAGGGGACGAGGGTAATCTCACCTTTAATTTAGATAAATAGGTTTTTCATGCAGAATTATCCGATTTGCTTCAAATTTTGTATATAGGTTCATTGTGATAAGGCGCATCCCTAATTAATTTTGGGTGTTCATTAGTTAAGTATAAAGGGGGTACGGAGGCTAATCCCCCCCCCTTAATTTTGATAAATAGGTTTTTCATGCAGAATTATCCGATTTGCTGCAAATTTGGTATACCGGTATATTCTGATAAGGCGCTTCCCTGATTAGATTTAGAGGTTCATTGGTTAAGTATAAAGGGGGGAAACAGGGGGAGGCTAATCGGTCTCAAAGTAAAAATTTTATTTATTTACAAATTGAAAATTTAAAAAAAAATGGTATTTGAACAACAAGGTTGTAGTCTAAGTTTCTTAAAAACTGTTTTACAACCCTTTGAAAACCAGTTTGAAACGGGAATGAGTTGTTAGTGATAAGAATATAAAGAAAAATATTCTGTGTGATTCTTAAGCCTTTGCATGGTCGATATTATTAATATAAAGACACAATGGGCTATCCCTTATCTATCCTCGCTTTTTATTTGATGTTCTTTTCCAGAATTACCGGAAAAAAGTGTTTATGTCTTTATGCCGCAGTTGTACAATGATATTTTAAAAGAATAAGAATTTTGAGTTTTGTCAGATTTCTGCCAGTGGTTGGGTATGATTAAAAAAGTTGCCAATTTAAACCGATTTTCAGGGACATGAAAATCACGAAACGTTGTCATGAGGGAATGTTTACAATTAATACTATTTCTACATAAGAAAAGATTTTTAAATGAGAAAATTATTCTTGAAACAATTGAAAAATGTCATTAACAATTTTCTACTGCATGCTTTCGGTATCTATACTAATTCGCCATTTTTGCTTTTAATTTTAATTTTTGAATCGTAATTAGCATTCTTCAAAGGACCTGTATACGAAATTTCATACAAATTGAATAGCTTTCAAAACATTAAAATTTTTAGTCCGCCATATCGGATTTCCCATTTTGATTTTTTAAATTTTAACTACGGAATCGTAATCAGCATCCTGAAAAACACCTGTGTACGAAATTTCGTCCAATTTGTATAACATTTTCATATTTTGGTCAGCTTTTCGGGATTTTGCCCCACTGTGCATCGGGCTATGTTGTAACCGTAGAATAAAATGAACCCCGCATTTCCATTTCAACCATTTCAACGAAACGTACTCAACGGTGAAAGGTTTCATTCTCCCATTGGTTGTCAAGAATCAAGAATCACGAGACTATTTCTAAAGGTCGCACGTTTTGCTAATTCAGCAATGGTAGACACTTTTAAATATCCAATCAGAGTACACATTGCATTTCAACGCTTAAAAAAGAATTTAAAACTTCGCCAAGAGTCACTTCAGCTTATTTCAAGTATTAAGTGTAAATCGCATCACATTTTCTATGCTATATGCAAGGAATTTTAATTTATCTACCCTATATATATAAAATCCTAATGAAACGAATTTGTGAAACGATTTTATGAAACGAATTTATGAAACGATTTTATGAAACGACTGATTAAACGACTGATTATGTTCTAGGGCTATTTTTAATAAAATATTAAACGCTTGATGGTGAAATTAATACCAATTGTTCATAAAAATCCGCGGATGTCAAAACTGGTAATAGAATTTTGAAAATGGAATTTTTTTTCGAGATATTAATTTTTTTCTAATTTTAATGACGTTTCTGTAATGATGGCAACTAATTACTCAGTTTTTTTGTGACAGAAAAGGGAAAAAAATTGAAAAGGATCCCGATAGGGATTATTGATTTCTTTTTTTTTCGTCATTTTCAAATTGAAATTGAATTTATATTTTATTTCAATCGATAATGAAGACAAGATTGTAATTAAATTATGTTTTTCGGGAAAATTTGAAAAAAAAAATCACATTTCTATCGTCAGGATTCAATCGTCTGTCAGAATTTAATTTAATTTATAAACTGAAAATATTTTGAATAAATTCGTCCAAATGACGTCATTTATGTAAACGCAAAAGAAAGGGGGAGGAGGAAGGAATTAATAGTAATTATTATTTATTGATATCATTTTGTTATTTTTTTGTAAAATTTAATTAAACGAATTTATAAAATCACTAATTCGGATATTTAGAACGAATATATAAAATAGTAATTGCCCAACTGAACGGAAGGAGAATAAAATATCCTGTTTCATTTTTTCCGCCAAGCTTTTTAAAACCCTCTAAGCGTGTGGAACGTAATATTCCGTTCACTAAGCTCCAGGTTTCACTGCAATATATGCAATGTTTAAGATAATATAATTCTATAGATTTAATGAATTTTCAAAACATTGAAGAGTGATTAATACTCTCCAGGGTTACATTCATATTTGTAATTAAGTTTTATTTATAATGCTGAAAGAATCATATTTTTTTAGCATTTAAAACAAAATCCAGAGAAAGCAACATTACAATTTTACCCTTTTTCAAAACGCTCAGAGGGTTAAAAAAGCGTCAAAACACCTATAATAGAAAAACAGCAAAAGTTCATTGGGTTTGTTTTCATAACTTTTGGCAACAAATGTACGTATATTAACGAATCTATCCCTTTTTGAAGCTCGAATTACGCCAAACCTAAAAGCAAAGAATCCTATACTGGAAAAGTACCCGATTTTCTTATGGGCAATATTCAAGTGACATAACATGATGTAAAATTATCGCGGATTGCAAATTTGTTTAAATATCTCATCAATTGATGCCGAATAAATGCAGGCATGCATGCACAAAATATTTAATTAATTTTGTATGATAAATAATTATTAGAAAATTCGTATATACATATTAATTAAAATAAATAATTTACATATTTAAAATAACATGAAAATATGCATGATGGTGCATTAAAATAGAGAGAAAATTAAAACCTGTTACTGAAAATGTCTATAACATAGTACTTTTCAATACCGTGGTTCTTAATGTTATTCACAAGCAGATGGATTTTTTCTCATCCTTAAACGCAAAGGAAGAATAGAATACAGATCGTTAATAATATCGTTGTTATAAAAGTCCGAGAGGTAGCCACTATTTAAACCTAACCATTTTATACAAGCTGGTTTTCAAGTTGTAATTGATTTTACTTATCAATCCCGAAAACAGTCGTCAGTTGTCGCAACAGCTGTGTATGAGGCCATGATAATCAAAAAATGCCCAATTAAAACGTTAAAAGCATGGCAACCCAATTACAGATTTACGAATATTTTTAAAATAAAGCACGCTGTCATGTTTTTAGAGGCCTCGAAGTCTGAGCGGGGTTGGCGAGCGTAGCTCGCAGGGGGTAGGCCCCCTAGTTTCTCATATAAAATTATGCAAACTTAATCACGGAAAACGACAATAATATTGTCGTTTTCCGTGATTAAGTTTGTATAATTTTATATGAGAAATAAATTAAAATTCCGTATGGTACTGTAAAAAAATATTATTATTATTATTTCTTTCTTTTTTCCCTTGCAAAGCAAGATAAAACCTAACTTTATCTTTTAATAATGTAATAATTTTCCATCAATTTTAGTATATTTTTTGGACTTATTACGTTTTGAACTTTTTAAAAATGTTTTTAAACTACACATTACTTACATTTTTATTTTGTATGTACAGATATATATATGTGTGTATGTTTAAACTTTAAAAAAAAGGTACTTTTCACGTTATATTTTTAAAGTATACATTAATATTAATATTGAAAGAAAAATTAATAGTTTCAAATCTATAACTGTGCATCAGTGACAAAGAGGGTTGTACTCCCCCCCCCCCCCATTAGAAATAAAATTCTGGCTACGCAACTGCTAACTGCTAAGTATTGTATTTATTCAAAGCCCAGTACACTCAGACATCCCCCATTGAAGGCTGCGACTTACGTCTATGCTGTATTAACTATTCATCCCAATCCCTTTAACGTTAACGGAAATGACACTTCAAAACCTCCAAATACGGCACTTTGTCACCCCAGTTTATGCTATTTAACATTAAAATGTTTTTGCACTAACAAAACAGCCGAAGACGTGAGCATTACTTGTTCATCCACTGAAAACCGCCTTATAGAAAAATACTTAATAGAAATAGACTTAATAGAAAAAGGTGAATGTTGTATACTTACAAGAAAATAAGTTATTCCAGCCGAAAATTTCTATTTTTTATTTATTTTTTCTATTTATAATACTAGAAGAAAGTATTGTGATCTAATTTTTTTTCGACGGATTTACACGTTTTATTGATCAGGGACTCCAAAAAACATGTTTTTACAAAATGTTTGTGTGTTCTCTTTATACAATCGAAAAGTGTATGATGTTATGCATAGAATTGAACCAAACTTCATATACAAATTTTTTGGCCAGCAGGTCCTATTTTTTGCAGTTTAAGTGAAGAATTTAGGAATATTTTTCGACGAAATTTTATATTTAGATGTAATACAATAGGACGACGTTTGTAAAAATTTTGGAGAAAATCGACCTGAAGGTGGCGCTTTGATATTACGTATCTTGCACTCCTAATCCATAGAGGTAGCAGAAAGAATAATTTGCTGGAGGTCGGTGACATTACACTTACACTTATAGGCAATGATATTACTAAGCGTAACGACTGGCCTGTCGGATCAATACTGGAAATCCACCCTGGTAGAGACGGTGTTTCTAGGATAGCAAGAGTGCAAACACACCAAGGTTAGAGGCTGCGGCCCTTCTAGAGGCTATACGTTGGAGATATCCGCTTGCAATAAAAATAGCTTGAAACTGCCCTCGAGCAGGAAAAAAGTAGTCTGCGGAGAATGATGTACCTTTATCTGTACCATCTCGGAAGTCTCCATATAAGATTAAGGAAGTTAATGCCCCATCCTAAGGACACTCAGTTCCATCTCAAAACGTAAAGAACAGGAAGAATAATCAAAATACCCAAACGTTTGGACTTGTGAACTGTATATACTCTGATAACATGTTATTAATCATTTAATCCAATTATTCTTTTTGAGTTACAATGTTGCATTTGTAAATTAACATTGGAAGGTGGAAGTATCTTGTATATCCCATTAATATATTACGGGTTTTGTACTATTTGTAAGTAGTAGTAAGTATTTTAACTCCATGGTTGTTAAATTGATGTCACATTTTAGAAATTGGCAATATGTTTTTGTTAAATCTGTGTGGCAACTGTTTTTTAAGTTTCTGTTAATAAATGTTGTTGTTGATGTGACTGTTCTTTTATTGGTTGAGTTAGATTGTTTTTTCTATATTTAAACTTCTTTTTAGAAAGATAATTGAGAATTTATCCATTAACCCTTTCATGGTCATGAACGCGTATACGCGGTCAAAGTTTTTTACTTCTAAATGGTCATGGGCGCTTATAGACGGTCAGGATTTTTTACCTCTAAATGGTCATGGGCGCGTATGAACGGTTCAGATTTTCTACTTCTAAGTGGTCATGACCGTCTATGTGCGTTTTTCTCACCCCCCCCCCCAGACTGGGCGGTAAAGAAGGCGTTTATCAGCACACTCCCCCTTCCCACATATACAATGGATGTATAGGTAGACCATTTGTCAACTAGATTATTTGTATTTTAGTTGAATGCCTTACAGATTTGGTTAGAAAATGTCTCAGAGAATTTCGTTTTTAGTTATTATTTTATTTTAAAACTCTCGTCCATACGATTCTAATCCATTACATTAATTATTATTATTTAAAATGTTTTGCCATGTTAAATTTATTTAATTTTTTTTTAATGAATACATATGTTTTTATTTTTCTAACAGTATTTCAATTTATTTTGTTTAAATATATTACTAAATAACTAAAATCGATTTTTCTTTCTTTTTTTTTACTTACAGCACTTTTGCTTTGTAATACAGTAAAACCTCCATAACGGACACTCCCGAATAGCGGACACCTCTATTTAACGGACACTTTTCAAATCCCCACTCCCAAAATCTAAATTTTTGTATGTTTAACCTCTGAATAGCGGACATTCCGAATAGCGGACAGTAGTTTTGGCGATCAAGGATGAAAAATGATTTTTTAACGAGAAACAAAATGAAAAAAAAAGTAAAAAGCCTCAAAATTTATCAAGAAAATGTGTCACAAATTCTTTGACCACAGATAAATGTAGGGGGTGGTCTCTGGGAAAATCCTCAATGGCCTAGGGAATCCCCCAATATCGTATATATTTTGTATCGATTACTGTTTGAGTCTTCAGATTTAATTGACATACAATACTCAAAGCTTCAAAATATGTTAAAACCATTTTTATCGTTTTCTGAATATATTGAGTTCTGCGTATTCTGAATTTAGTGTCTTGTTTGTGATTAATGTTTTGAAAATGACCTCAAAACGAAAGCGATTAACTTTAAAAGAAAAATTTGAAATTGTAAATGTAAGTGAATCTGAAAAACAGAAATAGAGTTTACGGATACTTGCCGAATGTTTTAAAATAGGTAAAACACAAGTGGGAGAGATTTTACGAAATGAAGAATTTGTGGATTATTAACTCTAACGAGAACACCAAAAATGTGAAATTGAGGTATACTGATTCCATTGAAATTAATTCTATATTTCTGAATTGGTTTACGTCACTTCGTTCAAAAATTCCTATCAGTGGGCCTCTGATTCAGGAAAAGTCTTTAAAAGTCGCCAAAGAACTCGGATTACATTATTTTAAGAGTTTGGGTAGATGGCTGGAAAAGTTCCTGTCTCGGCACAACATCTCTTTCAAAACAATATGTGGAAAAGCAAAATCTATAGCTCTGAAAAAAGTTTCAAAAATCTGTGAAACCCATATGTTTCTCAAAGAACATTCAATTAAAAAAATTTGGTGTTATAGAGCGAATAAAAAAGCGTGGATAACCAGTTTTTTAGTGATTAAATGGTTAACTTCCTTTGATAATAGGATGAAAAAACAAAGAAAAGTTCTGTTGTTTTTGGACAGTGCAACTTCTAATCCAAAACATTTTAAATTGGACAATGTTAAAACTGTGCTCCCCCCCTCCCCTTCAAAGACAACTTCCGTATGCCAGCCCCTTGATCAAGACGTTACACACAATTGTAAAGCCGGGCAGAGAAAACTTTTATTAAGCCATATTCTTTCGAATTTTTATTCTATGAATACAGTTGAGAACAGCCTAAAATTAGTTAATGTTCCCGATGCTTTCAAATTCGGATTTCTTCAGCTGTAAAAAACATATAACTGGAATGCGTACGACAATGTTTCAGAAAAGCAGGCTTTATATTAAAAAAAAAGAAACACTTATTTCCGATAGAAATGAAGAGAAGAACTATCACAATAAGTAAAATATTGAAATGGATCAGAAGTGAAGAAATACCGAAATGTCCATCAACATTGATGATGACCTACTGAAAAAAAATCAGTTTACGTAGGCGATTATATTCCTTCAGAATCTTCGACAAAAACTGAGTCTATTAGTGATATGAAGCAGGTACTAAAATGTTTTTTTTTTTTTTTTTTTTTGGGGGGGGGGGGAGGGGGGATGGCAATATTTGCAAATAATGGCAAATTATAATGGCGATAATTGCAAATAATTTCCTACAATATCGAGAATTCCAAAGAATCAGCAAAACACAGTGAGCAGTTACACATTTTTTTTTTCTTTTTCCAAAAAAAGATGATTCAGAAGGATTAAAACTACTGATAACATTAAAACGTCGCATAGAAAAACTAACTACATGTAATCGCAAGAAAAAGCAAACTTTTGCAACAGATTTTTTCCTTAAGAATGTAATAAACAGTGGAAAAATGTGTGTACAATTTCATTTCAGTACTAGCAGACTACGCCCGCTGCGCTGGTCGGTTTCTCCAAAAGAACCTTGAATCAAACGAAATATATCTGTGAATTTAACCTTGTATTTTAAAGTAATCTGTACCTTTAGCTGGAATATCCTAAAATAATATAAAAATGGATACTTATTTCGCTAAGTTATGTTTTTTTAATACGGTTTACAATTTATTAATTGCCGTTTTCCATTGATTTATATGTTTTGCAGCTACATTTTTTTAATAACGTGAATTAACCTATACACTACTAAAAAGAAATGACGCATCTAGTATTTGTCGAGAATTAAATAAAAATAATGCACTCGTGACATCATAATTCACTATATTTTAACAGAATACTAAGGCTACTATAATTTGTGACTCGTGCTGACACATTGCTATTATCATTTTTTGTTTACGTGTGAAATATTCGCTATGGTACTCCAGTGTGAAATTTGGTAATTTTTGAAATTCAATATTTGATAAATGGCATAATCAGTGGATTTGAAATTTATATCAAGAAAAATACAATTTTTTACATTTCTAACGCAGTTTTTCTAACAATTTTCTGACAAATACTTTTTGAGCAACTAATTTTTTCAGTAACTTTAAATGTTTGATTTTCCGAGATTAATCTGTGGCAACGATTAGCGAAAATCCCAGTCGTCAGCAACGCATAGCTTTTTATTAAAGAGGACTAGCCGCCACTGGCGACCAGTTTGGTCGCCCTTAAATGTATGTTAAGCATTGTAACAAATTATTTTTATTCATAATTTATTTTTTTCCTTAATCCTTCGCCAAACCGGAAAAATCTAATAGACAAATCAAGAACTTTTGCGATCGTGGTAGCATTTCGCATATTTTTTGTTGTTATGTATTTCATCTTTCTTGACAAAAACCGCTTAACCCACTTTATAATAAATTAATCATTGTGTGTGTGTTTTTAATATAAAATAAACTATTTCATAATAAAATAAAAGTATATGCTGTTTTAGTAATCTCTAATAGGTACCTGAAAATGGGATTTTCTCGCCAAAATGGCGCAAAACAAAAATTCCGCCAACCCTGGTGCGTCCGTGACAGCTGTTCCAATTTAAAATACATGACGTTCACATTTTTCTTTAAAATAGAAAATATATAAATAAGAAATATTATCATAAATCAAAACATTTGATTTCAAAATTAAAATATCGTTTCTAATTAATACACACGAAAAATAAAAGCTGACAATTTGTTTCGAAATTTGATCCATTAAATATTATTACATGAGTTCAACCACGGAGTTCAACTTACATCAAGAAAAGATCCGAAGGAAGTTGAGTTGTATGGAACAGAATTATGGTAAACTTTGACTGTCTCACTGGTGCTGATTATTTTTTTTTACACCAGGCAGCGGTCCAAAAATTCATGGTTTAATATTTTAAACGTTCACAACGAATGAATCTTTTTTTTTTTGTTGTTGTTTACTTTCATGGATAGAGAATTTGAACAGCGAACCTAATTGAAACTGAAGTTATTGCAGAATGTATACATAATTGAACGTAAGTCATCTCTCAAATATTAATTTATTTTGAACGATCTTTCTAAAAATGTAATTTTTATGCAGTTTTATTAGAAAAAATAATTTTGAATAAAAATGGCTGCCTGGCATATGGAAAAGTGAAGCGGCATCCCGGAACTGTTGAGGACAGTCACATGACATACGGTTTTATTATATAGATTATTATTATTGCTTAAAAAAGTACTTTTAATTTATTAATTAATCATATAATAGAAGTTCTCGGACATATAAAAGCCAATTTTTGAAACGTTAAGCATTTTTTAGCGATTTTGTGAATCTCTGAAGTTTTCCCAATAGCGGACACCTCCGAATAGCGGACAATTTCTGCGCTCCCGAGGTGTCCGTTATTTAGAGGTTTTACTGTAGTAACAAATATAATAATACCCAAATAATATTAATAATACCAAATTAATATTACACTTCAAAAATTATTTACTAATTTACTGTTGTTGCTATACCAATTATAGCATAACTTTATAAATAAAACAGTGAAACCTGTCTATAACAATACTGAAGGGACCAGAAAAAGTATCAATATAGACAGGTTACATTTATAGGCAAGCTCAAGAATGTTAATTGATTCAGAGTACATAGTAGAATAATTATTATATATTGATGGAATATTAGTTTAACTTTCTTAGAATTATATATGCAGATGGAAATTTTTTTTAACTTTCTAGAATTATACAATGAAATTTAATTTATTTCTTATAAATAATCAGAATTTTGCATTATTAAATAAATATATAAAGAGTGTAGAATATAAATAAATCTGATAAAAATCATATTTTTATTACATTTGGTCAGATTCGTAAAATTACACGAATAAGTGATTAAAAAAGAATAGGAATTTACAATTTTTACTCTTAAAAAGAGAAAGAAATTGCAGATTATTTATTAGAATATGAAACCAAAGAAAAATAATTTGTGTAAAAAATGTGTATTTGGATGTCTAAATGTAGACGATAAGACCGGAAATATTACTTCACAGACATTACCTCACAGACATTATTTAACATTCACATTTGGTTTGATATTTTTAAATATAATAGCACCATTTTTGTAATGGAAGAAGAAATCAAGTTTTTGATCAATTAATTCAAAGGTATGTACACGTACAGGTGTCATCATAATTTTCCTTTAGTTTTTATAAAGACGCCCTGTTAGAACTAAAAGAAAAATGATGATTAGTACTTTCACTGAATTAGTACTTTCACTTTATTAGTACTTTCACTGAACACCAATAAAATTGATTGATTAAATTTTAATACTCCTCAATATTTGTAAGAGCCTTAAATATATCTTGAAGAATTGATTTGATGTAAGAAAATTATGCACAAATTTTTCATTTTTAGAGACATTCAATTGATCACTATGTTCAAAATTGCCATTATAATTGTTGGGATTAAATTAAAGACTGCAAGCAGTTGTAGATGGTTTTATTAGTCCAATTGCTTGCATTTTTTTAACATTTCAGCAAAAGTTACAGGCCCGTAGCTGGGGGGAGGGGGGGATTCTGGAATTTTTTTTGCCCGTCCGAGTATGATCGACTCGATCCCTCATCAAAACATTTTAAAATGTCCGTACTTTTCTTTATCTCCTTTTTTTTAACTTCTTTTTTCAGACAAGACCGAAATCATAGACACCCATCCCAAAGACCCTTGTATAAAACTTTTTTTTTCTCAATCCAAAAGATATGGAGATTGCGATTGCGGCGTAAGACATTTCTGGCTTTGTTGCTCTCTAGAAATCAAATTAACGGCTTTAGAAAATAATAGTTTAAACATTATCCTGTAAACTATTTGACTCAAATGGATTAGCTGTTCACAAGTTGTTCACCCCTTCACAAAAATCAATTTGATAAAATGGGCCCCTTCACAAAAATCAATTTGATAAAATGGGCCCCTTAACAAAAATCAATTTGATGAAATGGGCTCCTTCACAAAAATCAATTTGATAAAATGGGACCCTTCACAAAAACCAATTTGATAAAGTAGGCCCGGCCCCTTCACAAAATTCTATTCCATAAAAACTGACTATTATTTATTTGTTATTTTGTGATGTTTTAAAATGTGTAATTTGTAAACAAACAAGTTCACCAGAGAGGAAAACTTCGGCAAAAGGATTTTAAAAAGTTTTTTTTTTTTTTTTTTTTTTTTTATAAATGCTTGGTTCCAGTTTGATTAACTGGATTTAAACTTTCGTTACAAAATGTTATTTTTCACAAAAATATAATAAATTTCACAAAAATAACCTTTATTTTTTACAAAATGGGCCCCCCCCCCCAAGAAAAAACCCTGCATCGACCCCTGTATATATATATATAAATCAACATTTGAACGGAGGGTGGTTTAGGGGTATGAGGGTCATGTTCGGTGAAAATATACCAAATTTTTTTGGAATTGCTTTCCTCCGAACGGCTGCAATAGGTAGCTTTTTGTATTGAAAGCTACCTAAAACACGATCCCTGAAGAGATTTATTATCACGAAGCTACAAAATAAATAAATAAATTGTTCAAAAAAGAAAAAAAAGAGAAAAGAAAAGAAAGAAATGGAAGTAAATAACAATACAAAAATAACAACCATTTGTTTTACAATTATCTTATTTAGAAAGTCTGCAATCTAAGGCATCTTAGATACGCAAAGACTTATTCCTTGTAGGTTTGATTTAATTTAAAAAAAATTATATATCTGAATTTAACTGAATCTGATACCACATATTAGAAGATTTTATTTCCCTAGCTTATATTTACAGTGATGAGATAGTAAATAATCAAGTTTTATTCGAGGAATGAGATGTAGTGTTTCATTAAATATCCCTACTGGGATAAAATATTAAAAGACATGAGATTGTAACTCATTAATATAACGCAAGTTATTTACGAAATAGTTTAGAATTTATTATTTGATAGTTTTTAAAATCAAATGGAAATATAACATTTTCTATTTCTTTTACTTTTCTTTCCTTTACGTTTCTTTCCTTCTATGTGAATAGAATGTCACCTATCTGTTTAGACAGTGCAAGGAATTTTTCGAAAGGGGATTATAATGGGGTGGGCAAATCAATCACGCTGAGAACCTGCACTTGACAAGTCTGACCAGATGCGCCCACAATGAACTTCAATAGGCCATTCATTACCGAAGGTGTTTTACAGGGGGGAAAGCAATTTCACCATGTTACTGCTAAACTTTTTACAATGTAAAACTCTTGACCATTTATAAAGATTTTGAGCACGTCATCGTCAACCCTTTCCAAGTAAAACAGCCTGACCGTGAATGGGTTAATATGAATATGGTTGCGGTGTTTTAAAGTCTTGTAAAGGATATTTGAGTCGTTCCCAAATCACGAATCACGCAACTGAGTAATTTGAAGTTCGTCATCGAACAAAGACCTTCTCACGCGTCCTAAATGAAGTAAATGGGAAGTGACTGCCTGGAAGGATATCAGGCATATTAGAAGGAAACGTGCATTCTTTTTTATAAAACTGATAAATTTCACTACTATAGCGTAAAATGATGTCATTTTCATTGACATATCATTTGCCGGCTACAAGATTATGGTCCATGTTCCGACAGCACTTATGTTGGCCCTTTATAGATAATGTGCAAGTGACGTCACGAATCAGAAATATTGAAGTAAAGACTTACTTCTGAACTCGTTGTAGGCAGAAAGTAACAATTTTTTCAGAGCGAGTAACTCATAATGTATTGTTTACTAGGACTTCCCTCAAAGGGATTAGTCTGAGTGATATTGCTGAGAACATAAAGTTAACAATTACGATATAAAGAAGATATCAACAAGAATCTAAGTGAATATACAGCATATGATAGACAAGAGATAGATAAAGATACAACATATGAAAAATAGCAAATTAAATGATATAATTACAAAATATCATATATAAATACATATGCTGTTATGTTTTCATATGCATTTTTTTATAACATTTGGCAAATAATCTCATTTTCTTAAGCGGGAATTGCTCAATATTTAAAAAAAAAAAAAAACCGCCGGATCTTTTAAAACGATATTTTTAAAGTCACATAATCAGATTTGCAGCCAATAGCGTATTTTAGCAAGCGTAGTTTAACGCAAATTTAATTTAATTTTTGCAACATTTTCTTTGTGACAAATATCTAAATAAAATATTAAAAAATAAAATATTAAATATTGAAATATTAAATCAAATATTTAATATTTGAATTAAAAAAATTTCTGTTTATTTGTATAACTATTTATAGAAACTCGTATACTTCAAACCACATTGATAACATGCTTTGCTACAAACGTGTCTACCAGTCTAACTACTCGTATGTCTTAGCTGTGTCTCTCTCCGAACTCATCTGTCTACTGTCTCTCTACTCTTCTGTATACCCGTCTCAGTATCCGTCTGTCTTTCTACCCGACTCTTTAATCGTGTCTCTACCTGTCTCGCTTCCCGTTACACTACTCGTCTATCAACACGTCTGTCTGTCTATATACCCCTCTCTCTACCCGTCTGTCAAGTCGTCTCTGTACTCGTCCCTCTATCCACCACGCTACCCGTCTCCCTACCCATCTCACTACCCCTCTGTCAACCCTTTTTTGCACCTGCCTCGCTACCCGTCTGTCTATTCGTTTCGCTACCCGTTAGCTTATCTCTGTCGCTATCCGTCTCGCTACCCGTCTGTCTACCCGTTTGTTTACACGTCTATCTATCTCTCGCCAACTCTTCCCAATATTTAAACAATTTAGTAAACGGAAGCCGTTTTCTGTTATTAAATGCAAACAGGAGTAATTTATCTAAAGAGTGTAATCAGATGCAATTTTTTTTAAATACATACATAAACCAGCATAATAATTCACCAGTTTTATTTTCATAGTAGTTTATGTCATTTGACAGTAAATCTCAACTTCTTCAACCCGAACTGCGTCAAGCTTTTTAAAAAAGCCCCAAGGTCCGTATAACTGGGAAGGGGAATTGCCCTCAGGGCTATTAAACACATGTTATTAAGTTAAGTGAAAGTTTCGTAATCGGGTTCGCAGCCAATTTCTTATGTCAGAAAGGGTGGCTTCACGCCATTTTAAATTCATTTCTGTAACTTTCTTTTTCTTTTTTTGGTGGGTGGATGGGGGGGGGGGGAGGGTTCCAAATATATACACTTAAATTCAAACTTTTGCCCCCATGTTAATATTAGTGTTGTTTGTATTATCAATTAATACTTTGTTGATCGAGCTTCATTCGAAACAAATGTAAAAGACTTCTACATTTTTTTTTCTAGGAGAAAGTTCCGTAATCGGCCCCTAAGCTAATCGGGGAATTTAATATCATTATTGTTTCTAACTATTATAGAGTTAAAACAATATTGTTGCTAGCATTACTCTTGTTTGTGACCAACCTCTTCTGTGTATCTGAATAGGGAAAAGTTCCGTATCATGTACTGGTTGGTGCCAAAGGCAGTTGTAGAATCTTACAAATTTTTCTAGAGAGCGGAAAAACATGTTTTTTAAAATATTTACAAATATACGTTTATTAAACCATGTTTTTGAGCCATTTTAAAAAATTAAGTACGGTGCTAAAATAAAATTTTATTGCCATTTTCGATATTTTAATAAGAAATGAAAATACATAACAAACAAATTTAACAAAACGAAGCCATTTTTGGGTACTTCTCTATTATCCCGTCGACCACTTTTCATAACAAAAAACTATCGCCAAACTAAGATTAAACGTCAAAAATACAGTCACATTTACTTGATGCCAGAAGCATTATACGTATTTGTTATGCCATCAAGTGGTTTTTAATTCGACATTTGTGTGTATTTTTCATTATGTTTTACTGATTTATTAGTTATTTCATTCATTAAAGTAACAATTGTGTCCTTAAATTCTTATATTTTATTTATTTTGATATTTCAATGGCAACGTTCTCCCGTTTATTTAGCGTTACAGTTTGGCGATAGTTTTTTGTTATGAAAAGTGGTCGACGGGATAATAGAGAAGTACCCATTTTTTGTGATAAATAATTGTTATTGCCAGGGGGGCAAATTGTAAACAATTAATAAGCGAACTAAAAAAATACCGGAAAAAACTTGTGGGAATCTCAAGAAAGAAATATCTGATATAAATAGCATTTAAAATCTTAAAATGGAGAAGTGGTCCGTATAAAAATGCAAAACATTATACACCTAATATAGGATTTTTTTAATTTTTTTATATTTTCGAAAGCACAGATAAAAGGGTAAAAATCCCGGCACAGATGCCATATACTCACCACGTTGGCGCGATTTTTCCCCCGCCCCTTTGGCGAAAACTGTTTGTTGTGTTTGTTTACTTTTATTTTTTATTTTAATTTTATAGATTATTTTTATATGTATATCAATATTAATTTAGGCACAGATGTCATATACGCACCAGATTGGCGCGATTTTTCCCCCGCCAATTTGGCGAAAACTTTGTTTTTGAATATTAGTTACAAATACCATACAATAATAGCATGTAATTTTTTATTTCAATATAAAAATAAAATAACGTAATAAATGAAATAGCTCCTATTATTCAAAAATGGGAAATAAAAATAAATAAATGATAGTTTGATATAAATAAATATTGATATATATAATAAAAACAATTTATAGAATTAAAATAAAAAATAAAAGTTAATAAACAACAATTGAAACAAAATAACCGGGTTACCATGTGAGGTTGCAATCGCGCCAATGTGGTGCGTATATGACATCCGCGCCTTTATTTATATCAAACTATTATTTATTTATTTTTATTTCCTTTTTTAAAATAATAGAAGCTGTTTCATTTATTACGTTATTTTATTTTTATATTGAAATAAAAAATCACGTGTACTATTTGTCACACTATTTGTAACTAATATTCAAAAACAAAGTTTTCCCCAAGCTGGTGGAGGGAAAAATCGGGCCAACGTGGTGCGTATATGACATCTGTGCCTTGTTTCATTTCACATAGAGGTACTGCTCTATTATCCCGTCGACCACTTTTCATAACAAAAAACTATCGCTGTTAGATTAAACGCCAAAAATGCAGTCCCATTTACTTGATATCAGAAGCATTATACGTGTTTGTTACGTCATCAAGTGGTTTTTAACGCGACATTTGCGTGTATTTTTCATTATGTTTTACTGATTTATTAGTTATTTCGGTACTTTTCGGTTAGCCGGGCGCCAGTGAAATTTATATATCTATGTATACATATATATACATATATCTATACATACACACATTTATATATGCATGTATGTATATATACATATATATATACACATACATATATGTGTGTATGTATACATAGATATGTATATATAGATATATACATTTCACTGGCGCCCGGCTAACCGAAAAGTACCGTTATTTCATTCATTAAAATAACAATTGTGTCCTTAAATTCTTATATTTTATTTATTTATGTATTTTGATATTTCAATGACAACGTTCTCCCGTTTATTTGGCGATAGTTTTTTGTTATGAAAAGTGGTCGACGGGATAATAGAGAAGTACCCACATATGTATTGGTACTTTTATGTTAACTTGGCGCAGTTGATAAATCGCCAAATATTTTTCTCATAACATCTTCATATTGCATTCATTTCATTTAAATATAAATCTTTCACTGATTTCATTTGAAATACATACATTAAAAATACACGTCTTTCACTCATTTAATTTAAAATACACGCCTTTCACTAATTCCATTTAAAATACTAAAAAGGAAAAGAAAATAAGAAATAATGCCACAAATTGAAACCTTTTATTTAAACATCAAAGAATTGTTCCTAACATACACACGCGAAATAAAAAAGCTGCTAATGGTGTGATTTACGCCAAATCTCTAATACTAATACTACTCTTACTAATCTCTAATAATTTTCAAACAGAAAAAATTCCAGATTAACTTTCCATTTTTATTAAATTGAAATATATTTTATTGTGCTGAATATTAGTGCTTGCATATTTTTTTGCTCCATGTATTCCATGAACTTTTCAATTCCGATTGTCTACGAAAATCTCCCGCCGGTGAAAATGACGTACGCACAAAATTTAGTGACGTATGTACTTTAATTGTGCTTTTTTATCTATTTTTTTAATATAACTTCCAAACGGTTTGACACTTATTCTTGGTAATAAATAGACGACGTTGTCACCTTTATAGGTACCTGCTGTAAAAATTTGAACGAAATCCGTTAAATATTTTTCGAGTTATGCTTGACGAAAGGTTTTAATATCCATCGTAGCTATATATGGGGCAAAGTAGTAATACTGCGCTGTGTATGAGTCTTCGTTGCACTCAGGCAATTACACATAATATGATGTATTTTAACTACGTGAAAATTACGAGCAATTTAGCTCGAAATTTTGCCTGCGTTGAGTTGAGTAGAATAACAACAAGCCAATTTATTGGCAAACATGCATATTATCTATTTCAGGAATAGCTGCGTCAGGAATAGTGATCACGTCAAAGGCAACTTAAGTTCGTGTATCAACCGCAAATTGCATCAATACAAACCGTTCCGAAGTAGTGTGGCAATGTTATTTGAATTGTTTGTATGGATTCAAACAATTCAAATAAAAACAACTGTTGATATGCGGAGTTGAGTTGTCAATGACTTCACACTGTTGGGGTCCATAACATTACTATATGTAAGGAGGCCTAGCAGCATTATTTCTAGAAGTTGCTTCTCAAGTAAAAACGCATGATTGTATATGCCAGTTGTTTTGAAAAAATAAAGTTTCTAACCGAAGATTAATTCATGTAGAGACCATTTTTTTCTTTTTGAAACTTTTGATTTTCACGTAACGTACTTCTGATTATCTTAAAGTCTTTTTTACTTAAAATATAGACTTATAAATCATACATTTAAATGAAAACAGTTATTTTTTGCAGAGTAATTATTTCAAAATGAAATCTCTGAAATTATTTTGCTTTATTTTTTTACATATTATTTTTCCTAAACCATCATTAATGACATTTATTGAAATTATTAGTGCTATTGGTAAGATAATTTTTAATTTCTCACTCCCACATTAATTTGTTTTTGGTACTTTTATGTTAGCTTGGCGCCAGTGATAACTCGCCAAATCTTGTTTCAATTGGCATCATTTGAATTGCAAATAACTAATGATTCATTGAACAACGATTTGAACAACTAACGATCGATTTTTATAAATTCTAAATGATACTAAAATATATTGGGACCTTATATAAGGTAAGGGGTGAATCCAAGCGTTCACCCCTGCTTGGCGTCCGTTTGTTTTGATGTGGTAGCGCGCGCGCGATAGAGGACTGAGTCTTGCAACCCTCGTCAGCAAAACCCCCGTCTTGCAACCCCGTCTTGCAAAAGTCTTGCAACCCCCGTGGAGGCAAAAAGGCGCCAATTTGGCGATTTTTTGAAAACGCGCCAAGCAGTGGTGAACCCTTGGATCGCACCGTTATTTGTATTGATATGTTTGATTTTACATATTTTATCATGATTATATTTTAGCTATTTTTAAGATATTATATTGCAATGTTAAAATATTGGTTATTTGTTATTAGCTAATGTTAAAAGATTGGCGAGAAAAAAAGGGTTGACAGAAATTGGCAAGGAAAAAATTTTGCCGATCGCTAACGTCCGGCTAACATAAAAGTACCATTATTTTATGTATATAAAACAATAACTAAGCCTAAATCAGTATAATTTCATTCAGCACTTCCTTATTATAGGAGCCCTCGATGATGAATCGCCAAGTAGTCGAGATCTATCGCCAAGTTTATAACGCATATCATGTTATACGGGATATTCTAAAAAGATTGAAACGCACTGAAAAGTCGGTACTAAAAAATCGTCTGTCTATTTTTAGCGCCTAAAAGGTGGCTAAATTTCATAAAATTCAAAGTATTATAATTCCATGTGTTTTGGTCATAAAAGAATGGACACTGTTTTATGTACTTATATGACCATGAAGAAAAAATTGTAAACTTAACGCATGGTGACTTTATAAAAATTTAAAAGTGTAACTTTTTGAAAACTATAGACATGACTATTTCTTCAATATAATCTTAAGGTACAGCTGTCGCAGACGCACCGGGGTATCTTTTTTATGCCAATATGGCGATTTTATGCCTGGACAACCCGTTGATTTTGGAGAGATTTTGCTTCGCATGGCAACCTGGTAGAGGTTGCCGTGTGTTTTACATTGAATTAAATATTGTGTGTTTGATAATAAATTAACCATGGTATGTGTTTTATAATAAAATAATTTATGTGTGTTTATAATAAAAATTGTGTGTGTTTTATAATAAATTAAAACTATTATGCTGTTTTAGCAAGCTAGGCCTAACGGGTACCCGAAAATGGGGTTTTCTCGCCAAAATGGCGCAAAACAAAAATCGCGCCAGCCTCGGTGCTTCTGTGGCAGCTGTTTCAACCGTAATTCCTACCTTATTTTGTACACTTTTGCAATTTACATCGCCTCAGTTTCTCGAACAGGTAGCATACTAAAGCGCATTTTAAACTTTTGGGATACCCTCTAGACATTATATGGGAGAAGAATTCCATATTCTGAGCCGGCAGTTTTGGTGAGTCGTTTTTGTCGATAAATGTTTGTTGTGGATGTTGCGATCTTCAACCTTTGGGGTTGCTTTTTTAACTACTGGAATGGACTTTATCTACGTGACGTCACACCACTTTTGGCGCGATTTTGAATTTTTTTGCAAATCGCGCGAATTGGGACAGGGTATAGAACCCTGTGCCAATCAAATTACAAAATAATAATTAACTAAAGATGTAGGAACTAGGAGTGATTTGTGAATAAAAATTTCAGAGTTAACAAGATAGCTAATCTTGGCTTCACACGATCTCAGAACTTTTTACGATAAAAGAGTCACGAGACTTGACTGCATTTTTTATAGGTGACGTTTTTGATCGGATTTCACTTTTTCTAGCCCTAACAATTCCTAAGTAATCGTAATTTCGAACCATGGTCTTAAAGGTAACCATCATGTCAAATTTCATTTTTCTAACCTCAACATATTCACAGAAATCTTAACTTTAGAATGTCGTTCTTGCACTCCTTTGAGGGCAGTTAGTTGTACGGGCATAATATATAGCCCAGTTTGAAATTGTCACCAGTATTATCCTGATATAATTTTAAAAAATTGGTTCAGTACTTCCAAAGTAATCGAAATTTTAGAGTGTTTTCTGCTCAGTTGAACTTCTAATCTTCGGATTTTTCCGGAAGATTCTAGTCCTATCAATTCCAAATAAATCGTCATTTAAAACGTTTTTAGAACTCTTTTAATTCTGCACTTTTCTAAATTTCGATTTTTCTCATAAACTATTTTGTGTGATTCTTTACATATTAAAAGATTCTTTACTTATTAAATTCAACATACTTTGTCAAATTCGATTTTTCTAGCCCCAATAGTATAAAAGAAATCGCAACTTCAGAACGTTTTTCGCTCCTGCACTCCTTTTGGGGTACTGGTACCACTCATTTAAATTTTTTAATTTAAAATTTTTCAGACGAACATTTTCGCGAGCATTTACGTCTTAAAAATAACAGCCATGTCCAACTTCAAGTTTCTAGCCCTAAAAATTCCAAATAAATCGTAATTTAGGACTTTTTGGTTCCAGCACCCCTTTAAATTTCTTTGTTTTATAAGCTGTCAGTGCCATTTCCTTTTTAAAAGTAGGATCACGCCAGTCTTCGAGTACCAAGATTGTATCAAAGAAATAGCAACTTTAGAACGTTTTTTGCTCCTGCACCCTTTTGAATTACGGTGTTTTTTTCTTTAGAAACTGCTTTGTGCGAGCATTTATATTTTACATTGTAACAGCCATATTAACAAATCGAAATTTAGAACATTTATAGAACGTCTTCCGCTCATTTCACGCTTTTAAATTACGATTTTTTTAGAAATTGTTCTTAAAAAGCACTTATATAGTGAAAGTAACCATCATGCCAAAGTTTAAGTTTCTATCGCCAACAGAAACACAGAAATCTAAATTTTAGAAAGCAAATTTTGAGCCTGCACACCATTGGGGGTAGTGATAACTACATAAAACATTGCCTACGTTGGAGCAGAGACTGTCACCATCATTGTGCCTCCATTATTATTGAAATAGGTTCTATAGTTCCTGAGATTATCCCTACAAACAAACAAAGGTTTCTTCTTTATAACATTAATAGAGTAGACGATTTTTTTTCTTACATAAATCGATTTCTAGCGGCTTCAAATATGCGAATCCAAAATTGCAGCTCATTTCGCCAAGTAATTTTTGAGTTACGATTAAAAAACTAAGCACATTGCATCTGTTTTGAATCGATTAAAAATGAATTTAACATTTGGAATTCCAAAATCTCCATAATTCCTAAACTACGTAGCCGAATGACTTGCTGTTTGGTATTCTAAGGTACGTTTTCCCGGGAAATACAAATATGATGTCAAAATTAGATTACATACTGAAAAATTCCGAATTTCATTCAGTTTCACTATGAAGGCTTAAGCTAATTTTTTAAAACATGAAAAAAAAAAAAGATAATTCCCAATCAAATGACTATTTTCGTTTTCTCTGCGACAATTATGTTATTAAAATGTACGGATTTTCTCACTATTTTATCTTCTTTTTTTGGTCGATTGTATCTGCGATTGTCTGTAGCGTGTCCAAATGAGCAATATTGGCAACAATAGCTTTTAAAGTGAATGCGAAAAACTGTAAAGGGTTGTCAAGAAAACACTCTTGTGCTAAATAACTCTCAGTGAAATACATCAACTGGTATGCAGTAAGTAAACATCAGTGCAAAGGTATAATACGTTGTGGTCGTTTTTATTTTTTCTAAAATTTTTCTTTTAATTCGTAAATAACGAGGTTGCTGCATCTATGATATTTCTTTTGTTTTCATGGGTGCAAAGTCACATACATTTGATACCGTAACTTTGGTGCTACCGAATTTTCTTTTATTTATTATTCCTATACAACGAGGCTGCTGAATCCAGTTATTTTCTTTTTTGGCTTCATGGGCGCGAAGTGCTCTGCGTTATAGTGATCTCGGCATTGCCCAATGTCATGTATTTATTATTTTCTTGTACAGCGAGGTTGTTTTTACACTTTCTCTTCTATAGGCTCTGGTTTAAACCCATACATTATTTTTGTTAGAGCAGTTGACCTATTTCGAAGTTATCGCAAATGGGGCTATTTTTTAACAAACAGAGAATCAATGCTACTAAAATTGACTCTTCTCATATTTATTATGAGTCTTTGATACATTTCTGTCACTTTTAAATGCCATAGATCATTCAGAAGATGACGTAAAATGTAATGAAAACGAGCGGTATGTTCCTGCCAGTGACGGATATAGATGCGAGTGCATTCCAGGTTATGTCAAGGAAGGAGACGATTGCATACGTAAGCAACTTTCTGTTCATTTAGTAACTCTTAATGTAAAACATGAAAAGGTACACCTTTTTACTTGAAAAATAAAGTACTTGTAAACTTATCTAAGTACGTAGTTCCTCTAATGGTTACCACTCTGTGCGTAAATAATTAACAAGAACGATAAGAGGCAACTTATTCATCAATATATTGCACGAATTACAAAATTTCTTACATTTAATCGTTTTCATGAACTTCTAAAAAGATAATTCCCAATCGAATGACTATTTTCGTTTTCTCTGAAACAATTCTGTTATTAAAATGTACGGATTTTCTCACTAATTTATCTCCTTTTTTTGGTCGATTGTATCTGCGAATGTCTGTAGCGTGTCCAAATGAGCAATATTGGCAACAATAGCGTTTAAAGTGAATGCGAAAAACTATAAAGGGTTGCCAAAAAACACTCTTGTGTTAAATAACTCTCACTGAAATGCATCAATTGGTATGCAGTATGTAAACATCGGTGCAAAGGTATAATAAGTTGTGGTCGGGGTTTTTTTTTCTAAAAATTTCTTGTAAGTTTTTTCTTGTAATTTGCAAATAACAAGGTTGCTGCATCTATGATGTTTCTTTTGTTTTCATGGGTGCAAAGTCACATACATTTGATACCGTAACTTTGGTGTTACCGAATTTCCTTTTTTTTATTTTCTTTTTTGGCTTCATGGGCACGAAGTGCTCTGCGTTATAGTGATCTAGATGGAAACTAAAATCTGGATATGTTACACTCAAATGACGTTTGAACGAATAAAGCTAAAGTTCCGAACAAGTTTCCACTTATAATAAAACGACTATACGTTGTCATATCAGAGAGACTTCAGCGTCTTCAGTGATGAAATGTGATGATCAGTGTATGATCAGGAATGATCATACAGGGCATGATCAGTGTATTGGGTGATGGGGCCCCTTCCTACCAGGTGGTAAAGAACTGGTGCCGCGAATTCCGTTGCGGCATGCAAAGCTGTCAACAGGCCCCTAGTGCTGGTCCGCCAACAATAGCATGCACGCCAGAAAACATTGATGCTGTGCATGACACGATTATGGCAGACAGACGAATCACCGTGCAACAGTTAGCAGACATCTTGCACATCTCTGTAGGCTCAGTGAAAACCATTGGGCATGAACACGACTTGGGTTTCAGAAAAGTGTCAGCGCGTTGGGTAACCAAAATGTTATCCCTTCAACAACAGAAATACAGACTTCGATGTTCAAGGGCTGGTTTGGAGTTTATGAGGCCAGACCTGAAGCAGTTCTGTGATGGATTTGTTACGGTGGATGAGACGTGGCAACATCACTGTCATCCCGAATCCAAATGACAGAATATGAAGTGGCGGCACAGTAGTTCACCTACTCCCCGCAAGTTCAAGGTACAAGCATCAGCACGCAAGGTTGTGGCCACAATTTTTTGGGGATGCGAAAGGTGATATTATTGATAATTGGAGGCTGTACGCATTAACACGGAAGCCTATTATGCAGCCCTGCTCCCTAAGTTCCGCGACGCAATAATAAAAAAAAACGGCGTCGGATGTTTCAGCGAAAAGTACTGTTCCACCAGGACAATGCTCCAGCCCACAGAAGCCATGTAACTGGTACCACAATCCATACAGCTGGTTTTGATGTGTTGGAACATCCTCCCTAGTCTCCAAACCTCGCCCTTAGTGACTTTAATTTGTTCCCTAAGTTGAAGGAGCACCTCAGGGAGATGAAGTTTCACTCAAATGCAGCTGTTATGGAGGCTGTGAAGGAATGGTTCTCAGCTGAGCCAGAGATTTTCTTTGAAGCAGGCATATTGGCTTTACAGCATAGGTGTCAGAAGTGCATTACTGGGAAAGGAGACTTTGTAGAAAAATAATATTGCTTATCGATCAGGGACAATAATTATTGAACCACCTTCGTATATTAAGAGGCTTGGTTCGCTCCATGACTGATCGTGTTTCTGTAGTAATTAAAAAAAAGCTGTACTTTTTTTCAGTGTTCACATCATTTTACAACGCCTAAACATGTAGTTTCCTTCATCTAAAAATGATTATTTCAACTATATACAGGGTATACATACATGAATATCCTAACTTTACAAGGCTATAAAAAGAAAACAAAAAAAAGTACAACCTTGTTGTTCATCGGAAATCAAAAAAAGTCCTTCCGGCCTGTACCGGGAGGAAAAGGTAGCTTTCCTATATCTTCGTTTTAAAATTTTAGCTAATGTTACACGAAAACAGTAAGTTAAAATGCAAAGAAAACGTTTACAAAGGATTCGTTAATACTGAATCTGAATAAGAAATTCGCCAAATTATTGAGCAATAGCCAAATTGGCTTCATTTATGAAGACTTATTTTGGTCGCCAAATTTGGCGATATTTCGCCAAATGTCGCCAAGTTTGGCGAGAATTTGGCGCTAACGGATATGAATATATAGTTTTATGCGTATGATTGGGAAAATTATTACAACAATGAAAATTTTTGTAATGTGCTGTCTTGTTTCAAAATGTCAGCCACCCTAGAATTTCAAACTGCTCTATCTCAGCCATTTTTTAAGATAGAGGTAAACCAAAAAATGCTCTGGAATCCTCGTATCAACGCCTAACATTTAATTAAAAAATAAATTTGAATTTTTAAATTTTTTGTATATTTATTTTAGTTTTAAATTTTTAAATGGCCGCCATTATGAAACAAAATGGCGGACCAAGCTGGCCAACGAACTCGGTCGAGACATTGGTGAGCTTAATACACACAATTCGTTTCATAAAAATTGATTTATAAATACGAGCGTTATCGTATGACATAGGTCAGATATATATATATATATATATATATATATATATATATATATATATATATGGATATATATATATGTATATATAAATCAACATTTGAACGGAGGGTGGTTTTGGGGTCTGGGGGTCATGATCGGTGAAAATATATCGAAATTTTCCGGAACTGCTTTCCTCCGAACGGCTGCAATAGGTAGCTTTATACTTTTTTGTATTGAAAGCTACCTAATAACAGTTCAAATATTAAATTCAACACAGTTATAAGTGTTCAATGAGAGTCCCTCCAGAAACACGAACGATATCGAGGCGGTACGATAACTCGTCCCACACTTTTTTCAGCATGTCCGGTGTGACTCTTTGAATGGCTGCAGATATGCGTGTCCTACGTTCGTCAACGTCAGTTGGTAGCGATGAAACAAACACCTGATCTTTGATGAGGCCCCACACAAAAAAAATCACATGGAGTGATGTCAGGGCTGCGAGGAGGCCATTGATGAAGAGCAAGGTCGCGCCATTTATCGCCATCTTCGTAAACATTCAACTGTTATTAGGTAGCTTTCAATACAAAAAAGTATAAAGCTACCTATTGCAGCCGTTCGGAGGAAAGCAGTTCCGAAAAATTTTTGTATATTTTCACCGATCATGACCCCCAGACCCCAAAACCACCCTCCGTTCAAATGTTGATTATATATATATATATATATATATATATATATATATATATATATATATATATATATATATATATATATATATATATATGACCTATGTCATACGATAACACTCGTATTTATAAATCAATTTGGATGAAACTAATTGTGTGTATTAAGCTCATCAATGTCTCGACCGAGTTCGTTGGCCAGCTTGGTCCGCCATCTTGTTTCAAGATTGCGGCCACTTAAAGATTTAAAACTAAAATAAATATACAAAAAAGTTAAAAATTCAAATTTATTTTTTGCTTACGTGTTAGGCCTTGATACAAGGATTCCGGAGCATTTTTTGTTTTACCTCTATCTTAAAAATGGCTGAGATAGAGCAGTTTGAAATTCTAGGGTGGCTGACATTTTGAAACAGGACAGTACATTACAAAGAAAGTCCTTCCGGCCTGTACCGGGAGGAAAAGGTAGCTTTCCTATATCTTCGTTTTAAAATTTTAGCTAATGTTACACGAAAACAGCAAGCTAAAATGCAAAGAAACGTTTACAAAAGATTCGTTAATACTGAATTTGAATAAGAAATTCGCCAAATTATTGAGCAATAGCCAAATTGGCTTCATTTATGAAGACTTATTTTGGTCGCCAAATTTGGCGCTAACGGATATGAATATATAGTTTTATGCGTATGATTGGGAAAATTATTACAACAATGAAAGAAAATAATTTGCGAGTAATCGCGTTAACGTGCTGTTTTGTTTCAAAATGTCAGCCACCCTAGAATTTCAAACTGCTCTATCTCAGCCATTTTTTAAGATAGAGGTAAACCAAAAAATTCTCTGGAATCCTTGTATCAAGGCCTAACACGTAATTAAAAAGAAAATTTGAATTTTTAATTTTTTTGTATATTTATTTTAGTTTTAAATTTTTAAATGGCCGCCATCTTGAAACAAAATGGCGGACCAAGCTGGCCATTATGGGATTTATAAATACGAGCGTCTGGGGGTCATGATCAGTGAAAATATATCGGAATTTTCTGGATCTGCTTTCCTCCGAACGGCTGCAGTAGGTAGCTTTATACTTTTAGGTAGATTTCGTAAGAAATACTACCTATTACATTCTCACCTAAGTTGGAAATTTTGAAAATTTTTGCAGATCTACGCCGATCATGACTCCCAGAACCCAAAACCACCCCCAGTTCAAAAGTTTATCTATCTATCTATCTATCTATCTATCTATCTATGTCACTTTTTTCTGAACACGATAACTGGAAAATTTCTGCAGAAATTTCTTCCAAACTGATACATAAAATCAAGGGTCATAAAATCTCGGTCAAGTTCGTTAATGGGCAAAATCGAACCAAGGGGGAGGAAATGGGGGGGCTTTTTGTGAAAACAGAAAAACCCTTATAATTTCTTTATTATAATACGTATCGAATCCGTTTAAAGTTATTATTACTTCTAGGAAGAGGGCCGAAAATTTACGTATGACAGATTTTTTATATAATTAAAAATGGCCCCAAGGGGGGGAAAAAGGGGGGGGTTTAGAAGAAAAAAATCATAGCTTCGTCAATTCACAAGATATCAAATCCGCATAAATTTATTATTAATCCTCTTAGTATTATCTAAAACTTTTATATTGACAAGTTTTTTATAGGACCAACCGTTATAGCAAAAAAAAATTAAAAACAAAAAAAATCCCTACCGGCTCCGCCTGCAAACAACTTATTTTTCGAAGTAGGCGGTTCCAACTCCCGCATCTTTTTGAAACTGATACATAAAATCAAGGGGCATAAAATCTCGGTCAAGTTCGTTAATGGGCAAAATCGAACCAAGGGGGGGAATGGGGGGGGGGCTTTTTGTGAAAACAGAAAAAAAACATAATTTCTTAATTATGATACGTATCGAATCCGTTTAAAGTTATTATTACTTCTAGGAACAGGGCCAAAAACTTATGTATGACAGATTTTTGATATAATTAAAAATTGCCTTAAGGGGGGAGGGAAGGGGGGTTTAGAAGAAAAAAATTCATAACTTCGTCAGTTCCCAAGATTTCAAATCCGCTTAAATTTATTATAAATCCTCTTAATATTATCTAAAACTTTTATACTGACAAGTTTTTTATAGGACCAACCGTTATAGCAAAAAAAAATTTAAAAAAAAAAATCCCTGCCGGCTCCGCCTGCAAACAAGTTATTTTTCGAAGTAGGCGGTTCCAACTCCAGCATCTTTTCGAAACTGATACATAAAATCAAGGGGCATAAAATCTCGGTCAAGTTCGTTAATGGGCAAAATCGAACCAAGGGGGGGGGATGGAGGGGGGGGACTTTTTGTGAAAACAGAAAAAACCCCATAATTTCTTAATTATGATACGTATCGAATCCGTTTGAAGTTATTAATACTTCTAGGAGAAGGGCCGAAAATTTATGTATGACAGATTTTTGATATAATTTAAAATTGCCTTAAGGGGGGGGGGTGATAAAGATATATCACAGTTTTATCTTTTTTTAATTACTTTATATTTCAGCTCAACGTATTTCTATTTTTATAGCCTTTCCAGTTTAATTTGCCATTCCTTAAAAGTTATTTATCGGCAGTCGCGCGCCTTGTACGCTGCTTTTTTGGCAAGGCCGTCTCCCCCCTCATTGTGCTTCGCGTTCGTTGAATCGGCGATGTTGTTTTCTCTGCGAGGCATCTTCGCGCTTTGAGTTAGTTTCAATTGGCGCTGAGCTGTGACGTCATCGTCATTCAGCGGCTCTCACTCCGCACGTATGTGTTGTGCGCATGCGTCACCGCCGCTCTTGTTCGATGTGTTTTCCGGACTTTGGAAGTATTTCATATTTCAGGAGCTGTTTTGTGTTGGCGCTGCTTTCGAAAGGGGCGTGTCTTTCAAATACAAATTAGAATCGTTCTTTTAATTATTAAATGTTAATTTGTTTCTGATTTGCTCTTTTAATTTTCACGTAATTCTTAATCATCAAATTAGTTTAAATTAATCTTGCTCTCACATTTGTGCACCCCTGTTATGGGTATTTATACTAATGTTGCGCATTTTTCTAACAGAATTTTAATAAAAATTTATGCTGTAAATTTATGATAAACGTCGTATGGTCTGGAGGCCCGCTGGCCTGTGCCGGGGCTCGTATCCTAGAATCGCGTAGCGCTGATTCTTTGGAGATCAATTTCGCGTTTTCAGTTCTTAATTATTCTATAAAATGCTGTTGTAAATTTTAAGTTTAATATTTTAAAAGTTTTAAATCAACTGGTAATTGACTTCTGAATTAATTCTATAATTCTTCATGGACGCGGCCAGAAGGAATATTTAAAGATTCTTCGAAATTTGAGCCAGTACTTTTTAAAGACTTGATGTGCAGCTTTCATCTCATCCTTCCTCCTTCAAGAAAATGTAATAAACATTATTGGATCTAACTTATAGTATTCATCATTTATAGTCTGCATCTATTTCTTCACTCAACATCTGCATCTTTTTATTGAAATTCTCATACCATAATCACAAAAAGGAGACTGGTATTATTTTTTTCTTTTTTGAGAAGTTATAGCCATTACCTAACTGCTGCATATTCTTGTTCCTGAAATAGTTACTGTCTACTCATGCTATATTTTCAACATTCTACAATCTGAATATATACTAACAACTTCAATAAACTGGTTATTATTATCATCTGAATTTGCTTACCTGGTGGAAGAATCTTCAAAATGTGTTATATCCAATGCTTGGCTGATTTTCTCTGCTGTCTGCAAATATGATGGTTCCTGATAGTACAATAATTACTTACCTGCACTCTATTGCGAGTTGAAGTGACTGTTGATGGTCGCCATTCATATAAGGCAAATATATCCGTGTGATTGCTCCTCGTCAGTCCTATTCATCTTGTAGAACTTGTTTCTCCCTCATCAATGTTACTCATTTTTATGGATCTAAGGTGTTACAAATTACAGCTGTGCCTATTTGCAATAGTTTTCTATCTTTTTCTACCCTCTGTTGCAAATCCCGATTATGGAAGTGTACTGTCATTTATTTTAAAGTTGAATTTTACAGAAATTGCTGCTTCTTCAAATGGAACTTCTCAAATTTGGAAAAATTATTATTATGATGATTATTTGAAAAATTTTAGTATGCTTAAATTATAGTGCCTTTTCTTGTTATTATAGTATTATTTCATAACCCAAATGTTTTCTAAATCATTTTTACCATATGCCTCACTTAAAGAAAATTATTTTATAAATGAAGAAATTTTTGTTGCATTAAATTATATTGCAAATTTACATACAAAGCAACACATATTCTTAGAACTTTCCAGCGCATTATAAAGAAATATTCTACCACTGTGAAATAATTTTGGTGAATATTATTTTTTCTAAGAAGCTAAAGTGTTTTTATGGTCATTGTGACTTCTTCAAATGTCACTAATCCCAATTTTGTCTTTAAAGTGTGCAAGTAGTGTTGTATTGCCTCAAATCTGCAATTTATGTCTGCTTGAATACCCCTATACAAAAAAAATATATATAGGCAACTTAGACTTTCCAGCGCCTCTCAACAAGAGTCTTGTGCTCCTGTGTTATTTTATTCTAAGTGCCACTTCTTCATATTATTCCTCAACATCATGAACCACAGTTCATGATTTATGTCTGCTAATTACCTGATGTGTCTTCAAATGCTCATCATTGTTTAGTGCTAAAATCTCCTGATAAAGTCTTCAATTCTTCTTTTAGTGGTATGTGTTTCAGGCAAAAAGGCCAATTTGCTGCTACACTGCCATTGTGTCAATCAACCAACCAGTGTGCCACTTAACTTGCAAACTTTTCAGCAAGTAGTTACTTTTTTCTGAATGTGATTATCTTTTTAAAATCAGACTGATTTTAGAACTTTTAAAGGTATTACATCTGATTATTTGTTATGTAAAAGCAGAACGTTTATTATCCTTCATCTGTACACAAACAAAATTTTTTTTTCCTTCAAGCATTTTTAATAGCAATATTCATCTGATTCTTTACAATAGTTTTAGCAAGAATGTGGTATGTTTTTGTCTAGTTTACATACTTGCTAATGGTTTAACGGATCGCTATTAGCATTTTTGTAAGTTTTGATGAATTTATATTATGTTTTATGCTTATTTGATTTACAGATTCGTCATCGGTTCTGGAGATCGCCTTTGACAGTCTTGTAAGTTTTGGTGTTTGTTCAGTTTACAGATCTACTAATCGTTTATAAGGGGGCTATTAGTGTTTTGTGAATTGTAATGAATACATATTAATAGTTTATATTTATTTGATTTACTGGTTTGATAATGGTCTCAAGGTAGTGAGAGGCTATTACCACTTTGGTAAGTGTTGTAAATATCACCCAAATAATTCATTTATTGTCAATAGCTGATTTTTCTATAGGATATATTATCCTTTTCCTTAATGTTATATAAATTTATTATTATAAGATGCTTTACATAACGGTGCACTGTGTTTGTTTTTATACTCTCATAAAATGTGTCATTTGATTTTAACTTGTCTTTCTTTATGAAAGTTAATGGTTAAATTATTTTTTTTGAGGATCCTCACCTTCTCTCATTTTTGCAAAAAAAAAAAAAAACATGGTATATTAAAAAGAAAATGTATTGTGTATGAAGAGAAAATTTATTGAGTATTAAAAGAAAAATGATTTGAGTATATTTGAAAGAATTTTGTTGAATATTGCAGAAAGAGTTTTATTGAGTATTTCATGAAAAATATTTTTACTGAATATTTACAGAAAAATTTTATTGAGTATATTAAGTATGAAGTATTACTAAAGAAATGTGTCATTTGTTGTTGGTTAAAACTTATGCATTATTTTGTTATATTTTGAAAAGTTTTTACTAAATCCAACTATTTTGATTAATTACTATTATTTATGACAAATGATTTTAAATTTTGTTGCAACATAATTTTATGCAATTTTCATATAAATTTTGGGTAATAATTGTTATGCACTTATATATACTTGTTTTGATATATCAGTATGTTGTGCATTATGTTAAATACTTAATTTTATATGATTTGAATTATTACTAATGCAAGGCCTTTTTGAATGAATTTAAAATCCTTCAATGGATTGTTTTTGTGCACATTTATGCTATTCAGAGTTAATTTTATATGCTCTATATTTTAAAAGTCCTAGGCATCAGTCAGAATTTAAGGTATTCTTGACTTTTTGTTGCTTTAAAATTGCAACTTATTATAATTTAAATATTTATGTCTAGACAAGTCGAATAAGTAAGATATTGCCGACTCTTTTTATGTTGCTTTACTGTTGCAACTATTTTGATATTATCTCATTGCTAATTTAAAGAAAGTATTAGCTTGTTTTTTTTATATACATGATGATATTTGTTTAGAGATCAAGATTTATGGAAGGTATGCCTTTATTTGCTAAAAATGCAATGGGGCTTCTGTATACTCTGTTATATGTATACTATAACATCTTGTATAATTTGTGATGAGATTTTTGAATGTACTAAATGATGTATATTCTTTCTCTTTTTCTTTTTGGTCGCTGCACATCACATCAAATTAATAATTAATTTACTTTTCTTGGCTCTAAATTTATGTAATTGTGTCATTTTACTTTGGCATTTAAAAATTTTGTCTTCCCTGTGTCGAAAAAGGCTTTTACTGTTTTTAACCCTCTTTCTCCTTCTGGTCAGTCAAAATTTTTGTCGGTGAATGGGGGTATTGTGATAAAGATATATCACAGTTTTATCTTTTTTTAATTACTTTATATTTCAGCTCAACGTATTTCTATTTTTATAGCCTTTCCAGTTTAATTTGCCATTCCTTAAAAGTTATTTATCGGCAGTCGCGCGCCTTGTACGCTGCTTTTTTGGCAAGGCCGTCTCCCCCCTCATTGTGCTTCGCGTTCGTTGAATCGGCGATGTTGTTTTCTCTGCGAGGCATCTTCGCGCTTTGAGTTAGTTTCAATTGGCGCTGAGCTGTGACGTCATCGTCATTCAGCGGCTCTCACTCCGCACGTATGTGTTGTGCGCATGCATCACCGCCGCTCTTGTTCGATGTGTTTTCCGGACTTTGGAAGTATTTCATATTTAAGGAGCTGTTTTGTGTTGGCGCTGCTTTCGAAAGGGGCGTGTCTTTCAAATACAAATTAGAATCGTTCTTTTAATTATTAAATGTTAATTTGTTTCTGATTTGCTCTTTTAATTTTCACGTAATTCTTAATCATCAAATTAGTTTAAATTAATCTTGCTCTCACATTTGTGCACCCCTGTTATGGGTATTTATACTAATGTTGCGCATTTTTCTAACAGAATTTTAATAAAAATGATGCTGTAAATTTATGATAAACGTCGTATGGTCTGGAGGCCCGCTGGCCTGTGCCGGGGCTCGTATCCTAGAATCGCGTAGCGCTGATTCTTTGGAGATCAATTTCGCGTTTTTAGTTCTCAATTATTCTATAAAATGCTGTTGTAAATTTTAAGTTTAATATTTTAAAAGTTTTAAATCAACTGGTAATTGACTTCTGAATTAATTCTATAATTCTTCATGGACGCGGCCAGAAGGAATATTTAAAGATTCTTCGAAATTTGAGCCAGTACTTTTTAAAGACTTGATGTGCAGCTTTCATCTCATCCTTCCTCCTTCAAGAAAATGTAATAAACATTATTGGATCCAACTTATAGTATTCATCATTTCTAGTCTGCATCTATTTCTTCACTCAAGTAAGACCGTTTAATTCATTTTATTATTATTTTGATTCTCTTCTCAAAGAATAATCGACCTAAAGAACGTCATGCAATTTTTTGCATTGGGTTATTGCTCACACATTAATATTCCCATCAATTGCTCTCTCTTAAATAATTTCTCCTTCACAGGGGGGAGGGGGGGTTTTAGAAGAAAAAAATTCATAATTTTGTCAATTCCTAAGATTTCAAGTCCGCTGAAATGTATTATAAATCCTCTTAATATTATCTAAAACTTTTATATTGACATGTTTTTTATTGGACCAACTCTTATAGCAAAAAAAAAAAAAAAATCCTTGCTGGCTCCGCTTGCAAACAAGTTTGGTTTCGAAGTATGCGGTTCCAACTGCAGCATCATCGCAAAAAGGTCATTTCTTCCGCAATTCCCGGCAAACAGACGCCCCACGGACTGCGTCTTCGAAATCTACCTGTGCCTGTAGGCCGAGCCGTCAGGGATTTTTTTTGTATTGAAAGCTACCTAAAACAATGATAAAATTATAAGTTTTAGTGAACGCGATTTCTCGCAAATTATCATCTTTCATTGTTGTAATCATTTTCCCAATCACACGCATAAAACTATATATTCATATCCGTTAGCGCCAAATTATCGCCAAACGTGGCGACATTTGGCGAAATATCGCCAAATTTGGCGACCAAAATAAGTTTTCATAAATGAAACCAACTTGGCTATAGCTGAATAATTTGGCGAATTTCTTATTCAAATTCAGTATTAACGAATCTTTTGTAAACGGTTTCTTTGCATTTTAGCTTGCTGTTTTCGTGTAACATTAGCTAAAGTTTTAAAACGAAGATATAGGAAAGCTACCTTTTCCTCCCGGTACAGGCCGGAAGGACTTTTTTTGATTTCCGATGAACAACAAAGATGTACTTTTTTTGTTTTCTTTTAGCACTCTAAAGTTGGGACATTCATTTATATGCACCATGTACTTTGTTATACAGCATAAATATTTATGCTATTTAAAACATCCCTGAACCTTAAGTTTCTTTTGTAGCCTTTTTTTATTTTTTCTTGAAAAAGTGGGTGTTCATATAATTTTGAAGCGCAATGTGACAACATTTGAACTGAGGGTGGTTTTGAGGTCTGGGAATTATGATCGGTGAAGGTGTACCGAAATTTTCCGCAGCTGCTTTCCCACGGAAGTCTGCAATAGGTAGCTTATTACTGCTTGTAATAGAAGCTACACTGCAAAAAAAATTGTTGATTTATACCGTAAAATCCACATTTTTTTTTCCAGTGTACCAAATTGTAAAATAATATTTCAAAATCAATAAAAGCAATTTGTTTTAATTATAACATTCTAAAATAGTCCTTTTTTAACTCCTTATTTTCACCTGTGTCAATGCGAAGTTGATACATAAAATAATACGGATAAATAAAAAAATAATAATAAAATTTATTTTAGAAAAAAAAAATTTCATTGAGAATATTCTCTGCAAAGATAAAATACACATTTCTTTTCAGAACTAACACACAAAACAAATTTACGAAATAGGATACTTTGTAAAATTATGTTTTAAACGACGTATTTCCAATGTGCTGTTGAAAATGAGATAAAGAAAATTTTTCTGTAAATAGTAATCTTAGCTTTCCTTTACCTCTAGCGAAACGAACTTGCGAAGAATCCCCATGCATAAATGGTGGGGTGTGCGTTGATAAGAAAACAAGATTACGATGCATCTGTCCACTTGGCTATTTAGGTCCAAACTGCGAAATTCGTAAGTTTTAAATCCTCTACTTGATAAACATTTTAAAATTTATACTAACACGATTTTAAATACTGTCAGTAGTAGATCCGGAAAATAGGTGTTGAACACACTTGTTAAAATTCAACACTTAATATATATATACAGTCGAACCTCGTTAACACGAAATCGCTTAACGCGAAATTTTGTTTAACACGAAATAATACTGAGGTCCCGTCAGATCAGCCTGAAAATCAATGGTAATTAATTCGTTTAATACGAAATGAAATTTTGAAAAATCCCGCTTAACGCGAAAATATTTTTTTTTTTTGCTCCAAAATCCAAACATGATTCCTTACACAAAGTTCTCAAATTTTCAAACCTATATGTCCCATTTTCTTTTTAAGAATGGAATTTTTCTCATGGTTTGAAAAAGACCTAAAGTGGGAAAGGGATTCAGAAAATAGTGTACTATTGAATTCCTGACTAATCCATGCTTTTCTTTGTCCTCTGATATGGGACAGTTTTCCCACACTAACCATATCAGCTATAGATCATCGGTCAAAATTAAATTTTGAGTGAAGGAATTTCTTTTTTGAAAATGATTGTTCCATTACTTGTTTGACTGTATTGACAGTGACATAAAAAATAAACAGGATTTCTGAAATCCTCAGTTTTCGGGTGAAATAAGTGACAATCCCTACTTTACACCTGACTTACATAATTGAAACTCTGTTCGTAGTTGTTCTGTAGAATTCTATGAAAGAAAAGTCGAAAGCAGCAAACTCATCTTTAGAAACCAAGCAAAACATTTTAAACGAAGTTAGTTATAAAATGCTAAAAAAATCAGAAATTACAACAATGTATGGGATACCCAACAGCACACTCTCTACGATTTTAAAGAAACGTGAAAAGATTTTCAATCTTATGCTGTGAGTTAATTGGATCCAGTAAGAAAACGAATGTTTACAGGAAAGAATGAAGAAGTTGAAATTGCTCCCTTGCTGTGAATAAAAGAGGTAAAAAGCCAGAACATTGTTTTAACTGGTACAGTTTTGCAAGGGAAAGCACAGGCTTTTGCGGGTGCTCTCGGTGAGAGCTATTTCATATGTTCAAACGGGATGACTGAAGAGATTCAAAGAGCGTCATGGAATTATCTGTAATCAAAAAATGGGAAATTCTTGTTTTTCAGAGTACATTTGCATAAATGAAGATATGCTGACTTCGGATGTGATGCCAGGCCCAAAAATAAATGCTGCATTACCTGAAAAGAAGATGACCACATCATACACGAGTTTAAGAAGAGCATGATAAAATCGACACAGAACGGAAAAGTTTAGTGTCATTAAATGAATCTACCGTAGCTTTGAAAACTGTACAATGTTTTGTTATGGAACAAGAGGATGCTTCCTGGTGCATGTAAAATCCGTCGTGGGTGCAAAGCCCTCCAAGTTACCTGTGAATAATACCTCTGGGGGTGCCTAGTCAGGTGAGGGTCTCGTCACCTGATCAAGGTTCTAAATTACGAGACCTATTAAATCTGTCAATTCAACAAAGTTAAACAGAAACCTTGAACCGGCAAACAAAGTTATCGGTAGCAAATCACAAGAGAGCAAGCACAGCAGCGATGTGAACAAATCAATAGTCAGGTGGATCACAGCCATGCTGTGATCAGGCGATTTCCGCCCCGCACCCAGGCACTAACCCGTTAAGCTAGGCATTCATGCCGGGCAGGTAGGGGCCTGGTTAGCGGTATATAAAAAAAAGAGGATGCTTCCCATGCTTTGAACAAATTAGATAAGTTCCATACTTTCCTAAAAGAAGTACTCAACAAAAACTGACGGTCTCAATAACGGACTTAAAAAATGGTTAGCAAGTTAATAAATTTATTACTGCCCAAACTGATGATCAATTTGTTTTAATTTTTAATTAAATTTTCTATTTCTTATTAATTTATGATTTTAAGAACAGGCATATATTTGTAGGTTAATTTATTTAGTTTTTATATCTAACATAGACGCCGCCATTTTTGTGACGGTTAACACGAAATTTCGGATAACACGAAAAAAATTCGCAGTCCCTTCAATTTCGTGTTAACGAGGTTCGACTTATATATGTACACTGATGTCCAGAAATTAAGGGGCAGTGACCGGACATTTTCGATTTCATACGTTTTGTCGAATAGTTACTGAAATTCGTAAGGAAATGCCCGAAATGTCCTTGAACTTTGAGGATGTAATGAACATGTTTGATTTCATGTTTTTCAGTGAAGATTTAGTCTCGAGGACAATTAGGGGGGTAATAATAAATTTAATAATAAAATAATATTTTCGATCCCCCAAGAAACAGGAAATGCTCAAAAGTATCCGTCACTGTAGCAAATAACTATGTAGGTCTTGTTCAACGTTTTTGTGCATTTGTGTAAGAATAGCAAGCATATTCTTGAAGATGTTAACGTTTCTATGGAAATTTCAATTTTTTTTTTTAAATATAGTATGCAGAGTTTTCAACCGAATTTAACACCGCTTTCCAAAAACTTGACAAAGAACGGTAGAAATTGTGTAATGTAGTTAAAAGATGAATATATTGAATCAACCGAATTTAACACCGCTTTCCAAAAACTTGACAAAGAACAGTAGAAATTGTGTAATGTAGTTAAAAGATGAATATATTGAATATTTGATGACATATGGGTAGTTGTATGAAATAAATTTTAACTGCGCATGCGCGAACTATACCAAAGATTTTTCTTCATGATTTGGTAGTCAATTGTGCATTCAAATATCGAAAAAAATCAGAAATATAGAAGCGATATAGTGAGGTGCTTTCTAAAAGTAGCTGGATTATAAGGGATTTTCCCTCAATTTTTCAATCAGCTCCCTGTATCGCCGGTACTTGATGAATTCTTCTGCAATTTCAGGAACATAAAAAACATATTTGAGATCATATTTTTCAGCAAAGGTTTAATCCCGAATGCGTTTATGGGATTATCAACAAATTAAATAAAACAAAATAATATTTACGTTCATCCGGTAAAATAAAATACTTGAATTCACATGTACCAATTGATTATGTGAATCTTGTACAACATTTCTGCTCATTTACGTTAGAAAGCACGTGTATTCATAGATACATAAAAGTTTTAAAAATCCAAGAAATTTTGCATATTTTTGCTTATAGCATGCACGTTTTAAATCCAAATGTAACGCTGCTTTCTGGAAACTTGACAACGTACACCAGAAACAGCACACTACAATTAGAATATAAGTATGTTAAATATTTGATGAAATAGAAGTATTTGTATGAAATAATTTTTAAATGTGCGTGCTGCATAATTTAGTAGTCATCTATATACGGCCACTTATATAAAAAGGCCGTCTAATATCGTAAAAATTCAGAAAGGTATCAGCAATATAGTGAGCTGAATTTCAGTTGCTTTCTAAAAATAGCTGGATGATAACGGATTTTCCACAAATTCTCATTTTTTATTAACTGACTTCAAATAAAGATTTAGTATTTAACGTATGTGAAAGCGTACTTTTCGAATGGATGCTTCGAGTTTGATAATTATTTTTTTGTTGGAATGGGGTAATTCTGATCAATCTTACAAGGACAACTAAAGCATCACTATAAAATGAAAAAAAAAGTATAAAAAATGAAAAATAAAATTTGTGGAAAATGTCTTATGATCCAGATACTTTTAGAACGCAACTCAAATTCAGCTCACTAAATCATCAATACCTTTCGTAATTTCCGTGATATTCGATTGCTTTTTTATCTGAGTTAGTTGACCACTAAATAATGCACAAATTTTTGTTACCGCTAGCACATGTGCAGTAAAAAAATCATCCTATACGATTGCTCATATTTCATCAAATTTTCTAATTGTAGAATGTTGTTTCTACTGTACTTTGTCATGTTTCAGGAAAGTGATGTTAAATTTGATTGAAAACCCTGCATGCTGTAAACAAACAACAACAACAACAACAAAAAACATGCGGAAATTTATTGAATTTTTTTAAAAGAAAACTTTATATCTCCATCACTATAGAAGCTATTCGTACACTAATGTTGTACAAGATCGACATAGTAATGTGCTATAGCTACAGATCATTTCGATATTTTATTTTAGAGGGTTATCGCAAATATTATTTCTTTAATTCAGTTTGTTGTTGCCCCCCCCCCTTATTTTGCTGTTCAAACCTTCGCTGAAAAATATAAAATCACACATGTTCTTTACATTTCTGAAGTTCCAAAAAAAATTATAAAGTATTTCTCTAGATATTCGACAAAACATCAAAATCGAAAGTGTCCGGTGACTTTTGGCCATAGAGTATATGTTCATGAATGATATAACTTAGTTCTACTGATATTTTTTATTGTTTTTATAGGGGTTCGAGGATGCCAAGACGCTTCCTGCATGGACGACGAAATATGTGTATCTACCGAAACTGGATATAGATGTGTTAAAAAGGGTAGAATCCAAATTTAAATATGAAAAAATCTTTGTTTTGTTTCCATTCATCATCAAGACATTAAGGAAAAAGACTATCATATGATATAATTGAAATTATTGTCATAAAGTTATTTCATATTTTGGCTGTCACGATTCATATTAATTTAGACTTTTTTAAAATGAAGTTAAAAGCACAATATGTGACCTATAATTTATGTTTATGGAAATAATAAATTTGATATGCTGCAACACGTAATTTTTCTTTTTTCTATAAAGAATAAAGAAATTTTAATAGCATTATCATATTTTCAGAAATTTGAGTTTTGAGTATCGCCAGAGTCCAGCGTCGAATTCAAAGCAATAACCTTTTTGTAACTTCATTTTATAACAGTTATTATTAATTATTTAATTATGACAATACTTCCAGGCACTCGTCATATGTCTGCTGAAATGGGCCAGTTTAAATATATTAACATTCAGAGGCACATTTTAATAAATGATAATTATGTACAAGAAATAAATATCATTAATTTGATCTATATATACGAAACTTATCCCGAAAGAAAGTTTCTCTACCGTACCAAACAGTAAGAAAACATAGTTACATGGAAACATTTATTGGAACAAATACAGCAATCTTTGAATTATTCACTACCAGAATCGAGACCATCGAGCCATACCGTGGAATCAACATTTGCATTCCTCTAAATGAAAAGTCTGCTGGTTGGGTAAGGAATCAGTGTGGACAGCAGGCTTATTTTCTTTGTCACTTAGCGAGCTTCACTTCTTTAAATATGTTGACCAGATCGTAAGTTCTTAAAAAATAAAAAAGATATCAATCACTTTGAACGAGATTATGGCTATATAATGAACAGTCAAACACCTCCCACATATTTCCGGACCTCCTGCAGAATCTGTGTTGTATAACGATCCGTTGTAGACCCTAAGTATCGTAGATCAACATAACTGAGTATCTTGCGACTCTTACTCAAAATTTCCGTCGCAGTTTCTGTTCAAAAACTTTATCATAGATGTAACCGTGCAGTTGAGCCGGTGGCGGCAAAAGTAGCAGAAAATCACATTTTGAGCCACTATATAATGTCGATAATGTGAGTGATTCAGAAATTCTAACTATTGCATAGAGTAACCTCGTCCAGAATCTCTCAGAAATAACCTCTAACAATTTCCTTTCGTAAGTTTCAATTTGCTTTGCCTTGGCGGTAAAAGTAAGCTGCGCCGCCAGGCACCAGAGGCGCGTCTCAACCGCCGATCCCGAGTCCTGAGAGACTCATAACGCGCACGACCGGGGGCTGCTCCCTGTATAAGCTTCGGGCGGTCGAGGGACCGCCACTTGCGGACCTCCGAACCTTTTTTACCCAGGTGAGTGACGACAAAGATCGTTACGACACGCGGAGGACCCCATAATCAGAGGAGACCTCCACGAAAACACCTGATGAATCGCCAGGAAGACAACCGACGACTTTGTCGCCGAAACCCCATAAGAGCATCCGGTCCCTAGGTCATTTGTCAGGTTCCCCCGAAGACTCTTGCTTCCCTACGGCGGCCGAACGTCAAATCCTAGGGAGGTAGGAAGCGACTAGTTTATTTGCCGTGGTTGCCGCTCATGTGACAAGAAGGAGCTTCTCGCCAACCCGGGACCGTGAACAGGGGGTCATGATCGGTGAAAATATACCAAACTTTTTTGGACTTGCTTTCCTCCGATGCAATAGGTAGCTTTTTGTAATGAAAGCTACCAAAAACACTATAATATCCGACAGATTTGTGATAGCAACAATATTAATTTCATTCACTACAACTTCTTTTCTCAACACAACCTGTTCAGTATAACTTTGAATTTATATGAATTAGTTGTTTCTTTAGATAATAGATGGCAACTTTAGAAATGCGCATCTTTAGATTTATTTTTTGACATGATTAATTTACTGAGTTGGAATATGAAAATTGGCAGGGCACAGAAGCTGTTCTTGTTTATGTATTCTATTTTCTTTATTGTCTTCGCTGAGTAGTTGGCTAGGGATGATTTAATTAAAAATTTTCATGTAAGATGAAAGTATTTTTGCAAGAAGTTGATTAATTTGAATTTTGTCTTAAATTGGAAAGTTACTATGATTCCAAACCAAAACTGTGAACTGTATTTTGTTTTGTGTTTTGACTGTCAAGATTTATGTTGTGAATGTGAAAATAAATAAGAAAATAAAACAACATATGCTTTCTTATTTTTAAAATTCTCTACATAATCTATGTACAAAATAAAAAGTGTATAATTTTCAAATATATTGATGTTTATGTAAATTTAGACATGGACAAAAGAATCAATAAACCCTTTTGTTGTCGTTTTTTTATTTATTTTTTTTTTAACTCAAGATTAGTGCAGAATTATAAAAGGACGTTAAAATAATTACGAATTTTGTGTTATCAAGAGAAATAATAAACTATAAGCCCTACTTATCTTGAAGAAAGTAGTTTTAAAGAAATTAGTAACCCTTGTGATAGCGCAAACTCCATTCGTTCTATCATTTTCACTTGTCCGGCTTTCAACTCTTTCTTGAGCTGCAGTTGAGCGGCTTCCGATGACCAGTTTCTATTTTAGGCTGTCAAGTTGAAATTGTCTTGTGTCCACCTGTCATGCCGGATATCACAGCCACAATCTGCTCAAGACCGATTTTATACCGTATACCACTTCAAGGATATTTATTTCTGTTACACACCTAAAATTAAAGTGTTACATAAGCAAGGTATATATATACAGGATTTCTCTTCTTATATTTGATCAGTAGCTAATTCCTAAGCTGTTAGATTTAGAGGTACAGTTCAAAATGCAAACAGGTTTCCAATATATTCAAATGCATTCTTCATGATATGAAAATTCATTTGCGTAATTCATTTTGATAGTTTTTTTCTTTCTTTCTTTTTTTTAAGTTACAAAATTAAAATTTTTATATGGTCACTGAGTTAAGTCCCATATTTAGAAAGACTTTCTCCTTGTTAACAAGTAAAGAAAAGTAAAAATACCATCCTTCTAAGACTAAAATTTACCAAATTGAATTTATTTTTTAATTGAATTTGAAATATTAAAAATTATTATTATTATTTGAATTTTACTTTGATTTATTGCAAATTTTCAACGTTTTCTGGTAACAAAAATACATTTTTTTCGTTTTTAGTAGAAAAAAAACGCATTAAGTTAAAAAATTAAAATATATTAACTCAGTAAGTTTGGTCGTTAAAAAAATGGATTTTTTACTATTTTAATTGCGTAGAACATGGAGAGAGTTTTTATAAATATAACATAAGAACAAATTAAGAACCATATAAAAATTAAAATTTCGTAAATATAAAAAAAAATTAACTATTTTGACGTGAATGGATTTTTATTACAAGAAGAGCAACACTTGAAACATTTATGCATTAGGAACTAAATTGCTAAAATTAACGGTATAGGAATTAGCTATTGGTCAGCAATAAGATGGTTACAACCTGTAGGAACGAATAAATTTGAAGAGCAAACAATAAAATTAGAGGATTTTTTTTCTATCCATACCGTTAATTAATAAATTATCAACGGTTTTATCGTTATGCTTGATATTTATTTCAAACAAATGTGATTCCATGATTTTTATTACAAGAGGAGCAACATTTGAAACATTTATGCATTAGGAACTAAATTGCTAAAATTAACGGCATAGGAATTAGCTATTGGTCAGCAATAAGATGGTTACAACCTGTAGGAACGAATAAATTTGAGGAGCAAACAATAAAATTAGAGGATTTTTTTTTTCTCTCCATACCGTTAATTAATAAATTATCAACAGTTTTATCGTTATGCTTGATATTTATTTCAAACAAATGTGATTCCATGATTAAGTTGAACAATTGTATACTTGGAAGAATGAAACTACACTGTAAAAAATGACCAATGTTTCTTATTTTATGAAAATATGCTATAACCAAGAACAAAAATATAATATAATCTTCTAAGTTATCCGAAATTTCAAATAGCATGTTACATTGTCTTTTGAATCCCCAGAAACGAATGCATTTTCAAAATTCAAAGAATAATTTATAAAAACAAATTATTTTTAGCTGCCCGAATTTTTCAGAAACGTTTCCGAAGGGATTTTATAGTGTATTAATTAGTGTCCTCAGTCTGGAATACCGGTTTTTCGAATGTTATCCATTCTCAAGTACACGTATTTTCAGCCGCATAAGTTAATTTATACATGAAAGAGTAAAGAAATAATCTTAATTTTAATGTTATTGTTAACGCTGTTAATTTTGCATGTTTGTCTGTTAAACATTTTTTTAGCATGAAAATGTTTACTTCAGAATTGATAGCACTCGAAAAACAAGTATTCCAGGCTGAGGACACTAATTAATACACTATAAAATTCCTTCGGAAACGTTTCTGAAAAATTCGGGCAGCTAAAAATAATTTGTTTTTATAAATTATTCTTTAAATTTTGAAAATGTATTCGTTTCTGGGGATTCAAAAGACAATGTAACATGCTATTTGAAATTTCGGATAACTCAGAAGATTATATTATATTTTCGTTCGTGGTTATAACATATTTTCATAAAATAAGAAACATTGGTCATTTTTTACAGTGTATAATAATAAGGAAAGTGGTTTGTGTGTGTGTCAGTTGACTGTGTTCTGAAGATACCGTTGCACACAGAGCTACAAAATTTAATAAGAACGTATCTATGTATGTTATTATTATTATTATTATTATTAAACCGCAGACCAGGCCCCTACCTGCCGGGCATTATGCGCAGCTTAACGAGTTTGTATACCTTACCACGGGGCGAAATACGCCTAATCTCCTCATAGCCGAGATACGCCTGATTAGCTCCTTGGGTGTCCTTGGCTGCAACACTATTTCGTGAGAGTTTATTTCTATGGATGTAGTTACGCACCTGGAAGCCCGATTTTCAATTTTTTGATTAGATTGTTTTTTATTTAATTTTTCACGCGATTTATAGCATTTTTCACGTTTGGCAGTGATTTTTCCACATTAGTAAAAGAAATGCGGTTTCATTCTTTTAATCCAATGTGTACTAAATTTTGTCTACTTTTCAATAACGTTTATTTGAAATTCGTACAACGATTTTGGATGTTTTTTTATGCGATTTTTAGAATTATTTTGCATTTCAGGGCGATTTTTCCCCTTTTTCAAAAAGGAATTCCGTTTCAAACTTTTACTCATAGTAATTTTTGTCACCCTCGGCTTTTGAATTTTTAGCTGTTTTTATTAAAATTTCTATTATTATTTTTAGCGATTTTTCTGTTTTTTTTTATTATTGCCGCGATTTTTTGACGTTCGTAAAATAATTCTGGTCACAATGGCTTAATTCACTACAGTAAATTTTGTCCTCTGCCATTTTTGAATTTTTAGAAATTTTTAATGTGATTTTTAGCGTATTCTCGCGTTCCGCGGGGAATTTTTTATATTTGTGGAAGAATTCCAGTTACAGTGTCTCAGTCCACTAGACATTGTAAATACATATACTTTGTAAATATATGTACTTTATGTATACTTTGTAATATATGTACTATAGTAAGTTTTGTCTTCTTTCTAATAAAGTTTATTCGGAATTCGTACAGCGACTTTTGGAATTTTTCGCAGATTGTTTTTCGTATTTTGCGGTGATTTATCAACATTATTAAAACTGAATTCGGTTTCACACTTTTAACCTAATATAGTAAACCAGTGAACCCGTGCGAAGATTTCGCACTGCAGTCTAATAATTTTTAGCAATATCTAATAATATTTTTAAATGCAGGTTTAAACTTCTAAAAATATCTGCAAACAACATTAGTCAAACCAGAATATCATTTCATTTATTCCATCAAAGTTACAATAAAAACTGACCAAAAATAGCAAACACAAAAGAAATTTTTTTTTATTTTAATTGCATTAGAGTGTGACATCATTCTTTCGAAAAAAAAAATAAAACATGGGATAAAGAAAAATAAATTGAGCATTTTAATTTAAATTTTGCTTTTTAATCATAAATATAAAATAAACCCGTGCAGCACCTATGTCCCACTTTATCTTTATTGAACATATTTTTATAATCATTGTTATTTTTGTGGTAACACTAATTTGACGAAAACCTTTCATTGTGAGTGTACTGCGTCAAGAAGCCGCTACAAAATCCTTTCGTATGGTATCTCATTTATCGTTCTGCGTTTTGTATTTGCTTAGAAAAAAACTACGCGCTTAAACACTAAAATAATTAGAATATAAAACGCTTCTCAAAGTACCGATATCTTTGACTATTTCTTCAACTATCAACTCCTGGCATGTGGCTAATGTGAAAATAGCGCTTTTAATAAATTTCAAAACTTTATTTGAATACATTTCATATAAAAATGTTTTTTGGTGTTATTAGGTAATATAAAAAAATAGACTAAATGTAAAAAATCTATTAGCATTTTCAATGGAAAATGGTTTTTACTTATCTGGAGGCACGCCAAGTCGAGAAAGCACAGCCGTAAGCATCTTTTTCTAGAAGCAACTCAGGGCACTTTTGACCCCCCCCCCCCCAATATCTTTGCGCTGATGTATCCCAAAAACCTGAAACTTCGTTTATCCAGAGTATGTGGCACACAAGACCAAAATTTAAAATTTCACGTTCCTGTCTTTTCTATTTCAGACGATATATGAACTCAAAGTTTCGATTTTTGGTCACTCACTCACTCACGCGTCTTCAAAAAGATAAAGTAGTTCCCGTAGCCCTAGAAACTTGAAATTTGGAATAAAGGGAGTGTTTAGGATACAAAGAAAGAAAAAAAAATGAAAATTTGAAGAATTCGAAAAAAAATCGAAATATTCGAAAAAAATTGAAAAAATAAAAGTAATTTGATCTTTTAGACTTGAAAATTAAAATTGGGCGCAAAGGTAGTGTTTAAGATTCAGAATAAGGTAAAATTAAAAACACAATAAAATAACACTAAAATAAAATCAAAAATTCGAAAAAATCTAAAAATAAGGAAAATTTGAAAATAATTTGATTTTATAGACTTAAAATTTGGAATAAAGGTAATATTTAGGATACTAAATAAGAGAAAATTTAAAAAATACGGAAAATTCGAAAAAAAAAATCGAAAATTTCAAAATTTCAAAAAAAAGTAAATAAATAAAAATAAAATAAAATAAAATAATGATAAATTAAAAAATATTCGATCTCGTAGTCTTAGAAACTTAAAATTTGGTGTAAAGGTAGTGTTTAGGATTTAGAAAAGAAATAAATAAAAACACAACAAAATCGAAAATAAAATAAAATAAATCGAAAATTTGAAAATAATCAGATTTTGTTGCGCTAGAAACTTCAAATTTGGAATAAAGATAGTATTTACGATACAGAAAAGAAAAAATTAAAACACAATAAAATCGAAAAAGATCGAAATTTTGAAAATAATTCGATTTTGTAGCGCTAGAAACTTGAAATTTGTAATAAATGTAGTATTTAGGATACAAAATAAATAAAATTAAAAAAATTTGAAAAAAAATCAAAAATTGAAAATAATTCGTTTTTGTCGTCTTAGAAACTTAAAATTTGGTGTAAAGGTAGTATTTACGATTCAATAAAAGGAACATTTAAAAAATTCGTAAAATTCCGAAATAAAATCGAAATATTTGTAAAAAATCGAAAACAATTCGATTTTGTAGTGCTAGAAACATGAGTTTTAAGATAATTGTCCTATTAGCTAATACACCGTCCCTAATTGTTTTATGTTATTTACCCAGGATTATGCTTTTCTTTTCTTTCGTTTATGAATTTTGTTATAGAAAAGTTCCGCTATAGACTGGCTACGTTATGGGCGGTTTCTTTATAGACAGGTTCGTATTCTTTCACACGTTATACTCTATTTAATTTGCATATGAAATATGGTTTGTTAAATGATGTTAACCGCCCCCCCCCCCCCCCAAAAAAAAAAAAAAAAAAAAAATCACAGCTCACCTTCCCCTTCCGACTTTACTGGATGGTTATGGCTTGATAGTCCTTTTTTAAATAAAATCATGATGCTATATAAAATATGGTCATCATGGCTATATATAATAAAATCATGGTCAAGATTCTCTTGTTTAATCTCTAAATTGAACCTAAATGATCGTAAGAAGTCGGATCAAAGAATTACTATATTGTGGCATGACAATCAGGAGACTTGGAAGCAAAATCGAAAAATAAAAAAATATATAAAAAGTCGAAAGTTGGAAAATAATTCAATTTTGTAGTCCGAGAAGATTGACATTTGGCAGAAAGGTAAGGTTTAGGATACTAAGTAAGGAAAAATTTAAAAATCCAAAAAATAAAAATAAAAAATAAATAAACGAAAAGAAAATCGAAAATAGTTTGAATTTTCGGAAATTTCATTTTTGTCTTTCTTTTTATCCTAAACAGTACTTTTATGCTAAATATCAAGTATATAGGACTGCGAGTAATATCTCAGATGAATAGTACCTTTCCTGGAGGCAACTGAGAGTACTTTTGACTCCCCCTCCGATAACTTTTAGCGCTTGTCTAGGAACCTGAAACTTCTTTTTATCTAGGACTTTCCAAACGAAACAAAACCTTCAAATTTTTGGTACCAGAAAATATTAGGGATAGAGTGTGGGCTTAGCGAAAACCAGTGGATGATCTCCAAAAAGAGCTCAAAATCAAGAAAAGGAGGATTACTTACAAAAAGAAGTGAAATCCAATCAAAAATGTCACCAGTAAAAAATGCAGCCAAGTCTCGTGACTCTTTTAGCGTAAAAAGTTCTGAGATTGTGTAAAGCCAAGTTTAGCTATCTTATTAACTCTGAAATTTTCATTCACAAATCACTCCTAGTCTCTACATCTGTAGATAATTATTATTTTGTGACTTGGCAATTACGTAGCACGAAAATGTGATACATATAATTAGTCTTAATCAAATAATACCATCCCATACCTTAAAACCCTTTATCTACTGCATTATGAACTACTGAAAATGTCTTCATAAATATATATTTTTTTAGCTGCTATATTGATAATTAAAGAATATACAAGAAAAAAAAATCTCCCCGGTGCGAAATTTAATTTGTTAGAACTAATTAATTAAAGTGGTACTTAAAAGTACCGTCAGTACACTATGTATAAATTTCCTCATAATAGACAAAAATTACGGATGATATTTCTAATGAAATTTAACCTCTTAAAAATGCTAAATAACTAAAAAACACTCATAACAAAATAAAGAAATTATCAAATTGACATAATTTTATTTTTTACATAATAAAGGTAGAAATTCACATTTGATGATAATCATAAAAACAATTTTTTTTTCATTTACGCACAAAAATATATTATTTATATTTATTTATGTATATAATATATGTATAAATAAATAAATAAATAAATATATATATATATTCTTCGGAATGCAAAAGCAAATTCACATTCAATACTAACATTTTCAAATGCTCTTGACAGTGTTAGTAAAAAATAAATAAATAATTTAAAAAAATCTATAATTGAAATCCATAAAAAATACTAAAACATATTGCTACACTACACTTTCATAATTACATTATAACAAACAGAAATACTATAGATAATTACATGGACAAAATGAAAACAAGTTTTTCTCCAACACTACGTGTACTGGCGGTACTTATAAGTACCACCGAATAATTCGACCGTTAATCACATTACATAATCTGTTATCTTAAAATGATTGAGCAAATAATATTCTAAGACAATACAGAATGAATAAAAAAAATACAACACTTACCTTTGGTTTGATATTATATATTTATAGCAAAGAAAATATAAGAGCGACAATCCGTACAAAATGGCAGCAAAATAACACGATGTCCGTTCGAAAATAGCTTTCTTCCTCGCAAAATTCATCAGCCTAGAACAACTACTGTCATCTATCATGAAAAAGTAGAGTTAAAAGACTGTTTCTAAAGCGTACCATCAGAATATAAGTAATGGTTGTTGTGCTATAAAGTTTTAAAGTGATTCGTACTTATAAGTACCGTCAGTAGATAAAGGGTTAACATACTAAGGTGTAATAACTTCCCTGTGCGTATATAATTAGCCTTAATCAAATTATCCCATCCCATCCCATCCCATAACTAGTAAGGTGTAATAACTTCCCTGTGCTGCGTAATTCCCAAGTCACAAAATAATAATCAACTAAAGACGTAGCGACTAGGAGTGATTTGTGAACGAAAATTTCAGAGTTAATAAGATAGCTAAACTTGGATTTACACGATCTCAGAACTTTTTACGGTAAAAGCGTCACGATACTTGGCTGCATTTTTTACTGGTGAAGTTTTTGATGGGATATTTTATACACCAGACAGTATGTTCTGTAACCCGAAGAATCCGGATGGGATCCTCTCGTTTGTTTAACCCATTGGGGACCATGGTATCATATATGCAACCTCAAAAACAGCATACAGAATTTGTTTTAGGCACCAGTAAAAAATAAAAGTAATATTTGCTTTCTCTAATTAGAGCACTTTGCGATAATTTAAGTAAAGGTAGCTTTTTTAAAAAAAAGTGGCGCCAACCGAATAAAATTTGTATAAAAGTCGCCGGTCCCGAAGGGGTTAAAATAAATACCCGTAAAGCCCGGATGGGATATTCTGGTTTATTTAAAAGAAATACCTGGAAAGATACGGGTGGGATCCTCTGGTTTGTTTAAATGAAATTAATTTTTTCAAAGTTTACTGTAAGAATTGTATTTTTTCTTAATTAAAGGATTTTTCTTTTATATAAACATTTAATAATATGCCAAAAAACTACTATAAAATATTCTATTATAAATACAAAAGTTCAATTTTTATACCGAGCCCCTTTAAATTCACAATGAATATCTATCCTTGTTTGATATTTTGTATTACGCTACTTTTATGTTCTATAACATGTCTTTCGAATATCTCATGCATTCGGATAAACAAGCTTTACCATTGTAAATGAAACTCCAGAAACTTATTACAAACACGTGTCTTCAATTAATCTTACGAGATATCATTAAAAACCAATAAATAGTAAAAAGAGCACGAATATTTACACCTGTTTCCTGATTTACGCAATTGCCAGATCAAGTTATTTATTACGAGACATTATAATTTTTTGCTTATTAACAACTTATCACTAGTTATTTGCTTTCACGGCACCTGTTTTACGAATAATTGATATGCGCGGAACTGCACGTAGGATTGACAGCTAAACTCATACATAATTACAATATCTTATGAATATTTTAATCATAAATAATGCATCAGTACGGAAATGATAGAGCGAGTTATAAAATTTCTACTTTTCTGTTTTAAAAAACTTTTTTAACAGCAAAAGCCTATATGAAACCACCCAAAAAACCTCAAGGACTTAGAATAAATTACTCGGGCTAAAAAAAAAAACGTAATAATTTGTTATCTGTTCCAAAAGTGTGAACATATATCGTTTCAAATAAAAAAACTTGCACATACTTTGTTCAAGGAAGTGTGCGATTTCAAATCTAATTTTAAATTTTTGGCCTCGAAATTTTTGTTAGTCACTTTTAGAGGCCAAGGTGCTGCCGAAAATAACCTTAAAAAGATCAAACTGCATATTTCCGGGAATTGATATTTGACAGAAATCTAAAAGGAAATCTATCGAAGTGACTTTTAGGGCTACCGAGGGCTATCGCTATCTTCGATAGCGAAGAAAAGCACTTAAGAGCCTACATCAGTCATGCGAAAAAACGCGCAAGCTAATGTTAAGTCAATGGGAAGGTTCTAGCGCGATTTCTCGCTCGCATTGTAATATTTTTAAATGATTTTTTTTTTGTGCATTGGATAGCTGACGTCGGTCTGTAACGTTGTTAGTTTTTACTTTTTCGATTTTGGTTCCAGTTTTTTTTTATATAAGGGTACTTTCACTTTCAGAACCGGTTCGAACCGGTTCCAAAATTGAAAATGTCCGGTTATAAAAAAACTATAAAGCAAAATCAAAAAAGTAAAAACTGACAACGTTAGAGATCAACCTCAGCTATCATATGGCAAAAAAAATATTTAAAAATATTAAAATGTGAGCGAGAAATCGCGCAAGAACCTTCGCAAAGACTTAACATTAGCTTGAGCGTTTCTTCGCGTGACACTAGCGTAGGCTCTTAAGTGGGGCTTGAATGTTATTCACTTACAAATTTCCTAAAGATAACGCAAATATTTTCTCCGAATATCTCTTATAAAGTTAAAATAAGGTTCGGCTTCGCAGATATAATTTTTTTTTCTCTGCGACGATGAATTAGTTTCCATGACTAACACTCGATTGTAAGAAGTTTTGAATCTATGCTTTTAAAGCTAATCATTTATTGTTTTTTTAACACATTTATGTGATGTTTGATGTGTGATAGAGCAGCATTTCTTTTTAGAGTTTCGTTCATCTCACGAAACCCTATTCGTCCCGCTACGTTGTCTGTCCGTCACAGAGCCGGTTCTCAGAAACTATACAACTTACAGACATGAACTTTTGTGTACTTAGCTCAATGCTTACTATGAAGATAAAAATCATAAATTTTTAAAAAATCGTATTATTTTAATTTAGAGAGATAAAAACCAAAAATCTAACAGCCTTTTCCTATTAAATTTAAACATTTTTCGTTATATCAGTTGCCAACAGTTAAAAATCCATAATAATTTTTTTTCAACAATAATTAATTTTCTATTGAAAGATTTCCACGTGAAAAATGAAAATGAAATAAAGAGTTTCACCAATTGAAGAAAAGATTAATATGACGTCATATTGGTAATAAAACAGAAATTTTCAAACATTTCTCACTAATACCAGGAGTATGAGTATGTGTAAATACACAAAGCAGATTAATATGACGTCATTAGAGAATTAAAAAGGAAATTAATCTGACGTCATATTGGAAGTTTAACGGATTTTTCAAATTTTTGAGAATAATTCAAATAGAGTATCAATATGAGTAATTGAGAAAACAAATCGATATGACGTCAGCAAGTAATTATAATGTAATATGAGTCTGAGGAACGTATTGAATCATGATAAAAACCCAATTATGGAAATATTTGCATACTTTAACATTTTGAAGGTCTCTATGCAACATTTTTAATTTTGAAATTGATTTATTATTAACATCGCATTTAGTCCACATGGTAGATATCATTATGGCAGAGTATAATAGCGGTATTCGCCCGCTATCAGACAGGTTCAGATATCCGAAAAAACGAGAAAAATAGACCGGTAAATTTTTACATTATAAAAAACATGACCTTTTTTTTTTTATGAAAATGAAATTTATTTAGATTTATTAAAGAAAGAATAAAGTGTTTTGAAAGGAATATTAAACGAAACACTTTGTGCGATCTTCGATCACACTTACCCACTTGTTTACTTTCCGAAGACATAATGTAAGCAAAGTAATCATAATAGAAAAAAAACGATTGTGGAAATTGTGATACATCCTTACATTTTGAAGTCTCCTGAATCTGTTTTTGTTACTTTTCCAATGATTTCGTATGTATATGCGCATGCAGGTATTTCTTACCGTTTCAGATCCCCCCCCCCCCCCCCCCACGAAATACTGTTTTTGATGTATTGCCGATGATGAGTGATATACATACAACAGTATGTATATCACTGAATACAACATCTTTCAAAATGTGCTTTCGATTGGCCGATATGTTATAGGCCACTGTCACAAGAACCATACTCATTTCCCTACGTCAGATAATGGGTTGGGTATCTAAACCATTTTAAAACATTTTTCAGCCATTTTGTGACCAAAGAAAACTGATTTTTTTTTTTTTTTAAACTTCCAAATGCTAAAACTTCAACATATATTTCTTAATTGATTCGATTTATTTAATGAACGTTTCTTATGGTATGTTTTATGAAACTAAAATCAGACTTGTAATAATAGAAATAGTTCGTTTTTCAAAAATAAAAGTGGTGAGTAAATAGATGTTTTTATTGCATTTTTACACATTTCATGATATTTTATTTATTTTTTCCTAAATTAATTAACTTCCTGGAAATCTGGTTCTTACAGCTCGATACTATACTTGTTAAAGAAGTATATATATAAAAAAGATTTTTGGAAAAGTTCAAAATTGTAGCAGAAGTAAAATGTTTTAAATTTGCTTAAAAAAATTTTTTTTCAAAGTTTTCCATAAAAAGTAAATTTTTTCTTGATTAAATTATTTTCTTTTATAAAAACATTAATTATTCGTTTAAGTAGTTTTATTATTCATATTTGTCTTATGCTGGTACAATAATCATGTTTCGCTAGAACGTTATTTAATTTAGTGATTTTATTTTTTCTTAAAAAAACATAGAAATAAATTTGCAGCTACTTTTATTAATCTGATAAAAGTGTAGAAAAATTTAAATATTGTAGTTTATTGAAGGAAAATGGTGACATATCTACATTTAAAGCAATTTAAAACTTCCATGCATAACTATATAAAATCAATTTCAGTATTTATTTTAATTTACAGATTTTAATTTAAGCACAGGCGGAATTACGTCATATTTTAGCTTTATGAATGAAAGTGCACGTTTTTTGTAGACCACGAGGTCAGTTTCACCAGTGGAAAAACTTAGATTCTTATTTTACAAAACTGAAGTTTTTTAATATTTTTCAGTTTTGTAAAATTATAATCTAAGTTTTTATTTCGTTTTATATTACTATTTATTTGAACTTTTATCATGTTTTTTATATTACTATTTATCATACTTTTTTTTTCTGAAGACACATTGAATTTCGAAAGTGAAAGTGCTAAACTGATTTTCTAAAATTTGAAAATTGCATTTCCCAATAAATAAATGTTATCTGGATTTTTATTCTAAAACTAGCTGACATGCCCGTCGTTGCCCAGATCCTTGATAATAACCTTAAAAATACCTGAAATCAATGTTGAATGATTTTATATTTTTAAATGAAAATCTATCCAAACGATCTAAAGGACCGTCGTTATAGTTATTGCCGATTTAATATCGATTAAATTTCAAGCGTTTTGATATATTAAACTTACAATTCTGACCAAAAGTTCCTGAGAAAATCTAGATAATATAAAGCGCTCCCCCACATTTCTTATTTTAAACTTTAAATAATACTAGATGGAACCCGTCAAAACTTGACGGAAAAAAATTACAATAACAATATCAGTTAAATAAGCTTCTTTATTACATAAGAAGGGGTGCATGTGAAACAGTCTTTCAAATATTTTATTTTAAAAGTTTGTTCCCCAGTGAATTACAGTACTATTTCCAAAGCAAACTCCAAACAAACAATCCGTAAACAACTGTGTAATGCAAATCAATTTGACATTACCGCCATATTCCCCACGGCAACAAAGAAAATTTCCTGGACCTATGAAGTATCATACAAATAGTATATTCCCACGTTCATCTCATATTCAGTCAATAAAAGAACATAGTAAATAAAGCACACATCCCCCCGCTTCCCTTCCCCCTGTGATAATGCAACCGAATGAGCTCCTATGCGCATGTGCATTGCATCTCACCAAAGGCACCGTCAAAATTCGACGTTAAAAAAAAGTTTTAAAATGTTTAAATTAAAAGTTTTAAAATATATTCTTTAATCATTGTTTGTTTCAAATCCATATCTTCTGAAACATCATCCATTGTTTTAAGCTAAATTTCTATGTAAAGATGAAGAATTTTTTTTTTTTTTTACAATAATAAATCAATCTGCAGATAAGGGAGATTTTTAATGTTTTCAAGTGTAATTTATTTGTATGGTTTCTTCGGTTCCTTTACATAATCAGGATGGTTATTCCTTTTCTATCATAGTCGGGGATCTTTTCCTTCTTATGCAGTTAAATATCCAATGGATCTTTAAAAAAATAATAAAATACAGTTCCTAGAATATTCTGATGTAACATATACATCAACGAATTCACCCTCTTAAGCGCAGGTTCTCTGCGGCGTGAGGATCGGCCAATGCTCGGAGCCTCCTCCGTAGGTGGTGGAAAGATTTCCCGCAAGACCGTTCCCAGAGTCTGCGAGGGTCTCTGGTTCAGCGGTTGGAGCCAATGCCAGCCGGATCTCTCCAAAACTTGACTGAAGAATTGACGGAAGCAAGGATCGATCTCTGTAGAGCAAGATGGTGGTGACTCTGTAGTTCGCAGAGCGTCTGGAGATACAGCGCGCAGCAACTATCTGCGACGTGCCGGCGGCAGAGGTGAGATCAGCCGTCTAAGACGACCACCACACATCCTCTGAAGCTGGAGAGTTGTGAGCCGACCTCAATGGTCACCGCAGGAAGTGCCCGAATCGAGGAGACGATCACCATCCAAAGGCGGCCATGGCAGGGCCGCCAGGGACGCGAACGTCCTCCTCGAGGATGGGATGAGCCCACTCTCTGCCATGTGATTACGAGGAACCGGGCCGGAGGCTGCCGACTAACGCGGCATCGATCAGCCGAAACTCGAGACCTCGGTCCGAAACCCAGTCCGAGCACGTCTCTCGTGCAGCCAGGAGTTTCCACATCTGGCGGGCGGATTAGTGGCACGACAGTACTAAGTTTCTTTTTACTAATCTTGATCGGGCCCGTCTCTTTGGCGCGCTTGGAGGGAGTTTCCACGTCCTCCAGAGTCCGATAGTGGTTCTTTAGGATTCTTCCGTTTTTTGAGTGATATTACATGTGGATGATCTCGTAGTTCTGGAGTTGTCGCTGGGTTACCGGCTAGTTCCGCCTAGTCGGGTTCAACCTCGCGCCAGACTGCTTAGGGACGACCTATCCGAATCCCGTCTATGGGAAAGAACCGAATTTCCTTGTGGTTCTGGGTTGGAGAGAGGCCTCTTCTGCTCTTTTTAGTGAATAACATGTGAACCTCACGGCCGATGAGCCCAGTAGCTTGCTCTTCCATGCATGTCTATGATCGGAAGCCGTGGGAAAGCAAGAGCCGTCGGAGTAACTCGACATATGACCGAGGGACCGTCTCCCCTACGGGATTTCGCGACGAAGTCGTCGGGGGTTCTTCGGCGGTTCATCAGGTATTTGTTCCACGCGGAAGTTTCCCATGAATGGGATTACTGGCGCAGCGATCTAGATGTCGACACCTGGTAGAATGACCTGGGGGTCCGCAGTGGGGAGCGGCCTCAGGCCGATCGCAGCGCCGGGCTAGACAAAGCCCTGGTGCGTAATAAGCCCTTCAGAGGCTTGGGTGCGATGGTCGTTTACGCGCGTCGGCGACCCCCGTGGGCGGCTGATGGCGCAGGATAGTTTTATATCAATTTTATGTTAATCATAAACTATAAATAGTTTTTTTTTCTTGACAGATTTTAGTTTAGCGCAAAATGCTCTTTCTTTTGGATAATCTGATCTTATGATTTATCAGGGGTTTTTATTATTTTTCTTTTTCAGTTTTTATGATGGTTAGGAAAATCTATTTTCAATTGGGGCAACTTTCCCAGGGACTATGTTACATTATTAAAGCAAACTGATGATCATTGTTGAGATGGAATTGAAAAATATTTCATGCTTGAAAATTATTTAAAAAATCGTTAAATTAAGCGGCAGTTGTCATATAAATTTCAGTCAAAAGCTAATTTTTTTTTCCAATTGATGATGTAAGAACTAAAATTGTAAAATGTAGTAAAATGTAGTAAAAAATGGAAATTTGTAGTATTTAGAAGTGATGTAAGCGCGATGAAAGCTAAAGCGATAGGGCCGTTTGTTGTCACAACAGTTATACGTTTCTAAAAATTGCCACTGTGTGTTGGCTGGCGTCCAAAAGTAGACTATCATTTTTTGACATCGAAAGAGAAATTTGCCACTAAAAAGGAACTGTTAAATGAACTTATAACAAACCTACCAAAATAATTCCTATAAAATATTAGCCTTACATTATTTATTCTAGCTAAAAATACAATCATTATTTCAAGTTTTTTTTCCCATAACACTATTTTTAATAATTTTAATTTTCCTGAAATTCTTTATTTTTGTGAATTTTTTATAAAAAAAAATGAAATATTCTAACCTATAATAAAAAAAAAAGTAATTGGTAACATGTAATCAAGGTATGCAATCAAGATGAAGCAACCAATAAAGGCTTAAATTCTGACCTTTAAAATTAAAAATTGAAAAATCAGTTAAAATTACGTCATGTTGACACAATTAATTTTTCTTTTTAGTTTTATCAATGTTAAAATGCATTTCAAGCTAAGCATAACGTCATTTTCCCCGGCGCAAACTTTTCACACGTACCTTGTATCAGTTACTTTTATGCTTAAACACCATGTTACAAATAAAAATATATTTTGTATTTACTTGTAATGAAAAAATGGCATCAACAAAGTTATAATGCATAATGATAAAAGAAACCTAATGGACAATATTCCGGTGACTTCACGATAAATATAAATTATTATTCCTTTATAAAACACGCGGATAAATATTTTCACCGAAATTTAACTTGCAAATTAAAAAATTCGGCCTAAAAGTTCTCATCAAGTGATTTTTAATTCGGCGTTAAATGTATTTATAATGATGTTTTACTAATTTATTAGTTATCACATTAATTAAAATAAAAATTACATCTTCGGAACCATGATATTAAAATAGAAAAAGTATTGAAAAAATGTTGTAATTCGTAGTTTCGTACAATCGATAAATGCAACTGACGTCACAAACCTTTATCCAACAGTCAAAAGGGATAATTAAGAGAAATAATATGAATAAATAAATATCCAAGATTATTTTTTATTCTGTTTTCATTAATATAAGTAAATTTTATTGTTTAAAGTTACTGATAAATGATACTTTAGTAAATGGGGCTTTTCCTAATTATTATTTTATTATTTTTTTTATTTTTGAGATTTAATGGCAACATTCTTCTGTTTGAATATTGGGCGCTACAGTTTGGCGAATAATTTGGGGTACTTTTCGGTTAGCTGGGCGCGAGTGAAGTATATATATATATGTATGTCATTCTATAAACATGATGTATTCTAGGTGCTGTAACTGGGGTTAATTTTTGGCGCCTAAATGACGATTTTTGCTTTGTATGGCAGCCTGGTGATTTATAATAAAATTGAATATGTGTGTAAATAAATAAAATAAAATTGATACTTTTATGTTAGCTGGGGGTCAGGGATAACTCTCCAAATCTTCTTTCAATTGGAATAATTTAAATTGCAATATTTTACGTGAGATTTGTTATTCATATTGATATGCTTATTTTTAGATATTTTATTATGATTATATTTTAGCTAATTTTAAGTAAGTTTTTTAAGATTTAATATTACAATGTTAAAATATTACCTAGTTGATATTAGCTAATGTCAAAAGATTGGCAAACCACAGAGTTCAGAAAATAATCTATCCCTCGCAACAGTGGGAGTTTCCGACTTTATGACGTCATAAGCAGCAGTAAAAGTTTAATTGAAAATTACGTCTAATTAATTAAATTTTCGAACAAACGAATGCACGATGACAAATCTGTGTCCAAATATCTTTCATTTAAAAAAAGAATGGTGTAATTTGATGCAGTAGTTTGTTCTCACGGATTGTCGAAAGAAATCGCTTAGCGTTTTAAATATATAGATACAATATTAACCAAATTATTAGTCTCCCAAAATCTCCCAACTAAGATGATTATATTAAAATTAAATAAAAATCATGCACTCGTTACATCATAATTTACTTTTATATTTTAACAGAATAATAAGGCTACTATAATTTGTGACTCGTGCTATACACGGCAGGACACATTGCCGTTATCATTATCTTTTTACGCGTGAAAGTTTCGCTGTGGTACTCCATTGTGAAATATGGTAATTTTTTTAATTCAATATTTGAAAAATGGCATAATCATTAGATTTGAAATTTATATCAAGAAAAACACATTTTTTTACCTTTCTAACGCAGTTTGTCTAACAATTTTCTGACAAATACTTTTCGAGCTATTAATTTTTTCAATAACTTCGAAATCACTTCAGTAGCGAAAAACTCAGTCGTCAGCAACGCATAGCTTTCTATTAAAGAGGAATAAGTAATATCAGTGGACCCGTGCGAAGATTTCGCAGTGCATTTTAATAATTTTTAGATGCAAGTTTAAATTTATATAAAAGAAAATAAGGACTAAAAATATCTGCTAACAACATTAGTCAAGCCAGAATATCGTCTTATTTATCCCATCAAAGTTACAGTAAAAACTGATTGCTGATAGCTAAGGTAGCTAAGGCAGAAAAAAATATATATATCAATCGTATTTTAACTGCATTAGAAGATAACATCATCTGTTTCTGGAAAAAACATGGGACAAAGAAAAATAAATTGAGCATTTCAATTTAAATTTTGCTCTTTAATCATAAATATAAAATAAACCCGTGCAGCAATCTTTATTTTACAATTCTTCTTTTATAATTATTGCTGAGCACGATATAATTAGGTATTTTATTTTTGTGGCAACATTAATTTGAGGAAAATGTTTCATTTCATATATGAAAACAATGCCGATTTAATTTTTAATTATCAGCAAATTTTAATCAAGAAACATGTGTTAGGAAAATGTATTTGTACTATGTCAGAAGCCTGTTCAAAATCCTTTCATATGGTATCTCATTCGTCGTTCTACGTTTCGTATTTTCTTAGAAAAAGGGATGTTGACAGGAGAAATAATATATACGATTTTCTCTACATATTATGATTTAAAGTACTTCTTCTCTTGATAAAGCGCTTCAAATGTGAGCAAGAAACAGACAGGACAAGTAGCTCTTTTGTCCTGCTGCTTCTTTCAAGAAGCGGGATGACTATTGATTTTATTGCAAACAGTAGGAGGAGAATAAATGTAAGAAGAATGCTGAAACTCAAATATTAAATCACTGTTTATTCTATAGGATGCTAAGTAAAAAAAAAAAAATGCTTTGAATAATACAAAAAAAATTGTTCAAAATTCCTTCAAAGATTGTCAAAGTCTTCAAGAAACACTGTTTTTAACCGACTTAAAAAAAGGAGGAGGTTATCAATTCGACCAGTATGTATGTATGTTTTATGTTGTTCACGCATAACTCTCGTAAATGTGCATCGATTTTGATAATTTTTCTTTTGTTTGAAAGAGTAAGGCTCCCAGGTAGTCCCATTTCAATTTTCTCAAAATCTGATCATTAGAACAAATTATTTAATTTTTTTATTCAAATTTCCATTATTAAATTTTTCATTTTGCAAGCCCCACCCCCTCCCCGTTCTCCCTTATAATATTTCAAGAATTTATTGTTAAGGACATAAAATTAAAATGGAGCGTTAAAAATGTTCTGAAAATACAAATTACTTCTCAAAAATATCTTTTAAAATACACAAAAGTATCAACAATTCAAAAATTCCCAAAATGTAAAATAAATATATATTATACATAACCATGGCTTTACAAATTTGATAAAATCTGATAGCAAACAAAAATTTCCAGTCGCCAGTAAAAAAAATTACCCCGCCCCCCCTCCTCCTCTATCATTAATTTTCAAAAATGACATGAATCATATAATTAGGAAATAATTGAAAAAAAAACATAGTTTAGAATGTAGTTTATAATAGTACTACATTATTTAGAAAGATAATATACACTAAATTCTCTAATGAACTTATCAAAATTATATATCTCTAAGAAAAAAAAAGAAAGAAATACTGTAAAGGAATATTTAAAGTGAATGTGATATATTAATCAGTTTTAATTCTAAGCACCAAAAATTTGACTTGAAACTTGCATAAAACTTGAGCATTTTTTAGCATTGTATCCAATTTTAGATGCCACAGCGGCTGGACTGACACTATTTCTTACTGTTTTATTGAAAATCCCCCTTCCTTTACATTCTAATGACGTGGCATGCTAGCTGGCTAAAGCGGAAAAGAAGGGCGTTTTCTGAGCATAGGATAGAAAATGTCCTTTAAACTTTTGGTTCTTCCTTTAAAAGTGCGAGAGACGAGTAAGATCACTGCTTACTGTGCACAAGAGAAAAAAATGCTGTTTGTGCTTATTTCTTAGGTCAATTAGAAAAAATCCGTCAGATTAAATAACGCTGTCGCCACGTAAAAAAACTTGATCGCCAGTGGCGACCTGGTGACCGCATTTGTCAAGCCTTGTACATAACTACACTTGCGGTAACAGCGAAATTTCTTCTGCTATCATCAACAATAGTGGCTCTTTTTGTCATCGAATCCGTTTTAACGGCATTGAAAATCAGGTTGTATTATTATTGCACTAAGATTGTATCGTAACGTTGTATCGTATTGTAGTTGAATTGTTAAGTTGTATGTTTGTATTATTGCATTGATAATTATTGTAAAGAGAGAGCATGTGTTTAGGAGAGAATGATCTATGTAATCTCTAAAATTATCAGGCTTACGTTTTACTGACCTAGAGTAAAAGATTAATTATGACGATCATGGTACAAACTTGGAGGGGTGGTACAAGACACTGTAACAAAAATTTTTGTATAGGAAACCAGGGTCGGGAATCCATTTATATAGTCAAAAATACAGGGCGGCTCACTCCAATCCGACGTCGCGTTTTCGTTCATAACTTTAACGGTAGTGAAGATATTAATCGAATTTTAATTGCTTAATATGCGTATAACCAACATAGTGAAAAAGTACCCAAGCCGGGACTCGGACCCGAGTCATCAGTATAGCGCATTGACGTTCTACCAACTGAACCACTTGGGAACGATACTCAGGCTGGAGATTTCTCACATGTTGGCAAGGCTACAAACGCAGCACAAGATGGAACATTTTCCGTGAGCCACCAGCCCTGGGCTAACACAAAATACAAAAAAATCCAGCATCGATAATTGATTAATACTTTGGAAAATTTTCCATAGAAAATTTCACACGCCTTATGAATGATTGTTATGAATGCAAGGCGTGTGGAATTTTCTATGGAAAGTTTCTATTTCCAAAGTATTAAATATGAATTTATTCAATTATCGCTGCTGGATTTTCTTTGATTTCGTGTTTGCCCCAGGGTTGGTGGCTCACGGAAAATATTCCATCTTGTGCTGCGTTTGTAGCCTTGCTAACATGTTATAGTGAGAAAGTGCCAGGCTGAGTATCGTTCCCAAGTGGTTCAGTTGGTAGAACGTCAATGCGCTATACTGATGACCCGGGTTCGAGTCCCGGCTTAGGTACTTTTTCACTATGTTGGCTATACACCTATCAAGCAATTAAAATTTGATTATTATGAATGCAAGGCGTGTGAAATTTTCTATGGAAGAATTTCCAAAGTATTAAATATGAGTGAAGATGTTTTAATGAAAGCCTTACAATATGCTTACAATTCGTACAAAGATGAGTATGTTGCAAATTTTATTAAAATATGATCACAACTCTTACAGTTATGAACGAAAACGCGACTTCGGATTGGAGTGAGATGCCCTGTATTTTTGACTATATAAATCGATTTCTAACCCTGCTTTCCGGTACAAAAAGTGTTCGTTTTAGTCAGCTGCACCACCCCTCCAAGTTTGTCCCATGATCGTAGACACACCCTGTATGCAGGTAGTCGTAATTACAGAAATTTGAAAAAACATGCATTATAAACGTACAATAATTAATTTCTTTATTATAAAGGTCTTTGCATCTCACGGGCATTGCCGCAAATATATTTAAACCATGCCTCAAAACTTTTTTTTATACAGTAAGTATCGTAATTTATCATTTACAAGCAGAATTGTCTTATCATTTAAAAGTCGAATTTTAGAGTGTCAAAAATCTCAAATTTAAAATTTGTTATCCATGGATGTAGCAAGGATATTATTTAATAAAAGACAAAATATATAAACTTTGAATATGATTAAATAACAGTACTAAAAATAATCATATTATTCATAATTAAATATGAATTTATTCAATTGTCGATGCTGGATTCTCTTTGATTTCGTGTTTGCCCCAGGGTTGGCGGCTCACGAAAATATTCCATCTTGTGCTGCGTTTGTAGCCTTTCCAACATGTTATGGTGAAAAAGTTCCAGGCTGAGTATCGTTCCCAAGTGGTTCAGTTGGTAGAACGTCAATGCGCTATACTGGTGACCCGGGTTCGAGTCCCAGCTTGGGTACTTTTTCACTATGTTGGCTATACGCCTATTAAGAAAATAAAATTTGAATATTATGAATGCAAGGCGTGAGCAAATTTTCTCTCTGGAAAAATGTATTAAATGTATTAAAAAAGTATTAAATGTAATACTATAACAGGCAAAATGTATAATACATGGCAAAGTGAATGCTGTCTTTCATTCAAGTGTAATTAACAGTTCGTTAAATTCTTCTTTACATGATATGTTTTTTTTTTCTTTCTTTTTTTCTGGCATCCCACAGTTTCAAAGGGCATTGTTTTTTCTGTAATTAATCTTGATAGACATGTCTGACTGTGCAAAGGTAAAAAACAACGTGTTGATGCTGTGAAAAGAAAACACTTATTTTAAGCGTTGTTATATGTGTTTACAAAAAATGTGAAGCTGTGACGTTAATACTGCAGCAGATGACATGTTTCGCAATGGCACGTTTGAAAGGAAAATTTGTTCCCAAATATTTTGCACCTTATCGACTTTTTGACATTTTGCACACACATCCATAGTTACTAAAACTGATTTTTCAATTAAAAATAAATAAATCTACATATAAATACATTTCAGTCATTGTAAACATGAAACCTAATAAAATATTAAAATCCCAAATGAATTTATAATTATTGAATTCTTGCCATATGACGCGTGAAACCAAAAGATTGGAAAAATGCGCATGCCTGGATTTGAACCAGGGTCATTGGCATTATGCGCCAATGCTCTACCACTGAGCTACCCGGACGATATCCAGCCTGGTACTTCTCACTCTTATAAATTATTAAGGCTGCACTCGCAGCACAAGATGGAGTGTGTTCAAGTGCCACAACTACTGTGGCAAGCATAGAACGCTAATTGCCATTTATTCCGTAGCATCGATGAATATATATAATTTGTAGAATTAGCATGCGCCTGTAGAAATACTAAATAAATTTATTGTTACTGATTTTTCGCTACATGAAGCGTGAAGCCAACAGAGTGAAAAATGTTCATGTACTGGATTCGAACCAGGGTCATTGGCATTGTGCACCAATTCTCTACCACTGAGCTACCCGGATTCTTTCCAACCTGCACTGTAAAAAAAATTTCCTGAAAATAACGGAAATTGTACTGGCAATCGAGACGCAGTACTATTTCCGTATTTTAACGGAAAAAAAAATTCCGTAAACTCCAGGAAATTTTCCGTGATTTCTGAAATATCCGTTTTTAAATTTCCGTTTTAAAACAGAAATCTTCCGTATTTTTTAGAAATTTTTATATCGTTAAAATAAATTTTATAGGACCAAAAAAAAAAAAAAAAACTTATCCCTCAAGGACTTTTTTTCCGTTCATTTCTGAGCGATTTTTTAATAAACAACCACCATTTCCCATGATGAGTATCGAACCCAAGACCCTCCCGTTTACTAAATGAGCGCGCCAGACCCACTACACTACGGTTGGACACGTCACTTACTCAAATTTTGTAACTTATTTGAGATGCTTTTAAAGATGCAATAACTTTAAGTTCTCATAGTTAGATGGATATTTTCAGAGATCCAATGTTTTAATATTGTCTTTTCAAAATTGTTCTATATTTTTCTTTATTATTTGATGCTTTATAACAGATAAATTTAATTTTTTTATGTATTATATGTGTAAAATATTGTATTAAAAGTAACGATTGTTTCTTTTTGCAACAGTACATATACTTTTTAAAATAATTTGTGTGTTCATTTATTTGTCAATTCCAGTAAAAACAATAATTTTCTTAAGCAGACGTATTTATTACATGCTATTAAAGTAAATTTTCTTTATCTCTTAGTTTAAAAACTTAGTGAATAAACAAATTTATAATAAATTAAATTATTATATTTAAGCTTTGCTGTGAGCTTTTGTGTATGGTTCTATTAAAATGAATAATTTTTAAAATATCAAAACGAAAAAATAGATTTTTAGAGAAAATTTTGAAATTAATAACTTTACGATAGGTAGGTTTAAATTTGGACTTAATAATTTAGTTTAATTTATAAAAATTATAAACTAACAAAATAAATTATAAACTTTTATAAAAATGAAGTTTATAATTTTATAAAGTAAACAAAAAGTTATTAATTATTTTTTATAAATTTAAAGAGAAAATTATGAATTTTGTAAAATTATAACTTATAAAATAATAAATTTTAGTTTAATTCACAAGAATATAACACAAATCAGTTTAGTTTACTACCACATACCGATAATTTGCAAAGATATTATTTTATGAAACCTTAAAAATATTAAAATAAAAAAATAGATTTTTAGAGAAAATTTTGAAATTAATGACCTCGGGATAGGTAAGTTTAAATTTGGACTTATTAATTTAGTTTAATTTATAAAATTATAAACTAACGAAATAAATTATAAACTTTATAAAATCATAAACTTCATTTTTATGAAAGTAAAGAAAAAATTATCAATTACTTTTATAATTTTAAAGAAAAACATATAAACTTTGTAGAAAATTATAATTTATAAAATAATAAATTTTAGTTTAATTCACAAATTTATAAGACAAATCAGTTTTGTTCAATACAATATACATATCGATAATTTTCAAAGATAATATTTTATGAAACCTTTAATAACCTAATATTGCCGCACGTTAATAAAGTTAAAATAAAATTTTAAAACGTCTGTGAAAAAATTCACAATTTAAAACACTATAAAAGAAAAAAAAGTAGATTTAAAAAAATATTTTTCTGTAATTTATGAAAATAAAATAAATTTCTAAATATTTCACTAAAAAATAAAAATATCACTATTATTTTCACAAAAAATTACCGCCCAGACACAACCCCGGTTAGAATGAGTTCCAGGATTGGCCCGAGTCTAATGACAAAAAAATAGGCGCATGGGTAGGACTGGTTCAGACCTGGATCCTAGAAGAACTCTAGTAAATACAACAATCTTAATTCGCATTTCAAACAAGGCGATTTCTGTACGCAAACATCAGAACGTCATTTACGGAAACGGCATTGTTTTGAAAGAAATACGGACATTGCACTGTTTTGTAAGAAATACGGAAAAATCCATTAAATTTACGGAAAACTTTCTGCATATTTACGTATTTGAACTCTTCTTTACGGAACTAATGTCATTTACGGAAATTGTACTGTTGTTTTGGAAAAATGAAACTTCTCCGTAAAATTTAACGGAAAATCTCTTGTATTTTCACGGATTTTTTTAGAGTGTGGCGCTCCGTTACTCTTATAAATTGATAAGGCTACACCCGCAGCGCACTATGCAATGTCTTCATGAACCTCCACTCCTGTAGCATCGTACGGGTAGCTCAGTGGTAGAGCATTGGCGCGCAATACCAATGACACTGGTTCGAATCCAGGCCTGGACACTTTTCACTCTCTCGGTTTCATGCCTCATATAGCAAAAAAAATCAGTAACTATAAATTAATTTACTATATCTAAAGAGGTATGCCAGTTTTTCAAATTATATTGAAATCCCAATTTAAATTAAATTCCAAATTTTTATAATTAGCAACCTTTAGGGGAGCAGATTTTGCGATATTCGTCTCCATTTCGGGACCATGTAAGCCGTCCAATCAAACTTACGGCTCTCGGTGCCGAACTCCCAATATTACTGATGTATAAAAATAGCAAATAGAGCCTTTGTGCAGCAATATTAAAAGACAGAAAACCAACGTTAAAAATACACAAACAATACACAAAAAACAGCAAACAGCTGTTTCGAATGAACAAGCGGTATTCTTCTTCAGTGCGATAAAGAGCAAAGCACAGCGTGCTAAAAAAAGCAAGGGAATGAGCCATATACGCTAATGGCGCCTGGTACATGTAAAATCCGTCGTGGGTGCAAAGTCCTCCAAGTTCCCTATGAATTATACCTCTGGAGTTGCCTAGTCAGGTGAAGATCTCGTCACGAGATCAAGGTTCTAAATTACGAGATCAAGTCCTTTCTCTTTTTTTAATTTTTCGTTTTTGTAAATCTGCCAATTCGACAAAGTTAAAGAGAAACCATGAACCGGCAAACAAAGAAAACTGTAGCAAACCACTAGAGAGCACTGCAGCGATGTCAACAAGGCTCTTGTCAGGTGGATCACAGCCATGATGACGTCAGATGAATTTCACCCCGCGTCCAGTTACTAACTCGTTACTAATTAGGCACTCATGCTAGGAGGTAGGGGCCTGGTTATCGGTTTTAAAAAAGAAAAAAAAACATATCAAGGTACCCTACGATTAGAGTTGCAAAGGCTAGAAAAAACCCGGCTTAAACCTGGGAATAAACCGGGTTTTTTGGGGAATAAACTGGGTCTTTTGGGAATAAACCGAGTCTATTGGAAATAAACCTTTGACTAAACCGGATTTTTGCAACTCTACCTACGATGAATTTTTCCTCCACTAATTTTCAAAATTGTAGGATCTAGGTAGAAAATAAAAGTGGTAGACGACATGTGGACCGACCGTCTTTTCTAATCGTTCCTTTTTGCGATCTGATGTTTTTCGTATTTTTTATAAACAATCAAATTTCAGTTTTGTTTTGTGAAAAGCCGTATTTATTTTTGAACAACCGCTATTTTCTTCGAAATCAATTTTTCCAAAAACCGAACGATTACTCCCTAGTTTTAAGTATTCGGAGTAAAGACTTTATGCTTTTTATAACGTCAGATAACATTTAAAACAGTTACGGTGTCACCGTGGACTCCTGCCAGAACGACACAGTCTCAGGGAAGAGGATTTGCTGGTGTGACACACAGCTTTATTTCGTCATTAAAAAAATCAATACATTTTCTTTAAAGTATAATTAATAAAATAAAACAGAGTTTTTCAAATATCTGTTTCATTTTCCTGAACAAATTCCCCGCCCCCCCCCCCCCCAAAAAAAAAAAAAACACACACGTTTTTTTCGACCTTAAAGGAGGGGATAACCCCTTCAGGTGGTGCTCAAATTCCCTGCACAACAACACAAAATTTTCTGACGCATTTTCTGATTCATTTTTAAACGTAAAGGCATAAATTTGGCAGGAATGACTATTGAAACGATTTGGAATCGAAATGTGATTTCCTTTTTTTATATATAAATAGATTACTTATCGAATTATAAGTGATTCTTGTCACGTGACGAAAAATCTTTTGCCTTTCTCGAGCTGCCACGTCGGGAAGTCGGTTCAAAACGTCGACTTTGACAGTATTTTCTGAAAAATCATCTGCCTTTATCAAAAAATGGTAAATGTCTTTCGATTACACAGTTTCTGAACAAGAAAACCTGCCCATTTCATAGCGTTTCCGAACAAAAATGAATTCAGAAATATGTCAGAGAGTTACTCTTTTGGATTTGAGAACACCCTTAAAAGAATAATTAAGTATAATTCAGAACGTGAGTTTTGAAACTCGCCTTATCCAGAAAATCAAATTTTCGGAAATCGCGGAAAAACCTATAACTACATTGTAAAAAAAAAAAAAAAAAAAAAGGGTCGATCAACTAAAAAAAATTTATTTTTTCTCATTGATCCTTGCAATTACTAAAAAAAATTTTGTATTCTTACTCAGTTACAAGAAAATATGCAAGAATTAGTAGAAAACTGCTAGCAACGATTCCGGTTTATAATATCGGTTACTGAAAAATTCTGTGGCATACAAATTTACTAAAAAAAATTTTTAGTAACTTCAAGAATTTTTTACAGTGTACAACCAATGGCTTTCATTGTAAGCCAACATTTTACAATGCCAGAAATAATGCTAAAACTAGATTTTTTTTCGGATTGTAGTGTTTTTTCGATGCAGATTTACCAATAGAATAAATTGATAGAGAAAACACGATTTTTTCTTTTATTTTGGATAAGGCAATTTTTTGAAACTCATGTCCTCAATTAGAAAAACATAAGAAGTACATTAAGCTAAGTAAAACTTTCCCTCTTTTTTTTTTCAACTCGTAACTAAAAACTATATCCAGACATAAGTCTCTTCTCTGAGTAATATTATTATATTTGTATTGTACTAATTCCTTTTGACATTTGTCGGGTATAACTATCAAACTCGAGCGAATGACTGCGTGCTAGTACGCAGTCGTATGGTTTCTCTACACCGTAGGGAGAGATCATATGTCGCTACATTTCTTCGTTCGCCGGAGAGTAGAAAGATCACATATTATTCATATAAGACTCAGCTAACCCTTCGATATTTTCGATCACACTCAACGTGAGGTAAGAGTTTCTATTTTAAAATATATAATCTGCTTACAGATGTTGTGTTTTTTAAGGTAAATAACATTTCTGTCTTTTATTTCTGCATATCATTTTTATCGATCCGTTGATTTCACATTTTAAAATTCAAGAAATATTTTACTGCATGGTTTATTATTTCTATGATATTTTCATTAAAACTGTAGTATATTTTTAATTTCTTGCCATTGAGGTAAACAGTATATTTTTTTTACAGTATCCAAATAATTATTTTAAATGTTAGAAATGTAAGATTCATTTATGATGCTGAATTTTTTTTTCAAAATCTTTTGTAGTCGAGCTCGAGATGCAATTTTATTTTTTGCTTTGTTATAAGGTTATAAAAAAAACTGTTATTTATTATTAAACGCATGTTCTGAAACTGTAGGCACCATTATTCGTACACACAACATATACACTATCTCTGTTTAAACTTTTAAATAAAGATCATCATATCTTTGTATTAAAACAGGCGCTCAAGAATTCTATTTTCCTCTGATAATACGTATTTTTAAGCGTCTAAGCGAACAAGTAATATATACATATTTTTTTTTTAAGTCAATTCCTACTTTTTAATCATATATATATATATAATAAACCCGTGCCGCATTAATGTCCCACGTTATCTTTATTGAACATTATTTAATAATCATCGTTGCGGTATTTTATTTTTTGTTGGCATCACTCATTTGAGATAAATCTTTCATTTCATTTATGAAAACAATGAGAGAAATTTTTTTCTCCCATATAAAAATTAAAATTAATTAATTAAATTTAATTAATGAATTAATATTTGAAAAAACTGTATTAACATCAAGTGTCATCCAGTACAAGTTAAAAAAAAATTATTTGAACTTGAATGGATGAATAGAAAATATTTTATTAACGATTGAAAATTCCAACAAGATATATATATAGAGAGTCTGAGCTAATAGTAGGAATTTAAAAATATATATATTTTATTGCTACAAAAACCAGAATATCAAACTAAACATTATCTATTACCATTTAAACTCAGTATTTCCAAACATACATTCTTTTAACACCTACAGCAAAATTTTAATCATCCCTATACCCCTTTCTAAATTTTGATCAGATTTGGTATTTTGAAACACTCTGTATAAAAATAATATATTCTGTAAATTCATTTGAAACAAGCAATTGTTTTAAATGTCAGTATTTATGTGCAAAATATAGTCGACCCCCCCCCCCCCCCCAGTAGTCGGTCACGTTAGATAAAATGTTTTATAAATAGTTTATATTTGGTTCGAAATGAAATATTATTAAGGGGCCGCTTCACTGAAACTCCCCGATCGCGAAATTCCCATGTTAGCCTATGGGAAAATTTAGAAGCGCGATGACTCATTACCTAATATAATTATTAAAATACGGTTTTTACCATCAGAAAATAGACATATGATGCCAAACTTGTGCGTTTTTTAAAAATGTTTCCTTAACTATTTAAAAATTCCTTATAAACTTTGAAATTTCCACTTGATGAAATTTTATCATCTTCTTAGAAATACTTAAAGTTTAAGGAAACAATTTTTAAAAACGCACAAGTTTGGCATCTGACGTCTACTTTCTGATGGTGGAAACCGTATTTTAATAATTATATTAGATAATGAGTCATCGCGCTTTTAAATTTTCCCATAGGCTAACATGGGAATTTCGCGATCGGGGAGTTTCAGTGAAGCGCCCCTTTAACACTTTCAGGGGCAAAGTACTTATGTTACTAAAATGTTGAAATCATTGAGTCACACCGGGATTTAACAACAAATTTATTTCCAAATAAGTAAAAGATTTTCTTCACGTATATTATAAAAGAAAAATTTGATTCCAAAATTCCGGTGTCATTGTGGCATTTGGGAATAAAAATTATTTAGGATATATTATATCCCATCGCCATTCAAGGGGTTAAGCCCTCTTGGTAGGCCTCCCCCCGCCCGGCCTGAACCTACTTAGGATCCCTTCGCCAATTTATCAGCCAATAGAAAAAACGTTATTTTCCCCCCGTTAGCAATTAAAAAGTTTAAAAAATTAACAAGTTAAACAATTAACAGATAATCGCGATTTCTGTGCCACGTACGATAGCGTAATATATATATATATATATAGATGCTACTGTATAATGCAATTTCTGTTTAAACGGACACATTGGCAAACTCTGTTAATTGACTTGACAATTTAAATGGCTCTCCTCTCCAAAGAATAAATCATAACGCTACCATTTCACAAAATTTGCCTTTAGGTTTCTACTATTTTTTTTCTTCATTCACAAGTATTTGTTGAACCTTTCTGTGAAGCCGACCGCATCCAGTTCAACTAAATCATGCTTTTTAATGCATTATCAGAAATGTATGTTACAAGTAGAGATAAACTGAATAGTGATTTTGGCCGAATAGTAATTGAAGAAGACCTTTTCACACTAAGCTATTATTTTCAGAGGTTGGAAACATACAGTGTGTTACTAAAAATTTTGAACAAACTTTCAAGTGAGATAATCCTTTTCTGTACAGGAAACCAGCATCGCAATCCATTTATTCCATCCAAAATACAAGATGTCTCAATAAAAGCTAAGCCCGGATTTTCGTTCACAACTTTAACAATAATGAAGTCACTTTAATGCGAGATTTTCACCATATTAACTTTGCTTTTTATGAAATGCGATGACATCATTGGAAGTGACTGAATTTTGGTCATTGGCATAATATATATACTACCAGCTGCATTCTGAGTAATGGAATGCATCTCAGTGGTGTTTGGATGTAAATGGTAACAATTTGCAGCATTTCTCACCATGTCACCATATTTCACAGAAAGCAAAGCAGGTCTGTTGAAATTATCGTTGAGATATCTTCATTATTGTTAAAGTTACAAATGAAAATCTAAGTTTGCCTTGGAGTGATATATGCTGTATTTTTGACCGAATAAGTGGGTTGCAATCCTGGTTTACTTTACAAAAACTGTTTGTCTTGATGCCTATTATCATCCCTGAAGATTTATTCTATTTTGTTTAGAAATACCCTGATTGTGAAAAAACAATAAACAAACTAGATTAATTTTAACACAATTATTCAAATTGGTAAAAAAATCATATGAGTTGTAATTTTCCAACTGGACGAAAAATCTCCGGGCCAGGAGTCGAATCTGGGATATCTTGGCTGCGATTTATTCTGTTGAGCTGATTCAGATATATCAGGCCAAGATTCTATGATCAATAAGGTTAACTGGATTAATTAGATCCTCAGATTTGACCAGGATAGATAAGTTGGTAGAGCATGGCAGCTTCAGCCAACAGATCCCAGGTTCGAATCCTGGCCCGGACATTTTTCGTCCAGTTGGAAAATTACAACTCATGCAATAAACAAACTATCAGATGATATTTAGATCTGTGCATTTTTTATACATCGTTAATTCCTACGAATGTCATTATTAATAAGGTATATGAACCAAAGGCGGCCAATGTCCCTAAAGTAGCTCAACCCCTCAAAAGTAAAATTAATTTAATTTTTAATCACATAATGGTGCTACTGCATTTGTCAATCAATTATCTGCAGTGCACGTGGCTGAATTTAAAGAGATCACCTTGATCCTTGACATTATATGCAGTGATTTCACTTTTGAAGAGTATAGTCGTTTGTTGACACTATTCTTTATTTGTACTGTATAACTAACATGAATTTTAATTTTGTTAACATTAGTTTGTTAACACAATTCTTGTTTTTGCGCCATTTTCGCGAGAAACCCTTGTTTTCGACTCATGTTAGACCTAGCCTGCTAAAACAGCATGTTAGTTTTATTTTATTATGAAACATCTTATTTTATTATAAAACATACACAATTTTTTAAATCAAACACACACATTTATATTTTTTAAAAAAGCAGGTAGAAATGCAAATATTTACCTTAAAATATTAATATAAGACTCAATAGATCTCAATGGTACTTAAAAGGTGTCACTTAAAAACATAAAAAGATGTTAAAAGATGTTTAAAAATATGTTTAAAAGTCCTCCAAGAACTTTCGGCTGGCAACAGCACCCATCCTCAGGGAACGAAATTCCAGTAGAGAAGAAATCCAGAGTAGAAAAGAATTTCACTCTCTGAGGATGGTTGCGGTTGCCAGCTGAAAGTACTTGGAGGATTTTTAAACAGCTTTTAAAACATCTTTTAACATCTTTTTATGTTTTTAAATAACACCTTTTAAGTAACATTTGGGATCTAATGGGTCGCATATTAACGCATTTTTCTTATTATAAAACACACATAATTTTTTTTATAAAACACACACATTTATTTTATTATAAAACACACACAATTTTTATTATAAACACGCACAAATTATTTTACACACAATGTTTAATTTATTATAAAACACATACATTGTCAAGAATACAACTGACTCAGCTATTAATATCAGAGGGCTTTGATTAATACGTCTATCGGGTGTACCGGCCAAATTCGTCAGGTTGCCATGCCAGGTAAAAAAACGCCATTTTGGCGCCAAAAAGAAACCCCGGTGCGTCTGCGACATCTGCACCAACATACCAACGAATTGCATAATATCTCTTTTTAAATTCGGTTAATATATGTGAAATCTGGGCTGCTGTGAAATATTATCCCCTTATAATAGAAGAAAAATGCTCCCCTCCCCCTAAATGTCAATTATCTTATAAGGCTGCTCTCAAATCCAAATTGACTACTTTCTGACACATTTTTTTTTCAGCCTTTCGTTACTGATGTTTTTTTTTTCCCCACAAATCAATCTTTGAATAAGCAGAATTAAAATTCTATTAAAGATTGCAATAAAAAATTTATTTATGCCATAAATGAAGCCTGGATGTTTGAAAGACATCACTCAAAATAAAATTTAGTCGAAATTCTTTTTCTAAAACATTGCGTTTTATCATTTAAGTTAGGAGCCTTATATGAGGGTCAGGGGAACGAGAGGGTTAATTCATGTTCGTTCGCAATCGTATCACGTCAGCTGGTGTTTTTATTCAGAAACTATATAATCGAAATATTTTTAGGGTTCTTTACTTAAAAACTAAAAACGGAACCATTATAAGGTCACTGCTGTGTCTGTCACCACCCTTTTTTTCGCACAAAATGTTTTGAAAAACCGCTTTAAATTATGATTAGTAAGAATCAATAATGGTTGGCATCAGTCAAATACGATGTTAAACAATAAATATTTACTTTTGAGTTTAAAAAGTGAACAAACAAGCATTTATTTGATTTTGAATTTCTTACTTCGGTTACGTATGAAACATTCTCTAGGAACAAAATTTTAAATTTCCAAATATAACAGAAATAGTCCATCTATCTATCTATCTATATATATATATATATATATATATATATATATATATATATATTTCTCTTATGTGGCACGGAAATAGGGCTGAATTTGTAGCTTATAGTTTGGCAACAACCGTAGTTTCCAGAGCTCAGACTAATGAACAGACTAGCTTGTGTTAGATCAGCTCCGCTTCCAATATGGTCAGTGTGAGAGCAGTGAAACCATAGAATGAAACTCAAACTAGCAATTATTAAAAATAAAATAACATGTACGTAATCCAAAACTTCTGAGATGATTCCTCATTTTAATTATGAGTAAGATCGTTAATTTTAAATGAATTCTCAACTCTTATTTAGAATTTATTTACGAATTTCAACTGCCAATATCAAACAAAAATATCAACTGTCTAGATTGCACCTGCCGCCATCTGTTGCTGAAATGATGAAGTAAAAAATGATTTATTTTGTAAAAATTTATAATCAATTAGATGAATCTATAATCAGTAAAATGTCGAACGAAATTTAAACAATGATTGATGATATATATAAACTAACTTCCTATCACGTAGTTTTTTTTTCATTTTTCTAATGAATTTAAGTCGTGCTGTACAATATTATGGTTGCAATAATTTTTAATCCAATTATGTTTCCAAGATTCTTTTTTCATAGTATTTAAATGATTTATATGCCCATTGGTAGCGCCAACTAAATGCATTTTTAGTTGGGTTTTCAACGGAGCATTACTTTTTTACATTAAAAAAATTGTCAATTTCATATGTTCAAATGTTTTATGGTAGAACTTATTCCGGCTAGAATTGCTGCAAAAATAACAAGAACGAAAAATCCTGCGTCAAGCATAGATTATGTAGCACTTTCCAACGCTTCCAAAATAAATTTACAAAACATACCGTTTAATAAGCTAAAAGATAACATCTAAGTAAACAATTTGGAAAACGCATAACATATTTAAAAACATACTTTCAGGAATTTCCAACAGATACAATATTCGGAAAAATATCCGAATACTTTTATTCAGCCCTGTATATGATCTATAGATTTGTATATGCTAGGATGCAAAATTTTAGTTTAGTTAGGAAACGCGTAGCACAGTTTAAAATTATCTTTCTGGAGTTTCTGTCAATAAACGGAAATGTGTTCGCGAACTTTTGTGCTGCCCTGTATAGGATCTACAGAATTTATACACACCACGTAATAGACAAAAAGCGAGTTAAAATTAAAATCGCGTTTAGTAACTTAAAACGCACTTCCAGGAATTAGTGTTAACAGACAGTAGATAATTCTTTTGTGTGTCCCTGTCAATGAACGATGACTGCTATACACACACTATTCTGTAGTAAGCATCTTGTAATGCACCTTAGATATATATATATAAATTTCAATGCGTTTAAAATAGTGAAACATTATTTAAATAAACCGCAGACGATTTTTCTCCATAGACGTCATGTAACGGAATTCTTTTGACTGTCCCTGTAAAGTAACTATAAGTGCTATGCACACCCTATTCCATATTAAGCTTCTTCTAATGCACCTTAGTGATATATATAAATTTCAATGCGTTCAAAATACTGAAACATTATTTAAATAAACCGCAAATCATTTTTCCCCATAGACCGCAATGTAACGGAATTCTTTTGAGTGTCCCTGTAATAAAACTATAAGTGCTACACACTTCCGTTGAAATAGGGAACATGCTATAGATAACGACAATAACATATAAAAATTGCAGAGCAATCCGAGCATATTTACGGGAGTTAGAGCACGGCCAGACGGCCAGACGGCAGACGGCAGACGGCCATACGACCAGACAAACCGAAGTCATAAGCACTTTTCAACTAGGTTGGAAAGTGCTAAAAAGGGGCGAGCGAGCGAAGCGACCTGGGACGGCATAGCGTCCCAATGTGAATTGCTTCACAATTCACGGCGGGTTGGCGAGCGTTATCGAGTAGGGGGCTGAGCCCCCTAGTAGATTTTGATTTCGTTTATAAAAAAGAGTGTTTTCGCCTTCAAAATTATCGATTTTTCGAATTCTATGTATCAGAATATATACCAGTAAAGGTTTCAAATCGAAAATCATGTGTAATAATAATCATATTGTTATATCCACAAAATTCTCTGAATCTAAGTTGTTCTCTAATTAATACAAGTTTTATGGCACAATTTCATTCTCTGTTAGAGAATGACTCTAAAATCAGCTATTTTTGAAATTCAATATATCAGACCCTATAGAATAATAATCTGTGAAATGTGCGTGATACTGACGATCACATTATACAACGAATTAGAATCCTGCATCATATCGGGTAATCCAATTTTACCCGACCACACCCGCGGGCTGTTCCGTGTTGGATTGACGCTAATTTGTTTTCGTTGCTGGCAGGTTCGGGCCGGGTAGAGTTTAAATGTTTCTGGTTCGGGTTGGTTTTGGGTTAGGTTTTGACTCTTTCAGGCCAAGTTCGGATTGACCCGATATTTTAAAAGAAAGTCCTTAATATTTTTTATATTAAAAAATTATATTTGAATATTAATGTGCTCATTTTTATACATAAAATATAAAATTGATGTTAGAGCTATTATTTCAGACTATTTTTCCGTGATTGTATTAAAATAAATATTAAATAGTTGCACCCGTTGAAATTCGACGGAGGAGAATATATTAAGAAAGTATGTTACAATTTAAGCTTATGAATAAAAGAAAAATGTATTTAGAAGAAAATATTAGTTTAATCAATTTTATATACTAATAAGTATGAAATGATATTTCATGCTGGTTCAACGGTAGGTTATAAGCAGCTTAGTAAAAACTGAAATTTTGTGTTTGAAAATGCACCTTTCAAAAATGACATCATTTTCATAAGCAGGCGATTTAGCTTTTCATTTCAGCGTTGATGGAATAAAATGTCATTTTGACGAAAATTTATAGGAAAATGTTACCGTAAGTGTCATTAAAGCAATTGTTTTAAAAATTCTGAGTTTCAATAAATATTTATTATAACTGAATGGAAATGAGGCAATTTTCAGAAATATTTTATTTGTGCATATCAAGGATCTTTAAATAAATAGCAGAAGTTCAGTCTATTTAGATCGGGGCCTCCGAGATCAGGCTGTGTGTTTTCTCAACCGGGCCTGCTACAAGTGACGTCACAACCTGCTGACGTCACAAGAGTGATCCATACTACTTAAAATTTTCCATGTACTTTGTTCGTTTGTACGGATTGTTTACGATAGTATTTTGATATTATTTATTGTTTTTAGTAATGAATAATAATTTTCAGTGTATTTAGATTATAACGCTATCAATAATTATAGATTATAACTATTAAAAAAGTGTAGATTATATCTATAAAATAATGAGAAGAAAATGCTGCGCTCCTAGTTTCAAATCTAAGTCTTCAAATTCCCAACTTATAATGAAAAGAAGAAATTTTAGCTACAAAAATTACATTGTGATAATTTTACTCATATTTCAACAGCAGTGGTCTGCATTAAACGTATCGAAATACGTTTTATAATTCGTGAAGCTAAAATTAATATGATGGTATTGAACTTGCTGTGCTGAGAAAAAAAAATAACCTTAACAACGGGCGCGTCCAGTCGCAACTAACCAAAGTGACCAATGTAACCGCTCTCCTACGTCACGGTATGTAACCGGTGTCTAACCAGTCCACTGACACACTGAACGGAACTAACCAGCCTCCGCAGCGCCATCTGTAGGAACGCTGTCGTAGTTAGCATTGTTTATGTTTGCTTCGTATCTTCTGCGGCACGTAAGCCATCAGAAATATAAGAAATTATAAAAAAAATTACAATCAAGAGGATGCAATTAATAGTATCTTACACATATGTAGTTTTGTTTGTTAATTAGTATGCATGTAAAGAACCAATAGATCTTTTGAATCTAATTGTTCACATTGATTTATTTTCCTAATATTTCCTAAATGCATTGTTTTTAAAATTCAAATTTTGGATAATTCACACATTAGTTTAAGTTAACAAGTGTCTACTGTACTTATTGGTACTTTGTTTTATGAAATTTTAAATATAAGTTCAGGGTTCATTCTAAAAAATATTTGTGTACATAATAGAAACTTATTTACTTAAGGCTAAAAATTTTAAAATTGATTATAACAGCAGAAATTAGGGAATTGTAGATCATTAATATACAAAAAAAAAAAAAAAAAAAAAAAACGGTGACTCAGAAACAGGGTAGAAAAATGCAGAAAGATAAGATACACCACCACAGCTGGCCAACATTGTAAGAAATAGAAATAAATAAACTTGATTAAAAAGAAACTAGGAAACAGAAAAATGTTTCATAACTCAGAATTTACTGTTGAGATACAGGAAGTTACAAAAATGTTTTTCTTGTTCAATAAACAATTTCTTATAAAGTCCAACAGCTTATGAAATATTACAGCTCAAGACCTTGTTTACAATTTGGAAAAAAAGGGAGGTGGGGAATCAGCTAATCTATATCTATTTAAAGGTAATTATCAGGGTATGCCAATTTAAATTAAATTGATTAAAATCAAGATTTAAGTAGCTCTGCCATTTAAAAAAATCCTTGATTAAAATCAATATTGAAATTTTATTCTTTTGAAATACGTAATTTTGGTTATTGTTGTGTTGTGGTGAAGCTCACAAAACTCAATCGAAGTCAGCTATTGCGCATCACAAATATATAAATCACAAAGCATTAAGAAAAAGCAACTGCAATGCTTCAAACTATGTTTCATTTCACATTCCTATGCTTTTCTCGGCATAATCTTAAGTTGCATCTCTATTACAAATAAAATTTGAATTCACCCATAAATTCATTTCATCTATATTAATAAAAGAAAGTTTCACTCTGTGTGTGTGTGTTTGTCTGCGATGGATAGCCAAATCTAGCCCACCTAGAAGTCTGAAAATTTAGGTGTCGATAGTCCAAGGTCTGGCCATGTGCACCTGAGTCTCAGAATTTTAATAGTTTGATAATTACCCAAGATATTAATTAGATTCTCACTAACCATTGTTTTTAAAATGATACCTTTTAAATCAAAATGGCTGAAGAAAAGAACAGGCGCATTGGATTTGCAAGCAGAAATGAACAAATTCAAAATTATTTTACTAATTAGCGAATTTTATGAAAACTAATTGAGATATCAATTTGAAAATTGATATGTAAAAAAATGCATATGTAAAATAAAAAAAAAATCTGCATCTGACTATGTGATTTTTGAAAAATTCAGTCGGTAATTTTTCTTAATTTATGCAAAAGTCTACCGGCGCCAGTGAAAACAATCCGAGAAAGTTTCAGACAGGGATCTGCTTTCATTAAAAATTGAACTACAAAGAGATCTGTTTCTCTGGCCGATCCCTCCATTTAGTTTGCAAAAATGAAAGGAAATAATTGCCAATTTTTATTAATAAACAAAAATTTAGGTTAATAATTAAGATATAGATTTGAAATTGGGGTCGGGAAGGGCTATCAGACGGCTATTTTAGCGTAGCGTCTTCGTATGTTCTAATTATCAGAAAAATGTAATTCTTTTTTTAATGATTGCATTAATGTAGATGACGGTGGTTTTCTTGAACAAATTATTCGTTATATTTGCGGGTACGGGGAAGGGGGAGGTTAACGCCTTTCTCGGAGATTGTAATTATCTCGGGCCCGGGCAACACCGGGCGGGTTAGCTAGTGGTTTAATAATAATTAAAAAAAATTATGTATAATTCCAAAGTCACAGAACAATTTTATTGTAGCTTCTTCATCATCAAGGTAACTGCCGAATAGTAAAATCCATTTCAGTGTTGACAATAATTATAAGTTAACTTAATAAATATTTTCATTTCAAAAAATAGCAAATTAAGATATTTTGCAAAGTTATGATTCAGGGTTGTAGTGGGTAGCTGGCGGGGTACCCACCCGGGCTGGGTTTAAAACAAGAACCCAGGTCTTTCACAACCCTGCTATGATTAAATAGTAATTAAAAAATTATTCATGGTCAAAAAATAACAAATCGCAACATTTGGCATAGTTTGCAATAAAAATCTGCAGTTAACTGTCAGCAATCTGTCAGTTTTAAAATAAATGATGCATTAACATACATTTTGACCTGGTGTTGGTATAACGGAAAAGTACCATCATATTTTTTTGGTTAGAAATTGAAAGTGTAATTTTGGAGCTATAGAAGTTTGAGTGTGCCACATCCAGTAAACAGTAATGAAAACTTTATTTAAATGTTTTTTTTTTTTTTTTTTTTTTTTTTTTTTCAGAACAGTATTTTCAATCTGTTTTCGAGTAATCTTTTAACTGTATGCGTAATTACATTTGTAAAAATTTTGTAATTATTTCAAAATTTTAATATGGTGTTAAGGTACACTGCACACTACTTGACATTCTTAAAATAGTTATATTGTGTGTATTTTTTTTACGGTGACATCCCAAATCATCGTCTGCTTGAGTCAAAATAATAGATATTGTCAACAATGAGATTTAATACGAGCATGGATTAAATTCCAGAAATTCAACCCAATCTGCAATTTGGGCCAGGAGATAATACAGGATTGCCACAGAAACATGAAGGGAAAAAAGGATCTCTCTAAGTAGGGATGCACCCAGGGCTTGACAAATGCGGTCGCCACTGGCGACCAACTTTTTTTATCTGGCGACTAACTTTTTTAATCTGACTTTTTTTGTTTCATTTATTTATTTATTTTTTACAAAAATTGAACTAAAAAATGAGCACAAACGACATTTTCTCTAAAGCGAAGTTAAAAAGGCATTTTCCATTTCATGCACATAAAACGCCATTCTTTTCCGCTCTAGTCGGCTAGTCATGTGATTAGAATGTGAGGAGAGGGGGGGGGGGGGGTTCAATAACAAATAGTCTTATGTGGCTTCTAAAAATTGGATGCAATGATAAAAAATGCTTACTTTTTTGTATGTTTCAAATCAGATTTTTGTATTCAGAATTAAAACTTTTAATCTATTACATTCATTTTAAAAGAATAATAACATATAAGTGATTATAAGTAATTCATTCGAAGTAAATCCATAAAACTTAATTAAAATTTCAAGAATAATTCATTTTAATAAAAATATGTATTATTTTTTATAATATTTTTTCCCGGCTTAAAATGCTTGGCGCCTCGCGTCTGTTTGCACCACACGCGTTGGACATTACCGTCACTCTGTCTTGGCGACAAGTGTCTGGTTCAGAGTTGTTTCTCAATAGTATTTTATAATTACATTGTTTGGATTATTATCTGCAGTAAATGGAAATAAAAAATCATTGATTGCACTTCAAAAACTTTTTTTTTTTTTATTCTTATCGTAGATCGTTGGATCAAAATAAACCTCAGCCGGCTGCTGATTTCGATTTAATCCAGCGCGGGAAAATAGTATATATATTTTTCTTTCCTTTTTAGCTACGAAAACAAACGTTTACGTAATAACTCGTAATATTACGCGTTAATAGCCCTCAAGTTTGCGAACATCACAACGTTTAATTAAATTTCTTGTAAGATATCTCATTATAGATGCTGCAAAGTTACAAAATATTAAGAAATAAATTTGAAATTATATTCACACACACACACACACAAACAAACAACAACAGAAAAAATTAACTTATTTTTAATTTGGCAAAACTATTGCAAATGTCATTAAATGCAAATTTTGAAATAATTAAATCAGAATTATTTGACTTTTTTATTTTGATAGGCTAAATAGGCATAAAATCGTTTTCCGGCTTCACTATTTTATAGATGCCCTCTCATCCGATATAGATTTTGTAGCACTCAGCTGTTTGAACATTTGAAGCATACGGCAATCAGCATTTCCCGAACATGTCGGTTAATTCAGAGTTTACAATATTTCCTTTATTATTATCTTTTTCACAAATATATAACTTTGATAAGTTTCCTTAGAAAACTTAGTTATTATGCACTATTATAAACTATGTAACTAATAATTCTAAACTATGTTTGTTATTATTTTTTCTGACTTAATTCCTAAGCAAACGTTTGTACTTTTTAAAAATCAATAACGGGGAGGGGGGGGGTGTTAAATTTTTTTACTTTTATTTTTTTATACCTGGCTACCAGATTTTTTCAAATTTGTAAAGCCCTGGATGCACCTAATAGTGATTTTGACCGAATAGCGAATATTCAGCCCACAGGTGAACCGAATACTAAATATTCGACCAGTCGAATAGTAACCATTTGGCTGAATACCGAATATTCAGCTGGCTGAGTAGTAACTATTCAGCCGAATACTTATTTAATAATAATAATTATAGTAAAAATAAACATTTCAGAGTTTAAAATAATTTTACATCATATTTAACACAAACAAATTTTGATGAATAAAACCTTTTCACAATTAAACTTTACAAAAAAAAAAATATATATATATATATATATACATTCTTCGAACTATATTTTAAGAAGGATAGTCTTAATTTTTTTTTTAAATGTAACTCCAAGACTTCTTTTGTAACTAAAACAAATGAAAAAAATTTCTTATATTCTAAAACAAATATTTTAAAATCAAAAAGAAATTTTTAAGGAATTCTTTTAGTCATATAATGTTTATTTGGCAGGAAATATATATATGTATTCAAATCGTGGCAACTTAACAAGAATGGTTCTGAATGTAAATACCAGAGACCCTAAAGTCAAATGATGTCTAAAGTGAACGATTTTTTTCAGATGTTGGAAATGTACAGGGTAATCCTAAAATTCATTAAAATCTTTCAAGGAAGATAATGCAGTCAAGACAAAAATTTTTTGCATAGGAAACCAGCATCACAATCCATTTATTCAATCAAAAATACAGGGTGTTTCACTACAAGGTGAACTCAAATTTTCATTTACAACTTTAACAATAATGAATATATTTTAGTTAGATTTTGATCATATTAACTTTGCTTTGTATGAAATGTGAAGAAATCAGTGGGAAGTGATGGAACTTTAGCCAGTGATACAGTACATGTACTGTCAGTTGCATTTTAAATTATGGAATATCTAGCTTAGTGTTGTTTGCACTGCAATGGTGGCAATTTCTAGCACTTTTCATATTTCACAGAAAGCAAAGTAAGTCTGATGTTTTAAAATATTGTTACAATATCTTCATTATTATTAAAGTTAAATCAAACTGCAAGTTCGACGTTGAATGAGATACACTGTATTTTTCAATAATTCTATTTCTTAATTTTCCTGAATATATTTATTGACTTGTTAAAAATAAAAGTTACCAATGGTTTTAAAAATTATTTTAAAAAATGTTTTCTTTAAGTATTCGGTTTGGCCGAATATCTTGATGTTTAGCCAAACCGAATAATTTGATATTCAGCAAACCGAATAGTTTGGTATTTGGCCGAAGCGAATATTCGGTAATATGACCAAATATTCTGTGCATCCTTATCTTTAAGTACATTTAATTTATTAAAAATCACTTGTGTTTCCAATTAGAACTTGTAGGGTTGAACATAGTATTTAAATGAGCAAAGCAGATAGAAAATAAGAGAAAAAGAAGAGAGGGAGAGAAGATGCAAAAATCCTTAAAAAGTTTAATAACTAAAAAAAAAAAAAAACAATTCAAGATCATAAGAAATAGCTGAAAATGAAGACACTGAAAAACCGTGCATCATGTACAGAATCGTAAACTTATAAAAAGTTTTTTAGGCAATATTATTTTAGCTTAGAAGTGCAATCTAATGCACGACCGATACGGTACTGTGCACCAGACTGTCCCACTTAGCTATTGCCTTTATTTTAAAATCTACATAGGCTCTTGATGGTCTTGCTTCTTCCTGTGTCTCACACCGTCCTCAATTAATATGTCATAAAATAGTTTTTCCGTCAATAAGTCTTCCTTTTGCAGCAACTCTCCTCTGGTAATAAGTTTCTTGTCTGGGTAAATACTCCATAGGGATTATACTTCTTTTTCAGCTGCATGCCTCCACTTATTTTTTGATTTGCGAGGTACATGATTTTTGAACTGCAAGAAATAAAAGTACAAGTGCAAGATATTTTATAAACGGTAAAAAAGTGGTAAGTTAGAAATGCATATTTTTCAAGCAGAAAAAAAATATTTATAAATACATATTCTAAAAAGATGAAAGAATATTAATTCGCTAGTGTAGTTGACCCGCCTGGGAGCACATCCCAAGTACTATAATAATAACCTGAAATATATATAAAATAAGTCTTGAATTCAGACATTTTCCCCTGGGAGAGATTCCTACAGTTACAGGAGAAGGAAGGGGACACTGTAGCATCCCAGGGGGGGGGGGATATTGCCCTTCCTCTGGAGTAATTAAAATTGATACTTTTAACATGTATCTTTCTGTATGCATGTATTTAAAAAATATATATCAACCCTCCTGTAACATTTTAAGGATCACAATCTACCTTTCATATCATAGCTATTTCCACATAGTTATTTGTTGGGCCCCTTGCTTTTGAAAAAAAATGAGATTGCATCATCTCAATACTAGGTAAATCAAAGATTATTTCCATATTTATAAAAATAAATACAGGCAATTAAAAAAAAAAAACATGAAAAATGTTCTGGAACATCAACAAAAAAGCAATTTTATGATATCAAACACGTGTTATTTCTATCGGATTGCAAACCATTTGATAAGATTTTACAACATAACATGGCAATATACATCAAAAGTTCATTTAACTTTCTTGTTCTTCTTCATAAGCTTTAAAAAATAATTCATCCATTTACACGATCCATTTTCTTCTGGAATATTCCACGTCTTTTCTTTCTCACAATGTTGCATGGCTCTATACAGTTCCATCAAAATCTTCCACAATTATTTTCCAGCAGAGAACCCTAAATGATAGCTACTTTGTTATTAACAAAACTACACATCTAGGAGTCTCTGCTAAATCATGCAGAAAATTAAACTGCCCCTTCCATCATCCAAAGATAGCATCTTCACTATAGTCAAAATTGTGTGCAAGGTAGAAATTCCTTTACAGGCTGACCGAGAAAAAATTGCATGAACTATCATTGTTTGGGGGGGAGGGGGGGACTTAAAACTTTACATAGTCAGACTGAAAATAAATGTAAAATTATCCTCATATAGCTACTTATAAATAAGAAAAGCATCCGGACAAACCATTGGGTTAAATAAATTCTCAAGATACATTTTAAAAAAAAGCAGCACAGATGGGTTTATACATTATATAGTTTGAATCAAAAGCATTTAATAACATACAATCTGATGCAGTGTATTATACTAATGTAACAGAAAACTAATAATTTACAGAAGATTTCTATTTATTTTAATCCTATAAAGCTGACATTAAACATCATCACTGTTCAGTCATACACCTGTTTAAAACAGCAAACAGTTTGATAGTGTACTCAAGAAAATGTCAATGCATTACATTAGTTTTCAAAAGCGAACAAATACCAAACAGTATTAATAATTAACGAATGTATGCATATTAAATATATTCTATCCATGTACATATAATTATAAGCGAGCATTTCATTAGAATAGTTCGAAAGTTGTAAACATTTCCAAAATAAAAGGAAAAAACAAATACTGAAAATTTAGCAATCATTATAAAAAATAAAATTATGAATCTTACCTGCTACGGGCTCCTGTAAATTTTTAATTCCTATCACCTGATTTCTATCAGCCATAGTAATATATAGCCAAAAGTCGTTTAATGATATACATATGAAAATCATATTTTTAAGCGTGGCAGACTAAATCATAAAAAAAATCATTCAAGAATACATAATTTACTTCTGATCATAAGCAGATAATAAAATGTTAATTTGCACGTAGTTATATTACACCGTATTATGTGTAGAAAATAATATATTATTATGAATTACTAGCTTGGCGAGAACTGTTTGTTTCTCTCAATCCAGCGTTGCCAATTCGATTTAAATAAATTTTCATGTAACCGATCACGTGACCCTTCTAACCAAGAAAATTTCCCGGTTAGTTCGGTTCCTCACCGGTGACTTTGGTCACTTTCGCTGAACGACACTGGTTGCTGATCGGTTAGCAGTACTGAACGCTTTGGTAAGTAACCGATCTCACCGGTCACTAACCAGGTTACATACTGGACGCGCCCAACGAATGTCCATCCTACTGTAATGGAAATATTCCGGCATATTTGAATGAATTTATACTTCCAAATCAAAAAGAGTCAAATGATCTTTAGAAAAAAAAAAGAAGCAGACGATAAACAGTTTAAAAAATGATTTTGAAAGAAATACTGTAATAAATTGAATGAAATCTGGATACATCGAAATACGTTTTATAATTCGTGAAGCTAAAATTAATATGATGGTATTGAACTTGTTGTGCGGAGAAAAAAATTAACCCTAACAACAAATGTGTATTCTACTGTAATGAAAATATTCCGGCATATTTGAATTAATGTGTACTTCCAAAACGAAAAGAGATAAATGATCTTTGGAAAAAAAAAATAAGCAGATGATAAACAGTTTAAAAAAGCAAAATGGTGCAACGATGACAACAGACCTTTCGAAGATTTTTAAATATACGGTAATAAATTGAATAAAATCTGGATGCACTTAGTTAGAAGTGAATGTGCTTCATTTATAAAATTAAAAGTAACTGATTTCCCCAACTTACTAGTTCCATTTAAAATTTTAGCTAACTTAAGAGTACAAATATATTATGAAAATAAATCTGTTGATAAGTTCCTTTGAGTGGTTCTTAGGTTCTGGACACAAGTACAATAAAAGAGACAATTTTTGAAAAGCAAATACAGGCGATTTAAAGAAAATGGCTTATGGCGCAAGAAGGAAGTTTGGCCACATATTTTCTGTCAACCTATTTGCTGTTTTATATAAATAAGCTTTTGTTTTCAATATTTATACAATTTATTTAATATAAAGAAGCCATTTATCTATTTTCATATACAGATAGAACAGAATTGTATACATAAATAAACATAAAGTTCATTAGGTTTGTTTTCATAGCTGTGTATGTAATTTGGAAACATATCTAACTTTCTGAAGTCCGAATTGCGCCAAGCTTTAAAAAAATGCGCCAAGTTCTCTATAGTTGAAAAATATTGATTTCTCTATTTGACATTTATTGTGTTTTGGTGGTTAAATTATGGTATGTAGTGGTAAAACAGGGGGGGGGGGATTGATTTTGTAAAGTTTTTGGTAGATTTATTATATTTTTTGTACGTATATTTATTGTAAAATAATGTTTTTAGGAAAAGGTAAGTCAATGTGTTCAATCTGATCTATTAAACTTAGCAATTTTTTTTAATTTAAAACGTTTAATTTCCTTTTATAAAACAAGTTTATTAACTCCCTTTTATTTCACGATTATGAAATTTAGTACTATTATTTATATAATGACAAATTTTAAGACAGGAAATTTAAAACATCTCTCGTTATTACATCTTTCTGCTAGGATACATTGACCAAACTGGATCACTCTTGTGACGTCACTAATACTTGTAGCAGGCCCGGTTGAGAAAACACACAGCGTGATCTCGGAGGCCCCGTTTAGATGCGGAAATAAGAGTGAGTGGTCATACCGACAGAGGGTTACTAAAATATTTCATTTTCAAGGAGGAGAATTCATCTTTTGTTTACCGAATGACGTAATTTTTCTCATCGGAAACATTTCGTTTTACATATTTCTTATTATGATAGATTATTTACTGTTATTTTATTTACACATTATTTTAATATTATTTCTCAATAAATAATCTGTGTTCTGCTCTTTCGTGATTGCTGCATAATTAAACACAACCATTTTATTATTATTATTATTATTGTTATTATTATTATTATTATTATTATTATTATTATGTTTAAATTTTATTAAAGCTATTGAGATTTTTCTTTTAAATATGACGAAATTTTTGCTGATGGAATACCGCTTCTGATTGGTAGAATGTGATAAGGAAATTAATTTTATATTTTAGAGAGAAAATATTAACCTGATTGCCACCATTTTGAAAGAAATTCATAAAAACTTTTAAAATTAAAATTAAAATATAAAAATAGGAATATTTTTTAAAAAACAGCAAGTGCGGACACATCTACAAATGAGCAGCTTTCATTAAAAAAATAATTATCAAAATTAGTTCAGTAGAAAGCTAAGTGCAGATGACTAAAAACAAATCTTGTGTTTTAAATATATAGATTTTCTATCACTTCGGGGTCGGGGCGGATTTCGGGTTGATGATTTTTTTTTCCGGTACGGATTGGGTTTCGGGTTGACATTGAGCTGAAATTTCGGGTTTGAGTCTTGTACAACCCGACCCGTTCAGGTGTCTACAGAGAATGGAGGTGGGTAGATAATGCGGGCTTTTGCCCTCTCCATCCCAATATTGTGCTTTTCTCAGTCTTTTTTCTGATATGTTTGGATTGTTTTAACATGATTCAGGATCTACACTCACTGCTTTATGGTAAAACAGCTATTTCGTAGCTACAATCTGCAAATGTGAGTTCCTGCCGGAATAGAGGTTTTTTTGTAAGCAGTTTGAAAACTAGTTCCACTTCTGAAAAATACATGAAAAACAGTTAATTATAAATTTACCAATTTAATTAAGCACCTTTCACAGAAAATAATGACTTTTACACGAACAAATATGCATACAAATTACATTAAAATCAATCAATTACGTATGCAATTTTAATGCTAATATTACACAGTATATATCGAAATTACATAACAACGAGAATGAATGCGATAATTACGGAAAATATTTGCATACTGTAGTAATTGCAAAAGGGTGTAAAAAAGAATATAAAATAAAGTAAGCATTTTTCTTACAGGATATTTTAATTTGACAGAAATTTAAATATATAATTTGATAGGTGAAGCTAAAGGCAGCGTGCAAAGAATATTTTAATACACACTGTTAAAATTTGTTGAAGTTTTCCGAAAAAAAAAAAAGAAAGAAACAGAAAGAAAATAAAATCAGGCATTTCAGCATTTTTGTGCCTTATTTTCCTCCTTTAATTCTACAGAATGTAGCACTGCACACACATGCGCGTGAGAATTTTTCAATAAAATTTTAAAACAAGAAAGAAAAAGCATGCTTCAAGCATAGATTATGAAACGTTATCCTACACATGCATAATACGGTAGCAAATCTTCACCGATTAATAAGGTGAATTGTGTTGCCTAAATAAACAAGTCGAGTCATACCAGGCGGGGAGGCCTATCTTTCGGCTTAAGCTCGACTAGCCCCGCCCAGCAGGTTTGTTTACTATGAGGCAAAGTCTTACCAAATAATTATTCAAGTTGAGAGAAAACAATAAATACAAAACAACAGTAATAGCTCACTTATTGAAGGATAAACAATTAATAAATACGATACGGACAAAGAAAATAATCACGGTTTGAATAGTAGCATCGATTGTATAAAAATACTTATATGGGGGGGAAAACTTGAATAATTATATAGGGTTATTTACAGTGTTAACACAATTTAAGTACAGCAATGTCTAGTACTAAGAATAATAGGGAATAATATAAATGATTGTATGGGGATATATATATGTAGTGACAACAATAAACACAAATCAAATACCACCATGAGACTAGAGAAATAGTACTAAAACACAAATTCGGAAATCGCGTAACACATTTCAAAACACAATTTCAGCAATTACTATCAATAATAGGAAAAATATTTGAATTCATTTGTTTTACCCTGTATATGATCTATCGATCTGCATATATACTATATGGTAAACAAAAGTTTATTTCAGCTAAGAAACGCATAACCCAGTTGAAAATTCCCTTTCAGCAACCTCTGTCAATAAGCAGAAATGTACTCGAATTTTTTTTTTTTTGCTGCCCTGTATGTGATATATAAAGTTTATACACACCAAGTAATATGCAAATAAATTATTAAACTTAAAAACGCATACCGCAAATGAAAACAAACTTCCAGTAATTATTGCTTATAGACAGTAATGTAATCGAATTTTTTTGCACGTCCCTGTAAATGAACGATAAATGTCATGCACACCTTATTTTAAAGTGAGCATTTTGTAGTGCACCTGAGTGATGTATATCACTTTCAATATGTTTGAAATAGTGTAACATCATTAAAATAAACCGCAAATGTTTTTTTTTTCGTATAGACCATAATGTAATTGAATTCTTTTGAGTGCCCCTGTAAACGAATTATAAATGCTACACACTTTATTTCCAATACCGAACATTCCAATGTAAAAATAACATATATGCAATTACATGGCAATCCGAGTATATTTACAGGAGTTCGAGCGTGGAGAGACACACATGCAGACAAACACTCGGACAAACCGAATTCAGAAACACTTTTTAACTATATTGGAAAGTGTTAAAAAGAGAAACAATTGGTGCAATATATTTTAATTATTTGCATTTTCTAATTTAATTAATATATTTTACAATTAAATAACTGCAAGAGAATACATTAATTAATGGTGAAGATATGAAACTATTAGCAGCAAAATATGGGTTAATCAAAGTATATATATAAATATATAGAGGGGATTTAAAATCCCGCGATCAAACTTTAAAGTATGGTATAGAACAGGGTCGGCGAACCTTTTCACATCCGCGTGCCAATTTTTGTCAAAAATACTTTTCAAGTTACCATGGCGTGCCAATGAACCTCCCCCCCCCCCCCGCCTAAAAACCCCTATAGAAACAATGAATAAAATTACTATTATTATTATTAGGTTAAGATATAGAAAACAAACCTTCAGGTAATATCCACATACATATTAAATTAAATAATGTATAATATTAAAAAGTCAAACCAAAACAACTTGTCACAAAAAATTAATTAATGATAGTAATAATTATAGAAGGAAGTGGATATAATTATATAGAAATAATAAGATATAATTATATTAATCATAAAAAAAGTATTAAAATATCAAATCGAGACAACTTGCAAATGACTGTAATAATTATGGTAATACATGATGTGGCCCTTGCGACCTGTTGACTTTGACATTTAAAGCGCGAGGGGGGGGGGGGTGATTTTATAATTGAGGTAATTTTATTTTAAAATAGACAATTAGAAAAGATATATTGAAAAAAAAACATTTACGAATAATATCTGCAAAATATTTGTTTTACACCTGCTATTAAATAGAAAATTATTATTTTAAAAATATATTACAATGCATAAGAAGAAATTAAGAAATATAAAATACATTACCTAAAAAGTCTGCCTAAGAAATCTGTTTTCTCTTTGGTTTTTGTTGATTGAATTTTATTTTCTAATTTCTTAAGAGCCTACACTAGTCACGCGAAGAAACGCTCACACTAATGTTAAGTCTATGGGAAGGTTATCCCGCGATTTCTCGCTCGCATTTTAATATTTTTAAAAGATTTTTTTTGCATAGGATAGCTGACGTCGATATCTATCGTTGTTAGTTTTTACTTTTTTGATTTTGGCTCCAGTTTTTTTATATAAGGGTACTTTCATTTTCAGAACCGGTTCCAACCGGTTCCAAAGTTTAAAATGTTCGCTTATAAAAAAAGTTTAACCAAAATCAAAAAAGTAAAAACTAACAACGTTGAAGATCGACCTCAGCTATCCTACGCAGAAAAAATCATTTAAAAATATTAAAATACGAGCGAGAAATCGCGGAATAATCTTCCCATAGACTTAACATTAGCATGAGCGTTTTTTCGCGTGACTAGTGTAGGCTCTTAAGGCTTAAGAATTGCAGCAAAATCTTCTTTTTTCAGACGAAAATTTAAAATTTCGTAAGTTACGTAATGCAGCCACAGCATTTTGTAATTTTGGTGTTAGTTTCTTTTCATCGAGTTCGTTATCACTCTCATTGTCACAAATGCTTGTTTCTTCTATAAAGTAGCTGTCGTTTGTGGAAATAAGGTAGATCTAACAAAGCGTCAAACTTTCGTTCACTTAAAGCCTGTGACGATATGAGATTAACTATTTTTGTGACTACGGCTATAATATAAGAGATTCAAAACCAACCTATGCACCCAGGACTTGTTGATGTATGATGCAGTGAAATCCAAGAAAAATATGTTCAATGTGAATTTCAAATAAACTTTAAAAAAAAAAAAAAAAAAAAAAAAAAAAAAAAAAAAACTATTTTACCTATTATACTGGCGCCCCCTTAACATAAATTAATTTATACAAATTTATTTATTTTTCAGTAAGTGAATTTGTAACTTCTGAACAAATATTTGCACCTTTGATTGTAGTTGCTAATGATAATAACAAGAATAAATCCTCCTTAATGTCATTTTCAACAAAATATCGTACAATTACAGCTAAACGAGCAGATTTAGTTACATCTGTACTTTCATCAAGACAAAATAGGGTGAAAGGAGAAGACGATATCAGAGTGGTTACTCTCTTACATTTTCTGTCATTTTTAAGATTCTATCTTTGACTGTATTTCTTGATAAAAGTGTATTTTAAATTAGTTGAATTATTTTATCTTTATTTTCAAAATCGTTAAAATGTGATGGAGCGCATGTTCATCAGGATTCCTTCAAAAATCCTCCATCGCAGAAAAATGTATCATTCCGAACAATGACATTCGCAGCCTAGAAACTTGCGAAACTATAGTTTGAGAATCTTTGCCGATATATGTAATCATAGATGTCAACAGTTTATTTTCTCTTTAATTTCACTGGAAATGAATTCCTTTTGCTCTGCATAACTTTTTGTGGAAAGAGGTTTGCGATTTGTTTCATAATGCTGTTTTACTGTAGACCACTGTCCCGGAACATAAAACGCACAGAGCCTTAACATTTTTCTTAACCATCACATATTTCTCAGTCCACCACGTTTGAAATTCTCTACTATCTTGAACTTTCTATTTTTTAGCCAAATTGGTTAAGTTGAATAAATATTACTTTAACGGTGCAATCTAATCAGTCTTGATTTACCATCGTTGATTATAGGAAGTTAGTTTAACAATAAAAAAAGACCATGCATAATAGAGTTGATGAAATCATCACTAGAATAAAAGCAAATCAGAATAATAATAAAATGACTAGCCACTAAATTTACTCAGATTTATATATAGCAGAATTGAGTCGGCAGCCAGTCATCTGCTGGATTAATTACCCTTCTCCCCTCTCCATGAAGCCGATACATAAAAGGACAAAAATATTTCTTGTTATTCAATATTCAACATATTAGTATTATCATTTACTATTTTCTTATATCTTTGCATCTTTAACGAATTAAATAATTAAAAATGATTATACTAAGTTACCTCTAAGGCAGGAAAAATCTAATAGCTTTTGTTTGGTACTTATTTATTGAAAATATCTTTAAATTGTTTAGAAATCCCATTTTTCCATGTTCTTTCACTATCGGCAGACGAAATATTCTTGAAATTTATAGTTTTCATTTCATTTTATAACTGTTTTAACAATCATAATGTATTATTTTTTTCTTAACTTATCTGAAAAAGGGCATGTTTTATTAGTTTTATTAATACTTTTGTCATTTTAACTGATTAAAAATTAATTAACAAATTACATCAACAGTTAAATAAAGCCTCATATGCAGATCAACATGCATTAAATGGTACAGAAATTTCAGAAACAATAAAGCAAAAATAATTTATTTGCTATATTTCTCTCTCTTCCAGTTCCAATGTGATCATTGGCGCTGGCAGTACAAAACCAAAGAAGATGGGGGGGGGGGGGGAGGAGGAGGGGTCAAATATCAGATTTCTGAGCAGATAATTCAATGATATGACGAGTACACATGTACTTATTATAACAAACAAAAGCTATTTTCAGTCAAACTCGTGTATTAATGGAAGAAAAATAATGAGGTTCAGAATTTTCGGAAGTTTAACTGAATTTTGATTTAGAATTTAAATCAACGGCGTGCCAAAATTATCGTTTCGCGTACCAGCTACGGCACGCGTGCCATAGGTTCGGCGACCCTGGTATAGAATACACTGCAACAAAAAATTTTTGAATCGAAAAGTAGGATCACATTCAATTTATTAAGAATAAAATACAAAGTGTTTCATTTCGAGAACAATTCCTAGGATATGCCGCAAAAAAAAACTGCATTTTAACAACTTCAACATTTTTTTATTGATGAAAGTGATATTCAGTATAAATTATTTAATAAGAGAAATTCCATATTTCAACTTAAAGAAGCTATTAAAAATTTAATTTTATCAATAATCTTTGTCGAAATTAAAACTGAATAATTTTAAAACAATCCAAATAAAAATTATATTTTTAAAAAAATTATTTCAAAATTTATTACGATTAACTTTAACCTACATTTTTAATGAAATCATTTTATTATCTTTTAATAACATGTATTATTTATAAAAACACTATTAAAAAATTATACTTGCATATCTTAGGAAAAACTACGCAGTGCGGACAACATGGCAGGCTTGATCCATTTTTATGTATAATTGCAAACAGGGCATTAGAAATTTGATAAAATCTGGTAGCCAGCAAAAATTTTTTGTCGCCAGTAAAAATACCCCTCCTCCCAGCATCAACAAGCACTGTTTAGAATAGTACTCAAACTTTATATAAACCAAGTTTGGTATTGAAAAAATTATCAAAATTATATATATATATGATTAAAAAATAATAATAATAATACTGTAAAGACTGAATTAACGGCATGTTCGGGAAATGCTTATTGCCGAATGCTTCAATCTGGGTTGTTGAGTGCTACAAAAAATCTATATCTGATGATGTGCATTTGTATCAATTTTAAGTTCCACAAAGGCTTTATTAACATTACCTTTTTATTGAAACCTGCCTCCCTCCCCCACACACATTCTAATTACATTGCATCTAGATGGACCAAGCAGAAAATAATGGCGTTTTCTGTGCATGGGATGGAAAATGCCTTTTAAACTTGGTTCTTCCATTAAAAGTACGAGAAAAGAGTAATATGACTGCTTGCCGCACACTAGTAGGGGTGGGAGAAAAAAATGCCGTTTGTGCTCATTCATTAGTTAATTTTTTATATAAAAAATTAGTTATTCCCAAATAAACAAACAAAACAAACCACCAGATAAAATTTGGTCGCAAATGGCGACCTCAGGACTGCATTTGTAGTGTCCTGGTTGCAAAATGTTTTTAACATCTTGCTAAAGAAAGCCACTGTCCATCTTTCTTTGCAATTAATGCTTATTTAAGGGGGTCGGGGCAAGAGAGTGCCAAACAACATTCAAATAATTCAAATCAATAATTGAAATAAATAAAAAAACTCACCTCGATTTAAATCCAGGCTGGGGATCAGCAATAGGTAGAGTTACACTTGTACATGCACTCACAAAATTGCTTTCATCTGATGCTTTTCCAGTTAGTATTATCACAACACCGATATAATACACGATATCATTAAAAAAATCCAGGTTCAAGCGTAAATCCTGGATTTTTTTTTTTTTTTTTTTTTTTTTTTTTGGGGGGGGGGGAGTGGAAAAAAAAGTCACTGCCAGAGGAAAGAGTATTTTGCAGGACAACACAGTGAATAGCAATTAAAAAAATAATTTCCAACTGTTTTGAAAGAAAAAAATCACACATATATGCAAATATCATATTATTATTAGGTATTAGGAATCACTGACTAGATCTTAACGTATTAAATTATCATTTTTAAACGGAAGGGAAAAAATCACTTCTAAAATTTATTTTTCCTTCTTTTGTCAATTAAAACGTTTTTACGGTATAAAATACTAACAAATTATTATCATATATTAACATATCAATTAAAATTGTACTAAAAAATAAGTCGCAACTACGTGGTAGTTTGTTTTTCATTTTCGCGGTGTCAAATAAAGCTATATATTAAGATGATATTTATCAGAACATTTATTCTGATGTTATATGATACTGTGTTTTTTTATATATAGAGATAATAGATGAGTTAAAGATTATTAAAGTTACGTACTTTAGCTTTAAAAAATGCATACTTTTTATAATTTTTCTTTCATTTTGGAACCATGCAATTGTCCTCCAAATGCGGGGTTTAGTGGGACATAGTACAAGGCTGATAGACTGGTGATTTCTGCAGTACATAATATTAATAAATATGGATTATGGCTACAAAGGAATGAAAAAAGAACAATATTGGTTACGCCGATAGCTCAGTTAATAATAATTTATCACTACAAATAATAAACACACACTCTCAAAATAAAATAAACTCACTTGCGGACTGTATCTCATTTAATATCTCACAACACTCAATAAAAATGGTCGAGAGCCGAGATTTACACAACTTCACTGATCGGCATCTCAAACCCAACTCACAAAAAAGTTGTAGTTTTTTTTTTAAAAACATTTTACATAGACGGCGCTTCTAGCGGCAACATACCGCCGGGCCTTGAATGTTGCTAACATTCAATAATATAAATGCAATATAATTCAAACACAATCTCTAAGTGAAAAAATACAATCTCAAAAAACACAATTTCTTCTCAAAAATACTACACTAAATAAAATACTAAATTTACAAATATAAACACAAGAATGTAATACACTGCAGGAAAAGTATATAGTTTAATAAAACAAATGTATGAATTTAAGTACTCAATAAACCATCATTCACATATGGCAAAACAACAATTTTTGTCACTGGCCTTTTATATGTGCCATTTTTATCTTTCAAGGTGACAACTCTTATAATATTGTCTTGGCCTGGATGAATTTTAATAATTCGGGCCAAATGCCATTTTAAAGGGCAATAATTATCAGAATTTTTTACTAATACTAAATCTCCCTCTTTTATCTTTACCCTTCCCTTGTACCATTTAGGTCTATTTAAGAGCTTGTTCAAATATTCTGATGACCATTTTTTCCAAATATGCTGTGTTAATTTTTGAACTAATTGCCATCTGCTCAACCTATTCATAGGAATTTCTGTATAATTTGGTTCTGGTAAGGCCATTAAAGAGGAACCACTAAGGAAGTGAGCAGGTGTCAAAGCTTCAACATCATTTGGATCATTTGAAAGGGGGCAGAGTGGCCGAGAATTAAGAACTGCCTCAATTTGAGTAATAAGAATCAAGAATTCCTCATAACTTAAAATAGTTTTACCTACAACACGTTTTAAATGGTATTTAAGGGATTTGATATTTGCTTCCCACAAACCTCCAAAGTGAGGAGCTGAAGGGTGGTTAAAATGCCAGTTAATACCTTCATTAGCTAAATAATTTTCTATCTCCTCCTCACTTTTATCTTTAAATAAAGATCTGAGAATTGCTCTTAATTCTTTATTGGCACCAACAAAATTTCGACAATTATCACTATATATATCAGAAGGTTTGCCCCGCCTTGCTATAAAGCGTTTAAGTGCTGCTAAGAATGCTTCATTTGTTAGATCATTTACTATTTCAAAATGCAAGGCTTTTGTAGTAAAACACACAAATACACAAATAGATACTTTTTTTTACCTGTTTACTTCTAGCCACGAAGTTTTTCACTTCAAAGGGACCACAGTAGTCCAATCCAGTACGCATAAATGCTCGGGCCATTGTTACTCTAGAAGCTGGCAAATCAGCCATCTGTTGCTCTGAATTCTTAGAATTTACCTTTTTACAAGTCATACAATTGAAAAGGATTTTACGAACTATATTTCTAGCAGATAAGATCCAAAATTTGTTTCGGATGAGAGAAAGAGTTGTCTCAACACCTGCATGAAAATACAAATTATGAAAATATTTAATTACACAAAGAGTAAAATTATGTTTTGAAGGAATAACAATTGGATATTTTTTATGTTCGGATAAGTTGCTATTTCTCAGTCTACCACCAACTCGGATTATACCATTAACATCTAAAAACGGGCACAAGTTTGTCAGTTTACTATTATTAGGGATTGCATTACCCTTTTCCAAATACTGCATTTCCTTCACGAATGAAGTCTTCTGGATGTTTTTTACTATACAGAATAAGGACTGAGAGAGTTCACTGCTGGTTAAAGTTCCACCTTTGGGATACAAGGGATTTCTACAGTTATGGATGAATCTATTACACCATGCTACTACTCTTTGCAGCTTTATGAATGAAGAACTATTATTAATGATGTCTAAAGGCTCAACAGTGTTAACTAATTTACATAATTGAGTTACTGATGGTGCTTTCAATTCACGGATAAACAACTCACTGGTTTCAACAGAAATAATATCAGGAGACTCCACCATCTTAGGCTGTTGTAGGAATGATGGACCGAACCACTATAAATCACATTGCTGGATCTTGATGGGATCTAGGCCTCTAGAAATGAGATCTGCAGGATTTTGCTTGGAAGGTACATAATTCCACTGATCAATCGAAGTTAAACTTTGTATAATCGATACCCTGTTTGCGACAAATGTCTTTAGATCATTCGACTCCTTTTTTAACCATGCAAGTACAATAGTACTATCTGTCCAAAAACAAGTTTTAGAAACTTCTCGCTTTAGAGCACTTAACACTTTTTGCATCAACTTAGATAATAGGACTGCTTCAGAAAGTTCTAGACGAGGGATAGTAATAGGCTTTAGAGGAGCTATCTACATTTACTAGTGAGCAGTTTAATAGCAGAATCACCATAAGAATTAATAGATTTTACATGAACGACCGCACCATAAGCAAGTTCAGAAGCATCTGAAAAACCATGCAATTCCACACAATTAGATTGTTCTACAAATACAAATCTTGGGATATTGATCATATTTACAGTTTTTAAGGAAGTAAGAAAATTAGTCCATTCGATATTTTCTTTCACTGGAAGATAATCACACCAATCTATTTTCAGCAACCATAATTTTTGAAGGAAAACCTTGGCCTTCGTAATTATTGGACCTATCAAACCCAACGGGTCAAATATTCTGGCAATTTGTGATAATACTGGGCGTTTCGTATACCTTTCACTTTGCTCTATAATTAAATTAAATCCAAAACAGTCTGGTTGCGGCTTCCACAATATTCCTAGGGTTTTTGTCTCATTGGAAAATGAATATTCAGATATTGCATTATTACACAAAAGAGAAGAATTATTTACTGACCATTTGGGAAGATCCATGCTTCCCTTCTTTAACAAAGATATCAGTTGTTGTTGGATCTCTCTAGCTGTGTCTATATCATCAGCACCTGTCAAAATATCATCCATATATACGTCTTAAAATAATACATTTGCAGCTAAAGGAAATTCCTTTCCTTCATCTCTAGCTAGCTGGGTAAGGGTTCTTGTTGCTAAAAAGGGGGCACTCGTTGTGCCATAAGTCACCGTACATAATTTATACACCTTAACTGGTTCATGTACCTTAGGTTTAAACAAGATTCTCAATAAATCTCTTTGACTCGGATGTATCAATATCATACGGTACATTTTCTTAATATCTGCTACAAAAACAAATTTGTGCTTTCGAAATCGCAACATTATACTAAATAAATCATCTTGGATTGTTCCTCCGTTGTACTGCAAACTATTTAAAGATTTTCCGGTAGAAGTTAAGGAGCTAGCGTTAAAGACAACTCTTAATGGTGTGCTACTTGATTCAGCACGGAACACGCAATGATGGGGTATGTAATAAGTGATATCTGGTTCTTCAGATTCTATCACCTCTTCTATATGACCCATACTTAAATATTCTTGCATAAAGACTTTATAAAGATCGTTAAATTTAGGTTCTCTAACTAAGCGATTCCATAATGAATTTAAAACTTTCATAGCCTTTTTCTTTGATTCTCCAAGACAAGATGGGTCTTCCTTAAATGGCATTTTTACCATGTATTGCCCTGTTGCAGTTCTGGAATAATTTTTCAGAAAATGTTCTTCACAAATTTCTGATTCCTTATTTCTAGAAACTTCAGATTCTCTCTCAATGTTTTCTATTTCCCAAAAATCTCGAATTACTCTTTCTAACTCCAAATTATCTGTTATCTACCCACAATGTATATTACTTTCAACCTTAGCCGGAAGGCTTCCGCTAACAATATAACCGAAAACACTGTTTTGTAACACTATTCTAGTATTTAATGGTTGGGGGTAAATTTGACCTGGCCTTAAAAATTCATAGAAATTTTCTGCACCCAAAAGCAAATCAATACAGCCTGGCACATTAAACTTTTCATCAGCTAATTTGATGTTACTTAACGATGAAATACAAATCTGAAGCGGTCTAGAAGGCGTAAATTCCGTAATTTTCGGAACGACTAAAAAATCTAATTTTAAATAAAAATCTTTATCTCTATTCGAAATAGTTGTGTTAACTCTAGATCTAACATTAAGAGACAAATTATTTATTCCTGAAATACAAATATTAGTCTTTTCTCTTTTCAAATTTAGTTTATCTACTAACCTTTTACTCATAAAATTAGAGTTTGCACCGACATCTAATAAACCACGTGCTTCATGAAAATTACCATATTCATCTTTTATTAAACAAACAAATGTGCTAAGTAACACAGCTTTTAACTCGTTAGACAAATTACATATCGTTGAAAATAAATTGCTTTGGTTATTAACTTGGAAAGGCTGGAATACTGGAGCTGAAGCATCTAAATTAGATTTATTACCGACTTCGTTTTTAGAACTCATTTCCTGTGAAATTATCTCTGGATTTTCACCTTTATTTATTTTTTGTTCACGCGGGAAATGAAAAGTTACATGATGCCTTCTCTTGCAAATAATACAAGAGAATTTAGATTTACAATCAATCCCTTTATGATTCATAAGACAGTTAAAACAAAGGTTTTTGGATTTTACAAGCTCAACTCTATTACCCACTGACATGTTTTTATAAACAGGACATTTATGCAAAGGATGATTTTCACTACATGACAAAATACATTTAGAATTTTTTACGTCAGTTAGAAAAACTTTAGAAACATTTCGATAATAAGTATTTTTATTACTCGC